>JAPFRF010000002.1:44713646-46137396 GCA_029282475.1 Phrynocephalus forsythii | reverse complement strand
AATGTATCTAAATGTGCTTTGATATTTTTTAAAAAATTAAGACTCTTTTTTGTCAGTCACATATTAGCCTTGGGGGTCAAAATTAGGTACTCAAAAGAAAACAAGGTAACGTTGGTAAACAGAAGCTTTTTTTAAAAAAAAATCAACATTTCTTTTGTTCTTCTGTTTTTACAAAGTGCTTCATCTAGACTCCCCCATATCTCTTTTTATAATTCTTTTAATTGTATTTAGTGTGAAAGTGAACACCGTCTCCTGCAGGGTTCTTCTGCTTTTGTTGGAGTTTGATCAACAGTTTCATAAAATTATGAAATCCAAAGAATCCTGTCTTTAGGCATGTTCTTTTAGTGAATTAAGTTTATACCTGCTTTTATTGATCTCTCTCTTTTTCTTTATTTTCTTCATATTCTAGACCATACGTTGGCACATAGGTTTGCAGCCCTGGGCAAGTCCTACACCATCACTAAGGAATGAAGCCCTCAGGCTCTTAAAATATATCAGCACTGTTCAGGTTGGTTTTCATCTTTATGATAATTTTGGAAGCCACAGAATATTGTTTAGTTGTCATTGGTATTCTGTTCCACAGTGATATAGCAAGTAGCATAATGGATGAGGTATACCATCATATTCAGTTTTTTTCTTTAAAAATAATGTAATCAATATTATTTCAGATAAAAATAATCAAAACAACAAAAAGCAAAAAACAAAGTGTGCTGGTTAATCACCACCATAGCACTTAAAGCACTCTCTGGGGTGGTTTACAAGTTTCCATGCAGACTGCATATCCACCCTCCAATGAGCTGTGTCCTCATTTTACTGAGCTTGAAGGATGGAAGGCTGAGTGAACCTTGAACTGACTACCTAGGATTGAACCCCAGATTGTGAGTGGAGTTTTGGCTGCAGTATAGCAGTTTAGCCACTGCACCACTGCACCTTAACATCCAATACCCATGCTACCCATTCTTTTCAGGCTTCCTTATTGTGGGCGACTACTTGGATGGAGGCCCAAAAATTGACAACTAGAATTGGGACTTCTCAGTGGTGGCTGCTTATCTGTGAATTAGTTTTCCTTTAGAAGACTTGTTTGAAGAGGTCTTAAATAGCTTCCTCCCATTAAGAGACATATTAATATACCACTTATTATTATTATTATTATTATTATTATTATTATTATTATTATTATTATTATTATTATTATTATTATTAGTAGTAGTAGTAGTAGTAGTAGTAGTAGTAGTAGTAGTAGTACATAATTTTTTAGCTGTTGCCATTCTAGCTCTCATGTGAATTATTTGGTATTTTCAGTGGGTGTGGGGTGGGAGGGGTTGTTTTTCTATATAGATATAAGTAGTTAATCAATAAGTAATAAATCTGCATATGATTTGCAAAAGACATTATGACTTTTGTAAGGTCACCCAAATGAATTTCATGGCCAGGATCTGAAGATGAGAGCTCCCTAGTCTCAATTCAACACTATATCCATTACAGTACTACTGTATATATCTATTGAGGGTCACCTTACATGAGATGGTCAGCTTGCATTTAGAATCTGACAATGCAGTTTGTTCACCAGAAGTGGGATTCTTCAGAGCTGCAAGCATGAGCAACTGGATTTGTAATGAACCCTGTGTTTGCTTATCCTCCGTTGACCAATCACAAAACACAAACAAGTAGCTTGCAAGAGGCAGGGGTGGGAGAAGCTTGTGCTAGAACAGTGTTGGCGAACCTATGGCACAGGTGCCAAAGGTGGCACTCGGAGCCCTTTCTCTGGGCACCTGACATCGCCCTTCACAGCCACCTTTATTCAGGCTAAATTGCTGTATTGACACTTTGCAAAAATGTAGTGGGTTTTGAATCGCAGTCTGGGCACTCGGTCTCTAAAAGGTTCTCTATCACTGTGTTAGAACAAGCAGGTGTTTTTGTCACTTAATTTAATGGTGTATTGCTTCTGTATTCAAGCTGACCACTTTGGTCATCTTGACTTTCAGGAAGAGAATAATTTGCCAGATTCGCTATTCAATCAGGGAGATATTATTGGAAAACATGAAGTTTAGGAAAATGCATGCATTTGTTTAGTGTAGTTTATGTATCAGCTATAACTAGAGTTCACTACATGAATATTTAATGTAAGCTTTATGGTTTTCATTAACTGAAGTTGTCTTGCAAAAAACTTCTGTGATGAGAAATGTGACGTGTAAGGCTTGGTGGGCAGATTGTACTGAAAAATCAGGTAGGGTCTTTTTTAACCCAGTGCTTTCCAAAATGTATTTGACTACAACTCCCATACTCCACAGGGAATGCACAGTTGGCTGTGTTGGCTGAGTATGGTAGGAATTGTAGTGTATAACCTTCAGAGGGCACTAAACTGGAAAAAGCTATTCAGACTGTGTTTTCTGCACTTACGCTGGATCCTTGACTTACTTGTACTCAAAATTTGCATTATAAAATGACAAGGCAATCATGTGCTTATTTATTTATCATGAAATCTCACAGAGCTCAGTGAGACCTCCTAAATAACTCCGAAATAAGTGTACATTGGGATGCAGCATTAGTCACCAAAGTGGTTTGGAGGAGTGCAAATGGGTGATTATGTTAGTCTCCACATGCAATGATAATCTTCAGTTTTCTTATTAATTGTTTGTTTAGAAATACCATTTTACCTTTAGGAATAACAGTGAATGCTGGAAAGTGGATTTTTGCACCACTGAAATGCATTATGGTCAGGAAAAAATCCTTATAATGGCTTGAACTTTGTTTCATTTTGCTGTTCTCCAGTCTTCTTGTATAGTGTGTGCGTTTTTATTTGTATATGTTCTGCTGAGAAATGGGGCCTCAATAGATATCAAGGCTTCTTAACATACTACATATAGTAATACAGTGGTCCCCCGCCCGTTCGCGGTTCATATACTGCGGTCCCACTATATTGCGGGACCACAGTATATGAAAAAAGGCCCCCGGAGGTAAGGGGGAAAGGCCTGTTTCAGGCCTCCCGTACTTACCCCAGGACTGGTGCTGCCCCAAATGGGCCTGCGAGGGCCTTCTGGAGGCCCCAAAAGGGCTTCCCTGCAAACCGGATGTCATTTCTAGGCCTATCGGAAGCCTTAGAAATTATTTTTGGCTATCTGGAAGTAACTTCCGGTTTATCGGAAGTGACTTCCAGTTCGCAGAGAGGCCCTTTTGGGGCCTCCAGAAGACCTGGGAAGGCCCTCGCAGGCCCGTTCAGGGCAGCACCAGGCTGGTGGTAAGTACAAGAGCCCCCAGCTGGGACCCCAGGCCTGACCCAACCTGCATCCGCATATCGCAGAGTTTCAATTATCGCGGGTTGGGTTGGATCCCTAACCCCTGCGATAGGCAGGGAGTCACTGTAACATATAAATACACATGTGAAAGCTGGAGTTGACTGAAGACTACTCTTCCATGCAGATATTAGCATAATCTCCCATTTGCACTCCTCCTAACCACTTGGGGATGTCGAATGTTGCATCCCAGGCTTCTGTAATATTTTATGGATACGGTATAAGCAATTGCCTCCTTTTGCCATCTCTGACTTCTTCCCCAGAAACATTTCTTATGATTTCTATGTAGCCACATCCATCTGACCTGGCCAGGACCTGCTAACTGTAGTAACTAACAACTTGATAGCCCCTTGCTTGTGTTCACAAACTATTATCTCTATTCTCACCTGCTAGTGGAGATAAGTATAAGTGCACCATTAAAACACAAGGGTACAGTGCATTTGAAAGAACAGCCACAAAGTTACATCTCAGAGGCATGAGGGTCTGCAAAGACCTTATTCCTTTCAGATAGAGAGACTTGGATGCAGCAGCCTGATTGTACAGAAAACCAGCCTCCCTCCTACCACTTTAAAGAATGTAATCAACTGTGGCAGATTCTGCCTAGCTTCCCTAGTTGGGTCAAAACCCCAAAGTGCATCAATTGGTAGAGCAGTTTATAGTTGCTGACATGGCAATTGAGACTTTAAGCTTGCAGAAGGTCTGCCCCTCTCCACCAGGCAAGCATGCATTATATTGAGAAGGAAGAGTAGCCTTCATTTCCCTGTTCCTTGATGCTGCTGAATTCCTGGGTAGCTATGATAGTGCACAATAATTGTTAAAGGAAATATATTTCTCTTGAATCATTTGGGCAACCTTTCCTATCATATGTAACAATCAGATCTGAAAAAAATTGTTTCCTTGGGTGGATCCAAAGAACCATGCATTGGGTTGGTGATCCCTAATAAGCTTTGACCTGACATGTGAGCAGCAGGAAAGTCTGCAGATTTTTCATTTGCATATTTTTCCATAGTCTTTCTTTTATGGGGTGTTTTTTATATTCTTTCTCTGGTGTGGGTCCTCAGCATCTTTTCCAGCTCTTGACTCCAAGGATTTCTTCTAAGCAGAGGTATTGGTGGACTGCTATAAAGAAGTACCTGTTACAATCAGGCAAAATATTCTGGAGATGTTTCTCAGTGGGAGTAAAACGCCCCAAAGGGCACATAGGTCATGGACAAAGATGATTCAGCCTTGTTCCCACCCTCTCAAGATGGCAGGATGAGTAGAATCAGGTTGGTAAAAAGCAGGTGGAGAAGCCAGCAGTGGTGGGTGAGAATACAAGAAAATCAGGGACAAGATACAGTATGTTGCCCTCCTTTGATGCTTAGTGGTTCCTTTAAAATGGGCCAGGCAATATTCAGGGACAGGACCCAATATGTCCCTGGCCTCACACATGGAGCGTGTCACACTCTGGACTTGTGGTTCTCATCAGCACAGATGGGAGTGTGATCTGAGGTTCTCAGAGATCAAGTCTTCCCCCTTGCCATGGATGGGTCACTTCCTACAGAAATTCACCCAAGCCATGATGACCTTCCCCCCAAAGAGAGATAGGGCCATTGCTGGGGAGTCCCCTGGAAAGTTGAAGGGATGTGTCTCTAGGTTGGATGCAGTTGTCTTTCCATTTAGGGAGCACGTTCGTGACTTGGGTGTTCTCCTAGATAAGGCCTTATCTCTGGAGCATCAAATTTTGGCCATTTCCGGGTCAGTTTTTAACTAACTTAGTCTGATTGCCCAGTTACCAAGAGGTTTTCTGACAGCATTGGTACACATCTTGGTAATCTCTAAAACCAACTACTCTAATGTTCTCTAGTGCGGCTGATCCAGAGGCTACAGCACGTACAGAATGCAGCAGCCAGGCTGGTTTGGGGTGTGAACTAATTCAGTCACATCTCCCCAGTTCTGGTCCACCTGCACTGTTTCCAGGTGGTTTTCTGGGCCAGGTACAAGGAACCCATTTAAGTATATAAAGCCCCATTACTTGTTGGAGTGTCTCTCCTTCAGAACATCACCCTGTGTCATCTGTTTTTTCACACACCTTTGTTCTCTGCCATGCCATGCTGAGGCCAGCGAAGATGACTGTTACCAGAAACCATGTTTTCGCAGTGGGTGGCTTTTTCCTTATGGACAGGACTCTTGGCAGAAATATGCCAGGTTTCCTCCTTCCCTTTTGTAAAGAGGAAGCTGAAGACTATCTTATTTCAAAAGGCATTCAAAGACATTCTCGCCTAAGTTCAGTTGGCATGTGTATCCTGTTTTGCCGCCATTTGAACTTTTATTTATTGTATTATTCACTTTAGAGGTGTTTGATGTTGGGATGGAGGGTTTGTTGCCTTGTCTCATTGTAAACTGCTTAGAGGGATGCTTTGCATTAAGTTAGCAGTACAGAAATGTATGGAATAAAAATAAATAAATAAATAAACTTCCCAACCTCTAGCTCTGCAGCCAGGTACCTAACTCATTGAGCTATGAGCTAAGCAGCTAGCCTTACTTTAGTTTAAAATTATTTATTATTACAATTATTACGTATGTGGAAAGAAGGAAAAAAGGAAGGAGAATCCCAAATTCGTACCATCTCATAAATAAACTATCTCCCAGTTTCATAAAAATGTTATCGGAATTAAGAACCGAAGAGAAAACACAACAGTAGCACGCAGCTTTTCTAATTCTATTTCTCCCAATATAATGCCTTCATAAAGCTTAATCTTCTTAAGTCATGTTTGTCCAGTTTCCTTATTAAGAAGCATTAGGTAGTGTCTGTTTTAACTAAGAATGATTCTTGATTTTCATTTTAGCTTCTTTGCTCATTTGACAAGGGTAGGTTTTCGTAAACTGTTCAGTCTTATGAAGTCTAGTGGAAATTCTCTTTAATTAAGGCTGTATATGTTCTGTAGGGTCTAGAGTGTAGCTTGTAAACATAAGCATTATTTTTTTCATTGACAAAGTTGACAAGGCTAGCTCTTGTGTTTGAGTGATGAAGACTGAAACCAGCTTTTTAGGAATTGGAGAGGCAACATTACTATTCTCTTGCTGGTTCTTGCCATTGAGCTTACAGTGAGTCTAGAATGTTTTGGTTTTAGGTTAAAAAGAGAAGAATATGTGATGGTCATGCTAGAAATAGAAGACATTTTATCAAGTTCTTTCAAATTTTCTGCTGACGTGCCTCCATCCTATGGCTGAAAACAAGAGGGAAGTGCCCTGTAAATGTCACAAGCAGTCAGGACTTTTAGGTCGCTAAGTGTGGTATTTTCATTTTTAATTCACTTAAGTTTCTATCAGTGACGGAACATTTTAAAAAAAATCAGAGAATCTGAATGATGACATATTCTAGCTGTTGGAGCAGGATCCCAATGCATGTGCAATTATTTGAACCAGGGGTGCATATATAGCTGGATATGTTTCCTTCCTGTACTGTATTTATATTCTTCATAGTTCTTAAATGGATTTCCCTGTTTGTACAGTGGTTAGCAGCAGCTTTACCTTTTGCCTTATGATGCGTTTGCAGAAGGCTCTTATACATTCAGTTGCCACAAGCTCAGCTGTAAGCTCTGCACTGTGCAAGGAAACAAAAATCAAAAAATCCTCACCCCAGCCAGGAGGAATCCATGAGGCAGATCAGGCAGGATAACATCTGAGGGAAATGCACTTGAGCAGCAAGTAGATCCAGGAAGGTTTTGAAGCTCAGCCAAGGTCTCCTCCTCCTCCCAGGCTTTACCACTTCTCGCAGAATGAGAAGCTTTAAAGGGATGGGCTGTTGACTTGAAGTCTAAAGCTCCTTCCTCTCTTCAGGAGCAAATGCTGGGCAGGCTCCCTTTCATTGGTGTGAGGACCCCTAGGATAGTGGAGTTCTGAAGGTAGAGTGGAGGGCATGCTGTCCCACCCTTAGAGGTAAGTTCAGATTTTCGAGGTGTTGATTTGAACTCCTGGATCACGGGTACAAGGGCCTTGGGCTTGGTAGAGGGCAGGTGTCTTCTCCAATGTCATTTGAGCTGGTGACTCTTTCATTGATACCACTGGCTCCTCAACCTCTGAGTTAATGTTGGATTCCTAGGTCATAGGTCATAGGCATGGGCCTTTCATTTCAGAATGGGTCTGGTTCTGAAACAAATCATGGCAGCACAGCTGCTATTCAGAACTTGGCCCCACCCTCCAAAACGTGGGGCGATACTCTAACTAGGAAGTAGCCTCTGGTGCATCACCATTCCTTCTCCCTGGCACTGGCCAATCAGGAGCTGACAAAATTATTTATTATTTATTTATTTGTTTCATTTCTATACTGCCCCACTTCCAATATGGAACTCTGGGCAGTGTACATCATAAAAACAAATAAAAATGATCGATCAAGATGGATCAATGGGCGGTAAGCAAATAACAATAGCAACCAACAAACAACCAAAAAAGAAAAAGAAAAAGAAAGAAAAAAACCTAAATAAATAAATAAATTAAATTAAATTAGGTTGCCATATGCCTCCCTGAATAGCAAGGTTTTCAATGCCTTTCGGAAGGCGGGCAGGGACAATGCAAGGCGTAGCTCACTTGGAAGGTGGTTCCAAAGTGAGGGGCCCACAACAGAGAAGGCGTGGTTGTGGGTGGCCGACCTCCGCGCCCCCGTAGGAGTGGGCACCCGCAGTGAACGTGCCTGCGACATCCGAGTGGGTCTGGCCTCAGCTGACCTCTGGGAGATATGCTCCAACAGGTATTCAGGGCCCAAGCCGTGGAGGGCTTTGAAAACCAAAACCAAGACCTTGAACCTTATCCGGAGAACCACAGGCAACCAGTGTAGGCGGGGCATGCATCATCCCGCCTCCCTGTCTGATTGACCAGTGCCAGGGAGAAGGAACAATGACGTGTCAGAGGCTATTTCCTGGTTGGAGTTTAGCCCTTCATATGGTAAGGCAAGGTAAGGCAATGAATGGGTGATTTCGTTTTGGAGGGTGGGTCCAAGTTCCGAACAGCAGCTGTGCTGCTGTGATTTGTTTTGGAACCAGACCCATTCCAAAATGAAAGGTTTCAGAATTTGTCTTTATCTGCTGCACAACGTGGAGTAACACCACTGCAGACACTGGACTTTGTGAGCATACAGTTTTGTCTGATGCCAGAGAGATGGCAGTGAAATGTCAGGATTCATTTCTTCATCTGTTCATGAGTTTCACTCTCTATAATAGCAAGATTTCCTTCTGGAATTTTGAGGCAGGATTGTTTTTTCCCTCATCTGTGATATAACTGGAAGATTGTTAACGTGGCTCCTTCTGTAGCAAACCATCCTGTTGTCAGTTCCAGATAAGATTATTACGTTGCAAGCTTTTAGTTGATTTAAAATGTGTTCAGCCTAGAGCCTAAACATATGCTTAATTCTCAATTTCCCCAGGCAGATTATTTAAGCATATCTACTCAGAAATAAAGAATGGATTTAAACACATGTAGGAGTATTTAAATGAGCTAGACTCTAAATCCCACAAGGGGGGGGGAGTGAGGAGATTTTTTTTTGGGGGGGGGATGGACTTGATATTGGCCTGACTACTGTAGTGATTGCCTGTTAAACTGCATACATTTTGTTTATTTCTACTATTTTTAAAAATGCGCATCCCAGCCTTCTCTCGCTTTCTCCCACAGAAAGAAACCAAATAGAGCAGAGAATGGTGCAATATTCAAATAAGTGAGATGAAGGAAAAGCTCATGAAAGCAACATGAGAAAGATTGAATCAGGGGCTAAACGTCAGTCTAGAATTGTAGAACAACCAAAAATTGTAAGACCACAGGTTCCCCTTCTGTGCCCAGAGCTTGGAACATTATATTTAAAAAATTAACTAATTAACACTAGAAATTTGTAAATCCAGTCTATGCCAGTGTTTAAAATTTAAAATGTTTATGTCACTCATTTGGTTTTATTAATACGTATAATAATTTCAACATTAGTTCAATGGACTATGTGCAGAGAGTATATGCCATTCATCCCTGAAAGGAAAACCACCTAACCTCCCACAGTCTTATAATTCATAGTCTAATCTTGAGAGTATAAATGGAATTATACTGTAACACTGAAACTGTTAAGATGGTTACCAAGCTACCTTGTTTCTCTGGGCTTCTGGGAGTTACAATTTAAGACCATCAAAACCACTGAGATTGGGAACTATTTCTTTATAAAGAGCTAATTAGCTACTCCTAGTATGCCACGTAATACAGTACTGTAAGAAGCTTTGCCTGAGAATAAAAGCTTCATTAAAATATGCCTCAGAGACCTGCTAACCAATCTGATCCCAGGCAGCTACTGGGGTCATAACAAACTCCTTCCTAATGTGTCCAGATTAGGTCAACTGTGCTACCTGACAAATTTAAAAAAACAACACCATCACACTGGCTACCGTTTTCCTGGGGCAATGTTTGAAAAAATGTTATTTGTTCTTTAGTACATGTGACTTCCTTATTTACCTGTCCCCTCACATTTTGAATGGTGTGGCAGTGGACTGGGGTGGGGGTGGGGGAGTACAGCGGTCTGAGCACTGCTACAACCAAGCACATGAACTGATTCAGAACTGTAATGTTTATTTCATTCAAATATAGCTCCCAGAATCCCCCAGCCAGCATAGCCGGTAAATTGCAATCCAATCAGATAACATTCCAGACAGCATTCAAAGACTTCCCCAGACACAACAATGCCAGTAATAAAATCTGGAAGGTTACCATAGCCTGGGCCATTGTGCTCAGACTGAATCCATAGCTGATGCAAATCACAAAGATAAGACACCATCCTTTAAATAACGTCAAAGGCAAAATGTAATCCAACCTTTGAAAGCAAAAATAAATTGACTTCTGCAGGAGAAGAAACTGTCCTTGAAAAAAAGGCATTCAGTGTATAATATTCACTGGAATGCAATTATTGGTCTGTTATGTTTGCACTGCTCTCCTGCTGGGCCTCTTTTGGTCCAGAACATCCGTCCTTCTAGCAAAGCAAACAAATAAGATATAGATCCAGCAGTCTGTTTGCCTCTCCTTCCATTTTGTCAGCCATGTAACAGCTAAACAATTTTCTCTAAAATATCAAATAGTTCTTACTTCTTCCTGTACAAATACAAGTGATAGATGTCTATATGGCAATGTATCCTGAAAGAAGCATTTCCTTTTAAAACCAGATTTCCTGCAATCATATGGACATGAAAGACCTGATAGGAAGCCCTGACAGCCCGACAAAACCCTGGTCAATCTGCCTGGATGACCAATTCAGTTTAGTTCATCGAATCAAAAGCAAGGAGTGCCGTCTGTATTCACTAGGGTAAGTGCTTTCTTTAAAGTATATGCCTATATGACAAGAAGAATCATTTTGCAATCACATTGCTCTTAATGCGGTGCGTTAACAAACTGCTATGAAATCTTGTTTATATTCTTTCTTTTTTAAAATAATTGTCCCTCCATGGGAAAACAGAGGACAAAGCATCCTACTTATTCTTGAAGGTGTGCATTCAGTGATACTTACACTCCCCTCCATACTCAAATTGCGGAAGCAAAGTCATGTACGTTTCAGGCTTTGGAGAAGGGATATTCAGCTCCTGGAATTCCTCAATCCCTGTGACTGGGGAATTCTGAGAACTGTAATCCAAAAATGTTAATTTTTGAACCCCTGCTTTCCAGACCCTTCAGGTATAATCCTATTTTCATTCTTCACAGACCATGTTAGCACAAGAGTCATTGTGGTCTGGAAATTGTACTAAAAAAAGAAGTCACCAAGCTGTGATGGAAACAATAATCAAATCTACATACTTGAATAACTATCCCTTCAGACATTTAAAAATATTACAGTGGTACCTCAACTTACAAATTTAATCCATTCCGAATGCATGCTCTTAAGTCGAATTACTCTTAAATTGGGGTACCTATCTAAAAAACTGAAGAAGAAAAAGAAAAATATTTGTAAGTCGAGCAGACCATATCTAAAATTTGTAAGGTGGGAGTTAAAATGCCAACAGTTTTCCGCTCTTAAGTCGAGCTGCTCTTAAGTTGGGGTGCCACTGTACTTGAATTCTGTCACTTAGTTTCTAGTGAGCTTTAAAAGAGTATAATGACTCAGTGCTTATCTTTCATTAAGGATCCCTTCTGCTACTATATTACTAAAGTGCTATATGGTATCCAAATCTTCCCTCTGTTAGGTTGTCAATTTTCACTAGTCTTCAGGAACTTCTGTCCCCAGATCTGAGACTACTCTTCTATGAGCCTTTTCACACAACCCCTAAGATCTGCTGGCCACTTAAATTCGGACCAGAGATCTTAGGGGTTTGTCGCTGTTCCTGCGTTCCCACCCCCTCCGCACTCCTGGCTGCTGGCTGCGTGAGGGGAGGGAGAAAAAAAGGAAGAAAAGAATGCCGCTCACCTCGGTTCTGCCATCCCAGCACTGCATTCAGATCTCTTAAAGGGGCGGGGGGGGGGCAAAAAAAGAACAAACAGAAGCAAGGAGAGCCCGGCAGTCACTACATTATATCCGCATCAGGAATTTTCACCTCCGGAGAGCAGCTACCTGAAAAGTGCGCTGGGACGCGCTTAGGTGGGCGTGGTCACACTTAATTATCTGTAAACTCCGGAGCTGGTGGGGAAACAATTGTAAGCGCTGGAGCTGGCAGCCATTTGCGGCGGAGTTTAGGGGTCGTGTACAAAGGCTCTATGTTACCTGGTCAAACACCCGGTGTGCTCCTTCACGTTGTTCTATACATGTGAGATACCTGGGCCGCTTCTTGAACATCCATTTCGCTCTGTGTTAAATCTTCATCTTGTTTGTTACAACTCAAACTTTTTCTTCTCTTCTATTTCCCCCTTATTTGAACTGTGACCAAGCAACCAAAGTGGATCTTTATGTTGTAAAGGCCACTAGGAAATGGAGAGATCCTTAGTACATATTTAAAATCAATGAATAAAATGCAAATGGTTGGAATGGCAAACCAAAGAAACAGGCTAAAGACATTCCATGCAGCCTTTTACTGGGATGGGGATTTGAGTAGCAAGACTAGTTGTCAAGTCAGTCTTAAGTAGTGCTGGTTACTCAATTTGGACTTGACTTGGGATTTTTCCTGCCAATGACTTGGACTTGAATTTCAACTTGGAGCCCACCCAGCCCCTCCATTTTTTCTGGAGGGAAAAGGCTTATTGTTCATAGGGATTTGGGGCTTGGAACTCAGGACTTGGTACCAAAGGCTTGAATTCAAACTCAGGACCCAAAGACTTGCTAACATCCCTGCCTTTTACCCAAACTGAGTCTAGTCTAACTTCTCCACCTACATGCAGACTTATCTAATCCTAACTATCTTTCTTCACAAAACATTTTCTCTAACTTTATATCTGTCTCAGTCCATAGCATATACATCTATAGAAATAATATTTATCTACTCTTATATACCCTCTACCTTCTACCTGAGTTCTATAGAGCCATCTGTCTCCCAATATGTCTGTGAAGATTCTCAGTCATCCAGGTGAGTTTATCTGGAAGTTGAGTCATGGCTACTGGACTTCTTTTTTGAGAGATTGAAATGTTTCGCTGCTCATCTAAACAGCTTCATCAGTCTGATGAAGCTGTTTGGATGAGCAGCAAAACGTTTCTATCTCTCAAAAAAGAAGTCCAGTAGCCATGACTCAACTTCCAGATCTTCCTCCCAACTTCAAGAATTGTAAATGTCTTATCTGGCAGACATCCAACATTCATCTGCCCCTCAACACATTCATTCCATTGTGCAAAAACCCAGCTTATCTGGACACACGACATTCCTAGACAAAAATAAACAGGTAGGGACTGAAACTGTTACACTGTAAACAAACAAACAAATATTTTAAAGAGAGAGAAAAATCCAGCTACATTTCAAAACAAATCATGTGTGTGTATGGCATGCATATTTTTGTACTTTTTGGAGAAATTACACAACCACCAGCTCTAATTCCTTGTAACTCCAGTCAAGTCACAAACCTTCAGTGAGAAGGGACCATAATTCTGCTCTTTGGTTTAAGACTGCACAGAGAAATGGTTTTGTTCTAAGCGAAATCTCTTTGAAATATGTTTCTTATCTAATATATTTAAAAAAGGAAATTGAGACCAGCTGGAATATCTGGCTTCTCTCCAGAGAATAACTGCAGAAGGAAAAATATTTTAGACTAAAAAAGCGGACAGTCTCGTAATAGATTCATATTGAATGAAACATTGAAAAGCATGTGGTTTTGGTTGCATTTCAGAGGACAGCAATAGAAAGCAAAACCCATTTGATATGAGTGTGATACAAAAAGAGTACCAAGGAGCTGGAAACTATCTTGTCTGAAAAACTGCATAGTTGTTACATTCATAGAGATCTATGTGATATTTATTCATTCAGAGGCAAAAGAAGTATCTGAGGACATGGACTAAAGTCTCTGAAAGCTTTCCAAATGTCATTTGTTACATTTTGAGGTCTGATAGGATTCCTTGTTGTGACCTCCTCCTCCTCCTCCTCTTCCTCCTCTTCTATAATTGTTGTTTTTATATGACAGTAACTGATTGTTTTGTTTGCTTTCAAAAGGTTGGGGAGTGAAGACAACCAATTTGAGGTTAGCATGGCCAACAGTGGATGTGAGGTGCATCGTTTTGATCCTAGTATCAAAGCAGCACATATTCAGGAAGGAAAGCACCTCTGGTACCATCGCATATCAATAGACTGGCGGGATCCTAACCCAATGCTTGCTGCTCATAAGCTTCGCATCAATACCAAGAAGCTTGGTACTGTATTACATGACTTTGGGCACCATAAGGTAATAATACTTCTTCTACAATTAAGAGAGCTTTGTGGAACACAGAGGTGGCTGTTGGGCTCATAAATCTTGATCTCTAAAGCTGATCCCCCCCTCCAAAAGGTACAGGTCAACTGCTTTTATATAGATGGGCTTCAGAAGATTCATGGTGTGGATGCTAATCAGAAGTTTAGATATTTAGGAATCATAGATTAATGGAGTTGGAAGGGGCTCATAAGGCCATTGATTACAACACCCTGCTCAGTTCAGGAATCCAAGTCAAAATAAATTACAATTTTTAACATCAGGAACTGCAAGAAATGCATGGGACAGGTAGCTACTTTGCAAGAGAGATGTCTATCAGATGCTGAAGTCTAGACAATTAAGTGCTTAATAGGTTGTGACTAGCGCCTTAAACTGAGCATGGAAATTAACAGGGAGTATGCCAAGACTGGGAATCTGAGAGCTGAGTCCTTGCAACTGGACTGCTTTTCTTGAAAGATTGAAATGATTTGCTGCTCATCCAAACAGCTTGGTCAGTCTCTTTGGATGAGCAGCGAAACATTTCAGTCTCTCAAGAAAAGAAGTCCAGTTGCCATGACTCAGATAAACTCACCTAGATGACTGAGAATCTTCACAGACAAGACTGGGAATGTATGCTCGTATAAACTCACACCTGTAATCAGCCTGTCTGCCATGTTCTGGAACTCCTGAAGTTTCCATACCGACTTCAAGGCAGCCCTACATAGAGGGGGTAGGGGGTTACAGCAGTCTATTTTCAAGATTACTACCACATGAATGACTATTATTAATTATTTCTTATCAAGCTCTGCAGCCAAACACAGATGATAGAGGCTTGTGGCACAGTGGTTAAACTGCTGTACTGCAGCCAAAACTGTGCTCACAATCCCAGGGTTCAATCCCAGGTAGATGGCTTCAAGTTGACTCAGCCTTCCATCTTTCCAAGCTCCAAGATCTGTAAAATGAGTACCCAGCTGAGTATGGGGAAAAGAGGCAATATGTGGTCTGCATAAATAAACTGTAAATCGCTCAGAGAGTGCTTTACGTGTTAATGAGCTGCATGTAAGCAGCAAACTTTGCTTTTTGTTTTTGATAAAAATGCTTTTCTATACTGACCATTTATTAATATAACATGGATTTGGGCAGTTACAATATGAGAAATTATGGTGCTATTGCTGATAGGCAAGTCTCTTTGGAAGAACACAAAAGGGGAAATAATGTTTTGAATCTGATTGTGAAACACCCCTTTAACTATATAAGATTTCCACCTGCCCTCAATGTCAGAAGATTTGAAACTTGGGTTCTTTACAAGCTTTTAAACCTTAGCAATGACCAAACAGTGAAGAAAAAGACAGGAAAACTTTTGCAACTATAATTGGAACTGTAGATGATTATAACAGGATTGTTTCTATTCTGAAGGTTGCTATTTTTCCCTTTAGTAACACCAGTAGTAGAAATCTTCTGGCTCCTTTTAGGGAATTGCAAGCGCAGTAGAAGAGTTCCAGACTTTTTGCCAGAGCATACTTTGAAAAGTTCATGGCATGCTAAGCTCGCATACTTTTGAGTTACTGCTACCCTTGAGATTATTGTGTAGGGATGAATTAAACTGCTAATACATCTTGATGCCTGCAGGTAGCACTGCCTGCTTTTCTTGGTTCTTTTAAAAAAATAAGGACAGACTTTGCTAAGGAGACCAGCTCCAGGACTTGACAAAGCTATAAAATATAAAATGTCACCATAAAGCACCGTGTGCTGTTTTCTCAGATATTATTCCTTAGTTGCACCATCTTGACTGTTTTGAAATTGCAGAAGGTATAAATGACATTCTTCTTCTTCTTATCACAACTGAATCCTGTGATAATCCATTTTAAAGACCAAGAATATATGATTTCATATTCTGATAACTCTAACGTTTAGTATAGAGATACTTTTCTGGGGGCTGTTTCTTGCAAATATTTAGAACTCTACTTGTTTCTTCCTGCTATTTTTATGACTTTTCAATGATACACCTACTATGCTGTGTGAATTTCCCTATTAGACTTTTCCTGAATGTCATTCTATATGGATTTCCGAATGTTGCTTCATCCTCTTTTTACTTAATTTACATATAACTGGAGAGAGAGAGAGAGAGAGAGAGAGAGAGAGAGAGAGAGAGAGAGAGAGAGAGAGAGAGAGCAAGCCAGGATTTAGTTCTTAATTAAGACCAATAGTCATCAATTTAGAACCTCATTTCACCATGTTTAATAAGAACTCTTGTACAATGAGGAGTTATTATTACTGTGATTCATAAAGGGATGTCATGTTGTATAAAATTTATCACTTGTTTGGGTATGCCCTTGAATTACAAATCTGGAGAGTCCGTTTTTCTGTATGAGCCAAAAACCATGACCTGGAATTCCAGTCTTTGGTGGTAAAGAGGTCTAGATTCCTCCCAGGCTAGCAAGCCATAAGAAAATAATCAAGTCTTCATACCAGATGTTTTGATGCTGTGCTGCTTCAGTCCTAAACAGATGTGTATGTACGCCTGATGGGTTTGGGAGGATGCAGACACATTTTCTCATAAAGCAGTTCCTCCTCTCCTGTGGGTGCATTTTATTTCGCAAGCCAAAACGTTCTGCTATTTTGACAGGATTAAAGCAGGTGAAATCCATTTTGGTGGGCGGGCTTTTTTGTTTTGTTTTTGCGGCCTTACATGCTGCCTGTAATTTGTGTGACTTGGAGGGACTTTTCTGGTCTGTCTGTCCAGCAGCACGAGCCAACTGTTCCTTCCAGCATTTGATTTCAAAGAGAGCCCTGCCTCTCTGCTGAGGGTGTTTTCCCTCTCTTTAGTTGATTGGTGTCAGTTGTTTATTTGTTTACTGCCCATCTAGTGGAGGGCCACTCTGGGTGGTTCACAAGGCAGATTAACAATAGACAAAATCATAAAATCATAGAAACAAGGTCGACTGAGGCCAGGCCCACTAGAATGTCGCAGGCGCGCTCACTCCGCGTGGCCACACCCAGGGAGGCGTGGAAGTTGCTCACGCGCAACCGCGCCTTCTCTGTGGTGGGCCCCTCGCTGTGGAACCATCTTCTAAGTGAGCTGCGCCTAGTACAGTCCCTGCCCGCCTTCAAAAAAGCACTTAAAACCATGCTTTTTAGGGAGGCATTTGGCGACCTTTAATTTAATTTTAATTTACGTTCCCCCCCGCCGCCTTTTTGACACCTCTTGCTGAGGGTTTTCCCTCTTATTGTTTTGGTTCCATTTGATTTTAGCTGTATTGTATTGTTGATTTTAACTTTGCTGTAAACCGCCCAGAGTTCTCCCTGGAAGATGGGCAGTATAGAAATAAAATAAAATAAAATAAAATAAAATAAAATAAATAAATAAATAAATAAATAATCTATATAGATGTAGTATAGCACTAGTCCAAGAATTTAAAATGCATGCTAAGATAACAAAAACATTTAAATCACTGGTAGTGAGCAACATTATTGGCTGTTTGTGTCAGTGAAGGACATAGTTTGAAATGCCTGCTGAAATGACCAGGTCTTAAGCCGTTTCTTGAAAATAGCCAGTGAAGAAGCCAGGCAAATAGTGGGTGGTTAATGATTCCAAGCTGAGGAGTGGCTGCCAAGAAGGTCTGGTTCTTTGTTTTCTTTCTCTAGACCTCTCTCGGGGTTCAGAATCCCAGCTGTCCTGCCTGGGATGAGTGAGTAGGAATGGCAGCACCAGTTGGGAGTAGATAGGCATTATGACAGGTATTGAGGTCCCAAGCCAATCAGGATTTTATAGGTTGCAACCATCACTTTGAAGCTGATATGGAAACTAGTGTAAGGACTGGTAACTAGTGTAAGGTTCTTGTATTGCAATTCCCAGACATCCCAGACACCCCAGCTGGTGGTGAAGGCTTCTGGGAGTTGTAGGCCCGGAATACCTGGCTTGTTCAAGGCTGGGCACCACTGCCTGAGAGGGAGGGGAAGGAGGCAGCACCAGAACTAGCGTGGACCTTACTCTTCTTTCTCAAGGTAATGTTTCTTTAGCATGTTGATTGGACTGTATGTTGATGGATGTTAAAGGTCCTTCAAACAGTAGAACCATGTGATTGACCACCATGAGCCAAAAATTGATACAGTCCATTCTGTTTTTGTTTGGTCAGGGTGGGTAGGTTTGAGTTTTAATATCATCTGAGCAGAGTTGAAACCATTTTGCTTTTGATTAATGCCGACATCTTGTTTACAAAAGGTGCGAGTGGAAATGACAATAGAGTTTACATTGCTTTCTCTGTTCTTGTGGGAAGGCCGGGGAAATCAAGGCTGCCCTACATCTCTGGCTTCTGTATTGCAGAGGGACTCCCAGAACCTGATAATAATTAAGAGGGCACTGAAGTAAATACTGATACTGCAGTTCTATCCATATAAACTGAGTTCAGTGGGATTTACTTCTAGGTATGTGTGCATTGGCTTGAAACTTGATGCCTTTCATTTACTGACATAGCCAACATGTCCTTCAGTTAAAAGATGCCAGGATTTTCTAAGTGGTTTTAGTTCAATCTCCTCTGCATTCTTCTGATTCTCTAACTTTTATAACAGTTTCTGCTACTTCAAATCATCTTTTGTGAAGTTGAAAGAGAGATGTGTACCCTTCATTAAAGAGAACACTTCTCATACATTTTCTCTCTCCATTTTTCTCTCTATCACTTTCCTGCATTTTCCTTAAAAACCTTTTGTCATGTTAGCTTCTATAAAACAGACCCAGCCTTAGAGGTAATTGTGCTTGAATGAAGTGTACATTCTGGAGGTCAACCTTCAGGGTGTTTTCATCCATCCTAAGTCAGGTTTTATGTCTGAGGTCCTACCGCAGCCCCTTACAGAGACATATACATGCATATACAGTATACAGACTACATACTACACAACACACGATCTTAGCCAAAAGGCCGATAGAGGCTACATATCAGAATTACTGCATGCTCAGACTACATGTGGAAATGTTCACCTGGACCTCCTCCTTGCTCTGGAATCAAGCAAAATTATAGTTGAATTTATTTATTTATTTATTTTCTTGTGTAAAAATCTGTTCCCTGTATTGCAGCTAAGAACATAACATAAGAACATAAGAAGAACCATGCTGGATCAGGCCAAAGGCCCTTCTAGTCCGGCTTCCTGTATCTCACAATGGCCCCACCAAATGTTTTAAGCCTGGAGATTACACATCTCCATCATGGTTTGTAACCTGTGATGGACTTTTCCTCCAGGAATCTGTCCAACCCCCTTTTGAAGGCATCCAGGCCAGATGCCATCACCACATCCTGTGGCAGGGAGTTCCACAGATTAAAAAACATGCTGGGTAAAAAAAAATATTTTGTCTGTTCTCACTCTCCCAACCATCAAATTGATTGGATGTCCTCTATTTCTGGTATTTTGTGAGAGGGAGAAGAGTGTCCCTCTATCCACTTTACTCATGCCCTGCATTTTTGTACGTCTCAATCATATCCCCCCTCAGGCACATTTTTTTCAGACTAAAGAGCCCCTTTCCTCATAAGGGAGGCCCCACAGCCCAGTAATCATTTTCCAATTTTTTTGAGATGTGGTGACCTGAATTGTACACAATACTCTAGGTATGGCCTTCCTATCATTTTGTATAATGGAATTATAATGTTGGCTGTTTTATTTTCAATCCCCTTATTGATAATCCCTAGCAGGGAATTGGCCTTCTTCACCACTGCCACACATTGGATAGACACCTTTATGGAGCTGTCCAACAACACACCAAGATCTCTTTCCTGATCCGTCACAGATAACTCAGAGCCCATGAGTTGATAAAGTTTTGATTTTTTGCCCCAATATGCATTACTTTACATTTGGCTACATTAAAACGCAGCTGCCATTTCACAGTCCATTCCCCCAGTTTGGAGACTGTGCAGACATAAAGAAATAATTTATCTTAATGGTTAAATGCTTCGCTCTTGCCCCAGTTCCAGTTCTAGTATCCCAAGGAAGCCTCTGTCATGAGGTACGAGACTAGTTGTCAAAAGATGACTATCTACTGAGAATGATATTGCTGAAAGTTCCTGATTTCTCAACCACTTCCACAAGCCGAAGGAGACATTTTGAGTTGGGGCAGTGCATCATGCGACATAGCAGAACTGTTCTTTTAATGATGGATTCCTATATTTTATTTCTTAAGGCTAAACATGTTCAGTTATTTCAGTCTTTCCTCACAGGGCCTGATTCCCAGTGACCCTAATAATCCTTGTTGCCCTCCTTTGAACTTGTTTGAATTTGTCAGTCTCCTTCTTGAAGGCCGGTGTTCAGAACCGGGCACAGTGCTCTAGACGAGGCCCAGCCAGTGCTGAATAGAAGGGAACTAGTACTTTACAAGATTTGTATACTTCCTTTAATGCAGCCTAATTTGATTGCACTTTCCTTTTTTGCAGCCATATTGGACTGCTGGCTCATATTCAGCTTGTAATCTGGATCATGTCCAAAATCCTTCTCACTCTTAACATTACCGTGCAAAGTAACCCCTGTGTAACTGTGTTTGAGTTTCCCCTCCCAAAAAGGTAAGGATTAATAAAGAGATTGCTGATTAGAGCAACTGAGAGATAGACATGGGCACGGAGTGGCGAAATTCTCGTTTCCGTTTTCGGTTCTCGTTATCGTTACGTAACGGGAAACGGTAACGAGAATTACTCCGCTCCAGCTCGAACCCGAACCGAAAAAGAAAAATTGGGTCTGATTTTTCGTTGTCGTTCATGGCATTGCGACAATTGCGTGATGCCAAGCAGCACAGAAAAAAAGTTAAAACAAAAAACAACCCCCCCCCCCGATTCCCGGCCAAAAAAGCAGGCAAAAATATGCCTGCCTCAGTGAGGGCACCTACCAGAGAGGGGTGGTTTCTGGGGGGGGGGTCCCCGGCCTCTCCCCCTCTTGTCCTGGGCTGCTGGTACCAGGCTGGGGGGTGGCATCCTCGTCGTCTCCATTTGCCATGCGGTGGGGGGGGGATCCAAAATGGCGACCGCAATATTTATTTTTAAATCGTGGTCCAAAAACCCACCAAAGCACCACAGAAACATTTGGAAATTAGGTATTTTAAATGCCTGATTTGTTATAGTAGCAGCAGTGGGTTTTTCTTGCAATAAAACGTCTCCATTGATTTTATTTTATTTTATTTTATTTTTATTTTTTTACACCTGCGCAATGATGGGCTGGCCATGGGATGGGACCATGCAATTTTTTGGACCCATTCCACCAATCGCATGGCCAGGTTTTGACTGAGGCTTCTGGATGTGCCAGAGGGCATAAAAAGCCCACTAACCCGAACCCTAACCCTAACCCTAACCCATACGCCAGTACACTGTCCTTAGTGGGTCAGAGGCACCCAGAGGTGCAGCCCACTAACCCACCCTAACCTTAACCGTAACCCTAAGCCTAGCCCTTACCCTAACCCCAACCCTAACCCAGATCCGTACGCAAGTACACTTTCCTTCTTAGTGGGTCACAGGCACCCAGAGAGGTGCCTCCCACAGCCCACTATCCCCTACCCCTATCCCATTCCCTAACCTGTACGTCAGTACGCTAGTACGCTCCCCTTCTTAGTGAGTCAGAGGCACCCAGAGAGAGAGGTGTCTCTGCCACTTACCCCCCACCCTAACGTAATGTATGGTATGCAGCGGCTTCGCGTTATGCTTCGCTTCCCTTCCCTTCTTAGTGGGTCAGACGTCAGAGGCACCCAGAGAGGTGCCTCCCAGAGACCACTTACCCCAACCCCAACCCCAACCCCAACCCCAACCCAAACGGCAAACGACAAACGGAAACGACAAATTTTTGAAAATTATCGCGACAAACGGAAACGAGCCAAAACGGACCCGTCCCAACAATTGAAAACTCGACACGTCATTTTTTCTGGTCGTGCCCATCTCTACTGAGAGATATAATGAGCCCAATGTGTGACAAAATTTGAAAGAAAAACAGTCATGGTTGATTGGGCTCAAAGCAGCTGCAGGTCAGTGTGAGCAATATATTTTGTCTCTTTAGTTAAAATATTTAACATTTCAGTATTTCAAATGTAAAACAGCATTTTAATTAAAATATTTATTACAATATTTAATGGCACTGCAGTTCTGGAAGAGGAGTTTTCTGTCAAGGATGCTTTTATTTCAGTCCTATCTATTTGAGATTATTTCTCTCTTGGATATATCCCATCTATAATATTTTTCTTATTGAAATTATCGTATCTGATATGAGGGGAAAAGGCACTTCAACAGTTATGTAGGTTTAGATGTGAAGTGTGCGTGCGCATGTGTGTTTGCGTGCATTCAGACAGCTTTATTTAGCTCTAGTCTTCTCTTCCTTTTCCTGCAGCACAGAGCCTGCGACTTGCATTTCTAAACATCCCTGGAAACTAAACATTGTTAGTCATGACAATGGTATTCGGCATAGGAGAAAGACTTTAGATTTTCATAAATCCCTTTGCACCTTTGGGCCACCGGAGATGTAGTGCAGAATCACAAAACAATGAAGATGCATCTAACTGTAATCCTGCTACAGTGAATTATTATGCATTTAAGAAACTGTCTTCTTCCTCTTCTCTTGGCTGTAATACACATTACAATCTGTGAAGTTTCACTTCTGTAGCACCAGCCTTGCCGTAAGTGCACATTTCTTGGCTTGAACCACGGCTTGGACCAAATAGCTACTTCATTTGAGTTACTGTAATATAGTGGGTTCAACAGGAAAAACACCAGCTCCAGGGACTATAAAACAGCAGTTTATTCCACCATAATAAGACTTATCCTCAGAAGACACACATCCTAACAAAGCCACCCTAAATACACCTGGAGACAAGCGTTCACTCCCAGCCAATCTTCCTCCCATGTTCCTGTTAAAGGAAACTCTCCAATTAGGAGGAATAAATAACCCATAACTCTGTTTTACCTGGCTGACTCCAATTGGCCAAGACACTATAGCAGTGATGGCGAACCTTTTAGAGACCGAGTGCCCAAACGGCAATTCAAAACCCACTAATTTTTTTTGCAAAGTGCCAATACAGTAATTTTAACCTGTATACAGGTGGCTATGAAGGGGTGATGTTGGGTGCCCACAGAAAGGGCTCTGAGTGCCACCTTTGGCACCCGTGCCATAGGTTCGCCATCACCGCACTATAGTTATGTGTATCCTTCACCCTGTTTTTTTTTAAGAAATCGGAACACACATATGGAGGATTTATTCTGAAGTAGAAGATATACAAAGATTGAATTTCTTAACTTACTTCCGTTAGGTTTTTTTTGGGGGGGGGGTTAAACCTCACCGGCTAATTGGAGGATTTTGGGAGTTGTAGTCCATAGAAGTAATAATTCGAAGTTCTGCAAAATATATAGTACTGAATCAGAAATACAAAATAAAGGCAGTTCTGTATATATTTTAGCTTCTGAATGTGACAACTTTCAGAAGTCATGCAGAATTCTACCTCAAGTACAATTTATTAAGCCCTTTAGAAGACAATAGAATAGCAATTTATTGTCATTGTACAGATATGCAACATGTACAACAAAATTAGGTGCTGTTCACAATGCTATACTGTTTAAAATAAACAAGCAAAAAAACCCCCCCACCACATACAATTCCACTCTACTTAATATAACAGTAGACTGTGACATTTAACATAGATATTGTTCTAGGGTAGAAACTGTACTTTAATCTGTTCTTTCTTGTCCTGATCATCCTGTATCTCCTGCCTGGTGGCAATAGTTAAAAAAAACTGATGTACAGGGTATGTTGGGTCATTCAAGATTTTAGAGGTCTTCCTTGAACACCTGGAGCTATAAAGTTATTCCAAAGAAGGATGAGGATGACCAGTGATCCTCTGGGCAGTATTTATGACCTCTGGAGCACCGTTCTATCTGCCAGTGTGCAACTCGCAAACCAAACACAGAGGCAGTAAGTTAGAATACTCTCTGTGTAGCTACTGTAGAAGTTGAACAGCAGTTTCTCAGTCAGTTGTTGCCTCCTACGAAGTCTCAAAAATATAGTCTCTACTGGGCCTTCTTAACCAATGTTACAGTATTAGCGCTCCAGGTCAGGTCGTCCTTCATAATATACATAAAAACATAAGAACAGCCTTGCCGGAACCGGCCACAGTCCATCCAGTCAGGTCCCAAAGCACTCCGATGTACCAGGAACTCCCTGCCAGAAGAAGTGGTGACAGCAATCAGCCTTGACAGCTTTAAGAAAGGATTGGACAAGTTCATGGAGAACAGGGGCATCAATGGCTATCATTATGGATCTGTAAGGACAATCTCCGGGTTGGAGAGAGAGAGAGGCAGGATATCTCTCAATGCCATTTGCAAGGAATCATAAACAGGTGAAGACATCTGCTTAGGAATATCCTGAAGCCGCTGTGTGAGACAGAATGCTGGATGGGATGGGCTGTGACCTGTTCCAACAAGGCTGCTCTTATGTTCTTATGTTCTTATTATGATGATGGAGGTGTTCAGACATGCACTTTCACCTTCTGGCAATAAGCCGACACTTCTGGGAACCTCTGAAATTGTCTGCATATTTTCAGTGTTGTGTTGTCATTACCACAATAGCTAGAAAAGTGCTATATTTTATAAAGGCTTACCCCTGGTTTTTCTTTTAAAGAAAAGCTGAAGTCCTCATTTTAAACAAAATGAAGATCAAAGTGAATTTCAAGTAGCAGAATGTTATTTTAGGGCTAATTGCTGCTTTTTTCTTCATGAAAAGTACTTTGTGTGACAAGTTCACTGACGTATAATCTCTGCTTGGAGCAGCATGAGATCTAATGCTTAGTAAGCAAAACGCTCTATTTTCACCTGTTTTTTTTGAATATCTGAGATATTCCCTGAATAAATAGCCCTGTAGTCAAATTTTTATCACACTTCAGAGTGATGATAATTTTACTACCTACTGTTTTATATCTGTGAAGATTTTCAGTCATCCAGGTGAGTTTAATCTGGAAGTTGAGTCATGGCAACTGGACTTCCAGATACCTACTGTTTAATTTTTCAAGTGGTTAATGCAATGCTTGAAGCTTCTTATGCCTTTTAATATTGAAGAAAGTGGGAATGTTATTTTTGTGTCTTATCTTATACAAATCAAAGGTGACAGCTGGGAAATGAATACACCATACTAAAATATGTTGGCTGTGGCTGATACTTTTCCTCAGATTGTTTACAACCTCTGTATCCACTGTTATAACATTCCCCCTTTCTTGTTCTGTTTGTGTTTCACCGTGAAACTTGCCCTCCTGTTTTGTTTTGTTTTCCAAAATATGACTGAAGATATGTAGAAATGCCTTTGTGATGTCATTTAATTATGATAACTAATCAATCCTTTGATTATTAAATAATTTTTATATCCAGGGGGGACATAACTGATCAATCAATCAATCAATTTTTTACTTAGCAAATAACTCAAAACTTAATTTAAGGGACCAAATCTAAAGCTCCCTTCCCATGACTAGCCCTCTATGTTTCCTAGAAATTGCCTTTCCAGGGCCAAATATGGGGGCACATAGGAAAGAGGGCCTCCCTTCCCATCTGGGATCTGTCATTCCACTGGTGGACAATTCATCATTGGAGACCACACTGGGCTAGATGATGAAGGGGTCTTATTTACATTCCTCTCTGCATTAAAACAATTATGCTGAAACTGGCTCCTGTGCCACATAAGAGAAAGGAAGGTAGAAATCCACCACCACCTCACCAGATTAGTAGGTAGGCTTGGTGGTGGTCAGGAGGATGGCTTTCTCAAAGCTATCCCAGATGAACCTTTTATCATGTTGACACCCTTTCTTATTTACTGAATTTACTTTCTTATTTACTGAATTGTTCAAGTGTTTCAGATCACAACATACTCTACTTACAAACCGGTCTTGTTTTTCTACCACGGTTTGTATTTATTTTTTTTTAATTTGGGAATTCCACTTTTAAACTGTTTCTTTCCCACATATATGAGTCCTCTGTCCATTGTGGTAGAAGTATCTCATGTGCCATCACCGATGCATAAAATGCACAATGGTCCTGGCTCTGTTTATCTAGATGGAAGGAAAGCAGACAAGACACGCAGGTCTTTCAATATGGCTTTCTCTCAGTCACGTGCAGGCTATTCTTTCCCTGACCAGGAAGGGCACTGCCCATCCGTTTGAGGTGAAATGCATCCCATCAGGCTTGTTCCGTGTGCTATCCTTGCTGGTCAATGATGGCCTTATCCTTGTGGCTCTTTGTCTTTTGCTGAGGACATTTTGAAACTGTATTGGTTGTACACTCTGAATTCATCTCTTTAGGTGCTTTAAGCACCTAAACTCTTTCCTTCCCTCTCATCTTTTATTGGGGCTGTGGAGAATTTGCTTCTGGTTATTTTTATCAACCCATTTGATGCGTGAAAAAAATGTTAATCTGGTTTAGTTTGAAACAACCCAGCATCATACTAAGTTTCAGCAAATCATAATTATAATTTAATGTTCGGATTCAATGATAAACACTAGTTTTTTTTAAGGGAAGGAAAAACTTGAACTCAGCTCACAGCTGCTTGAAAGGAGGAGATAATTGTGTGGAGGCAGCATGGGGGGAAAGGGAGGGAGGGATACATTTTTGGAGGGTTTTAGAAAAAGTTAGTTTGTGCAAACATATTGGGCAAAATCCAAAGAAACAAAACAAAACAAGGCAACAACAGATGGTATCTAAAGACACATTCACCCACCATGTGTAAAACGATCCTCAATTTTTAGGCCAACAATATTGGAAAAAAATTGTCTTAAACATGGAAAAACATGACATATCATTAATTGAAAGTAACACCAAGTCTCCTGTTCCTCTTGTTTAGTGCTTTTATTACCTGTTTTTTTATTGTAAGCCGCCCAGAGTTCCCTTTTGGGAAGATGGGTGGGGTATAAGATTAACAAATAAATAAATAATAAATAAATAAATGTCCTCCTATTACTCTGTCCGTAGAAAAATCAGTGGTATTTCCAAAAAAGAAAACACCATATAAAATATAGCACAATCATTTTCTTTTGAATTAGTATTTTGCTGGAGGTGGAAATTACACCAGAGGTTAATATGATAGGAGAAATAGCTTGTTAAGAATAAAAGAAGGACCAGTATCCTGGAAACTGTGAAGAAAATATGTAAGGAATCTTGAGAACTGAGGAAGTTAATATATCCTGATAGAAAAGCCACTGCAGCATATTTTAATTTTTTTCCCTTTCAAACCTTTTCTGTTAAGAAAGCACAGTAAAATACAAAGGCTAGATTTTTCTTATTGCCATTTGAAATATATCTTTTAAAAATCCAGCTGGGCTAAATTATTCTAGCAAGCAGTTGTAGCATTGTATATCTTGCGAGTGACTGACATAAGCAATTAAATGTCTGGCACAGGGGAAAAAATGCATCCAATCTGCCAGAAGGAGTGGATGGAAAAGGGCAAGAACAGAAAAAGCAATGGTGTTGCTGCCGCTTTTAAACTCTTGGGGAAATGGTGTGCTCCAAAATTTAGAGCTCTTTAAAACTCATCCTGTTAAAGTGATAAATTCCAAACTATTAGAGCGTGTGATTCTAGAAGAAAATCTGTCGTCAGCTGTATAATTGAATTATGGGCTCACACATGATTCATTGCTCATGATACAAATTGAGTTCCTTTGGGGGATCCTGTTTGTACAAGCAGGGCCAAATGGATCCTTGGTGCAAGACCCTTGTTGCTCTCTATTTCTTTCTGTTGATGCGCTAGCTCCCTGACAAATGGAACAGTTAATTGGCAATCAGATCAGTTGTTTCTGTTTCAGTATTTTGAAATGAATGTATTTTGTGGTTTCTTCATCTTCATTACTTCAGTGTACCTTGTTGAAGAGAGGGAGGAGATGGTTTTTGCAAGAAGTTACATGTAATGAACATTAAAGAGGCATTTTTAGAAAGTAATGGTCATTGTTAAAAAGAATCAGTTTTTTGTGTGTATGTGTATGTATATGTATATGTATATGTATATATGTATGTAAAAAGAATCAGGTTTTTGTGTGTGTATGTGTATATTCACATACACACACAAAAACCTGATTCTTTTTAACAATGACCATCACTTTCTAAAAAGGCCTCTTTGATGTTCACTACATCATTACATATATATACAGTATATATGTAATGATGTACTGTAATTACATAACTGCAGAGACATAATTAAAGAACAAATAAAATGAACTAAAGATTCTTAACAGAATAAATGTGTATCAGCTTAAAAGAACAAAGGCCGTTGCACTTGGTTATCGTGGAAAAAGAAACTGCAGGAGTTCCTAAAATGATAAATGCTTATAAAGGCTGTTTAAATGCCAAAGAAAGGGGTTGGTTGATTGACAGGTAGCAAAAGGAGAAAAACTTGCAGAGGAGGTTTCTAATTAAAATCTCTCTCCTTGAATGGTCATTCCAGTAAGCATTCATTTGGTGGGTTGCCACTGAATTCTGGTAGCAAACGACAGCTCTGTTTTTTAAAAAAAAAAACAAATAAAATAAAATATTTTTTTTTTAAAAAATTCTGGGGGAACGGGTCTTTGGCACATGAGAGGCACAGAAACATCATGTCCTGCAAGTGCTTTAGTTTGTCCACCACAGCTGTAGAAGGACAGAGAGCTCACGAATTGTGCTATCGGCATCCCAATTCCATTCTATGTCGCTTTCTCTGGTTTCACTAAAACGTGACTTCTTCTTTACACACGTTGTGAGGGCCGCCCCCCCGTTCCCTCCCTCAACCTTCGATGCAGTCAGAGAGATCAATAATGAATCCGATGTGCGGGTCAACTTAGAACTTTTGTTCTCAACATTAACACAACACTGGTGTTCAATGGCAAAGTCCCCTGGCTCTTTAAGGAGGGGCTCTGCCACAGGCCAAAAGTCTTCCATTTGCTCAAGAGTCAAGTCCGGTTCAACAGCCCACCGCTTAACATAAAAATCCCCTTCTGTTTCTGGGCCCAGGCCATAAACTTGTTCAGTCCTACCTTCCTTCGGTACAGCACCACTGCTCATCATGCCAATAAATGTAGTCCTGGGAAGCTCCGAATCTGCAGGTTGACCTCTTTTGTCCTCTATCTCTCCCCCCCCCCCTTATAGAGTGACATTTCTCCCACTCCTTTTTAAGAGTGGACTAGGTCTCCCATCGCCCAGCTTCTCTCTTAAAGAACACCCGCGCTGCCTTTCATCTCTCTCATTCGGCAGTCTGACCCCAATATGGTGGTTTTACCGCCTTTTTCCTCCCTCCACTCCCGCTCAGCCGCTTCTATCGGGACCTTGAAGGTCTCCCATTCCCCGGTCCAGGGATCTTCCTTTACACTCTCAACTAGCTCTTCCTGTTGGGTCCCACACTGGCACTGTCCCTTTACCCTTTCCTTTCTCCTTTAGGTCTCTCTTTTCTTCCTCCGGTTTTAAGGGCTTCTTGGTTTCCCCTTCTTTGTTGCCCTTTTCAGTCCTGGGTGACCCCCTTCGGAGAAGAGGGCACACCTTTCTCACACACATTATCATCTTTATTAACTGGGGATGGATGGGAGGGAAGACATTTCTTCCGATCAAAATTGACAGAGTCTTATTTTGCATAAGCGTTTCTGGACACCATCCCACTCCATGAAATGCACGGAGACGGATGGTATTTATACACAAGCTGGGGGCGGGTATGAGGACATCACAGTGATTATCTTTGGTATTCAAATACGGCTTTTAGCCGCTTGCTTTAGTCTCTGAATATTCTCTGAAGGGGAGCAGAAAATCACGAGCAAAGAGTGGCAGAAATCTACAGTGATCTCAGCAAGATGTTCATTTAAAATAAAAGGTGAAAATGAGTGGACAAGGAACTTGGGAAGTGGTAACTGCTACGCTTCAGTGTCTGTGTGTCCTGGGAATGGATATTTTCGGCCTCAAATTCTTAAGCCGTTTCTGTGTCAGTAGCTTGTTTTCTTTCCCTGTCTTCGCCTGGTTCTTACATAGTTTTGGAAAAATTACAACAGGCAATCATTAGCTTGTTCTGTTTGGTGGTGGGTTTCTTGCTTGCTTTGCTTTTCCCATTTTTCCATCTTAGGGCGTTTATACACGACCCCTAAGCTCTGCTGCAAATGGCTCCCAGCTCCGGAGCTTAAAAATGTTTCCCCACCAGCTCCGGAGCTAACAGAAAATTAAGTGCGACCCCGCCCACCTAAGCACATCCCAGCACACTTTTCTTGTACCTGCTCTGGGACAGTGAAAAATTTTGATGCGGAGAGTGCCGGGCTCTCCTCGCTTCTTTTTGTTGGGTTTTTTTTTTGCCTCCCTTCCCTTTAAGAGGAACCAGGAAGTAACCGGCGCTCGGAGCAACTTCCACCGGCACCAAAGGTAAGGCTTTATTCTTTTGTCCCTTTTAAAGGCTTTTTTCCCTCCCTCCTCTCACGCAGACAGAAGCAAGGAAGTGCGGAGTGGTGGGGAGGAAGGAAGAGCGACAAACACTCAAGATCTCTGGTCCGAATTTAAGGGAGCAGCGGATCTTAGGGGTCGTGTAAAAAGGCCCTTAGACTGAAGTGCCTGTTGTAGATAATAGTGATTACAATTAAACTATCACAGTTTTTAAAAAGCATAGTCTTATTTTTTAAAACTTGAAACCTCATGATCCACCAGCTGGATCCAGGAGCGAAAAATAAAACAGATATTTTAAAAAACCTTAACATTTAAAAATATAGCACTTCTGGGCATACTGTGTTTTGGACATATTGTATCAAATCTCACAGTATGAACTGGTATGTCTCATATTAAAAATGTTAGGTAAAAGCACTACTAAAACAGATTTAGAGGCAACAAAATGCAAACCACCCCAGAGCGTCATTTCCTCAGGAGACGCCTGCCTGGAGGTTTGGAGAAGAACAGCAAAGGTGAAACCACCTTAGACTTCTATGGGAGGAAGTTCCGAGGTCTGGGAGCAGCCACAGAGAAGGCCCTCTCCCATGTCCCCACCACACAGAAATTAAATAAAAACTTTGGTACTTGGTCTTTTTCTTCCTTTTTTTGTTTGCTGCTTCATCTGTTAAATGCCACACATTTCTAGTCTGTTTTCCTTCCACGCAAATGGGCCTTGACCTTTTTTGTTTTTATAGAAAAGTGAGTGGAAGAAGATAATATACCAGTGCCTGATATAACACTTGAAACTCAAGGACAACACAATGATGGTTATTGCATCCATTTACATTCTTCAGTGATTTTTTTTGTATGTTTTTGTATGTTTCATAAGAACATAAACATAAGAAGAGCCATGCTGGATCAGGCCAAAGGCCTGTCTAGTCCAGCTTCCTGTATCTCACAGTGGCCCCACCAGATGCGTTTGGGAGCGCATGAGACTAGATATCTGTCTCCTGATACTACTCCCCTGCATCTGACCCTTGAAGTACTCCGGTTTTAAGCCTGGAGATTACACATCTCCCTCATGGTTTGTAACCTGTGATGGACTTCTCCCCCAGGAATCTGTCCAATCCCCTTTTGAATGCATCCAGGCCAGATGCCATCACCACATCCTGTGGCAGGGAGTTCCACAGACTAACCATGCGCTGGGTGAAAAAATATTTTCGTTTGTATGTTCTTACTCTCCCAGCCCACAATTTGAGTGTATGTCCCCTAGTTCTGGTATTTTGTGAGAGGGAGAAGAGCTTCCCTCTATCCACTTTACACATGCCCTGCATTATTTTGTACGTCTCAATCATATCCCCCCTCAGGTGCCTTTTTTCCAGACTAAAGAGCCCCAAATGTTTTAGCCTTTCCTCATAAGGGAGGTGCCCCAGCTCAGTAATCATTTTAGTCGCTCTCTTTTGCACCTTTTCCAGTTCCACTATGTCTTTCTTGAGATGCGGTGACCAGAATTGTACACATTACTCCAGGTGGGGCCTTACTATTGTTTTGTATAATGGCATTAAAATGTTGGCTGTTTTATTTTCAATCCCCTTTTTGATAATCCCTAACATGGAATTGGCCTTCTTCACCACTGCCACACATTGGGTAGACACCTTCATGGAGCTGTCCACCAACACACCAAGATCTCTTTCCTGATCCGTCACGGATAACTCAGAGCCCATGAGTTGATAGATAAAGTTTTGATTTTTCGCCCCAATATGCATTACTTTACATTTGGCTACATTAAAACGCATTTGCCATTTCACAGCCCATTCCCCCAGTTTGGAGTGATCCTTCTGGAGCTCTCCACAATCTTCTCTGGTTTTTACCACACGGAAAAGTTTTGTGTCATCTGCAAACTTGGCCACCTCATTGTTTATCCCTGTCTCCAGGTGAAGAACAGATTGAAAAGCACCGGTCCCAGGACCGAGCCCTGGGGCACACCGCTTTTCACTTCTCTCCATTGTGAAAATTCCCATTGACACCTACTCTTTGTTTCCTGGATCTCAACCAGTTCTCAATCCGTAAGAGGACCTGCCCTCTTATCCCCTCTTATCTCAGCAGCCTTTGATGAGGGACTGTGTCAAAAGCCTTTTGAAAATCCAGATAGACTATATCCACCGGTTCACCCAAATCCACATGCCTGTTGACCTTTTCAAAAAATTCTAAAAGATTTGTCAGACAAGACTTACCCTTACAGAAGCCATGCTGATTTTCTCCAGCAAGGTTTGTTCTTCTATGTGTTTTACGATTTTCTTTTGGGTGAGACTTTCCACCATCTTCCCTGGGAGAGATGTAAGCCTAACCGGCCTGTAATTTCCCGGGTCCCCCCTCCTTCCTTTTTAAAAAATTGTTGTGACATCCGCTATCCTCCAGTCCTCTGGCACTGTGGCCGTTTGAAGAGACAAGTTGCATATTACCGTTAAGAGATCTGCAATTTCATTTCTCAGTTCCCTAATAACCCTTGGGTGGATGCCATCTGGGCCCGGTGACTTGTTAATCTTCAATGTATCAATTAGTCCTAAAACATCCTCTCTTTTAACCTGTATTTGATTTAATTCTTTAGTCAAGAGGGGCGGTTCAGGCAGTGTAATCTGCTCAAGGTCTTCTGTCATGAAGATAGATGCAAAGAACTCATTCAGTTTTGGCTTTGTGCCAAAATAAACTCAAAACGAATCCTCTCCCTGTTTTCTTTTTGTTTCAGGAAAAACTATTCCATAGGTATTGGAATGTTGACCTGGATTTAAACAGAGGAGAGACCATGACAGAGGAGACTGCTGATGATGTACTTAAGTTTAATTACGCATTCCAAACACACTGCCCCATTTAGAACATGATAAACAAGCTGCAAACATTGGCTCGTCTTCAAGAAGCAATGAATAGAGGCTCACTGGACATCATTGATTCTTTTATATAATGTAAACATCCGGTACGCTGAATGCTTAGCTGAGTCGGTTGTGTAACATCACAGAAGCAGAAACAGAAGGGTCCACCCTCCCTCCACCCGAATCACGGAGGTCATACAACGGACCACTTATTAGATTCAGCCAAAGCCCCGCCACGTTGTACTGAACCAATGTGGACTTGCGGGCATGCTGAGGTGAGATTTTGATAAGTAGATAGAACTGTTGTTTGCAAGATGTTCCCCGTTCTGCTGTAATTTATTAATTCACACATTTCAAAGATTTTATTAAAAAAATTATCTCCTTCAAATCAGTTCCAGTATTGAATGAGCTCCCTGCTGGTGACCCTGAATCTCCCAGGGACGTTTGATACAATCAACTGCAATGCCCTTCTGGACCGGCTCTTGGATGTGGAGATCAGGGGACTGGCCAGTCCTTCCTCAGGGTCTGAACCTAGAAAGTGCAGCTTGGGGTTGAGTTGTTACTCCCTCGGATCCTCAGTTGTGGGGTGCCCCTGTGGTCCTCAGTCTCTCCAGTGTTCTTGAACACCTGGGTTAAGCTGTTGGGGGAGGTCATCAGGAAATGTGGAGTGTGGTGTCATCAGTACACTAACGCCATACACTTCTCTTTCTTCTTTTCAACCCCTTCAATGGATGCTGTCCAGACTGGAGCTTTGCCTGGCTTTGGATCTGCAGTGGCCCAGGGGCTAGCAGGGTCAAGCTGAACTCGGACAAGCTGAAGAGCCTCCTTCTGGGGAGGCCCCTCCAATAAGTTTGGAGACATTCTTCCTAGGCTTGATGGCATAGACCCCTCCCTCACCTATGGACCAAGTTTGGAACCTGCTTGTGCTCCTGGACCTGCATAGGTGTTGGAACTTCTTCAATGGCCAGCATGGCTTTCCCTTCATTTTCATACAATAAGCAGATGGAAAGAGTTTTGAAGAGACATCATCTCTAAGAATGCCATCCTCAAAATGAGTACACCCATGGGAACATTTTATTAAAACCAGTTGGGGCCATAATGGGTCCAGATATTTGAGGGTCTTCTGGATAAAGTGTTTGGTTGCCATTCCCAAAACCTACCAAGGTCAGAGAACTGTGTGGCAGGCACAGGAAGAGACTGCCAGGTCGCAGCGAGAGTGGCACGATAGATGAGAAAGGTCAGACATGTCTCACAACCATGCCTTGTTAGACCTTGAGGCATTCAGGGTAGTGATGGTACTGGCTGGGTTGCAGCTGCTTGGCCGTTCCTCTTGCACTGCTGACCATTAACATTATTGTTTTGGAAAACCAACAAAATGAATTGGAATAGGGGGTGCTGGGCTTCTGCATTTGCCTCATCATGCTGGGTACAGGCACCAGATTGTGCCCATTGTTACTCAAGTGGTCTTCTTTGAATGCAAGAAGACTTCTCTTTATTTACTTCTTCCTGCATCCCCACTTCAGATATGATCTGAAGAGTCTCCTAACCCAGCAGAACCTGAAGCAGTGCAGAAGTTTGTTTTGGTAAACTCTGTTGGCCCACCATTGCCACTCGGTAGCAGTAGTTACAACCCCTTTGGCCTTCCCTTGTCAACCAGTGGTCGCATAATCAACTCGCCAAAACCCCTTCCAAGAAACAGACCCTGGACTTGTACTGGGAAAGAGTGCATGGGGGTTAGGAACAGATATTCTGCACTTGGGGTACAGTAACCAAAAGTGGCACACACAATTATTCCTGGGAAAAGTCAAGAAGGTTGGCAGTGGCTGTCAAATAGAAAGAGAGTTGAATTTCTGCACTGTTCACTTGATTGCCGCTCATGTTAGGCACAAGCTGCAATGGGATTTTCCTCCCTTCTGCTCCATGCTTCCTATACCCAGATTGGAAGTGTTGCTCTTCCAACTTGGGTTTCTCCACTGAGGTCTCCTGCTGGGAAGTCCTTTCAACAGAATTCTTCATGCACACTCACTCAGAATTTGTTGGCATAATATGTTGATGGCTGCTGGCTTCCCAAAAGGATTAGGCAATTTCATGGGGAATTAATCAGAAAGAAAGAAAGAAAGAAAGAAAGAAAGAAAGAAAGAAAGAAAGAAAGAGAAAGAAAGAAAGAAAGAAAGAGAGAGAGAAAGAAAGAAAGAAAGAGAAAGAAAAAGAAAGAAAGAAAGAAGTGGGCTATGTGTTTATGAAAGCTCATGCTGTGGTCTTCACATTGCCACCCATTTTTCTGCACCCAGTGGTTCACCCATGAAAGTAACTTCTTACTTTCAAGCATCTTATTCCATGATATGGAAAGGTGTACAGAAGGGGTGTCCAAACTTTTTGCAAGGAGGGCCAGATTTGGTGAGGTGAAAATGTGTGGGGGCCAATCATTTAGCTGCATTTGGCCACTGGGCCAGACTTTGGACAAGTCTCTATAACATGCAAGGAGGCGGGGAGGATGCTGCAGCAACGGAGCCGGGGGCGGGTAGGCTGGGCAGGTGGCTGGTTGGGTGGACAGAGGCAGGGAGGGCAGGCAAAACATAAAACTACAAGCTGATGCCTCCATCCGATATGGGAAGGGCCAGCTGGTGGGGATGCATGACAGGCTGAGCCAGTGGGGAGAAGAGGCTGTGGGCCACTTGAAATTTGTAAACGGGCTGCATTTGGCCCCCGGGCCTGCTTTGGACATGTCTGGTGTACAGGGTGGGGCTTGTACCAGGCACAGAAAATACGAAACAAGGAAACCTCTTTCCTTCTTCTCTTTTTTTGCCTCCCACCCCAAACCCGGCATAGAAGAACAGCAGACCAAAGGGATGCTGGAGCTGTGATCCCTTGTAAGTGTGCAGAGATGCAGGTGTCCTGAAGTATGGCGAATTGCCGTCCCTTCCCTTTCCTGGTGTCTTACACCCCATGCTGCGTTAAGTGCTGCAATAACACTGACATATAGCTCCTCTCAGGTACTCACTCTCAACAGATTTTTCTCAGTAGGGAACATTAAATGGCTCTCGGGTCAGCATCAGCTATATCAGAAAAAACCCATTAACGTTACCATAGCTGATGTTAAGGCATCTCCAGCCCTTGCCAGGAATCCAGCTGGCACCTCGTGTTTTATTGCGGGCCTCTGCAAAAGCTCTCACCTCGTGGCCTCTCCTGCCCCTGCCAAGCAATAAAAGAATGGACTATCAATACCTCCTCAAGACCGGTTGGTGAGCTAGCGCTGCTTCTCCTCCTCCGTTTCTTGCTCCTTTAGCAAGCAAGACTTCTTGTTTCCTGCCACTGTGGGCGGAAAGGGAGAGAGAGAGAGATGCTGCTCTAGAAATGAGACACTCTTGTTCCTTTTTTCTGCTTGTTGTTCTCCAATTCACTGTTTCAATCACGTCTGCTTTGCCAGCCTCCGCTCCCTGGCACCAGTGCGTGAAAGAGCGAATGACCCCGTAGAACCAGGGAAAGGGATGATGCACGTGCCAAATGCTCAAGAGATCCCTTGAAATGTTTTTCTTTTCTTTCTCCAGAGGGTCGTGTGCATCGTGATTAAAATGTAGCATGCAATACCTTTGGGATGATTAAGGTATTCTGCCGTTATGCATTCTTCTTACACAATGCAAAAGCCCAGAAAATAGCATATTCCTGTGGTAGAGGTAGAGAAATATTTCCCAATGGAGGGGCCTTAATCCCTTGGGAAAAGTGAGTTGGGGGACCTGGAGCCAATGGTGGATGGAGCCAGGACTGAGGACGAGTAAAGTCACTCTTCTAGGCCTTTTCCTCTCCTTTGCAGCCTAGGAGTGCAACCATGCATTTCTTCTCTCCCCCTCCCTTCAATTTCTCTCTCTCTCTCTCTCTCTCTCTCTCTCTCTCTCTCTCTCTCTCTCTCTCTCTCTGAGCACCCATGCTGGATGCTGCTCAATGTAGGCCAAGGAGGCACACGTTGTGACTGTGTGTCCAAGTTAGTAGGTGAGAAGGGAGGTAGATCAGATGCTCGTGCAACTTGAAGTGAGGGGAAAGAGGAGGATTAAAACAGCAGATCTGATCTTGGCCACTTGTACTATCACAATACAGGGGCATAATCACTGGGCGCTTCTTGGCTTCCCTGTTTTCCTCTTGCAACGTAGCAGCTGGAACGTGAACATTTGGGGCACTGAAGTAAATGCACAGCTGGTTGACGGACATTCAGAGGAACAGCTGAGTGGGTTGCTGTGTCGAACAGGGCCAGGTCTTAATGCTAAGCAAGGGCCAGGTCTAGCCTGCCGGCCATAAGGTCCTCTGCCTGGTTTTGCAGCGTGCCCATTTTGTCATAGTATGTGATGGTCTTATAGGAAGAGCTGGGCTGCACCGTGAGAGCACAGAAGTGTGTGTGTATGTGTATATTTTTTTATTTATTTTAAAGTATTTTACCCCGCCTTTCTCCTTGGAAAAGGACCCAAGGTGGCTTATAGTAATGAGGGACAATATACAGTCCAATACACTTAAGACATATTCAAGAGCAGGGAATTGAGGGACATCTTACAGCATTAAAAGACAACATTACATTAAAGCTACAAGAGAATGAAGCAGTTAAAAAGAGAGTGGAAAATTCCATGAAAAGTTATGAGTGAGGGAAACTAACAGTTTGAAAGCATATTGTCAATTTAATCGCAAAATATATAAACACAGTGTCTGTGTGATCATGTATGGTAGATTCATATAAAGGTCCCATAATAGGTAGTCCATCATTCAGGGAAAGCTTGCCTGAAGAGAAAGGCCTGTTTCAGGGAGTTCCAGAGTCTGGGTGCAGTTGCTGAGAAGACCCTTTCATGTGTTCCCACAAGACATACCTGTGAGGGTGGTGGGATGGAGGGAAAGGCCTCTCCTGATGACCTTAACACCTGAGCCGGTTCATACTGTGAGATTCAATCTTTGAGGTAGCTAGGACCCAGGTTGTACAGTGCTTTGTAGGTTAAGGTCATCAATTTAAATAGTGGCTTATAACTGATTGCTAGCCAGTGGAGTTGCTTTAAAAGGAGTGTAATGTGATCTCTGTACCCTGCCCCAGTCAGCAATCTGGCTGCTTCATTTTGGACCCGGTGTAGTATCTCTTAAATTTTTTCTTTGTTATTCATCGGCCCAAAATCATCTCATCTTTCTATCTCAATCTTTCCAGTACTTAATGAACTGAAGAGCAGCTTATTATTTTTCTTCTCTCCTTCTAGCAGCTCATTACATCTTGGAAATGTGAATTGTGCTGCCTCTTAAGAATCTGTCACGTTTGCACATCATGTGCCAAATGCCGCCTGTTTGCCAAAGGGCATTGAGTCCAGAGCACATCAGACGAAGGGAGACATCAAAGGCAAGATATACAGAAAGGGGTGAAAGCCAAATGATGCTTTTCCCGTTAAGAGGCTTTCTGAGATGCACTTGCAAAGCAAGTGCTTGGATCGAATTTCATGAAGTGTCAGTCGTCAGCTGGGAGCAATCTGCTCACAGAGCTTAGAAGTATTTGGTTACAAGTAACATGACTACAGTAGGACCCCAGTATCCACTGAGGATCAGTTCCAGGCTTTCCCACAAATAACTAAAAACCGTGGATAAGACAGAAACACAACCCAAACTGCTATTTTGTGACAGTAGCTTGCTTTACGGCTGCTGTTTTATGACAGTAGCTTGCATTATGGCTGTTGTTTGTGACAGTAGCTTGCTTTATGGCTGCTGTTTTATTACAGTAGCTTGCTTTCCAGCTGCTGTTTGTGACAGTAGCTTGCTTTGCGGCAGCTGAATTATTTATTTAATTTTTCCCTCTGTGAACCATGGATAATTGAATCAGTGGATATAGGAGTCCTCCTGTAAGTGCAATGAGTTAATCTTGGGATAAGTATAGCAAGGTAACTAGTTACAAAGTTGCTTTTTGGACATAATAATTAATATCTAGTTATTTTCAGTACCATTTTGATCCATCTTGCAGTTGGCTTAGTGGGAGTGGGCATCTAGGTGACCATGCCAAGTGCAATGGAAGAGAGAGTCCTGATATTTTATCTTCGTATCTAGCAAAGCTACAGTATTTCTGGTATGTGCAGGTTCTTGCACAGAAGTGAGAAGGACGTCCCCTCTTCTGTGGGATGACTCCTCTTAGCAGTGTATTCCCTTAAAACCAATAGAAATCATGTGCCTATTCAAATAGTGTAACTCAATGGTTCTCAACCGTTGGGTCCCCAGATGTTCCTGGACTGCAACTCCCAGAAGCCTCCACCACTCACTGTGCTGGAAGGGATTTCTGGGAGTTGCAGTCCAGGAACATCTGGAGACCCGACAGTTGAGAACCACTGGTGTAACTGGCTGGATCGCTCAGTGAGTTGGAGTACTGGGTGGCAGAGCCAGGGGTCGGGGGTTTGATTTCTCACTGCCTTACCCTGTTGGTGGTGCTGGCATGGCATCCTAGAGGCCATGGAGAACATCAGATCTGTCCCTTCACATTCAGAGAGAGTATTACAAGCCCCCCACCAGCCCCCCAAGGCTTCTGAAGAAAGATCTGCAGTCCACATCCCTTCAAAGCTGGAGGCCCAAAATTGGTAGGCAAGGAAGTGTGATTGATTGAATTGGCTGCATGCAAAAGACCTCCTACTCTGTGCCCATGTACCCCAAATGGAAGGAGATTCAGCACCAACAATGGCACCTGAGTGCATGATTTCCCACTGATTGCTTATGGATGAAAAAAAGCTCTGTCCTTGAGAACCTGCTTCTTCCTATCTTCCGCCCTGCTTGGATTATGACAGCAGTTGGGGAGGGGGGCATGCATTGGAGGTTTAACAACATGGAATGTGAGGATGCCCCAGGCATCATCTTCTCCTGGTCGCTGTTAAAAGAGATTGACAGTGCTTGGCCTCACTGTTGGCATCCACCTCTGTTACAAGGATGTATTTATAAAAGGCCTTCCCCATGCATGTTGTTTTAGAATCAAGATTCACGGTTTTTCAGTGGAGTTTACACCTTAGTACTGTATACGTATTTAGAACTGCAGCCTTCATTCATTGTTGGGAATTTAATGAGCAGAAGGAAAGAAAGGCAATGCCAAATAAATGTATTGAAATCAGATTGTGTGTTAAGGGAAGCCCCAAAAGAGAAGTGTGTGAGAAATATGCAACCAGTGCATATATCTTTGAAGGACTTGTGGGCTGAAATGGGATACCTTTTTCTCATGGGAAGAGGAAGAGGAGAAGATGATTAAGGCAATTCATGTCATTTTGAAAACCCCTGCCGCTGCTGCTGCTTCTTCTTCTTCTCCTCCTCCTCCTCCTCCTCCTCCTCCTCCTCCTCCTTTATATCCAACGTTGTCAGGCTTTTGCTTTTATTTATTTCAAATAGTATTTTTCCTGCTTTTCTCCTAAGAAAGGACTCAAAGCGGCTTACATCACTGAAACACAATATTAAAGTTAAACCCAGTGGATAATTCAACTATTAACTGAATTATTAACATGTTAAGAATTTTGGATAAAGCATTACTAACACAAATGTGTGTGTGTGTTGTGTAATTACAATTGTGACCAACTCTTTGTGACTCCATGTCCATGGAGTTTTCTTGGCAGGAATACTGGAGTGCCTTGCCAGTTCCTACTCCAGGTACCTACAGCCACCTGGTATTCCCTGGTGGTCTCCCATCCAAGAGCTAACCATGGCCAACCCTGCTTAGCTTCCAAAATCAGGCAAGATCGGATGGGCTTAGAGCATTGAGGCAGCTAACACAGATTTAGAAGCGACAACGTGCAAACAATCCCCTTTTAAAAACCTCTGCTAGACAATCAGTCACTAAGGAACTTCTTGCCTGAAGAGAAAGGTCCTTGGCTGTTTGCAGAAGGACCACACACACACACACACACACACACACACACACACACACACACACACACACACACACACACACACACACACACACACACACACACACACACACACACACACACACACACACACACCACCCAGACGATCATAACACCTAGACAGGTTCATAGAGGATGGTCCAGTGTTTGAGATAGCTTGCCTCCCAAGCCATTTAGGGCTTTATAGGTTTAAATCAGCACTTTGAACTCTGCCTGGAAACTGATCACCAGTTAGACGGCCCTGCAGGCCAGCCAAAAGCTGGGTTGGTTCTACAGACTGTATAAATGAAAAATAATTATTTTGTATGACACATTTTCCTTTCACTAAGCCATGGGGAAGGGCATTTGTAGTCTTTGAAAGAGTGCCAGTTCTCCAGCTGTTGAGATGTCGGTTTTAAGCATATTTTTGTAACCATAAGGTTAAAGAGATCCTAAAGACAAGGATGCTATTCTTCTTCTTCTTTTTTGCTTGCAGCAAATTGCAATGCATGCATTGTTCTGGTTAATGTGGCACATGTAGGTATTCTAAATATGTAGCATAATGCTAGAAATGTGGGTTTTTAATTTAGGCAATGTGGTGAATATGCATACATTGCTCTGAGTATGTTTTCAATTTAATGCAACGGGTCCAGAAACGCAGCAGATGGAGCCTTTCCCCCGGAGATCTCATGCAGTAGAAGAGATTCCCATAACCTGTTGAAACAAATACCCATTACCAAAGCCTACTGTCTGTGCTAGTGTGTGGGGTGTGTGTGTGTGTGTGATGGGTTAGGGAAGACTATACAGTACTAGAAAATGGTAGACATGAGAGTTAATTGAGAGTTTCAGAAGTTTAGCGTTGGAATGGGCAAACTATGAATTAGTATCTGTGTTGGTACACTGCAAACTAATTTATATTTATCTTCCAGTGGCTTGTAACATTTCACCAGGTGCACATTCATCTTTCTCTTTCTCTCTGCAGAACTGAACCAGGCTGGTGAGAAGTTGTTAGCATTCGATGCAACTCTTTCTCAACCACACTAAATCCATCATGAAATGTCTCTTAGAATTCTCATCATAGGGTAGTTCTGACACACAGACCCTGTATCTCCATCTGTTCTGTGGCAGCAGAGAATCTTGATTGTCTATTGTCAACCAACGTTTATGCACCATAAGCTCCCACTCTTTTCACCCATTTTGTTGTTCAGTCGTTCAGTTATGTCCGACTCTTTGTGACCCCATGGACCAGAGCTCGCCAGGCCTTCCTATCTTCCACTGCCTCCCGGAGTTTGGTCAAATCCATTTTGGTTGCATTGATGACACCGTCCAACCATCTCATTCTCTACCGTCCTCTTTTCCTTTTGCCTTCAATCTTTCCCAACACCAGGGACTTTTCCAAGGAGTCCTCTCTCCTCATGAGGTGGCCAAAGTACTGGAGCCTCAGCTTCAAAGTCTGTCCTTCCAGTGAACATTCGGGGTTGATTTCTTTCAGGATGGATAGGTTTGATCTCCTTGCAGTCCACGGGACTCTCAAGAATCTCCTCCAGCACCACAGCTCAAAAGCATCAATTCTGCGGCGATCAGCCTTCTTTATAGTCCAGCTTTCACTTCCATACATCACTACTGGAAAAACCATAGCTTTGACTATCCTGACCTTAGTTGGCAAAGTGATGTCTCTGCTCTTTAGGATGCCATCTAGTGGAGCCATTGCTCCCTACCAAGAAGCAGGCGTCTTTTTATTTCATTGCTGCAGTCACCATCTGCAGTGATCAAGGAGCCCAAGAAAATAAACTCTGTCGTTGCCTCAATTTCTTCCCCTTCTATTTGCCAGGAGGTGATGGGACCGGTGGCCATGATCTTAGTTTTTTTATATTGAGCTTCAGCCCATTTGGCACTTGCTAAATCAGCTGATGAGCTTGTGTGCAAATCTGTGGCCCTTATGGCAGTATTATGAATAGCCTCTAGGTCAGAGAAGGGGAAGGGCCAAGGTTTGCCTGGGTGCCATATGTAAATTGTATATGGCTGCAGATTGGGTGACCAAGACTTTACACTGTCATAGAGAAGATGTACTGTAGATTCTTTATGCAGAGTTGTTCACCATATGAACAGAAGCATTTTCTTTCTTGCAGGCTTTCAATTATCATTTATGTTGTGTTGTTCTCTAATGCTTATCCATCATCCTGAGCAATGAAATCACAGTTTCCTCAAAGAACTGATATATTTCATGATACCATGGAGGAAAGCAGAATAGAGAGAAGCCACATTCTAGGTAAACACCTGTCCAACAGGACAAAAGCCTTCAAGTATAACAACTCCCTTTACCAGCTGGAAGATGTGAGAGAGGTCTCTAATGTTCACAAGACAAGGTTTTGAGTGAGCTGCTGAGAAGACTCATATTCTTATAACCACCACTTGGCTTCTACCGTCCACAGAGAAGGGCTTTTCAAGCAGCTATTAAACACAGTGCAGCAGCAGTGCAGTGGCCAATCTGGTAATAGAGGCACTCATTAAGACTGAGTTGTCTTCCCAAGGAGTGTCAGAAATGGCAGCAGTTGTGCTAATTTGTGTCAACAAAACAATCTTGCTAGTTTTCACCTCTAGCAGGAACAGGCCTTCTTGAAAGCCAATGCCCCTCAATTGCCTGTTTCAAATCAACTCATCCCAAAACATTTTGCATTGTCCACAACTATGCATTGCCACTTGCAAAATCTACGCACACAACTACAGGTGGGAGCTAGAGCAGTTAAGCAGTGAGGTTATGGTATTCCTGGTAATGAAAACACCCCAGCATTTCAGTCCTGTGAGTCCTGGCTCCACTACAAGATTGGCAATCAGATTGATCAGGGAAGAGGCAGTGCATTAGGAATCCTGGACACAAGCCATTAGAGGCTGCCCTGGAGAAAACAGATACATTTAGTGGGGCAATTGTATATAAGTGGTTTGCTGCATGAGGACATTTGTACTAGGTACCATCTCAAGCGAATACTACAAGGAAGTTTCTCCAGCTTTGTTGGAGTCAGCAGACTTTGTTGTTATTGATGTGAGTTGTTGGCACAAATGGTAGTGCCACACACAGCAAAACTGAGATGGCACAACTGAATTATCACCATATGGAGATGAGCACATGCTTTTTCTTTGTCATTGAAGATAGGCTCACTGTTTTTCTTTTGGAAGATGTGAACAGACAGCTGTGGATCTGGGTAAACACTGCAAACTTCTGACATGAATGCTAATAAGCTCTCCAAAGTCTCCCTTTGCGCAGTAAGGACGTTGTGGTAAAATGGGTTTCCGAGAAACCCTTAACATAGATTTTCCTGTGCACGCTTTGCATCTGCAACACTGTTTCTGCAGTAATTAGTGTGCTTCAACAACATCTGGATATACTGCACGCCCCCTGTAAGCTCTGTTTGTGCATTTTTCTTAGAGGGGATTAATACTTTTCAGCTGTTTGACAGCCAGCCTCAAGAGACGGTTCCAGTCCTGTTTAGGAAGGTAATCCATAATTATATTAATCCCTTTAAGTATCCTTGCATGATCAGTAGATAAATATAAAGCAAAAATGTGTCATACTGGAATATTTAGTAGCAGCTCATGGGGCTAGAGCATTTGTTCAGATACTGCTTCAATGCCACATGTTTGTTACTTGCAATGATGATTATTTTCCAGAAGCAACAAAGGTTCTCTATGGCACCTTACATGCTAACAGTCTTGCTATAATGTGAGCTTGAAAGGTGCAATAACTTTGGGCCTTTTCACACGACCCCTAAGATCCGCGGCAAATGGCTCCCAGATCCGGAGCTTAAAATTGTTTCCCCACCAGCTCCGGAGTTTACAAAAAATTAAGTGCGACCACGCCCACCTAAGCGCGTCCCAGCCCACTTTTCAAGTACCTGCTCTCCGGGGGTGAAAAATTCCTGATGCGGATGTAAGGTAGTGAGTGCCGGCTCTCCTCGCTTCTGTTTTTTTTTTTTACCCCCCGCCCCTTTAAGAGGTACTTGCTGCCGGGAGCAGAGCGAGACGGCAGAACGGAGGTGAGCAGGCATTCTTTTCTTCCTTTTTTTCTCCCTCCCCTCACGCAGACGACAGCCAGGAGTGCGGAGGGGGTGGGAACACAGGAACAGCGACAAACCCTCAAGATCTCTGGTCCGAATTTAAGTGGCCAGCGGATCTTAGGGGTCGTGTGAAAAGGGTTTTTGTTACACTAGAAAGCTGTTGCAACCACAGAGCATAAATGGGCAATCGCACCAGTGCTGTATGTAATATTCGGGGCTGTCCCTCACAAACTCAGTCACCCCTTGATTACATAATTGGTTATGCAATGGCCTGGGAGGAAACAAACAGCTGCTTATGTAGTTTTCCACCGCAGTATACTGGCCTTTGTTTTTGATATGCAGCAGAAATGTAGGGTGTTTTTTTTTAAGTGTAGCGCTGGTATATCCTTGGAAATCCCGTTTTCTTCTTGTCAATGTTGAAAAATACCTGGAAAGGCCCACAGTTGTATCCCTTGTTTAAACACAGATTAGACGGTGTTGACTTTGGTTGAATTACACCTCTAGGGATGGTTGTACTATTATTGGCAACATTGGACAGCCAGAGTCACTAAGGTGTCCATATTGCACAGCGTATGAATAAAAAGCTAGAAATTCTCAATAGCATAGAGAAGAAAATTACAATATTTCAGCTACATAATGTGCAATAACAAATACCATCTGCTGCAGGTTATCCTGCAAGGCAAAATACAGTAGATGGGAAGTGTGGCCCGGGGCGTAGAAGAACATTCTGGGTTAAGAGTTTAAGCCAATGGTTTGCAGTGGGGTTCCCTATTTAGAATAGCTTTGGATAAAAACCAGATGGTGCTATTATTTGCCAACGTTCTACAAGGACATGACACTTGAAAAAGGAGAATTATGTCCTGTTAAGTTGACGGGTACACAGGGTGGTTCAGTAATTGGCTTTAAGTAGTCATACAGTAATTGGTTGTGTCGGTTAGGGTTGAATTATTCAGCTGGTGGGAACAGATTTCCCTGCCCTTTTCCCTCCAAAAGTGTTATGCAAAGAATTGTGGGAACCTACAGGACAGCATGGGCTGTGTTGTGAGAGGGAGAGAGAAATCATGCAAATCATGCCAAGGCATTGTTGTGGTTTTGATAGTTGTTTTGATTTGTCTTTTTTTAAAAAATGATTTTCAGTGCTGACTTTTCTTTTTTCTCTCCTCACCCCCCCCCCCGCCCATTGTTTGCTTGTTTTCATTGTTTGCAAACTGTTCAAAATAGTTCATTATACTGAGGTGGTATGTACTGCATTGAATGAATGAATTGATGAATCTTCCATGAGTGGAAACATCTTCAGACTGAAAGAGCCCTTCTGTTTGTGGAAGGGTTTCTCAATACAGCCTGTCCGGGCTTGGTGGTTAAGAAACCCTATACATACGGTATTTGATCAAAAGAAGCAATAGCTTGGGGCAATTCCCCGCAACTGGTGATGCTATCTAAAACTGGCTTCTCAGCTTCTACTTCAGTATGTATTCTTTAGGTATATATTTGCATGATAAAAAATGTTTGCTCTTGCCTGGTTTGTAACACAGGCCAACATTTCCTCCTTCAAACTAGCCATCTGGAAACAAGAACAGGGAAGTTGTTTACAACCTTTTGAACTATCATGGCAATCATGGATGTAGCTGTAGCTTGGAACCCCTTCGCTTCACCTGAAAATGACAGATGGCACTTTATTCTGCCAACTCACACAGACCACAAGAGCTGGAACAGCTGGGGAATTCCACTTGACAAGGTCTTGGCCACTGCGTCTCTCTTATCTATTTGCTATTCATTCTTAGGGCAGCTCCGCACAGCTGTAGGAAAAAAATGGCCATCTCCCGAGGTTTTTCTAAATCAAAGATGCACAGAGTTGCTGAACTTAGATCACTAAATGCCAAAGGGTGTGTTTACAATGTAAATAGAGGGAAGCATGTCTCTGTGTTTGTCTGCTTGTGTGTGTGTATACTGGAGGTGGAAAGCCTCTGTCTATGATTTGCACAAAGTTTCTTTGATTCTTGGGAGCCTGGATGTTCCTTCCAATGGCTGGCCAGACAGTTGGGTTCGTGAGTGGTGTCCACATTCCAGGATAACAAAAGGCTCACAGAGTAGCCCTGGTCAAGTTATTTGCTGCACTTTTTCATCTGTAATATAATACTGTTTAGTAGTGTATCAGTGTTTTGCAGTGGTCAGAGAGAAATAGGGGTCAGAAAGCTCTTTGCAGTTATTTGATAGATACGAGTGGTTTCACAACTGGCACTTGCAACAACATCTTTGAGTTTTCAGTTACCGTAGATTTTCTTTCAGCCAGCCAGGTTGTTTCCCAGGATACTTCGTTCTCCATTCTCACTGATCTTGTGCTTCTCTGATCTTAGCATGCTGTGATGACTTCAAGTGAGCAGTTTTCATCAGATCATCCTGATGTTTCCTTCACCTTAGCTTATTCCACTCCCACCATCCAGTGTGTGGTTTTGATGCCTCTGCGCACCTTGGGATTGCCTCCTCTTGCGTGTATCGTGCCCCTCTGCCTGCCTTATGATCACCAATCCAATAGATAAATGGGCTGTTAATATATAGCATGACACAGTGGTACCTTGTATAAAGGAATTAATTCGTTCCAAATGAAATTCTGTTAAACAAATTTTCCTTTATACAGATTTCGCACAGGCATGCATTGAAAACGGAGTAACGCCTAATTGTGACAATTTTTATGTTGCATGGATTCACCCCATAGGGCAGGCCTGTCCAAAGTCCGGCCCGGGGGCCAAATCAGGCCCGTCAGGCCATTCTGAGTGGCCCGCGGCTGGCTGGCCTCCCCCTCCCTCCCCCTCCTTCACCACATGTTTTTTTTTTTAAATCTTCTGCCAACACTGACACCGCTGGGAAGCTTGGGCGGCTGGGCGGACGGGCGGTCTGCCGCCACCGGCACTGCAGGGGAATGTGTGGGGGTGGGCAGGCCAGCGGGCCTTTGCCACCGCCAAGGAGCTTTAGGGTGGGCTGGCGGGCAAGCCATCGCTACCGCTGGGGAGCTTGGGTGTGTGTGTGCAAGGTCGCACAGATCACCTCTTCCAAGGGGCGACCTGTGGCCACGGCTCCCTGTGCTTCCTTTGGTCCCTACCTTCCTTCTTTCCTCCCTCCCTTGGTCCCCAACTTCCTTCATTCCTCCCTTCCTTGTTCCCCACCTTCCTTCCTTCCTCTCTTGGTTTCCACCTCCCTCCCTCCCTCCCTCCCTTGGTCCCCACCTTCCTTCCTGCGGGTGGGGTTGCAACGGGTCAGTGGGTGGGGCTTACAGTGGGGTGGCAGGGTCGAGGAGCAACCGGCCCCTGACACATTCTCAGCCACCAAATCTGGCCCTCCTTACAAAAAGTTTGGGCACCCCTGCCATAGGGCATAGGTGATTCTGTTAAGCGAATTCCCCCTATCTCTGGAACTTTTTATGTTGTACAGATTTTATGGTTTACAAACCGTTTGTTATACTAGGGTCCACTGTGTTTAATAATAATAAACTTTATTTTTATGCCGCCATTGTCCCTGAAGCTTGTATTTTTCAAAATATTTAATACTAAAAATGACTCAAAATATTTTTAGTTATTCGTTTCTGTTATGATACTTATCAACAGTGGTATATTTCTATCATTTAGTTTGACTTGACTTTCACACCTTTCTATCATATTTGCTTCAGATTGATATCCTCAAAGCCGATATGGAAAGTGCTGAGTGGAAAATTTTGGAAAACTTGATCCTGGAGGACATTGTAGAAGAGATAGGCCAACTGGTCTTTGAGATCCATGTCCATTGGCCTGGGTTCGAAGTCAGCGGCAATGAGAGCACCGTGGTTCGGTATTGGTACAGCCTCCTCAAAGAATTAGAACTGAAAGACTTCCGGCTTTTTCACACTTACAGAGACTTATCAAAGCCGCAGCTGTTTCTAAAAAGAGATGAGTTCAATGCAAGTAGCTGCTATCGATTGAGCTGGGTGAATACAAGGTGGAAATCGAAGGCTTGAACCTACAGTGTGGAACTGTGAATTTTCTCCTCGGCCCTATTGCTGAATGTGACTTTGGAGGAATGGCCCAACATGGACATTCAGAAGCTGCAGTATTAATAAGGACATGTGTCGCTCTCCCCCATCTCCATTTTATAGTATTATCTTTTCCCAAAGTAGAAAAGTACAGCTTATCCCAGACGAGAAAAGTTTTAAATATTGTGTTTGCATCTTTTATGCTGGGGCGGGGTGGCTTTTAGCAGAACTGGCTTGGGATGATGGAACCCACAGTCCAGCATCTGGAGAGCTGCACCTGGCTCATCTCTGATCTATGAATGTGCCTCCTTCTCAGTCCATGTTTTATTCAGTGTTATGCCACTAGGATTAGAGACTGAAAAGGCAACATTTATCAAAGGTGTTTGTTCTTGGATGAACCTACCACAAACTAACTGAAAACATTAACCTCATGCAATCAGATAGTAGAATTGAGATTCCTTTTTGTAAATCAACTCCCCCTCCCATTGAAATTTCCTAATTTTTGCTGGACTTTAATAATTCTGTTCCCTTCCGTTTTGACTAATTTTTGCTGGACTTCAATTATTCCATTCCCTTCCGTTTTATTTTCTTTTAGTATTTTCTTCTTGATTTTTCAAGTTTTTCCTTGCATTGCAGCAACTTGACTTTGCCTTTTATATGCAGTAGACAGTTCTTCCTTCCTTCTCTCACTTGCTGAGGCATTCTGATCACACTGGTTCTGTCTGCATTTTGTGAGCGGATCATTGGTCCAGTTTGTGCTATGCCTTAAGCCAGAGATCCACAGAAGCCTGGCCTTCCACAAATGAACAAGGTGCTGGGTGGTGCTTGGTGCTGGTGTCACCTGTTCGAGCTCATTGCACCAAGTTGTTTGACCTCGATGCTTTGTGTATTGCTGTCCTTACCGAGGGGTACAGAGAACTTGGATCCCCCCCCCATCCCAGCCAACCAGATGGAAAGCACAATTCATTCTGAACACTTTGGAGAGACTAATCAATCACAAAGACATGGCAAATCGTGGTGTGAATGAAGTGCTGCAAGTAGAAAAGCCAGCCAATCATCCACACTGAGCCAGGCTTCTCATGGAATCTTTGACTCATCATATTGTGTGACCATAATTACTGTGTTGTGCGTAAAATTGCTGGTATGGTATGTGTGCGCACTAACTCACTATGCTCTGTGGTTCTATTCAGCAAATACCATGAACTATTAAAATTTCAATGCACTTATAATTTGCTTCCTGCAGTAGTAGGAACAGATTTCCATCTCTTTCTCCTCTTGCACGACACTAAAATAAGGTAACTGTAACAGTTCTGTTTGTCTTCCGCAGCTTCATTACACGTGAAATACAGAAATGTTGCATAGAAAAATGTTACTATACACAATCAACTTTCAAAATCCAACAACGTTCTTGATCTGTTTCAAAAACTACATGAAAAAGCTGAGTTGGTAATTATTAAATAGTTACCAGATCCCCGCCTATTACCTTACTGAATTCAAAACAGAGACATCCAATCTGACACATTCCATAATGCAAAATATATAGATGGGTTTATAAGGGAATAGTGGCTCCGATATCAAATATCCAAGAGCCTAGTCAAAAGACAATGAGGCACAGCATAGATTCAATGATAGGGCTGTTGCTGATATACTGGCAGCCCTGGCACTATCCCCTCTTCCTCCACATAATGGGTGAAACTTAGCCTGGGTTTTGATGCCATTGTGCTATGCACCTACATGTCATCATAACCCATATTTATCTGGTGTGTAAATAACTCAGCTTAACAGATAGTGCTACATGGAAACAACTTCTCACTGCATGTATGCAACACTTTGTCTTCATATAACAGCACATATTTTCTGATTTTTTGAGTGTCTAAAACAATCCTTACAGACAACTGGATAAGCTAGCAAAAGAGGTGGTTACTTAGTACAGTATATTCATTTTATCTAGGCCTGGCTCTCTTCCCCAGACAGTAAATCAGCAGCAGTTTGGGGTGGCATGCAGGTGGTGGCATTTAACCGTTTGCTTCCCACTTTTATGCAAAATAACACCCATTTCCAGGTACACATTACTTTTACACTGCAGGTATTTCAACAGATTGCCCTCGCTGGAGTACTTGATATATGCTTGAGCTTTCAGCTGCCAGATGGGGCCTTGTGATGGCCCAATTAGCTATCAAGCTTCTTCTTCTAGCAACTGCTTCAAAAACATGGTACATGATACAACTCTGACAAGCTAGCAGCAGCTTCAGGGGTGACCTTTATTGGACAGAAAGCACTAATTTAGCCCGGTGAATCATTTTTTTTAAAAAGGAGTCTGTGGCCTAGATATATTTTTACCCTACAAACTGAACAAGCAGCAGATCATCAAGGTAGCTGCATTTATGACAATGTTCCTGCTGGGAGCAGACCAGCTTCCATGATCTGAAGTTTTTTTGTCCAGCGAGCCAAAAATATAAAAATAACAAATCTTGCATTGATGTGGTAAGGCACAGAGCGTGTACATTTTTTGTACCGGCTCATTTTTTTGTCATTTACTTGAACAAGATGGCTTGTAGAATGTGTGAAGTTAATACTGCTTGTTTATATAGATGTTTTGCTTTCAATCGGCACATGTTGGGAAGCATTTTGGCACAATTTAGCTTCTCACTAAGAACTGGGGTGGCAATGAAGGTTGTTAAGATTCATCTTTCTTCACTGTCCAACTCCGTTTCCACACTTGTGCATATACAAAAAAATAAACTGCTTGTATGTAATTCATACCCAGCCAAGGACATGATTTTGCATATTTTCCGCACATTTATAACACGATCTCTACGAAGTCCCATTCTGCTACTTCCTCAGAGTATGGCGGTAACCCTGGACTCTCAAAAGGCTATACACATTCTCTGGCAAGGAAGGCCTCCAATATGCCTCCAGTGGCAGACTGAATGTCCGCTCTCCAAAGAGCATGCTGTGGCTTCTCACCAGGAGGTCGGCCAATATGGGATTGGAATGATTCCAGTAACTGCAAAAGCTGTGTTGATCTGCATCAGTGGCTGGACTACCTGCCGTGATGGAATTCACAGCTTTCCAGGTATGGACTAGGTGTCCATGAGATCCTTAATGTGGAACAGTGCAGGGTTGGAGAAGGGTTGCCCCCTTTTCATCCGTTGTTCTTTAAATCATCCTGTCCCCATGATCCGCACGTTGATATCTATGTATTTTCAGCATGAGAAATAAAAATCAAGCGACTCCTCGTATTAATCCCACTGCATTATGCATGGCTCCCAAAGGAGCAGTGGCTGTCCAGACACTGTTAGATCAGCATTCTTATATAAGCCCATACCACTGGCTAGGACTAATGGACACTCGCTCGTAGGACCCACTCATCTGAGTACTATACACTTAGAAAACCCTGGGAAGGGCTACCATAAGTCAGAATCAACTTGTCAGTATGTTGATTATTATTTAAATAAATTACCTATAAATTAAAAGGTAAAAAGTAATTTGTTTCTAGGTACGCAAAAATCTCTTATTTGAAACCAACACTAGGCAGCAGTTAAACTCTATATCTATCTATCTATCTATCTATCTATCTATCTATCCTTTTCCATTATATACACACAATATGTATATGCTTATATGAGTTGCATATCTTTAATTATATATTAGATATTCTGTATCTACAGAATGAAATAATAGTTTAATGGCTATCAATATATTGATATTTATAGATTCCTTTCAATATAACTATTAATCTCGATATGAGGAAGATGAAGGGTGAAGCAACCCCAGTTTGCTTACAGGCCCATTATTTCAACTACAAAGAGGAATTGTTGCATAATATTTTAATATAACCAATAGAACGAAAGACATTCACACTGTGGAAAACTAAGTTACAACATCTACACCAAATAAGTACTTTAAAAAGCAGACTTGGGACAAGGCTAAAAATGTCAAAAATCCATCTTTTCATATAAATACATTTATTAAAAATAAGCCTCTGTAAAAAGAGATATATGTACAGGAGTAGTTTTGCACAAAACACTCAACTATATGAAATAAAAAACAATATTAAAGTGCCAATTTATACAACTTGGAGGATGAACTGGTAACGAAGCTGCAGTTTGGTTCGCAACATACCTTCATTATGAATGCACTCCAAAGCCAGTAACTCATTAATGTTCAAATAACATTTGGTTTCTTACAATGCAGCCGCCTTCAGTCCCATAGCTTAATGAGGCCATCCCACCCGCAAGTGATCACCTTGGAGGTTTCATGTGGGTGCCACACTGCACCTATGCAGACTTTGTCATGGGCTTTTAATCTGCTATAGAGCTTTGTTGTCTTCCAGTCCCAGATGTTCAGTTTTCCATCTGCATCGCCTGAGATCACATAGCTATTAAAAGTAAAAAAAATAGCAGTCACTTTATTAGAATGAAATTAGTTATGGGTCAAAAAGCCAATCTACAAAATCACAACACTGACCACAGTGGCCTTAAACAAGAGATACCCAGTAGTTATATGATTCTGGGATGCTGTGCTCATCACCCATCCAACAGGTTATCAATAGACTCAACTCGGACTGTGCCTATCAACTGCTTTAAAGGGACTTGGATAATTAATCTAAGGAGCCTCTAAACCTGCCCCCCCCCCAAAAGATGATCTGTTTCCCACTGCATGTTTAGTTCAGGTTTGAATGTGTAGCTATGAGCACTGGATATGATGTGTCTGCTACAAAATACACATCTAGGTAAAAAGAATGAATTGCACAGATATAGGATGGGGGACACTTGGCTGGAGAATACTGTGAAAGGGATCTGGGAGTCTTGGTGGACCACAAATTGAATATGAGTCAGCAGTGGGATGCGGCGGCCAGGAAAGCCAATGCAATTCTTGGTTGCATCAACAGAACCCTAGTGTCTTGATCAAGGGAAGTGATCATACCACTCTATTCTGCTCTGGTCAGACCCCACCTGGAGTACTGTGTCCAGTTCTGTGCGCCTCAGTTTAAAAAGGATGTTGACAACCTCAAGCGGGTGCAGAGGAGGGCGACCAGGATGGTTGCGGGTCTGAAGGAAATGTCTTATGAGGAATGGCTTAGGGAACTGGGAATGTTTAGTCTCTCTAAAAGAAGGCTGATGGGGGATATGATAGCTATGTTTAAATATTTGAAAGGATGTCATACTGAAGAGGGAACAGGTTTGTTTTCCATGGCTTCAGAGAGTAGGACTCGGGGCAATGGTTTCAAACTACAGGAAAAGAGATTCCATTTGAATATCAGGAAGAACTTCATGACAGTTAGGGCTGTTCGGCAGTGGAATATGCTGCCACAAAGGGTGGTGGAGTCTCCTTCTTTGGGAGTTTTTAAGCAGAGGCTGGATGGCCATCTGTCAGAAATATTGTGATGGGGTTCCTGCATGGCAGGGGGTTGGACTAGATGGCCCTTGAGGTCTCTTCCAACTCTGATTCTATGATCACCCTCATTCATCAGATGAAACAACCTCAATACTAATTTATAGGACTATTAGAGACTGAAAGTGTATGAAAAATGTTTTGACAGCACATCTGGATGCCGTGTTCTACTATGTTGAAGTTCAAAATCCAGATACCCAGAAAGTCTTGAAAATCAATATGGAACTTAAAAGAATCTTTATGTACAAGACCTCCAGGAAGCATACCTCATGTCAGGTGAAAAATCCACTTGACAAGCATAACCTGCCACCATATGACCTTTGAAGATCTTCTTTTTATTCAACCTGAACCTATTCTGAGCGCCAAAAATCAAAATTTGATTGTCCATTGATTGACAAGCCAGCCACTTTCCTGTTAAGATATAAATATTAACGCAGATGTTAAGATTCCTGAAAATAAAGTGCTTATACTTTACATTTCTGTTCCCCTGATTCTTGTTAAATTTGGGAAGCATACTGAAAAAGTAGAGTCTAAAAGGTATGAGCAAGGTGTCAACTCCACCAACCTGCTCTACGTCTCTCTGATATTTATTTATTTATTTATTTATTTTGGTGCTTATATACCACCCGTCTTCCAGAGGAACTCTGGGTGGTTCATAGGAACATAACAAAGAGCAATTAAAACAGAGCATCATAATAAAACACTAAGTAAATTAATAGTAAGGTGGCGGGGCGGGGGAAAAAAGGGAAAGGAAATTAACAGTCACCAAACGCCTCACAAAAAAGCCAGGTCCTTAAGGCCTTTTTGAAGGCTGGCAGGGACTGTGCAAGGCGCAACTCACTTGGAAGATGATTCCATAGCGTAGGACCAGCCACAGAGAAGGCTCGGTTGCAGGTGACCGTTTTCCGAGCCCCCCTGGGCGTAGCCACCCAAAGTGAGTGCGCCTGCGATATTCTAATTGGTCGGGCCGAAGTTGATTGCTGAGAGATTTGCTCTGCCAGGTATTCAGGTCCCAGGCCATGGAGGGTTTTACAAATTAAAACCAGGACCTTGAATCTTATTCGGGACGCAACGGATAACCAATGCAGGCAAGCCAGCACTGGGGTGATGTGGTCGAATCGACACCCACCCACCACCAGTCTGGCCGCCGCATTTTGTACCCACTGAAGCCGCCGAATAAGAGTCAAGGGCAACCCCATGTAGAGAGCGTTGCAGTAGTCTATTCTTGAGATCACCAGTGCTTGCACAACAGTTCTCAGGGAGTTCTCATCCAGATACGGACGAATCTGGGCAATTTGTCAAAGATGGAAAAAGGCGGTCCTGGACATGGCAGCCATTTGGGCTTCCATAGAAACAGCCGGGTCCAGGACCACACCCAGATTCCGGACACTGTCCGCCAGCTGGAGGGAAACACCCTCCAGGCTAGGGAGAGGGCCTCCGTATCTAGAGGAGGGAGCCCCACAGAACATAACCTCGGTCTTCCCGGGGTTGAGCTTGAGTCTGTTGGCCCTGGTCCATTCCGTGACTGCATCCAGGCACATGTTGAGGGTCTTATCTAAGATTATCTGTGGAAATGAACAACGGAGCTGAAAGGCTAAAAACAAGGGATAAGATGCCTAACAGTTAAGGAAAGAAGGGAACGGAGAACAAAGTGAATAATGAAGCCTATTTATTGGATACTGAAATGATCTTGAGTTTCTCTTCCTTCCAATTCAGAATAAATTTTAATTCTTTCGATCTGTTCTTAAATATGTCACACTGCTTCAAAACCCTTTCTTAGTAAAAGTTAAGATTTTTAAACAAGATAAAATAAAAATATATGTTGGCTTACACTTTTAGGAAATCCAATTGCTCATACAACAGAGAACACACAATACAGTATGAGCAGTGAGAATGAGAGATCATTTATACATTGCTTAGGCCAGAATCCTATTTTAGTTTGTTATCACAGAAGCAATAGGGGGCATTTTACACCCCATTACTTTCTTGGTGTGTAATCTGACATGTTACTGGCATCCAACAAATGGTTAAAACTGCACTCATACATGCACAGTATTCTGCAATAGGATTTGGGCTACCATACTCCAATATGAATGCAGTATGATCTACTGGCTGAGATCTTGTATTGCCATTACACAACAAATGGCATTACATCTAGACATTAACTGCTGTGAGTTAAGAAATCAGTGTAGACATTATGTGTTGCATCCTGAGTTACATGACTCAGTAGGCATGAAACAGCATACATGAAGATATCTTAATTTATGGTAATTAGTGCCTACAAGTGAAGCCATTTGCACAACTTCACAACAGGATTTCAGCGATTGATGATCAGGCAGTCTGTTCTAAAGTCTATTATATTCAAACTTAATATGCAGCCAGACTCATGAAGTACAATCTAAAAGCACTGAAAGCCTTTTATCATATATATTAAGAAGATAAAATGTCAGCTTACCATTTGGGGACAAAGTCACTGCTGGCATTGAGTGCATACTTGGCTCTGCTATATACTTGAAATCTACTGGAATATCCCTGCAAAACAAGAGCATATAGATGAGGAACACCGTTCGTGCATGGCTATGTGTCTATACACGTCTCTCTATTAAAAGAGATGATAGATTACAAAAATTGTACTGTGGTGGTTCCCAAACTTTTTTACTGGCCACTGCTCCCCAGTCCAAGTAGGGCCGATGTATCCCCGAGAGCAGTACCTGTGCTTTAATGTATCCACTGCCTGAAAATATAAAATAATAAAACATGAATATACCTCCCAAGGTGTATTACCAGGTCTAGCCAGTAGGAGGGTAGAAAACCCAGTCCTTGGCAAGTCTAGGCCAGGTTTCCCCTCTCTGCACTGTGCATGGACATTCGAGAAACTGCAAGTGCTGTACGATGATTTGGGTGAGGAGCAGAGAAGGGGGGGTGGGAAGGATGAAAGGATTCTGTGATGCCCCTGGGTGACATTCCTGCTGACCCCCAGGGCCACAGCACACACTTTGGGGCACAGTGCTGTACAGCATATAGATAAAGGAACTTTAATTCTGGACTGCAAGTGTATTCTAAGTATCATTTACTCAATCCCTTAATCCCGTAGTGTCTAACTACCCTGTGATTGACATACGTTTCCTTTACTCTTTCCTGGGCACCCATTCCCTCAAACATAGGACTTGCAGTATGTGATTCATTGATTATCCGTCTGGAATTGAGATGGCACCATTCAAAACAGAGGAATAGCTTTACTATAATTGAGATACAGTGGTACCTTGTATAAAGGAATTAATTCGTTCCAAATGAAATTATGTTAAGCAAATTTTCGTTTATACAAATTCCCATAGGAATGCATTGAAACGGAGTAATCCCATTTTTATGTTAAGCAAAATTCCCCTATCTCCGGAATTCTTTATGTTGTACAAATTTTATGTTATACAAGCTGTTTGTTATACGAGGGTCCACTGTAGTAGAGATGAATACAGAAGCATTACTGTTTGCAAATTAAAAGGGAAAAGAAATTGCAAGGCATTGCCCTATTTGTCACCTCTCTGGCTCTATGAAATGTCTAGGGCAGGTGAACCCTGAAGGACTGAGGTTATCAACTGAAAGAAGCCAAATAATTGAGCAGCAAATGAGCCTGTTTAGGAGATGTGAACGGTAATACTAATGCAGTGTCAGCCCACATAGTTTCATTCCTCACTCACCCGGAACCTCCCCCCCCACCCCCCCATAGCAACATAATGAAATCAATAATAGAGCTAGCAGTTATCTCGAGCCCTTTAACGTACTTGGGAAGCTTACACAAGGGCAAAGGGAGGAGAAGGGTCTCTCTGGTTCTTCCTGCCCCTCCCAAAGTCTACCGAGGGTGATCCTCAAACATTATTGCAAAGTGGATGTTCCAGCCTGGCTAAAGCTTGCTGGGACCTTGGTATGTTCTGGTATGCATTGTTGTAGATCTCTCTGTCTCTACCTTGAATAATGAACTAAAAGGTCTCAAGGCAGCTGCACTGCTGCCTATGGCATGCACTCGCAACCCACAAACTAACAAACATGAAAAGAAATATCTGGCTATCAATTCTCCATTTTATTTCTTCATGTTACTTGCTGACTTAAATAGAGTGCTTCATTAGAAGCTGAAAGCCTTCCAGTACACAAGCAAAATTAAGATCAAAGTTGTTTAAAAGCAAAGCATGCTTACTTATATTTTGCCCCATAGTGCTTAAAGCACTCTCTGGGCTATTTACATGCTGGCTACATGTAACCTTCCCTGCAGTGAGCTGGGTATTCATTTTACAGACCTCAGAAGGTAGAAGGCTGAGTGAACCTTGAGCCAGCTACCTGGATTGAACCCTGGGTCGTGAACACAGTTTTGGCTGCAGTGCAGCAGTTTAACCACTATGCCATGAGGCTCCTAAAATATTTCCTTCTTTATTTTCTACACAGAATCAAATAAAACAAATATGTTGCTTGTCTCCCGTCTTGTTACCAATTCAATCACAATTTCCCCCAATATGTTAGCCCAGTATAATTCATATAGTCGTCCCCCACCATTTTGTGTTTCTTATACTGCCATCCCGGTATATTGTGGGACCTCAGTATAAGAAACAAAGGGCTCATGGGACAAGCTGCATGGGCCTGTTTGAGGCATCCTGCATTTACCCCAGGCCTGGTGCTGCCCCGAACGGGCCTCTGACAGGCTTCCTGTTGGAGGCCCTAGAAGTGGTTTCTGGTGAACCAGAAGTGACTTCCGGAAAAATTCACCACCGTTCCCTTCATGGTCTGCAGGCACCGCCTCTTCTTCGTTCCCTCTCCAAGGAAACTTAACCTTCTTGGGGTCTCTTTTATCTGGAGGAACTAAACTTGATAAGCTGCAGCAGTTATCAAGTTGTCTTGCCATGGTGTAACTTGAACCAGAACTCTGAATCAAATCTTTCTAAAGCCCTCCATGTTCTGCACTGAGCAGACTTCAGCCTTGCACCTCCAGTTCTTGGTTGCACAAGGCTCTGGCTACCATATCATGGCAATATCAAATATTTCAAATCTTTAAAATGAAAAATATAAATTCTGATGCATCTCTACACACACTCCACTATCACAGCATCTCGAGGTTGACAACCTCGAGCGGGTGCAGAGGAGGGCGACCAGGATGGTTGAGGGTCTGGAGGAAATGTCTTATGAGGAACGGTTTAGGGAACTGGGAATGTTTAGCCTTTCAAAAAGAAGACTGAGAGGGGATATGATAGCTATGCTTAAATATTTGAAAGGATGTCATATTGACGAGGGAACAGGCTTGTTTTCCATGGCTTCAGAGACTAGGACTCGGGGCAATGGTTCCAAACTACAGGAAAAGAGATTCCATTTGAACATTCGGAAGAACTTCATGACAGTTAGAGCTGTTCGGCAGTAGAATATGCTGCGGTTGAGTCTCCTTCTTTGGGAGTTTTTAAGCAGAGGCTGGATGGCCATCTGTCGGAAATATTGTGATGGGGTTCCTGCATGGCAATGGGGTTGGACTAGATGGCCCTTGAGGTCTCTTCCAACTCTATGATTCTGATTCTATGATTTCACTAGGATTTCACCACAGAAATAATTTAAAAAGTTCACATTTTAGCCTACCATGATGGTTTTAAAAAGAAAAGACTAGTATTCAACATTGCTTTCTTGTCATTAAAATATATGTATCAGCAGGAAGTCTTTACATTAACATCCCTTAACATTTCTAGAGTATGAATCCTGATTGCACTCTTTTCATCTATCTTGTGGTGAGGAATTAAAGAAAGCCATACCTTGGCTTAGACTACCTGATTATAGCATGTCCCCGAACATCTGATTTAAACAAAACCCGATATTGCCAGAAAAATTGGTGAGAGAACATGCTTATGTTAATATGGTATAAACCAGGGCTGTCCAACTCTGAAGAGGCTGAAGTTTATCTTTTCCGGCCCAAAGTGCCTGAGGGCGACTACATGAAAAGTAAGGTTCAAAATCATTTCAAATTAAATTTTAACCCAGTAAAGTTGGAGAATTCCCATTGGGGTCCACCATCAATTGGATATGATTTGATGGCACTTAAGAAGAACACACTGTGCTTGCCAGAAAGGGTGAGTCCCTCTGAATTCATGGATTGGCAAGGCAGCCAAGGCTTTGGTCTTTCTTTGGCAAGGACAAACCATGAGTTGAAGGTCAAATTAGGGCTCAAAGAGTCTACTGACCTCTTGCTCTTCCTAGCTCTTCCATATCCATTCCCTTCTCTCTTTTTAGCCCATTGTTGCCATTAATTGTGAACACCCCATCATCTCTTGCCTCAAAACAGGCTACCCCTCCCTCATTCACCAGTGGCCAGTCCCCCATTTTCTGATTATTATACCCCACTCCTTCCACATGCCATTTCTCTCTCTCTCTCTCATCTCTCTCTCATCTCTCTCTCAGCTCTTGTACTCGGCCAGGTTGTTAAGCAGGATAAGACAGTGGCATGCGCTCTGAATACAGCGCCAGGAGCACGTTGAAGCCTGCCGCAACCACTCGGACCTGCTGCGGCTGCTAAAGCAATGGCGATGCTGCCTGCATGGCCTGGCACTGATCTTCTCCACCTCCTCCATGGCTCTTCCTTGCCCGGGTGCAGCGGGGAGGGACCAGGCAGAGCTGCCCAAAGCACACAGCCCTAATCTCGCCCCTAATCTCTCTCTCTCTCTCTCTCTCTCAAAGCTCTCTCTCCCTCGAAGCTCTCTCCCTCAAAGTGCTTTTTCTCTCCTTCTCTCTCTCTCTCTCTCTCTCTCTCTCAAAGCTCTCTCTCCCTCGAAGCTCTCTCTCTCTCTCCCTCAAAGTGCTTTTTCTCTCCTTCTCTCTTTCTCCCTCTCTCTTTCTCGTACCTGGCCAGGTTGTTAAGCAGTGGGGTAAGACAGCAGCGTGCACTGCGAATACAGTGCCAGCAGCAGGTCAAAGCATGCCGCGGGGCTGGGCGACCCCTCGGAGCTGCTGTGGTCGCTGGAGTGACGGTGATGCTGCCTGCGGGGCCCAGCACCGGCCTTCTCTACCTTTTCCATGGCTCGCTCTTGTCTGTGCACAGCAGGGAGGGGGCCAGGCAGAGCCACCCACAGCGCAGCGCCCCAATCAGTGATAGCCCGGCTATCTCCTTCCCACCCTTCTCAGAGGCTTTCCAAAGATGGGAGAGGCGGAGGAACTGCGTGGATCATCTAGCTGGTGGGGGGGGGAGAGAGAGAAGGCAGGCTACTTTTTATCCCTTTGCAGGCTACCGGTAGCCCGCGGTCGACCTGTTGTGCAGGCTTGGGATAAACGAGTTCATTTATCTTTCTTTCCAAGCACAAGGTTGCAGTGTCTGCCTGTGTGTGCAATGTGTGCGTTCACATGCACGTGCATGGACCTCAGCCTCTGACTTGAGATTTCTTTCTGGAAAGCAGCACATTAAAAAGGCTCCCGTTTACATGTGGAATAGGATGCGCTGCCTTGAAATATCAAAACAAGAGAGGCAACTTTTGTATTCATCATAGGCCAACTGGCACAGCAGGAAGTCCAAAAAAATTGTTCAGTCATAAGTCTCCCTTATTGACAGGCATTGAGAGATATGGAAGAGTGCTGGAGCTCGTGGATCTTTCCTCCTCCGTTTGCAGAAATTAATGTGTGAACTAACAGAATCTTCTTTCCTTGTTATAACATCAAAGATAAGGAAGACCCTTCATTAAAACAACCATGGGGCTCTCTTGGGCCAGATGTGGGCTGCCCATGGGGAGGAGAGGAACATGCAAACTGACCCCAGCAAGCTTTGTATGGAATATGGAGAAACATGACTAGTAACTACCGCTTTAATGTATGTGCTTAAAAGCAGTGTCACGCCATTCAGTTTTATGGATGATTATAAATATGTAACAAATGTTGCACTGTGAACAGTCCCTTGTTTCACAGTTTGGTTAATGAGAACTAGAAATCTGAATGCAGAACAATCTCCTTGAAACAGAACACATTTAAAATAGTTGTCTGCAGTTGGATGCCCGAGTACAAGGAATAAAATATTTCCTTCTAGATTTTTTGTTGTTCATGTTGTGATTTCACCGAAAGCAAGGTTTCAAAATGTTCCCACTCAACCTATCTAAATTGTTCAATTCTAACTGAGTAAAAAACAACATTAGCGGAAGGTGGATTTTTTTTGGAAACCCTTGAGGATTGTTTGGGCTGGTATAAGGGCTCTCCAGCGTCTGCAGATGGCAAGAAAGATTTAACAATGCAGAAAACATTAATTACACAGCCACATTAATCCTCATAATATTTACAAACATCACTTTAATGGAAAATTAGAAGAAGTATAAATGCTGTCATGAAGGTTAATTACTGTCTGATTGTGTTCATATAACCATGCAATTGTCTAAATTCAAATCAATCAAATCCTATGTAGGACCTACCGGAAGCAAGAAAATATTCTGAAAAACGCCTGGCAATTATAAAAAGTCAAAAAAGCCATTATGGATTAAATCCATTTATCTGTTCTTGTAAAGAAATTCAGTTAACTAATTTTCATGTTGTACCAAGCTTTTTCATCTTGCCCCGAAGCTGTTAATCTTTATTATTAAGAGATCCTTACCTACTCTAAAAAAAACTATGTGTTTTACTTAAGACTACCATATCCCTTCCCCCACAGGAAGAAAACCAAATCGGTGTCTCCCCAATCCTAAGGAGGCAAACCAAACTTCCTGCTATTCTGGAATGAAAGAACCCAACTTTCACAACCAAATGGCTCAATTAAAATCTGTCCACCACAGGAACTTCCACATTGCATTCACCATCCCTCACAGGGCACTACTGTGTCCATGTACGCTAAACCAAAACTAGCCTTCATATGTCATTAAAGGGGTGTTGATGAGCCAGTAGGTGGTGCTCTTTCCTCAACGTCACCAGCTAGCCAATGCAGCCACCCCCACCCCTCAAGCCAACAAGTCCACTGTGATGTTTCAGAATCTTCTTCCTAAGTGAACTGAAGCATCGTGGTTTTTCACTGTTCCAATTATTCTGGTTTCTTCTCTGAAAAAGAGCCTCATTTTTGGACTTAGCAGTCCCAGCTGAATCACTCTTTGCAAACCATACATCTAATCCTGTATTAGAAACCACACTCCCTTGTCTTCTTGTGGAACGCTCCATGTTTAACAATAAGGGATCTCACAAGGTGGTTATTTTCCCCTAAGCAGCCAACTAATCTTATCAGCTAACAATCAAGAAACAAATACCAGGGCATGAGATGACAAACTAAAACACACAGTCTGCTTACAATCCCAGATCCTGAAATAGCTGTTCATTCCATCAACACTAGTCCTTTCCACTTCTGTGCTGGGTGAATACACAATCTCAGTGGAAGGATAGATACTTGGACCCTACAGCCTTGAACTTAGCTACAATTCTAGTACTAAATTCAAATTGGAAAACAAAGTCAAAGAACTAAATTTTGGAGGACATAACTCACAGAACAATTTAAACCAGCTACATACGTAGCTACCATCAGTGCTAGATCAAAGGGAAAATATATGAACAATACATTACCCATTCCTTTCAGTGAAATTACTTTCAAATACAACTGAACTTTTCACTTACCACTCCCAGACTCTTAAACTTTTGTCATCCGACGTACTCACAAATCTTCTGTTCTCATCGACAAATACAATGGTATTCACAGCACCCAAATGTCTATCATACTCCTGAACAATTTCTCCGCTTCGAATATCCCACTAAAAGATAAAACAAATCCTTAATATGTGATGAAAATGACACAGTATTTGATAGGTTTTGTGGAATCTGGAAGTATTTTAGCATGCATTTTTAAAAGGAAATAGTCTAGCAGCATTACAAGCATAGGGGAAACATCCTAGTTAAAAGGGAAATTCAGTTGGACCTTCAAGTTGCTAGAAGAGGTGGGGACAAATACAAAAAAAAATCGCATTTTCTGATGTATTTGGCTGATTCGTCAAAATTCATTTATCTTCTCTAAAACCCCTCCAAGTTTGGTGAAGACTGGATTTCCCCAACCCCGTTTCTATGGGACACTTTTCTAGGGGGGCTCACTATGTGGGTATGTAACTCAGATGTCTGAAAAGCAATGTTCACCAAACTTAGAGGTCTGATAGAGGATAGTTGGGAGAGGCCTCTCTGTAAGTTCGGTGTCTCTAGGTGTTTAGAGAACACTTTCATGGGGGGGGTCCTCTTTGGGGATATATTGCATGGACATCTAAAGACCAATCTTAACCAAATTTGTAGGGCTTGTACAAGAGAGGCAGAGGATGTATTCCTGCAAATTTTGGGCCTCTAGATACCAGTATGGGCTTTTAAATAGCATTTTAAAAGGGAAATTCATCACTGGAAATTCATCGATTCAGCCATTTGTCAGCCCTGATGAATCACAAATCATGGTGAACCTGCATTTTTATTTGCCCCATTTCTAGTTGTTACTGTGTAAGTACATATTTCAAGAAGTATATATTTTCAATTTACCTGCACAATTTTCTTATCTGACATTCCTGCTACAAAAAGATTCTGCTTATCTTCATCAGGATTAAATTTGACACAGTAAGGAACTTTTCTGTTGGTGAATCGTGAAATACACTGTCCTAGAGTAAAAATAAAATATCTCTTAGTCCATTGAGGATCATTTCATGCAACAGGCAGCAACAAGAATTATTCTCTATAGGTAGCTGCAGGAGAATACACTGAAATGCCTTACAGAGTTGGCCCATTAGTCCATGTACCTCAATGATGTCCAAACAGACTGGAAATTAAGAGGGATTTCCAGTTGGGCTTCAGGCCATGGCATGGCATAGAAATGGCACCGATTGCCCCACAAGAGAACCTTTTGAGGGAGGCGGACAGGGGCAAATTGTTTCTGTTGGTCCTCCTCAAACTGTTGGCGGCCTCTGATGCCGCTGACCACAGTATCATCTTGGGGAGGCTCTCCGAGTTTGGGAGTGGGAACACTGCTTTGTCATGGTTCTTCTGAACCTTCTTGGAGGACCATCCCAAGAAAATACACCTGGGTGAGATGACTCCCACCCCATGGTCCTCTAATTGTGGGGTGCCACGGGGGGGGGGGGTCGATCATCTCCACTAGGCTTTTTAAATATCTATATAAGACCATTGGGAAGGGTTGTGAGGGGATATGGGGCTTTGTGTCACCAATATGTGGATGACACACAGCTCTATATCTTCTTTACTCCATCTGAAGTGGACGCCATTTTGTCCCACGAGCACTGCATATTTGCTGGACTGGACAGGAGCTAACAGACTGAGGTTGAATCTGGGCAAGATGGGAGCCCTCTGAGTGGAGTCTCTTATCTGTGGTTTGGGAAACTCCCTCTCATTTAGCAGGGCAACTTGCTCCATGAAGATTGAGGTCCGTAGCTTGGGTGTCCTGCTGGACCTGGTGCTCAGCAGGGAAGCTCAAGTGCCATTGGTGATTTGCTCTGCACAGTTCCAACTGTGGCAGATTGCCCAGTGGCAGACCTATCCTGACACTGGGGCCCTTAACACATTGGTTCGTGCACTCATAATTTCAAGATTTGACTGTAATGCACTCTATGTGGGGCTACCTATGAGTTTCCTCCTTACCGCAGGGGGCCCTTTTTTCATATACTGCAGACCCGCAATATACTGGGACTGCAGTATATGAACCACAAAAGGGCAGGGGACAACTGTACACCTAGCTTTGTAACTCCAATTTTTAAAACACCAATTAAAAACTTGGTTCTCTAGGTTTCCTGGAACCTTAAGTAAGTTACAGTAAATAACATACCAATATGCCTAAAAATATCCCTCTCTCCGCCTTTGGTTTGAATTTATCTGATTAAGTTTTTCAATGTTATTTTCATATTTCTGTTTTGCTTATTTTTATGGATTGTTATTTACCTGATTGTTTTGGTTAATTATGTTTAGCTAAATATGTCTGTAGCTGTTCTGTACAATTTTATAATTATTTATTGCTCTTTATTCGTATCATTTGTTCTTTATTTTCTTGAAAACTGCCCAGAGTAGCCTTCAGGCTAGATGGTATGGTATAGAAATCTAATAAAGGAATAAATCTTATGGAGCAGATATCTTTCATTCTTGCACCAAACATGGTTTCAGGACAATCATCAATGTCTGTAACAATGGTGTATTGAAAAGTTGTTTTAAATACCTGCACCAGCCTTTTGCACTTCAACATAACTGACATCTACAAAATATAAACACCATAAAAAGGGTAAACCTACCTGTTTCAGTATCCCAAAGTTTAAGATACCGGTCGTATGCAGCACTGAGAAACTGGCTTCCAGCATTGTTAAAGCAAATGTCTCTGACAGCTTTACTGTGCCCTAAAGGATGAAAATGTAGTATTAGTGTGTGTGTGTGTTTGTGTGTGTGAGAGAGAGCTCTGCTCAGGTGGCAATGCATGGTTTGGATGTACACTGCCTGGCCTGCAATGCAGTCTCTATTGTGCTTCATAATGAACAAAATGAAGAACGGTTGCAGTTGCACCCCTGCTCTGATAAGTAATTCATTCTGTCAGAGCTGAGAGGGTGAACCATCCGTTCAGTGCTACGAGAATGTTCCCAGTGTGCTATTAGGAATTGCAAGCACGACTGTATTGTGTAAATGCAGTTTTCAATTGTGCTGCAGATAACCACATGGAAGCATTGGTCTCGACGTGCCCTGCCCTACCTAGATGCATACAGTAGAAATGAGAAATGTATTTATTTATTTATTTATTTATTTATTTTTATACCGCCTGTCTTCCCAGGGAACTCTGGGCGGTTAACAATACAGGTTGAAACACCCAAATAAAACACAATGTGACAATCAACAAGGGAATCAAGAAAAAATTTAAAGGAGGGAAAGAAAAACATTAGTAAATGTGTCACAGAAGCCGAGTACCACAAACGCTATCGCAAAGGACCACTGCAAAGGGTTCTGTTTTGAACACCGTGTGTGCTTTCTGCGGGCCCCAGACGTGAAAGGCCTTTTCCCCAGCCGCTTCAGGTGGATTCATTCAGACCCCGAAGGGCCTGTTCTTTGTTCTGAAGCACTGTGTTTGGAGAACACAGCAAAAAGAGCCAAGCAGTTCACATGTCTAAAAATATCGCGTCACATTCTTTAAAAGCTCTTTGTTGCAAGGGAGAAGAATGGGCTTTTAAAAAAAATAACCTAAGATTTTTGAATACTAAAAATCAGGTCTTAAATGAAGAGAACATCTCTTTACGTTCCACTTACACTGCTACTGTTTTGCAATACTCCTTTTCTTTCACTCAGGCAATGTTGTAACCTATTTGCAGGCAAGGCAAGTGAAAGCGGGGCTGTGAGTGTGAAACATCTATCCAGGGAATGTTTCACCAGTCCAATTTCAAAATTCAATAATGGAGGAAATGGGCCAAATGGGCCATGCCACACACCCAGCAGAGCTACATAGTGTTATGATTCTGCTCAGCCCAGCTCTGCACTAACATCATCACAATTGAATCCTATGTTAAGGTTGTCAAGATGGCCAAGTGCTGTGGGTGGCCATCTGTCATCAGAAACAACATCACAATCATATTTAGAGATTGGGTGATTCAAAGTTGGTTTTGGACAGGGCTTCCTATAATATCTTATCACTGGTCTGGGGCTGAAGGTTTTTCTCACTCTTACAGGTTTGTGAACAAGGGGAAATGTAGTTTTCACATCCATCTTCCCATCCTAAACATATTTTCAAAAACTGTGGTGTTAACTTTGAATGGAAGTATACTTCAGTTGCGACCTTATTTCAATTTCTGCTTTGTCAGCCTTCAAGCAGCCTCCAAAAGTCCAGCGATAGGGCAGGCTTATGATACATATGTCAATGAGCTGAATGTGGGCAATCTTCCCACCACCTCTAGCCCTGTCTAGGTCAAGAACACCAATATGATAGCTCTTTCTGTGTTTAAATCTTAACAGTACTGTCTCAAATCTAAATGAATTTCATTAGCAGGAACATTTGTTCAAGAGTTATTTCTTTAGGTGCATCCATGACTTCTAACAATTACGCATTTGTAGCACACATGGACAACACTGCTAAGTAAGGTACTGAAATGGCCCCTGAGTCAATGAATCCCCCCCCATCTCCCAGTAAAGGTGAGAATTTTTAAAAAATTACCAATGAAAGTTCGCAAACATCGCCGTTCGCCATATACTTCCCAAAGCTGTGAGGAAGAGAGAAATAAATCTTACAACATAGTTTCATTAAAAGATCAACACAAGTATAATTGCATCCACTTATTGGCACAAATCTCTTATGAATATTTAAAATACAAACCAATCTTCAAATTGCAATATAGTTTCTACAGTCATTTCAAAAGCATTATAAGCACCGAAACACAAACTTCCCCAAGAAAATAAATGAAGGTAACATATAGACCAGAACCAGGCTACTTATGAATGCTAGCATGTGTTCAGTAATATAGCTCCCAAACTACTAATAGTTACAGAGCCGCTCCTTGTATTGCTCTTTGCTTGTCAAGCCACATGACTGGTGTGTGACAAGGGACACAACTGTAGCCTCTTTAGCTGTCAACATTTGCTGCTGAGATTTGTGTCATTTGACCGGTGCCGGTGTACAATAGGTCACAGGATTCTGGTCACAAAAGTACAGAAACCTAGACTACTGGTAGCAATCTTTTGATCTTGACCTAGAGTGATTTATTGTAAGATATAATCCACATATTATAAAGGAAACAGGTATCCAATGAACTTAAGACTGTGGGATGGGAAAGCTGGTTACATCAGTTGAAACTACTGATCTGAGTTCGGTCATAGAGACATTTCTTGAAATAACAAATTGAAAATGGCAGGTAAACAGCATTCGCACTGGCAGTATTGCCGCCCTTTCTTCCCTCTTCTCACAAGATGTAGCCCCAGAGAGTGGGCATACTCTCAGAAACCTCCCTTGTGTTCGTAGACATTGATATACTCAGGCAGGATCTATACACTGTTTTCCAAAGATATACACGCCTCTGCACATTAGTTAATGAGAAGCACAAGTGCTGTCGTATGAGACCTGCTGGATAGCTCAATGGTTTAGGTATCTGGCTACAGACTTAGAGTTTGGGGGTTCAATTCCCTACGCAGGCATGTCTAAGCCTCATCCCTCCTGATGTTTTGCACCACAACTCCCACAGTCCTTTGCCACTGGAAATATAAGCTTGAAATTCTGGGAGTTGTGGTCCAAAACATCAGGAGGGACGAAGTTTGGACATGCCCGCGGGCCTACTGTGTGCCTCCCTGGCAGGGGCTGGGGATGATCCATACAGTTCCACGCAGCTCTGCAGTTCTAAGATGGTGATGGATCCATGCCCTCTTGGTAGGTTTCTCATGCTTAACTAGCTTGCTGCTGTGGGAAGAGAATGGTTGGACTTGACAGCCCTTTGGTCTGACCAAGTACAAATCCTCTGGGTTCTTATACACAAGGAACGATGCAATAGTATGAACGCATCCTTAATACATATGGTTTGGAAAGGTCCGTTAATTTACTTATTTTGGATGGAGGTTCTTGCCGATATTAATGTACTTTTGGGAACATTCCTGTTATTTCAGGATATTTATGTTACTTTAAATTATATTTCCACTAACGAGCTCTCATGGTGGCAAAAAGACCTATATTAAAGGCCTGGAAGGATAACCATCCTCTACCCTTCACACAATGGTCAGAAGATCTTTGACAACTAGCCTCATTTGAACAAAGCATACAAAAAGCAATTACGAGGGGATATCTATTTAGATACATGGAAGCCCCTTTACTGACTCATTGTAAATTCATAAGGCAATTTATAGTGACTCTATTATACTATTTTGTATTGTATTGACCTTTCTCTTATCTGTTCTCTTGGTTTTGTTTATTTGAACCTCTTTTTTTTCTTTAATGTAATTTACGTTCATAGTCTTATGTTAAATTTGCAAATATTAAAAATAAAAAGTTAAAAAAATACACCAGGAATGAGGTATGGTGCATCTCTTATGCAAAGGCTGATACCCTTGATGTCAACTTCTTGGTTTTATTATTATTTTTCAACATAGTTGAAGCATCATATAATACGGATTTGTCATGGATGTGTAAAGTAAGTAGACACCATTTGTCAGGAAATTGAACCCCCACATCCATTTTATATAACAATGTTGTGACCGTCACATCTTTCAACACTTGTCTGCATCCTACAACAGTGGGAGGTCTGTTCTTACACCAATTATAACAAAAAAGGCTTCCAACTAGGCAAGTTCTTAAATAAATAAAGCATTATATTTCTTTCATGATAATCAGGGGATTCAAGAGTCATTAAAAGCTGTCAGTCAATATGATTCAATATATCATTTTAAGCAAAGACTACGGAAATTGCCTTGCCTTGACATAAGTGACAACAAGGAGGCATGCACCAACATATGTGGTATGAATGTAATGTATCTATGGAGACAATGAAAGAGAGAGAGAGAGAGAGAGAGAGAGAGAGAGAGAGAGAGAGACTTTAAAAAGTTGAAAACATATATATTGTAGAGCAACCCACCTTAATCTTACAATCCATAGAGGAAGACAACAGCAGGTGGCCAGACAGTGGGAATAGTCTGACAGCACTCACTCCCTGTAAATGAAAGCACAACTGAATTACCAGCCTATTTTGCTTTTGTAACCTCTTTCCTATCATATCAAATTGAGTGCTGGGAGAGTAAGAACTGACAAAAGAAAATATTTTTTCACCCAGCGCGTTGTAAGTCTATGGAACTCCCTGCCACAGGATGTGGTGATGGCATCTGGCCTGGATGCCTTCAAAAGGGGATTGGACAGATTCCTAGAGGAAAAGTCCATCACGGGTTACAAACCATGATGGAGATGTGTAATCTCTAGGCTTTAAACCAGGGTAGTTCAAGGGCCAGATGCAGGGGAGTGGTATCAGGAGACAGATATCTAGTCTCATGCGCTCCCAAACGCATCTGGTGGGGCCGCTGTGAGATACAGGAAGCTGGACTAGATGGGCCTTTGGCCTGATCCAGCATGGCTCTTCTTATGTTCTTATATTCCACAGGATAATTCCATCACTAATGGGTGACAGTCAGTGTCACAAATAACGTCTAGGGAAAGGATGGAAAATCCGCGGCCCTGCGGAGGTTGGCTGACTGCAAATCCTGCCATCCCTAACCAGCATGGTTTGGGGAGATGGAAACTGCAATCCAACATCATCTGGACAGCCACAGGTAATGCATCATCACACGAAAGCATACCCACAATGCCAGTCACTCAGCCTACAGGGAGCTATTATGGTATGATGGCATGGAATCATATCACAAATTGCCAAGACCTCTTAGAAGGAAAAATGTACCACAGGTTTGAAAGGACGGTGTCAACTTTCTTTGATTTCTCCGCTTGAAGTCTTGAAGTATTTTTACGCTGATCTCTCAAAAGGTCAGCATTTTCACAGTTATGCCCTTCTACGTAGCCATTTTCTAAGATACTTTGCCCCATGTAACATCTGAAAAGAAGCTGGGAATATCTGCCTAACAGGTACTCCAAAACTAAGTGACCTCTGATGCCCGGGAACTTTGGCTGTGGCTTTCTTCAGGTTACTTCTGTTTTCCATTCCAAGTACTTTATATGCCCCAATGCATCCAGATTACAACTGTAACCAGATGTGAGTAATATTGCTGCTCCAAGATGTCCTGCCCTCAACAGCCTTCCTCAGCTCTTATAAGCTCAAGGCGGTGGCTGCATCTCGTATTTGTTCTTCCTTTTCCACTGCTGCCTTCAACTTCAATTAAGCACCCATGCACCTCCTTTGGGGCTTAATAATTCCGTTCCCTGAAAACCAAACCTTCCCAAATTTCAAGGGGTTCCCTAAAATCACTTGCAGAAGGTACCCCCGCCGTTCGCATGCCTCGAATCAGTAATTTTCCACTGCATATTTAAAACTTTTTTAAAATGCAATGGAAAATTACTGGTCCGAGGCTTGCAAATGGCAGGGGTACCTTCTGCAAGTGATTTTAGGGAACCCCTTGACATTTAGAAAGGTTTGGGGTTCAGGGAGCTGAGTTATGAAGCTCCAAAGGGGGTGCCCCTAAGAAAAAACCTAACTGGAATCAATGGAAAGCAGCGGCAGCACTATCATTCACCCTGGTCTGAATTAGGCTCATAAGATGAACAATGGCCTGAATAGGCTCGTTAGGGAGACAATAGTATCCATAGTCTTAAGGTGAACAATGGCCAATGACAAGAGGTCAAAGCTGACTATAAGATGGAGGACTTGCACTAGCTGTATTCAGGCCGATGAAGCTGTTTGGATGAACAACGAAACGTTTCTATCTCTCAAGAAAAAGAAGTCCAGTAGCCACGACTCAACTTCCAGATAAACTCACCTGGATGACTGAGAATCTTCTGAGACATATTGGAGCACTCACTATCTCTCAACGTGGAAGCTGGTGAATGCTCCAACTGGTTCCACTACCATACTGCTTTAACAGTTAGGAGCCTGCCCCCCCCCCCGGATATTCAGCCTAAATCTGACTTCTTGCAGCTTGAACTCACTATTACGTGTCCTGTATGATCTAGAACAGATCCTCTCCCTCTGAATGGCTACCTTTCAAGTACCTATGCCACTATTCAATTTCTTCATTTAACAGTTTCATTTTCTTCATTCTTAACATTAAACTTGTGTAGACATTAGCCCTGGAAAAATATTTATGCCATGAAAGTATCTTAACACTGGTGGGGAAGGGCCACAAAGACAAAGCGGATAATTAAATGAACCCCCCACCATATCAGAGTTATAGCCTGGGAAATCTCCTATTTGATGTCCTGCAGAACTGCTTTAAATCAAGAGAGACAGGCTGATAAAGACAGAGTTTAACTTGGTGCAAGGCCATTTCGTGCAGTCACGTGGATTTCCAAAAGCGCTCTAAGAGAGTCTCAGGCAACTGCAGCAACCGAAAAGTGCAAGAACACACTTCCAATTCTCTAGACTGCAGGGAGCAGTGGACGAAAAAGGTGTACATAAAGGATGGAACACTTTGGCTGAAAGCCAGTTTAAATTAACTAAGAGCCCCTGCCCCTAATCGTGACGGCTAAAGCAGTTCTAATTGGCTAAGCATTATGTACCAGGGGATTCGAGTGTTTGTATCATGGCTTCGGACTGTGTTTTAAGATGAAGGATAGGACTGATATCCCCCAATGGACCATGTCACGTTTGTCCTCAATGAGGGTCATCCTGAGTGGAAAAAGAATTACAGCCCATACGGGATGTGAAATTAAATACTCAGACCTTTAAATATAGGAACAAGCCTTTCACACACCAGCAGCAGATGAACAGTAATGTAGGGCTAATGACACCAGATGAGAATCTTAAAATACGTGTGAGAATTGGGATAATACAGAGGCTGCTTATGCCTCATTTAGAGAGACGCAAGGCAGAGAGGCCTCAGCGGCTGTAACATATTATTGCAGAAGGTGATATATATAATAGCTCTGGGGGAGAGTCACATGAGTAACACTGGAGAGAGGTACATTAGGACAGCAGATACATTTACTTATTGTTCTAATGTCCAAATGGATTGTGCACACTGCATGCATCACGGGCACAGAGTTTCTTAGTAAATACCATTGCCCCTCAGCACTCTTGCATGGATGAATGACAATGGCCCATAAGTTTAAGATCAGCTCATATGGCATGGCATTCTGAAAAGTGTGGCACCTTGGGAAACCCACACAGGAACACCACGTGATCCTCTCATCCTTCCCTCCTCTTCTCCCTGCTCAACTGAAGCATGGGACAGCACTCAAGCACAGTTTCTGTGGTGTCTGCAAAAGGGGCAGAGAGGGAGCCCTGGCCCAGTCTTGCCAAAGGACCCCCCTCCTGTTTGCAAGGGCGCCTTCCCTGCTTCTGCCAAAAATGCGGCTTCTCCTTTTTTCTGGAAACTCATTTCCTTGGAGAAGTCAGGCTGCCAGTGAGTTTCTGTTAAGCCACCTGTATATAGCATAGTCTTTGGTTCCATGTAGTGGTTAGTCCAGGTAATACGCCCTGGGAAGGTGTATCCATGCGTTTTATTTATTTATTTTTTCCAGGAACTGGATAAGTGAAACTGTGCATACTGACCCGGTGGACACGGCACTCCTACTGCACTGGTGAGCTATGGCCATTGGTTAGTAAGTAAAGAAGCCACAAGTCAAAAACATTTGGGAACCACTGAATTATTCTAAGAATAGGACATAAATATAGGGTTTAAATGTCTTATAATGTTGAAATGCTGCAACCGGACATATAATGAGCCACTTAGGCAAGGGGAATCTTTGAAGGAAGGGCACCTTACAGATACGATGGACTGCCAGAAAGACAAACAAGTGAATCCTGGATCAAATCAAACTTAACTATCTCTGGAGGCAAAAATGGCTACATTGAGGCTGTCGTAACTTAGGACACACCATAAGAAGGCAAAGCTTGCCGGGAAAGACAATAATGAGAGGAAGACCAAATAGGAGACAGAGTGACTCCATAAAAGAAGCCACAGCCTTGAGTTTGCATGAGGTCAGCAGGGCTCTTAGTGATAGGAGTTGGGAGGTTACTGATTCATACTAGATATGGGCCATTCGTATCTTTTTCCCCAATGAAACAAATGCGAATATTGTCACCAGAGGTGCCAATACAGCCCAGTTCCTTCCCCCCGAAACCAGACCAGCCACTGACTGATCTAGCGTGGTATGCATGGATGACAACTGTGGCACGAACTCAGCCGGTTCCCACCTCCCTGCGCAGCAGACCACTTCACTGCAAGGGCAGGATAGACAGTTCCGCTGTCCAGCCGACAAGTGGCCAGCTGCACAAGGAGGCAGGAAAAAGCTGGCTGGGCTCCTGGTGTGATTATTGCAGCTAAGATGACATCACCCACGTGTGTGCACTAAGACTAGTAAGTAACCTGTCCAGGGCCTTCTGTACCCTTCGTAATTAAATAGTAATTTGCCCAGCGAGTGTTTTAAGTGCTATGGGACTGTATAACACTTTGCTTTGCTTATAACTTTGGGAAATAGCAGGCCCTTTATTGTTTTGAAATAAAGAGCTAGTTCGTGGCAAAAGGCATCACAATGGAATAAACACAGGCCAAACTGCTCAAATTACCATGTGTCCAACAGCAGCAATGGAAGCTGATTTGGCTAGCAGGCAATCTGCTTGTCACACAAGAGGCACCAAATTAGTCAGCCAAGCCTGCTTCTACAACTGTTGGTACGCACATGCTAGCTCATAATAAGACAACAGTCTAGCTTTCTAACTCTTCCTTACCTTTGTATGACCGGACCATACATGGATCTGTTTCTTTGGAAGATAACATTTCTCAGGGGGTACTGCTGAACGCAGGTTGACGCCAACATCTTGAGGAACATGAAGATAGGACCTCCCTTGATAGTCATACATCTCTTTGACTAAAAAGAGATTAAAAAAAAAAGACGCCCACAGATTTACAACCTCTCAGAAATATGTTGGGAAAGAATTTATCATTAGCACACTTACAGTTAAAATAATATCTATCTATCTATCTATCTATCTATCTATCTATCTATCTATCTATCTATCTATCTATCTATCTATCTATCTATCTATCTATCTATCTATCTATCTATCTATCTACTGCTAACCTAAAGCCATACCAGACCATTGTTTCTCCTCCCCAGTCTTTGCAACACTTGAAAAAAAACTTTGGGGAGTTTTTTGCACACTGGGATCATGCTCTTCCTCACTCCTTTGGCAGAAACAGTTCCATCAGCAAAGGCACTTGTTTGGATACAATTATTATTTGTTGGATTTCTATACTGTGCCATCGAGCAGCATGGCCATTTACAAGTGTCAATGAGGGGACATGCTGGAATTTCCCATGCCTGTTTTTTAAACTACCCAATTCTGCATCAAGAAACATTACAGCTGGAACTAGCATTGATTGTAATTCATGGATTTTCATAAAGCTACTGATAAGTTTTTAAAGGTTGTATTTTAGAGACTCTCTCTGCAGATTAGGCATCTGTCTTGGATAATATTCCAGTGATAATAACACTGAAACATGTACTGCATTCCCATGTCAACAGTAATTTGCAACATGGCACCGCATGTCTGAGCGGAGGGAAGAGGGTTAGATGAAATGAAGAACAGACACCAAGTCCATCACATATATGAATCTATGGCAGACAGTGGCAGATACAAGCAGTGGTAGGCAAAGAGGAAACATTAGCCCAAACCCCGTTGCTTAACATTGTGAATCACACTAGAATCAATGTGGACTTAGTGAGTCAACCGCTCCATAAGTTCCATTGATTCATACAGTATAGGCCTACTCTGATGGTGACTTATTGTGCAAAAATAGCAAGTTGTCAGGACAGGCCCATTGGAATCAATGGCTCTTACAGAGGAGTTAATTCACCAAACGCCCATTTATTCAATGGGCCTACTCTAGCATGGTTTATTATGTTAAACAACAGGATTTTTCACCAATGGAATTATGAAGTTGGGAAAACATATGTATAGACAGGAGGTTCTTTCTCCATAGCCATTATAAACTTGAAAGCAAAGAAAACAAAGCAAAGCCTTTATATGCAATACCTGTCACTGAAATTGAGATGCAGTGCATCAATATATAGATGGTCTAAAACCATGCAAAACTAAATATCCAAACAATTACGTTTTCCATGGGGAAGAAATGGAAGCCAAAAGGGAAGCTGCCAAATTAATATCAAGGAAATGACATTTGAGATGAATTTACAAGCAAATGACATTTCCAAAATGTTCCTGATAGAACAATCTGCTTACAATCTAAATTTAACCACGTCTTTAAATTCTTTCCTATATTACTAGGAACAAGAGAATCAGTGTGTGCTTCCGCTTCTTTCTTACTGGACATATCTTCAACAGTATTAATGGCATCACATTTTCTTTTATAGATTATGCCTCTTCTTAACTAGTACGCTGAAAGAATTCCTGGCACAGTAAACAAACCACAACATACATCATTATTTTGATGATGATCAACGCTTGAAATCAGATGCAGAAAATTCACACAAGTCACTGAAGACAACACTTACCATGTAAAATAGTTTTTTCTTCTCCAGGTTTGTCATCTTCATGCTTGCCTTTCTTTTGCCTCTTTGCTGTTATTTCATCCAATTCCCTTTGCTCCTCCTAGGTAACACAAATAAGTAGAATTACAATCTTACTAGTACAACAAAATCCAAAACCGCATGGTTAGACGGCTGGCTAATTCATACAGTTCCGGTTTTAAAGTAACAATATATATATTCTTCCGAATAAATTTTCTTGCAGAAGAAATTTCAAGGTTTGTAGATGTACCCCAAAAATGTAGACACCAGCCCCCGAAGGAAAACATACCCTCCTCCAAAACAGCCCAAATGAAGACTGAGATTCTGAAGCTCTAGGAGAAGGAAAGCCAACAAACAATGCTATATCCTAGAAGACACCACAGCTGAACAGGAGCACCCCACACAGCAACATTTTTTGCAGGTATCACTTCCTTCAAAGGAATGACATCAATTACATATATTGGTGCTAAAGGCCAAAGCTCCAGAAGGTTCTGTCAGGACCAGTTGTCCAGGCGCAAAACCCATTTGTGTGAAACAGAAATCATGACAAAAGAGACAGGATTGCTTTTCAACTATGTATTCTGTCCTTTTGTAACTTCTTTCACTGTGGTACTAATGAAACATAAAAAAGTTAATAAATTCTAGAGATGGGCGTTTCGTTTCGGAAGGGCTCTGGTTCCAAAACGAAACACGGCAGCTGCCGTTCGGAACCTGGATCCAACCTATGAAACAAAATCAACCACTGACTTGCCTTCCTTTGGGTCATGCGGGGCAAAGTTCCAACCAGGAAGCAGCCTCCGACACATCATCTTTCCTTCTCCTTGGCACTGGCCAATCAGGAGCTGTGCAAGGACATGCATCATCCTGCCTCCCTATCTGACTGGCCAGTGCCAGGGAGAAGGAAAGATGACATGTCGGAGGCTACTTCCTGATTGGAATTTCTCCCCGTGCAACCCAAAGGAAGTAAATCAAATCAGTGGTTGATTTCATTCTGGAGGCTGGATCCTAGTTCTGAACGGCAGCTGTGCTGCTGTGTTTCGTTTTGGAACCGGACTCCTTCCGAAACGAAACAGCCATCTCTAATAAACTCATCTCAAGAACCCAGTCTTAGGTCCAGATACCAAGCACAGCAGGAAACTATGCTAGGTCTGCACATGGGTTTCTAATTGCGATCATGGGTTTTTTTGGTTACTAGGGAGAAAGGTACACTCCCAAGTAGATGACTAGTACTGGACCATGCAACAGCTTACTACAATATTCAACATTCATTTGGCTATAGAATAGGAAACATGTATTACATCCCTCTTGTCCTTGTTGGATTGAGAACATAGCGCATAAATGCCAATTATGGGGTCCTTTTGCCACCTTGGGTTCTTTCAGGGAGAAAGGTGGGATAGAAATAGTTTAGATAAATAAATAAATAAACAATTTTTTTAAAAAATTATCTGTGAAGAAGGACTGAACTCAGGTCTGTGTTCTAGTCAGATATTTTAAATGTGTGCTGGCCCAGCTTGGAAAACAGTTTGTCCATTTATTTATTATTTATTTATTTAAAGACTTATATCCCGCACCATCCTCCCTAACGGGAACTCTGGGCGGCGAACAACGATAAAAAGCATTAAAAAAGAAAAATCTCCACGCAAATACAGCGGAGAACAAGATGGCGGCAGGTGATAGGAAAAAAAAACACTAACTAATAAGGTCACCATAAGCTTCTTTAAAGAGGTAGGTCTTCAGAGCCCTCTTAAAGGCGGGCAGGGACTCCAGCAGGCGCAGCTCGGAAGGAAGATGGTTCCAAAGAGAGGGCCCCACCACAGAGAAGGCGCGGTTCCGCGTGAGCATTTTCCGTGCCTCTCTGGGTGTGGCCACTCTCAATGAGCGCGCCTGCGACGATCTCGTGGGTCTGGATCCGGATGCCCTCTGGGAGATGCGCTCCGCCAGGTATCCTGGTCCCAAGCCGTGGAGGGCTTTGAAAATCAAAACCAGGACCTTGAACCTGATCCGGAAGACAACGGGGAGCCAATGCAGGCGGGCCAGAACTGGGGTGATGTGCTCGTATCTACAAGCAACCACCACCAGCCTGGCCGCCGTATTTTGGACCCGCTGTAACCTCCGGACCAGGGTCAAGGGCAACCCCACGTAGAGGGCATTGCAATAGTCGATCCTCGAGATCACCAGGGCCTGCACAACTGCCCTCAGGGAGGACTCATCAAGGTACTGACGGATCTGGGCGATCCTGCGGAGGTGGAAAAAAGCGGCCCTGGAGACGGCCATCACCTTGGCTTCCAGGGAGAGGGCCGAGTCCAGGACCACGCCCAGATTCCTGGCCCTGTCTGTAGGCTGGAGGGAAATACCCCCCAGACTAGGGAGGGGGCCATTGTACCGAGACGAGGGCGCCCCAAAGAACAGAACCTCCGTCTTCTCCGGATTGAGCTTGAGCCGGTTATCTCTGGTCCATTCCAGAACGGCCTCCAGGCACAGATCGAGGGAGCGAACCGCCTCCTCTGCAGATGTAGAAAAGGAGATATAGAGCTGCGTGTCATCAGCGTACTGATGACAGCGAACTCCATATCTCCTGATGACCTCCCCCAGCGGCCTCATATAAACATTGAACAGCACGGGGGAGATTGCCGACCCCTGGGGCACCCCACAAGGGAGAGTCCAAGGAGCCAACAAGACATCCCCCAGCTGTACCCGCTGAGTCCGGCCGCGGAGGAAGGAACGGAGCCAGGCCAATAGACCACCAATTCCCACCTCAGCGAGCCGGGCCAGAAGGTTACCGTGGTCGACGGTATCAAAGGCTGCTGAGAGATCAAGGAGGACGAGCAGGGAGGAACACCCCCTGTCGGCCTCCCTGAGGAGGTCATTCTGCAGAGCGACCAGGGCGGTCTCGGTCCCGCGAAGAGGCCTGAATCCAGACTGGAAGGGATCCAGGATATGATTTACCTCCAGGTATGACTGGAGCCGGACAGCGGCCACCCCCTCGACAACCTTGCCCAGGAAGGGAACAATGGCGATCGGACGAAAGTTGGAAAGATCGTCCGTCGCCATGCCAGGTTTCTTAAGAGTGGGTTTCACCACGGTCTCCTTCAAACGGGAAGGGAAACAACCCTCCCGAAAGGAGGCCATGGCGATAGAGGAAACCCACTCTGGCATGTTCCCTTCGGCAGATTTTATAAGCCAAGCTGGGCAAGGGTCGAAGGGAGTGGCCGCCGGCCGGCAGCGAGCCATAGCTCTGGAGGCCTCCGCCGAAGAAACCGGCCCGAAGTCATCCAGGAGGGGAGAACGGAGGGGTGAGGCACCGGAGGTCCCGAAGGAAGGGCTAGAGCAACTGGGGGCAAGTCAGAACGGATGGCCTCAATTTTTGATCTAAAATGGGCTGCAAATTGCTCACTAGTGAAATCACTAGGAGGAGGCTGCAGCTGACTGGGATTGGAGAGGTCTCGAACCACCCGGAATAACTCCCCCTGGCGGTTCGAGGCCTCGCCAATTCTCAGGGAGGCATAAGATCTTCTAGCGTCCCTGATCGCGCGAAGATAGCGACCAGTCAGCTGTTTAAAAGCAGCCCTATTTACTTCCGTCCGGTTTGCCCTCCATATGACCTCTAGTCTCCTACGTTCTTGCTTCATCGACCGCAACTCCTCCGTGAACCACGGGGAGGAGCGGCCTCGACATCGTAGGAGATGCTTAGGGGCGATCCGGTCTAACGCCCCGGCGGAACCCACATACCACCTTTCCACCAGGGCATCGACCGGATCGTCTGCCAGACCATTCACCTTGAGTAATAATATTTGATTTAATGTCTAAGAGTGGACAAAATTTTGTTGCTCAGCACAGTAAAGTATATACAGTGGTACCTTGTATAAAGGAATTAATTCATTCCAAATGAAATTATGTTAAGCAAATTTTCCTTTATACAAATTCCCATAGGAATGCATTGAAATGGAGTAATCCCATTTTTATGTTGTACGGATTCTCCCCATAGGCGGTTATGTTAACCAAATTTCCCCTATCTCCAGAATTTTTATGTTGTACAAAGTTTATGTTATACAAGCTGTTTGTTATACAAGGGTCCACTGTAAGTGTAGGCCCATTGAATCAGTAGAAATTTGGTGAGTCAACTCTTATACAAGTTCCATTGATTCAATGGGTCTATAGTGCAATTTACTACACTATGCAACAAGATTTTGTTCACTATCAGATAAGTATTAATTGCAATATTATTGGCTAGAGTGGACGGACAAACTGTTTTACCATGATGGCATGGCACAACGCTTAAAATACCATACTACAGCGGGACCAAAGTTCAACTCTATTCAACACTGTTAAGGTTAGAGCAGACCCATCTGAATCAATGAAATTTATGGAAGAGTTGATATACTAAACCTTGACTGATTCTATGGACCTACTCTAGTGCAATCTACTATCCTAAGTAACAGAAGTTTGGCCAATAACAACAATACAAACATAATTAAAGCTGTCTCATATTGACATGTTATAATTGTTTCAAGTTTATGAGACACCAAAAGATGTGCTTTGAACTCAATCATTATCATAGTTAATTGCCCTTACAGCCGGCCAATCCACTACCAAGTTGTAGGCAAGAAGGTTTACAAATTCTAGCTAAACAAATTTAAACAAATACGAAGACCAGGACTCTAAGGCCAGAATGCAGTAGAAGACTTCAGGACGCAGTGACTCGATTCAGTCCTATGGCTTTCCACTTGTCTTTTTTCCAACATGATTTATCTATTTGACTAAGCTCAACTTAAAAGTGATGGGCTGGATTTGGGTGTCCCTTCTCCATCAGCACAAGGGACATCTATGGAATCCCCCTGGGGTATCATCCATGGCATCAGGAGCTGCTGCTGCTGGATATCTAGGTGCCGAGGATTTCAGACACAGATGGAACTTTCTCAATCCATGTCAATGTGTTACAGATTTAGTACTATGATTGTACTTGGAAGGAAATAGAATGCACGCTCACTTCTGAAGGCTTTGCGACTTCCTTTTCATCAATGTATTTTGCCCACGGTCCTAAGAACCCATCAATATTAGAGGCATCGTTCTCTTTGAATTTCTTCCTCTTTTCTATTTTCTTTTGTCCCGTTTCAAACACAGTTAGACCTGAGGGCAAGAAGAGATGTCCGAGACTTAGAAACCACATTTAGCTTTTAAAAGTACAGCATATATTTTCACCTTGTACTTTCTGAACTACTTCTCAGGTGGCAAACAAAGATGGAAAGTAATCTTCTGAATTAGGAAATCAGTGCTTTTGGGGGTCCTTTAGATAGAGATAAAAATACTTAAATGCCTATCCAAGGTACTGCTGCCCTGAGATTCTGCTGTTGCCATCAAAGCACCAAATTTCCTTTACATTTGGTGCCCTCCTGATTAAACTTTACAGCATAACAGCTGTGAGTGTTTGAAAGAGCTATACAGCATGCAACTTGATGAACCAACTATGCCTGAATTAGATTTCTATACTGCCAATAAAACTTTATATAGTTTTGGCAAACCGTGGATTCAGCTGCATGACAGCTGAGGGTCAGACTACATGATAGCTACAGACTCCACGACTGTTAAACACTACTACTAAGGTTTACTATTAGCAAATTTCAACATAAATTGTTTTGCATGTTCCTACAGGAATCAAGGACTGCACTCATGCACACCAATGTACTTCTACTACTAGAAAAATAATTTTATTTAAAATTATGCACTACATTTCTTATGGCAGAAGCCTAAAAACACTTAGTTAGTGAATTAGTACAGGATACAGACAATCTTCTAACACACATCCGTGCAAGTGCAAGAATGCACACACACATATAATTTACCTTGATTCTTTTCGGCTTCTTCAACAGACCCAATATATTTAGTGGATACCTCATAATTATCTATTGAGGGATCCAATGCATATCCTGCAGAAATAAAAAGCATAACATTTTAAGATTCATCTATTTCAAAATCATTTTATTGTCAAAACCACAGTTTTAGCAACCTATTTTCAAAACACCTTTGCTCATAGGAAAGAGACTTTTAAATTTCTGATGCTTTTATGGATCACTATACTGTACCAATGCCTTAAGAGCAAAACAACACACTGCTGTCTTCTTACTAAGATATAATTAAATCAATTATTTGCTCCTTCACATTATATATCTAATGTAGCACAAAGGTTTATAATCTGGCTAGCAAATTTCAACAACCTCTCAAACTGCTGATTACATTTTAAAATGACCAGTTTTGATTATTATTATTTAAAGGATGATTTGTGCAGGTTCTTGCACCCTATTCTTGAACTCTCTTGTTCACAACATTCTGGACATGTACCTGGACTAAGCAGGCAAATAAATATGACATGCCTCTACTTCTGTTTGGCCTCTCATGCACAAACATTTTAGGATCCCATGGGTATTTATTTGGAGGATCAAATTTATTTATTTATTTTTATTTTGAATATTTTTACCTCACCTTTCTCCTTGGAAAAGGACCCAAGGTGGCTTATAGTAATGAGGGACAATATACAGCCCATAACATTTAAGACATATTCAAATTAAAAACAGGAAATTCAAATCAATGAATTAGATTGCTTGCATTATCTTAACAATTGGCGACTGCAGAAAATATAATGTTAAGCATGGAAGGAACAAGCCTCTGGCTTAAAAGTGGCAAAAATTACATAAGTCTCATCATAGTTATCAATCCATTTTGGCCAAGGGGCAGAATAGATGTAAAATCAACTATAGCAGATGGTTGAGGCCGCAAGGTAGCAAGTTCCTTCCACTTCCTGGAACCAACCAACAGTCTTCAAGCACAACTTCTCTCCTTGGGCTTAGACAATATGAATCAAATTTAACATACATCTAGGCTAATATAAACTTAGAAGCACACACATCTGCAACTTAATCTTAGTTAAAGACTACATTAGTTTTAGGGTCCTGCCAACAAGAGATGGAATATGAATCCTAAAACCAAAAGCTTTTCTAAAAACACTGCCATTAATCAAATAGTTCCATTGCTGGAAATCTAAAGATATGACACTTTCTGAGTGGTTAAAGGTTATACCGAGCCTTCTATTAAATTATTTTGTATGAAATTTGGGGTTTAATTTCATTCTTTAGTATCACATCTTAATAGTCTGTAACCTAATCTTGATACAGAAAAGTACTGTAATACACATCATCATCTTCAACTAACAATCTTTGAATACCTTGTATTTGATACTTTTAGGCTTTTGCGTCCAAGAAAAGCAGCAGCATGTTTGTGGCTGAAACATATCTCCTTGCTTCTAAGGGCCTCTAATATCCTCATTTTTACTAGGCTGTTCCATACTATACTTAGAAATATCAAGCTATGATCTAATAAAATGCATACATTATAAATCAGACAGTCTCTGTGCACTGAAGAAAGTGCATTATTTGTCCTTCTGGGTAATGCATGTACATATGAAGATAATTTCCATGGTGCCTCTTAAGCCAGGAGTTCTTCCACTGATTACAAATCTGTTCCTAATTTCTAGCTCTTGGTAAAACATCAAGCTAAAGTTTGCAAAAAAAAGGATTTCTTAACAAGCCTGAAAACAAAATTAACAATAGTAATAATGTCAGCAAAATTCTAAGGCCATCATTCTCCATCTTAGAAACACATTTTTAAGTTAACTGACACCCTGTTTCAGATATCCTTAAGTTCACCCGGTATCCATTTTCTAATTTTTTTCTCTTCGCTGAAACTGTTTTAATCAAATAAGAAATTGAAATTGAAATTACCAGTTGTTTTTTCTCTAGGAAAAAGAAAAGCCTGCATTCTAGTGGACGCTAGATAACAGTTTCCCAATTTATTAGACAATGACTGGAACCCTCTTTGTGCAAGTTCCACACTGTCGAGCTGATGCCCCCCCATCAACCAATATTTCGGCCCCCAAAAACCCAGAGTAACCCCTTTCATTGTCAGGAACCCATGGGAGCCACAGGATGGCAGGAGGACTTCTTTGATTATCACAAATCAATCAGTTGTAAAATCACCTTAGCAATGGTAATTTTCAGTAACCAAAGTACAGTGGACCCTCGTATAACAAACGGTTTATAAAATCTGTACAACATAAAAAATTCCGGAGATAGGAGAAATTTGCTTAACACAATCACCTATGGGGCGAATCCGTACAGCATAAAAAAATGCTTGTGATTAGGGATTACTCTGTTTTCAATGCATTCCTATGGGAAATTTGTATGAAGGAAAATTTGATTAACATAATTTCAATTGGAACGAATTAATTCCTTCTTTACAAGGTACCACTGCATTGATGAGCATTCTACACAAGTAAGCGGAGCGTTATCTAGTTTTACTCTGAGGCTTTTGCATGGCACAGTACAATTGTGCCAATTTTCTACTGGGCTCTGCTTCACAGGTTCTTTTTTAAATAAAGGAGAAATGTTGATTTGGATGCATGTCAGGACCAATACAGCAGCTTATTTGTCCTCCCATGGTGTGGGTGCTATCTTTGGGACTCTGTTTGTTTAGCTGTTTCGCCCCCCCCTCCCCAAAGCAAGAGATCCTGAATGGAGCCACTGGGTGAGATGCAATCTTCACCAGGAGCCATGCTCTCTGCAGCCAAACTGTATTTCGTTCAGCATCTCTCCCTTGTGAAAGGGTCTTTGAACAACAACTACTTTATACTGAGAATGTGAAAGAGATCCCTATCTTTCTTCCTGAGACAGGCTTCCAACTGCAGCTGGAAGAGGGGGGGGAACCTGCCATTCTCAAACAGACCTCTTTTTATGTTGATGCCTCCAACTTGAATCCTCATCTCACCATCATGGACAGGCAACCAAACAAGTCTGCATAAAGAAATGATGCTATTGAAGCCACTACAGTTGTGCACCTGAATAAAACTGGTGATAACGCCACATGTAGCCTTTTATCGTGTGCATACACTACCCTGCCCTCGCCATGGCAACAGAACGGCCTCAGCCACAAGCAATAAATGGCAAAGGGCAAAGTCTTCCGAAATTCCAGTTACAACAGGCAGCAACATCCAGAACTGCAGAGAAAGAAAAACTTTCTTACTGTCGGAGAAAGACAGTAACTTCCAAAACAGCAACCTTTCCAAATAAAACTAGAGACGGAATGAATTAAAACAAAAGTCAGGGAACAGTTTCTGGTTAGTATTACATAGGCTCCACTCCTATGGTTCGCATGACTTTTAATTAAAAATAGTAATATTTTAAAACTGGTATGAAAGTAGTGTTTTCCTCCAATGCCCAACAATCACCCTTGCTCCTTCCAATAGAGAGACATTCCTTTACCACTGGGGGTGAGTAGGGTCTACCATTTTAATCTGGTCCCAAATGGCTATACCTAGTGGGTTTACTAAATTTTGCCCCAGTCCCCAAATGGAGCAAAGGGGTTTTCTGCATTAACTCTCCCGAGCCCCCTGTGGCCAAACAGGGATTTGTATTTCTCAAGGAGGAAGAAATGGAGAGGAGGTGGGGGTAGGTGGATGTGCATGATGTGTCTCCCTCTGCCTGAAGGGCTGGGCTGTGAAACCCAATCTTTGACTTTAGATGCAGCTTTACAACAGCCTTGCGGCTTCCTGGTACCTATAGGTATCACCTTATAGCCTAGTTTTGCATTTGTATTTTGTAATGGCCACACAGTTCCCCCTTTTTACCACTCGAATAATTTCCTAAAGAGAAAGTGTATCAGTAGAATTGGTGCAATAAGACAGAATAGTCCTATGAGAATAAGATACACCCATGCAAACAAAATGTCAAAGCATACTCTGTTTTAATATTGAGATAATGTATATATTTCAAAACAATAAAGTAGGAATCAGGGCAGGGGAGTACTTTGAGTTAACTTCAATGTCTTAGGTGGAAGTGTCATCTTTCTTCCCCTCCAACCTATATGCCTCCCCAAAACCAGCTCCGGAGAAATGTCTAGCAATCTACAGCCAGTTTTGAGGAATAAGGGGGCTGTGGTGGGGACAGAAATCACCTCCACCTCTGCTTCTGTTTGTTTTTATAAAGGTACAGAACTGTATGCCCTACTATGCTCCCTGTTCTGTTTTAGTATCATGAATATAAGCAGTTATTAACACATGAACGGTACTCAACAAAGAGGGGCCCGAAGAGTTGCTAAGATCTGGATAAACCGAATTTCTTAGTGCCTACCATCTCTTGGCGGCCAACATCCTAGTTTACTTTATTAGGCTCATGTAACAGAACAATAATTTCTTTGTCTCATGGTAACAACACTTCAAGCATGAAGCACATTCCTGTGCGAGGAAGCTTGCGTTCTTGGAGACAGACAACAACATGTTCTCTTGCAACCCAGGGTTAGGAAACGTCTTTTGCTTGAGGGAATTTGCCACACCGTAGTTCTTACCGTCAAAAATGGGGAGGAAAAACAAATTCCCCACACCATATCAACACCGGCTTTGTTTCCACAGATACTGTATATGCAAGATACTTCTTTTTCTTTAAAACATCCTTGAAAAACTGACCTCAACTGCAATGGTACATAAATGCTCTCTGAATGTTATTTCAGAACAATAAATATAGATATGAAATGTACAAGTTCTGCATGAATTGCTATCCACTATCTGTATTTTCACTCATAGCCATTATGTCAGAACACACAATAGAAATGAGCACATTAAAATGTCTCTAACTTAATTATAAGGCTACTTGAAAAATACTTTGAGCTTTCAAAACAGCTCAGGAATATGTGTGTGTGTGTGTGTGTGTAGACCTATATATAATGCTCTCTAGGTGGCCAAACCTCTTCCCATGTGATACCACTGCTTCAGGGTTTGCCAGCATTGACAGTTTCTCTTCCATTCTAAAAGGCTGAAATACCTCTCGTAATGTTTCTAAAAATGGGTGATAAAAGCTTCAAGCTAAAATACATCTCACATTTTTCATCCCATCACCTGCTGCCTTGCATTGGACTGTCACCTCCAAACGATGAACAAACTTCCCTGATATTCAGTTCAAACCTCCGGCAGAAAAGAGCTTGTCACCCCTAATAATAATAATTACATGCTGTCAAGTCAATAATGACTTATAGCGACCCTCCCAGACTCTGATGTGATTTCACAGCCCTTCCTTCTGGTGCCGCTTTACCTTTCTCAAGGCTGCACAGGTGTCAAACATTGTATCATTTGGGTTGTTTGCCTTGCGATGCTTGCTTTGGTTTGATTCTTGTCTTTTTAGCATCATTGTAATTGTTTAATTTATTGTTTTGCTTTGACATTATTTGGTTGTTAGACATCCAGAATGAAAAAAATTAGTAACCACATCAGCTGTACATACTCTGGGTGCTCTCAGGGGGTTCCTTTCTCAGGAGGAAAAGAAGGGATCCCAGCCTCTGCTACTCAGCTACACACTCCAACCCACTGAGCCATACCTCAGTGATGATAAAGCCACTCTTTGCCTAACATAACCAGCAGCAACGCATCAGGGTTTTAGACACTGCTTTTCTTCCCCAACTTGGAAAGGCTCAGTGCTGATTCCATGCCAAGTACAGGCTTTCATACTGAATTAGGGCTGGTTCCCAAAGAATTGAAAGCTGTGTCTTTGTATTGGTTGTTTTCCTGGGACATCTTTCGCACATTTAATTGTATATGAACTGCCTTCCACCTCTGACTGCTTAAGCAAGGACACAAAGTTGATGGATTTGCCTGGAGGGCTGTTTCGAGATTTCGATAGCTTTTTGTCTTAAAATGTTAAGATGTACTTTGCAGCAACTGCATTCTTTTGTCTACTTGCTAGCTTTATTGATGTGAAAATGCCATTCAAAGAACTCCTAAAGAACAGCTACAGAATAAACTCCAAAGCCTTTAAGCAGAAATATATTATGGTTGCCATTTTTCTTCAAATGACTCAGAGAAGCAAGTTTCAGGAAGTGCTTAGGGAGGTCAGAACTACAAAAGTGAGAAGCATAACTACAAGTACAGCACTCTTCACACTACAGCTATCAGTTCATTTAACAGGAGTACTACAGTAACTTTATTTTCAGTATCCACACTTCACAATTAGAATGGCTTAGGCTATCTCTACTCCTAGATAGGCTGCCTAAATGTCCTAAGCACATCCAATCTCGTTTGATTTCGGAAGCTAAGCAGGGTCGGCCCTGGTTAGTACTTGGATGGGAGACCACCAGGGAATACCAGGTGCTGTAGGCACCTGGAGTAGGAACTGGCAAGCCACTCCAGTACTCCTGCCAAGAAAACTCCATGGACATGGAGTCATGAAGAGTCGGTCACAACTGTAACGACACAACACAACACACACACACACACACACACACACACACACACACACACGCACACACACGCACACACGCACACACACACACACACACACACCTAGATAATTCAGGGACTTTGCTGATGGTTCCAGGGTGCTCACTTTGGTGTGTAAATAGGTAAATATATGTAGTTTTATAACAAAAGCACAAGAGTTCCAAGTAGCAAATGGCTATGCATAATGATAAATTTCCTTAAACAAGGCATAACATATTAGTATTATATTCTATATATAAGTCTCAATTAGTTAAAAATTAGTAGGAGTTAAGGGAGCTGATTTAAAAGAAGGCATGAAGGTGCCGGAGATTCTAGAACTACATCAGAGGACAGTAAAGATAAAGAAAAGGTCAATCGTGAAAGTACATCTTACCATAAGTTGCAAATGTTCTTCTCTGTTGTTCAAACATGAAATCATTAATGTGTGCTGGCTCTGTATATCCAGAAAGCATATTCCTCGGGGCAGACATCTGCTGAGTCCTAAATGGATTCACTGGTCCAAACTGTATTTAAAAATAAAATAATAAGTTAACTTCAATGTCTTGGGTGTAAGTGCCATCTTTCTTCCTCTCCAACCTATATGCCTCCCCAAAACCAGCTCCGGATAAATGCTTAGCAATCTACAGTCAATTTTGAGGAATAAGGGGGCTGTGGTGGGGACAGAAATCACCTCCACTTGATTTCACTGAAGCCCACAATTCAGTGGATTGTCAGTGGAGCCAGTGCTCTGTTTCTGTTTGTTTTTATAAAGGTACTGTATACCCTACTATGCTCCCCGATGTTCTGGTTTAGTATGATGAATATCAGCAGTTATTAACACATGAACAGATCTCTACAAAGAGGGGCCTGATGACCTGCTAAGATCTGGATAAACTGAATTTATTGTAAGTATCTCTGCAGGACCGTCACCATAAGCAAGATATATTTCACTTAAGATAAATAAACCCATTACATTTTTTCTCCTGCCTTTCTTTCTATGTGCATAGAGAAGCATGTATGAGTTTCCAATCCAATTTCATCTATCCAATTATGAAACAGGTTAGGCCCGGCCCTCCAGATGCTGAATGACTGCTGTCACCACTGCTGTCCACTGGCCATGTTCCCAAGGGCTGATGGAAGGTGGGCATCTTGAAGATCTAGCAATTGCTCACTCCTGAACCACAAGCTTTTTCTAGTCTCGCAAATGCTTCAAGTGTGGTGTTGTGCTGTGTACATTTGCAGAGACTCCTTTATATTTATAATGCTACAAGTACTAAGATCACATAGAGGCCCACTTGGACATATGAAGTGCAACACTGAAGTTTGAAATAGGTTCTGAGGTTGTACACATGTACCGGAACAGACACGGGACATCTCTTCCTTACACGGAAGTGGCAGGGTAATTATCTTCTGAATAATCTGGACAGAGAAGGAAATTCCTTTCAAGGAAGAAATGGGTTTTGCTTTCTGCCATCAAACTACAAAAGGATCAACTCACATTAATAGGCTGCAATGCAGTAACAAACAAGCAGATTACATGGCTGGTTTCCCGCATCTGTCATTTTGGGTAAATTTTCTTCAAAAGTAGTTAGGATAAAGTCTCACCTGCCGAGAAATGCCCTCCTCTTCCTTCTTTGTTACTGTTTGGTATCACATTACATCTACAAAACAATTAAGGCTAATCTTGTTTGAACTTAAATGTGAGGCTGAGTGAAGGTTTTGTAAATCTCAAACAAGGTTAGTCTGCTTCAATTCAGTACAGGCATAAAGTCAGAGCAGCTGAAATACTGTTCCTGTAAGTCACACAAGGCTATCAGAAGGCTGTCGACATCATCAGTCAGGAAGAATGTTTGGAAATTAGACATTGGCTCCTACGGCTTCTGTATAATCCTTTTGTAATTCAAAACATGTAGGATGGGAAAAGGAACTGTTATGGGTCCCATGAAAATCACCCCCATGAAGCTGAGATCATGGCAACAGCGATTTTCAAAAATTCAAGACTTTCTCCTCTTTTCCACAACCTCCAAGGGTTCCTGAGGATGAAGCAGGATGTCACAGGAATCATAGGTGACTTGGGACAGAAGCAGAAAATATTTTGATCATTTTAAAAATAAATCATCCCAGATAATATCATTAGCCTTATGTGATGCAACTTATAGAATAAGTTGCAGTCACTATGATTAGCACTAAATGGGAAAGGTGCAAGATGTGGGCGTGAGAAGGAGACTGAAATGCTGGCTATATCAACTCACTTCTCTTTTCCACACTGGTGGATCAAGAAACATAGCAGGCTAGATCCTGACTTGCTCAGGATCCAGAGGATGCTAACTCTGGAAGAAGTGAGGAGGAGGATCCCCCCCCCTTTGAACTTGTATTTTACTCTGCAGCCTTAGCACTGCCTCAATCTGCTAGGCCAGACTTCTGGGTCAAAGGAAATGTCATAGAGTAGAAAGCAGGAACCCACCCACCCCTCCTTGCCTCCAGGAACATCTAGTTTATAGAGTTTTGCTTTGCACCACTCTGCATGCTGCCATATATTCACAACCAGTTTTAATGGTTTCAATTAAAACTCATACACTTAGATCCTGAAATCTCTGTATGCCAGCTTACCTAACCAACATAGAATTCCAAGGGAAACACAGGGAAGCTTAACAAATCAAGAGAGAAAATATGGTATTTGAATGCCAAGGTAGTGGCCAGATGACGGTAATACATTCATCATAAATTACTGTAACTGACATGACACCACAATGAATAGCATTTTCGACCATTTTCTGAACATATAACCTGCAATTAGAAAAGTAATGCTGCACCAAAATTGCTCTTCTTAAGCTGTTATCTTAGACATACATACCTAAGATTATGCTCCATGGTGCTTAATGGCAACTGAACAGAATGGGACTTATTCCTGAGGGCACAAGTGTGGGAATGCACTGGTAATGAAATGTATTGGTTATGCTTCTCAACCCTCAAAAGAGATCAGAAACTCAACCACATCCTATTCAGTGAAGTATTCCCTTATCTACTCCTGCTTTTAAGAAAGGTGAAATACCACAAGCAATTTTAAATTGTGACTGCTTTATTTTTAAAAAACTGAACAAATGTCCCCACACTTAGATTTACCACTGCGAATGCAGAATACATTTCTTAAATAGGTGCATGTAGAATTACGTAAAACATAAAAACAATAACTTCCACCTTTGAACAACCATATTGCCAAAGAGATGGAAAACTGCTTATAGTGGACATCATTCCTGAAGGTGTTTCCCCCCCCCCTCAAAGAAACGATACCAAGATTAAATTGCTTTTACAGTCCAGTTGTTTGACAGTTTTATATAATGTTATCAAACAGTAAGTCCTACTTGTACTACTCATGTGTTTTTAAGATTTGTGAATGTCTAAAAAGAAAATTACCGTAAGTGTGCGTGTATTCTCAACTGATAGTCACATTCTAATGAATGTTGCGAAGGAGAAAATAGTTGTGTGTTACTGTTACACTATTGCTCAAAGTCAGAAAAATAAGTTCCATAATGCAAAACAGTATCACACAGGCTTGGAGATGTACACAGTTGTCTCAGTTGGCAAAAAAGAAGCTAACAGATAATATATAAACATATACTTCTGACACGATATAACCATGCCACACACCCATCAAAGGTACATCATGTTATGATTCTATTCAGCTCAGCTCTGCACTAACATCTTCTCAATTAAATCCTATGTTAAGGTTGTCAAGATGGCCAAGTGCTGTGGGTGGCCATCTGTCATCAGAAACAGCACCACAATCATATTTAGAGATTGGGTGATTCTAAGTTGTTTGTTTTTGGACAGGGCCTCCTACAATATCTTATCACTGGTCTGGAGCTGAAGGTTTTTCTCACTCTTACAGGTTTGTGAACAAGGGGAAATGTAGTTTTCACATCCATCTTCCCATCCTAAACATATTTTCTAAAACGGTGGTGTTAATTTTGAATGTAAGTATACTTCAGTTGCAATCTTATTTCAATTTCTGCTTTGTTAGCCTTCAAGCAGCCTCCAAAAGTCCAGCGATGAGGCAGGCTTATAATACATGTGTCAAGCACATCAATATGACAGCTCTTCCTGTGTTTAAATCTTAACAGCACTGCCTCAAATCTGGATGAATTAGCAGAAAAAAAAATTCAAGAGTTATTTCCTTGCGTGCAACATATACTCCTGACATTGCATTAACAAAAGAAATAAAATGGCAGTAGAATAGACCCAATAACTCTACAACTCTACAAATGCAAGAGAAAGTGCAGACATGACTACCGGTTATGATATTATAAAGCAATGAATAATACATGATTCTCTTTGAATTTAATCAGTCATAAATAAAATATTCAAAGCATTATGATCAGACATGGAGATTTGTTTTGTATCTACATATTCCATGACTTATATCAGATGATTATACTTAGAATTACCCTCATCATTTTCAATTTTAAGAAGCCAAATTATGCAAAAAAACAAAGGATGAATGAAATGCTCACCAGGATATTCTATACCGATGATTACTTGAAATTTAATTTTTATATTATAAAAATCATTGCCCAGCAATTCTTTTTCATTACAAGAAGGAATTTATAATTCCACAATTTAAGCTCTTTATTTAATAAAGAGTGTAATTGCTATTTCATAGCATACCTGGATGTAAAGTGAGGCACACTGCATAGTTATGAACTGAAATTTAAACTTGCAGAGCACTGGATCAAATCTTAAGGGGGATATTTTAGTACCAGTAAATACATAAATACAATACAGAGTATTGTTCATATCTGTTATGTACTGTCAAGTTGCCTCTGGCTTATGACAACCCTAAAAGAGTTTACAAGGAACAAGAGATATTTAAGCAATGATTTTTCAGTGCATCTCTTCAATGGGTTATCATGGCTGAGTGGGGGTTTGAATTTGGGTCTCACAAGTCCGAGTCCCCCATTCTATCCACTATACCACACTTGCTCTTGCAACTGTTAATACATAACTATATAGTAACCCCCCGCCTACTGCAGCGGTTAGGGACCCGAACTGACCTGCGATAATTGAAAATCCATGATATGCAGATGCAGGTCGGATCTGCCCTGGGGAACCTAGCTAGGGGCTCCTGTACTCAGTCTGGCACTGCCCAAACCGGCCTTCAAGGGCCTTCCTGGGGCTTCTGGAGGCCCCAAAAGGGCTTCCCCACAAACCGGAAGCGACTTCCAGAAAACAGGACGTGACCTCCGGATCGCTTGAAAGCACTTTTGGGGCCCTCGGAGTCACTTCCTGTTTTCCGGAAGTCACTTCCAGTTCATAGGGAAGCCCTTTTGGAGCTTCTAATGGGCCTGGGAAGGCCCTTGCATGCCCGTTTGTGGCAGTGCCAAGCCTGGAGTAAGTACAGGAGGCCTAGGACAGGCCTTTCCAGCTTACCCTAGGGCAGTTATAACGAACCTTTTAGAGACCGAGTGCCCAAACTGCAATTCAAAACCCGCTAATTTGTTTTCAAAGTGCCAATACAGTAATTTAACCTGTATACAGGTGGCTATGAAGGGGCGATGTCGGGTGCCCACAGAAAGGGCTCCGAGTGCCACCTTTGGCACCCGTGCCATAGGTTCGCCATCACTGCCTTAGGGGGCTTTTTTTCATATACTGCGGTCCCACAGTATATGAACTGTGAAAGGCTGGGGGGTTACTGTAATTCACCGATGATAATCTTAGACGATTTACTGAACATGATCAGCTAACCATTAATAGGAACTATTCCACTTAAAACGCAAGTGTGCTTACCTCTGGTGCAAACATAGTGTCATAGCTTGGATTATACTGAACTTCCTTGGTAGCTGGATCAAGGTGAACTCCTGTTTCCACATCTTCCTGCAAAATTCAATAGAATTTCAAAGGGTGCACTTTAGAGCTAACATCTTAAGCATTAATCAATCATTCACAAAATGTGTTACATTTAATTCCTTGTTTTTAACTTTAAAGTGTTAATTGTAACATTCCTCTCTTACATACTAGAATCTTCATTCTAAGGAAGTGTCCTGTGAAAAAAGCTTTACTTGAAATTTGTCCCCAAATTAGCTTACAGAACTTGGAACAATGTGTCCTTCAAGGAAGCATGATCTTCGATGCAGGAATTTTCGTTGTCAGTGATGTCTGTTCAGCTACACTGCTTCTTCCTTTGGCTGTCAATACATCCTTCCCCAGTTCCCAAGCGGTACAGTAACACAGTGGTTTCCAATCTTCGTAACCTTGATGTTCTTGGACTTCAATTCCCAAAATCCCAATAAAGCTGGTGGTTAAGACTTCTAGGAATTGCAGCCTAAAGCACCTGAGTTACCCAAGGCTGGGAACCACTGCTGCATCACAGACACACAGGATTGTATACTTTCATTAAACCCAACAGGGCAGAACAAGGAATCCCTCCTTTCTAACTAATGTAAGAGATTAAAGCCAAAGATGACTGAAGCTTGGTTAACTACCAAAAAAAAAATTCATTGGTACAGCTAAGTGCTTGGAGTTAAGCACAATTGTTTCCCCAGTACACCACTGAATTCCCCATTCTGAAATCAAGACTGCACTTTCTCTCTAGCATCAGTAAATTCCTCCAAAGGCCAAATGGGTCCTAAACAACAAGTAACTTTTCTGTCCATGGGAGAACACTGAAGAACCTCCTTTCACGACCGTGCATTAATCTCAAAGCTAAAATAGTCAAAGTTCTTTATCAAAGGATCCTGAATTCTGCAACTTATCTATATAATATGTACACTCACATTTCCGTACCTTGTATCTTTTTCTCTGCTTCAGTTAACAACCAAGAATCCCCATAACTTACTAAAATGGCAAACTGTGATTATTTATTTATTTATTTATTTATTTATTTATTTATTTATTTATTGTATTTATATCCCGCTTAATATCAAAAGATCTCTAAGCGGCTTACAAAGCCACAGTTGATTATGGCAAATTACAACAGGGTGGATTATGTGAAACATTCTTTTGACACCAAGCCCCCATCTCAGTCCCTTCAAATGAAACTATAAGTGACCAGATGTTTTAAGAAAAGACCACAGCACTTTCATTTTATTAAAAAAAACCCAGATATTGGGGGCTCCTAAAACAGGATAAAACAAGGCTGGGCAACATGTGGCTCCCAATGGCCTTCTTGTGACCCTAAAAATCCACTACAAAACCCAAAAAATTACAAATGCCTCTAATACCGAATCGTCTATTACTACTGTTGGAAGCTTACAATGGCATTGTGTCACCAGGGTGGGTGTAGTCCCACAAAGGCTCTTCCAACCCCCAATGCCCCAAAAGCATTACAAAACCAGACCTCAAAATCCTGGACTGCCTGCCCGTACAGTTTCTGTACACGTTTTAGAGAAAGACTGGCTGGAAAGTAGAAACAGTCACATCTGGAGCTGCTGCTGTCTACAGTGGTGGGATAGAACAACTGACTCCCAAGCCTTAAGAGTTTGTTCATCTCATTACAGAGGGCAACTGCACCCTCAAGAAGTCCAGCTCTCACATTTAAAAATGCAAAACGAATTACAGGTTTCTGCAGGGCTGCTGCAAAATTGCATGAGACAGTCTTCTTATGCATATGCTCCTCTCACTGCCCAGAGGTACAGAAGGGATACGCAAGTGGAACAAAACTGTCCTCTGCATGGAAGTGTCCAAAATTCCATGACATAGCTTAGATCAGTGGTGGTGAATCTTTGATAATCCAGATGTTTTGGACCACAACTCCCACAGTCCTTTGTCACTGGCAATACAGGCTTAGAACTGTGGGAGCTGTGGTTCCGAACATCTGGAATGTGGAAAGTTTGCCACTACTGACTTAGATGAGTGATGGAAAGGGCTTATGCATCACTGGCAATACTGTGTCAGGTCTTGAAAGAGTAAGACAGGGCTCTTGAGCTAAAGACAAAATCGCTCAATAGCTATGGAGTAAGGTACTGCTGTGATGAAGAGGTGGACAGTCACTGCGACAGAATGGCTGATGGCTGCTAGAATCAAGATGGCACATCAAACCTTGGAGCCAAAGCGACGGTTAATACTAATAAGAGGACCATCTAGTAAACTTATGGTTTCCAACCTTGGGAAACCCAGGCATTTTTGGACTGCAGCTCCCAGAAATCCTGGGCAACATAGCCGGTGGTGAAGGCTTGTGGTCAAAGGACAAGTGGGTTACTCCAACTTGGGAAGCACTGCAATAGGCAATGAACAGTGCTTGCCCCGCCTGTAAGGGCTTTCCAAAACTCTTTCCTGAGTCTTGCACCTAGAGCAAAATGATGATGTATGCTGCCGAGTAGATTGATGGTACTGTAGTTGGTCAGCTGCATTTGCAACCTTATGCCTATTTTCTTGGCTGTGGTCCTTAACTTAAGAGGATGGTCTATAGTTTCTTCCACATTCAAGTTGAAGACATTCTCACTATCTGGTGGTATGTCTTTGGTTCTTTTTCATCCGATACGCTAGCACAGTGGTTCCAACCTGTGGGTCCCCAGATGTTCCTGGACTGCAACTCCCAGAAGCCTCCACCACTCGCTGTGCTGGAAGGGATTTCTGGGAGTTGCAGTTCAGAAACATCTGGGGACCCACAGGTTGAGAACCACTGCTAGCAGATTGCACCCAAGCATATCTACAGAGAGATATAGTACCCATAATGACTTGAGCAGAGCAATCAATGATATGGTGTGCTATATTGATCTCCTCTGCAGCAAGATGGTATGTTGCCTTTTGATACATCACTGCCACATTTTTTCTTCTCACCAAGGAGCTAAGATACAATGCCTCAAAAATTTTCCAGAGGAATTAAGGATGAGGATCCATGGCAGCTTGATAGTCGTAAACAAGGATGAGAGCAGCAGATGAGTAAAAATGATGGCTTATGAAGTCCAGCCATCCTCCACCTTGTCAACTGATGTGATTTGAGCCATCTGTCTCCTTTTTTGTTTGCGTAGCTTTCACTATGACAGAATTAGGCATGGACCGGAAGCTATATGCACAGCACTCTAAACCAGAGTCTTGTTTCATATTTCATCTTTGGAGAAGCATGTCATAAAACAGCCTTTCTCAGAAATTTCTCCAGGACTAGAATTAGAACAAAGACTAGCAGAAAGAGCTGCAATAACCGTGGCCAATGCACCAAAGTCAGGATTAGCATCCTTGGAGCTGAGGTTGTAGTAGGTACCTCTGCCAGCAACAAGGTAAGTGGAGTACTGTAGAAGAAACTAAAAGAAGCTTCCAGCCCAAGAGCCAAAATGGCTCTTATCCACTTTTGTGGGTTTTAAAAAAAACACGCCAAAAACCCTTCTCTTTCAATCTGGTAGATGCTGACTGTTGCTTCAATGGCTTTTTGTTTTTTGGGATTGGTCTTATAAAATCTGCTTGGCATGGGAAGTGATTGTAAAATGGTTGTGTTCTGATCGACAAATTTGAGAGATCCAACTTCCCTGAACATACTCTGAAGACCTCACCTGCCCTCTCTTAAAAATTAGGTGGATCCTGATGAAAACACCAGTGACCGTAATGGAACCGGCGAGTGTTGGGGAACCACAAGAGATCTAGGGGGTGTACTTTGACCTCTCCTACTCTTGGGGGGAGGGGGGGTACTGATGGAAGAAAACATTCCTGCCGTGATCACATGGAGGGGTAGTTCTCAAATGACAAGATATTACATTGCCTTTTACAAATTACCTTTGGAAACAATTAACATAAGCACATTTTCAAGATTACATTCAATGGCATGACCCTGCCCACCGAAGGAGAAATCTGCGGAAGAAGTGCAGAAAGTATTCTACTCTTAAGATGTTATATACAGTTTTAGAAACAGAATGATTAAAATGGCAAGGATTTTACAAGGTTCTCCAAATGACTAAGCACTCTCCATTCAGTGGGATCTTGACTTTCCCCCCCAAAATATGAAGACATATGGGGTCACGAAGAGTCGGTCACGACTGTAACGACACAACACACACACACACAAAACTGACTTTGAAAAATCTCATCAATCTGACAAACAGCATGGGAGCTACAGCTTAAAATCAGAAGTCCACATTGTCCCTGGATGCACTGGATTTACTGTGTGGCTTTTCACCGTAGGCAACATGTTCTTTCTTGCACTTACAAGAACTGCAACAACAACAATCTTTATTTACGGCCACAGGCCCAACCAATAAGATAAAAATACATACATGTAGTTTTAAAAGGATAAAAGAGTAAAACCATTACAAAATTTGAAGATAGTTAAAACTGCATGTCTCACTCCACATGCCCAGGGGCACTTTGGCATCCAGTTCCATGTACTGCAGCCCTTGCAATCCTGCATGACAAGATACTCTTGAAATGCAGAGGAGCTTCAAAGACTGCTCGAACAAAATTTAAAGCACAGAGAGTTCCAGTCCATTGTTCATATACCACACAAGCTCCCTAAGCAAGCCGAAAGAGTTTTCCCAAGCATAGAGTTCTTTCCCTCAAATCTATGGGACCCACAGTTGCTTCTAAGATGGTTACTTCACGTCCTTCCTCGTTCCGAGATGACGTTCATTTTGTGATAACGTTGTTCGCAGTCACATGGTCTTGTCCCGGTTCTGTCCCTGTTTCTATGATAACATCTGATGGTATTGTGATGACTGTTACTGCATGACCTTGTTTCGTGGTAACATCTGTACTTCCCTGCCTTCATTTGCCCTTTTATTTTTTGGTCAGACCTTCCATTTTTCGATATTTCGAATCTCTGAAACTTTGGCTTTCCTGCATTAAGCAGCAAAGTTTGAGGTTTTATGCCTTCTTCCCTCTCTGCGATGCATTGTTTACGCCAGTGCTCCCCAACCTTTTTATCACCGTGGACCGGTAAATCCCCGATAACCTTTCCTTGTCCCGCCCGCAGGGGGGGGCATGGCGGCGGCGGGGCGGGGGCGACCGCGGGAGGGCGGGGGCGGCGGCGAAAACACCCGGGCCAGGCTGGGCCACCCCTCCCCAACACAGGCGCGGCGGGGAAAACATCCGGGCCGGCACGCGACGCCCCTCCCGCCCGCCCCCAACACAGGCGCGGCAACGGCGGCGCGGAAAACATCCGGGCCAGCCCGCAACGCCCCCCCGCCCACCCCCAACAGAGGCGCGGTCCGGCGGCGGGGAAAACATCCGGGCCGGCCCGCGACGCTCCCCTGCCCGCCCCCAACACAGGCGCAGCGGCGGCGGGAAAACATCTGGGCCGGGCCGGGCCGCCCCCCGCCCGCCCCCAACACAGGCGCGGCGGCGGCGGCGCGGAAAACATCCGGGCTGGCCCGCGACGCCCCCGCCCGCCCCCAACACAGGCACTGTCCGGCGGCGGGGAAAACATCCGGCCCGGCCCGCGACGCTCCCCTGCCCGCCCCCAACACAGGCGCAGCGGCGGGGGGAAACATCTGGGCCGGGCCGGGCCGCCCCGCCCGCCCCCACACACAGGCGCGGCGGCGGCGGCGGCGAAAAACATCCGGGCTGGCCCGCGACGCCCCCCCCGCCCCCAACACAGGCACTGTCCGGCGGCGGGAAAACATCCGGCCCGGCCTGCGACGCCCCCGCCCGCCCCCAACACAGGCGCGGTCCGGCGGCGGAGAAAACATCCGGGCCGCCCCGCGACGCCCCCGCCCGCCCCCAACACAGGCGCTGTCCGGCGGCGGGAAAACATCCGGCCCGGCCCGCGACGCCCCCGCCCGCCCCCAACACAGGCGCGGTCCGGCGGCGGGGAAACATCCGGGCCGCCCCGCGACGCCCCCGCCCGCCCCAACACAGGCGCTGTCCGGCGGCGGGGAAAACATCCGGCCCGGCCTGCGACGCCCCCCCGCCCGCCCCCAACACAGGCGGGGTCCGGCGGCGGGGAAAACATCCGGGCCGCCCCGCGACGCCCCCCCTCCCGCCCCCAACACAGGCGCGGTCCGGCGGCGGGGAAAACATCCGGGCCGGCCCGTGACGCCCCCCGCCCTCCCCCAACACAGGCGCGGTCCGGCGGCGGGGAAAACATCCGGGCAGGCCCGCGACGCCCCCGCCCTCCCCAACACAGGCGCGGTCCGGTGGCGGGGAAAACATCCGGGCCGGCCCGCGACGCCCCCCCGCCCGCCCCAAACACAGGCGCGGTCTGACGGCGGGGAAAACATCCGGGCCGCCCCGCGACGCCCCCCGCCCGCCCCCAACACAGGCGCGGTCCGGCGGTGGGGAAAACATCCGGGCCGCCCCACGACGCCCCCCCCGCCCGCCCCCAACACAGGCGCGATCCGGCGGCGGGGAAAACATCCGGGCCGCCCCGCGACGCCCCCCCCACCCACCCGCCCCCAACACAGGCGCGGCGGCGGCGCAGAAAACATCCGGGCCGGCCTGCGACGCCCCCCCCGCCCGCCCCCCAACACAGGTGCGGTACGGCAGCGGGGAAAACATCCGGGCTGGCCCGCGACGCCCCCCGCCCGCCCCCAACACAGGCGCGGTCCGGCGGCGGGGAAAACATCCAGGCCGGCCCGCAATGCCCCCCCGCCCGCCCCCCACACACGCGCGGTACGGCGGCGGGGAAAACATCCGGGCCAGCCCGCGACGTCCCCCCGCCCGCCCCGAACACAGGCGCGGTACGGCGGCGGCAGCAGCGGGGGGCTCCGCCCTGGAGCGCGGCCGCAGGGAGGGGTCAAAGGGCGCGCGCCCCGGAGGAGGAGGGGCACCCACCTGCTCTTCCGACCGAGGGGGCCCCCATGCTGCGGCGGCGGTGCGCGCGCGGGGGGGGCTCGCCAGTGCCTCCCGCGCGTGCCCCCTCCTCCCTGCCGGCCCCCGCGCGCCCGGCCCCCAGGACAGGGCGGAGGGGCCGGGAGGAGGCGAGGAGGGGCAAGTGGGCCAAACAGGGTTCCTGCTGCTGCTCCTGCTGGTGGTGGAGGGCGAGGAGGAGGGGGGCAGAGGAGGAGGAGGAGGGGGACGCGGCACCGCCGCCGTGGCTGCTGCTGCTGCTGGTGGTGGAGGGCGAGGAGGAGGAGGGCGGAGGAGGAGGAGGATGCGCCGCCGCCGCCGGCGGGCAGAGGAGGGAGGCAAAGGCAAAGGCGGCGGCGGCGGCTCCTCCTGCACTCCTCCAGCCTTCCTCCTCCACCGGCCGCCCGCGGGAGAGAAGAGGAGGAGGAGGAGGGCGGCGGAGGAAAAGGGGAGGAGCCTCCCCGGCCTCCCCAGGCGGCCCGGTGCCGACCGGTCCACGGACCGGCACCGGTCCGCGGCCCGGGGGTTGGGGACCACCAGTTTACGCCACTGGGATTGTACTGGAGAATGCAACTTCACACTCCTGCCACTAGATGGAGAATGTGCACGTTGCGTGATGAGCCTTACTTCACAGGATCTCATCTCGAAACAAGAACCAAGACAAGAGATTCCCGAGGTCAGGGAGAAGTATGGCTCATCATGCTTAAATCCCAGTTCAGGGGGCGTGGTCGGGACGAATTCCCGTCATCATGCAATGGACGTGCAGTAACATGTCTCTGTACCGTTCCCAAGCGCGACGGTGAACCGCGATGAGAAGGACATTTAGTAACAGCCTAAATTTGCTCCTTCTACATCTGTTTTCAACAGTCATTGTCTTCTTGACTTGTAAAAACTACATCAGTCCTGAAGCAGGGAAAAGGGGAAGAAAAATCAGACTTGATATTGATAAATGGGTGAGAAGAAACACATGCTCACTGCTGTGGTCCTTTTGAAGAAGAAAATGGAGTAGCTGATATGGTTTTAACTGCGGAGAGAGGCCAAATGTAGAACACAGATAAATCAATGTTCCAAGTAATTCTCTCCTCTTGCCATAGTAGCCCTCTGTGGAAATCTTTCAGAGCTAGTGCTTGGAAGGCATAAGATGCTGCAGGGGAGAGGACTGAGCATCTGCCTGTTGCTGTCTTCTACTGTTCCACCGAAGGAAGTGCACTGCTGGATCCTGTCCATCATTCTCCACAATACTTAATATTTAATGTTGGTTTGGTTCATAAGTGCATAATATCATGATACAGCTAAGTTTTTCTCACAAAACACATTCAAAAAAGTGACTCAGAAAACCTTAGCTGCTCCCCTCCAAAATAAAATAAAATAAAATAAAATAAAAACCAGGAAAGTGGAAAGACTGCATTTACCACGGTTTGTCTGGTACATGTTTAACCTATAGTGTTTTATTTTATTTAGAATATTTTTGCCCCACCTTTCTCCTTGGAAAAGGACCCAAGGTGGCTTACAATATTAAAAGATAATGGACAACCCAGAACATTTAAAACATATTCAAGTTTAAGGACAGTAAATTTGAAGAGGCATCTTACAATCACTGAAAGGCCGTAAATAAATCTGAAAAACAGCACACGAACAATTAAAAGAAAAAAAGTCCATTATGAACTAAGGCTTGGTTAACCATGATTTGAATTGGAGAAATAAGACAATGTAGTTAAAGAAACAAGACCATGCTTAGCCATTATGTTTTCCTCGAGATCTGATTAAATGTGGGTCAGTGGCTTTCATACAGATTCATTAAGTGCAGAAAGCTGTCTTTGCTTTTTCAAAATACAAGATCATGCAACAGCTGAAACCCTATTGCTTAGTGCAATATTGCACTAGAATAGAGCCATTAAATCAATAAGGATTTGGTGACTCAACATCTCTATGTTTAATTGATTCAAAGACGCCAACTCTAGTTGCAATTTATTACACTAAATTAAGTCATCTACAGCAGACCTATTTGAAGCAAAATAATTTATGGAGTTGACTCACCACATCACCACTGATTCAAAGGGCCTACTCTAAGGTGACTTGCTATGTTAAGCAACAGGATTTCAGCCACTATGTATGGACTATTAATTGCAACTGAAACATGTAGCATTCCTAAAATGGTCAATAACAATTGGTTGGCTTATCTTCAGGCCTCACAAAGGTGTAATGTAGTTGAGAATAGCAAGGTTAAGGACAACCGGTATTTAAGAAAATTAATGCAGCCTATTAAACAAGGTAGGGAAACTACCCCTTATTCCTCAATTTATTATCAGTGATTACACAAAGAGTTCAAATGTGTGTCCTCCTTTGATCCTTTAGTAAAAGGATTACAAGGGATAGAAGACATCAGCAATTCAGTGAGCTACTTTGCATAACACACCATCTAATCTGGGACTTGCAAGCCTAAATGATAACCCTGTCTCACTAGCTTTGTTTATTTAAAAAAAGTACACACAATATTACACGATTTGTGCTTCAGTTGTGTCACAGATTCATTGTCTGACCTCATTCTTTTTCATAGCAAGGCCTTCTCATGTCGAATGGAGAGAACCACCAATATAGTCAATATTCCCATGCTCTTTAACTGGACAATGATAGTGATAGAAATTAATTTATTCATTTGGCCACACAAAATTCTACCCAGAAGCATGAATACTGAATTCAAGTAGCAAGTATCTCTACATTTAATTAAGTGAAGATTTGAAAGTCCGTAACAGCCAGAATGCTATACAGCCATGATTTTATATCCTTCCTCTTTGAAATGCTTTATTCACGCAGTAGTGTGCAAGAGAGAACAGACTGTATGTAACATGAACAATTTTCATGAAGGTAATTATAGCTATTCCCGTTCTACTGTACAGTCAGCTCAGCCTCCGAATCATTTCAAAGCCATGGGCTCACTGTTCTCTCTCTGCAATTCAATGATCTTTGAACTGAAGACCAAATTGTATGTATGCAGCATTAACTTAAAATGCCCCCTACAGTTATCTTTTCCATCAAGAAAATCAAATGTTTGTAGCAATGACCTCCTGCTAAACTTTCCTCAGTCAAGCATATCTGAATTCTACCTCTGAAAAGATTTCATGAATTTTTCTGTTTCAGCCTCTTTGGTATGCCTTTGAAAAAAACAATAAAGGCTAGGGTCATATTTCTATGTATAATTTTGGTGCAGTTCTTTTGAAAGCTTCAAACAAAATGGTGGATATTTTGCAAAAGATTTTAAAGTATTTCTCCTTTCAAAAAAATCAACACAAACTTAGACATTAAACGAATATAAAACTTTTTCTCATTTTGGTATTTCATATTCCTAAACATTAGATTAAAAATAACACCCAGCCAAAGACAAACAGAATGACTACTGAACTTGTCTGCTTTAAATTACATATTCTGAAAGAATTTCCAACACCTAATTTGGAAATGCACTGTTCGCAAATGAACTCTCAGCACCAGCAGACCAAGATTGCAATTTGGGTCTAATTTGCTATACCTAGTGGGTTTACTAAATTTTACCCTAATCTCCAAATGGACCATTGTTGTTGTTGTTTTGCATCAACCCTCCCCCGTTCCTTTAGCCAAATAGGGACTTGTATGTCCCCAGGAAGAGCCAAATGAACAGGAGGTATAGGTGGGCATGCATGACCTACAGTAAGTCCCTTTGTTTGAAGGGCTGGTCTGTGAAACTAAATCCTTGACGTCAGAGATGCAGCTCTACAACAGCTCTGCAGCTTCCTGCCTCATCTAAGACAGGCATGCCTGGCGAAAACCATATTGGCAAGAATCTGGAAGTTGAGTCATGACAACTGGACTTCTTTTTCTTGAGATATTAAAACATTTTTCTGCTCATCCAAACAGCTTTGTCTGTCTGAAGAAAGCTAGTTGCGAGTCCTCCATTTTATAGTTCACTTTGACATCTTGTCATCGTGGTCTGAAAAAAGGCTCAAGATGAACAATGGCCTGAATAGGCTCATTGGGTAGACAATAGTCTCAATCACCTTAAGGTGAACAATGGCCTAAGGTGCTGAAACCCATAAAGTATGGGTCATTAGCTATGGCCTTGGTGGTGAAGGCGAGAAGTATTTTTGATTTGTCTGGGTATTGTTGAAATCACACCCTGATAAATGGCAGATAGACTGTGCCTGAGCCCCCCCACCTCTGTTGGGAGAGAGGTTTTCAATGTTCACATGAATGACTTCCCTGAACCCTCTCTCAAACCACCTATCTTCTCTGTCTAATATCTGTACATCCTCATCTTTGAATGAGTGCCCTTGGTCCTTCAAATGGAGGTGTACTGCTGATTCTGGTCCTGAGCTGTTGCCCCTCCTATGTTGGGCCATCCTTCTGCTTAATGGCTGCTTAGTTTCTCCATTGTAGAGGTCTGCACACTCCTCACTGCACTGGACTGCATATGCTATTTTGCTCCTTTTGTGTTTTGGTATCGGGTCCTTTGGGTGGGTGGATGAGTCTCTGTCTTAGTGTGTTTGTGTGTTTGAAATAAACAGGGATGTGGTATCTGCCAAAAATCCTTTTAAACTTCTCAGACACTCCAGCCATGTAGGGAATGACCAGGTTCTTCTGTCGGGTCTGGGTCTCAGGCTGATCCCTTGTTCTTCTGGGTTGGCACATTGCTTTGTTGAAGGCCCACTTTGGATCTCCACAGGCCTTAAGTGTTGTCTTCAGGTGCCTGTCTTCCTTCTTCTTGGCTTCAGAGATGGGGACGCTCTCTGCTCTGTGTTTTAGGGTCCTGATGACTCCTAATTTGTGTTATAATGAATGGTGGGAGACAAACTGTAAGTACTGATCTGTGAGGGTGGGTTCCCTGTAAACTTCTACTCCCAGGCCATGGTGGGGGTCTGATGATGGCTGCACAATCCAGGAAAGCCAGTCTGTTGTCTTGGGTGTCTTCCCTAGTGAAATTAATATTAGGGTCCACTGCATTGTTGTGGTCTGTAAAGGCATGTACTTGCTGAGTCTTGATTTTCACCCAGGTATACCTGAACGAGCGGGATGGTGTTTTCCCTGAGAAGGTGTTGAGTGCCGCCTTCTCCACATCTTCCATGTATAGGTTTGCAACAACTGGTGACACTGGGGAACTCATGGCACAACCATGCTTCTGTCTGTAGAAGTCCCCTCTGTACATGAAATACCGTATATACTCGAGTATAAGTCAACCCGAGTATAAGTCGAGGCCCCTAATTTAACCCCAAAAAACTGGGGAAACTTATTGACTCGAGTATAAGTCTAGTGTGGGAAATGCAGCAGGGCCTGGCAGGTCCTCCTTTGTGAGCTGCCTTGGTGGCTAAAAGTCATTTTAAACATTGTGCGTCGCTCCTCCGTGATGCAGACGGGGGTCAGGAGAAGTGGTGCACAATGTTTAAAATGACCTTTAGCCACCGACCCAAGCACTTACCTCCATGGCTAAAGTTATTGACCCAAATATAAGTTGAGGGCCCCCTTTTTCAGCCCAAAATTAGGGCTGAAAAACTAGACTTATATTCAAGTATTGTGGTGTTTAAACACAGGTCCAGGAGCCGGCATATCTGGTCTGGGTTGAGGCTGCTTCTAGAGGTGAGGCTGCCGTCTTCTCTTAGTCTTCTCTTTACAGTTGTTAGGTTATCGGTGATGGGAGATGTACCGTAACATCAAAGGATTCCATGGTTTCATCTGTGTCCAGTTTCAGCTCGCTGACTTTAGAAACAAGCTCCTCTGAATTGTGCACATGGTGGTCCATGAGTTCAACCAGTGGAGCTAGGATAGTCGCCAGGTATTTTGCAATGTTGTAAGTCATTTTGCAATATTGTAAGCAACTTTGAGTTCAAGGTTGTTTCTAAGAACTCCTCCTTACCTCTCAAACTGATCCAGTTTAGCTTGTTCTATAATGTAAGCCTTCCTAAAACTTGGGTTTACAATTCTTATCAGCCCCAACCACCATGTCAAAATGGTGGCAACGGCAGTCCAAAACATTTGGTGAGCATCAGGTTAGAGAACGGTGGCCTAAGTTCTGTGCAGTTTCTAACTTATGTGCTTTCTTGTGCTTTTGGTCTCTATAAGGAGCCTTGTCCATCATCCTATTCTTCACAGACACAAGCCATCAAAGGCATCTTTGTTGCTATATCTGTACTGTAGAATCTTCTCCTGCTGGGGTGTGACAGAACCCATCACAGATACTTTCATATAATGAAAAGAAGAGCAGGTGTAACAATAGGTTGTGGCTTCACTTCTAAATAGACTTTCTCCTATTCCTTTTTGACTAAGATACAAAGAGAGGTACTGCAGTGTCAAGGCTAAGTATTTAACTATTTCCTCGATCCCTCTCCTTTTTCTCTTCCTTTCCTCTTAATCCCGAGGGTGTTCTTACTTATTTTTCCTCTTAAGCATAGATGACAAAACCTATTTCCATGCTACTTGCATTGTCCTTCTTCATAACAGTGAAGGTTTTCTGGCAACGAAGTGAAGAACTCTTTTGCGCTAGGAAAGGAATATCTTGAGAAAAGGAAGAATCGTAATTAAGATGATAGCTCAAGTGAGGTGACACTAGATCCTGTCTCCTCCCTTCTCTGCCTACAACATCCTGAGAGTTTTGCAGTACAAATTCCTACTCCGTGCAGAGGTTGATGTAAAAATGCTACCTGAACATGATCATCATTACTGCTATGCTAACAGTAGAAGCTATCATGGCTGCGTAGTTTCCTTCCCTTATTATACCTTGCAGGCAGCTTTGATGGTTTTAACATCAAGCTTCTGGCTTTCTTCCTGAGCTTGTTTCTGTAACATCTTGTCTGAAGAAGAGATCGATAATCTCTTTTTGCCTCTTTTGGTTAGCCTAATCAAGTTATTATTATCCTAGGATGGATCAGGGCAAAGGTTCCCTTCTAAGGTGTGTGTATGCTCCCCTTCCCCTCCCCGAGTAGGGGTGGGAAGGCCCAGATCACCTGTCATGACTCTTTTTTATGGTTGCGATGGGATTGTCACATGCATACAAAAAGAACCCCAAACAGCATGGGTGAAAATCAGAGGGCACATTGATTAAGGACAAGGGTGATGTTTGTAGTTATTTGTCCTTTATTGAAGCTTCACTAATAGGGACATGCCAGTTGGAAATAACAATGTCCATATTGCAGTTAAGTATGTTCATAAAACAATCCAGAGATAAGCAAGTCAGTGATCTCTAGTTGCGCTGAACTATCGTTTCCATAAAATAATTCTTGCATGCCTAGTCCAAGTATAGAATTATGGAAGTTGAAGTACAAATTGCCTGGAGGGCACCAAGCTATCTGATATACAGTACTCACCAATTGTCATACTGAGTTCAAAGAAAGATATGCTGGATTAAATTACATATATTTTCCCCATTTATGAATACTTATGATCTAGAAGGGAACCTATACAATTACAGACTTTGCACAAAAACCATGATTTAGTACAGTGTTGTGAACTCAGATACTTCTAGTACTGAATGTTAACTTAAATACACAAATTTTCGACCACACTGCACACAAATGAGCATGAAAAGGAAGCCTTACTAGTCTTCATAATTAAAACAATGAACTATGCAGTTCTTCAGCAAATTAACCTCTGTCTAGATATTCCTTCATGAATGAATGGTCAATTACTGTATTCTGATTCATATTCACTAGAATGAATTCTATTACTGTATTCCATTGACAACTGTGAACTTCTTCTCATTCTTTCAAATAAATGTGTCACTCAACTATGATAATGAATATGTGTGTCATGTATGCCATTGTTTTTTACTAAAAAAAACCCCAGGAAAAATTATACTTGATACCAATTAAAAAGAAAATGACAATAAACTGGGAAAGGTAGAAGGCAGCAGGAAAACAAGAAGACTAATCAGGGGTGTCCAAACTTCGGCTCTTCAGATGTTTTGGACCGCAACTCTCAGCATTACAAGCCTAGATTGCCATTGGCAAAGGACTGTGGGAGTTGTGGTCCAAAACATCTGGAGAGCCGAAGTTTGGACACCAGTGTGCAAGATGGATTGACTCTGTAAAGAACTTGCAGGCTTGCATTTATACGAGCTGAACAGAGCAGCTGAGGACACGGCATTTTGGAGCTTGCTCCTTCATAGTGCTGCCATAAGTTGGAGGTGACTTGACAACACATAATGAAAGCAAGCAATTAAAAACACAGCTTCATTTTCTAAAGACACGTAACAGCAGATGCACATATGTATTTTAAAAAATTCAGCCTGCTGTCCATTGCCTATTGTACTGAGTGCTGTTGTTGGAATTGACTTACAGTGCTCCTAATCCCGCAGTGAGCTGGGTACTCATTTTACTGATCTCAGAAGGATAGAAGGCTGATTCAACCCTGAGCTGGCTACCTGGGATTGAACCCCAGGATGTGAGCACAGTTATAGCTGCAGTGCAGCTGTTTAACCACTGCACCACAAGGGTCTTCTATGGTTAGTGAGATATCTGATGAGTTGTTTTACCACTGCCACTTTCATTTGACCTTCTATGGCTGAATGAGCATATGAAGCCCACTCAGAGGCCACACTGAGAGGAGACAGAACAGGGAAATAGGTAATATTTAATAGCCAAATATTCCTGCTACTGATTCTGTTACTGCCAATCTGGAAGGGAGTTTTGCCCCCTCCCCACCCCACCCCACGCTGTGTCTCCTGGAGGCTCATTCAGGATGAAAGGAAGCCTGAAGAAGACTCAGAGCCTGAGAGGAAGTTTTCCAATTCAACTCAGTTAATACTGTACCACCACGGCTTGATTATGTCATCCTTACTCGGTGATTCTCAATACTGTACCCAGGTGTTCTTATTTATTTATTTATTTATTTATTTATTTATTTATTTATTTATTTATTTATTTATTTATTTATTTATTTATTAAAAATTTATATACCGCCCATCTTCCAGGGGAACTTCATGAGGTTTACAACATTAAAGAGCAAACAATAAATAACAACAATGCAACAAAAATAATAATGAGAATACGAAAATTATCAATTTCTTGGACAGAAAATCTTAGAAACCCTAACCCCCAACACTGCCAGTGGTGAAGGCTTCTGGGAATTGCAGTCCAAGAACACATGGGTTACCCAGGGTTAGGAACCACTGTTCTAACTAATCAGTATAAAGTTATACCAACAGAATTTCAGTCACTGTATTCAATAGGGTTTATTCCCAGGGATTTGTATATAGAAATGCCATCTTAAGACTCTAAAGGAAGTGTTGTTTATTTCTGTACTGAAACAGGTCCTGTTATAAATCTTGAAGACTATGTGTTCAAATTTCTCAAGGGAATTAACAATGTAAACAAACAAGCTGCCTTGGGAAAACTGACACTATCTTGAGTTTCTGATTGTCTAACATAATTATTCTGTGCTATTTTCTTCAATTTATTTATTTATTTTTACATTTATTTCCCTGAGGGAACTCTGCGCGGTTCACATAAAAACAAGTTAAAAACATATACATCAATGAGAGGAGATATTAGGCAAGAGGCGTAAAAAATTGACAATAAAAATAGTAAAAATGACAATTAAAAAAACAACGAACAGAAATTAGCAGAGGAAAACACCTTGGTACATCCTATCAATCGCCAAAGGCATCCCTGAACAGCCAGGTCTTAAGCGATTTCTTAAAGGCTGCCAATGAGGGAGCCTGGCGAATCTCGCTGGGGAGTTTGTTCCATAGTTCTGGGCCAGCCACTGAGAAGGCCCGCTTGCGGGTAGCTACCCTACGGGCCTCTCTAGGCGTGGCCACCCGAAGCGAGAGAGCCACAGATGATCGGGTTGGTCGGGACAGCTCTGATCGTAGGGAGATACGCTCTGCCAGATAATCAGGACCCAGGCCATGGAGGGTTTTGTAAACCAAAACCAGTACCTTGAACCTTATTCGGGAGGCAACGGGCAACCAGTGCAGACGAGCCAGAATGGGGGTGATGCGGTCATATCTGCCCGCACCCACCACCAGCCTGGCCGCCGCATTCTGGACCCGCTGCAGTCGCTGAACAAGGTTCAAGGGAAGCCCCATGTAGAGAGCGTTGGAGTAATCTATCCTCGACATGACCAGCGCCTGCACCACTGTCCTCAGCGAGTCCCCATCTAGGTATGGGCGAATCTGGGCGATAAGCCTAAGATGGTAAAAGGCCGACCTGGTCACCGCTGCCACCTGGGAGCCCAGGGACAGATCCAGATCCAGGATGACACCCAGACTCCTCACTCGTTCAGCCAGCTGGAGGGCAGACCCACCCAGACTGGGAAGAAGGCCACAATACCCGCCCGGGCCACCCCCAAAGAACAGGATCTCAGTCTTCCCAGGGTTAAGCCGGAGCCTGTTGGTCCTGGTCCAGTCCAGTTCTGCAGCCAGACAGCGACTGAGGGTCTGGACTGCCTCCACTGCAGAGGTGGAGAAGGAGAGATAGAGCTGCGTGTCATCAGCGTACTGATGACAGCAAGCTCCAAAACTCCAGACGACCTCAGCCAGCGGCCTCATGTAGATGTTAAAGAGCATTGGAGAGAGAGCTGACCCCTGAGGCACCCCACATGAGAGTGTCCAGGGGGACGACAGAACACCCCCAAGCTCACACGCTGAGCACGGCCCTCCAGGAAGGAACGGAGCCAGCCAAAGGCCAGACCTCCAATCCCAGCCTCAGAGAGCCGGCCCAGGAGGATACCGTGGTCGACGGTATCAAAGGCCGCTGACAGGTCAAGAAGGACCGACAGGGTAGAGCAACCCCTGTCGGCCCTCTTCAACAGGTCGTCTTGCAGTGCGACCAGGGCAGTTTCAGTCCCATGCCGTGGCCTAAACCCAGACTGGAAGGGATCCAGAACATGATTCTCCTCCAGGAACGACTGGAAACGCAGGGCAGCGACCCGCTCGATCACCTTGCCCATAAAGGGAACATTGGCTATAGGACGGTAGTTCGACATGTCATCTACAGCCAGGCCTGGTCTCTTGAGAATGGGCTTAACCACCGTTTCCTTCAGACGACCGGGAAAAATCCCGTCTCTGAACGAGGCAGTGGCAATCAGCAAAGCCCATTCCGGCAATATTATGTAACACTAATCTACACCTCTCCCCACTAGCCATAATCATTATTTTTATTAAAGTTTTAAAAAAGGTGTTGTTCTTTCCTTATTGGAAAGATGAACTACAGTAATAAAGGTCAAGACTAATGTGTGCTACTTAATCAGGAGTACATCTAACAAAGTGGATCACTGCTCATAATCTATCTCTATTATAATCTCACAAATCTTCATGTGGTTCATTTAATCTTCACTGTAGATTTCCTAAACAGTTTGCTAAATTTAAGTTTCTAACAAGAAACACTAAGAAACAGAGAGGTTTAGATTATAAATATCATTAAAAATTAAAAATTAAGACAGAGGGCAAACAAATAGCAAAAGTGAAAAAAGATACACATTGCCTATAAAAAGAATAAATGAAAATATCTAAACAAATTGAAAGGCCCTTATAGTGTGTTTATAATAAAGCAAACAGACTTGGCTAGTTATGGAAAGAAAGCAACATGTCCCCCCATAAACACTACCATATCTTATTTTTTGCACATAAATGGAACAAGGCCTCCGAAGAGGTATCTAAGAAACAGAGTTGAAAAACAACTCAACATTACAAAAAAGATTTAAAAGCAATTCAACATGCTGACTATTTCATTTCTAGGAAACTAGCTTTCAAAAAATGACTCCTTGGGAAGCTGCATTATAGAAGCACTTCACTTCAAGCTGTCCAAGGGTTTACAAATGGCTTTTTCAAGTATCACCTCTAAAGAAATAGCAGCAGCCCATGGCAGGCAGCACTTTTGCTGCTTGGAACAGGAGGGCACGGTGGATATGATCCAGAGGTATTAAATAATGCAAGTGCTGCATACTCTTATAATATCCAAGAAGCCAAAAATCAATAGATTAGAACAGTGTTTTTCAACCACTGTTCCGCGGCACACTAGTGTGCCGCAAGACGTTGCCTGGTGTGCCGTGGGAAAAATTGAAAAATTACTTTTTATATAGTCAATATAGGCACAGAGTTAAATTTTTTAACATTTTCTAATGGTGGTGTGCCTTGTGATTTTTTTCATGAAACAAGTGTGCCTTTGCTCAAAAAAGGTTGAAAAACACTGGATTAGAATGTATAAATATACTGTTGGAGATCAGGGAATTCAGTTTTACACAGGATGCTCAAGTATCTTGAAATTCAGATACTGACCAGTAACCAACCAATGTAAGTCCCCTCAATTAATCTATTTATTGGATTTATACTGTACCACCCTATTAAAATGAAACTATTCTGGCTTGTGTACGTAAAATACAATAACCAAATACAGTATAATAACCAAACAAATTAAAATAAAGCACACAGTAAATAGCAATCATTGAATGTTAAGTTGCAGTTTATGTAAATCGCTGAGTCAATGGGTCAACCCTTGTGACTAGCAATAGGAGAGTGACTTAAGAATTCTGATTAGACATCAAAACATACAGATGCCACAGGTTATGGCATTTGAGAAGCAAGAGCAGTCACAGGGCCCACCATCACATATGTATCCTAATGTATGAACCAATGAACTCACCGGACTGGGAGATTAGTTAAGCCCAGAGAAAGAATGGAGAAAGCAAACCCATGTTCTGAACATGAAAGTCAGACAATACCCCATGCTGCTGAACTTTTAGCTTAGATTGACCGCACACTGCCTTTTGGCAATTAAACTGCAGAGTAGACCTTTACACTGTAAAATTCTATCTAGGCAGAAAACGCCTACTACCAAGTGTTAGGATGCTGGTGAAAAAAAGAAAAGAAAGGTGCCCTATTTATATACCGCCCCATAGTGCCTAAAGCACTATCTAGGTAGTTTACAAATTATTTATGTAGGCTACACATTGCCCCCTCCACCCGAGAGCTGGGTACTCATTTTACCAACCTCGGAAGGATAGAAGGCTGAGTCAACTATGAGCCGGCTACTAACTGGGATTGAGCTCCAGGTCATGAGCACAGTTATGGCTGCAGTACAACTGTTTACCCACTGTGTCATGAGGCGCATCACCACCACCTAAGGAACATTGTGTGTCTTGGCAAAAGGTGAACTAGTGTTCACACTAAAGAAATAATGAGAAAGTAGGTAAGAAAGAGCAAGGAGAATAAAAAGAGCTCTCATCTCTACAACTCAAAGCACTGAGGAAATTTTCTAGTCATAGATGTAACAATCATATATATCTGAGACACACACTTGTGACCACAGTTTGGAGGTGGTTGTACTGACAGACATTGGACTATGCGCAAGGGAAGATTTAGGTAAAGTCCTCTGAGAATCCTGCTTCTGGAAGGTACACCAAATGGAACAATGGCTGAAGGAAGAATAGATCTCATCCACTAGCAGTCCTGTTTAAAGGCTGCTACTATGGCAATAAAATTAAAAGATGCCTACTTTTGGGAGGAAAGTGATGTGAAACCTAGGCAGCATCTTAAAGAGCAGAAACATCACTTTGCCAACAAAGGTCCAGACAGTCAAAGCTATGGTTTTTCCAGTAGTGATATATGGAAGTGAGAGCTGGTCTATAAAGAAGGCTGATGGCCGTAGAATCGATGCTTTTGAGCTGTGGTGCTAGAGGAGACTCTTGAGAGTCCCCTGGACTGTAAGGAGATCAAACCTATCCATCCTGAAAGAAATCAACCATGAACGTTCACTGGAAGGACAGATTTTGAAGCTGAGGCTTCAGTACTTTGGCCACCTCATGAGGAGAGAGGACTCCTTGGAAAAGTCCCTAATGTTGGGAAAGATTGGAGGCAAAAGGAAAAAAGGACAGCAGAGAATTGGTGTCATCGATACAACCAATATGAATTTGACCAAACTCCAGGAGGCAATGGAAGACAGGAGGGCCTGGCATGCTCTGGTCCATGGGGTCACAAAGAGTCAGACATGACTGAATGTCTGAATAACAATAACAACTGTGGAAGGCAAGAAAAACAGCACATTTGCCGGAAAGGTTAACAACAGGTAGAGGTGTTTCTGACAAGAAAAACAAAACGGTCAGGAAAGTGAAGTACTGCCAAAACTAGAAAACTCCCATTATGTATTTGGCTTTCTTCTATGTGCTGGCCTTGTTCATTATAAGAAATATTTCACTAGCATTGAATAACTATATTTTCTGGACTATTTTCCTCACAATGGTTTAATAATTCTGAATGGTGTAACTAACAAAGTACTGCTATTTGTCTGTTCCATGATACATGTATGTAGTTATTTCTGGTCAAAGCCAATGAAATAATAGACCGTCCACCTTAATAGTAAGACATCACAGATTTAACACTACATAACCTATTTTAATGGAATGCTCTACTCAAACCATGCATATGGCTGGCCGCATAGGGGAGGCAGAACTTCCCCAGAAGAAGGGAATAGTTGGCCACTTCTAAATGATTATCTAGAAAACCCAGAATAAAGAGCTGATGTTGAGTCCACCTGACAGAACACAATTATTTTTATTATTATTTTACCAATGTCACCCGACAGGGAATCTCCATGGCAGGGCAGGAAATGGATCCCAAGTCTCCTGAGCCCTCACCTAACCCTGGATGCACTTCAGGTCGCTAGCACCCTTCAGGGGCCACTGCTCACTTCTGGCCGGGGGTGGCCAAAGAAACAAAGTAAAAGCACCCTTCTTCCAAATCACATCTTGAGATCTGGGTCGTAATCGAACAACAAAGGCACAAACACGCGCACAAACAACAAGACAGCCTTTGGGGTGGGGGGTGGGGGTGGGGGTGGTGACTGCGTGGAGGAGCTGAAGCCACGGCTCGGCAGAGGCAGAAGCCGATTTCCCGCGGAATCCGACCCATCTCCGCGGCGGGACCCTCCGCTCGCTCTCGGGGAAGTCGCCGGAGCCCTTTCCGAAAAGGAAGGCCCAGCCTCCTCGAGCACCGACGGGGATTCGCTGCCCCAACGGAGGCTCCGCCAGACACTCAGATCCCGTCGAGAGGAGCCTCGAGGCAGGCCAGAGGCCCGCGAACTGCCCGAAACTAGCTGGGTCGGGAGAGGGGGGGGAGGGGGGGACGGGACGGGACGCCGCGCTCTTCTCCCTCCGCCTCCCTCCGCCTCCGCGCGGCGTACCTTCACCGCCACGGCCGGGGCCGAATCCACGAGGGGCAGCTGCTGCCGCGCCTGCTGGGCGAGGGCGGAGGCGGGCGACGTCAGGTGGAGCAGGGCATCCCGCTCGGCCACCTGGGCCGGGCGTGGGGGCTTCCCCTCCGCCTCGGCGTCCGAGTCCGAATCCGAGCCGCCGTACGAGGCCAGCGCAGCGATGGCGGCCGACATCTTGGCGAAGCGGAAGTGGGACCGGGGGTGGGTGTGCGGGGGAGGCGGCAGCTAGGAAGGAAGGGGCCGCTCCGGCTCCTCCTCCTCCTCCGCCCGGGCAGCTCTTTGCGTGGGGTGGCCGGAGAAGCCGCCTGAAACGGCGGTGGGGCGGCCGCCCGCGCGATCCCGTAGCCCGGTTTACTTCCTAGCAAACATCCCTACGAGGATGTTTATCCCCATGGGAGTCTTGAAGGCTGCCTTTTCTATTGTTGGCACTCAGTGGAACTTCTCATTAAGGCCTCCTCGGCGTGTTTGTTCATTGAGACCCCGTCTGTTTCTCACGTTACTGCCAGGAGGTCATGCAAGGGAGAATCAAGGTCGTGGAGATCCCGGGAGGCCTTGCAATGCGAGAAATCCCAAATATTCTTTATTAAAGGGGCAACGTTTTAATTCAGTGGTGTACCATTTAAACATTGAAATGCCGGTGGCAATCATCAGTCGCCATAGCCACGCCCTCAGGAGAGGGCAGGCGGCAGGAGGAAGATAAAGAAGAAATCTGGAAGTTGAGTCATGGCGACTGGGCCTCTTGAGAGATTGAAACGTTTCGCTGCTCATCCAAACAGCTTCGTCAGTCAGAGGAAGCCATTTCTTGCACTTTTCAGCCTTCCCCAGGAAGAAGTCTGTCTGTCTTTCTATTTAACCACCCATCTTAATACCACCCGGAGCATCTGGTGACTAGAAGTATTTTATACTGAGTGCCCCCCCCGGAGTGTTACCATAAATCAAAATCAACTAAACTGCATATAATTAATGATAAATTTGATTGTGGAAATGATCACCTATGGAATTGGAGAACTGCCTGCACAACTGCCCTTTTGCTCTGCAACAAGATTTTGATCTACGTGTTTCATAATTTATTGATCATTATTCATTTTCTTTAGTACTTCTTCACTGGTCATTCTCTTGATCCAAGAAACTCTTAGCAACCTTCAATAAGTCTGCATTTAAAATGCTTCTTTCTTTTATTTTCTGTAGTTTTAAAAAGTGTATGGCTTCCTGCCATTCAGTAGAATAGTGAATAAACACTGTTCACCCAGAGCCATAAAACCACTGACAGGTAAAGTGTATAGCATTGATTATATCATCATGATGGTATCTGTCAAGGGTTGGAATATATTAGGCAGCTAGTTAACAGACAGTTCTTGGATTGCGTGTGTTGAAAACAGGCAGCATGAGCAAGTAAAAAAGATCTAAGGGATAAGGGCCAAATAGAGATAACTAGATGACTGGGTCAGGGCATCTCCAAAATGGCACGTCTTAAGGGATGTTCCCAGTATGCAATTGTTAGTACCTACCAAAAGTGGAGCAAGGAAGGACAACCAGTGAACATTTGTATTATTTGCATTCACTTAAGTACTGTTTGTTTTCTGTTTATCTGCACTATTGTTAAGTGCCAAAAATGGCCTTGCTGCCAGATGGGTGGTATATAAATCCAGCAAACAAGCAAACTGGCATCACAGTTGCAGGCACCCAAGGCTCATTGATTCACACGGGGAACAAAGGATAGCCTGTCTGGTCCAATGATACAGAAGAGCTACTGTAGCTATGATTGCTGAAAAACTTAATGCTGGCCATGATTGAAAGGTGTCAGAACACACAGTGCATCACAGTTTGTAGCAGATAGGGCTGCGTAGCCAGGATGACCCCTGTCCACTGCCGAAAGTGCCTACAATGGGAAAAGGAGTGTCAGAACTGAACCATGAAAGAAGGCTGGCTGGTCAGTTGAACCACATTTTCTTTTAGATAAAATGGATGGCCGTGTGTGGGCATCAGGATGCACTGTGGGAGGAAGGCTTTCAGCAGAGGCAGTGTTATGGTCTGGGCAGTGTTTGGCTGGGAAATTTTGGGTCCTAGCATTTAGGAATATGTTATTTTGAGATGTACCACCTACCTAGAGATTGTTGCAAAGTGCGTATACCACTTTATGCAAGTAGCATTCCTTAGTGGCAGCAGCCTCTTTCAGCAGAATAATGCAGCCTGCCACACTTGCAAAAATAGTTTGGGAATGGTTTGAGGAACATGACAAGGAGTTCAAGGTGTTCCTCAGATCCAAGTCAATTGGAGCATCTATGGGTTGTGCTGGAACACCAAATCTAATCCATGGATGCCCCACCTTGCAGGACTTAAAGGATTTACTGCTAATGTCTTGGTGCCAGGTTCCACAGTACATGTTGAGAGCTCGTGTGAACTCTATGCCTTTATACATCAAAGGTGTTTTGGCAGCACAGCACAAGGGGGACCTACATGATATTAGGCAGGTGGTTTAAATGCTGTGGCTGATCAATGTATGTGTGTTATGTGCTGTCAAGTCAGTACCACCACAAAATGATCGTGATAGGACTTTTAAGGTGCAATATTCTTAAAGTGAATTTTAATTTTTTGTTGCATATTCCATTTTTCATATTAAGGACATTGATCCAAGTCCACTGACATTTAATACAGACTGAGATTAAATTTTACCATTGTTTTTTTACATAGTTAACTACAGAACCTTGTGGTACAGTGATTAAACTGCCATACTGCAGCCAAAACTCTGCTCACACCAGATTTATTCCTAGGTGGTCGGCTCAAGGTTCACTCAGACAAGGTTGGCAAATTAGGTACCCTGTTTGTGGCAGGTGGGGGCAATGTGTAGCCTGCATAATTAAATTGTAAACCACTCAGAAAGTGATTTAAGCACTATGGGGCCATATGTAAGCAGCAAACATGTTGCGAGTGGATAGATTGATGGATGCAGGATTCAGGTAGATCTGAGCTCAAGTCCTTGCTCAGCTATGGAAACCCATGTGTGTAGGGGGTGGAACCTGTATGTAAACAAACTTGCTAAATATCTAATTTATCTTGAAAGCCCTATTAAGGTTTTGATTTGACATTGGTTGTGATTTAACAGCATATCATGCATACAGTTTTGCCATTTAATTACTATTTATTTATTTAAAATATTTTACTTCACTTTTCTCCTTCAAAAGGACCCACAGCAATTTAGATAATTAAAACACAATATTTAAAGCTATAATATTAAAAGTAAATGATAACTAAAAAGGATCAAACACTTACCACACTAAAAATGTAAAGAAAAGGGACATGAAAAATGCAAAATCCTAAGCATAACAATCCACTGAAGAACCTCACTCAGGCAGCAGGAAAGCCTGCCTGAACAGAAGAGTCTGTCTGCTTGCAGAAAGACAGCGGGGATGGGGCTTCCTGTGAGAGGGACTTCCAGGGTCTGGGAGCTGGAAGGGGAAGGTCCTCTCCTCCATCCCCAGTAAACACACCTGTAAAGGCAATGAGACTTTGTTTGTATGGTTGTGAAAGCTGGACAGCGAAGAAAGTTGTGGGGGGGGGGAATTGATTCATTCGGAAAGTGCTGAGCTTTATTGATACCATGGAGAATGAAAAAAAGAAACAAAGTACCTGTACAGTACTAGATCCAATCAAGCCAGAACTCCCTCTAGAAGCAAAAATGATTAAATTGACTATGCTTTGGCACATCATGACAAGACTGGGGGAAAAACAACAACAGCAAGGCTGGTAAAAGTTGAAACCAGCAGCAAACGGGTCTGTAGTTTGCTGGCCCAGAACAGGGTCGTTAATGACAAAACTCGATGTGTGTCGCGGATTCCTAGTAATAACGCAAGGTGGCTATAAATCGGAACATAACAATGAGATTAAACCCCAGTGGGTTCCACAAGGCTGCCAGGGCGGCAATCAATCCATCAGTAAAATTTTTTTAAAAAAATTAGGAAGGCACTTTGCCCAGCATTATGTTTACCCCAAAGCAACTCCCTCCGAGGGTTAGGTAAGATCAGGACCCCAAATAGGAGTAACAGGACTACAGCAGCTTTAATTTGTAGGCGGGATTTCCATTGTGGCTTTTAGAGGACGGCACTCCCGCAGACACCTTCGAAGGACAGGTTCTCGCCCTTCTGAATGGCTAAGGAGCCACCTCCATGGAAGAGGGCGGGGAAAGGCGGGGGGGAGAGTTACAAAGAAAGCGCCTCCACCCCTGCGAACTCCCTTCCTCCTCAGAACGAAGCCGGGCTGAGGGTGTGTGTGTGTGTGTGTGTGTGTGTGTGTGTGTGTGTGTGTGTGTGTGTGTGTGTGTGTGTGTGTGTGTGTGTGTGTGTGTGTGTGTGTGTGTGTGTGTGTGTGTGTGTGTGTGTCCCTTCCTCCTTCCCTGCCGGAGCCACCCAGCCCCGCCTCCTCCCGCTGCCATTGGCTGCGAGGAGCCGGCTCGAGGCAACGCCGCAATCCAACTCCGGTCCCCCCCCCCATCCCTCCTTGGCTGGCTCCACCGCTGAAGAGAACAAAACTCGCCTGTACCACCGGAGGCGGCACGACAGGGGGAGTGGGGGGGGGACGACGACGACGAGGCGGGAAGGTGGACTCGGAGGTCTCCCCCGGCTCCTTCCTCCCCGGCTGGGTGTCTCTTTCAGGCGGGGCCGCCGGGGTGGGGTTGGGGTGGAGGAGGCCGGGCAGGGGGTGGCGTAAACAACACCTCCGTCGTGGGTCCCTCACCATCCTCGCCACACACACACACACGCGCGCACACGCACACACACTTGCCCGTTCCAGAGGAAGGGGGGGGAGCGCTGGAGCCGAAGGAGAGGCCCCGCCTTCGACACACACACACACACACACGCGCACACTTGCTCGCTCGCTCGCTCACACACACACGCCCACACGCACGCGCCGTTCCGTGTGTCTATTGTGAAGCTTTGTGTGTGTGGGGGGGAGTTGGAAGGTCTGCGGGTTCACTCTCCCTTCCCTCGGTGACCATTCTCTCCCCATCGACCCGCCGCCCCCCACCAATTCCATCTCTTTCTCTCTTCACCCGCCCGCCCGCCTCTAAATCCCCTCAACCGCCTCGAACTTCAGACTCGAACGGACCCGGTTGGCGCGGGCCCAACCGACACCGGAGAGGGGGAGGGGCCCGGCGGCGGCGGCGGCGGCATGAAGAGATGAAAAAGGGGGCGGGCGAAGGCTCTCGTGAGTCTCGGACGAAGAACTGAAGGGAAAAGGCACAGAGAGAGAGAGAGAGAGACGGTGAGTGCCCCGTTGCGGCCCCGCGTTCACCGCAGCGCAACCCCCTCCCCCTCGGTTTCCCTCGCCCCCCCCCCACTTCCCGCTCTCGCCCCCTCTTCGTTTCCCATCCGCACCGCATCCCGCTTTCCCAGATCCCTTTTCCCCCTCCGTCATTCCAGGCGGCGGCGAAGGTGAGGGGGATGGATGGCTCCCTATTGAGCCTGCAGGTCGCCTCTTGCGTGCGGCAAATGGAATGGGGACCGGGGGGGGGGAAGAGAGAGAGAGAGAAACGAGTGGGTCAGTGGGGGGTGGGGGGTGGAAATAGGTCTCTCATCCCTTTCCCCCTTCCCCTCCCCCATCCTGCGGCGCCAGGTTCGGGCTCGCAGGCGCTTCCGGTTGGATTATTCCGCCGCCGCCCCCCCACCCCCCCACCCCCCCCGCAATGGGGTCGTGGGCTGTGAAAGAAAAAGCGGTCTTCAAGGAGCGACCCCTGAGGTCCCTGTTGGAAGGGTAATTTAGAGGAGGTTGGACCCTCGCCAGTTGCCCATGCCCACCTTCTCCCATGCTAGGCGTTAGGATCGTTCCGAAATAAAAGGTGGGTTTTTGGAAAATCTTAGCCACCTTGCCTTGCTTCTATTATTCTCGCTCATCCCGTTTTGGACTCCACATCACATACTCAGGATCACTTTTAGTACACACTTGTTATCACCGTTCCCCCATGCTTCCCACCACGTTCAGACTGAGGAGTATTCGAAAACGTCCCCCCCCCCCTTTCCAGGAGATCATGCTTAGGACTGCATTGGAAACTATACTCAGCTTTTAGTGATTCTGAATGCAAAATGAAGAGATAGCATTTGTCCTAAGCTATTTAGCATGGAATATTTGCATGTGATCTTGTGTGTAAGACTTCAGTGAGGAAATGGAGAAGAGTAATAAGTAACCTGTTTTGTTAGATGAGTTCAGTTTGCTCATAATGGCCAGAGCACTGTCATGAAGTGCAGCAAAGTCTAATGATGGAAAACACCATGTATGCTCAGTATAACTAACTGTCTCTAAACCATCATGTGAAATAGAGTGCAGGTTGCAGTGCTTCTCTTCTGGTTATGTAGAAGTGAGGAAGGACAAGCAATACCAACTAGTTATCCTCCCATATACTGTACATATTATATGTTTTCTGTAAAGGACAGCAGCGATCTGATTATCATAGCTACATTGCATACTAAATTAGTTTCCATCTATATTCTTTAAATGTAGTTTGAGAGACTGCTGTCCTGCAGACCTCCTCTGGGGTTTCACTAGTTGCAATTAGAATATGCACATGCTCCCAAAATATTGAAAATGTATTGTACCAGAGTGTACCTCACATGTCTGTTTATTTGTGCTTAGGGTGTGAAGTGTGATGTGTGAATTCATCTTATTTTAAAAGGGTGTTAAAACATGTTCCTTCCTTGTTTTATTTGTGACCATAATAATTATGTAAGAAGTTTAAGTAGCTTTTAATTTTAAATACTTTTAGATGATGTTGAGTTGTTTTAAGTTGCAGTTCCTTTTAAAATATTTGTAAACCCAAGGTGGGATAATAAGGTGATAGACAGATATTTTGTTTATTTTTTGATCTCTGGTGTATAAAATAGTTATTTGAAGACAGGTTTCTGGAATCAGGTATTATATTCCTGGGCTTTCTATTTTGTGGTACAGAATCTGCTACTTTTGTGCATGTTGTCGTTTACTTGAAATTGAAAGTATAATCTGGCAATATTACATATTCAATAATTTATGTTATTTCTACTGTGTTGCTATTTTCTATAAATTGGGATTTTGAAAGAAACAGTTACTTTCTCTGTTAAATATGTAGTGCTTATAATTATGGTGGTATTGTAGTATTAATTCATTGGTTTTGCAGTGGAAGCAGTGTGCTGTATATGCTCTATCCTGTCTAAAATTGTTGGAGGGAAAAGTCTAAATCTATGACATTCCACAACAACAGTGATCAAGGAACATGTTCTTCCTTATGGTCAACTTCATAATAGCAAAATTGTACCAAGAAATCAGTACATATTCTGTTACAGAGAAAAACTGGCAGGTCCATTTGAAATACAGCAGTGTCCTACAATTTACCACTTCATGCATTAAAAATATGCATGAAATAGATCTTCAAAAAGATTGACCAGATACCTATTCATAGAACCTATTATTGTCAAGCTTTTATCTGGTGGCATTCAGCCTGAGATATATGGTTAAGCAGTCTGTGAATAGCTCAGCATATAAATAGTGAATATAGCACTGTTCTACAGTGGCATGTACAGTATTTGTCTTAAAGGTTTTTAAATAATTGTAAATAGTTTTGCTATGCATGAAGAGTACTTGATATTTAACTTGTAAGTAACACTATGAACAACCCAATCAGCATTTCATTAGAAGAAAGGAAATGGATATTGACAGAAGCCTTCTGATTTGGAATTGAAAATTACCTAGGAAGATAGAACTGATCAGTAACAAAAGCTGTTTTTGCTACTGTTCAGATCTAAAGAGTTCTTTTCTTGAGATCAGTAAATGATAATTTTGAAAATGCTTTCAGACTTCTATAATGTTTTATGTGCTTGATACTTTCCAAGATTATGAATAGTGGCAAATAAATGAAAAAGATTGAGGTTATTATTAACATATTGGATTGAATACTGATTGTCATGTGTTAGTATATACTTCTAATAGCTATTCTTTTAATTGACTTTTAATTGATATAGCTTGTTCTTCTCTTGGCCTCTATGGCTCACATTAAAAATAGCAGTACTGTAATAGCATAAAACAGTCTTTGGTTACTTGTTTCTTTATCCCTTCTGGGTTTCAGGCATGTGTCATGCAAGTGAGAGAGACAGATATCTCATTGTGACTTGCTTTACATTTATTGGGATCAGTTGAGCTGACATAAGCTGGCTCTTAACATCTTGGGAGACAGCAGGCAAGATAATGGAAGAGAGAGGGGTACATCTTTTCCTGGTAATTTTCATCTTTTGTGTATGACAGGCCAGATAATAAAATGGAGATGTCTTGAATATTCTTGATAACAGGTGCACAGTAGTGGTGTTTTTTCATGCCGTTCCTATTTCTCTGATACATGTATCTTGCTTTCTTCTATTCTTTAGTTTAACTTGCATTTTCTTTTTTCATATATTCAACCAACCTGTTGATGACTTGAAATGATTTGTAAGTATCTTGAGATTAAAACTTGAGACACCACTAACTGTAGAGAACATGACAAATCTTTCTTCAGTTTCCTTGCTTGCTTATAAAGGGAAAATGGAAACCAGATTGGCCAGTTCTAAAACATTCCAACTACCTTCAATATATTTATGTGAGACCTGTTTCACTTGGGCTAGAAGTTGAAAGTAGTGTTTTTCATTATGACATTGGTTTTTCCTGTTATTTTTTGGCTTTATAAATAATGTTTGCCAAACAAGGAGAAATCTATCAACCAATATTTAGCTTCTGCTCGCTAGCAGTTCTGGATAAAACCACACCATTGTTCCAAAGCAGAATAGATGATCTGAAGGAAGTAGGATTTTGGGTTGTAGATTTGAATGTAATGGGAGCATATAGTACTGTATGTCTGTATTTATATCATTTTAGTGATGGCCAAATACTTTCATAAGGCAGTCGTAGTACAGTAACTTATATCTTTGGGACTGTGCATCAATTGTGGGATAACTCTAGTGTTTCATTGACTAAAATCCTATTGCTTAGTAGTAAATTGCATTAGAATATGCCTTTTGAGTCAGTAGGGATTTAGTGAATAATTTCCTCTCTAAGTTCTATTAATTCAAATGCACTGACTTTAGCTGCAATTTACTGTGCTAAAAAAGTAAGTCACAGTTAAGGTAGGCTCACATGAATCAGTGGAACTTATAGAAAAGCTGACTCACCAAATCCCCACTGATTCAATAACACTGTTCCAGTGTGATTTACTATACAAAGCAACAGACTTTGGGCCATTGTCTTCTTTCTCTCAAATAATTGTGGATATAACAATATATTTTGGTTTGTGTATATATAAGTTCTGTATTTTTCAGCTTTAAGACACCCCCATGTATAAGACAAACCCCAATTTTCCAGTCTGAATTAACAGTTTATCTAGTATGTGTTTCTCTCATTAGTTGCTTCTGTGTATAAGATGATCCTAAAATTTTAGTCTAACAATTCTAGTTTAAAATATAGTCTTATACATGTACATGGAAAAATACAGTGTATATTACTAGCATCTCTTAGCATATAAAACATAGTTAAAATAAGCAAAAGTATGATAGGGTGATTTAATATTTTAAAGTGCTCTCAATCCTCCAGTCCAAGAGCCCCACGTCTATCCACACGATCTGTAAACACATGGAAATAGCAATGCATAGGAGATGAGCTGGCATGGATGGAAACCACCCCCCTCCCACAATTCGAAACTATAGAAATAGCCATGCATAGGAGACAAACTGGCATGGATGGAACCCACCCCCATTCAAACATGGGAATAGCTATGTATCGGAGGCGAGCTAGTATGAATGGATACCACCCCCACCCCCACAATGCAAAACATGGTGAAAGGCATGCAAGCAATGAAGCTCAGCTCCCTACTTTTCCACCACTTGAGAAATGCTCCAAAAAAGTTCCAAAAAGTGTCAAAACTGCTGCAAACAAATTTCTTTAATGGCTACAAAACTTGCTGCAAAAACACCTCCACACTTGACGCCACATGCTACCCACAAACTCCTGCATGCACAGGGGCATCACTATAAACTTTCCAGGTGCAATGCATCCTGGGGGAACTTTTTTCATTTTGCAAAAAAAAAAAAACCCAAAAAACCCTTAATTCTGCTTCGTGGCCTTAGTGAAGCCACACAGATGGGTTCTCCCTTGTGCTTGCGCGAGGCTCCGGTGGTTATGGATTTCCCTTCGTGAAGTGAAAATTATGTTAAACAAGGCATTTGTCAAGCAAGGTACCACTGTACCGTATATGTATTAGCTTATACTGTATTTACTTGACAAACCCTTTTAGTGTTCACACAACCTGTAAATATTTAAGATGATATATATGATATATGATATTGTAGTAGATTAGAATAATTTATTATTTATTTAAAATATTTTATACCGCCTTTCTCCTCAAAAAGAACCCAAGGTGCCTCACACCATTAACAAGACAATATTTAGAAGCCAAAACAGTGGGTTGATGCATATTGAAAAGAATAAAACAAGTATTATGTTAGAAACTGCAAATAACACATTTAAATCAGCAGAACACAACAATCCATTTAAAGTAGAATTGGGTTCTAATTCCTGCACTGTCCAGCTCACAGTGCAACCTTTGAGAAGGGCACATAGCCCTTCGTCCCAGTTTGTTTGCACAGCAGTTTCATTTTCGACCTCCTTCCACAGCCAACCACTCACCAGCTGTGCAGCAAGAATCATTGTCCTGCCTCCTTGTGTGAGTGGTTGGCTGCCAGAAGAGGCAAGGAAGTGTAGCTAGCAACAGAGAATGTGAGTGAGGCAGCAAGACTGAGGGGGGAAGGGTACACACAGCATGTGTACGAATTGGAACGAAGCAGAACAAAACACCATGCCCATCTCTATGCTACCTTGCACCAATAGCCTGTTAACTTCCTACCTTGTAAATCTACAACATGTTAGTGGGCTACACAGAACCTTAAATGGAGAGTCAGTATTGCGTATTGATTAGAGATGCACAGGGTTGTGGTGAGGAAAACAAAATAAGTGAGACAGTCTTCTGCAAGCTGTGTGACTCATAATAAGACACAATTTTAGCTTTGATTTTACAGAGCATATGCAGTCAAAAGGTGAATTCATAAATTCATGTTTATTTGGATTATTATGTGTGCTTGTGGTTTCACTTTATACCCCATTTACAAATCAACAAACCAGGTATGTAGTCTCACATCTACTTGAGGTGATCGCTTGAGAAATATTAATATCATAAAAGTCAGAGCCCAGATAATCTAATTTGAGTGTTTGTTGTAAATATAAGAATCACTTCATTGATAAAATGTAAATCATTGAAGCTGCTATGCTTGCCTAATAGTGGCATTCATTGATTGTTTCCAGCTTATGAAGGAGGCTGAAATCTTGTTGCTTACCATAGTAAGTGGCAACTAGAGTAGGCCCATTGAAATAATGACAATTATGGAGGAGTCACCAAATCACCACTAATTTAGTGGGCGTTCTCTAGTTGTCACTTAAATATACTAAGAAAAAAGATATGTGTGTCTCTGTGTGTTTGTCTTTAAAGAAACAAAATATTTCCCCATTTTATCACAATGGAAAAAACTTGGATTTCCCAACATGTATCACTCTCCTTAGTAAACAAGACTGTGGCACAGGTATGCTTAAATAAACCTATATATTTCAGTGAGACCTAGATACACATACAGTGTTTACCTTAGTTTATGAGAATAATCCATTCCCGGAAGCATGCTGATAACCCAAAATGTCCCAATAGAAAATAATGGACACTTAGATCATTTGTACTGGGACCCAGTTTCCATTATTTCCTATGAGGAAATTTGCTTTAATGTACGGGAGCCAGTGGCTGCATCGGGCCCACAACGGGGAAGGGCTGCCGGCCATGGTGGCGAGGGGCTGCCAGCAGTGTGGGCCAGGGGCGTCTGTCTAGAACTGCTGTGGCAGCGGCAGGATGCTGGGGTTCCTCTCCTTCCTCACTCACAGCCCAACTCACCTTTTCCTCCTCTGCCACCGCCATCTTTGGAGTCTGCCAGGAATCATCCATCCCAAGATAGCAGCAGCAATAGGGGGGAGGAGGAGGAGGAGGAGGAAGAAGAAGAAGAAGAAGAGGTAACCCAGGTTATGCGGGAGGGAGGGATGCCCGTGGCCCACGCTTGCCATAACCCCCTTGCCAGGTTGACAGCAGCAAGGGGCTAATGGCAGTGGGCACGGCAGAGGAGGGTGTGCTCGTTTTGTAAGACATTGTTCTCAAAGTGAAGCAAAATGTTATTAACATTTTACTTGTTTTGGAAATACTCATAAACAAAGGTACTTTGTAAACCGAGGTAAGTGAACCTCTCCATTTCTTCTAATTGCTGCTCTCTGAGTACAGTTCCTATGAGAAGGAGCATCCATTAGAAGGAAGGATTGGAGGTGTACTATCCTTTCAGCCATCCTCCACTGAGGAGGGAAGGAGAAAAGAGTGGGAAAAAATATGAACGGAAGGGACAGCCAATAGCAGGGAGTATTCGGTGGCTGGGGTAGGGGAGGATATAAAAGAGGAAGAGATTTGGAAAGGAGGTGGGATCTGAGGTAAAAAAAAGAGGAGAAAGAGATTCCAGTCGGATGGGGCTGGATGAATATGACTGATCCTTGGACCAGGGAAAGAGTTAGAATGAAGCTACCTATAGAGGAGATACACAGATGCCGACAATACAGCATGTATAAGTGGTTAGGAAGTGGAAAGAAAGGAGAAAAGATGGAAACAAAGAGATTAGAGAGGAGTGGTATGTGTAAACAACTGACAGAGAAGTAACTGGTGGCATAGACTGTTTTTGTCTATCCCAAGAGGGGAGAAGGGGAAAGGATGGCGAAACCAGCATGGAGCCACAGACAAAAGGAGATGACAGATGAAGCAGAATGGGCATGCCACCCTTGCTGTGGTATAATATGCCCCAAAATGGGAATGCTGAGATGGAAATTGAGCGACTGTGAATGCTTTGGGGAAAAACACTCACTAGAAAACTCTAGTACTTTGTTAGGTTCAAAAGAAAGTTAGACTGTTAAGCTTTTGTTAAGTGGTCTCGTTGTACTTTCTAGAGTTGTGATTCATAATCTTCAGCTACCTGTTAACAAATATGCATTGCAACCTACTCTATCATTTTCTTATGTTGGGCAGCCTGGGGAATCACAAGACGTGAAGTCAGAACCCACTCACAGTTCCCCCTATTTGGTCTATGGAACTCACATGCACGATCTTTGATTTCTCTGTGCTTATCGCGAGGCCAACTTTGTTAGCCTCTTAATCCAGGATACTTATGACATTGTAGTTTCAGTCCGTTTTCCACAAGCAAAGCAAAATCATTGGCAAAATCGAAGTTGTCATGATAACTTTGGTCAGTCCAGTAGATGCCTGTCCCAGTATGTACTCCAGTTTGCTGCATGACATAGTCAAAGCCCCAAAGGAAGAGAAATGGGGACAAGATTCAGCCTTGTCTGACCCCATTGGTAATCTCAAAGAAGTCTGAGTAGCCATTCTTGATCTTAACACTTCAGCTTGATTGTTGCTACAAGTTCTTAAAGATGGTAACAAAGACTGTTAGTACGCTGTACAGACATAGGATCTACCAAAGGGGACTCTCATTGTACACCAAGTATGGATTTATTAATTTGTTCTAACACTAAAATCAACCTGTGTTTCTCAGGATAAGATGTGTTCATTTCATATAACGCTGTGTTCAGTACTAAGTTATGCAGTTAGCTGATCTTTCTCAAGAACGTGGCCATTAGTGTAAAGAGATGAAAGTGTCTACCTGCCAATCTAGGAAAGAAGTAGGCAGATTAGAAATAGTAATGTGTATGCTGGGTTGTGATTATATGACTTCTTTAGACATAAGAGCTCAAAGGACCAAAAGGTAGTCCTTCTCTCATTGCAAACAACCAATGCCCAAAAGTTAATGGAATATGTGGAAAATCTCCTTGTTATTTGAGGATTTATAATGGGAAGAAATTATGGAGAACTACAGGGGGTAACTAGAAATTATTAGACAAATGTTCTGTACACTACATTCAAAATATGGACGATTGATAGCTTTAAATCAGTGGACTGCCTTAAATAGAAATAAATGAGATTGGAATTTTTCATATAATAAAGGTTGAAATATTTTTTCCAATGATGGTGGTGATTGTGATAATTTATATTGCACTCTACACCTCTTCTTTATGAGAGGATCCAAAAGTGAGAGATATGATTTGCTTTTACTTGTTGTCACCTAAATTCCAGTAGATTTGAATTGAAATTAGTGCTCAGTATAGAGAAATACAGGCGCCCTTCCATTAGTTCCTGCGTCTGAGCAATACAGCTTGAGAAAATCACTCAGTTGGCTTAAGAAAGCACAACAAAGAATGCTTTTTTGCACCAACTTAGGAAGTTTAAACTGTCTAAAGCAGTGCTCCCCAACCTTTTTGTCCCCGCGGACCGGGAAATTTTTTAAAATTTTTCTGTGGCCCGGGGGTGGGGGTGGGGAGGGGGAGAATGCGAAAGGGGGGTCCGGCGGGGAGGCAAAAGGGGGGGGTGAAAGCAAATGATGGGAGGGAAGGAGGAGGGGGAGCACGAGACCGGCGGCGGCACTCACCGGCTTGGGGCGTCGGGTGTGCCACTCCCCCACACGGGCGGGTGGGGGGAACCCGGGGCTCCTGGGCAGGCGGGCCCCCGCCTCCTCCTCCGGCGCCGGGAGTCGCGCGTGGGTCTCGCTGCTGGCGCCCCGCTTGCTCCTGCTGCCGCCGCCGCCGCCGTGGGCCTCCTCCTCCGCCGGGGAAAGCGAGCGGGCGCCAGCAGCGAGACCCGCGCGCTCCTCCTGGCCCCGGCGCCCCGCGCGCAGCACCCGCCCGGCCGCACCGGAAGCGCCCTCGCGGCACCAACGAGCCTCCTCCTCCTGCTCCTGTTCCTCCTCCTCCTCCTCCCGCCACCGCCGCCGGAGGAGCAGCAGCAGCCACCCCCGCACGCACGCCCTCCCGCCGCCGCCGCCGCCGCACCGCCCCGCCCCGTCCCGCCGCCGCCGCCACCACCCCTCTGCAATTGCCCTCGCTGCTGCTCCTTCGGCGGCGGCGGGAGGAGGAGGAGGAGGAGGAGGAACCGGAGCAGGAGCAGGAGGAGGCGGCGGCGGCTCGTCGGTGCCGCGAGGGCGCTTCCCGGCGCGGCCGGGCGGGTGCCGCGCGCGGGTCTCGCTGCTGGCGCCCCGCTTGCTCCTGCTGCCGCCGCCGCCGCCGTGGGCCTCCTCCTCCGCCGGGGAAAGCGAGCGGGACGCCAGCAGCACTTTTCCCGGCGGAGGAGGAGGCCCACGGCAGCGGCGGCAGCAGGAGCAGGAGCAAGCGCGGCGCCAGGAGCGAGACCCGCGCGCGGCTCATGGCTCAGGCGCCCCGCGCGCACACCCCCACCCGGCCGCGCCAGGAAGCGCCCTCGCGGCACCGAGCCGCCGCCTCCTGCTCCTGCTCCGGTTCCTCCTCCTCCTCCTCCCGCCACCGCCGCCGAAGGAGCAGCAGCAGCAGCAACAGCGAGGGCAATTGCGGAGGGGTGGCGGCGGCGGGATGGGGGCGATTGCGGCGGCGGCGGCGGGGGGGCGATTGTGGGGGGGTGGCTGCTGCTGCAATCGCCCCCGTCCCGCCGCCGCCGCCGCCACCCCTCCGCAATTGCCCTCGCTGCTGCTGCTGCTGCTCCTTCGGCGGCGGCGGCAGGAGGAGGAGGAGGAGGACGCGCTGCCGCTGCTGTGGCTGCTGCTGCTGCTGGTGGTGGTGGAGGGCGAGGAGGAGGAGGGCAGAGGAGGGAGGCGGCAGCTCCTCCTGCGCTCCTCCAGCCTTCCTCCAGCCTTCCTCCTCCACCGGCCGCCCGCGGGAGAAAAGAGGAGGAGGAGGAGGGCGGCGGAGGAAAAGGGGAGGAGCCTCCCCGGCCTCCCCAGGCGGCCCGGTGCCGACCGGTCCACGGACCGGCACCGGTCCGCGGACCGGGGGTTGGGGACCACCGGTCTAAAGAACTGTTGATTCAATTCTATAGAGGAGTTATTGAATCTATCATCCTTTCTTGTATAACTGTCTGGTTTGCTTCTGCAACTAAACAAGATAGACACATACTTCAATGGATAATAGAACTGTGGAAAAATTATTGCTACTAAGAGCTCTACACCACAGAATCTAAAAAGAGGGCAATGAAGATATATATCAAACAGCTTTTCCCCAAGTGCTATTAATTTGCTGAACAATTAATCTTTTTAATAATACATTATATTGTGTTGTTGTATTATGTTGCTACTGATGAGTATATGATTCTTTTATATTTCTCCTTATGCATATTGAGAGCATATTTACCAAAGACAAATTCCTGGTGTGTCCAATCACACTTGGCCAATAAAAGGATTCTATTCTCTTCTGTTCTTGTGGGGAATCAGTTCTACCCATCTTCCTAGCAAATTATGAACCCAGAGTCAAAAGTCTCTGATATCCCTCAGCTTAGACAGAAAGGCTGAAGCAGATAATTTATAATAAACAATGTCTGCAGAGCTAAATTTTTCTGCTTGTGTTGAAAACAAAATTGCAAAAAAACGGTTGACTTGTAGTGTCCAAAGTGCTCTGCAGTTTGATTTGCAACCTATCTTCCACTTCCATTTCCTTTTAGTAATTACACAGGGACTGAAGATTGATTCAGACACTACCTATAGAGGAGATACACATAAATGTGATCCTGTAGAGGAGATAAAGATAAATATGATCCATATTTCAGCTTACCGCCCTTCCTTCCTTCCTTCCTTCACAGATCCTTTTATTGTTTGCCTTTTCAATTTTTTTCTGCAGAAATGAAATAACAGTGCTAATTAGTATATTAATCAGTCACTGAGCACTGAACTCACTTATTCAGTTTAAATAAAAAAAATCAGGGAAATTCAACAAACAGATTTCTGCAGTCCCTTAACATAATGCCTGAGCTGACAATGTCACTTCAACAACAAACCCCTGACACACACTCTGTGCTTTGTAGAATACAATACCTAATCGAAAAGTATGTCAGAATTATTTTGGCTTGAAAAAAGTAGAAACCCATAGCAGCAGAGAAAAAGTTCCATGTTAGGAGCAAAAGAAAAAAGAAAAAAAAAGGCCAGAGTGATTTGAACTGACCTTTGTGTCATGTAATCTGTAAAGAAAAAATTGAATTCATCCATTTTATAACAAGAGCAAATCTCATGGTATGTGGCTGTGTAGTTGCAGTCTGTAAGCAGCTTGCTTTCATCAGCTCTTTTCTAGACTAGCAGCACTGTGATATGGGCTGAGACTGGTTTATTATTAAGCATACATGGTTAGTAAAGGGCAGTCCTGAGGTGCGCAGGATCTGTTCTGAAACAAAGGCAGGGATGCCTTGTGTTTCTGAAGGACTCGGCCCGCATGGTTGCTCATTATCCAGCAGTAGTAGCAGGTTTAAAAGAATTATTCATACATAGCACTCTGACTACTGCTTCCATCAGATGAACCAATAAAGCCAGAAAGTGCTTGCCCAGTTGTCTGTATATAATTTTGATGGAGGAGCACAGTGAGCACCAGAAAACATGGGAACCCCCCTAGAAGATGTCTTCCCCACCTATGCCTGCCACGACTCAGAACTATGTCAGAGGACAGAGGCTGCTACTGACCAAATTGTAACCTGGACCCTAAATTTAGAGCAAGCCTCCTTGCCTGTTTCTTAGCTCACAAGCTGAAGAAAAGGAAAGTGGAGCATGTAGAGCACAAGAGTAGCATTTTTGCTGTGAAGTAGAGAAATTGTCTTTTATCAAATAACTACCCACCAAATGCACTGTTTTAAACTTACAGATGGCTTTGGTTGCTATGAATTCTGTGGAGTGGGAGGAGAATATATTGCAGGGGTGTGTATGGCATGGTAAATTGTGTGCCATGGTTCATTGTGGCCTCCATGGCACCCCAGAGTGCTGCCCAACACAAATAGCAGCATGGCAGAATATTTTTCCAATATCTTCTCTGAGCTTGCGCTGCTGCTTCTCTGGCTCATTTGCTCTTATTTACCTCCTGCTCTGCTTCACACCCCTCATTCTTCCTCTTGCTTTACTGCTTCTCCTGCTCCACTGGTGCTGTCGCTGCTCAAGGGGACCTCATGTTAGAAGAGCTTGAGATCCATTGTGCTGCAGGAAACCTGGCTGCCAAAACAACACATGAACTGATGTGTAGGAATAAAGAAGCTAAAAAAAGATTAAGTATTGTGCTATAATAAACTTCCTATCATTTGGTTATACAACTTCAAGAGTACTGGAGTTCCCTAGTGTTTCAGAACAGGAATTCAACATATTTTAGGTGTACAACATGAAGCATTATAAAGGGGTTTGTTGCTTCAACATTACTTGTAATATCATTGAATAATGGAGTTAGAAGGTTCCTATTACTCCCTGCTCAGTGCAGGAATCCAAATCAACGTTTATCTGACAGATGGTTGCCCAATTTTCTGTTGAATGCCTCTGGCCTTGAATTTGCTCATCACCTCTCAGGATAATTACGGTAGTTCCATTGTCACATTGCTCTAATAATTATGAAGTTTTTCCTGCTATTCAACTGAAATCTGCCCTCCTGTAACTTAAGCCCATTATTACGTGCCTTGCATTCTGGAATGATTGAGAACAGATCCTGTGCTTCCTCAGTATGTCAATTTTTCAAGGATTTGCTATCATATACTGTATCTCTTAAGTCTTCTTTTCTCAAAAATAAGCATGTCCTATTTTTTCAGGCTTTTCTGGATTCCAGTCTTCAAAATCAACCTTATTGCTTTCCAGAATGTTACTGGTACTGAAGAGTACCAGAAGCAGCAACAGAGAAGGCCCTTTCATGTGTTCTTATGAGACACACTTGTGAAGGTGGTGGGATGGAAAGGCCTCTCCTGATGACTGTAGCACCCAAGCCGCTTTGTACCATGAGATTCGATCTTTTAAGTAGCTTGGACCCAGGCCATTTTGTGCTTTGTAGATTACGGTCAGCACTTTGAATTGTGCCCGGTAGCTGATTGGCAGCCAGTGGAGCTGCTTTAGTAGGGGTGTAATGTGATCTCTGTAACCCACTCCAGTCAGCAGTCTGGCCACTGTGTTTTGGACCCATTGAAGTTTCCCAAGAATTTCCATAGGCAGCCCCACATAGAGTGCATTACAGTAGTTCAGCCAGGATGTCACTAGGGCATGTGTCACAGTGGCCAGAGCTGGTTTCTCAAGAAATGGGCGTAATTGGTATACTAGTTTTAATTTTGCAAATGCACTTCTGGCCACAGCGGTGACATGGGCATCTACGCTTAAGGATGAGTCCAGGAGCACGCCCAAGCTATGCACCTCTTTTTCCAGTGAGCACAAGGAGGTTTGCCTGTATCTTAATATTGCCAGCAGTTTTACTTTAAAACAAAGGAATTGAATGTTGTTTTTTTGCAGGATTTAAAAAGGCTAGGTGGGGAGGAGTTTCTCAAACTGCTTGCAGAATTTTCAGTGATCACAAGGAGGTTTGCCTGTATCTTAATATTGCCAGCAGTTTTACTTTAAAACAAAGGAATTGAATGTTGTTTTTTGCAGGATTTAAAAAGGCTAGGTGGGGGAGGAGTTTCTCAAACTGCTTGCAGAATTTCCAGTGAGCACAAGGAGGTTTGCCTGTATCTTAATATTGCCAGCAGTTTTACTTTAAAACAAAGGAATTGAATGTTGTTTTTTTGCAGGATTTAAAAAGGCTAGGTGGGGGAGGAGTTTCTCAAACTGCTTGCAGAATTTCCAGTGAGCACAAGGAGGTTTGCCTGTATATTGCCAGCAAATTTTTTTTTAAGAAAAAACAACCAGAGGAGGTTCGTATTATCTTTTTCCTTTCTGTCTTCCATTTTCAAGTAACTGACCAGTTAGTCAGGATGGAGGGGCAGGGGGCAGATGTAGTTACTTGCAACACCTGTGGCATGTTTGTTTTTCTGCCAAACCAGGTACTGGAATACATTTGCTCAAAGTGCAAGCTGGTGGCCCTATTGGAGGACAAGGTCAGGCAGCTGGAGGCCTGTGTTTTCAATCTTCGCAACCTTAGGGAGCAGGAGGGGGTGTGGCAGGAAGCAGAGAAAAACTTTGTCAAAACTAGTAACAGGGAGAATCTAAATCAGGGTGAGGGCATTTCACAAATACAAGAGACAGATACTTGGAGTAATGTCACAGTCAGAAAAGGAAGAACTAGGAAACAGACAGACAGCTTGCAACTGCACAATAGATTCCAACCTCTCTCCTTTATCAGCCAGGAACAGGAACTGCACCTAGAACAGCAAGGGCAGCTTGAAGACCCTGCACAGAGAAATCCAACAGTACAACAAAGGGCACCTACCAAGCCTCTAACGAGGAGAGTGGTGGTGATTGGAGACTCCTTGCTTAGAGGAACAGAAGCGGTTATCTGCAGGTCTGACAAAATGAATTGAGAGGTCTGCTGTCTCCCTGGAGCCAAGATTCGGGATGTAACAGAGTCTGACGAGACTCATCAAGCCCACTGATTCTAACCCATTTCTTTTGGTCCATGTAGGAACTAACGATACTTCAAAGTGCAGATTTCAAGATATCACAAAGGCCTATGAAGAGATGGGTAGGAAGCTGAAGGACCTGGGTGGACAGGTGGTAATATCATCTCTCCTCCCTGTAGAAGAATGTGGTCCACGAAGGGAAATAACAATAGTGGAGGTGAACAATTGGCTTCGGAGATGGTGCCAGCAGGAACGGTTCGGATTCTTGGACCATGGTTTGCTTTTTCATTCAGACGGGATATTGGGCCAGGATGGGGTGCACCTCACCACTGTTGGTAGGAATATTTTTGCCAAGAAGATTGCAGATTTAATAAGGAGAGCTTTAAACTGAGTTTGCAGGGGGAGGGAGAAAATTCTCTTAACGGTAGAGATCCAGAAGGGGTTGTGGAGACTAGCCCAAATGTTGAAATAGGAGCAGGACAAAAAGTAGTGCAGACCATCAGTGCAAGGAAAAACAGGTTAAGCAAAGGACATGTAAGAAGTGCACGCAGCCTAAAATGTCTCTACACCAATGCACAGAGCATGGGGAACAAACAAGAAGAGCTGGAACTCCTAATACAGCAAAATAAATATGACATAATTGGCATCACTGAAACATGGTGGGATGAGACGTATGATTGGAATGTAGTTATTGGTGGGTATAACTTGTTTCAAAGGAACAGGCCGAGTAAGAAAGGAGGAGGTGTAGCTTTATATATTAAGGACATTTACACTGCTGAAGTAATACAAGATAAACAGCAGGGGAAGCATGTTGAGAGTATTTGGGTAAAATCAGGGGTGAAAAAACTAGGAGGGATGTCACTGTGGGAGTATATTATAGACTCCCAAGCCAGCCGGAGGAGTGGGATGATACCTTCTGTGAGCAGATGGCCACACAGTCAAAAGGGAGAGATATAGTAGTAATGGGGGATTTTAACTATCCTGATATATGCTGGCAGTCCTACTCAGCTAGGAATGCAAGGTCTAACAAATTCCTTACTGCCCTTGCAGACAATTTCATGGTCCAGAAGGTAGAGGAGGCCACCAGAGGCAAAACCATTTTAGATCTGGTCTTAACCAATAAGGAGGAACTTGTAAATGGGGTCGAAGTGGTGGGATCATTAGGTAAAAGTGACCATGCCCTCTTGGAATTTGTTATACAGTTGGAAGGTGAAGCTAAGCATAGTCAGACAAGAATCCTGGACTTTAAGAAAGCCAATTTTTGTAAACTTAGGGAATTATTGGCTGTGATTGGGAGTCCAAGATGGATGGGAGTTCCTGAAAAGCGAGATATTAAAGGCACAATTTAAAACTGTTCCAACAAGAAGAAAAAATGGGAGAGGTCTAAAGAAACCACAGTGGTTTACTAAAGAACTTTCAACTCAGCTAACTATAAAGAAAAACAAGTACAAGGAATGGAAAAATGGGAAATGCACCAAAGAGGAATATAAACAAACAGCTAATATGTGCAGGGGGATGGTAAAAAAAGCTAAAGCGCAAAACGAACTTAGACTTGCCAGGAAGATTAAAGATAGTAAAAAGGGTTTCTTCAGTTATGTCCGCAGCAAAAGGGAAAATAAGGAAATGATAGGCTCTCTGCGTGGCAATGATAACCAGTTACTAACAGGAGACAAGGAAAAGTCAGAACTACTCAACACCTTTTTTGCCTCTGTTTTCTCCAAAAGGGAAGAAAGAGATCTGCTGGGACAAAGAGTATATGAGGTAGGGTGGGAATTGCAAAATAGAATAGGTAGGGAGGTAGTATAGGAACATCTGGAAACATTAAATGAATTTAAGTCTCCTGGGCCAGATGAATTACACCCAAGGATATTAAAAGAACTGGCAGAAGTAATTTCAGAACCATTGGCAATAATCTTTGAGAAGTCCTGGAAGACAGAAGTCCCCATCAATTGGAGGAGGGCTAATGTTGTCCCCATCTTCAAAAAGGGGGAAAAAGAGGACCCAAATAATTACCGCCCAGTCAGCTTGACTTCAATTCCCGGAAAGATCCTAGAGCAGATTATTAAGCAGTCAGTCTGCAGTTATCTAACAAACAATAATGTCATTACAAGAAGTCAACACGGGTTTCTTAAAAACAAGTCATGCCAGACTAATTTGATCTCTTTCTTTGATAGAATTACAGGCCTGGTGGATGAGGGGAATGCTGTGGATATTGCTTATCTGGACTTTAGCAAGGCCTTCGATAAGGTTCCCCATGGTATTCTTGCTAAGAAGTTAGTAGGAAGTAGGATAGATAGTGCTACTGTTAGGTGGATTTGTAATTGGTTGACTGATTGCACCCAAAGGGTGATCATAAATGGCCTCTCATCAGCTTGGAGAGACGTGACCAGTGGAGTGCCCCAGGGTTCTGTTCTGGGTCCAGTGCTGTTCAATATCTTTATTAATGACTTGGAGGAAGGAATAGAGAGTATGCTAATTAAATTTGCAGATGATACCAAATTGGGAGGGGTTGCTAATTCCCTAGAGGATCGGATGAAAATCCAAAAGGACCTTGACAGATTAGAATGCTGGGCCAAAGCTAATGGAATGGATTTCAACAGGGAGAAATGTAGAGTGCTACATCTAGGTAAAAAGAATGAATTGCACAGATATAGGATGGGGGACACTTGGCTAGAGAATAGTACCTGTGAAAGGGATTTGGGGGTCTTGGTGGACCACAAATTGAACATGAGTCAGCAGTGTGATGCGGCGGCCAGGAAAGCCAATGCGATTCTTGGTTGCATCAACAGAACCATAGTGTCTAGATCAAGGGAAGTGATAGTGCCACTCTATTCTGCTCTGGTCAGACCCCACCTGGAGTACTGTATCCAGTTCTGTGCGCCTCAGTTTAAAAAGGATGTTGACAACCTCGAGCGGGTGCAGAGGAGGGCGACCAGGATGGTTGAGGGTCTGGAGGAAATGTCTTATGAGGAACGGCTTAGGGAACTGGGAATGTTTAGCCTTTCAAAAAGAAGACTGAGAGGGGATATGATAGCTATGTTTAAATATTTGAAAGGATGTCATATTGAAGAGGGAACTGGTTTGTTTTCCATGGCTTCAGAGACTAGGACTCGGGGCAATGGTTTCAAACTACAAGAAAAGAGATTCCATTTGAACATTAGGAAGAACTTCATGACAGTTAGAGCTGTTCGGCAGTGGAATATGCTGCCACGGAGGGCAGTGGAGTCTCCTTCTTTGGTGGTTTTTAAGCAGAGGCTGGATGGCCATCTGTCGGAAATATTGTGAAGGGGTTCCTGCATGGCAGGGGGTTGGACTAGATGGCCCATGAGGTCTCTTCCAACTCTATGATTCTATGATTCTATGATTCAGTTGGAGGGTAATCCCATCCAATGCAGGTTGCATCCCTATCCCTTGATCTGCTTTTTGACTGACCAGAAGCACCTCTGTCTTGTCTGGGTTTAATTTCAGTTTGTTCTTCCTCATCCCATTACCGAAGCTAAGCACTGATGAAATACAGTAGCTTCCTTGGAATCCGGAGGCGATGAGAGGTAGAGTTGAGTGTCATCAGCATACTGGTGACACTTAACCCCAAAACTCTGAATAATTTCCCACAGTGGTTTCATATAAATGTTAAATAACATAGGAGACAGAACAGAACCCTGGGGGACTCTGCAGGCCAGTGGCCATGGTGTTGGACATGAGATGCCTAACACCACTTTCTGCATTCACTCCTGCAGGAAGGACTGAAGCCACTGTAAGACAGTGCCCCAAAGTCCCATTTCAGAGAGACGAGTCAGGAGGATGTTCTGGTCAATTGTGTCAAAAGCAGCGGAAAGGTTCAGTAAAACCAAAAGGGACACAGATGACTCTGTGTAGGTCATCTACCAAGGCAACCAGTCCTGTCTCAGTCCCATAACCAGGCCTGCAGTCAGATTGAGCTGGATCCAGATAGTTTATCTCATCCAGAAACCTCGAGCTGCAAGGAGAATGGGATGTTAGATACCAGTCAGTAATTTGTTAAGTATTGTTGGATCTAAAGAGGGCTTTTTAAACAGTGGTTTTACTATTGCCTCCTTCAAGCAAGCTGGAATCCTGCCCTGTTGCAAGGAGGCATTTACTACTCTTCCTAATCAGTCTGCCAGACCCTCTCTGTCAGCTTTTATGAGCCAGGAAGGGCAAAGGTCTAACAGACATGTGGTGGCCCTTATCTCCCCAAGGGTTCTGACCACATCCTCAGGCTATAGGAGCTGAAACTCATCCATTAATACAAGGCAGGAAACAAGGAAAGTTTTATTTATAGGCTGTGGTAAAGTGTTGTGCAAATTTTTCACAGCGAGTTTCAGAGTGGTCTGTGTTATCCACCTGTGGGTCAGCATGTAGCAGACTCTTGACTAATCATTCGGAAATCTCCACTGAGTGATTCCGTGTTGAAGCAATGGTGTAGAGAAAAATGATTTCTTTGCTGCTTTCACTGTCTTGGAATAAGCTTTCCAACGGCCTTTCACTGTTTCTTTATCTGTTTCAGTTTTGGTTTTCTGCCACTGCCTTTCAGCTCTACGGACCACCCTTTTCATATTTGCCAGTTCCCCAGTAAACCAAACAGCCAGTTTGGCGTACTTCAAGGAAGGAGACGTGTTTAGGGGCAGTCAGGTCAGTGGCTTTGCTCATTTCCCCATTCCAGAGATCAACCAAGGGTTCAATGGACTCACTCGTCAAAGAGGTGGGAAACTCCCCTAGGGCAGCTACAAAACCATCTGGATCCATCAACCTTCTTGGACAAATTGCCTTTGTCTGACTTCCACCCCTGCCCAGGCTCTGAGTTCTAGTGAGCTTAAAGCACACCAGAGAATGGTATGTCCAAGCCGATGGAACTACAGAAAGTTCCTTTACTACGAGGTTCTCAATATCCATAGCAAGGCAGAAGACCAGGTCTCACAAAATTCTTACCAGTATATGTTTACAGTGTTCAGATATTTGTTAGCCACATGGACGGGTGATCATGTCCTACAAACCATATGCTTTCTAAAATTTTAAGGGGCATGGTCTGCTGTAGATGTACATTCATTTCATGACTGCACACATAAAAGATGAGGAAATGGAAAATGATTTCTCTTTGCAAGATATTTGTGGGAGATTGGCTCTGAAGATGTGACTGAGGCCTGAAATAGCTTCCTATTCATCCATTTTCTATGGTTTACTGTATATGGTGACTAATGATATTTAGATTTATAATAACTTACTAAACCACTTGATGTTTGAAAGCTTTAAATGTCCTGTAAGCAATATATCATCCTGACTTGGATAGAGACTTGCCCTGTTATAATATAGTAAACCTGGTGCCTCTAATAGCTTTTTTGATAAGGGTTTCATATACTGTACTGTATTAACTCTTAGATGGTTCAGACTCTGCAGACACTATACAGATTTTCAACTAAAAAGTTAACTGAAGCCAACCTTTTATAGACTGGACTGTTTGCTTTTATTGCTGTTTCCTAATCTTAAAGCACCTCTATCTCTTTCTAGTATTCTTTCTTCAACCCGAGGAAATTCAGAGAATAGCCCTGCCAGCCAAATTCCCCTTTATGCTCAGCCACCTTCAGCCACAGTTCCCTCTAAAGCAGGGGTCCTCAAAGTTTTCAAACAGTGGGCCGGTTCACCACCCCCCAGACACCACTGGGGGCCGGACCACAGTGGGTGGGGGGAGCTGGGGACCTTGCCGTAGCCCTCCCACTTTGAATGCCCCACTAGCCAGCATGCTGATCATCTAGGCGGTAGTTGCGGGGAGTGGGAGAAGTGGCATAGCCCACTGCTTTGAACTGCTTCAGCAATAGAAGCAGCTGCGGAGGCTGGCTTGCTCGCAAAGTAGGAGGTAGGTGGGGGGGTTGCAATTGGTCCCGGGGGCCGGATTCAGGACCTTGGGGGGCCGCATCCGGCCCTGGGGCCTTAGGTTGAGGACCCCTGCTCTAAAGCATGCACACCTCTGCCCCACTCTTCCCCATATTCTATTCAGTGCTGACAGTACTATTCCAGAATCATTAATAAGATTAGAAAATAATGAGGAGTTAGAAAATAGTAATGAGGACGAGGTTACGTGCTGTTAATACTGTAAATACTGTAGTGTAAAATATCATTTTGAAACTAGGAATGTAATGCAGTTAATAAATTGGCATTTCTAAATATTTCTTTGAAATATGTACAGGAAAGTTACTGTTAGAACCAATCTAATGTTAGGGACCTGATAATTCCATTTTTTAAAATATGCCAAAAACACACGACTGAAACAAGTTTGTTTCTTTTGATATGTGCCATGGCCTTGCTGAGGTTCTCCTTCAATATTATCCAGGCAAGATTAAATAACCTGTTTCATGAGAAAGGTCTGAATTCATCATGTATTACTAAATTGTTTGGGAAAAGCTGAAAAAATCATGTTTGACAAGTTGGGAAAGGCATACAGTATATGGTTCCATGACTTAATGTGCAGTTTAATTGCTACCAAGTAGAAAGAACTACTGTCATTTACTTAGGTATACATTAATTTTACAGTAGTCTTCCAACTGTTTGGAATTTTTTATAATGTTTCAGTAATTCTTCTATTTTCAAATTTGTATTCAATGATATTAGACCAGAGTGGTAAGAGTAATTTGCAAATAATGGCAAATGTCATTTGTTATTGTTACATGTTGTTGCATCAGAATCAACTTACAGCAGCCCTAATAGAGTTTTCAAGTCAAGTCAGATATTTAAGAAATTGTTTTATAAGTTCTAATCCCCCAGTGACTTTCTATGGTTGAGTGGGGATTTGATCACAGGCCTCCCGAGTCCTGGTTCTTCCCGTCTGTCCACTACATCACATTGAGTATCACCTGGCACTTACCTCCTTCAAAATCAATGGCTTATACCTATTAGTAGTTGTAAATTGAACAGTGAGAAGATACAGTCTCCTGGGTTTTATAAAAGATGGTGAACATTTAGAAGTATAATCTTTTCCAAGTGAAGAAAGGAGTAGCTATTTATATATCTGGCAGTAATTACTTTAGAGAATAAGATGGCTCAGAGGATTAGCAGCAGGATTCAGGACTGGTTGAAAGTCATGTAACTTTGTTCATCTGTCTACCAGTCTGAATGATCTTCTAAAAATGGCTGCATTCCAGAAACTTTTCTGTGAAATTTGCTGGTAATTTCCTTAGACAGTTGTTGACATCATACATTTACAGTAATGCTGCTTGTTGACCATCATTTGTACAAAGGTCAGAGATGAAATAGTTTGAAATTAACATTTTATTTCTAAATGTACCAGTAATCCTTTCCTGACCAAAGATGATATTCAGAAGTGATTGCAATGTATGCTTTCCTCATAATGCACTAATATTTATTCATAGAAAGCTATCCTGCAAGTATGAAAATACTCTCCAGAATGTTACTGGTACTGAAGAGTGACTACTGCTAAAATATAAGTTAGAATAAGAGCCTAATTCTTGGTATTGGAGGGAGTCACTAGGTGTAAGTTAAGAGCAGTATAACGGAGAAGGCTGCATTCTTGTGCCTTTTGCTTACTGTGTTGTGCAGCTGCAGCCTTCGGATTGGATCTGAATCTGGTCATACTTAGAGGAAACCCATTAATATAAACACAATTTCTGATTAAGTCAACTCTTCTTAATTTCATAGTGCCTAAATATGAGCAGATCAGCATCCAGTTTCTTGGCTTTAACCAATAGATTCATTAGATCCTGTGTGGGTGATGAGATTTTAATGTCTCTCACTTATAACTGGCTATTGATGGCAACTTCCTGTATTCTTTCATGCACAAGGCAGAATAAATTTACATTTATTTCAATGGACTCATATATGTAGTGTTTTAAGGACCAGAACTCCAGTTGTCTGAAGAAAATTTCTTTATCACAGTGCAAATGTACCTTTCATGTCTTATTTCCACCTACTAGTTGAAAATTTCTAAATGGTAATTTTATGATTTACATATCTTAATGTTAAGTAAAGCAAAATTAAGGGATCTTTGTGTGAGAAGTATGGAATAATGCCCTATTCTTTTCTACAAACTTCCTCTTTTTGCTAGTGTCAGTTTCATTAAAGAGTTGTATGACAGAAAGGGGGTAGGAGTCTTAAAATATGGATTAGAAGCTGGAGTGTATTATAATACTGCTTGCAAATGTAAGAACTTGTATAGAATCACAACAGTTGTACACTGTTGAATGTAGATAGTTTCTAGTTTATTAACAGAACTACAGTATGTCATAACTAAAGCAATTATCTCCCATTGTAGAGTGATGCAGCTCCATTCATATATTCATACTAATTTTGGAGGGCCATATTTATTTTAATCACAAACTAGTATTTGTCTTTAATTATAATTCAGTGAACTATAATAAGAATTATTATAGAATTATAATTCTTTAAGCCATTTGTAAGAATCTCCTTTTCCACTCTCTGTCCACATTGCTACAGGTCTCTGAAGCTACATTCTTTTATCTTTGCACCCTCTTAAAGTATGTGTATGTGATGTCTCTTTGCATATCCAACTTTTACCTTTTAAAACGTTTCTCACAAAACACTCCTTAAATATCTTGCTTACTTGAAAACTCTATTAGGGTCACTATAATTTATTTATTTATATTTATAAATATTTATTTTTGCATTTGTATATGGTGGCCAATTTTCCACAAAGGGAACTCTGGGGGGTTTACATAAAGAACCATAACAAGAACAACAAATAATAATAAAGCTAAAAGAACAATAATGCAAGACAACGAGACAAACACCTACATGACAAGAGGCATAAAACACTGAACAAAACAGGCAACAAACACAGGGGAAAACAGAAACACGCCTTAATGATTGCCAAAGGCATCCCTGAAAAGTCAAGTTTTTACGGCCGTTTTAAAGGACGCCAAGGATGGGGCCTGGCGTATCTCGCTTGGCAGTTTGTTCCAGGAAGCCAGGCCAGGCACAGAGAAGGCTTGGTTGAGTGTTGCCGCCCTAAGGGCCTCCCTAGGGGTGGCTACCTAGAGCAAGAAAGCCAAGGAGGCTCAAGTTAGCCGGGCCAGCTCTGTTTTCTTGGAAATACGCTCTGCCAGATATTCAGGTCCCAAACCATGGAGGGTTTTGTAAACCAAAACCAACACCTTGTCGGCTCTGACTTGATAGATAGACATACTATCTGAAAAGGGTACTGTAGCCCATCTCTGCTATTTACTTTTTGTTAATTGTTTTCAAAGGAAACTTTTTGTTGTGAAACCTAAGATTCTTTATTGTATGTTAAAGGCAAAAGACGTAGCTCTTATGAAATGATTCTTCTTCCCTACTCCTCACCGCATTGCAACTGACCATCTGTATATTTTTCCCTATTCATTTTTTCTTCTTCTGTTTCCTCCCTTTGGTTTAGTTCTGCACCTGACATGACTCCATTTCTGTTCAACAAGCTAAGTATGATATAAACAATACATATAGCTTTTGTCTTCCAGACATTCACACTAGTAAAGGCATTTCAAATGAAAGTGTGCTGTGAATTGAAAACGGCTGGCTAGCTAGACCAGGATGGTAGAAGAGTACCAGATTCTGCCCTGTTGCTCTGAATTCAGAGTAATTCCTTAGTCCTGCTTCTGACAAGCTCATACATTGTTCTACAAGGGTATAGAGGACGATTGCAAACCAACTGATAGCTAAGAAGAGACTATTTGTTGTTTACCCATTGACCTTGTATTGTCCAAGCCTGATAGATATCAAGGCAGAGTAACTGTTTTGGCATGGTTGCCTTACATCAGAATTGCTCAGAATTGCTATTTGTTATTAGGGCTTGGGAGTTAAGATATTTCAGCTTAGTTGGTCAGTCTTCAACATATAGCTTCACAATTATAGTACTCTGGTAACAATTTAAGATTTGCACTTAAGGAAATGTAGTGACACTTAGCTTCATGGTCCTAAGTGCCCCATTAATGTATGGGAGTCAAGCAGCTATTGGTTTTTACATTTTCAGAATAATTGTTTCCATAGCTTCCCTGTCCTCATGTAGCTCTGGGGTAAAGCAACTTATCAGTGCCTTAAATGTCCTACAAAGAGCGATAGATGCTTAGTGGCCTTGCTGCCAGATGGGCAGCATGTAAAATAAATAAATAAATAAATAACAGAGGGTTTTGGACTGTATGGCCTATAAATGCCACCACATAAAAGCCTGCTTCAACATAGGCCTTAGAACAGGCACATCCAAACTTCGGCCCTCCAGATGTTTTGGACCACAACTCCCACAGTCCTTTGTGATTGGCAGTCTAAGCTTAGAATTCTGGGAGTTGTGGTCCAAAAATATCAGGAGGGCTAAAGTTTGGACATGCCTGCCTTAGAAGGTGAGATTACCCACATTAATAATACAGTAGTACCTCTATTTACGAGCAGTTCGACTTAAGAGCAATTCAATTTAAGAGTGGAAAAACCATTGACATTTTAACTGCCGCCTTACAAAGTATAGATGCAGTCTGCTCTACTTAATTTTATTTATTTATTTATTTATTTATTTATTTATTTATTTATTTATTTTTAGATAGTGCTGCTCTACTTAAGAGTTGTTCAATTTAAGAGCATGCATTCGGAATGGATTACTCTCCTAAGTAGAGGTACCACTGTAACTGAAGTTTACAAACGAAGGCTTAAAGGACAAAAACTATTTTTAAACCTTGTGTGCTAAAAAAAGACGTTATTATAGTAGGTCCAGTACAAATAGACTGAAGTGTTGCCTTGCGGAATCTTATATAATCCTATAATTAATGCATCCATTGAAATCCACATTTCTCTGTCATTGCTGTGAAAGTAGTTCTACAATGTTTTCAGCCATCAAAGCAGCTTGGCAAGTAATTCATTCAGCTCTGAAATGCATTCAAATATGAAATACATCAAACCATATTTTATTTGTTGCTTAGCAGCCAAAGCAAATTATGGAAATTGAAATCTGAAACAGATTGAACACTATGATAGCAAAATGGCCTCACTGTTATTTGTACCTTCGTATTAAATAATACTGTTTCTATTTGTTGTACTTTTCTGATACTTCGGTGAAATCATTTTGAGGATGTTTCTGCAGTACTGTAAAATAAATATGTTATAAAGCTTTGTTTATGAACAAGCAAACATCTTAATTAGATAAAATTTATTTACACAGTGATTAGGGGATCACTTTATACTCATTTGATTTACAGTTTCTTTCACTGTATACATTTGGTGACAAAAATTGTGCATTTCAGTTTTCTTATGAAAAAGCCTCGCTGAAGTATAGATGTAAAATCTTAGTAAAAGAAGCTGCATGCTGGCTTTTTGTTTCTTTGTGAGTATGCTTTTTATCTTTGAAGAAAATTCTCCCTTGGGTGCTGCCAACTGAGGGATTTTTTTCAATTCCTTCTCTGCTTGCCATTTGCAGAGGAGGAGTTTCTCTTTGAATTAATGCCAGTGATCATCTGACTTGAGCTAATTTGATTTGCATTGTTGTAACCTGAATGTTAAATTCAAATGTGCAGTATTACATTGAAAATCATATGTGTGGGGTAGCTAGCTCTACATGAGATAAATGAATGCTTTAGTTTAGTTGAATAATTTGAAGTCATGGCTGGATCATGAACTGGATAATCTGTATAGCCCCTAAAACAACAAAACATTCCAGGTGTTTAGTTTATAGCTTGAACCAAACTGACTCTATCCTCACTAAACGTTTGACAGGCAGTCAGAACTTGCTTCATCATTCCTTTTGGTTGTATTTTAAATAATGTTCCATATTTGTCCTGTTTTTGTATTTTGATGTTATGAAAATTTTGGGAGTCTTGATGGTCTTAAAAATGTATGATTCCTAAAAATAAATACGTAAACATAAACCACAAAAAGGAAGCAGTAGTACCTCACATGCCAGACATACATACAAAGAGCACATGCTCACTCTGAATAGATTGCAAAATATCCCCAGCCTGCATCAAGTATTCAGAGATAGGATAGTAAGCAGTGTGATGCAAGTATTGAGAAATGTGTACTTTTACTGACAGACTTAAGGTTCCGTTGTGGGTTTTGAAGAACCCTGGTGTTCTGGCCAATTGGACTGAGCTTAATGTCAGCATTTATAGCTTAATCATCTCCACCGGGTGGGTGTGGGTGGGAAATATCCTGCAAGTGGTAGATTTCTTGGATCCCAGACAAAGGTACAGTGGTGCCTCCTAAGACGAATTTAATTTATTACACAGATCAATTTGTTTTATGAAAAATTCATCTTAAAAGGCACCATTTCCCATAGGCATGCATTGAAAACCAATTAATCTGTTCCAGAGGTTTTCAATGGGAAAGCAGTCCCAAACTCCCTCAATCAACCAGCAGCCAAAGGCTGTTCCCATAGCCAACAGTTGATTTTGACAGCTGTCAAAATTAGCTTTCTGTGGAGGCTGTGGAGCAGCCTTCTGCTGCCAGTTGATTGAGGCCCCCCCCCCAACCCAGCGAAGGGAAGAAGTTGTATGTGCTGTTCCCCCCCCTTAACTATGTGTTCTATGATTTCTTTACATTATTTTCCTTTGTCATGTTTAAGTAATTTCTCACTTTTTAAATGAAGAAAGAACATTTATGTAATTTTATTTTTCCCCTTTAAAATATTTATATGGCAGTTTCTTCTGAAGGAACCAAGGCAGCTTACAGTATTAAAAGAAACAAAGTTAATAACCAAATACTAGATTATTGCAATGTTTAAAAAAGCATAAATCAAATTTATTAAAACACATTATAAGAGCAAAGTTAAAAACACAAATAAAACACAAAATAATATGATCCCCTTGGTCTATAAATCATTTAAAGGAAAGCCTGCCTGAAAAGAAAAGCTTTTATCTGCCTCTAGGACAGGGGTCCTCAACCTTTTTAAACAGGGGGCCGGTTCACTGTCCCTCAGACACTGTTGGGGGCCAGACTAGATTTTGAAAAAAATATGAAGAAATACCTATGCACACTGAACATAACAATAAATTATTATTATTATTATTATTATTATTATTATTATTATTATTATTATTATTATTATTATTATTATTATTATTAAGGATCGGGGTCCCAAAGATTGGATGCTACCCACCCGCCAGCTCCCCTGGGCAGGAGGAAGGCGCCTGGCCGCATCCGGAGCGTTCGCCTCCCTCCGTCCCACTTGCCGGGGGATCGGGACCCGGTTCCAGGCGCCGGGGAGGTGCCCTTAAAGATGCCAGCCTGGCTGGCCAAGGAAGAAGGGGGCTTGGGGTGGGGTGGGGGTGAAGGGGTTTAGGAGGCAGGCGCGCGCGCATGTGGAGTTGCCAGGTGGGCGAGTGAGCCGTGGTTTCATTCCCGGTGCCTTCCCAGCGCCTCCGGGCTGCAGCTTTCCCGTGTTGGCGAAGCCTGGGAAACCCGTTTCAATTTCCTTTTCACATGCAACATCCCAGGCGTGTCCCCCCCCGATTTTCTCTCTCCCCCACCCGGTGTTGGGAGACACTCTCTCTCTGCCCCTCCCGGGCGCCCCCCCCGCGGGCTCGCGCCGCTCGCTCCGACCTCGCTTCCTTGGCTGGCTCGCTTGCTTCGGGGGGCGATCGCCCGCCCGCCCCGCGCCCGGCAACGAAGCTGCTGCTGCTGCTGCTGCTGGGCAGCGGTGAAGGCAGCGGCTGCAGCAGCAGCAAAAGCAGCGGTAGCAGCAGCAGCAGCAGCAGCCCCACCGCCACCGGCGGCGTAAGTGGAAGCGGCTCCTCCCTGGCTCTGACCGCCGCTGCCGCCGCTGCTCCTCCTGCTCAGGTTGTTTGCTCTGCCTTGTCCCGCTGCCGCCACCACCACAACCACCACCACCACCCCGGGCTCCTCACCAGAGCGCGCCGCTACCACAGCCTTTATGGGACCTGTAGCCCCGCCGCAGGAGTCTTGTTCCGGTGCTGCTCGGCGTGAAAGAGGAGGATGGGTGTGCGGCGGCCCTCTTTCACGCCGAATAAACGGCTCCCGGGGCGACAAAGCGGCCCCAATCCGGGACAAGCCCGGCGGCGGCGGCGCACCTCCAGGGGGGGCAGGCGGGGGGTATGCTGTTGCTCCCGGGGGGCGGATTCAGGCTCCCTGGGGGGCGGATATGGCCCGCGGGCCGTAGGTTGAGGACCCCTGCTCTAGGAGGACAGCAAAGATAGGGCCCGTCTGGCCTCCTGTGGGAGGGAGTACCTGAGTCAGGAAGCAGCAACAGAGAATGCCCTCTCCCTTGTCCCAACCAAACACCTGTGAGGATGGTTGGCCTGAGAGAAAGGCCTCTCTGGATGATCTTAATAGCCAGGTAGGTTCATAAAAGGTGATATAGTGGTACCTCTTAAAACAAATTTAATTTGTTCTACAGGTCAATTTGTTTTAAAAAAATTATCTTACAAAATGTGGTTTCCCATAGGAATGCATTGGGAATGGATTAATCCATTCCAGATGCTATTTCTACTAAACTTTCAACACAATGTGGGGTGAAGACCAGTTTCTTTTTCCAGTTTGCCTTTCATAAGTACGGTACTGTACTGTATACTAGCCCAGTGCTTTACCAAAAGAATGAGTAACTTAGAGACTTCATTGGGGCTGTATAATAATAGGTGGCATGATTATAGCAACATGGAAAGAATGTACAGCAATACCTTGGTTTACGAGCATAATCCGTTCCAGAAACATGTTTGCAAATCAAAACATTCTTATATCAGAGCAAATTTCTCCATAAGAAATAATGGAAACTCAGATTATTTGTTTTGGGGTCCCATAAACCACATACTGTACACACATAATGCCAAAACTCACAAAAGAATTTGGCTAGAAGTCCATGTCCACACCATGGTTTAGGTACCTGGCTGCAGAATCTGCTGTTTGGGATTAAAAACTGGATTTTATTCTGTATTTTTAATTTGACAATAGTAAAGTGAATTTTGTAGCCTAATATATACTTGACTAGCTGCCCCATTACTAGAAATCGCTTGGAAAAAATAAGGAATGTTGAAAACAAATAACAAAAAATATAAATATAAAGAAAAATAAAACCCTAACCTGCACTCCCCTTTGAAAACGTTCCTGGCTGGTGCAAGGGAGACCTCCATTAATCTCTCCTCCCTCTGCTTTAGAGGCTGCCTAAGACAGAACATTTCCGACAATCACCCACAATCCAGCGGGGGCGGGGGGGGAGATAAGGAGAGCCCACTCCAGTGCTTGCATATCAAGACATTGGTTGTTGAACAAGGCCAAATTTAGAAGAAATTTTTGCTTGTCTTGCAAAAGAGTAACCAAGTTACTCTTAAACCAAGGTATTGCTGTAATGAAAGAAAGAAAGAAAGCCATGGTGTGTTCTGTAGGCTTTTCATTGGTATGTTTGCAGATCTATAGATCTTGGATTATTATTTCCTACTGATGTTCCCCCACCTAGATGCTGAATACATATAGTATGGCACATATGTACGCAAATGTTCTGGATTGTAAATTGAATTTTGGTATGATAGTTGTTTTTGGAATGTAGTCAATTTATCCAAAGCCAGCTCATTATGGGGAATCCATTTTCTTGTTTGGTTTCTTTTCTTTTTCTTTTTCTTTTCCTTCACTTTTTGAAAGCAAAATCAGCATTGGCAGACTGCAAGTTTGGGGGAAAAGTTACTCTTTTTATCTTGGCTGGGTCTTTGGCGGGATCAGAATTCTCAAATGTTCTTTTCCCAGCTTAGAAAAGTGATCGTTGAGTAATAAAAGGTTAAGCAGTCCTTCCTGCATTTTGTTTTACCGCTTTCCTTGATTTGTTTGAAGAAAAGGTTTATCTTGCTTTGGGGGGGGGACATGTTCAGGCAGAAAAAAGCAGGAGACTTGTATAATATGTTATATGAGCCTTAAGATACAAACTGTCCATTGCCTCAGACGTTAGTATATTTGCACTTAGAGTAGGCACAGTTTAATTTTATTTATGGAGAATCAGAGCACAAAATCCCATTTGATTGAATAGGCCGAATGTAATGTGATTTACAGCATTTAGCAACAGGATTTCAGCCGCTCTGGAAGTTGAGTCATGGCAAATGGTTCAGTTGCCATGACTCAACGTCCAGATAAACTCACTTGGATGACTAAGAATTTTCACAAACAGATTTCAGCTGCTGTATTTTACAGTGGCCCCAGCAGATGCCTCTGGGAGCAGATGAGACAACTCGATATCTGTCTCCTGATATCACTCCCCTGCATCTGGCATTTTGAGCTACCTCCCCCCCCCCCCATTTAAGCCTGGAGATAACACACATCCCCATCATGGCTTATAACTTGTAATGGACTTTTCCCTCAGGAATTGCTCCAATATGCTTTTAAAGGCATCCAGGCCAGTTGTTATCACCACATCCCGTGGCAAGGAATTCCTCTGCTGAAAATAAAAAAAAGGAAAAACTGAGGAAATTTGATTTCTTTAGCTGCATATGTAAGACACTAAATTCTTCCTTCTACTTCTTCCTCTTTCTACTCATAGCAGAGTAACTGTGGGATCTTTAAGAGCACAATAATTTTTTTCGGCCTTAGGTTGTAAGGTAGCCTTTTGGCAGACATAGTATAAGTAATTATTTTGTTGAATTTTGTAATATTCAGAGTATAGTTTTGATTGTTCACAAACTTTTGCATTGTTATAGCAGGTGTATTCTTGCCCAAACATAAGTTCTTCCCTATTTCATTAGCTCATTAATTTCTCTTCCTCACCGGGGGTCGGGTGGGGGTTCAGACTATAGGACTTCTGCCATCATAGTATATGGCTCCCTGCAGCTGTGACAGCAGCTCTTCCACCTTGTTGCTGCCACCAAGAAGGAGGAGGTTCAGATTCCTCTATCAGCTTTAATACAGCCACTAAAGCTGAATCTTCAGTTTCAGTTCATAGTTATCACATAGTTATCATAGTTATGTACTTTGATTTGGAACTAGTGTCCCCACACTCATACAGTGTGATCTGCATTTCAGCACACAATCCCCACAATCAACACTTCCTTCCTTCCTTCCTTCCTTCCTTCCTTCATCAACTATTTTGATAGTTTACTGTTAGGCTTCTTAGTTTTTAAAGGATTGCACAGCATTAGGGAAACGGTGGCAGTTTTCTAAAGTTCTTCATAATCTGTGCAGAACCACACATAATGCAGAAACATATGAACAATGAAGTGGTTTTCATTGGGGTTTCTATTTTGTAGCAATTTTTTATTTTTACTTTTATGTGCAGAGGTGATCTAGCAATGAATTATTGTATCGGTGTAATGGCTCAGTGCTGGACTTGTTATTGTTGCTGTTGCATGAACAGAAGAGAATGTGCAACCTTACTGTTGCTCTCACTGCAAGAAAACTGCTAGTATGACCTTTTATTTATTTACTTGACTGTGTGGTAAATCTATGGATAAAAATAAAATGTTTTATTAATAAAAAACAGATTATATCAGAGTATGTTTGACTTACAACTGTAGATACATGCTTCTCTTGTTCCTGGAGCCAGTTTCCACCGTATATTAAAGGACTTCTAGGGCTGGAAACCAAGAGTTCTAACGTGATGGACGTGGTGTTAGAACCTGTCCGAGACTTAGCGGCAGCATATATTGACGACATCATTATATTTAGCAACAGTTCGGTGGATCATTTAAAACATATTGCCCAGAAAGCCAGCGTCATGGCAAATCCCGACAAATGCAAGGTGGTGTGTGCCCAAGTAAACGATGTAGGGTTTAAGGTAGACAAATGCCAGATTGAGCCTCTACCCGAAAAAATTATGAAGATGTCTCATTGGGTACGACCCCGGACAAAAAGGGAGGTCCAACAGTTCATTGGTCTAACCAGTTATTACCGTCAGTTCATCTCACATTTTGCTGAAATAGCAAAATAGCCCCACTCACCGATCTAGTCAAGAAGGACAGCCAAAGATAGTATGGTGGGGCATTAAAGAAGAAATAGCTTTCAACACCTTAAATTATGTTCCTATCCAGTAAGGTATACTCCTGATTTTAACCTCCCCTTCGTGGTTCAGATTGATGCTTCAGAGAGGGGGCTAGGAGCAATACTGGCCCAGGAAGTACAAGAAGAACATCCCATCCCCTTCCTAAGTAGAAAACTGACACCCAGGGAAGAAGTGTACGCCAAGGACCATGGTTGCGAGAGGAAGATGAGAGGACGGCACACTTGGAGGGGTGTGTGAGAAGGAAGGTGCGCCCTCCTTTCCAAAGAAAACATCCAGGCAGGAGAATGTGAAGGTTCAGCCCAGACAAGAGGAAAGGGAAGGTAGATCCACAGAGGTGGGAGAAGCAGGGAACCAAACCCAGGAGTTGGCATTAGGAGAATGGGCGGGGGAAGAACAGAAGGTGGAGGAGATTGTGGAGATTGTTAAAGAAGATCCCTGGAAGGGGGAACGGATAACCTTCAAACTCCCGTGAGAAGTGGCAGAACAGGAGTGGTGGGAGAAAAAAGCACGGAAGGCTCCATTTTGGGGGATAGACAGCAGATAGGGAGCAGAGGAGAGAGGCGTGGGAATACTTCGCACACAAGGCCCGCCATCGAGAACAACAGAAAGCCTTAGCGGAAATATGGCAGAATACCCGTGGAGCTGAGAGGGAGAAGAGCTTGGGTGAGAAGATGACTTAGAGGAACCTCTTGTGGTGGCAGTGGGAGTTTCGGGTGAGAGCCCCTCTATGTTAAAGGGTTTCACCGGACTTAATATGGGCCCGGGCCATTCAGAGGACAAGAACCCAACGGTTTGGTGGTGGACAGTTGAGCCCAGTTTACTGCTCGGTTTATAACTCGGGCAAGTTGCTTAGTTTTGGTCTGAGACCGAACCCTTGATTCCTGAAAAGGGCGGGCGAGCAAGTGAAGACCAATATGTAGATACAGAGCTTGTTAATAAAACGTATGCTTTTGCAAAAGGACTTGTGCCATCCTTGCGTGCAACTGCCGGGTGGAAAGGGGAGGGAGAAGATGGGGGCAACCCTCACAGACTTCTAGGGCTGGAAACCAGGCTAATTTTTTTAGCATTAAAGATTGGGAAAGGCATAGTCATCCAGACATTGGAGTGCTGCCCCAATAGCTCTAGTCAGTTGTAGTTAGTTATGGGATGAGTTGCAGTCCAGCCACCTTTGACAGACCATGTTTCCTACCCCTCTTTAGCACTATGTAGATCAGTAGGGGAAGACTTCAAGAGAGCAAGAAAGGGAAAAGGTGTTTTTTTTCCAACTTTCCCTTTCTTTGCAAGCCCCAAATAATAAGATGACATTTCTATTCCAGGAAGGCTGAAGCTGTGAGCTGGAGTTATGTTTGTTCATTTCATTGTATGCTTTCACATGTAGCTTCAGAATTAACATTGCAGAAAAGCAGCTGCACTTGGCCAAATGCTTACAGTTCTGTGTCAGTAGTCACGGAATAGCAGTTGAATGACGGTGCTGTTTATTATAATGTCAGAGTGATAACTAAGGGGTTTGCTGCCATGACAGTAGTGCCACATCATATTAACATTTAAATCAGAAACAAATAAATGTGAACTTAATGTGAGACTATAAGAGTTGGAGCAGCAGCTTCTCAGTCCATTAGGTTGGAGAAGCGTTGCAGAAAAATTGTCATATGGGACCCTCAAAATATCAGATTTTTCCTTTATTTTGAAAACTGTCATGTAGTAGAAAATGAATATATTTCTCAAATGTGGATCCCACAGTTAATCTAGTTTGTACTGGGCTAGCCCTTTAAGTACTGTACAGTGGAACCTTGACTTACATACTGCTTGACTTCCAGCATATTTGACTTGCAGCAAGAAAGGGCCTGTTTGACTTGAGTCGCAGGCTTTGACTTACATCTCAGAGCCCCGGCACAAGGCACCGGAATCAGGCGGCATCCACGACCCAGCATCGCGGCTGCCACCTCCAAACTGCTCCTGCCTTCTTCCTCTCCCCCGGAGCTGGTCCTCGGCCTCACCGAATCCGCTGCTGCTGCCGGAGGAGAAGAAGGGCTGGGAGCTCGGGGCTGGCCTCGCTGGTTAGATAGTCGGCTCAGTCTTGTAAAAAATCTGGCTGCAGAAGTCTGGTCCACAATGGAAGCATTTTAGTTGGGGAGCTGTACAGTTGTGGGACTCTAATGGTAACCATAGGGTTGTTCAGGACTTGGAACGTCAGGTTAAAAATCAGTAAAACTTCAATGTTAGACATTGTTGCTATGACCATTAAAAAGTGGAGGTGTATAACTTGTGGACTATAATTCCACTGCCTCCCCCTCTCTTTGAAGAGACGTTTCATTTACATCCCCGGAAGGAATCTCCTGTCCCAGTCAAATTTGTGTTAAATTGCTGTTTTCGAGGGTCTTTTTCATCATCTGGAACGGATTAATCCACTTTCCCATTACTTTCTATGGGAAAAGTTCATTTGACTTAAGTCATGTTTGACTTAAGTCTAGACCACTGGAACGGATTAATGACGTAAGTCAAGGTTCCACTGTATATCTGTTCTCCAGATTATCTTTGCCGTATAGCCAGAATAAAAAAAATAGCTGTTTTGAACGTTATTATCTTGTGTGTTCCATTTGAATGACCTGCCTTACATTTTATTTATTTATTTATTAGATTTATATACTGCACAATCTATCCCAGTGTTTTTCAACCTTTTTTGGGCAAAGGCACACTTGTTTCATGAAAAAAATCACGAGGCACACCACCATTAGAAAATGTTAAAAAATTTAACTCTGTGCCCATATTGACTATATATAAGTAATTCTCTTGAATAGGAATCAAATAAATCTATACCACCACCACCCATTAGTGTTGCCACCATAAATGCAAAAATACAGTAAAATTCAATCAACAATTTCTAGAACTACCCCCCCCCCCAAAAATTAATAAAAAGGCACATCTGAAAACCTATTCGAATATCTCAGGGCAATATTCACACTAGAAGAAAGCAGCTTTATATACTTCGGTCTTACACCAGCTTCCCAAAACCAGAAAGGGACAGTGGCTGGCGCCGCAGCTCTGTAGGAAGTTTGCTCGGTTGCTCGTGCTGGCTTGTCTGGCCTCCTTGAGGGCCACACTGATGATCAAGGACTGGGTGGGATTTTTGTAGGAGTCTGCCCCCCCTCCTTCCCTGCAATTCCAGAGCTGGAACTTAAGGGCATCATGCATCACCCGCCGCCTTGAGAAGACGGTGAGGATTTGGCCCAGAGCAGGCTGTCTCTCGCATCCTGCTCCCTCCACCTGCTTTACTCCCGAGGAAATCAGCTCACCCGGGTGGAAGGAGCAGGATGCGAGAGACAGCCTGCTCGGGGCCAAATCCTCCTGCCCAAGGGCGACGGCGAGGGACAGAGGGGCAAGGGGGATGGAAAGGGGTGAGGGGTGGGGTGGGCATGGGTGGACTTTACCTCTCCTTCGCAAACTTCCCTTGGGCGGCGCTCCGCCTGCCCGCTTTTCACTGGAAACGTGGCGGCGGCTGCTGCTGCTGAAGCTTCTGCCTCTTGGAAACGGAGGCGGCCGCTTCCTCCGCCTCGCGCTCTGCCTCGCCCGGGACGGGTCGGAAATGGGGCTCGGAGAGCCGCCGGTCTGGAGTGTCCCGCCGGGAGGTGGCGGCCAGAGTCGCCCGGGGGCTTCCTTTGGCCCCTCGCCAAGGCGGCTCGTCCTCGTCGCCAGAGTTGCCCACGAAGAGGTAGAGCAGGAGCAGCAGCGCCAGGCAGAGCGCCAGGGCCACCACTTTGCAGTAGAGTTTCATCGCGGCGCCCGGCAGCAGCAGCAGCAGCCTCAACAGCCCCGGGAAGGAGGAGGGGAAGGAGGAGCAGGAGGACAAGCCTGCGCCGCTGCCACCACCTCGCCCCTCCTGGCCCCCATTGCCCTCCTCCCGCTGGCGGGCTTGCAACGCCGTGCCACCCTGGACATCTGCAAGCGGCTTCCTCGACGCCCTGCCGGGGCACCGCGCGCACGCCAGGGAGGGGAAGCCGGCGCCGCCTCGCGCCACCCCTCGCCCTGCGGTGGCCAAGAGGAAGGCGAGGGCGAGGGAGGGAAGGAAGGAGGAGCCCCGGGTGGGCAGGCGGGCGGGCGGGCGGCGGTGGGAGAAGCCCCTACCGTAAAGACCAGAATAGCTCCTTGCCCTACAATGGGGAAGCAAGCTCTCCACACCCCCCTCCTTCTCCCTCCAGAGAATTTATCATTTAAATCAGTGTTTTTCAATTTTTCCAACGGCACACCAGGCAACATCTCGCGGCACACTAGTGTGCCGCGGAACAGTGGTTGAAAAACACTGATCTATCCCATAAGCTACTCTGGGCAGTATTTTAAATATGCTGCTTTTGATTATTCTATTTTATGTTTATTATTATAAGCCAGTAATGGCTGTAAGCATAGAAGCAGGTTATAAATGTTAGGTAGGATCAGGGGAGTGCTGGTCATGCTTTATTTTAAATTTGGAGAAGACAATAGTATTACTAAATTATGTCTTCTTTTTACATATTCCAAGAGAATTCTGGTTTCTCTTGGATACTTTGGATTAAGTAATTCCATTAAAGCAAAAGGGAGGTTGAGCCGCGTGACCATCATAAAACACAATTGCAAAAATAGCTTACAGCAGGGGTGTCCAAACTTTTTGTAAGGAGGGCCAGATTTGGTGGTTGACAATTGGGGGGGGGCTGGCTGCTCCCTGACTCTGCCCCCCATTGCAAGGCCCATCCACTGACTCCTTGCATGCTCCACACACTAACCTCTAAACCAGGAAATCAAGGCAGGGACCCAAGCCTTATATATATATTAATTCATTCTGGTTCCAACTGGGAAATCTAGTGGATTTACTAAATTTTACCCCAATCCCAGGATGAAGCATGTGGGTCCTCTGCATCAACCCTTTTCTCCATTCCTCTGTCTCTGGTGAACAGGAATTTGTATGTCTCCTAGAAGCCATATGGAGATGGGTGAGGGAGTTGGGGCGTTGTATGACCCATGTTCCTTTGTTTGAAGAACGGGGGTGTGAAACCCAATGCTTAAGCAGCTTTTACAACTGCCTTCCAACTTCCTGCCTCTAACAAGATCCTGCCCTGGTGGCAACATCATCTAGCCATGGACTCATCATCTACTGTAAACAAGGACTTTAAAGGTAACCTCTTGGTAAAGCCCATCTTTTATCATGTCTCAACTTCTGAGACTTGCTTTGAAGAAGAGTCATTTACACTCGAAAGCTTGCAATGTTCTGTTTTTTTATTTTTATTAGTGGCCTATAAAGGTATCGCCTGTAACTTATTTTTGGATTAAGTAATATAATTTTATTTGAGTTAACTATTGGTGATCAAGATCCTACTGGGTGGAATTTAGTACATTGTCTGTTTGTGTCAGGCCTGCACAAATGTTCTTGCCTGTTTGTGTCAGGCCTGCACAACTCGTGTTGCGAAATACTCGTAAACCAAGGAACTCATAAACCGAGGTACCACTACATAACTTATTTATAGCCTTACCCATTTAGTCATCTGCTAAGCCATCTGGAAGTTGAGTCATGGCTACTGGACTTCTTTTTTGAGAGATAGAAACGTTTCGCTGTTCATCCAAACAGCTTCATCGGTCTGAATACAGCTAGTGCAAATCCTCCATCTTATAGGCAGCTTTGACCTCTTGTCACCCTGGCCTGAATTAGGCTCGTAAGATGAATAGTGGCCGAAATAGGCTCGTTAGGGATACAATAGTATCCTTAGCCTTAAGGTGAACAATGGCCTAAGGTGCTGAAACCTATCAATAATGGGTCGTTAGCTATGGCCTTGGTGGTGAAGGCTTTTTGATTTGCCTGGGGACTTTGGAAAGCACAGCCTGATAAGTAGCAGATAGACTATGCCGGAGCCCACCACCTCTGTTGAGGGAGGGGTTTTCAATGCTCACATGAATGGCCTCCCTTACTCCTCTTTCAAACCACATCTCTTCTTTGTCTAATATGTGTACATCCTCATCTTTGAAAGAGTGCCCTTTGTCCTTCAAATGGAGGTGTACTGCTGATTCTGGTCCTGACCTGTTGCCCCTCCTATGTTGGGCCATCCTTCTGTTTAATGGCTGTTTAGTTTCTCCAATGTAGAGGTCTGAACACTCCTCACTACATTGGACCGCATATACTATCTTGCTCCTTTTATGGTTTGGTATCGGATCCTTTGGGTGGACAAGTCTCTGCCTTAGTGTGTTTGTGGGTTTGAAATAAACAGGGATGTGGTGTTTGCCAAAAATCCTTTTAAGCTTCTCCGACACTCCAGCCATGTAAGCTAACCCAGGAACCCAAATTTGTGCCCAGTCCCTTCAAAATGTAAAATGTTGCCCTCCATCTCTTAAGCAGATTATTTTGAGGAACCTTCATAGTGTTCGGGGATCCATCCCAATTTTTTAGATACTGTATTTAAATGCATTTTTGAAAGTTATTTTGTCTACCAGAGTGCATGGTGGAATTTCTTTTTAAAAAATTATCATGAAAGATTTTTGGAGTGGATTTTGTGGCTGTCCAAAGTCATTTTCCCAGACTGAAAGTAGTCCCATGACAATTAAAAAGTCTTTCTGGAATGTAAAGAGTCAGCCCTGGTTAGTGCTTGGATGGGAGACCACCAGGAAATACCAGTTGCTGTAGGCGCCTGGAGTAGGAACTGGCAAACCACTCCAGTATTCCTGCCAAGAAAACTCCATGGACATGGGGTCACAAAGAGTCAGTCATGGCTGTAATGACACAACACACACACACACAAAGGTAACTATGTGTGAGAGAGTCTGAGCTAGAATCCAAGTCAAGTAAATCCAAAAATCACATAATGGAGCAGGAATAGTCTAAAAGCCATAGTCAAACAGTCCAACAGGAGCCAGAAAAGGTGTCTACTAAGGAAGTAGCAACTGAAGTTCGTATAGCTGGGTGCCTCAACCTCACCTTGAGCTCAGCTGTAGATTTTGGCCTGCTAGACTTCCTGAGAGAAAGCGTTTTCCCAAGAGAATATCTCCACTTCTAAGGAAAGCTCTTCTCTTGAGAAGACCTTTCTTACAGCTAACATAACATTGGTTTGAAACAGCTGCCAACACCATAGACCGGATCGCCCCTAAGCGCCTTCTCCGGTGCCGAGCCCGGCGCTCACCGTGGTTTACGGGGGAGCTCCGGGCAATGAAGCAGGTGAGGAGAAGGTTAGAGCGCAGCTGGAGAAAAACCCGGACGGCAAGTAGTAAGGCTGCCGTTGACTCCCAGACTAGTCGCTATTCCAACGCGATCACGGAAGCCAAGTCATCGTTTTTCTCCGTGAGAATTGGTGAGGCCTCTAACCGCCAGGCGGAGCTCTTCTGGGTGGTTCGAGACCTCACCAATCCTAGTCTGGCTAGGCCTCCTCCTACTGATTTCAGTAGTGAGAATTTCGCAGCCTTTTTTAGATCCAAGATTGAGGCCATCCATGCCGGCTTTGACTCCGGTTGCGGTAGCACTGCCCCGGCATCCCCGGTTGCTGGTCCGCCTTCGTCGCCTCGGTTGGAGGAGCTTGGGCCTGTTTCCGCTGTCGAGGCCTCCAGGGCTATGGCGCACTGCCGGCCGGCGTCCACTCCTTTTGACCCTTGCCCCTCCTGGCTCATTAAAGCTGCCAGCGGGACCATGGCTGAATGGGCTTCTGCCATCGCCACCGCCTCTTTCAGCGAGGGGGTCTTTCCCTCTCGTCTGAAGGAGACGGTGGTTAAGCCCATCCTTAAGAAGCCGGGCCTTGCGGCGGACGATTTAGGCAACTATCGTCCGATCGCTAATGTCCCGTTCATGGGCAAGGTCATCGAGAGGGTGGCGGCGGTCCGGCTGCAGTCGTACCTTGAGGATTGGCAGTGCCTCGATCCATGCCAGTCGGGGTTCAGGCCCCGTCGGGGGACTGAAACAGCTTTGGTCGCCCTGCAAGATGACCTGCTCCGGGCGGCCGACAGGGGTTGCTCTACCCTGTTGGTTCTCCTGGATCTGTCAGCGGCCTTTGATACCGTCGACCACGGTATCTTACTGGATCGGCTCTCTGAGGTTGGAATCGGGGGCACTGCTTGCAGTTGGCTCCGATCCTTCCTGGAGGGCCGTCCCCAGTATGTTCAGCATGGGGGGGAGCTGTCGGCCCCGTGGGTTCTCCCTTGTGGGGTCCCGCAGGGGGGCCGCTCTCCGCCGTTGCTGTTTAACATCTATGTAAGGCCGTTGGCTGGGGTCATTAGGAGTTTTGGAGTGTGCAGTCATCAGTACGCTGATGACACGCAGCTCTATCTCTCCTTTTCCACCTCTGCAGTGGAAGCTGTGCGGATCCTCGATGGGTGCCTGGATGCCGTGCTGGCTTGGACCGGGGCGAACAGGCTTAAGCTCAACCCCGGGAAGACGGAGGTTATGTTCTTTGGGGGCTCGCCGTCTGGGTACGGTGGCCCTTTTCCCTCTCTGGGGGGAGTTTCCCTCCGGCCTGTGGAAAGGGCGCGGAATCTGGGAGTGGTCCTGGACCCGGCGCTGACCATGGAGGCCCAGGTGGCGTCGGTTACCAGAGCCGCGTATTACCATCTTCGCCAGATCGCCCAGATCCGCCCGTACCTGGACGGTGACTCTCTGAGAACAGTGGTCCAGGCACTGGTGATCTCGAGGCTGGACTACTGCAACGCCCTCTACATGGGGTTGCCCTTGACTCTTCTCTGGCGTCTGCAGCGGGCGCAGAATGCGGCGGCCAGGCTGGTGGCTGGTGTGCGTCGTTATGACCACATCACCCCAGTCCTGGCCCGCTTGCACTGGCTGCCCGTTGCGGCCCGGATTAGATTCAAGGTCTTGGTTTTAGTTTATAAAACCCTCCATGGCTTGGGACCGGACTACCTGACAGAGCATATCGCTCAGCGATCCACCTCGGCCCGACCTGTTCGGCAGGTGCGAGCGCACTCGCTGCGGGTTGCCACTCCTCGAGATGCCCGGAAATCGGTCACCCGGAATCGGGCTTTCTCGGTGGCAGCCCCCTCCCTTTGGAATTCCATCCCTAGCGAAGTGCACTCTGCAGAGTCCCTGCTGGCCTTTCGAAAAGCTGTAAAAACCTATTTATATCGAGAGGCCTTTGGCGAGCCCTGAATTCTCTCTTTTTTTTTTCTTCGTTACGTCCCGCCATCTTTAATGCCCAAGCAACCATGTTAAGTGTCTTATGTCATGTCTGTGCTTGGTTGATAGCTTTTATATTGCCGGGTTTTGGATGCACCGGGTTTTAATGGTTTAGTTATTTGTTGTAAATTTATAATTATTGTTTGTGTTTATTGGCGCTTGTTCGCCCGTGTAAGCCGCTTAGAGTTTCGTATGAAAGATAAGCGGGGTATAAATATAATAATAAATAAATAAAAATAAATATCCAGCACAACAAACTGTACCAAAAGTTCAAGCATGGAAGAAGATGGGTTTGCCAGGAGTCGATTCTTAGCTGCAGAGTTCTTGACAAGATGATAATAATTGGCAGGCAGTATTCGACTGTTTGTTATTTTTCTTGGCTGCAGAGTTTCAAAAATATCATTAGCTTAACATGTCTCTCCGCTCCCATATATTCTTTATGGTATTTACTCAGAGTATGGCAAATATGCTTGGTATATGTGGGTCGAACAAATGTTAACTTTGAATTACTAGTGGTAGCATTATTGTACAATAAATGCTACTCAATTATAGGTAATCATTTTGACCAAATGAAAAATTACAGTATGAATAATGAACTTTATAACTATATAATAATTTGTCTCTTCTATTTATTTACAGGTGTGTTGGCTCTTTGATATCTCAGGATGCCACTGGTAAAAAGAAACATAGACCCTAGGTATCTTTGTCATACAGCATTACCACGAGGAGTAAAGAATGAACTGGAATGTGTTACTAATATCTCCTTGGCAAATATTATCAGACAGTTAAGTAGCCTAAGTAAGTATAATGCATTATGGATTAATAATTTTTGACTTCAAGTATAATATGGCTATATTTTAAAGCTAAAACAATACCTTCCTTCAAAAAACAAATTCATTGGTATTTATCCTTCTCCTTCGTGGCCTTCGTGAAGTCACACAGATGGGTTTCCCAAGCAACCCTGCGCTAGAGGTCGGACTTCCCTAGCAATAGGAAAGTTCATTAGTCTCCTCCCCCTGGCACCGCACATGTGCGGTAGCCTTCCCGCCCAAACGACTCAGTTCCTCTTTACTGCCAATGGTTAGAGGTCATGTTTTTGCTCGTCTCCGTGGATTTTTTCTTCTTTGACTGAAAATCGTCGATTTAGACCCTCTTATGTCCTTCTTGCCTCCTTTCAAAAAGTGTGTCAAAATGTTCTTCTCATAGCTATTATTGTTGAATTTAATGATAATAAATACTAAGTAGTTTTGCAAAATATGTTTTATAAAATGTAAATGTTGACACAGAGAGAGCAGTGGTGGAACTAGAGGAGGGGCAACAGGGGCAAATTCCCTCGGGCACAATGATCTTAGGGCACTAAATTGATGTTAGAGGGTTGTGAGCACCTTACTGGAATAGGCAGCCTCCTTTGTTGTGAAGAGGAGGGGGAGGAGTATATGAGAGGAGGGGGAGGAAGAGGAAAGGGACTACCACTACGGCTGGGATAGATGGGTGGGCTCTGTGTGTGTGTGTGTGTGCATGTGTGCATGCGCACATGTAAGGTTTATGTGGGTTGGTGGGGGAGACAAGCTGGGCAGGCAGACGTGTGGGAGCACCAGCGCACACACGCATGTCCTGATTTTCTCAGATATGGTGCTTCAATGTATGTGTTGACTCCTCCTCATCTCCTGATCATCTTGTTAAGTTCTGCCCCAAACAGCATGGGGCTTTCCTCCCCCCCCCCCCCCCGCATTGCCTTCAGAACCTCCTTGCAAAGTAGATAAGGCAGACTCAGCCAGCCAGGGAGGTCTCAGGTCTGTGGCTCATTTCATCTTTTTATTTAAAACAACTATTATTTCTATTTTGCATTTGCATTTAATTTAGTGTTGAGCACAGAGCTCCCCTTTCTTTCTGGCAGCACTTGGTGGTGATATCAGTAATACAGAAACAGCGGCGGCAACAACAATAGAGCCCCGTGGCGAAGGAGGGAGGGGGAAGGAGGGGTGGGCCAGCCAGCCACGGGCCAATCAAAATGGCCTGGTGGGCCAGATACATGGCTGCTGTCAACATTTCTTCATGGGGGTGAAGTATACACAGTGGCATGTGCCTTAGTTATAAATACCTTAGATGGGTGTTATTTATTCTCCATGGATTTATTTTTGAAAAAAACACTGAAAATTTTCATCTGGTCAAAAATGTAACAGTCCCAGCGTTGATCAGTCATCTTACAACCCCTCAAGTTATAGGCCCATTTCCAGCCTCAGTTAAAATTCCTGGTTTTGACTGGTAAAGCTCTAAGCAGTGGGTCTTGGCTATCTCAAGGCTCAGATAGGTCTGAGTAAAAGGCAGATATTTGAAATCAAGAATGGATCCTCTTCGTTTCATATGTTTGCATGATTTTCCCAAATTACCTTCAGTTCATACATCTCATTAATGTTCATATGTTACATAATAATCATGGGTTCTTCTTCGTGGTCTTCTGTGATTGCACTCAATGATGGGTCCCATTATTGGACCCATCACTGCCCACAGATTGCACAGTGGTCCCCCGCCCTATATCCCCCTATATCGCGGGACTGCAGCCAGGGCATTTTAAACCTTCCCCCCTTCCCCAAGCCCCAGGCTCCGTCTGATTGTCGCTGGGGTGGGGAAACAAAAGGTTTTTCTCCCCCACCCCAGCACCAATCAGCTGGAGACTGAGGCTTGCCTCCATGGAGGCATTGCGCGCCGCCTCTCCCCACGCCCGCACCCCGGGGGATCGGGAAAAGCGGCGTGTGATGTTTAAAATGATTTTAAGCAACGGAGCCAAGCATCGACATCAAAGATGCATCGACTCCGATTACTCTGACTATGCTCTTACTATGTTGAACCTGATGAGTCATATTCCAAGGCCGATTGGCCTCGGCATACAAAGCGTTGAAGGTACGAGCAACCTAATGTGGTCTATCTCCAGCCAGAGTTCGTCAATTTTTCACCCAGGGCACATAATCGCCACCCTTCTTCCACCTCAATGTCACGCTCCTTCTATTTCATCCTCTGCCTTGCCTCCACAACGCAGGCAAAAACACAAGGCTACAACTCCTTTAGAGTCTCAGCTAAATCCGCCTACCGTCGACCATAATGTTAATAAAAGTTGTACCACATGCAATAAAGCAGGCATGTCCAAACTTTGGCCCTCTTGAAGTTTTGGAACTCCCAGAATTCCAAGCCTGTATTGCCAATGGCAAAGGACTGTGGGAGTTGTTGTCCAAAACATCTGGAGGGCTGAAGTTTGGACATACCTACAATAGAGGATCATCCTCAGCTGCTGTGGAACCCCACCGTCCAGCCTACTCTATCTAAACATCGAACCCATCTGGTTTCCTCTACCTTGAAGGATGCTTCTCGAGCTTGACGCTGCATTCCATCAGTGCATCCATCTCTGGTGTTGTCTGCACAATGTAATTCTGGTTGCCATTCATGTCTCCACGCAAGAAAACCAGATTGCGGACTCACTAAGCAGATTAACATTTGACAACCATGAGTGGTCCCTTCACCCCTTTGTGTTCGCAAAGATATCAGCCACATGGGGCAGACCCCAAATCTCTTCGCTTCCAGGCACAATGCCAAATGCCCCATGCTACCATGGACTTCTCACCTACTATGCCTTTTTCCTCCAATACCTCATCTTTATCATCAAACTCAGAGGACACAGCAAATGCAATCTCCCCACCACCACAAATTTATTTATTTATATACAATAGAAGCAAACAAAACAAAACAGCAATTCCAGTGACCAGACTCATAAAGCAATGCAATCTGAATAGCTCCCTGGTGGCCTTGCCAACCATGGTTCTCCATCCTGAAGAACATGTCCACCGAGCATCTTTGTCTCCCTCTCAGTCACAACCTCCTCTCTCAGAGGAACTGCCAAATACTACATCCAGAGGATACTCCACTTGACAGCATGGATAATTGTCCCTCCATTTCACAGATAAATTATTTGTCTAAAAAATCTTCCACAAGGTTATTATACCATTACAAAATCAATGTATTCAAATCATTTGCTGCATCTCGATATTTGCCTCCAATCCCTACTTCTATAGAAACCTTGTTGGCATCTCTACACCATCTTGCCTCCATGCACCGCTCTATCTTCACGCTCAAGGTCTATGTTGCTGCTGTTGTTGCTCACCAATCAATTGGTTCATCTGCAGCAGCCTTTTCCCATCGTCCTCTCCTGAAGGACTTTTACAAGGGCCTTAAAAACATTGTACCACAATTTAAGTTCCTACATCTCAGTGATCACTTACCATTGTGCTCCAGCAACTTACGTGTCCTCCCTTCGAACCTCAAGTGAAGGCTTTGGATAAACTTTGCATTTAAGACCATCTTTCTGGCCGCTATTACTTCAGCTCAGCAAGCTGGAGAACTAACTGCTTTCAGAATGGATTTACCCTTCCGTCAATTTCACCCCAATAAAGTGACGTTATTTCCAGATGCAACTTTCCTGCCAAAGGTAATCTCTGACTTCCATATGTCCCAACCCATCTTTTTGCCTACCTTTTTCCCAACCCCTCGACTGATTTGGAACGCTCCTATATTCTCTCAATGTTAAAAGAGCCCTTTCATATTATCTCTCCAGGACTTATACTTTCCACTCCACTAATCACCTTGTTTGCACTTATGGTGCTAAGAAGGGACAGCCCATGTCTGCCCAAGCTATCTCAAAATCTATAGCGCTACTATCACCTTGGCCTATCAGCTCTCAAAGACTCTGCTTCCAACATCTATCTGGGCTCATTCCACTCAAGCGATGTTGACTTCTACTGCCTTCTTAAAGGGTGTACCAATTCCTGATATCTGTCAGGCTGCAACATGGTTTTCATCTCTGACCTTTGCCTCTTTACCGACTTGATGCCCATGCCCGTGCCGAGACAACCTGTGGGTGTACAGTTTTAACTTCAGTCCTTCCGTGACTACCCTCCTCTGGTAAGTCTTGCTTGTTACTCACCCATTATGTGCAATCACAAAAGACCATGGAGAAGAAAAAGAGGTTACTTACCTATAACTCTGGTTCTTCAAGTGCTCATTCAGTGATTCCACACAAACCCGCCCTCCTTCCCTGTATCTGTCATGTAAGTTTCTGTCACCATTGACAATAGCGGAAAAGCGGAACTGAGGTAGGAGTGGGCGGGGTGGGTTATATAGGGTGGGAGGTCCTTCAATCTAAACAGCTTCTAGAACATTCTGAGAAGTTACTGTGTGTGCACACATTATTAACCCATTGTGTGGAATCACAGAATGACTACTCGAAGAACCAGAGTTACAGGTAACTAACCTCTTTTTTATCTTTATTTGGCAGAAAGCTCATATACTTCAAAAAAAGCTCATATATTTCAAAAATACATATTTTTGAAGGTCTGGAAACCCCCATACAGTACTAACAAAGTCATTTTTAAAAAATTGAAATTGTGATTTAAATCATGATTTAAATAAAATTGATTTTAACTACCCTGCATTAGTATTTTCTCCACTAAGGATTTGATATTCTTAGTCTTTCATGTCATTCTCATCCCATAGAAAGCTTATTGTTATATTGTATTATTATGATCAATTCATCTGATTCTTCCCATTCCCACCACATGAAAGTTTGCTATTACTGTATATTATTACTTATAATCCAAATTCAAAAGTCTGCTTATAAATACTTTCCTGTTTAGTCTCAAAAATAGATTAATTTTGTAATTTTGAAAAATTAATTTTAGCTCATTTGTCCTGAATTTAATTCTGCTTTGCATATAAAACAAATGAAAAAAGAAAGGAATGAAATAGATCCTTGCGTCTGTATATTAATTTATATTAATTTATATTAATATTTCATAAGTTTCACTGGGTTCTACAGGATCCTTACTGAAAAGACTACTTTTTCCTTTCAGCTATTAGGTCTTCAAAGGGCTCTCACGTGGAATATGGAAGTGCTACCCTGAACTGCTGCTGTTTATAGTATCTTTTAACCACTAGGATGCCAGTGTTTTCTATCCGGTGTCTGTGAAATGATTTTCTTGGCTATAAGATGTACAGTGCAGATCTTCTCTGAGAGATAAAAGATTTTTAATTCATCCAGGATCCTTGACCTAGAAGTTCATTATGACTTTGTGGGGTGAAAGCTAGCACACATTTTTTTCTTTTCAAATATGCTTATTGGATATTTTATATTCTGGAATAACAGGCTGGCTGTATACTTATCTTCCCTGCTTAGCTTTTAAAATTAAAATATTAATTGGAAACTCTTCCTCCCCCTGTACACACACTATTTCTATAGATCCTATAGATTCCCCCACCCCCTGTTGTCTGTGTCACTTATGAAGTCAGTATATAAATAGCAAGGAAAGATTACTAGCTGGAAAGAGATTTAGGTCTTTGGGTCTTCTCTTTTAGAAGCATAATACCTTCACTCATGCCTTTTGAATGAATGATGTTTTAGTTTGTTGTATGTTGTAAGCCTCCCAGAGTGGCTTTCTGCCAGAGGGGTAGTACTGTATATAAATTGAATAAATAATAAATAAATAAATTGATTATCAGTTTTTCAAAGAAATGACAAAAATAATGCTGAAAAAGCAGAAGGAAACGCAGCATGCTGGCTAACAGAATAGCCCAAAATGTCTTGACTTCAAATCTGATTTTGTAGGAGAGTTGAGAGTGTAATTAAATGGCTAAATGCCCTTGAGCAACAAAGCCTGTAGGGGTGTAGATAGGTTTGCATTTGTTCAGAGCATACTTTAGATTCCTAGAATATTAAACATAGTCCATGGCTCCTTAGAATCTCTGCATTTGAGGCAAAAACTATATTGCCTGAGATTCCCATCCATGTACAAGTTCTTAGCATTAAATCAATTAATGACACGAGTTGTTTAAATAGAGAAAATTACTTAAAAGACTCTTTAGGTAAAAAAAAAACAGCATACACCTGTATCCTTTACAGCTTTATGGTTGGATAGCTAATTTGGGTACTTTGTTGTGGAGCCAGAGGTTGGATGTTCGATCTGAGATAAGTGGCAGCTTCTCAGAGCATCTCTGGAATAAGAATGGTAAACTGTTTTTGAATAGTCTATATTTAGAGAATACTGAAAATGGTCAGGATAAGTCAGATGGCAGCTAATTAGGTATGAATGGTAGTCAGTCTAAAAATTATTTTGTGTGATATTTTGCTATATTAAAATACCTTAAAGTTTACATTAGAACATATATAATATAGTGGATGAAATCTTGTTGTTTAGCACAGGATAAATATACTGGTATTATATGATCGTTTCAGATATCCAAAGCAGATTATAGAACTGATTGCCCATACATATTGGGGTTCTTCTGTATATCCAAATGCAACCACCAGATGTTTCATCTTTAATGGGACACAAATTGCAAATAGCAAAACATATCCAGATCCAACACAGGTGGATCATATATCCATATGCAGCTGCAGTGGTATCTCAGTTTAAGTAATTAATGCGTTCTCCAGGATGTTTTGTATCCTTAAAAATTGTAAACCAAAGTGCGGTTTCCCATAGGAATGCATTGAAAACCAATTAATCTGTTCCGCAGGTCCGAAAAAAAAGCCAAAAAAGTCACACAACAACCCCTCCCCCCATGCAGAATGCCCAGAACAGGCACAGAAGCAATGAAGGATCAGCTCCTTACCTTTCCACCACTTGAGAAATGCACCAAAAAAATTAAAAAAAAAATGCTGCAGAAAATGTCCAAAATGGCTCCAAAACTTGATGAAAAAGCAGCTCTAACTCCTCCCACACCTCCATAAACTATGAGGGTACAATGCATCCTGGGCGTACTTTTTTGCAATGCCTAACAGAAAAAAAAATGTAACCTGCGACATTCCATTGAAAATGTTCTTAACCTGAGGCATCCCCATTTCCAATAATTTCTTTTTGTAACCCGAAGCGTTTCTAACCCGGGGTACCACTGTACTGGGTTTTTCTTTTTGTTAGGACACAGAAATTACCAATAACAAAACAAATTCAGACCTAACAGAGTTTTGGGAACTTGCCATGGAAGGTTTGATTTGGAAGACTCAATCGTGTGCTCCTTATCTTACTCAGTTCCATTTGTCTTATTATTGAAAAGATGTTTAATTTTTAATTCAGATGTTTCCCAGTTGTTTCCCAGTTGGGATAAATACATATCAGCATGGGTTTAAGAAATGTTGTGTTCCATTCACTAACCTATTGTTGTGTTTCTTGCTGTATGATATCATACGCTGTGACTAAATTAGGTAATCTCACTGAAGTTTCAAATAAACATGTAAAGTACCAAAATACTGGTTACCAGTTTACTAATAAGTGCTGTGTATGACTCTGAGAGTGATTTCCCATAGGCAAAGGTATCAGGCAAGGGTATATTTTATCTCCCAATCTGTTCAATTTGGTTGTAGAACATATCACAAAAAAGCTGGATTAAATACAAATTAAGGAGTGGAAATTGGTAAAATAAACATCAGTAATTTAAGATATGCTGATGACATCATATTAATGGCAGAGAAGCAGCAGCGATTTGAAATTATTCCTGATGAAGATGGAAAGAAAGTGCAGAAGGAGGTATAGCGGGGGTTCATCTTTGATCTGAGGCAGTTCCTTCTTGGGGGAACTCACCACCAATGGAGATGGCAGATTTGAACAAAACTCTTTGTTGAAACTCTCTTTAACATTGTAAACAATACTTTTGGTAGGCATAAACTGTGCAAACTCACCCGGCAACAAAGACTCTTTTCATCCAGGATTCTCTATCTCTAGTGTCTTTCGGGATAAGGAAGTATCCCAAAGAGCTCACAATTGGTTGGCTTCCTCAGGTGATTCCCACATCCTGAACACAGGGCGCCACAACATGGATGTCATGCCCATTCTGCTGCTGGCTCCGACATCCCTCTCTGTTCTACTTCCACCGGACATACCTTCCTTGATGCTAGGAAAGATGTAGACCTTCTATTCTGTGGGGTCCACACCTTTCATCATATCTACTACCAGTTCCGATCCCCCTTTCCTGCCTTTCCCCCCTTTTATTCTCACCCTCCTCTTTCCATTCATCTTCCCCCTCCTCTGTCAATAAGAAGCCTTCTACTATTGCTCCCCCCAGTGCATTTGAAATCTCTCTTTTCATTGGCTCTCCCTTTCCTTTCTCCCAAACTCATTTCTTTCAGGCTTGGCAGTACTGCACACATGTCACATTCTTCCATCCTGACGGGAAGGGTGGATGGTTCACTCAGCGTCAGACGCTCTCCCATTGCTTTGGTGTCACAGGAAGATTCTTCCCTGTTCATCCTTGATTCTTTTTATTTAAAAACTCCCAGCCCCTTGTTTAATAATGTTTCACCAGATCATGAGGATATCAGATCATGACCAGATCATCGGTCATGAGGAGGAGATTCTCACTTTACACGGTCAATATTAAATATATTCAGTATTGTCTTTAGTATATCCTTAAACTGTTTTTTTAATCCATCTCGTAATGAGCACATGCAACCAATTATCTGTAGATAATATGCTTTGGAAGACAGCCATCTGCAATCATGGCCAGCTCAATAATCATTTTTCATGATTATAAAAGTGCTTGTCATCTATGTTCACTTCCAGACTTTAGTATCAGGAACGTAATCTTGCCATGTGATATTGAGTATTTTCTGAAGACAGGTAAGATGAAAGTGGTTGAATTCTTGCATGGCTTTAATAGATGAGTTATTGCATGGCTTTAATAGAACAATGGCTTGATGCATCTTCAGCTTAATGGAAAATTTAATTCAACATTGATTCCACACAGAGGATTAAAGTCTTCCATGAACAGTGTTAGGTTTAGATATTTTTGAGGTCAGTTTATCAACGACAGCCCAGCATGAGATAGTGCTGCCAAGATACAGAAATTTATCTCTTACAGAAAGGGAATGTTCATATGCTATCAGAATTGCTTCTTCATAAAGTACGCCAGTGGCAAGTTGAAACATCACCAGAATCTTATCAATATTGATCTTTAGGCTGCAGTTGTTAACTGGAGCATAAAATAAATCAAGATTTCTCTGCATACAGAAGTACAGTTGCATTAAAATCACGGTCATTGGTAAACAGGAATTTAAACTTTTTACAAGATGAGACTTTAGTTACTAGCAAGAGATTGAATAGTTTCCCATTAGTGTGATATCAAAGAGTGACACCAGAGTTTTTTCACCATAAGCATCTCAGAGTGTTGCAGAAAACATTGGGGCGAGAACACAGCCTTGTTCCGCACCCTTTGTCATTGATCAGAGACGAAATTAACAACACAAGATTGCATATTGTCATGGAATTCTCAAATAATATGCATGGATTTCTCAAGATAATTCAGATTTCTTCTTGATTTTCTTCTCAACACACCATTTTAAAAGCTTTAGTCAGATCAGTGAACATTGTGTACAGGTTCACATGCTGCTTTTGATACTTTCTTTGTAGCTGTTGAACAGTAAATAACATATCAATAGTCTGTTGTTGTTTTTACAGAAGACAGCTTGCATTTCTGGTAAGAGGCCTCTCTCTAGGTACTCCATAAGGCTTTTCAGAAGAATTATTGCCAGAATTTTCCACTAGCTGTCATGAAGTTTCCAAAAGATGAATAATTGTTTCATCTTTGAACTCTTATCTTGTCCTCACACTTGTTGAAATAGTGTTGAGAAGCTGATTGTTACCTTTAAAAAAAAAGAAATTTGTATTAGAATTGCATTTGTCTTTGTGACTTTTCCATTGCATAATTGGCTAGAGTCCGTTAGTGTTTCTCCCAAAGATGGAAGGCAGTCCATGCAATTGTTAATTGGCACTTGTGGCAGCCTGCTAATAGCCTCCTCACCAGAAGGTCTGTTCAACACATTTTTTAAAATGCTTACCTCCATACCCACAAAATCTGTGACTTCTCCATGGTGAATACTGAGGGTATTTATTTAGTTTGTTGAGGAGAGTTCAGGTAGCCAGCATGCCCACAGGTTGGGGGGTCATTGGTGGTTTTGACAACTCTTCATTTGAATTGTTCTGAATAATATTTTAGTTCCTCCACAATCAACAAAGTCTACTCAGCCTTCCTGTTGAGCCTTGAGTAATACATTTTTTTCAGTGTAGACTGCAACTTACAACATATTTTTAAAGTCAGGTGATTTATTGGGTTGATATACAGATCATTATATAGTTAATCTTTTTGTTCAAAATGTTTTGTAATTTCTTTATCATTGTCATTAAACCACTCCCAAAAGACACATTTATTAGGTCTGATAACTTTCATGGCAGTAGTTTATAAGGTGTAAAATAAGAGTCTTCCATTGCTATTGAGTGATTCACCTTGTATATAAAATTTGGTCTATATTTGAATTTCATCTTATTGTTAGGATTAAACTGGATCCCTTGTTATTAAACCTGGAGACATTTACCTTATTTGATCTTGTTTACCTTTTGAATATTGTGGCAGTTTTATTCATATGTTCACTTCGGAGATAAGAAGCTTTTTGTTGAGCTAGCATTCTGTTCCACATTGCGTACATGATGTGTACATCTTGTCTGTCTCAACATCTGGTAATGGCACAGTCTAATGGGTGCCAATGTTGAAAACATGGATGCATCCAGGCTGCTTTGTTTTGGCTTCAAGGTCAAAATAGTGTGTTTATGGTGAGCATATAGTATTTGCTGCAAATCCTCAACAGAAGCAGATATGCAATCTTGTTTTGATGTCATCACTATTATGTTGGGGCATAAGCATTGACAAGCATCTTTCCAGAAAGTGGAAGTCTAAAGGTCATTGAGCAGTAGTTGATGTCTTTTGAAAGAGTGCTCCATTTGTTGACAACTTAGTTCTGAATAGCAAGATCAACTGTTTCTTGATGATGGGCCTCTTTAGGATGGCCACTCCAGAGAGGATAGCCAGCCAGCACCAGCTTCTTTCTGTTGTCCTTCTTCTTTTGAGAAGTACATAGCATTTAAAAGCAAAAACAAAATAAAAATTAAAAATTAAAAAGACAAAATGTGGCAGCACCTTAAAGATTAATGTTTATATATGTATATTTTTTAATGTGAGCTTTTGTGGAAAAGTCCGCTTTACTTAAATGTGCTTATGTCACCATCATAGTGCCACGTTCTCTGGCTACAAAGGCTGTTCTCCTCTCAGGTCTATCATTCCAGGGGCTTTTTAAAAGAGAGCTGACATTCCCTGCCCCAACTGATTCTTCTTTATCTTTTTAAATTTCTACCACAAAGTATGAGATCACTGACAAAGACAACTAGCTGGTCAGCATATGGTGAAGCAGACAGTCTTTGGGGCATCTTTCCTAGTTCTTCCTTAAAATGAAGGTGAGCAGTGTGATCTTAAAAAGAGCTGGTGATCCACTCAGGAAGAAGTTGAACTTGCCTGCTGCTTCAGTCCAGCTAAGAGTGTATCTGTACCCCAAGCCACCTGTGTGCACATCTGCAAGTGTAGCATCTGCCATTTCACCACTTACCCATTTCCACATGGCTTTTTAAGATACGATATGACATGTCATGACATGATGGATACAATACAAAAGGGTACATAATATGATATAAATGACTGTGACTGGAAGATTCTGTCAGACCAAGGGATGCAGAAACAACACTCCCCAGAGCTACACATTGTCCATCACTCTCTAAATACGTGCAATACTCAAGCCTAATATGCATTTTGCACCTACAGGGTCTTACCATCTCTATGAGAGAAGCGTATAGCAATTCAGGCAAAACTCAAAGAAACAAAGCAAAACTATTGTACTGTATTTTAATGTAAGCTTTCATAGATCAAGTCCATTTCCTTGGACATATAGTGACAGAATCAATCAGTCAGTCAGTCAGTCAATCAGTCAATCAATCACAACAGAGTTAAATGTTCAGTGGACTATACGTTTCATACCAAATACCAAATATTTACATGCAGTGATTTGTCTTGTGTTGTTTTAGGGCTCTGTTGTAAAAATTCCTCAGGAGACAGAAAGCAGACACCAGATCTGGGTGTGGCTTGCTACTCTTTCTTCCTACCTTTTTTCTGGTTTTGTCAAAACAGTCACTGAAGCAAGCATGTATCCCAATATATTATGTTGTTTACTTTAGAATATATAGTTTGTGTTTGTATTTATCTCCCTGCTTCTCAGATGGCAGATACTAAGAAACATAATAGGGTATATGCACATTTGCGTGCGTAGAAAGTAAAGGGTTTGCTTTAAAATGTCATCAATATGTAAAATAGTGCAGTTTTATATCCAGCTCAGTTTGAAAGAACCATTTTAAATTACTAAAACAGTTTAGGCTAGGAAAATGAATATTGCATATATCTCCACCCCTCCTCCCAAATATGCATTTTCCCAACCTTATAAAATATCCCCAAACTATTATTCCATTGCTTTGAAATTTCTGAATATATGTGTACATGTGTGGGGTGGGTGGGTTATAATAGCCAGTGAAATCCTTAAGGAAAGTAAGAAAACCCCATTACAGTTAACCTTGTGGAGTATGTACCTGCACCTTTTTCCTGTCTGCATTGAAATTAAAACATATTTGTATTCTTTTATATTTAAATTAAAACACATTTGGATTCTTAAAACAAGGGGGAAGCAGAGTCAATATAAGAAATACAAAGAGCAAAAGTTTCAGTTCTGGCATCCTATATGGATTTGAAAAAAAATGCATTCTTTTGAAATAAAAAATAGAGGGGAGAGGAGTCCTGTTAATATGTTGGGGAGAGGCAGATGTGCTAGTACACAGTCTTGTGACACCCTGACGACTAACAAGTTTATTTGGTGCAAGAGTTCATTCACTGTAACCCACTTCAACAGATGGCAAGAGGTTGTTCAACAGTGTTGCCTTGAACCAGAGAAAAACATGGAATGTTGAAGTCATGAAAGTTTAACTTAAAATTGCTAGGTGCTTGGCGTTCAACATTCTACATCTCTCTAAAATGCTTTGCAACCAACCACTTACTGTCTTGATCTTATACCTTGGAAATTGTGCTCTGACAAATTTAATTGCTTTTAACTGTGGAGTGGAGCACAGCAGAAAATTGGAAACAGGCTAGATTCACACTGAGTTGAGTAGCTGTGGAATCCATTTTTTCATTTGCAAACATGTATTCAAACTGTTCTTTATGACTCCTGTGAAGATGGGTAATATGTGTCTTTAGGTTTTAGGAGTGCTGTTTGATTGTTACCACTCAAAAATAGTGGGAATCAATTGCTAGCTGTTTACACCTGGAAAAAAATATCTGATACAATTTCTTCGGAAAAAGTTGGAACATGAAAGAAGAATGAGTTTAACAGTCTTGCTGTTCAAAGCATGTTAGATTCTTAACTGTACTTTTAAAACTTTGTTTTTTGCAGGTAAATATGCAGAAGATATTTTTGGCGAGCTTTTCAATGAAGCACACAGTTTTTCTTTCAGAGTAAACTCCTTACAAGAACGTGTGGACCGTTTATCTGTTAGTGTTACACAACTTGATCCAAAGGAAGAGGAACGTAAGTTTTAAAGAAATCGAGATAGAACATGTTTTATGGATTGTATCAAGTGTAGCTGCTATAGGTTGGTCAGAATCTCTGAGGCTAAGTGGAAGAAACATTGCTACATTTAAGTACTCATTTTCTGCTAATCAAGGTTGGAACACTTGCTGTAATCTTCACTATTGGATATGCTTTAAAGTTTATGTAAACATCCTATTTAGTATGCTCATTGTAAACCCCAAATTGTGTAACTAATATGCACGGTTGTTTCAGGTATCTGTTGTACACTTGGATATATCTCACTCATGAACTTGGTGGCACATCTGATAGAAGGCAAAAACATATAGGAGCCTTGTGGCGCAGTGGTTAAATGCCTGTACTCCAGCTAAAACTGTGCTCACAAGTGACTACTTGATTCTGTATACTGTATAAGCAGAACACTTTGCTTTGCTTTAATTAAGTGTTTGCACATTTCCCCTGTGTAAAGTTTCCGTTACATCCTGCCAAGTCAAAACTGATTTATAGCATGCCTAATATGGTTTTCAAGTTAAGTTAGATATTTGATATTTAATATTAGATAATTTACCAGGTTCACTCTTCCAGTGAATTTCCATTGGCAAAGCTGGGGAACTGAACCCAGGTCTCCGGAGTCCTAATACATTACTCTGTCCACAACACCACACTGGGCATCCCTTGTGTAATATTAGGCCTTGGAATTGGATGAGCAGGTGTCAGTGCAAATTTGGAAAGGAACAGATGCACCCATAATCTGGTTTCTGTAGTATGAGCTCACCTGTTGACCCATGGGTCCTTATATGGTCTCCGCTACGCCCTAGAAAGTGTCTGCCTGGAGTAGCCCCCCCCCCCCGCTCAGGCGTGCTAGTCGTGTCCGACTCTAGGGGTGGTGCTCATCTCCATTTTCAAGCCAAACAGCCAGTGTTATGCAAGTCCGTGGCCACGTGGCCGGCATGACTGCAAGGAAACACTATTTTACCTTCCGCTTTTTACAGTGGTACCTATTTATCTACTTGCATTTACCTGCTTTCAAACTGCTAGGTGGCAAGAGCTGGGGTTAACAGCGGGAGCTTGCTCCGCTGCGTGGCACCCAGGATTCAAACCACCGAGCTGCCGACTTTGCAGCCAACAGTGGACAAAGTTTTGCAGCCTTAGTCCGCTGAGCTAAAGTCAGTGATGGGATGTATGTGGGTATGTAAACAAATCAAATTTCATCTAGATGAGATGGAAGTGCTGTCAATAAGTGTGTCTCCGCTTCCAGTTTACAAATGCAGCCTGTTTTGAATAGAGTTACACTCGATCAAAAATTAGGCTGATGGTTTGGGGGCATTATTTTATTTTTATAGCAGAGAATTATCCCATCACATTGCTGTTTAAAATATCATATTTGAAACACATAATGCCAATCTTACTTGTTTTGTATTGTCTACCTGTTGGTGTTCAACAGAGGCTGGATTCAGACTGTTGATTATATCTTTTAGAGTCCTGAATATCTTAATGTACACAAATGCCTTTGGCTGTGTAGAGCTTCCTTAGAGTTGAATAACTAGAACTCCTCTTCAACTTATAACTTAAACGATCAAGGACATGTTCACAAGTTTCCCTCACATCCTTTTCATCCACTGCATACACAACAGCAAAAGTAGTGTTTGAGAGTATTTTTAAAAGTGTTCAGCTTATATACCGCCCCATACCACCTCAAGTAGTCTTTGGGCAGTTTACAGTTTAATTACAGTATGCAGGCTACACATTGCTTCCCCCCCTCCCCACCAAGCTGGGTACTCATTTTACCGACCTCGGAAGGATGAAAGGCTGAGTCAACCATGAACCTGTTACCTGAGATTGAACCCCAGATCGTGAGCACAGTTTTACCTGCAGTACAGTCATTTAACCACTGCGCTGTGGGGCTTTACTTAATAAAATAATGTAGTCTTTCCTTTAATTCCCATTTCTTTATATTTCTTTATATTTATTGAATGTTATTATTATTCTCTTGTATACTGTATATAAAAATGAAAATTTAGTAGACATCTTCCCTTTCCCCATTTTATGGTTTCTGCAGACTTTTTCAGGTGTATCTTGTCCCCTTGCATGAGCACATGGAATGCTTTGTTTTGCTTTGAAGAGGGTGATCTCACACAGAAGTATGTACCATCTGCCAAGGCTTCACAAAGGTTTTAGAAGTAGAGATCTGATGTAAAATCTCTATCTCTGATAGAAGGCATTCAGATTGTGTACTTAGCAGCACAAAACAAACCCCTATGCAATGCTTTTCTCTCCCTGCTTAAGTCAAACCTTAAGAAGGTTCTTAGAATGGTATTGAATTCTGTTGTGATACGTGCGCTCTTGACTCTTTACTGAGTACGTAAGAGCTAGCAGAGAAACACCAAACCCCGGAGAAACACGACGACTCAACACAGCCAAGTTATAAGTAAAACTTTGAACTTAATGTTTAAAGAAAATAGGCACTCATTGGCAAACAATATAAACACACAACATAGCATAACATACAGAGAAAAACACAGAACATACATAGAGGCAAACCTGACTTACAACAGGTCTAGTAGAGTAACAGAGTAAGCAAAGTGACCTGACATAGTATCAGAGTTAACTGACCTACATCAGGCAAACTCTTGCTGTCTTGATATACTGACTTTCAGCCAATCAAGTTGCACCACATCATTAGCTAATTACTTTCATCTCAGCTGAATTACATCTTGAGCTTTACATTGTAACTCTTCACAGACATGGTTAGTTACAAAACTTACAATAATAAATTTTAACACTCATACAAATTGTATTGGAAACATATCTTGACAAATTCTGCCATGAAGATACATCAGTCCAGTGAACATCTGGCTTCATTAAATTTAATGGGGATTTTGCTATTGGACACTCCACAGCACTAACTGCAGTTGCTAACTGCAGTGGCCAGGATAGCAGTTGTGACCAAACACCCCTGGTCATTGGCCTCTGCGTAACCATCCTTACAATCTCAAGGATTTCTAAAACCACAATAACCAATTTTCCATGTGTTCTCTTTCATAAAATAATATGTGTAAGTTTATTTGTAGAATTGGTACAATATCCAGTTTCCCCCCAGGATCTTTAGTTTAGTGAAAATAATTTATTGATTTATTCAGAACGTGGCTGCAGTTCAACATTCAAAGATACAGTAACATGAGATAAATACAGTGGTACGTCGACTTACGACATTAATCTGTTCTGAAGGCATCTTCGGAAGATCCCGTTGTAAGCCAAACAGCGGTTTCCCATAGGAATGCATTGGAAAATCAATTAATCCATTCTGGAGGGAACGGATTAATGCTGTAGGTTTTCTATGCATTCCTATGAGAAGGCTTTCCCAACCCCCCTTTACCAAGGACAATCAAAGGCTGCTTTCTGCTTTCCTACCAGACAGGTCAGACCTGTCAAAGTCATCTGTCTGGTGGGAAAGCAGAAAGCAGTCTTTAGCTGCCCTTGATTGAGGGAGAGGTGCCTTGGAAGGGAAGCGCTTATCGCCCGGGCTGGTTGAAGATCGCAGGGACCATGGATCTTCATCCAGCCCGGGCTCCTTGCAAGGCAAGCGGCTGTGGTGGATCACCACTGCTGCTTCCCTTACAAGCCTCCTGAGCTGGGCGAAGATCAATGGGAATAAACTAGAAACTGAAGCCCGTGCCCACCAGAGCATGGACCCATTGATCTTCTCTCAGCCTGGAGAAGATCAGTTTATTTGAGGTAAAGCAACTGTAAATTGAGGTACCACTGTAGTATGTTTCTTCACATGCAGTCAGCTTTCTTGATTAGAATGTTTTCAATTACTTTAGTAGAACAAAACTATTCCTAATTACTTTAACCATCCCTATCCCATAACTCTCTTCACTGTCTTATATTTGGCTGTTGGCCTCCCTTACTGTATAGTTCTGCTCTTTCTATATATTCACTCATGGTATATGCCTTTTCCTCATTGGATTTCAGTCTATTGTCATTTCAAGCTCTGGTGGCTACCCAACAACATCTCCTGCCCCATCACAGCATTTACTCTGGAAAAAAATTCTTCCTCATGTAGGCAAGTGCATGCCATTCTCAAAGGAAAGCCAAATCTGAACAGGAAAGAGAGAAAGAATAAGAGAAGACCCACTGTTGGGCACCTCCAAGCATATTGTTTCTTCAGACCCATTTTCATCAGTTCAGATTTCTTCAGTGGTTCTTGTTTCAAGTTTAAGTAAGAAGTGACCTTCATTCTCACTCCATAACAGGTGACATTCTAGCATAATTGCAAGCACATGTAGACTTTTCAGCATCATAGTTTGCTGTATTAGTTTACTCTAAGCATGAAACACCCAAATTTGTCCTGAGCTAAAGCTTAAATCTCATGTTTGAATCCGACGTAGGTATTCATTTGAATTTGAGCAGTCCGAGAATTCTGCTCAATATTCTCATGAAAGGACTTCATTCTGAACACCTTGTCAGTGTCCATGCTACTTGAGTAGCATTGTCATGTGAGTATAGTGTCACCCCCAAATATTGATGCCAATATCATTGAAAGATGTTCAACAGTATTGCCCTTCAGTATGGAGAAGCTCCACTTGGCATCAGAGCTGATCCTCAATGCAAGTAGACTACACCAGAATTGGACTCTAATTGGCATCAATAGGTGAGACAATCTCCCTCTGCTACAGTGCTCTGAGCCAGCCATACTGAACAGGAGTCATAGGGCCCCCTGGGGGGCTGGCACTTTTGAAAGGGTCCCCAGACTCTATAAACAATTATTTACACACTATCTTATAAGTTTCGTTATGTCACTTATACAATCCTGATTAAGCCAATATTTCTTTCATATTGTGTTTATGACCTTGGCCAAAAAAGTGACTGCTAGGGATGGTTAGTTCTTGTTTCTTCTCAGTGTATATCTTCAGTGTTGCCCGTTTCCTGGGAGCTACTTCCACCTTATCTGCCTTCAACTATACAGTCACCTGAATTCTTGCAGAGGACCTGTCTATGCATTAGAACCATCTCAGCTCCTAACATTCATGCCTACTGTGGTGACTCTTTCTACATCAGGATTGTTGCGTTATAATTTGCATTGGTATTGAAGTCATTTGAACTGCAGTTCAACAGCAGTCCTTCATTGTTAACTCAGGAATGGCACAATTCATTTGACAATTCCATCTTCAATTGTTCATGTTTGACATCAGGTTCGCTTTCATCTCCATATCATCTCCAGGGCCTAATATGGGTGACTCAGCTCTATTGAGTATATTTGGTCAGATATGAGCTAAGTCACTTCATCCTGAAAAAGTTCCTGCCTCAAAATCCTGATCCAGGATTCAAGTTCATATACAGTGGTACCTTGTATAAAGGAATTAATTCGTTCCAAATGAAATTATGTTAAGCAAATTATCCTTTATACAAATTTCCCATAGGAATGGATTGAAAACAGTCATCCCTAATCGCGGCCATTTTTATGTTGTACAGATTCGCCCGATAGGAGATTCTGTTAGGCAAATTTCCCCTATCTCCAGAATTGTTTATGTTGTACCGTTTGTTATACGAGGATCCACTGTATATTGAAATGCTTTAATAACAGCAGAGGAGTTGCTGGTTTTAATCTTAATCCTTGTATTATAAGACTAGTATTTAATTTGTAGGCATAATCTGAATTTTAAGAAATAAATGTATAACAGTTATCTTACCTTATGTTAATTTGAGCTGTCAAGTTGATTCTAATTTATAGTGGTCTCCCAAGGTTTTCTAGGTAAAAAGAATTTATACATTTATTTATTCAATTAGTCTTTAAAATGCTACCTTTACCTCTCCAAGGGACGCAAGGCAACTCATAATTAGTTAAAACAACACCATGGTCAGAATTAAAAAAAAAACACTGAATATAACATTAAGAAACAATTGAACACATCATCACATTAATAACCACAAATATATAGCAGTAAAACTAATTGTAAAATATTTTTAAAATCCTGAATTCAAGAAATCCAACATACCTTAGGGCTTCCCTTACTCAAATAACTTTAAAGCCTGCCTGACGAGGAACATCTTTGCCTGTAAGCAAAAGGAGAAAGGGGAAGGCAATCGGGCTTCAGTTTCTAGTTCATTCCACAACCTGGGGGCAGCCACTGAAAAGATACAATCTTGTGTCCCAATACGCCACTGAGGATGAGTGGCGGAGGGACAGCAATTACCGTACTAAAGTACAGTGGTACCTTCTATAAAGGAATTAATTTGTTCCAAATGAAAATATGTTAAGCAAATTTTCCTTTATACAAATTTCCCATAGGAATGCATTGAAAAGGGAGTAATCCCATTTTTATGTTGTACGGATTCACCCCATTGGCGATTCTGTTAAGCAAATTTCTCCTATCTCTGGAATTGTTTATGTTGTAGAGATTTTATGTTATACAAAAAACAATTGTTATACAAGGGTCCACTGTACTTAGGAATGGTTTACCGATCTCTCCTTCAGATGGTACTTTGGGACCATGCACCGTGCTAAAGATTGCACAGGTAGCAGGTCCCTTACCACCACAAGCCACATGCTCCAGATAATCATGATTTGGTCATTTTCCAGCAGGCAGAGTGGGGTTCAGATTCCTATTCCTTGGCTATGCCTATGGAACCTCAGATATCTTTCCTTGCTTTAAGTGCTGAAAATTCCAATCTAGTGTTCAGTTTTTGTGAGTTTACATGCAGTACATTAAGTGCTTTAAAAAAAGATTATGAATACTGTAATATTCTCCCTAGGGGTGTGTGTGTGTGTGTGTGTGTGTGTGTGTGTGTGTGTGTGTGTGTGTGTGTGTGTGTGTGTGTGTGTGTGTGTGTGTGTGTGTGTGTGTGTGTGTACAGTAATTGACCATTTGATTTGGTCAGTTATAAATCTGATTTCTACTTGCGACCAACAGACTTCTTATAAGTTTCATAACAGATACTTAGCAGTATTCTAACATCTCCTTTTAGTAACATGCTCACAGCAGACATCTAGTAACAAAAATCCAAATTGAAGACTAACATATCAACAGACAAGCCTCATACAAACTGACACTCTGGTGTTTAACCCTCCAAGCGCCTATTGGCTGACATGAGACATAATCTGATTGAGAACACATTCTCTTATGCAAATAATTCAGTTCATTCATTCTTTTATATATGGCTTGGACACGTTGTGAGAATGGATGACGGCCGCATCCCAAAAGATCTTCTATACGGAGAACTAGTGCAGGGAAAGCGCCCCAGAGGGAGACCAGAGCTGCGGTATAAGGATATCTGTAAGAGGGACCTGAAGGCCTTGGGAATGGACCTCAACAGATGGGAAACCCTGACCTCCGATCGCACTGTCTGGAGGCAGGAGATACAGCATGGCCTACATAAATTTGAAGAGGCATTTGTCCAACAGGCAGAGGAAAAGAGGCAGGCATGGAAAGAACGAAACTCGAGGACCGGGCAAGAAACAGAATACATCTGTCCCCAGTGCGGTAGAGACTGCCATTCCCGAATTGGTCTATTTAGTCACACTAGGTGTTGTTCTTAGGATCTCTACTCCAGGCATGATACCATAGTCTTTCGAGACTGAAGGATGCCAATGCCTATATATATCCAAATACCTGTCATAGTAAGCAACATCTTAAAATAATCATTCCTGTGTGAGAGACGAGAGTACCTGCTTTACTCTTGTTGCTTTTAGTTAACGGCTGGAATTCTGTTGTGTAACAAAAGCAAAGTTTTAAGTTTGGATCCATCCCTTGACAGTAACACATGATCCCTGCCGTGACTGTTAGGGGTGCACACACAAAGCCAACATGGGCTTGTCCATCCAAGAATCACAGCAGAGGCTCCAAATTTGCTGGGAAGAGCGAATATAAACTTACAACTTTGCTTACATTACACAACAGAATTTCAGCCAATGTACGTATATTAGAACCATCAGTAATCGCATTTGAAAAAGAGGACAGGTCCCTGGCTGTGTGGTGTGTATACACTATCAACAGAGGAAGGAAAGGAAGTAAGGGAAATAGAGGCAACCATGACTGGACAGAATGTGCAAATGTTTCAGTAACATGTATTTAGATTTGGGTGATGGCTTTTCTGTAGCAGAGCATGTAAAATGGGATTAAGTGAAGGACACTGCTATCTGTAAATCTTTAAGCACTTGAAGCTAATTTCTGTAAATGTGTTTCAAGCAGATTACTTTGGTTTAGCTGCAGACCCAATCTGATCTGGAGATCACTGTGAGCTGATTACTCCTGGGACTGTGCCTGTGCAATTTAGGCTGTTCTAATCAAAGTGGAAAAGCAACTTGATATAATATTATTGTGATATTTAGTTATCTACCTAAAGGATGGAGTGAGATAAAAATGAAATCAGACAGATCTGTGTATATACAATGGAACCTTGACTTACATGCTGCTTGACTTGCATCATATTTGACTTGCAGCAAGAACGGGCCTGTTTAACTTGAGTCACAGGCTTTGACTTACAGCGCGGAGACCCGGTGGAAGGCACCAGAATTTGGCGACAGCCACGACCCAGCATCGCGGCTGCCTTCTCCAAACTGCTCCTGCCTTCTTCCGGCAGTGGTGGCTTCGGCAAGGCCAGCTCTGAGCACCTGGAGCTGGTCCTCGGCCTCACCGAAGCCGCTGCCGGAGGAGGAGAAGGGCCGGGAGCTCGGGGCTGGCCTCGCTGGTTAGACAGTCGGCTCAGTCTTGTAAAAAATCTGGCTGCAGAAGTCTGGTCCACAATGGAAGCATTTTAGTTGGGGAGCTGTACAGTTGTGGGACTCTAATGGTAAGCATAGAGTTGTTCAGAACTTGGAACGTCAGATTAAAAATCAGTAAAACTTAAATATTAGACATTGTTGCTATGAACATTAAAAAGTGGAGGCGTATAACTTGTGGAATATAATTCCACTGCCTCCTCCTCTCTTTGAAGAGACGTTTCATTTACATCCCCGGAAGGAATCTCCTATCCCAGTCAAATTTGTGTTAAATTGCTGTTTTCGGGGGTCTTTTTCATCATCTGGAACAGATTAATCCACTTTCCCATTACTTTCTATGGGAAAAGTTCATTTGACTTAAGTCACGTTTGACTTATGTCTAGACCTCCGGAACGGATTAATGACGTAAGTCAAGGTTCCACTGTATAACAAATGCAGGCATTTTGGAGATTAAAGTATGAAATATGAACGTTTAACATATTTAGTATTATTCATGTACAAGTCTTCAAATATAAAGTTATACATTAATAACTTTATTTAGTTATATAATAATTTTATTGAGCCTTAAAACTGAATACAATAGTCATTATTATAACACTTCAGTCATAATTAGTCCATTTATTAGTGTAGGAATTTACCAATATTTTCAGTAGGACTTTTATAATCTATAAATAAAGAGTTGAATGCATCCAGCATGCTGTAATTAATCATTTGTTAGTACTGTTAAAATGATCCTCCATGCTCCACAGTGCTCCACAAAGTGAGGAGCGCTAAAAATATTTCCCTGGAGTAAATATTTTGAGTCAAACTGCATTCAGTACAAAACTATAAAGAAATATTTTAGAAATATATTTTCTATAATAATGTAAAATAGAATGAGTGAAAAGGAATCTCCCTAAAAGCTTGTAAATTAACAATTCAAATGAAATATATTTTAAAAATTAATGTAATAAAAGGGTTTCAAAGTCCTACTAGGAAAATATGTTTTGATGAATATTGATACGCAGAAATCATTTCATAGTTCTTTCTTTATTCATATCAGTATTGTGCAATTTTGAAATATGAACATATATAAAATATAAATACAAATCAAACAATTTCAAACAAATTTAATTTTAATTAAAAATATATAAATGATTAGAGCTTTTTAAACCAGAAACAGGCTACTTTGATAGCATTATCTCAGCCATATGAAGTTGATGAGTTTGGTGCTGTATTATTTTGTTCCGTTCATTGTTTGCTGGAATTTCTTGGCATATATTCAGAAGGGGAAATGCCAGGCAGATAAACTTTTTAAATGGAGATAGAGTTCAAGTAGCCAGTAATAATCCTTCAGGATTCATTAAGAGTCATATCTACTTATTTGGCATTTACAGATCTATAACCATACAAGCAAGCATATTCTGCTGCAGAGTAGTACAAAAACGAAGCTGTTGTTTGTGCATGTACACCCCAGTTTGATTCAGCCCATTTCCCAAATAAATTACTTCCGGTGGCTACTTTATAGTGTAAAGAAAGGTCTTATAATGCAGAGCTTAGCTGGTGCATTTTCCTCCTCAGCTACCAAGGCAAGATCATTGGCATAAGTGGAATTCCTGGAGTAGGGCCACATCAGTTGATCAGCTGTGTAAATGTTAAAAAATAATGGTGCTGGGGGAATATTCTGTGGGAGACTATTGCTTCAGTGTCTCCAGCAACAGTGCCTCGTTCTTCTTATGGCTTCCTCTATTTCCATTAATAAGAAGGCAGCAGAAAGTTCATTGGATTCACTCTGAAAATCACCTTGGCTACCTCTTGCTACCCTGGGAGGTATCTACCTGACATTTTTGCTAGTCTAAATTTCAGCATAACAACTTTATAATGTGGATTGACCTTGATGGTGCTATAAGGTTATATAACACCCTTTCCCCATTGATTCATCTGTCAAATATTTTCTTTCATAACATCAGTGATTTAGGTATCTAGCTGCTGAGCTGAAGGCTGGGAGTTCCATTCTCCATTTTGCCTCCTTGACAGAGGCTAGGATTGATGAACCATAGGGTCCCTACCAGCTCTGCAGTTCTATGATGATGGCCTCTGATAAGGAAAGAGCTTGTTAATGTTTTGTCTAACACAGGGCTCCTCAAAATCACATTTTACAATGACACTCCCCCTTTCCCCCTCTTTTAACTTCCTTTGTAAAATGCCCTTTAAACGCAAGCCATTTTACAAAGTTTGTCAGGCCTCTCAGCAACTAGAGATATCCCCGGAACTTTTGGAAATGCCAATCAATTCCTCTGTAAGTTCCTTGAACAAAAATATGTCACATATCCAGTCATGGCAAAGTGAAGCTAAGAGTTCCTTTTTAGATGAAGAGACACCCTCTATATTAATAGGTGATACTGCCATTTGTGGTCTCTAAAAGGACCGTTGGTTCATTTTGATCATCAGCAAGTTTACAGTGCAGTGCTTTTGGACAAGACTAATTAATTGGTTACAATCCATTACTTGTGGATTCCCTCACAAAATAAATGTTGCTTTTCTTTCACCCTTGATTTTGCAGATTTATCAGCCTTCAGAACTTCTATTCATTACCCATCATCTGCATGCAGTTCTGCTCCAAAAAGTTGAGAAAACACAGCAGACTGTAAATGAGGGTTGCAAATTGTTGCCTTCTCCATCATTGGAAGAAAAGCAGGGATACTCAGTACCATTAATAGACTGTGTTTTTAATAACATATTGTATTAAAAATCAATTAGACTGTCACAATTGTTTAGGAACTCAGACTAAATCCAGAGGAGAAGAGGTGAAATAAAGTCCATTATATTGGTGTTTCAGTATCAATACATTACTATGGATTCAGATCATTTATTATTCACTGTTCATCCAAATATTCACCCAAATATTGATTTCCCCGGCAGTTTCATTACAAGATATAACAATGAGAAAAGCTTTTCGAAGTTCCACAACCCAAGATCAGCAGCTCTTTGATCGAAAGACTCTGCCAATTCCTTTGCAAGAGACCTATGATACTTGTGAACAGCCTCCTCCGCTCAACATACTTACCCCTTACAGGTCAGTTTTTCTTTTAAATGCATACATTGTGTTTATATTTTGCTAACTTTGTTCAGAAAAGGCAATAATACTCAAGTAGTTTTAATTAAATGGAAGAACTTAACCTTGTAATTATGATCTTCATGAGTGAAAGAATCAGATCTTAGACTTTGTTTTCACCTCTCACAACCAGTTACATACCAGTATTTAACAGCCAAGATGACTTGGTGTATGTTAATTTTCATTTCTCATGATCACATTTGCTAATAGTATATAACTGTTATTCATATTCCTGTTTATAAACACTAAAATATGTACTAGTGGTTGGACCAAATTTCTAGAACTAGTAGAAGTAGACGCTTTGTGAATATGTGTAATCACGTCCTTTACCTTTGCCCATATAGTCCTGTGAATGAGCATATGGCTCAAACTACAGAGAAAATGATGTACAGTGGACCCTTGTATAACAAACAGCTTGTATAACATAAAATTTGTACAGCATAAAAAATTCCGGAGATAGGGGAAATTTGCTTAACATAATCGCCTATGGGGAGAATCCGTACAACATAAAAATAGGATCACTCCATTTTCAATGCATTCCTATGGGAATTTGTATAAAGGAAAATTTGCTTAACATAATTTCATTTGGAACGAATTAATTCCTTTATACAAGGTACCACTGTACTTGGTGTCACAGAAACCTGCTTCCAATGGTTCTTCTACTTCATCTCCTGTTAGAAGTCATACATCATAATAACTTGATGTTGGATGCAGCGGTTCTCAGTAGTGATGTTATGTTGTATCTAAACTAGAGCCCAAAATCATTCAACTTATACTGCTCTTCATTCCTGTATATTTTACTTCGATCAGCTGTAGTACTGTTTCAAATTACATGACCAAAATATTCTGTCTACATATTACGTGTTTTATAATTCCTTGGCTTTCATTTATGTGTTTCAATGCTTCTTTACTGGTCAATCCATTGATCAAAGAAATTCTAAACATTCTGCAATAAAACTACATTTCATATGGTTCTTTTCTTTTTCTTTTCTTGTAATAATTGCTTGTATTAAAGTTAATGGTTCCATTCCATACAGTAGAACTGAGAATATGTACCACCAAACATTCTGCATTCGCCCCCCCCCGCACCATATTTTTAATTAAGGTTTTCATTACACAAGAGAAAAAGCAATGAAGACAACTGTTAAATGCATAAAAAACAGGTCAAATGATGTAAAGAAACAGTGCCAAGGCCAGGTGCAGTTGTCCCTCGCCCTTTCGCGGTTCATATACTGCTGTCCCAGTATATTGCGGGTCTGCAGTATATGAAAAAAGGGCCCCCTGGGATAAGGAGGAAAGCCCTTTCCAGGCCCGTCGGAGGCCCCAAAAGTGCTTCCCCGCAGACTGGATGTGACTTCCGGTAAACCAGAAGTGACCTCCAGATCAACAGAAAGCACTTTTGGGGCCTCTGGGGGACTGCAAAGCCCATTGCAGGCCCGTTTGGGGCAGTGCCGGGCCTGGGGTATGTACAAGAGCCCCCAGAGAGCCCACCCAGTCCCGACCTGACTCAGCATCTGCATATTGCAGATTTTCAATTATTGCGGGTTGGGTCAGGTGCAATTACTGTAACCAGAGATCAGGCAAACTGTTAAGCATGTCTTTTCATAAGTCCACAAAGTTTGAAGGAGGCCAGACGGTCTTGATATTTGGATTTATTAATCAATGAATGGCTGCCACCTCCATAAAATCTGAAGTCTATTCCCTGAGGTCTATTGAGCAGTAAATTTCTCTGTGCAGACGATATGCCAAAGTTTGTCATACTGTTTTTTCCCTTTTATTGGGAAATCAAAAAAAGATAACAAAAGACAGAATGTTACATAGAGTTTTGTAAATCTCAAATGTTTGATATGTTTATGCACATTACTTGTATAATGTATTTTATATTAAGCCCTCTATTTAGTACTTTAAATTTGCTTACACTTTTAAACGTATACTCAGCCTAGATTCATTCTGCTCCTTTAGCCTCTACTTCCTTCTTTGCAAATATTTCCCCATCATTGTATCTATAACCCTATACGCAGTGAATAGAACATTGTGAATTCTTGAAGCTCACTTAAAGATTTCAACTGGTGGACAGCTCAGTGGCTTAGGTCTCTGGCTGTGGAGCCAGAAGTTGGGAGCTCAGCTCCTCAGTGTCCCTCCTTGACAGAGGCTGCATTTGACCACCCATAGCTTCCCTTCTGGTCCTGAAGTTCAGAGGTGATGTGGTGGTGGTGGTGGTGGTTGCATATCACCTTCTTCATCTTAATAAAGCTGCTTAATATTAAAGGAAAATTTGCTTAGCAGAATTTCATTTGGAACGAATTAATTCCTTTATACAAGGTACCACTGTAGTTAATAGTCCCTTTAGTATTGTCTCTCCACTCCCACCCTCTCGTTTTCTTCTTAATGGACATTCAACCATTTGCCCTGCTTATGTGCTCTTAGCAGCGTTAATGAGAAATTTTATAGAGTGTGAGTTGAAAATGCCTCATTTTGATGATTGTGCAGTGTTTATATTGCATTGGAGAAGAATATGTGGTCAAAAACTGATCAGTTAATAAAACTTTTATCAGAGTACCTTTAATATTTTAGTAGATGATTTTTGTCAGTCAAGGTTAAAATCCTGCCAGTGGGAAAAATTGCTTAAAGCTGTTGACTCATTATTGTCAGTGGTTTCAAGTGACCTTTTTGGTAGAAAGGTGGAAAATAAATAAATAAATAAATAAATAAATAATAACAAGTATTTAATAATTAAAACTGTATTTAGTATCATTCAGTCTAATACAATTGTTTTATCTTTAGAGATGATGGAAAAGAGGGCTTGAAGTTTTACACCAATCCTTCATATTTCTTTGATCTATGGAAAGAAAAGATGTTACAAGATACAGAAGACAAAAGAAAGGAAAAGAGAAAACAGAAGGTACTGCACTTCTGGCATGTTGGTTTTTTGGTCCTAAACAATGTTTTATTTTTAGGAAGCTTTAACATAATGTGGAAACACATTATGTGTTTAAATTTTCTCTTTATAATTCTAAGCATTGGTGAAAAAAATATGGCTGATAGCTTGCATCTTTTTGTCCTGTAATGTGTTTCCACACTTTTAAAAATAACAGTTGTGGAGAGTACCCAATATAGAATGAAAGAAAATATTCATTATGTTTGATGGAACTCTACTGATAATACTGATGATCTAAGTTGAATGTTGTTTGTGTGCTATAACTGAATATTTTTTATTAATAACAGATGATATTGTGGTTTTCGGAATGGAACTGTTTCAGATGTCTGTTTACCTTTGCCATGTTTTATAGCAGAAGAATCTAGATCGTCCTCATGAACCAGAAAAAATACCACGGGCTCCCCATGACAGAAGAAGAGAGTGGCAGAAGTTAGCTCAAGGTCCAGAGCTTGCTGAGGATGATGCCAATTTGTTGCATAAGCACATTGAAGTTGCTAATGGCCCCGCATCACATTTTGAGACAAGGTTTTCTTCTGCGTTATATTATTATTCCGTTTTTATCTGATTATGTACATTTTGAATATATCTCAGTTGAATGCTTATACTGGTATATTATACTGTATTTATAAAAATAATAGGTATTTTCTAGAAAAGAGAGGATTTTCATTTTTATTTATGTATACTTTTACAAGAGTGACTGAAGGAGGTGGAAGCCAAGATATTTTGTTTTAAAACTTCTGTTTATTTATCTCTCTTATAAGTGTGTGTGTGTGTGTGTGTGTGTGTGTGTGTGTGTGTGTGTGTATTTGGTGCACCCAGAAAAAGGGAATAGTAAGTGAACTTTGTATCCTCCATTAATATATGTGGTGTGTTATAGAGTATTTATAGTATTTATGTATTTAAATTATATCCCTCCTTTCTCCTCAAATGAACCCATGACAGCTTATAATGCTAAAAGATATAAAACAATGAATTATTACAGTATTAGAAACAATTAAACAGATGTACTATTGAAACTAGCAGGTAAAAGCAGTTCTAAAAACATATTAAAGATAGTGAAAACACAACAGGCCCATTTAAAAAAACTTAGACAAATAGTCATTGAAAGAGAAACCTGTCTGAAGAAAAAGCTCTTTGCCTGCTTACAGAAGGACAGCTAAGGGGGGGGGGGACCATGGCTTCCTGTGGGAGGGAGTTCCATTGTTTGGGAACAGCTACAGAGAATACCATCTCTCAAGAAGCTCTCAGCTATTTGAGAGCTGTAAAGGTTGTGGGGATGATAGAAAGAACTCCCCTGATGATAATAAAACCAAAGCAAGCTTATAAAGGGACATGTGGTTTTTGAGATAGCTGGGACCTATGCCAATTAGAGCTATATAATTCAACAACAGCACTCTGAATTGAGCCTGGCAGCTAATTGAGCTGGTATAACAGGAGTTAAGTGACCCATTTTGAACCTGCTGAAGTTTCCGATCTCTTTCCAAATACTACCAAAGAGGATGTAACTAAGACGTATATCTTGGTGGCCAGATCAGACATCCCATGTAAAGCACACTGCTGTGCTCTAGTTTCAACTGGGCAAATTCACTCCTGGTCCCTGCTGAAACCTGGGTATTTAGGCTTATGGACGAATCCAGGAGTACATCCAAGCTGTGCACTTGTTTTTAGGGGGAGTGTAATCCCTTCCAGCACAAGCGGAATCCCTCTTCCGTGGTGTGTCTTTTGACTTACCGGGACCAGTTCTGTCTTGTCTAAATTAAGTTTCTGTTTATTTACCCTCATCCAATCTGTTACTGACTAATGTAGGCAGCAACAATGAAAAGTTAACACCAAGTATTTCTTTGTGCCTTTATCTTGAAATTAATAGACCATGTACTGTACTTCTTACCATTGGATACTGCTTTTCTGTCCACATTCGTATTCCAGCATGTTGAAGCTATGGTGAATACACATTCTTAAGTGTTTGAAATCAATGGAGCTGTAAACAGGAGAAAAAGAATTTAAAGAATTTAATATATACAACCCATAATAGGATTTATTTCTATTCAGACCTCAGGCATATGTGGAACACATGGATGGACCCTATTCTCTTTCTGCATTGCCATACAGCCAGATGACTGAACTACTGAATAGAGCAGAGGAACGTGTGTTAGTAAGACCACATGAGCCCCCTCCACCTCCACCAATGCACGTGGGAGGAGATGTAAAACCCGTACCACCCTGTGTCAGGTGAGAAATGCTTAAATAAGCAAATCAAGGCATCCTTGCCGTAAAGGGGAAAGGTTGTGCCTCATATCTTGTTTATATAAAAAGGAGAAACCTATATAGGAACAGAAGAATATGAGATACCTGTTTGCCAGGTATGTTGGTATGTTGTTTTAAATTCAATCCTTGAATCATTTTGATGTGAATACTGTATTTTTCACCCTATAAGATGCACCGGGCCATAAGATACACATAGTTTTTAGAGGAGAAAAACAAGAAAAATGTTTAGCCTAAGGTTTCATGACGGGGGAAGGGGAGGCTTGCATACAAGGTAATTGGAGCTGTGGAATCCAAGCTGCAAAAGGGGAGGTTTACAAACCAGGTAGTTGGAGCTGTGGAATCCAAGCTGCAAAAGGGGAGGTTTGCAAACCAGGTAAATGGAGCTGTGGGATCCAAACTGCAAAAGGGGAGGTTTGCAAATCAGATAATTGGAGCTGTGGAATCCAAGCTGCAAAAGGGAAGGTTTGCAAACAAGATAATTGGGGCTGTGGAATCCAAGCTACAAAAGGGGAGGTTTGAAAACCTGCTAATTGAGGCTGTGGAATCCAAGCTGCAAAAGGGGAGGTTTGAAAACCCGCTAATTGAGGCTGTGGAATCCAAGCTGCATAAGAAAATTATTTCAAGAGGTAGATTTATTCAGTATATTTAATATTTTGAAACACAATGGGAGTAGGTCTGTGAAGATTCTCAGTCACCCAGGTGAGGTTATCCAGAAGTTGAGTCATGGCAACTGGACTTCTTTACTTATGAGATCAAAACGTTTCACTACTCATATTAGTAGCTTTGTCCGACTGATGAGAAGTCCAGTTGCCATGATTCAGCTTCCGGATGATGGGAGTAGAAACAGAAAGAATTCAGTGACTTCAAATGTAATACAAGTTCCAAAATATATTCACTGATTACGTTTGTTAATATGTTCAAAGATCAGATTAGTTTCCAGTATCCCTATTTCAAGGCATTCTGCATTTTAAAATGGGCTGACTAGGATGCAGCCCCAAGCATCTACCCATGTGCACTTCATGGGGTCAAATGGTTCAGACAGTTCGTCTTGTGCTCTTGAGAGGGTCTGCCCTTCTCTAATATTAAATTTATTTATTTTTAATTTTTTGAGCATTTTTACCCTGCCTTTCTACTTGGAAAAGGACCCAAGGCAATTTTGACTAGGTGAAGATGCAAGCAGGGTGAGTTTAACAAACAAATAATCCACTGTCCAGGAAAAAGAAGTTTGCTATAGAGTCACAGTGCAACTTTTGAAGATCAAGATCATAAAAGTGTAGATAACCAAAAAATCTTACAGAATAACTCTCTGTTTTATATGCTGTTTAAACATGTTGAAGATATTGTATTACTCTAATCCTGTTGCTTATTAATGTAATTGAATGGTAAATATAAATGTGTCTAAGCTAATTTTCATGTTTTCTGCTTGTAACCACTTGTGGTATTTTTTTATTTCAGCTCCACTGCAGGTTTGACTGAAAACCGCCCTCAGTCACCTGCCACCAGCAGAACACCAGTGTTTGTGAGCCCCACTCCTCCACCTCCTCCTCCACCTCTTCCATCTGCTTTGTCTACCTCTTCATTGAGATCAGCAATGACTTCCACCCCTCCCCCTCCAGTGCCACCACCTCCCCCTCCTCCAACAGCCGCTTTGCAACCACCAGCTGTACCTCCTCCACCAGCTCCTCTCCAGATTGCTCCTGGAGTTCTTCACCCTGCTCCTCCTCCAATTGCACCTCCTTTAGCACAGCCCTCGCCTCCAGTCACACGAGTTGCCCAAGTCTGTGAAACCATTTCAGTTCCACAAGGTGAAATGCAAGGACTACCACCACCTCCACCTCCACCTCCTCTGCCACCCCCTGGCATCCGACCTGCATCACCCGTTACAGCACTCTCTCATACTCCCACATCTATTGTCCCTGGCTCTCATGGTCCAATAATGCCTCCATCACCACCATCACAAGTCACTCCTGCTCCTGAAGCTAAACGTCATCCATCAACACTACCTGTCATCAGTGATGCAAGAAGTGTCCTCCTTGAAGCAATACGGAAAGGTATTGGTTCTTTGATATATTGTCGATTATCAGTGCTACTCGTTTAATGAAGGAAATATTCTTTTCCCAGATTTATGCCCTTAGTGACAAAAAGTTTACAATTTGGTTAGCTTTGGTGACCCAGGGGTGCTTAGTGCTCCTCATAACATAGCAAAATTGTCCCCTCAGGGCTTTTTTTTTTAGGTCTGGGGCTGGAGGTGACCACAGTTAGAAGCCATACAAAACTGTCAGCTGCATGTTGCCTTTCCTTGCCATACAGCAGTCATGAGCATTGAGCAGCTTTTAGAACAAAGGAGGTAAGGTGATATTAGTACATCTGACACATACTGTGTGCAGTATTAATCCCCCCCCCTTGTTCTTCAGGTATTCAGTTACGAAAAGTAGAAGAACAGCGTGAGCAGGAAGCTAAACATGAGCGTGTTGAGAATGATGTTGCCACTATCTTGTCTCGGCGCATTGCTGTGGAATACAGCGATTCAGAAGATGACTCAGAGTTTGATGAAGTTGATTGGTTGGAGTAGAATGGATATATGTTTACAAAGCTGAATGCTGATGTCCGTTGTGGTGCTTGTTCTTTGAACTGTTTGGTCATTTCTAGTGTTTTTGTATTTTCTTTATATAATCCATGTTTTTCTACTTTTCAGTTCACAAAATGTTGGCAGATCTTGAAACTATTTTTTTTTATTTTGTTCCAGTAAACCACTCAGTATTAAGCATGGACAGCTGTTAGTAGAGTAGCAGATGGCATTTTCTGGCTTATCTTCCTGTGCACTTTGTGAATTTTAAGTTATGAAGGTGAAGACTGGCATTTTAAGGGCAGCTGTATTTACTAATGAGCCTTACTTCACTGTTGAAGATGATCTAAATACAGAAAAGAAAGGTGTAAACCCATCAAGTACTGCAAGATCCCATTATTTCAGTGGTAGTTAAGTATAAGAACTTGAAGGACTGCATCCAAGTGATCACTGCCTTGATTAAATCTGTACATTATCAGATATATTTAGTTATAGCAACACTGATCACATTGAAAGAAAAAGAAACAAGGGTTTGGGGGGAGTTTTATTGTTGTTTTAAAATAAATAATTATGGCCTTATTTGAATGTTTCTTTCCTGGTACTTACTGTGTGGTAACATTTTGCCTGCTTAAGATTTTTGTTTTACTCTTTTGTGAAACATCCAGACTTAGTCATTCTGTGTAACTTATGTAACTGTTAGAAATAACAGTTTGATTTAAATAAATGGTTTGTTTTAAATGTTCCTGGCTGTTGCTTGTTTCACTATAAGAATAATTTTAAACTCTGAATATTCATTTTAAACATTAATTTGGCCATATGTTAAATAATGTATTAAATTCAAACCATTTTTCATTTGTACACATTTTCTTAGTCCACATCACAGTCTAACAAATTGTGTATTTATCTCTTTGCCTTTCATATTAACTGAAGATTTCATTTGAATAAACGTGGCAGACTAGAACTCATTCCATCATGTTCTCATTTTGATATAGGGATCATCTGCCACAGAGGAGGATAGGAGTTTACATGCAAAGTTGAGTGACCTGAGATCTTAGTTTATTTGCCCATCTTTATAAAGCCCATGAAATGTCTGTACAGTGGTACCTTGACTTACGTCATTAATCCGTTCCAGAGGTCTAGACTTAAGTCAAACATGACTTAAGTCAAATGAACTTTTCCCATAGAAAGTAATGGGAAAATGGATTAATCCGTTCCAGATGATGAAAAAGACCCCAGAAAACAGCAATTTAACACAAATTTGACTGGGATAGGAGATTCCTTCCGGGGATGTAAATGAAATGTCTCTTCAAAGAGAGGAGGAGGCAGTGTAATTATAGTCTACAAGTTATACGCCTCCACTTTTTAATGTTCATAGCAACAATGTCTAACATTTAAGTTTTACTTATTTTTAACCTGACATTCCAAGTTCTGAACAACTCTATGCTTACCATTAGAGTCCCACAACTGTACAGCTCCCCAACTAAAATGCTTCCATTGTGGACCAGAAGTCTGCAGCCAGTTTTTTTACAAGACTGAGCCGACTGTCTAACCAGCGAAGCCAGCCCCGAGCTCCCGGCCGTTCTTCTCCTCCGGCAGCAGCGGTGGCTTTGGCGAGGCCGAGGACTAGCTCCAAGTGCTCGGAGCTGGCCTCGCCAAAGCCGCCGCTGCCACTGCCAGAGGAGAGGAAGAAGCAGTTTGGAGGCGTTTTGGAGGCGGCAGCCGCGATGCTGGGTCGTGGCTGCTGCCCGATTCCAGTGCCTTATGCCGGGGCTCCGAGCTGTAAGTCAAAGCCTGCGACTCAAGTCAAACGGGCCCCTTCTTGCTGCAAGTCAAATATGATGCAAGTCAAGCAGTATGTAAGTCAGGGTTCCACTGTACTCCTGCCTTTGTCTCTACTTTAATTCTTGCTTCCATCTTATATTTGCATCTCTTTGAAGCACTTATATTTCTGTCATGGCAATCAGATCATAAAAAATTGCCTGTACACTCAACTTTTAAAAGACTACAATATAATGCTCTCTTGACTTTTGTCCTTGTGTTTGTTGCCTGTACATATTTTATATCTGTTTAACTCTATGAACATGTCAACCTGGTGTTTTGATTGCTGGGAGTGGGGGGCGGGGAGGGTAGAGAATGTTGAACACAAATAGAAAATGAATCAAAAATAAAACTACCAATATTATACCACCTTAAGGTGCAACTGTTTGTGGGCAATCATGTTATAGGTGAAATGGGGACACAATGGAAATCTGATCACCAGTTCTCCTGGTTAAACCTCGTGGGGACTTCAAATTACTATCAAAGTTTGATATTTATATTATTCCATTTTCACTGGTAACATGTATCACGATTTTGGATTCCTCTAGTTCTGTTCCCTAAAGCCTTGATATGGGGTGGTATTGACTAAGGTAGTTGTTCTGTGTTTTTGCGTTCAAGCTGAGAAAAACATCAGGGATAACAAGAAGAAATATCCATTACTTTACTAGGCCACGTGTATTAACATGTTTCTCAGCAGTTCTGAATTACTTCTGTAACAATTACTTCTGCAACTTACTTGTATGCAAGCTTACCCCTCCCATGTCTCAAGATGTTTTATGAAATATTTTATATGGTACATATTGGTTGAACTATGCTTGTGGGAATCTGATTTCCTTCCTTATTCGTGTAGAACTCTCTCTTTTTAACTATGTTAGGAGCTATTGGCATCAGAGAATCACAGCTTCATTTTGCTGCTGTAGCTCAGTGCTACCTTGGTAAGCTTAATAGTCTGAATAAATACAAAAATAAATGTTAAAATTATTCAATCAATTTTATTTAATGGACTTTTCTGAAGGAACAAGTTTAATTTCCAAAGACTGGGTATTATTTCATGTTAATAAAACTCAGCATTAAAACCTTGTGTTCACCATGCCTTAAGATTGATTCTTAATTTCTTTAAAAAAATCAATATATTAATTATTTAGTGGGGTTTTTGTTTTTAAATAAGCTAATCTACTATGGTTATACCTCTTCCCACATTTCCTGTGGCCCTTTGCTACCAACTAATCTGAAAAATGACCCTTGTTTCTCCTAAGGTTGTTCTCCCCAATGTATAGTATAACTCCTGCATAATCTTGATTTTATGGCGGAAAAGATGGAGACCTCTTCTGGCAACAAACCATTTGAGTGAGGGTTGTTAATTTTTTGTTAATTTTTGCGTCTTATCATAGATCCCTTGGAATATGGATTGAAATAGAAGCTAGATACAGTTAAGTGAACCTGTATGGGAAAGTGAGGAGGACTTCCCTAGAGTTCATCTTTGTGAATTGTTAGCATGTTATTTATTAAACCTTTGTAGAAGTGAACTAATACAGTTTTCCCTTAAAGTGTGCTGTAGTTTTATAGAGCCTGTTGTGTTTTTCCAAAGGCCAAGCGTTATCCTTTTGTCTGACACACACACACACACACACACACACACACACACACACACACACACACACACACACACACACACACACACAAACCTTTTGTGAAGCAGTAGACAATGCTAGCATATTGGTGAATGCAAGGGGCCTGTTCAAAGGGAATTTCTTGATGAGTCAGTAGCTATTCAGCAGGAATCAATTCACCACACCAACTAGAAATAATACAATTGCTTAATTCTCCAATTAGCCATTCTATTAACATTCACTAGGTTCAGCGTGATTCAGTCATTCTATGAATCATCAAGAATTATTGCTATTTACAAATGCCTGCCTCTTGGAATACAAGGACCAGTCCTTTTTAAAAAGAGCAGCGGTGCTTTTTCTCTTTCCTACTCTTATATGGGAAATTACACTTTTTTTAAAAAAAAGTGCATTGGCCTGTGTGCAACCAATTGCCCTCAAACGTTTAAAAGAGCGAGCTGGTTTTGTTAACCAGAGAAAAACCTGTGTATGTTGACATGAAATTTCTTCCCTCTTGAATTTTAACAACTTTAATAGGAGGGCAGTGTGACAGGTAGGAAAGTCATAGCTGATGTACAGTACATCCCAAAGGAGGCTGGTGCCTTTTTAAAAAGAAAATTTCTTCTTTTTGCTATAAAGCAAGAAATACCACTTCTCAGAAGACCTTAAAAAATAGGTGGATGGTATGTACTACCTTTGAAAAAAAATGTGCCAAGAAGTGGCGCAAGAAACCGCTATACCTCACATGTAATCTGAAATGTCCATAAAGGAGAAGGGTGATGTTTGGTTCTACTGTAATGTGCAGGCTAATTAGAAATAAACTAACAACTATAATTACTTGCTTGCAATACAGCTTTCTGAGCTTTATTTGAGAGAAACGGCCATTTTATCAGCAGGATATTTGGTAGGATCCTAGATAAATTAAGCACTTGACCTGTTACTTTCTCTCTGGAAAAAGCCCATACCTGTGGCAGCTGATTTCCCCTTCTTGCTCGCAGAAAATGGGCTGCCGTTCTGTAAAGAACTTCTTTGTTTTTGCACGTTGTTGTTCCTCCCACATTTCATGGGTTTGCTGCTACTAGAGAGAGACTTGTTCAATGCTCTCCCTGGTTTATCTTTTTTAAAAAGTAAATTGTCATGTTGCTTCAAATTATATACCAATAAAAACAGTCCTGCAAACTGCCTGTGAGAAGGCCCAGTAGATTATTCTGCAAATTCCTATTAACAATGAAAATGCACTCCGTTTGATTATAGACATAGAAATTGTCCTGGAAACACTTGGGGTGGGCAAGTTAAAAGACACATCACCCTATAGATTCCAGATTGGTTTGGAATGGAATGCCTGGTATAATTCTGAAAGGCAGCAAAATGAAACTTACTGTACCTTGGACAGAGGATAAGGTTCCAATGCTTTTCAGACTAGCTGCTCCACATATTCTTCTATTGCATAACACTTTTGCACATGCAGATCATAATGCAAGTGAGAGTCCTCATGAAAGTCTGCTTCTATAAATATTTGGATCACTCTTGCAGGATTAGAGCAATGCCTGCATTGTACTAATTTTGGAGAAGCACAAGATCAAGAGGAAAACCAGATGCACAATTTGGCCACAGTCACGGCAAGTCACAGGCTAGCTGTGTGTGTAACCCACTAAAATCTTTCAGCTCCCATGCCAAAAAATAAGGGTCTTGCAAAATACAGTGGCACGATTGATGGAGGAGACACATGCCTGACCTAAAATATTTATTTATTTATTTATTTATTTATTTATTTATTTATTTATTTATTTATTTATACAACTTATATGCTGCCCACTACCCAAAGGTCTCTGCTTCCAGCAGTGAAGACTCAGATGCCAATCCATCCCCACCCGTGTACAAAAAGCATGTTGGACTGTTCACTGGCTCTCTCAATCCTGAGGGTGGAATAAGATGTGTTCACGTAAGGTATACTGGGAAAACTGTATGGTACAGTTGGGGTAGTTGGAGCAGAGCTAGATTTTATTTTTTACAAGCCCCTTTGCATACAAGCACACTTTTGAGTACTAAAAAGACAAGTTAGCCTTAAAGCTGCTATAAAACTTCTGATTTCTCTTTTGCTACAACAGACTAACAGGGCTACTGGCTAGATCCTTGTGGAGAACATAGTTTTGCACCTAGCCCACCTCCTAACCTAGTCCCTGGATCTGACTCCCCATATCAATTGTTGTGTTCTGCCTTCTTTCCCCTTTCCTTCATACCCCACCAAGCGCAATGATGATGATGTTCAGACAAGACAGAGGTGCACCTCAGTCAAAAAAGCAAAGCAAGGCCTAAGGATGTAGCCTGTGCTGGATGGGCTTACATTCCCTCTGAAAACACGTGTTTTCTATCTATCTATCTATCTATCTATCTATCTATCTATCTATTTACTAAAAAAAATTAGCCGTCCCACTACCAAGTAGTCTTTATGTGAGGCTGCCTTTGGAAAGTGCTCGGAAATTCAAGTGGGTCTAGAATGCTTCAGATCAGTTGAACTAACCTGAGCCAACAATGCTGGGCAAGAAGAATGCAGGGAGGAAGCATTAACAACAAGCTATTACTGGAAAACTTAATCATAGAAAAGCACTAACGGGGGGACCTGGAGGGTTGGTGGTTACGGAAACTTTGATCCTTCAAGTGATTTGCACTACAGCTCCCATCAGTCCAGTGAGAAGGGTTTGTGGACGATTTAGGCAAAAGCACCAGAGACTCCACTCTAAAGAAAGCAGCAGCCTCATACCTGCCTGCCTGCCTGCCTTCCTTCCTCCACACCTGGAAGTTGTAAAATGTCTGTGCTCTCTTTCTCTTCTCCTTCTACAGTACCAGCTTCACAAACTCTATAAATGCAGTTGGTTGCTCTGATACCATATTGTGCTGTTGGGATAAGGGTGAATACAATATGCTTTACTTCATGGACATAAGGGTTGAAGAAATACGGGCTTCCTTCGCTAATAGTGTGGTTAAACAAATGTAAGATAACTGGCAAACTAACCTGCAGGATACACCGTTGCTTGACATTAAATCACAACACCCTTGCTTTGATTAGAAGTTGGAAATGGCTGCCAACATCGCAAATATTCTTAGATATTTGCACCTCTAAAAAAACTAGAGGGGCTACACTCCTGGTGTGTAAGGTTTCTATATCTTGATGTGGTTAATTGAAGGAATGATGTGACTCATTTTAATTTTGCCATTGGGCATGTGACAGAAGCACCTGACACACACTGCCATCTCATCAACGACCACTGTTAACTACAGCAAGTTACGCAGGTCTTACACAGCACCAGTAGGGTTCAGGCCACAAAATCCCCTGAGATCCACGGTCTTTCTATATATTTAGATGTACAAGTCAAAAACTGAGAATGGCTAAACCATCACATTATTTTCTTGTATGAACAAAACAAGCTCAATTCCAGAACAAAACAAGCTCTATTCCAGTGGTGGCAAACCTTTGGCACTCCAGATGTTTTGGGCCACAACTCCCAGAATTCCTAGCCTAGACTGCCAATGATAAAGGACTGTGGGAGTTGTAGTCCAAAACATCTGGAGTGCTGAAGGTTCATCACCACTGCTACTGTATATTCAGAGGACTTGTGTGAAGCTTTTTAAAAAAAAAAGCAACACGTAAATAAATGTCTAGTGCCAATTTCAGCTGCCTCCCTGCATCCTGTGGTGTGCATTCTTCTTCACCAATTTCTTCTCAGTATTGCATTTACAATGTGAAAATAGCAGTTTTAGAAGAGGTAGCTGTGTTTGTCTCTGCTTAGCATATTGGGGGTAGGGGGAGAGAAAACTAAAAAAAAGGAAGACCAAAGACTGACTGCTCACATCATAATACTGTATAGCGGTCAGCGTTTAAGGTGCCATAATGTATTTGTCTTCTTTGTTTTTCTTTTGGTTTTGCCTAATAATGTATGTGCAAATAGTGCACCTTTGCCCAGATTACAACAGTTTGGCTGGTGACCACTGCAGCATACTTCCTGAGCTGCAATGAATAATTCCAATGCAGTCTGTGCTCTAGGAAGGGCTGGCAGAGCCCTCTGCTGTTCAGTTTTTTGCAGACAACCATGTCATTGTGCCACAATATTCCCTAGCCTGGTACAGTATTCATTAATCCCCCATTTTGCCGATTGCCAACCCCATCAGTAATTTAGTTAAAATACTTGTAAAGAACAGAGTTTGTTGTTGTTGTTGTTGAAAATCTCAATAAACTGTGAATCGGGGGGGAAACATCTGGAAAAATGAAAAAAACTATTTCTGTAGTATCTGGAAGTTGAGTCATGGCTACTGGACTTCTTTTTATCACCCTGGTCTGCGATAGGCTCTTAAGATGAACAATGGCCTGAATAGGCTTGTTAGGTAGACAATAGTGTCCATAGCCTTAAGGTGAACAATGGCCTAAGGTGATGAAACCTATAAAGTTTGGGTGGTTAGCTATGGCCTTGGTGGTGAAGGCTTTTTGATTTGTCTAGGTATTGTTTAAAGCACACCCTGATAAGTAGCAGATAGACTATGCCTAAGGCCCCCACCTCTGTTGAAAGAGGGGTTCTCAGTGCTCACATGAATGGCCTCCCTGACCCCTCTCTCAAACCACCTCTCTTCTCTGTCTAAAATGTATACAACCTCATCTTTGAATGAGTGCCCTTTGTCCTTCAAGTGGAAGTGTACTGTTGATTCTGGTCCTGAGCTGTTCCCCCTCCTATGTTGGGCCATCCTTCTGTTTAATGGCTGTTTAGTTTTTCCAATGTAGAAGTCTGAACACTCCTCACTGCATTGGACTACGTATACTATATTGCTCCTTTTTTGTATTGGATCATTTGGGTGGATCTACCTTTTAGCATCTGGAGACAATACTTCTACTAATGGAATATTCACCCTTTTTATCACATCACACTGTTGACTTATGTTCAGCTTTGAGCTATGTCGCTTCCAAGATCCTTCTTGGGTGTGGTAATAGGGAGCCAGGTATCCCCTATCTTGCAGCTATGTGCTTGGTTTCTTTTTCTAAGGAGTAGTACTTTGCATTTATCCTTGATGAAGTTCATTTTGATTGCACCAGGAAAAGTGAACGACAGCGAGAAAAGAGGAAGAATATATAATATAATATACGAATTGACTATAGTAGAAACAATGTCTATGCCTGTCTTGATAAAATCAACATACAGATGGCGAATTCTCTGCTTTGACACAGAGCATTCTAAGGCATGGTACTAGTCCATTCAAAGTCTCCTAAGATCTGCCTCTCCTGTCTTTGTACAGTGACCAGCTCTGCTCCCTAAACCAAATGAAATATGAACAACCTTACATGTTTTGTTGTCCATTTTACTTCATGCAATGAAAATTAAATAGTGTAATGAGGGTGACTCAATTAATGAAATCACAAGAGTTGTGTGCTCGTGCTTAAGTGCATGTATTTACGATGAAACTTGGAAACTTTGCAATTACATGCCTTGCTCACTGTTTCCCATTGGCAGTAATGCCTGGGCCCCAGGATTTTACAGGAAATGAAGCTGTGATTGGGACCTTCCCACAATCTCCCAGTAAGTGTGGAGGGGTTCGTGGGAACAAGACTGATTCTGTCAGCATTTAGATGAGGAAAACGCCAAGGTGCACCAGCAAAATGCAGGACTTTGCTAAAACTACTTTTTGGGACTACAAATGTTGACGGGGAGCAGGGGAATGGTAGTCCACAACTGACAATTTTCTGAACCCTGAAGTAAGGTTTACCTGGCTTCTAATGGAAGATCAAATATGCGAGTAAAATTCGGCATATGTTGCTAATATGAAGGTATCCACCGACAGGTGGCAGCAGCTCCCTGCTTTTCATAGCTTGGAGATCCTTAAGGGAGGAAATGGAAGATCTCCTTTTTGCTAAAAGCCATCCAATAAAGGCATCACCCAGGCCAGACCTTTCTGTTTACACCTGAATCCCATGTCTACTTTCACACGCCCCACACACCCACACGCCAATAATATTCCTCTTTTTGAAATAACGGAGACGTACTTGCCACAAAATGTGGCAAAGAAATAGATGAGCAAGGCAACTGCTAGAGATACTGGCCAGCAAAGGAGATGCAGAGCCTACTACACTTTTGGCAACTTTAAAGGGAAAACATTAAAGGCCAGGACATCTGGGTTGCAATTCTTATGATTATATGGTCAGGGTGGTGGTAGGGGACTTTGGCTCAACAAATGGTTTGCAACACAACTCCCATTGTTTTTTAACTTGAGCCATTCTGGCTGGGACTTATGGGAACTGAAATCCAAAGAAGCTGGAAAGTGGTTGTCTGGAGCAATTACTTTTCTCAGGTACCACCACCAGCACCACTCATTCCCATTCCCATTCCCACTACTACTAGTAGTAGTACGTCTGAGTTTATTTGTATCTTGAATCACTTCCTTCTATTTTTTCTGCTATATGACTCTTAAGAAACTCAGCCAATCAGGAAAAGCTTCACCTCTCTTGCTTCAAAATTTTCATCAAAAGATCCCTTTTTGTGAACATGTTAAAGCAACTTTAAAGTTGGTGCATCATTGTATGCCCTCCCCCTTTGCACTATTATCTCCCCCTTGTCTCCCCTTTGTCAAAATCCAGTTTAAGTTTCTTGAAAGAGGAACCTTCCCTGTTCTACTTTGCAAAATGCCATGTGCATTAAAAACAACCACAAATTTAAGAGTAACAGAACAATTTCCCCCATTTCAAGAGTCCTGCATCTAAATGTGACAAGAAAAATAAATGACGAGAAGCCAAATGAAAATGGTTCCCATGATACTCTGTTGACATATGAGCTGTCACCATGGACTGCTACAAAGAACGATGAAACAGAGAAATCTGAAAACATGGTAGAAGCAATACATGTTTTGTCTTCCAAATGTTCTGCCATGAAATCCGCCCCCCCCCAAAAAAAACCCCAGTGAAACAGTGAGAGGGATTCTTCATGAAGAGATTAATTCCATGTCTTCAGAGAGGTCACGGTGGGGTGGGACTGCATCTTTCCCTCAGGCAAAGCTCATAATGAATCAACGCGAGTGACCCTGTGCAGTCTGTGAATCAAGATAGATAGACAGCAAAACAAGATATCAGAGCTGACCCACTATCCAAGCCTGTACCAACAAGCACATTCCCCAGCTGCTTTGATACATCCCCCCTCTGAGTCCATGCATAAATGCCAGAAGTAAAAGGACTAAGGGGCACCCATAGTACAATTTTATGCCGTCCAGAGACCTTTGGGTAGTGGGCGGCATATAAATAGATAGATAGATAGATAGATAGATAGATAGATAGATAGATAGATAGATAGATAGATAGATAGTAATGATGAAAAGGTTCACCTCCCACAGTTAATGTACTCAGACACATGGACACACACATATCATCAACATCACTGCCACCATGCTCCATTTTACATTTCCTTCCCTTCCCAGACCAATAGTAAATTAGCCCCCCACCCAAAAAAAAGAACAGTTGTGCTGGTTATATACCACCCCATACTGCTTAGAGAATGCTTTGGGTGCTTCACAATTTAATTTTGGGGGCTATACATTGCCCCTTCCCCCCAGTGAGATGGGAACTCAATTTACCGACCTCAGAAGGATGAAAGGCCAAATCAATCTTGAGCAGGCTACCTAAGCCCATCAAGGTTGCAGTACTGCAGTTTAACCAATTGTGCCATGAGGCTCCGGGCATCCTGAGTGTCATTCTGCCATTGTCAGATGAGTCTCATTCTGGAACAGGAGACTACTGTGAGCAGAAGCTTGGTCAACTTTGTTACCACGCTTACCATGTTTTCCCCATATTTGCTGTTACGTAGCACAATCCTGTTTGCAGTGCACAGTGACTACAAATTAACAGTCCCACTAATAGCCTTGTAATTAAAGGCTGTGATCTGCTTTTTGAGTCAATCCATCTCATGTGCAGTCCTCCTGTTTTCCTACTGCATTAGACATTTCTTACCATGGTTGTTTTTAAACTCCCACTAAATCTTGTTTTCTCATGATTGGCTGGAAATACAACAGCTTCAGTTTGGTCATATTTGCTTCCATAAAGCTCTTATACTATACTACATTTCAAACAAAGCAATATTTTCTTACACATTACCACAAAATATCACATTGACATGTTTTACCACACTCTTCTCCAGGTATTCTTTGCAGCCTTGACGACTAGCTCACCACCATCATGAACAAAAGCACCTAATTAACCCTACTTTACTGCTGCAAGTCCCCCCCTGTATTACTTCAGGAATGAACTGTAGCTCACCCACAAACACATCCAATCCAGCTCCAGGGAATGAGGCAAATGAGGCAGATTTATGACAACGAAAGGGTGACTGTAACCTTTTGTCTCTTCAGCCTTTCCTGTTCTTTTTCCAGAAATATATAATTCACCGGCAGGGTTCCTGCTGTGAGTCACAAACATGCACAGCAAGCACAGGTTAGGGGAGAGTAGGGTTTCATTTTCTACAGCCTCCTTCTCTAAGACGACCTCTGTAAATGATTCAGTTAGATGCCTTTCCCGAACTTTGAAACATCAATGGTCATAATAGAAGAGCAGAGCTAAAAGGGACCCCAGGGTTCACAAAGTCCAACCCCCAGGCAAACAGGATATCTCCATCTAAAGCATACCTGATAAGTAGCCATCCAAATTCTGTTCAAAAACTAGAAAATCCATGGTGCAATCCATTCCATTACCGAACAACTCTGTGTTAGAAAGTCCTTCCTCATGTTGAGTTGAAATTTCCTGTCCTGTAATTTAACTCTACTGCTTTGGAGCTGCAGAAAACAAGCTCACCCCATCGTCCACATGACAGCTCTTCAAATATTTGAAAACAGCTATTACATCCACTCTCAGTCTTCTCTCCTTCAGACCAAACATGTCCAAATCTCTTAACCATTTATTGTTGTGCTTGGTTTCCAGACCCTTTATCATCCTGATTGTTCCTCCTTTGGACAGGTTCCATGGCTTCAGAGACTAGGACTCGGGGCAATGGTTTCAAACTACAGGAAAAGAGATTCCATTTGAGCATTAGGAAGAACTTCATGACGGTTAGAGCTGTTTGGCAGTGGGATATGCTGCCACGGAGGGTGGTGGAGTCTCCTTCTTTGGAGGTTTTTAAGCAGAGGCTGGATGGCCATCTGTCGGAAATACTGTGATGGGGTTCCTGCATGGCAGGGGTTGGACTGGATGGCTCTTGAGGTCTTTTCCAACTCTATGAGTCTATGATTCTATGATTCTACGATTTTATGATTCTAAGTTCCACCTTCTGATACCCTTCTTAAATTTGTGGTACCCAAGTGAGAGCTGACCAATGCAGAATAGAGGGGTGCTATTGCTTGATTGGAACATATTTCTGCTGCTGAGGGAGTCAAAAATTGCATTACACTTTTTATTCCAGCCATGTCACCATGTTGATTCATGTTTAACTTGAGGTATACTAGTTCCTTTGATTCAAATGGGTCTACCCTATTTATGCCTTACTATGCTAAACTGATCTGCAACTGGAATAGGCCCATTTGAATGGATGGAACTTAAGGAGGAGCAGACTCACCACATCTCTACTAATTCAATGGGCTTACTCTAGTGCAGCTTATTGTGTTTAGTGATGTGGTTCCTAAACACATCTGACTTATGAAGTGAAGAACAGACTTCTTAAGTTCATTGGTATCAAACTGGAAGTAGGTAACAGACTGCAAACAACACAAGTGATTAAACAAGGAAATAGATTGCCTCTGTGATTATGGAGGCAGAGATTGGATAGCTACTGGTGGGGGATACTGTAGTTTCACCCTGCAATGTGTTCCCCATACTCAGCAATGGTTGGACTAGATGGTCTCCCAGATCATTTGAATTAATGGAGTTAAGTCCACATTGAAGCATATAAGAGTGAAGAAATTAGCTGATGCCCCCACCCCCTGCGTTTCCACAAGGCACCTCCATCTGAATGGGATGTGGATATGGATGTATAGTATGCTCCTTTAACCCATTCGGAGGTGAACCACTGTGCAGCCTTTTAGTGGGAACTAGGGAGAATGCCATGGTGAAAGGAAACTTTGCTACAACCATTGCAGTCGCATGCACCTATGTTCGGAACCACTTCTATGGCCAGTTCTACAACAAGGGTGGGCAGCACGCAACGTACAGGCTAGAGGTAGCCCTGGGAGAACCCTGGCCTCTCTCACATGCACTCCCAAATTTAAAGTGTAAATATTTTTTTAAAAAATCATCTCAGAAAGGCCCCTTGTGCTCTCTAGAAGGTATGCAAGGCAATTGCATTTTGAGCCGGCTCCCCAGCTACGCTCATGAATTTAAACGTCAAAAAAAATACTTGTGGCCATTCTAGGGCTTTTTGATTAAACCACGTCTTTCCTTTTGGCCTGAGATGGGGTGATGAGAGAAGGGGTGCATTTCTCCTACATCCAAGGATGGGCTTGTGTGGCTCCCTGATCTCTCAAGGCTTCATACTCCCTGTCCTACAGCTCATATCCTACTGATGCTCAAATGCTGCCCTACTCCTATGGAGGAGGTTTGAGCACGGAGGCTTAAGTAAGGAGGGGAAATTACCTTTTCCATGGAGGAACAGAATGGTTAAATAGTTATTCTTGCCTAACCTACATCACATCTTGATGACTGTAAGCTGTTCAATGAAGAGAGGCTCCTCTTGAAGAATTCTGGATCTTCCATTGGTGCAATGTGAAAATATCTAGGCAGCTGACTGATGCATACTACCATGGTCATATGACCTTGATAATAATGGGAAGACTTGCACTGGTGGCCTGTTCTTCCTTCTTCCAATTCAAGCTGGCTGTCTAAGGGATTGGTGGTCTCCTTAGGATTCTGTCCAGATATCAAGGTCTTGAGGAGAGGCCCTCTAAAGAAGACTAACACTTTCACAGCATTGCCTAACAAGCATATAGGAGAGGTGTAGCCCCTTCTGTGGAATGTGCTGCCTTTAGAGCTGTAATCAGTTTCGCTCTGACCAATATTTAAAAGGTTAAAAAATACATCTTTTTAGACTGGCATGTGATGTTAACCTGTCCCACTGTTCTGTTTTTAACAGTACTCATTGGTGATCTTAATGGTTTTAATGCATTTAGTTGCTTTCACTTGCTTTTATGGCAGGCTTGATTTTATTTGATTTTATTATTCTGAAGTAAAATCTGGTCTTACTTGTTTTTATTCTGTTATGAAGATTGTAAGCCACCTTGATTGCTACTTTCTAGTGAAAAAGCAGAATATAAATTTAATAAATGAAATAAAAAAATCATCAGCAGTATCACCCTGATTTCTGTCTTAAGTTGCAACTAGAGTAGGACCATTGAGTCAACAGAATTTAGGCAGGAATTGACTCACCAAATTTGACTGATTCCATGGGCTGACTCTACTTATTACTGCACTCGGCCGAAACCAAGCAGGCAAAGGACGCTCATCCTAGCAAAGTATACCCCAAAGCTATTTGCCCAGTGCTGCTGGCTGCTCTGTGATGAGATCTGAGGGTGATTCCGTGTCTGACAACAGAAGCAGCCTATGCAGATAAGCCTGACAGACAGTAAATACTGATTGTCCTTACAGGTAAAATTAATAATGAGCTGTTCCACATTGTCTTTCCAATGCAAACATTCAATACCATGCACTTCGCAGCAACCTCCCCCCCCCCATTTTATACATGATAATCAAGGAGTGCTGCTTTTATGGCCAACTGGCCTCAGGAATATTGTTTGCCAATTAGACTGTTGCCATCAACACAACTGCGGAGTTTGTGGTTGCATCACGCTCCTCTGCAGTCATGACTTTGTCTCTTCTTTTAAAGCCCCCTAATGGGACCCACATAAGACTCCCTGCTCCTTTCAAGTACTGAATTGTGCCTGCAATAAAACGGATGCTGACTCTCATTGCTGGGCACGTGCTAGTTCAAAATGTCTTTATTTACTCAGGTTCAGAGGAAAGTAAACACAGCCAAGAGAAATATCAGCTGCACAGACTGTCTTACTTGGCAACTGGCGGAGTACAGAATAATCTTCAATTGTCATGTGTCCTTACATGTGTGGCATTCACTGGCTTCTCCTGCCAGACACCTTCTTACCTACAAGACTGTCTCCAGTACAAACTGATAAATGAGCAAATTAAGCTAGGAATAGAAACTGAGGCTGACTTGCTCACCATGCTTACTTGGATGTATGTCCCATTGAAATCAGAAGGGTTCTCAGACAGTTCAGATGTTTCACAGATTACTTGATGAAGGTACCTCCGGTCACTCCAGGACAAGTCTAATCAAAGCATAATAGAGTGGAACTCTTCCCAGGCAACGAGGGTAACAAGGCATTTTCATAGTGGATTGCAAGAAACCTTATGAATACCTGCCAATTAGTGTCAGAATGGTTTGATATCAGTGCGACATGGCTCCATCCTTTGGAACCCTGGGATTTCCTATTTGGAAAAGGACTACGTTATCAAATGTAGGAGTCTGATGTGCACACAACAACTTTCTGACGGAGAATTCTTTCACCACAGTAAACACAGAAATATTCAGTACCATTATGGTATGATAGCCTGTTCTCTGTAAACTTTCTGCTCCACTATGGCAACTAACCAGGGAATGGTACTGTAGCTACCAGTCCTGCAGGTGCCAGCTGGCACAGGGAACCAATAAAGTTCAGCCGGGAAATATAAAGCTCCTATCCTAGGCCTACTTCCTTAGACTGTATACAAAGAAATTAAGTCACAGTGAATACATCAAATTAATTTATTTGCATTGTCTACGGAGGTAGGCCAATGACACCATGGCCACAAAAATTAACTTAGTTATGTTTCACTTAACCCTGAGACCCCGAGAGTTTTACAATTGATTTTCACTACTCCATCCACATAATAGATACAATTGTATTATCCACTCTGTCTTCTGTGTAGTTTTCCTATATTGTTCTCCACTGAAAGCCTTATTGGCCGAAATGAATCTTCTTGGAATATTCAACTTAAATTAATTGAAAAGCACCTATCCCGACCCCATTTCGGGTTCTGAGTTCTGTTTGTGCACGTTCTCTTGTGTCAAGTCACAACTGACTTACAGCAACCCTAGTAAGGCTTTCAAGGTGAGTGAGCTCTATATATAAGAAGTGGTTTTACCAGTTCCATTTTCCCAGTGAGTTTCCATGGCCAAGTAGTAGTCCGTCACGCTGTTCACTGCACCACACTGAGTTCCCTAGGACTCCCTTTTGCCCTGGGAAAGCTTTTGGGAGCCTTGGGATATGTGTATCTGTGTCTTAAAATAGCCTGAAATCACCACTAGATTGTTGGCACCAGGATCAAGATTGCTGGTTTTAATCCAGTAATGACTTATGGCCATTGAATGCCTGTCCACGCCACCTCGCCCTGCACCAAGGCTCCCAAAAAAATTCCAAAGGAGCCTTTGGGAGCCTTAGAATCTGGAAGAAGAGGATAGGTCATTGTCAATTAAATTAAATACTTATGTGGCCTAATGATGACATCATCATCAGGCTTATGCAGTTTAAATTTACACCGATAAGATTCCAGCCAATAAATATCCTGAAAAAGTCTGCCTTTTCCATTTTACCTCTAAGTTTGACCAAGAAGGTATTGATTTTACCTGGTATGACCCATCTTCATGAACTTACACTGTTTTTCACTAAGAAAGACTGTTTTCTGCTGATTTATTACATATTGATCCCAAGCTTGCTTGTTTTAATATTTCACCCAGTATGGAAGCTCCTTAAGCTGACTAGTAATTTCTTTGTTTGTTCTTTCTGCCTTCCCTAATAAACATACTCTTCCCCTCCATTTATTCTTAGAAGAGATGCTTTACCAGAACTTTCATCTCTCAACCTCTGTTCAACATCAGTGAGAGCCATATGGGAATTATTCATCCCTACATTAAAGGAGTAATCAAGAGAAAGACAGCACAGAGGTTGCAGGGAGGGCACATGTAAATGGCTAAAAACCTCATCCCCCTTCAGTTCTCCCAACTGCATTTTCAGGTCTCGGTTTGGTTTGGTTTTTGCTTGCTTGCTTGCTTGCTTGTTTGTGTCCTTTTGCTTTTCCGTAGCCAGGCATCAACATTGCACTGGTATTCTTTCCCTAGGGAAGTATACTTTCCTCATTGCCATCTAGCATTTAGAAATGGGGTGCGGTGAGGAGGGGTTCCATTTCCCCCCTTTTGTGGTTAAAAGCCACCTTCCCTGGAAAGAGTCTGTGGCAGAGCGTGGAACAGCAAGCCAGCTGGCCTCAAAGCCAGAAGTGAACAAAATCAGAGCAAGTGACATTACTTTTTAAAAAAATACTGCACCCAGTTTAATCCAGACAATAGGGCATTGCAGGAGCTGCATACCCCCAACCCCAGAAAGGCATTATTTCCAAATTTTGGACAAGGCCACACTCTCTTAATCTCCTTCCCTCTTTCCCTGCTTAACAAGCTGATGGCAGAGGGTGTGATTGTTCTTGCCACAGATAGGGACTGGTTGCTTTCAAAGGATGTTTGAGTTTAGTCTGAGGCCTGAATGGAACATTAGGACCTTGCTTAGTCACGAAGCCAACAAGATTCTTGTCCTTCATATGATTTTTTTTGTGGGGGGTGCTATTAGGAGCTTGCAGCCTCACCTCAATTGTGTCATAGCATGCAAACACCTGTACTGTATATGATATTACCGAAAACTTCTAAATTAAGGTGGCATTTGACAAATCATGTTCTTTGAAGATAACCTGCTTCACAGGGTTGTTGTGAGGAAAAAAAGTAGGTGGTGGTGATGAGGCCTGAATTCCCCTCAGGCTTCACTGCCTTGGGAGAAAGGTAAGATAAAATATTGGTTAGCAACGAAAAGCAGCTAAATGTGCCTTAGTGCTATACAGAGAATAGTCAAACCATGAGTCCCATCCACATTCTTGAAATCAAACAGATATGATCAGGGGGGGGGGGAAGCAGGGGAGGAATTATTGAAGTTGCATGTAATTTTTCATTACAGTTGTAATGCCATACATTAGAGGAAGGGATTAATTACAAGTAACTCTTTCTTTCTTTCTTTCTTTCTTTCTTTCTTTCATGTTCTGTCTAAACCCCAGCTCAGACAGAGTCTAGTGCAGTGATGGCAAACCTTTTAGAGACTGAGTGCCCAAACTGTGATTCACAACCCACTAATTTTCCTCAAAGTGCTAATACAGCCTTTTAACCTGAATACGGGTGGCTGTGAAGGGGCAATGTCGGGTGCCCACAGAAAGGGCTCCGAATGCCACCATTGGCACCCGTGCCATCGGTTCGCCAACACTGATCTAGTGTATAGAAAAGCAAAAGAAAGCAAGTCCCAACGGGAGATTAAAGTGCACTGAAGATTCACAGACAGGTGGACAACGGGGAATGGATGGGTTACCCCATGCAGCCACATCACTACTGTGTCTCTAAAGAAGAAAAACTGCTGGTTTGTTATTGAATGGTATTATAGACAGCCTAGATTTCAGATCCCCAGACCTTTTTAAACATGGCAATGTGACATTTACGAAAGAGTAGCATTTTCCTTTTCCTTCCTTTGCTCTGCCAGAGACCTCCAGAGAGAACTCCAGTGTGTCTATTTCTAAGGCCACAACCAAGGTCCTCTTATACAGCGGTCCTGAAATGACTCCAGTCATTTCTCTATAACAAGATCAAGCACAACTGGACACAGAAGCCCTGTGGGAATAATTAACACATTGCCTTCTCCCCACGTGTATGATTTGTAGTATGTGGTGCTTGCGTGACATGTGGTGGCAGAACACTATTTTAAAAAGAAGAGAACAAAGTGTCAAACAAGATATACAGACTGGCAGCAGCAGCCTGGTGCTTGATTGCAGATCAGAGGACACCTTATGGAGAACTCTGAAAAATATTCTGTTGGGAAATAATTTGGCTCAGAAAGCTGCAGTTCTGGCACTGGGACACCACAACAGTTGGTGACAGCAGGCACTGTTGTTCATCTGGATGGTGTGTGCGTGCGTGTGCGCACGTGTGCATGCAGGCATGCATGTGTGTGTGTGTGTGATCTCTTGTGACCCTGGTGTGTTTTCACATCTTCATTGTACATCATCAGGTTAATCCAAGGCACGTGTCCATGTGCTTTCCAAGCTATGCACAGCCTGGTGCAGCCTGCAGTTCTGTACACATACATCTGAAGTAAAAGCATTTCAGTGCTGCAACATGTTGCAGTGCTGAGAATCAGGCAGACTTTTATGGTCTGACAACACTGGTGTAACTGGGGGCGGGGCGGGGCGGAAGAGTGCATTTGCCCCAGGGTACGCAGCAATCTGGGGACGCCTGGAGGGAGAGCAGGAGGGGGAAGCCATGAGCCATCCGCTAGCAGTCCTCCTTTCGCCCCGCTAAGGCGATCCTTAGTCAGAGAAAAAGAGGAGAGGGAAGAAGTTGGTTGTTTTTCCAAGCAGCACCTCTGTCGACTGCTCCCCCTCCTCCTCCCCCCACCTCCCAACCCCACTAAGGCTTGGCAGATCATTAGCCCGGGAAAAGGAGGAAAGGGAAGCATGTGATGGAGGTGCTGCTTGGAAAAAATCCATTCACCTGCTTCCCTCTCCTCCTTTCCCCAGGCTAATAATCGCTAAGCCTTAGCCAGGGAAAAGGAGGAGGGGAAAGAGTGCTACAGAGGTAATGTTTGGGGGGGGGAATCACCTGTTTGACTCTATCTGCATGCTGTGCAGTTTGCAAAGGAGAGCCTTAACTGGAAAGGAGGCCCACAAAGAGGGCATGAAAAGGATGGACCCTTCTTCCCCTCCCCCACTGTTCCCCCAGGATCTGCCCTCCCTTGCTGGGTGGGTGAGATACGGTTGAGGGGGAGGAGAGGGCGCAAAAACTGACTTTGTCCCTGGGCGCTCCAAACTCTAGGTACGCTAGAAAACAGGAGGAATTCCACATGTAAGTCCTGAAGACCTAACACAACATGAAGTAAACTAATGCTGCCCTCAGGGTTTCTAAGCCTGAATGGACACTTTCAAGGCTGGCATGTGACCTGAATTTCCTGGCTTTCTTGCCATTGTGGCTTTACTCCTGAGTGCAGCAACATCACCATTGCTTACCTCGCTGATTCCTAACCTTGGTTAACCCAGATGTTCTTGGACTAAACCTCCCAGAAGCCTTTACCACTAGTTGAGTTGGCCAGGATATCTGTGGGTTATAATTCAAGAACATCAAGATTACTCAAGGTTGGCCTTATTCCCCATAGTAACTTTGGAGGAAAGGTAGGGGTAAGGAGGGAGGAATTTGTCTGTTTCACTTTCTGTAACAGTCACATTTACCCAGGCTAAAGTTTATCCTCCCATTTCCACATCCGATTGTGAACTGTTTAAATAAACCTTTCTATGATTTTTGGGGTGCAATTTTCCTAATGTAGCTTTTGCAAGGAATTTTCTTTAACATGTACCATGTTCAGTCCAATTTCCCCCAATTATGCACATTTCTGTGACTCATGCTTTACACTGTACACATTTTGGATGATATTATTTGATCAAAGAACTATACTGAAAAACGGAGGGAAAAGCAAAAACAGGCTGGTAATTGTTTTACAATCTGCATATCTATTCAGGCAGTGGGAAGTAGGTCGACTGACATTAAAATGCAAAGTCAATATATTTCTATGCCATATCTCCAACAGATGGCAGGAGGTGTAGGTTGGGTGCAGGGAGGTAATACATGAGCCAAATTTCAAATGGGATCCCAGCTTAATTGCATACCAAATGATGAGAAATTAACTGTCTTGAACTAGGCCATGGTTCAAAGGCTGCCTGTCTGCCCTTAATTATCTCTAAATGCATCCAGGTTGAATGATAAATGAAAGGGGAAGTAAATGAAGGAGAAGAACTTCCCACCTACTGTCTAAAGAACACTGGAGATTTATGTGAAGTGTAACAAAACCTTTGGCTATATGCCAGGCCTGCCCAACAGGTAGACCGTGGGCTACTGGTAGCCCATGAAGGGTTCAAAAGTAGCCCCCCAGCCATCAATAAAAAAGTGAGGGGATAAGTTCTCCACCTCTCCCTCCCCCATCCCAAGGACCACCACTGCCCCAGCAAAGTTCTGGGTCTGCCAGCCTGTCTCAGCTGAGCTGGGCAGTTCAAGGGTCATGGCGCATTGAAATCTGTTCCCTCCAGAACAGATTAATTGGTTTTCAATGCACACCTATGGGAAACCGCTGCTCTACTTACAAAAGTTTTTAGTTATGAGCACATGCTCAGAACAGATAAAATTTGTAAGAAGACGTTTTAGTGTAGTAGCCCCCAGGCACTTTGGACCGGAAAAAGTAGACCTTGGCCTGTTCAAAGTTGAACAGCCCTGCTATATGCCATTGTTGGCGAACCTATGGCAGGGGTGCCATTATTGTCCATTCTTGCCCATACTGTACTGAGCCTTTTAGAACAACAGGGAAAATATGCAAGGCTGTTATTTGTGGATTATAGCTCTGCTTTTAATACCGTTCTACCCAATAGGTTGTTATTTTAAATGGCCAGTTTGGGTATACATCAGAAGATTTGTTTGTGGGTAAGGAATTTTCTGACGGATAGGCCACAGTCAGTAAGGCTGGAATCCCACCATTCCTCTACTCTGGTACTAAGTACAGGAGCTCCTCAGGATTGTGTGCTAAGCCCCTTCCTCTACTCCTTGTTCACACATGACGGCATCCCACTGTATAGCACCAACACAATCATCAAATTTGCAGACAATACAACGGTGGTGGGGCTTATTAATAAGAACGATGAGTCTGCTTATAGGAAAGAAGTACAAGGGTTAACACAGTGGTGTAAAGAAAATAATCTTATACTTAACACCAAAAAAACCTAAATAACTTATAATTGATTTTAGGAGGAAGAGATATGTACATTTACCATTGTACATAAATGGTGAGGAGGTGGAGAGGGTTGGTAGCTTTAAATATCTGGGCACTTACATCTGAGAGGACCTCTCATGGACTGCAAACACCAACATGGTTGTGAAGAAGGAACAGAAGAGGCTGTATTTCCTGAGAATCCTCAGGAAGATGAATTTATCTCAGCATCTACTTCTGTCCTGCTATCACAGCACCATTGAGAGTGCCCTTACCTATGGCATGCTTTCATGGTATGGGAGTAGCTCTGTAGCTGACAAAAAAGCTCTACAGAGAAAAATTAAAATTGCCCAGAATATTTCCAGGCTCCAGCTACCAACCCTGGATGACATCTTCACATCTCACTGTTTGAGAAAGTCACACAACGTTCTGAGAGACTCTACTCATCCTGCTCCTAATTTATTGGAATTGTTGCCTTCTGGAAGATGATACAGAACAATTACCGTATATACTCGAGTATAAGTCGACCCGAGTATAAGTCGAGGCCCCTAATTTAACCCCCCAAAACTAGGAAAATTTATTGACTCAAGTATAAGTCTAGGGTGGGAAATGCAGCAGGGGCCGGCAATTTCTCCTTTGTGAGCTGGGGGGCGGTGTGTGATGTCTAAAATGACTTTTAGCCACCGAGACAAGTGCTTGGGTTGGTGGCTAAAAGTCATTTTAAACGTTGTAGGCCACTCCCCTGCAATATGGGGGGGGGGTCAGGAGAAGTGGTGCACAGTGTTTAAAATGACTTTTAGCCACCGACCCAAGCACTTGCCTCAGTGGCTAAAAGTGTTGACCCGAATATAAGCCGAGGACCCCTTTTTTCAGCCCTAAATTAGGGCTGAAAAACTAGGTTTATATTCGAGTATATACAGTAAAACTCGGACTACATGTGTTCTGAACAGTTTTTATCCCAGAGCTATAATTGCACTTAGTAATGAACTTAAGGACCACCAGCAGTGGATCAAAACTATATTTTACAACATATAATTGCAACAACTAGGATCTTGTATGCGCAGTTTTGGAAGCAATCTGAAATTCCGGCAGAGGAAAATCTGCGTGGCAAGATAGACTGTGTGGAAATTGATAAATTAGCGCTTATCTGAAAGGAGACTACAAAGAAACTTTCACAAGAAGATGGCAAGGTGTGGCAGCTACACTTGGTAATTGTTAAGCTAGTTACATTTAATGGTATATGGTATTAGCTGTATTTAATGGTACATGGTCTTTGTTTTTGATCCGTATTCAATGTATTCATTTCCCTCTCTCTTTCCTCCCTTACTTTTCCCTTTTTCTTTCCACTTTTTCTTTATTTTAAAAACCAATACAGTAAAAGCTATTTTAAAAAAACACCACAAGCAGCGATCACTTGGACAGTATTACCAAGCCTGTTGTGTAGATGCTTGTGGTTTTTTGGGGTGGGGTGGGGTGGGGGTTGGTGAGTGGGGGAGTGTTTGGGGATTTGTATGTGTATGTGTTGAGGGGATTTTTTAATGTGTGAGAGAGTGTTTGGGGATTTTTTAAATGTGTGTGTGTGTGTGTGTGTGTGTGTGTGTGTGTTGAATCTGGTCTCTGGGTGTCTGAATTTTGTTGTATGTGTATACTGTGTATATACACACAATGACAAATTATTATTATTATTATTATTATTATTATTATTATTATTATTATTATTATTATTATTATTATTATTATTATTATTATTACACACTCGGATCCCTTTCTATGGGCACTAAATATTGCCCCTTCACAGCCTCCTGTATTCAGGTTAAATTGCTGTATTGGCACTTTGAGAAAAATTAGTGGGTTTTGAGTCGCAGTTTGGGCACTCAGTCTCTAAAAGGTTTGCCATCACTGGTATATACCTTGACAAACTGTGATCTGAGTAGGGGGACTCTTGCCATACTCTTTTGTGACATACTCATGGATGTCCCCTGGCTGTAGGAAAGAATTATATTTCCTAACATTTTTGAATATTGACAGCATCACAATAGCTCCTCTTCAATTCCCAACCACTTTCAATTGATTCCCTTCTGTTAAGGACAGATAAAGTTGTCTTAGCCTGATCTATGTTGCTTTTATATATTCTAACTTTGGTTTGGTTTCCAGATTAATCTGTTAATTTAAAAAGAAAATCTTCTCAACATGAGCATTTAATACATATTGGCTAAAATCATATCAGTGTTTGTGCAAGGTTTTCATAACTTGCTGCAGCTAACTCTAGCTAATTGCAATTAACAGATGGATGACAAGGTCACATCATGGCTGCTCAGTCCTCACATGACCAGGCACACTGAGACACACACCAGCACTTTGTCAATGAGCCACAATTAGCTGCTGCAAGTTATGCAAATCTTAAAATAGGAATAGGATTTTTGCCATTTCATAGTATCTCAAAATACATTTTTAAATTTACAGTTTGACACATGTAAACTGCCATTATCTGTAGTACAACATTCAGAAAAAATTAAATCTGATGGATGGATACATTCCAACCCACACAAAAATCCAAGACTGGGCGGGGGGGGGGAGAGAGAAAACAAAAACATTGTTCCACCTTAAAGCAAGTTGATTTATTCCACCACAAACTGCCATGGATTACAATCCACTTCTTCAGATGCATCCGTCCAAGGGGTCGACTCGAGACCAGGTTGTTTTCTGCAGGGATTTTCAAAAAAGCAGATCCCCCATCAGTCGAGTAGCACACAAAGATCTGTTCACATAGAAGAACAAAGGGCAGAAGTTCATTTCCTAAAACTGCAGGCTTTCATATCTTAAAACTGCAGTTTGTTAGTTCAGACAAAATAAACTGTGATGTAACAAACAAGCAACAAACCATGATTAAACAAAAGCAAAAGCTGTTGAATGCCTGTTCATGACCACACAGAGTGAAGGGTGTGTAAAGATTTATTGGGAGTCATCAATGGTTTTGAGACAGATTGATTCGCAAATGCTGGAGAATTACCAAAACTTAATAAATGTTTATTGTTATTTTAATTATCAACATATTCTCTTGCTTCAGGATCATTATTTAAATAGTTAAACTCAGAAACAAGCATATAACTTTCCAACATTAGGGGTGACACATCATTTCTGGATACCACCTTTATTGATTCCCTCTCCTGAATTGTGCATGTGGTGGACTACATTGGAGAAACTAAACAGCCATTAAACAGAAGGATGGCCCAACATAGGAGGACCAGAATCAGCAGTACACCTCCATTTGAAGTACAAAGGACACTCATTCAAAGATGAGGATGTAGACATATTAGACAGAGAAAATAGGTGGTTTGAGAGAGGATTCAGGGAAGCCATTCATGTGAGCATTGAAACCCCCTCTCTCAACAGAGGTGGGGGCCACACGCACAGTCTATCTACTACTTATCAGGGTGTGCTTTCAACAATGCCCAGACAAATCAAAAAGCCTTCACCACCAAAGCCATAGCTAATAACCCATACTTTACAGATTTCATCACCTTAGGCCATTGTTCACCTTAAGGCTATGGATACTCTTGTCTACCTTACAAGCCTATTCAAGGCATTGTTCATCTTATGAGCCTCTTTCAGACCAGGGTGACAAGAAGTCAAAGCTGACTATAAGGTTGTCACTTCACGTCCCTCTCGTCCCTCTTTGCTGTCCTGCTTGGGACTGGTACGAAAAAAGGTTACCTCACGTCCATAGCGTGACAGCAGAATCTCGTCCCGACCACGGTCCCTGAACCAGGAACAGAGCATGACGAGCCGTACCTGCCCCTGGGCTGGGGAATTCTGTTGTCACACTTTGTTCCCAGTTCCTGTTCCGAGACAAGGGACATGAAGTAACGGCAATGGCTGTTTCCCCCTTTGGCTCTAGGAATACTCCGACAACTGAAGAAGCCGACTGGAACTCCTGCGCCAGGCCAGGCTTCTCCCTGCAGGAGAAGGCAGCTTTTGAAGGGACAGACAGAGAGCTACTGTCAGATGTAGGTCCGTCCTCCTCGGGTCCCGGAGGCGGGGCTGAGCTCTCCTTGCCTGTTCACCTGCCAGCCCGCAGACTATTGAGTTCAGGGTGGGGGTGTCTCGTCCACTGCCCACGCTGCCACCACTGCTCACCCATGGCAAGTGGTAAGGGCTTGCCCAGCTCCTCCTGCCGGGCTTCCCGAGACAGCCCGCGCACCCACAGCGGGGATTCAAAATATCAAAAAAACGGAAGCCTGACAATTTTTAAAAAAGGCTAAACAAAGCCAGGGAAGTCCAGTAGCTGTCAAGAAACAAGGATGTGAAGTAACAGTTGTCACGAGACAAGTAATCATGCCTGTGGGTAAATGAAAACAGGAATTGAACAGGGATAAAACCACGTGACCACGAACAATCCTGTCACAGAATGAACGTAATCACAGAACGAAGTAGGACATGAAGTAACCGCCTAAGATGGAGGACTCGCACTAGCTGTATTCAGACTGATGAAGCGAAATGTTTCTATCTCTCAAGAAAAAGAAGTCCAGTAGCCATGACTCGAATTCCAGATGTGCTAGCAAAGTTGTGCAATAGGATTTCAGTCATTAGGTGTTCCCCCCCACTTCAATTACAGTGGTACCCTGTTTTACAAATGCCTCAGTTAACATAACTTTTGATTTATAAATGAATATTCATTGATAATAATGCCTTTATTTACTAATCTTTTTTCGCAGTGCCTCAGTTTACAATCTTTTTTGGAGATTTATAGCTCCGCCCCCGTGCATGCTGGAGTCTGCATTTTGGTTTAAGAATTTTTCGCAATGAATTCATAAACTGAGGTACCACTGTATGGCCTTTTTGTCTGTAACTGGAGAAATGTCATTAATTGTTTATTATGAGAAAACAACAAAGGTCTTCTGAACTCAGGAAAGGGAGCATGATGGGATTCTATAGGCCACTTTGGCCACGAGTCATGTCTGCATGTTAACTTAAACCATATAGTTAATTCTGTAGCCCATTTACCACCCTAGTTAATTCAGCTCTGCTGCAGAAACTCAAATGGAGTTGACATTAATGCTTCTTCCCCTCACTCAGCAGCCACCATGGCACCTCCAGTAATAGGAGTCAACAGCTTCCAGGGTCTCTTGAGAGTCTCACACATGTCACAATCAGGGTGAACATTTCTGATTCTGGTTCTTGCTACTAAAACTAATGATAATTTTCTCTTTTCATCAACGAGAGAGTAAACTGTTATGGCAATGGATATCTCATCTTAAAAAAAAGCATAGCCCTGCCAGTAAGGGTCAAAACATGTTACAGACAGTACACCACCAAGAAAGGAAAATCCTTAAAGAACCTCCTCTAGGGATCCTTGTCAGTGTGTCAATATCACAAAACGAGTTTCTTTCACCTGGCAGAGTTCGCATATATGTGGTCTATTTACTGTTTGGTCTCTCAGATATAAGCACAGGATTCCTTTGAGATCTGGTTGCACAAATATTGCTGCCCTCCTCTGTTGTGCTTTAAAACATTTAGAGCCCACACGTGCTGAGGGCAGTGTGCCAGCTTCACCTCCCTCCACGGTGTCTTTCCTGACAGAAACACAAAATGTCTGAAGGAGGGGTAGCTGTATTTGCCTAACCTCTCCACTGCCCTTAAAAATTAGGTTCTGGCAGTCCTCCCCTCCCTCAGAGATAGTAATATTTCTGTGATTAAAGAGATGGTGAAGGGAAGTGGTGTGATCCCTTAAACATGTCTGTTTGGGCCTTAGTGCTGTCATCTCTTCAAAATCAGTCAGAATAAACCCACCATTTTTTAGGCACTGAAGTGTCAGAAACTACAGTAATGCCATCATCATTCTCACAAGAGTATCTTGGTTGTAGCCACTAAACAAATGGAGCAATAGTTACGGTTTTTAAATGATATCAATCTCTTGTCTGAGGTAGCAGTTTTTAAAAATTCATTTCATATGGGAAGTTAGCAGCAGCCAGTTGTAATAATTCTGAAACTGGGTTACCTCAGATAACCCATTCTTCTGTGCTTTGAGTATATAATTGGGAAAATGTACAGTAAATGAAACTCTTTAAAAATCCTACTGTGTACAAAAGTCATTTCATGCAGTTCATTTCCTGCACAGCAAGTGGAAAGAGTAGCCAGAAGTGCTTTGGAAGTCTAACACATAAGACACCAAAGAACAAGAAGGTACAGGAAACAAAATTCCATGTTCTTATAGTATTTAGGTACAGTCCATCCTCTGACGATCACTTGGCAGCTATTTAGGGAGAATTTATCCTGGAGCTTTATCATAGCCAAATGTCTTTGCTAAATATGCAAAAAACAAAAATATCCGGTAAGAACTATCCAACCAGATAACGCACCTTGTAGCTTTGGTTCTGTAGAAGGAGGGTCATCTCCCCACTGGGTCAGCTGGACCACCAATATCTCCTGACTATTGAGTGTTGGATGAGGAGGGGAGGGGGGAGACTGATGAAGACTTTTGGCTATGAGAACCAAGTTGTAAAATGTTTATTCTCCAGGTCTGAGATGTTAGTATTACTAGGGCTGATTGGACAATCTGCCTGCCACCTCAGGATCCTAAGCTCAACTTTTAGGAAATGTGTTTTTGTTATCCACGGGGGAAATGTACAGTAGGACCCCATATCCATTGATTCATTAACCACTGATTCAGTTATCCATGGTTGGCAGAGGAAAATATTAAATAAATAATTCAGCAGCCACAAAGCAAGCTATTGTCACAAACAGCAGCCGTAAAGCAAGCTACTGTTGCAAAACAGCAGCTGTAAAGCAAGCTACTGTGACAAAACAGCAGTTTGGGGTTTTGGAGGCGTTCTCTGTTATCCACAGTTTTTGTTATCCATGGAAGGCATGGAGCCGATCCCCAGTGAATACCAGGGCTCTATTGTATTCCAAATAGTAACCTTGAGCCCATCAAGTTTAAAACAGTGATTATGTCCACTTCACTAGCATAATGATTGAGTCCCTGATCATTCTTCTTGACTCTCTTTACAGGAGCAGTCATGTCTGCTTCAAGCATTGCTAAAGGGGAAGCAACATTTCCTTTATCGTCTGTGCACAGATAGATAAGAAACAACAGACCACACACCCATGCTAACCTGGACCACTCCTCTTCCAAATATTTTAAAGGCTAGCATCCATCCAGTGCTCACCACATGAGGCCCCTGGAGGAGACATGAGCATTGAATAATCTCTGGGAAGAGACAACTCCAGAGAGGAAGTGTTGCATAAGGACTCCTGCTTGCTGACCGTCATGGCAGGGAGATGAAAGGACCCTTGTCCTCACTGTGCCTGGCAGGTGCTCAGTCAAAAAGAAAAGAGACAAGGAAAACATAGACAGAGGAAAGCATAGCAAAAGGCAACCGATGCTCTCTGCCAAGGAAGACTATCAGCAACCTGCCTCATTTTGGGGGTACCGATAAGCTTCCCTTTGAGCAAAAAAAAATTAGTATTCTCTCCTACTCGTTAACACTGCATCATTTGAGGAGCTCAGTCTTTATACATTTTCTTTAGAAAGGCCTACATATGTGGGCAAACAACAAATTTGTGAGAGTGTGGTTTCCACGGTGCCTTTGTCAGCCACACTTATGGGCAATGCAATTCTGCTGGTCCGATCTGCACTTCAGAGTTAGGCAATCTCAATGGTCCAGAGAGACAGTTTTCCTTCTGGAAATATGCTGTGGGCCATACATCATACCATCACTATGGTTGCGCCAATAGTAGAACTTGGCAGCACTACCAAATGTCTGGACTAAACTGAGAAAACTCAATATAAAAAGAGCAAATTATTTTTAAAAATGTTGGAATTTCCCCACTTGTTTCAAAAATGCTGTAGCACAATGTGCTGTCAAATTTCAGTTGCATAGTTTTTAGGATAGCTTCAGTAGGGTCCAAAATGGCCTTTCGGAATACAGGCTGTGTATTGCCCATCTCTGCCTTGTCTTAAAATTTCCAATGAGGCAGGTAGCCTGCCATCCAAAGAGTGTGGCCCATCATTCTCACTGAGAAGAAACTTTATTCCAGAGTTCACCTGGAAATAAAATGAAATCCAATCTAGTCCTAGGGGTTTGGATTTTTTTAAAAAATTATCCCATTTGCATCCACTGTTTCAAATTGTTTCATATGCTACCCCAATAATGTGTTTTGTTGTTGTTTTATTGAAGGATAATTAAGTAAAACGAGGCTTCTTGGATACAGGACAAATGCTCTGTGACTGGGGAGAAATTCAAACAGCATAGCATTTGCACATGCAGCTTATGCCCTAGCATGTGTACAGAAGGAGTTCTAGCAAATGGCTGACATAATGCTATTGAAGTCGCCTGCTTCTGATCAAAACAGGGTAATTATCTTAACATTTAAATCTGTTACTATTTTTACCTATATGTCATATGTGCCCACAGTTGTCAATTGTGCAACAGTCTGATACTAATAAAGAAAATAAATGGGCAAGTATTGACCCTAGGATTTAATCTGAATCTCTCTCTCAGTTTTTTCTAAAAGAGGCCCAGATCACTTCAATTTGGTGTCCCATTTCAGAAACTGGAAAGTTTTGTTTGCCCCACTGATTGTTGTCGGAAATTTGAAAACTTTGTTGATTTTCCTCTTCTTTTCAGAACTGGATGGAATTGGAAGGGTTAGTACCCACTTAGGAAATAATTATGCTTTCGAGATGATGAGCATCAGTACGAAGTGTTGTATCCCTTAATATTTTTTTACTAAACATTTTAATGGCAGAATTCATGGCACAATTTGAGTTAGATAACATTTGCTGGCTTAGGGGAGCCCATGAGGAAGGACCTGTGATTGTCAGGCAAATGGGTGAAAAACCTTCTTCATTTATGTGTGTGTGGAAGAGCAGCTTTTCCATTTGAGCATATCCAAAAAGAATGAACAGAGGTTCAAACCAGACAATGCAGTTTAACATATTGTTAGAAATGGCGCATCCTCAATGCTCAACATCAACAATATCTGACTGTTTGTCTCCTTGGTTTTGTGGTTGTTTAATGAAAATTAAACGTGGGCTTCATTTGTTTGATTACCAAGGTTTGTATGTCTGAAGAAACAGACATGGCAAAGGCAGGGGGGCAGGGAATGGACTACTGGGAGTATGTAATTTCCCAAAAGTCTCATGTTACTCTCAGTTTCTTTATATTCCCTGCAGATTGCTCTGAAGCATTTCTTCTGTCCCTTCCTTGTTTGCCTTGCTTTGGAATATTTATTTGAACATGAGGAAATCATAGAGAAGTCTTCAGAAATCTTTAAAGCTTCCTAAGTTCGTCAGGGCTCTCTAGCAGAGGCCTTCACGAATCTTGTGGTCCGAGGCCCTTTTGACTGGATATGTCAGCTGACTTTTGGAACCACAATTATAAGCAAGGATATTATACCGTAAGAAATAGTTTTTTTGATGCCAGGTTGGTTAACAGCCCATTCAGATTTCCTTGTCTCTGTCTTAATTTCTGTTGCAAATGCCATCTTTTGCTGTCTCGGAATTCGGGGGTGGGGGAGAGAGCGAGCGATATGGGAGCAGAATACCATTGGAGATAATGAAATTGTTATCTTGCGTCATTTCAAGTAACAGGTTTCCAAGTATGAAGTGTCAGTGAGAAAAGACATTAGCATAATTAAAGTTGACAGTAATGTAATGCTGAGTAGGAAGCATGATGTGGCCAGAACAGAGAAGTCAACAAAGCTGTCCAATTTGGAAGAAGATATCAAGAAATCCGATAATAAATCTTTTGCAGCCAGTGTGATTGGGGTGTGCGTGCATGTGTCTAATATAAACTATTGTAAGCTCCCCTACTCAACTTTTTTGATATTTTCATATGGTGTCACTAAGTAAATGTTTTAACATTTAGTCACTGAGCAGCATGTGCAAACAAAAAACGATTTCTGTGTATCTCATTAAGTAGTTCTGGATCTGCAGCTTGATTTTTATAAAGTGTGGGTTCCATGAAGAACTGGCAAGACAGCTTCTGGCAATGCTGGTGGCCTACTGGTATGTGGGTGAACTGGAAACCTTGTGCTTAAAAATCGGTCACAAAGTTCACAGCTTATTCGCTATTTTGTCCAATATTCATTATTTACTTGCCAACCCAATCTAGATGCATTTAAGTGCAGATGTGAAATATGCCTGATAAATCTCCCCCCCCCCAAGGAAATAATAACAGAATGTTGTGGAGAAAGATTTTAGTTGCCCATTTTCAGGTAAAACTTGTTCTCTAGTACATCATCCTTCTCTCATCCATCTCCTGTTTGTAAGAACTAAGCCTATGTCTATCACATTTTTAGAATCAGCTGTTCTATTTATTTGAATATCTATTGACTACCTTTTAATCCTCCAACGAAATATACAAAGTGTACTGTATTAGTGGAGTTTGAGCACAATCTGTATTAGTGGAATTTGAGCCCAAACTTTAATTCATTAAGTCTTCTGAACAGTTTTTATCCCAGAGCTATAATTGCACTTAATAATGAACTTAAGGACCACCAGCAGTGAGCACTTCGACAGTATTATCCAGCCTGTTGTGTAGATGCTTGTATTTTTAGGGGGTGGGGTTGGTGGGTGGGGGAGTGTTTGGGGATTGTTTTATGTGTGTGTGTTGAGGGGATTTTTTAGTGTGTGTGAAAGTGTTCGGGGATTGTGTGTGTGTGTGTGTGTGTGTGTGTGTGTGTGTGTTGAATCTGGTCTCTGGGTATCTGAATTTCGTTGTATGTGTTTACTGTGTATATACACACGATGACAATGAATTATTGTTGCTGTTGTTGTTGTTGTTGTTAATTGAGCAGACTTTGTCAGTTATCACATATGCATTGCGTAAAACTAAGTTGTTGAAATCTCATAGAGCAGATTGCTGTTACTTTTTAAGCTTTGAGTAGATGAAGTCAACATGGGGAGGTGGGTGTGACTGTGTCAGCAGGTCTCACCTCAGAACCTCTGCATGGAGACTGCAATTTGAACTCTCTGCGCTATATATGTCATCAGGTCCTGTGTGTTTGTCCATCACTTTATCCATTACAGCACCCTCATTGTGAGCCTTTTTACACGACCCCTAAGATCCGCTGGCCACTTAAATTCGGACCAGGGATCTTAGGGGTTCGTCGCTCTTCCTCTGTCCCCACCCCCCTCCGCACTTCCTGGTTGCTGGCTGCCTGAGGGAGGGAGAAAAAGAGAAAGAAAAGCATGCCGGCTTACCTCCGTTCTGTTCCCGGCAGCATTCAGATCTCTAAAGGGGCGGGGGGCAGAAAAACAACAAACAGAAGCCAGGAGAGCCCCACACTCACTATCCTTACACCGGATCAAATATTTTCACATCCAAAAAGCAGGTACCTGAAAGCTGCACTGGGACGCGCTAAAGTGGGCGGGGTCGCACTTAATTTCCTGTTAACTCCGGAGCTGGTGGGTAAACATTTTTAATCTCCGGAGCTGGGAGCCATTTGCCCCGGAGTTTAGGGGTCGTGTATAAACGCCCTGTGTCAGTATAGTAATGTTCATGTGCCGCCAGCCTTTTCCAATGTTTTCTAGATATAGAATACAGTATTTAGAATTAGTCTACCATTCCCTTTTTCTGGAGACTCACAAGGGCTCTTTTCCTTGCCCGGGGACACATATCCTGTCCCGTCCCGTCCCCCACACACACGGGAGCAAGGTAGACAAATGCACTATTGACCTTTGACTCTGCAATCGGGTGCCATAATTGCCACCTTTTTCAGTACTGCAGGGGAATGACTTTCCATTTTTTTATTTAATTTAATTTTGTTAAATAAAGTAAGTGACATAGTGAAGCAGCAATGGATATATAACTGTAGAGTCAGATAACACTGCCCACAGCTCTATTTGGGTAAGAACTAAACATCCCCATAGTTTATAGAATGGAATAATTAAGAGCACTCTGAATTGCAAACACACACACACACACACACACACACACACACACACACACACACACACACACACACACACACACACACACACAAAACAAAAAACTGTAGTCTCAGCACTGTGCCAAAAAAGAGTCGGATAGCTCTAAAAATAAGCCGGATAGATGCTTTGAGTCAAAATATGTGTGGATATCATTGTTTGATTTGAACCAAACCACACCAAAAGCAAGCCAAATAGCAGTTTATGTGATCATCTGGATGGGCCCATGTGTATAATCAGCTGGTCTTAAAGATGTGAAACAAGCTTGTTGAAGCATGCTTATAGTTGTAAATCGAGGCTTCTTGAACCTTTAGTGTGGGAAATTTTCTTAACACCAGACTCAGGCTTGCTGCATGTTTTGAATGGCACCATTACCCAGAGTTCCTGTATTGTATTAGTAATCTTGACCACCGGCACTGTTTTTTTAAGGTTTTTATATGCTTTTCCTCCCCATTCTATTCTCTGTCTTTACAAATGGGACCTTTCCCCCCCTTGTCACGCCGACCATGATTTCCTTCCCTTCACATGCTGTGCTCGTTCCTCTGCTATGAACCTTTCCCTCCTTTCGATCAATCCCCCGAACTACCCTATGGATCTTTGAGTCTAGGCGTTGTCAAGGAAGCACAGTGGGGAATTGAACTTGGGTTTAGAAGTCATCCGTTCAAGTGCTGACTGTATGCTGGCTGCCTTCGTTTCTAGATCCTTCCTCTCTGGGGCCGATGTATCGAGCAGTTGATTGAGTAGAGTCTAGACCCTCTACTAAAAGAACACTATGGTCTCAAGTTACAGGACGGAAGATTTAGGTCAAACAACGTTAGGGTATACATTCTGTCAACAGATTGTGATCAGGAACACAAATCAAAATGTCATGGGAGGCTGAGAAATGTCTTGCCTGGAAGATTGTAAAGTGAAAAATGGCATTGAAAAGGCATTTGCGACATGAGACGTAAGCCTGTTGTTAGGATACACCAGTTCAAAGTCTCCTGGGATACATGGCTCTGGGTGTATGTTTCTTTGGATCCTAGCCAAGATATTTTTCACTAAGTTGGGGAACTGGACAGGATTAAATTTCATTTCAGGCTTCTGATTATATGGAAATCACAGGGGAAGAGCAGAAGCTGAAAGCCCTAATCATGTTGAAGGCTTCTTCTTGGGCATACTAATGAATTCGGAATAATTTAATTTTCTTACCCCTTAGATCTTGTGAAGAAAGACTTTCTCTTTTTTGGTAACATTGTAGTAACTAAATTCAGTTTTATCTGCAGTAAATAACACTAACCAGGAGTGACAAATCATGTCTGCCTGCAGGTACGGACTTCGCTTTATTTATTTTCCTGTTCTGCAAAGGATAACTTGCTTCTACAGTACTACAGTTGTGGGAAACTAACTGATCATTTGAAATATATCTTGAATTTAAATATGCATTAGAAGAAAGTCTGAGATATTACTCAAATAATGATAAATCACCAGGTGCGGCAACTACTGTTTCTTATTTTTTCCATACTGTGATTCACTTTGAATAATCACTCTAACACATAATTGATAATTATATTCCAGAACATGCAAAGTGGTTGCTATCCTGCACCATGCTCCTTCTAATTCTTGGAAGAATATGTGGCACACGATTGCTTTGTATTTCTTCATAAATGAAGCAATATATCAGAACAATACTTCTTAAATGGCCACAGTGTAACTGTTTTCCTGGAAAACATATATTTGTTTCCAAGGGGACACATGTATCTACCTAAAGTAACAATGTTCTGTTATTCAGGAACATTCAGTAGAACTCAGTTGGCGTGTCATAAGCAAAGAACGGCTGCATTCCTTAAATGTCCATGTACTGTACAAGCATGAGTGCTTCTCCCTCTTCTTCTTGCAATTATTTTTACAGAAAATGACAGGACTGTGATGTAGATAAAAACCACATGAATATGTAAGTCATTGCTCCATAAAATCAAAATTGTAGTATCAGAAGGGGCCCTAATTGTGGTTGAGTCCAACTCCCCGCCAAGGCAGTAAATCTGTGACTAAAGCGTCCTTCACAGATCACCTTCCAGCCTACCTGATTTCTTCCAAAGAATTCAAGTGGAGGAGAATCTGCTACCTTAGTTCACTGTTGGGCAGCTGTTAGTGCTGGAAGGTCCTCCTGCTGTTTAGTGCCAATCTCCTTTCTTGTAATTTGAGTATGTGTGAATATATGTTTTCCCCTGATGAAACTAGTTTTGTTTGTTTTGGCCCAGTTGTCTAGTCGCTTGAAGTCATTTTTAGAGATGGATATGGCTAGGCGCCCACCTTTCATCGTGTGCCACCGGGCTCCTCCTTCTCTGGCGGCATCCCAATCCAAGCAGAAGCTCCGGTTGCCCTTCCCTGCCTCCTCCAGCAGCTGAATATTCCAATGAGGAGGTAGGATGAAGGTTCTCCCTCCCTAGCTGTCAAGCAGTCAGTAGCTGGAGGATGTGGGGAAGGCCATACTGAAAGTATGTCAGCACACGACTGGAGAAGGAGGACCCCGGTGGGTTAAACATCTGGGAAGTGAGGGAAGGGGAAATGGGCCACCTGTGGTGCCACATGGTGAACTTCATATGAAGTGTCAGGAATTAATGTCCATCTCTAATAATGTTGATTCCTAGCTGTGTCTTCTGAAATATTAGATATTGCTCCTAGTTGAGACAGCTCCAGATGAACCATTAAGCAAAATAGGCACCTGCTTAGAGCATCAACAACGGTGTTTTCTTCAGTGCTGAATTTACCATGGACCATGGTGGAAATAGTGCCTCCTCCTTAACAAACCACACCCATCCATCCCTCACTCTCAACTTTCTCCTTCCCTTCCTCAAGGCCCCCAAGAAAACCACCTCCCTACCTCAAGCAATGGAGTATGAACCAGTAAAAACAGAAAAGGTATCAAGACTTGTCTAGCAAGTCAAAACACATGTTTTGAGGGAAATGATCAATCAATCAATCAATCAATCATCATCATCATCATCATCATCATCATCATCATCATCATCATCATCATCATCATCATCATCATCATCATCATCTCCTTTTTATTTTTGCTTGTGTAGAAATCAAAAGAGCTGCTGGTCTTTTAGACCCATGGCCTCTGCCCTATATGTGCAAGCCAATGAAATAACAGCCATTGTTTAAAATGCCTCTGAAGGGGCTTTAAGCTATTGCCTGAGTTTTCCATGTACAGATTCTGAAAAAAATCTGTCTACATTAATCCAAGAGTGAAAGCTCAAGATCTGACTAGAAGCTGCTAATTTAATTATACATCTTTTGTATACAGTATATAGTTCTTTTTGCCATATGCTATACAATTAAATCACCATTTGTTAATGCACATAATGTGCATGTTATATTGTTTTTTCTCCTCAAACCATGGCACCCACTGCATGTTGTATTCATAAGGTGCACCATAATAATTTCAGTGCTTAGGGCCTCTAAAGGTCTAAATCTGGACCTAGGTTGATTTCATCCACAAACTTTGATGAGCATCCCTTCTACTACATCAATCAAGTCATTTTAAAAAAGATATTGAATAATAGTGGGCCCAGAATACAAGAACCTTGGGGCTTTGGGAAGTGCTTGGGTGCAATTTACCTTTCATCTGTGTAGGAGCAGAAATGTTTAATTTGCCAATATTCTGAAGTGGCTGTCTAAATAAGCTGCTTCATGATATGGCAAATTGACAGCCTAAGGAACTGGACTAAATAGGATCATTTGAAGTACATATGCAATATGGATGTCCAGATCACACCAAATGGCATGCCAGACCTCTCTGCAATCTCTAGCAACCTTAGTCTGTTCTAGTTGAGTCCATGTAGATGTGTGCCATGCTCAGGTAATTATTCTGAGTTTCAGAAGGCTGAATCCACAAGTGTGAATGTTGCTCCTGTACTGCTGAGTGCTTCCTCTCCAACAGTATCCTTGTTGCTTCTCTTGAGGATGATGAAGCATGACTGGTGAACACTCTCTGGCTACATCTTATCAACCAGCCAGGAATCACCTATCACTGAATTTACTGTGGAACAATGGCATTGTCTAGCCCCTAAGGTATATGCTTGGCCACATTACTATATTGGAAGATAGTCTCTAAATAAATAAATAAATAAATAAATAAATAAATAAATAAATAAATAAATAAATAAGGCAGAATACACAATAGATACACCTTCCCCATTACCCATTAAGCCTGTAACTCTGTAAAATAAGGCAGTGGGGAGATACTAATTGTCTGGCATTGCTTGTCTTTGAGCAATCCATGCTGGCTTCTAGTCACCACAATGACTTTTTCAAAGTGCTCGCAGAGGTACTGTTTAATTATCTGTTTCATTACCCTTTCTTGATATTTGTGGGTAATAGCTGCTCAGATCCTCTTTCCCCACTTTTTCAAATATGGGAACAATTGATTGTCTCTGTTCCTCAAGAACCTTACTTGTTTTCCAAGAATTCTGAAAGATGATGGACAGAGCCTCTGAGACTAATTTGCAGTTTTTGTTAGCATCTTTCTCAATCCATCTCATCCTGGAAACTTGAATTTGTTTTTACTAATCAGGCATCCAGAGCTGCCTAGGTGCCCTAAGCACATCTGATCTTGCCTGATTTCGGAAGCTAAGCAGGGTCGGCCCTGGTTAGTACTTGGATGGGAGACCACCAGGGAATACCAGGTGCTGTAGGCGCCTGGAGTAGGAGCTGGCAAACCACTCCAGTATCCCTGCCAAGAAAACTCCATGGACATGGAGTCACAAAGAGTCGGTCACGACTGTAATGACACGACACACACACACAATCAGGCATCCAGATTAAATCTGCAAACTGCTGCCCCTGTCCCTTCAATGGGCAGTCATCTGTTGACATCTTGCATTGTCTCTTCATCCTGGCCAGTGTTACACACTCCAGAAAAACTGGATCAATTTCAGCAATCCCTGTTGCAGTGTATGATACAAAGCTCTACTGCAGTTCAAAATGGCTCCCAATCTGATTCTTTTCTGTTTTGTTTTTTACAGATACACTGCAGATTCTTGTGGCATAGGAACACCCCTTTCCCCCTACCATTTACTTGTCCATCCATTACCCACCTCCCCCATTCACCATCACTCTTTTTAAAAAATCTATAAGTAAAATAGTAAAGGTGAAAATACATATGAATTCATTTTAAAAAATTAAGGTGGGGCATGCCATTGAGAGAATTTGGTGACCTTGCACTCAGGTTCTGGCACATCCACTGTGACTGTGTACACCCCATATTAAAATAAACAAAAGCAGTGCAGTGTGGGTATATATTACAAATAGGGTTGCATCTACTTGAAAGAAGAATAGATGCAAGAAGGGCCTTCCAACCTAGTCAGGGTCTATCCACCATACCATACTGGCTCTCAACAACTGCACCCAAAGGGAATTAAAGTCAGCTGGATAGTGCCTTTAACATTTGCAAATTAGTGCAATTAACAGTGTAGGATTTAATAGTGCATCATCTTTTTGTGGATCGTTCAGATATACCTTCAGGCAAAACTCCTATTGAGTAAGGATATAATAAGGTCTGGGTAAAGGTTCTGGCATTTACCCCATTGGTGTAGCTCAACTAATAAAGAGCTTCGCTTTGGAGTGCTGTCAGTTTATTCATTTATGTATATATTTGTGAGCATTTTATGACATTGATTCAGAACAGATGTAGAAGTTTGCCAGGTCCACCCATTTACTATCTTAAAGCCCACGTTTTATTGATGTATATGTGTAGGATGTTTGAGTTCAAATGCTTCAGTCTATCTTTTTTTTCTTGTTGTGAAAATGTGCTTGTAACATATTCATTTTTCCTTCTCCCTGTCAAGTATCCCCATGAACGAGTTAATTGTAATTAAAATCTAATCAAAATTGACAGCCAAGCAACAATTAGAGGTAATTTCCATTATTGTTGATGCATCAGTCTCTACCCAATCTCTGATGCTGACTGAGATTATAATATTATTGGAAACGATCCAGCCAAAGTTAATAACTGTCAAGTCCCATTGAATTCAGAAACTACCTCTTTGAAGTCGACAAATGTTAAAAATGCTTTTGGGCCTGATTATGCCTCCATTTCTATTTCAAATTTCAAAAGTTCAGAAACGTTTGACACTCTGAAATTTATAATAAATACATAACAGTGTATTACTATTGTTTACTTGTACTAAAGTGCAAAAATTCCCTGTGTCCTGAAAGGCTTTAAAAGTAGAGTTTCAAAATGGCAGTGTATGAAAATAGCTTTGGAAAGGTTTTCTGGTAGATTCCTTGAGCAGCTTAATGGTGCAAAGAAACACGCACCAACAACAATCTCTAACAGAAGTGGAAGAAGTTTTTCTTCAGACTGACAGCTCCCGGATCATTTCTGGCTGGAGGGTTTGGGAAATTGCAACCAGGGGTGGGGGTGGGGTGGGGGAGCAATTTTCTCGGCTTTTCATATTTACAATTATTTTGAGAGGACCCTCTCAATTTTGGATGGTCCTGTATGTACAAATAGCCCATTGGTGTGTCAAATACAAAACAGAGAGGGAGGCACGTACTATAAGAACAGTGACTGGTTCATAAGAGTAGTAATAGAGCAGTAGTACAATGACATGCCTAGTGTGGTGTAGTGGATAGAGTGAAGGAGCAGAATGCAGGAGAACCAGGTTTGAATCCCTGCTCAGCTATGCAAACTCACTGAAGGTGGGTGTTATTATAAAACTACTCCTTAAATACTCGTATCTCACCCTGAAACCACTATTAGGTTTGCTATATGTTGGTTCTGACTTGATGAGACATAACACACAAACGCACACCGACTGAGTAGGTTCACAGGCACTCTTACCAAAACTGTTGATGAATTCTAGTTGAATAAATTTATTCTGGGGCTTCTGTCAAACTGCACATTGCTCCTAAATTTTAAAATTCAGAGCTGTTTAGGATTGCTTTATGATTATTACATCTTGCACATTTCCTTTTCCTGGAAGTGCTTCTATTATTACATCCTGCACATTTCCTTTTCCTGGAAGTGCTTCCAATATTTGCATATAACCAGTATCTTTTTCTGATTTGGAAAGACAGGATCCTTGTAGCTGGTGTTAATGTTATTCTGCTCCGGTATCCCTGCAGAGCAGAACTGTGTGTGGAAATGAAAGGCTGTCTTTTTCTACTGCAACTAGACTGACGTCAATTCTAGTCCAAGAGTTAACCAGAACTAAACTGACCCCCTCCCACACACACACACATTTAGGATTAGTGCTTCCCAGAGATGATTAGTGAGCTGAGACAGACTTCTTGGCATGGCATATGCATACAATCACTTATGGTCTTATTAATGGGACTTTCAATTTTCAGACATCTTGGCTTTCTTGGTAGAAGGCAGAAGGGATTTATTTTTATTAATAATGTTGAGGAGAAATTTAAGTATTAAAAATTAGAGGGGAGAAGACAACTTTACTGGATCTCCCTTCCTTTCTTTTTCTTTTTTCCTTTTCTTCTTCTTCTTTTGACTAGAACTTTAAGATCCACCCATCAGAGCCAGAGTCAAAGGCATGAGCTTCAAGTACAATGTTCCTTTCTGTGCTTTTCATACCTTCTCAGCCCAGAGATTTATTTTGAGCACCAGGTCTTTGTTGAGCTCACAGTTCTTTTCTTTTGCACAGAAATCTATACTTTAGTCCAAGTATGCTTTTTTTAGCATCCTCATTTAGGTAGGAAAAGTTGTTGCATTCTGTGGTTCACAACCTTGGGATCCCCAGATGTTCTTGGACTGCAGTTCCCAGAAGCCTTCATCGTCAGCTGTACTGGCCAGGGTTTCTGAGAGTTGCAGTCCAAGAACACCTGGGGACACAACGTTGAGAAGCACTGATAACCTGATAAATATGCTGATGACACGCAATTCTATCTCTCCTTTTCAACTTCTGCAGTGGAAGCAGTACGCTCCCTCGATCTGTGCCTGGAGGCAGTCATGGAATGGACCAGGACTAACAGGCTCAGACTTAACCCGGAGAAGACTGAGGTTCTGTTCTTCAGGGCACCCTCCTCTAGGTACAGTGCCCCCCTCCCTAGTCTGGGGGGAGTTTCCCTCCAGCCTACAGACAGGGCCAGGAATCTGGGCATGGTCTTCGATTCAGCCCTCTCCCTCAAAACTCAGGTGATGGCTGTCTCCATCTCTGCAGGATCACCCAGATCCACCCGTACCTTGATGAGGCCTCCCTGAGGACAGTTGTGCAGGCCCTCGTGATCTTGAGGATTGATTACTGCAACACCCTCTACATGGGGTTGCCCTTGTCCCTTGTCCGGAGACTCCAACGAGTGCAGAATGCAGTGGCCAGACTGGTGATGGGTGCTCGTAGATACGATCCCATCACCCCAGTTCTGGCATGCCTGCATTGGCTGCCCGTGGCTCTCCAGATAAGGTTCAAGGTCCTGGTTTTGGTTTACAAAACCCTCCACGGCGTGGGTCCTGAGTACCTGTCAGAGCGTATCTCCCAAAGGTCAACTGAGGCCAGGCCCACTAGAATGTCGCAGGCCCGCTCACTCTGAGTGGCCACACGCAGGGAGGGGCAGAAGTCGCTCACGCACAACCGCACCTTCTCTGTGGTGGGCCCCTCGCTGTGGAACCACCTTCCGAGTGAGCTGCGCTTTGCACAGTCCCGCCCGCCTTCAAAAAAGTTTTTAAAACCATGCTTTTTAGGGAGGCATTTGGTGACCTTTAATTTTATTTTATTTTATTTACTTTTTTTTCCCTCTTTCTGCCTTCTTGACATTTTTTCCTGAGGGCTTCCGCCTCTTGCTTTGCCTCCATTTGATTTATTTTTTTGTATTGTACTGTTATTTTAATCCTGTTGTAAACCACCCAGAGTTCCATTGGAAGATGGTCGGTATAGAAATATAACAAATAAATACATTATAAATAAATAAATTATAAAAGAAAAGAGGTGGGTTAAAATCAGAGTTCAGAAACATATGACCTACCAGGCAGGCAGAGCTCAGAAACCTCAATGTGTGGATGAGGCGATGGTGGCGAGAGGAGGGCTTCAGATTTGTCAGGAACTGGAGAACATTTTGGGACAAGCCGATTCTTCCTGTCTGCTGGTAAATGCCAGGTCGATTCATAATAAGATACCCGTCACTCATGACTTGATAGTGGATGAGAAAGTCGACCTGGCTTGTTTCAATGAGACCTGGGTGGGCAAAGAGGGTGGGGCTTCCCTTACGCAGCTTTGCCCCCCTCCAAGTTTCATTACCAGTATGCAGGAAGATCATAGGGTCAAAAGGGTGGAGGGGTGGCAATTATTTACAGGGAGTATTTTCATGTCAGCAAAGCTGCGATGTTGGTGTGTCCAGGGTTGGAGTGCCTGCATGTATTGGTAGGTCAACGGGATAGGTTTGGGATCATTCTGGTTTACTGGACTCCCCGTGATCCAGCATCATCCCTGCCAGAGCTCTTGGAGTTCATCTCAGCAGCATTATTGAGGTCTCCCCGGCTTGCTGGTGGTGGGTGACTTCAATGTGCATGCTGGGATGGGCTTTCCGGAGTAGCTCTGGATTTCATGGAGACCATGTCATCCATGAACCTGTCCCAATATCTCATCAGCCCCACTCATAGGTCCGGGCACACCCTGGACCTGCTATTTGCCTCTACGTCTGTGGATTCTGACCTAAGGGTTGGGAATCTCCGCTCCCATCCCATGTCATGGTCTGATCATCATTTGCCGACTTTCTCCCTGGGGGTTGCTGCCCCTCCTCACAGGGAGCTTGGCCCTACTGTTTGGGCCCATCCCCAGAGGCTTCTGGATTCTGCTCGGTTCATGGATGCCTTCGGGGATTTTCCGGATAGTTTGGTCGATGATCCAGTCAATGCGTTGGTGGAGAGATGGTTTGGGGATGCCTCCAGGGCAGTTGACCGGATCACTCCCAAGCACCTTATCTGTTGCGGAGCCTGCTCTTTGCCTTGGTTCATGTCTGAGCTCTTTCCAGTACTGTATTGAGACTGTGTGTGTGTGCGGTGGCTTTTGCACCCAGGATGGCATGATTCCTGCATAAGAGGAAGAGAGAATGTTTGGTAGGAATTCAAGGTTTCTAGCATTTAAAAAAATGTTTTGTAGAAACACAGCACAGGGAAATTGACTGAGCAGAATACCACCCTCAAGATGGCAATGGAAAGTGAGTGTGCTGAGTGGCCATGATGACAGGCTGCCAGATCATTGTTGTGGCAGGAGATGGAGACCCTTATAAAGAAGCAAAGTGGAAACAAGTGGCTGGAATCCACAGCAGTACACCACACAGTGGCTGTTAGTTGCAATTCCTTCTTATTTGCAATCAATATTTTTTTTTAAAAAACATCTTTATTGGGTCATCATCTGGGGAATCTAAGTAACAATGGAAACCAAGTACATGATTCGAGCAAACTAAACAATGAAATAAAGATCTGAGTGGAATTAAGAGTACATAAGGTCACTGAACAATTTGCATTGTACAGATTGAATGATGTGTCTGTAAAAAAAACAGAACATTTTAATCATGATTTGGGGATCTCCTCTGAAAAACAATATCAATGCTCTTTCAATGACAGGATTTTTTTAAAAAAAACTAATTTTGTGGGGCAGGGGAACTTCCTGCCTTGGATCAATGACTACCCTATTCATATTTCTGACACAGAACATGAGATCTTTATGTAGATGTCTTTTATTGCCTGTGCTGGCCCCCTCACTAGAGCTGCTGCACTTAAGAGGCTTTTGCTCCTTAGATGTTTCCTAGAAGGCTATGTGCATTCTTGGCCAAGATCTTGTCCAGAGAAAGCTATAGGGGCTGTGTTGTTCAGCTCTTCCTTTCTCCTCTTTGTGTCTTGTGCTGAAAAAACAGTGGATGTGAAAGTCATAAGAGGACTCAACATTCTCCCCTTTAGGGAAGCCCGGGAAGGGAAAAGCAGTAGACTGGGCTGGTTGTGTTCTGGGACCAATGGAGTGTGGGGCATCAACGTGTTGCTGTTGCCTCATCTATTCTGCGAAGGGTGATTCAAATATGTGAGTCAGGAAAGCATGTTCCTTTCTTTGTGAGCTCCTTGGCTACTGCATTGAATGGGTGTCATGTGGGCATCTTTGCTTGCACAGTTGGTGGGTGTTGGGAGAATTTCTAGGGATGCCAAGGATATGCTTGTCATTTCCCCATCATTGCATTTGACTAGTTGTGGACTCCTTGCTGTCTTTTTAGAATGAGCCTGTGTCGGAGATTGAGCCTGTTCTGCCAGTCTAGCAGAGATGTGACACCTGTCCCTGCAGAACACCGGAATCAGATGGCTTTCCCTGCATTCGAGTATTTTGATATTCAATAGGCACTTGAAGAATAGTCAAGGATGTTGTTGGGGGTTTTACAGTATTACCAAGAAAATACTAAAAATATCAAATAATTAGGCCACCTCTTGTTGGTTCATGTACAATTTATTCCATATTCTAGACATTAGAATTTTATATGTTAATGAAAGAAGAGAAGGAGGGTCTAAGCAATCACCAAGGATTTAGTCAGTTTAAGTCATACTTGCTGAAATGAACAGGTCCAGTCCATGTATAGCTGTTTTTAATTTCCTTTGATGCCTGCAAGCCTTGTCATTCCTTTCCTGCATGAAACAATCATGCAGCTTGAACACTGCAAGCAGAAGTATTTTATCACCTCAAATGCAATCCTCCACGGAAGAAGCAGTCCTTGCTGCAGGATACCAACTGAAAAATAATCAGATGGTGGGAGTTAATGCCCATTTTTACTTGATTTGGAAAGTCTAGAAACATAATGCTAATATGAATGTGGTAGAACGTACGACTGCAAGAATGAAGTCTTAATTTTTAAAAAATGAAATGCATCATTGTTGCATTCATATTATGGAAGTTGTAGTTGTGGATGAGAGACTGGATTGAAACACCATCCAGTTCTGTTATTCCCATTTTGCTGTGAAGAGTTTGAATATTCTGTGTCATCCATATAGCAAGTCCAATATTACTAGCCAGTTTCCTATAGGGATATTTCATAAAGAAATGCAGGGAGGGGTTTGTGAAATACTGTAGGTTGAAGCAGTTTATTATGGGATACAGATTCATTACATGCAACAAAGAGAACCGTGGTAGAGGGGGGTTAGGGGGAAGCTGGAAGCATATTCCAAATATCAGTTCTGCTGACTTGGGAGACAATGTAGAAATAAACCAAGTATAGGCCTCTCAGATACCAACACTATTTATTTTGTTATCTCTGGTGCTCAGTTCTGTTATTTTAAGCTGCTGGGCCTTCTTTTCCCTATATGAACATGTGAAGCTCCAAAAGAACAATTGTAGAGTACAACATTTAAATCATGGAAAATGTGTTCTATGATAGTTGATTAAAAATGGCTGGAGGCAATTGAATCCCAGGACCCCCTGGAATTCCCAAAAGTGATGTCGCAAAGCCATTCTTTCCCTCTTGCCAACCCCGGTGCTGTCCCCTGTTGAAAAGTATTGCTTTTGGAATTTGTGCAAAAACCATTTGTTTTTTGATGTTTCACACACACTAAAGGGAGAAAGGCAAGGCCAGTGGTTTTGAGATGCAGGATATCATTCTAGAGTATGGGGATGCTTACCTGTCAAAGTTTGCCTTATGATAAGGGTGGCAATAGAAGAAAATACTCAACATATTCTTAAGTACTATGTTTGTTCCTCTGGAAACACATCTTGGTTTTTTTTTAAAAAATATTGGGTTTTTTTTTCAAAAATGTATTTCACACCACATCATTTTGTGTTAGGCACCCTTTGTGTTCTGCATCAGAACTGTCAAATTCCAAATTCTGTGCCTGCTTGTAGTCTTTGAAATATCATTCAGCATGATGCCCAGAATCCATGCCTGTGCACACACACACAAAGAAAACATCCAGGTGTGTGTTGCAGCTGACCATGTTCACATGCTGCTATGCAGCTTTTCCCCTGCCCCCCTTCCCAATCCACCTAGAAACCATTGGACATGCATGTAAAATGGCCCTTCATCGCCTTGTTTGGATCTGTACATCACCACATCCTGGCATCGTTTTATCCATACAGCTTTTGTTGCTAAATGGTGTAGTGCGGCTGCAAAGTATAAAGATGACAAGTACAGCATCAGCACTCAACAGTAGTCACAATACTCCTCCACTTCAGTTTGAAGAAGAATCAGTATGACAGTGCTTTCTCGGAATGTCCCCTCCTGCATTAATTAGACTATCATTGCTGGCAGTGTGACATTTTTGTTCATCTGTTCAGCAGTACAGAGATAAGGATGAGGTAGCTAGCATATTTCCCTTGTCCCGTTCCCCCATACCTAGATGCATCATTAGCATTGTTTGAGCATTAGAACTCCTACACTGAGATTCTGATTATCATGCCTTCACAAGTTATAGTTACCTATACACAAACTTATTATTGAATCCAGTTAACACCCCCTCCTGCATCAAGTATGCAGTTCAGACTGCAAGAAATCTATGCACAATAAGCCATGGTTTAACTGGATATAATGTGTCAGATGTTTTGGCCCCAATTATTTATTTTAGAAGGCAGGCTATATTAAAAGAAATCGTGGCCAGAAAAGCACAAAGCATGTACATTCTTTAAATATATATTAGAGAGGTTTTAGAGCATTGCAATATTCAACTGAAAAGCAGAAATGATACATTATCATGTAATTTCTAATTAGTAATAAACTGTCCACAGACATTGTGAATCTTCAGGTTAGGGTACAGTATCAGTGTCTGTGTTTAATGATTTTGATTCAACTCCCTCCAAACTATTTTATATTCACTTGCTGCTCATGGCAAAACCCACTTCTGTAAATAGATTGGTTGTTTCACAATGGGGCCTAACATGTAGCCAGCAAGCTCTTTCTTAGTCTGAAGAATCAGTCAACCAGAGAAAGAAAAAGAGCTCCTTAGAATCTGTAAAGGACTACACAAATCAATGTGTTGTGAATTTGTATAAGTGTGTCATAAAGGAAGTCTTGGGTTTTTGGACTCGACCACGAAGAAAGGCAAACGGGGAAATACTGTAAGTTTTTCCCCTTATTATTCTGACTCCTCTAAAATGAATAGGAATTTTTCTTCAATGAGATTCAAGCAAGAAAATTCCCATTACTTTGCAATCAACATTTGATAATGAAGACTCAGCTCTCTTTGATACACCGATGAAATGTTTTCTCAGATGAAACATGCTTACTTTGTATTTTCAGCTCAGACTAATGTGGTGGCATTTGTGAACTGGGGGTTTATAGTATTTGATGTCATCCTTCAATGCTTTTCTTTATGTAAAAATTACAACTGGACAAAATGGTCTCCTATCTGCACTTTTTAAAATGATAAATATACAAACTTCATCAAGACAGATATGCCCAATGAGTGTTTTAGGTACATAAACATGAAGCAGTATGAAAGGTTTATCAAATTCTTAAAAGCTATTAAATCAGATGAGTACACAAAATAAAAAATATGCAATGGATTTGTTTTATTTTTGTACAAAATGTCATAATTTATCAATACTGTGCAGCAAAAAATATTCTTACTCACATCTCAAAACAACCAGACAACATTTCACTTCCTTTCACTCCCCTTTCTGCCCTTTAAAAAATGGCAACACTGTTTTGGCAGCTCAGCAGCTAAAAATAAAGTGCTATAATTACGTAGTCTTGGAATGCCTTCACTTTACAAATGCAATGCATGACCTTGCATACAACCACATTGGGCTTTGTTTTTGTTTTTGTTAGGCTTAGTTTCACACAACCAAAAGCTCCAAACCGTTCACATTCTCAAGAATACACATACATAAAGTGCTACTGTTAAAACATCCTCCCCCAAAAAACAACAACTTCACAACATGGATCTGGCTCATACCAGGCACTGTAATTCATGAAAGCTGAAGATTGTCACTTTGTGCAAAACTACACAGAGAAAGAAGTCACTTAGACATCACTGGGGGATCTTGAACGAAAGGACACTTTAGCCTGAAAGCAACCACAGAAAAGAACCCACATCGACCGCTGGATTTCTTGGTTTCTGTAGGCATAAATTATAGGATTGATCATGGAATTGTAGGTAGCAGGTAGAAGTGTGGCATAAGTGTACACCGCAGGGTAGTGGGAATCTCCAACTACACAGTAGATGGCAAAAGGTAACCAACTGGCTCCAAAAGTCCCAAGGATTATCGCAAGTGTAGAGACTCCCTTTTTTGTTGCAACGTAGTGAGAGGCAGTCAGAAAATGCTGCTGGAGTGCTATCTGGTGTGCATGCCTGCAAATGATTTTGCAAATTTTAATGTACAGGTGGAGCATGAGGACAAAGATGAAAAAAAAGGAGGCAGCCAGCAAAGTCACATTACTTTTGGTCAAGGGTTTGACAATACTGCACGTTGAGTAATCTTCTAGACAATTCCATCCCAAGACAGGTAGAAGTCCTAAGCAGAGGGAAACCCCCCAGGTAATGATCAGCATCATATGTATACAAAGAACAGTCTTCTCTGAGTAGTACGTAAGTGCATTGTACAAGGAAAGGTACCGATCAACTGTGATGGCTAATAAGCTACTCACAGAGGCAGTGAAAGAGGCAACTAGGAAGCCAACTGTAATAAGGCTGATAGTTTCTGACTGGATCACGTACTGGAAAATGAAATTAAGGATCAGGCCAACTCCAGCCAGTAGGTCTGCTGTGGCCAAGCTCCCAATCAGCACAAACATTGGGGTTCTCAAGTTGGGCGTGTAGAATATAATGGCCACTACAATCGCATTTTCGCAGGCAATGATGGTCCCAGAAATGCAGAGCATAATATCCCAAGGGTTAATGGCAAAGATGGGGAGCTTTGAGGAAAGCTCCAGAGAAGAGTTCCCATTGTTGGTTTGAATCCAGGGTAGAGGAGCCCTGGTTTCATTCAAGGTGACACTTTCATTCATGTCTGCCAGATCCAGGAATGCCACCTGAGAGAAGGGGGGGAAAGAACAAGAAAGAAAGGGATGTTAAAAAAATGAAAGAAAGACAATGCAAAGTTCAGTTTTTTGGAAACAATTCTAAAGTGAAAGAAAGAAGCACCGAGTAATAATAAGGATGAAGAGGTAGGGAGGGAAGAAGTGGGAGATCTTACACAAAGATGAAAGGAAAGTACTAATCCAAAAGACAGGGCAAAGCACACACCAGCAGCCGGTCTGGCTAGAGAAGCTCGGAGGTGCTGTCCGAGGTGCTGAAACCAAAGTTTCCCTTCCCTTCTTCCCTCGCGCCCCCCCTTGGAACCGCCGACCTCCCGGGGACAGCGCCGCTCAGCCGGCCAAGGGCAGGAAGGTGGCCAAGGCGCGACGCCCCGCGCCGAAAACCAGCTCCTTCAAGTCCGGTTGGCGCCACCTGATCTTTGCTTGGGGTGCTCTTTCCATTCGTTTTGCCCGGCACACCACACCGGTCTAGGATGCTCCTCAACATACACACATGCATATAAAGAGAGAGAGAGAGAGAGAGAGAGAGAGAGACGCAAAGAAACGCGCGTGCGCGCGCGCGCGCGTGCGCACACACACACACACACACACACACACACACACACACAGACAGGGTCTTCTTACTCGGTGTCAGGGCTGAGAGGTGCTTCTCATGGGTGCTGCTTCGGCTACCGGGGCTCGCCGCTGTCTGCTCCGTGGCGCGCGTGGCTGGCTGGCTGGCTGGCCGGCCGGCTGGAGCCACGTCCCCTCGCTTTGCCTTTGGCGGGCAGAAGCCGAGGAGGCGGGAGCAGGCGGCGGCAGCGGCGGCGGCGGCGGCGGCGGCGGCACCTCAGCCTTGCGCGCGTCTGGCGAGGGGAGCGCGAGCGAGCGGCGGGCTGAGACCGCTCTCGGGGTCTGACGTAAATGAGGGAGGCGAGGGCAGGGCGCAGAACCCTCCGGGCGCGCACATGGAGCAATGGCCCCCGGAGCCCCCAGCCGAGGGGGAGGGGGGGAGAAGGGCCGGGCGGGCAACCAAGCGCCGCGACAGGCAGCAGCAGCCGCCCCCCTCCTCCTCCCCTCGCCCTTTAGAAGGGAAGGAGAGAGGAGCGAAGGAAGGGAAGGCGCTGAGCTCCGGCCAAGGGGGGAGGAAGGGGAGGCTAACGCTGGGGGTGGTGGTGGTGGATGGGCTAGCAGCGTGGGGGGGGGGGGAGGCACGTGGACTGAGCTGGAGCCCCGAGCGGTGCTGGCGGCGGCGACCGTGCGGGCGGGGCGGGGGTTCGTCTTGTGGAGAGCAGGGAGACCGAAGAAGGCGGGAAGCTATGGAGGGGGGAGGGGGGGCTACGGGGCGGGGGCGCCCGAGGGACAAACCCGCCAAGAACTGCCAGCGGGGCGGGAGTGAGGGGCGAGACAGGCAGGCAGGGCTGACCCGAGACGCTTTGCTGCCTGAGGCAGAGCAACCAAGTGCCCCGCCGATAAGCATCCCTCCTCCTCCTCCCTGGCGGCGAAAAGGTTATTATCGCTGCAATAACGAAGACAACCCACCATTTGCTCTTCTTTTGTGTCTCACACACAGCCCCGCCACCAGAAGGGGCAGATTCATCCTCCCTTCCACAAGTTAGCCTGGCAGAAAGAGAAATATTGAAGGCTGAGAGGGAGGGCTGAGCCAGAGTGGCAGCCTGCCTTCAGCACGGCCTTTGCCCTTTCGCCTCTGAATCACAGTCGGAGTGGCCAGAGCTTCTGCTCTTTCCCACACAGCACCACAGAGATTCAGAGAGACCCTCAGATGAGCAGCTGATAGAAGAAATTCCCTCAGGATCTGAACCCTTCTCAGACAGCAGAGAACAAACCCTGCTGGCCATCAAAGGGTTGGCTGGGACAAGCTGGGAGGTCTGCATCAGCTCATCTTCCAGGCTCCAGGGTGTGAGGTAGCATATGTGTTTTTAGGCATGTGCTCTTGCACTGACATTTCACCATCTTTAGGTGTGCAGAGGAAAATGTAAGTTGTGAAGGCCTAATGTGTGGAAACACTCAAGTTCTTTGTGAAAAAAGTGAACGAACCAGCTCACTTAGGGCGTTTATACACGACCCCTAAGCTCCGCTGCAAATGGCTGCAAGCTCCGGAGCTTAAAAAAGTTTCCCCACCAGCTCCGGAGTTTGCAGACAATTAAGTGCGACCCCGCCCACTTTAGCGCGACCCAGCACACTTTTCTTGTACCTTCTCTTTGGAGGTGAAAAATCTTTGATGCGGTGCAAAGATAGTGAGTGCGGGGCTCTCCTCGTTTCTGTTTGCTGCTTTTTGGCTCCCGCCCCTTTAAGAGCTACCTTTACAGAGACGAGGGGGTTGGACTTGATGGCCTTACAGAGACCAGAGGCAGAACAAGGTGAGCGGCATGCTTTTCTTTCTCTATTTCTCCCTCCCTCAGGCAGCCAGCAACCAGGAAGTGCGGAGGGGGGTGGGGACAGAGGAAGAGCGACAACTCCTAAGATCTCTGGTCCGAATTTAAGTGGCCAGCGGATCTTAGGGGTCGTGTAAAAAGGCCCTTACTCTCAGTAGTAAGTCTTAGACCCTAAGGCACAAGAAGACCCTTAGGGAAATACCACTGGTTTCATTTTTTCATGCATTTATTTAGTTTCTAGGAGCTTTGTGGTGCAGCAGTTAAAATGCTGTACTGCAGCCATAACTGTGCTCAGGACTGGGGGTCAATACCAGATGCAGTGGTACGTCTACTTACGAGCGGCTCAACTTACAAGCAATTCGACCTAAGAGTGGAAAACTGTTGGCGTTTTAATTGCTGCCTTACAAATGTTAGATGCTGTCAGCATTTAGAATTTTTTTAAAAAAATTATTTATTTATTTAGATGTAGCGGCTCTACTTATGAGGTGTTCGAATTATCAGCATGCATTCGGAATGGATTAAACTTGTAAGTAGAGGTACCACTGTAGAAGGCTCAAGGTTCACTCAGACGTCCATCCTTCTGAGGCCGGTAAAATGAGTACAGTATGGAGCTTGCTGGGGGAGGGGCAGTGTGTAGCCTGCATAATAATTTGTAAACTGCTAGAGAGTGCTTTAAGCACTATGGGGTGGTATATTAAGTAGAACACTTTTTTTTGCTTCTTTCAGTACAAGTGTAGCCTCATGAGGCTTCTGAAGGGCAAGGAATGCTCAGAATGCACTAAAGATTTGAACCATATCTCAGTTCATTGTTTTTTATAAAATTTGAAACAGTTCAGCCAGTAAAAGGAAGGTCAAAAATAATATCAATATATCTTTGTACCCCAAACCATATGCAAAACTAGAACTAGAACACAGAAGGCAATGCAACGGGTACAGCAATTCATAACCATTCCTATACAAAGACAAATTAGAATAATCTGGTTAAATTCAGAAGGGGATGGAAGGAAGATCTGTGTCTACACATTATGGAGTGTGTATAACCTCAGCCAGATTACTTATTCTGAACCCAAATATCCTCCTTTGTGTAGTGGAAATAATACTAACTCTTCTCAAACAGCTGCTGGATGGAAGTAGTTGTCTACTACTGATGGATAGCTCACTCCGTGAGTTAGGTATTTGACTGCAGAGCCAGTGGTTGGGAACCTGAGTCCCTACTATGCCTCTTGGGAGAAGAGTCATAATCAACATCATCATCATCATCATCATCATCACCACCACCACCACCACCACCACCACCACCACCATCATCATTATCAACATCAACAACAACAACAACAACAACAACATGCTGTCAAATCAATTTTGAGTTATGGCAAAACTTTTCTTCCCTTTCCACATAAAAAGTACTGAGTAGTAGCTTATCATTCCATTCTTTTGGGGGCATCCTGAGACTATGCAGCTTGTCCAGGGCCACACAGATTGGCTCTACTCACAGGAGGCACAATAAGGAATTCAACTCCTAACCTCTGGCTTCCCAGACAGATAGATAAACCACTGAGCTATCCAGATCTAAATTATTTAGTACTTGTAGTTGTGGCTCAGATGATCCTTAGCAGTTTGCAACAGTCCTCTTAAAGTGACTGCAAGAAGAGACAAAATTTGAGTTCTGATCAGGAGAGAGGGATGTAAAAATTAGGGGCTGAAAAAGGAGACTTCCAATGTCAAAGTACCCCTTTAATTAAATCTACATTTCTTGTCTTGATCAGTTTATATTCTGCAAGGAGTAATCTAGAAGATGTGCTAACTATGATGTACTAGAATAAAGCAAAGCAAAGTGTTCTGCTTATATACTGCCCCATACCACTTCTAGTCTCTGGGTGTTAATTACAGTATGCAGGCTACACATTGCCTCCCCTGCAAGCTGGGTACTCATTTTACCAACCTCAGAAGGATGGAAGGCTGCGTCAACCATGAGCCTGCTACCTGGGATTGAACCCCAGGTTGTGAGCACAGTTTTACCTAAAGTACAGGCATTTAATCACTGTGCCATGAGGCAGAAGTTGTTTTTCTAGACCAGCGTATCTTAGGTATTATTTTGAAATAAGATATTCAAGATAATATTTATTTATTTATTTATTTATTTATTTATTTATTTATTTATTTATTTATTTATTATATTTTATACAGTGACCAATTTTCCCAATAGGAACTCTCAGTGCTTTACATAGAAAACATAACATGAACAGTTAAAACCAACACAAGAAATAAAAGTCAACCCAATAATGTAATAAAGGAACAACTATATACAAATAAAAACACATAACATGGCAAGAGGCACAAAACCAAATAACAAAGAAAACAACATCAAATCACAGGGGAGCACAGGACAAACATTAGCAATTGCCAAATGCTTTTAAAGAGCCAGGTTTTAACCACTTTCTTAAAGGCTACTAGGGATGGGGCTAGGCAAATCTCACTAGGTAATTTCTTCCACAATTCCGGGCCTGTCACCGAGAAGGCCTGGTTGCATGTGACAACCTTACGGGTCTCTCTAGGGGTGTCCACCTGGAGCTAGAGTGCCATTGAAGCTCTGGTGGCCCGGGCCAGGACTGACCTTTGGGGTATGCGCTCTGCCAGATATTCAGGTCCCAAGCCATGGAGGGTTTTGTAAACCAAAACCAACAACTTGAACCTTATTCAGGAGGCAATGGGCAGCCAGTGCATGCAGGCCAGAATTGGGGTGGGGTGGTCAAATCTGCCCGCACCAACCACCAATCTGGCTGCTGCTTTCTGCTCCTGCTGCAATCGCCAAACAAGGCTCAAGGGAAGCCCCATGTAAAGTGTGTTACAGTAATCTATCCTCAATATGACCAGTGCCTGCACAGCCATCCTCAGGGAGTCCCCATCAAGGTACGGGCAAATCTGGGTGGTAAGCCTAAAATAGTAAAGGCCGACCTGGACATGGCTGCCACCTGGGACCCCAGGGACAGTTCCGGATCTGGGAGAGATTATTTTAATCTGTATGCTTACATGATACACATGCATTAGACATATCAGGTACCATATTAGAAGTATATTGCAAAGTATATCTACCCCTGTGCAGACTTTGCATAGCTTCTAGTAAAAAAGATTCATCTAGTTGTCACTGATTGCTAGAATCTATTTTTAAAAATGAACCTTAATGGCCCATGATGGGTGACCATTACTAATATTACATATACAATGGTACCTTGTATAAAGGAATTAATTTGTTCCAAATGAAATTTTGTTAAGTAAATTTTCCTTTATACAAATTTCCCATAGGAATGTGTTGAAAATCACAACCATTTTTATGTTGTACGGATTCGCCCCATAGGCAATTCTGTTAAGCAAATTACCCCTATCTCCCAAATTTTTTTATGTTGTACAGATTTTATGTTATACAAACCATTTGTTATAGGAGGGTCCACTGTACTTTACTCAATCAAGGTGAAAACTAGAGAGAAGAGAGGGAATTCAGTTTTAGTACACCCACTGAGATAGACAGTATAGTGCAGCAGACGGAATGATGCATAGAACTCAGGAAACTGGGTTCAAGGAAACTCCTGATGGGTGGCACTGACAAAATGACTCCTTATATGTCTCTAATACCTTGGAAATACTATTATTTCATGATAAGCTGGATGGAACTTGACAGTACATAACATCATACTCAAACACATTTCTGCAGCTGGCTGAGAAAAATTAAGGAAGCTTTATCTGGACATCACTTTATTTATTTATTACTATTTTGAATATTTTTACCCCACTCTTCTCCTTGGAAAAGGACACAAGGTGGCTTACAATAATGAGGGACAATATACAGCCCAGAACTTTAGGGCCATGCTGCTTGCTTTTAAAGGAAGTGATTCTTTCTAACATTCTTATCTGGTTTAGTCTACTAAAGCTCTGTATTCTAATGCTATTTGGAAATAGACATAGGGTACAAGAACACTGTTAAGGTTCAAGTACTTTCTATCCATGAGGAAACTATTTCCTGTAGAAGCTTTTAGAATTTGATGTCATTCAAAAGTAGGATTTCTTGTAAACAAAGAAACAAACATTTGGAACCTCTTGATACAAGAGCCTTTGAGAAAGCTTAGAGTATACAGTGGCACCTCTACTTACGAGCGGCTCTACCTATGAGCAATTCAACTTAAGTGCGGAAAACTGTTGGCATTTTAACTGCTGCCTTACAAATTTTAGATATGGTCTGCTCTTCTTATTTTTTATTTTTCCATTTCCTTTCATTTATTTATTTGATTTTTTTTTTAGATATGCTGCTCTACTTACGAGTTGTTTGACTTATGAGCATGCATTCGGAACTGATTACACTTGTAAGTATAGAGGTAGCACTCTACATTTTACTGCAGGAGCAACAGCCACAGCAACAAAGACATGAAACTAAATATTTGGTATCTTAGAAAATTTGATATGGAGTAAAAGGATGGGAGCCTGCAGCAAATGAACAAAAATATGTCTCTTGAGCCAAGTGAATTCCACATATTCTAAGGGGCTGCCTTCAGCCTTCAGCTCTTATGCAATAAGCGCAGAAGAACTGCAGGCTAAATACTTATGTTGGTTGTGATGATGCATTGCTTTCCATACATGTTTTTCTGTGTATCCATGGAAGGCCTTTCCTCTATGCAGCCCACTTGTCCGTCTTTTCACTCTTCTTAGAGAAACCTAGCTACAGTATTTCAATATCTTTTGTTCTGACATGCCACTATCGACTTAAGTGACAAAGAGGACTCATTGGAACAATATAACTATGACTAACAATTGCACTTAAAGACCACATGGAGCTACTAAAGCAATATCTTAAAGTGAGATTCAGGGTTTTGTTATCTCCTTTAATAGGCAATAATTAGATATTGCAATTAAAATGGAAGTATCTGAACTTTTGGATGCTTCCTCAGAAGAAACATATGAAGCAATCTGCTTAATGCTCAAAAGGCAGAAGAAATCCCACCTACAGCTGTCTTAGTAATACTGTCTTACTAATTGTAATGTGATTTGATATGAATCTAATGGCCACAATGCAGACGACAGTGCCAGAGAATGCTAAAGACTGGGGGCAGAAAGGATCTTTTAAAGCTAGGATGACTCCTATATCACTTGGAATTTTAATCTTTTAAACTCTACTCCACTTCAGAATAGCTATCCAAGTATAAAACACAGAAGGTTCTAACTGAAGGGTGTGTGGATGTCAGTCAGGTTTTTATTGCGGTATAAAACCATAAAAGTCATAAAAGACCAACACAATTCCAAAGTTGTACAGTGAAAACAGTGCAGATGAAATAATCCATAATATACATAAAGATATTAAAAAAAAAGGAAACAGAACCAATGAAAATTAGAGAATTTTCTAGTTAAAAACTAGCCTGTCTTCTTGGTATGGAATTTAATCAAGAATAAACAGAATTTAGCTATTTGTTTAGTAACAAAAGAGTTTTCATCAACTGAAAGTATTTCCAAACCCACCTGTAAGGGTTCAGTTTGATCTATCCGTGGTTCTGGCTCACAAACGAAGCGAGAGTCCATTTTTGCAGAAAAACTTAACGGATTTTTATTTCTTACAGCTTGTGAACTACTGTAGGCTTTTTCTCTTAAAACAGGCGACAAAGGTGTCAACGGTTGCTCAACAGTTTCTAATAACACAGGCTCTTCATATATAACTTTAACAGGATTAAACTCAGTATTCACTCCCTCTAAAAGTAAGGTGGTGCACTTGATCCCCGACCCATACATTGGGTCCCGCAACAAGGGTGTTTGGCCCATTGCGCCACTAGACCGGCACTTCTCTCTCTCCTCCATTCCCTCTGGAACTTTTCTGAGGTTTCCGGCCACCTTAATGGTTTAACATATACAGACCATACAAATTCTTCACTTCTTTTTGGTCTAAACAGCTCGGCTAGTTTTCTCTGTACATATTCCTCAGTCTGCGTCCCAACTGTCACTAACTGTCTTTTTTCATCACTACCCTTTTCTACCTGCCCGCACGCCTGCTCTTCTGAATCCCCACGTGATTGCTCTGCCTCGCGCTCTAACCATTCATCTTCCACCTCATCTAATACCCAGTATATCGCCTCAGACTTAAGTTCTTTTTCTCCTTCATCAGTGGTTAACTTCTGTAAACCCTGCACACAAACATTCACAGTCCCACCAGTTTCTTCTTTCTCCTCAACAATCTCTCCAGACGGCTCACTTCCATCATCAGGTGTGGTCTTGGTCTCACTCTCACACCACCTCATTTGCGTCTACTGTTAGTCTATCTAAACATGGGTGAATAAATCTGTCTCTATAAGGGTGATGAAGAGGAAAATGAAGAAACATATGCACCATTGATTCTATCTCCCTTTGGGAGCATGTGCAATGTCTAGCTTCATAAAGAATTTTCTTAGGGCACTTTTACACAACCCCTAAAATCCGAGGCAAGGGGCTCCCAGATGCGGAGCTTAAAATTGTTTTCCCACCAGCTCTGGACTTTAAAAAAAATTAAGTACGTCCACGCCCACCTAAGCACGTCCCAGCGCATTTTCCAAGTACCTAGTCTCCGAAGGTGAAACATTTCTGATGCGAATTGCAAAGCAGTGAGTGCCAGGCTCTCCTCACCTTGTTTGTTTGTTTGTTTTTGCCCCCCCACCCCTTTAAGAGACTGGAATGCTTCCTGGGGCAGACGGCAGAGCGGAGGTGAGCCTGCATTCTTTTCTCCCTTTTTTTCTCCCTCCCCTCACGCAGACAGGAGCAAGGGAGTGCAGAGGGGTGGGAACACAGCAAGAGGAGCAAACTCCCAAGATCTCTGGTCCGAATTTAAGTTGCCAGCAGATTTTAGGGGTTGTGTAAAAGCACCCTTTTATCTTCCTTCTAAAACATTGAAGGAATAACTGAACAGCGAGCTAAAGTAAAGGCTCTCCGATAAGCAGGATCTTCAAGCTGCGAGAGATGGTTGGCCATTCTCATAACATATCTGGTCTCCATAGGAGCCCTAAACAAAGGAGATTGTGCTGTATCTCATTGGCACTCAATGTCTCGAATCCTTTGTTTAATAAGCACTTTAGCCTGTGTAGTACTCTGAACCAAAAGGTCATCTATTGAAAGCCCCATAGATTCTAAATTTATTTTTAGAGTTCGTATCCACCTAGGTTGAAAAAGGTCTGGTTTTATTAAAGGGAGGAGGCCTAGGGTGTGTGGATGCAAACTCTTCTGATGAATATATTTTTTCCTCCTTCATCAGATGAGGAGCTATGACTACAAAAGGAGTGTGTCCCCCATGTTGACATTTTTCAAAGAGACGCATGCCTATCCTGTATCAAGCATCCTTGTTCTAGCTGGTATACTTAACACAAATTCTGTTTTTTTTTAAATAGCTGAGTACATTTAAAACTGGAGCAGACCCAAATGGTGGTGTTCTTTTGACTTCTGTACTGCCTCATAGTGCTAGAGTATTCTCTGGACAGTTTACGATACTGTATAATCACGTCACTTCTTTGTTAGCCCACCTCAAACTGGGTACTCATTAGAACCAACATGGAAATGCCATCAAAAATGTATGCCTTTGATGAATTCCCTGCCTCCCATGTCACATGCTGCAAAACCCTGAGTACTAGCAGAAGCCTTTTCAGGTGTGTTCCCTGTTTTGGGATAAAGCTGGTAAGCTCACCTTGAGCTCTCTGTGGGAGCAACACGTCATTTGAACTTGCAACCACGTTCCTGTCTGTGACCTTGGCTCTGTTTCCTGACTTCGGACTGGCTTCCTGGACAACAGCTTGATCTGTTCCCTTGAGTTTGGCATCTGGTTTCTGTGAGATATTCTGGTTTTGACTTGGACTGGTAATTGCTGGGAGTTGGATTCTGTTATTTATCTGACACTTGATTGTTAGCAAAGGACTTGAACTTGCCTGGCTTTCCACTAAAGATCTTGGCAAAGAACTGAACCCTGTTTGTGTGTGTGCTCTGTGTGCGGGGCTTGACAGTTTGCTTCCACCCAAACTTCTTCAAGCAGAATGGAATAGGAGGGGGCTGTTGGGGTGACACCGCTGGCAGCTTTGCAAAACCAAGTGCTGCTTTTGTCTCAGGCGATTGCTCAATTGCAGCAAGCTCCAGCACCGGCTGGGTTGCAGCCCCGTTGCCCTTTGCTGCCTCCTGAACGATTTGAAGGCAAGTTAGAGGAATTCCCTGCATTCTTGGCTCAATGCCAGCTGTTTTTTGAGGTGCATGCTCAAGAATTTCCTACTGAGATGTCTAAGGTCTGCTTTATCATCAGTTTGCTGAAAGGACAGGCAGCTAAATGGGCTACTTCTTTACTCCTCAGTGCCTCACCTCTACTGGATAATTATCAGGCTTTCCTGAATCACATTTCTTCAGCTTTTCAGAACCCCGTGTAGGCTGCTAATGCCAACAGGAGACTCAGAGCTCTGAAACAGGGCAAAGATTCAGTGTTTGACTACACCACTGTGTTCCGTTTAATAGCACAGGATCTGCATTGGAACAAACCAGCACTGATTTCTCAGTATATGGAAGGATTGGCAGATGAGGTGCTTGATGAACTCTCTAGGGTGGAACAACCAGGCACATTACAGGAACTCATTACCCTGTGTCTCAGGATAGATGGACGCCTGGAAAGCCGTCGCCTCTCCCTAGGCAAGAACTACAACCAGCAACCTCTGCCAGCTGTGCCTAATCTGCAGTCCAGTGAAGCCCGCAGAATGGATCCAGAACTTATGCAACTGGGAGCTGCTCGACCACGCCTCACTCCAGAGGAAAAGGCATGATGACGCTCTCATAATTTCTGCCTGTACTGTGGAGGAGGAGGACATTTCACTTCCATTTGCCCTTTGAAGTGCTCCTCAGTAAGTGCTGCTACCTCTTCAGCAGTAAAAGGGCAGCTCCATCCTTGAAGGAACCCACAGGAATTGAGCATACCGAGGGGTTCCCAGACAATACCATCACGCCCCAAGGACCTTTCCTGGTACCTGTAACTCTAGGGCTTCCTGATGGCCGGAAAGTACCTGTGTATGCTATGGTAGACTCTGGGGCAGCTCACTGCTTTGTGGATGCTGGGTTTGTGCGGTGCCATCAGATTCCAGTACAGAACAAGGAAACTCCTTTGCTGGTAGAATCCATTGAGGGTTGGTTACTTCGTTCTGGGCCGATAGCTCAGGAAACCTGTACACTTACTCTTCAGGTAATGGACCACAATGAGCAGATTTGCTTTAATGTAACTTGGATGCCCCGGTTTCCTCTTGTCTTGGGACTTTCCTGGTTGTGAGCTCATAACCCATTGGTGGATTGGGTGCAAGGAGAATTGTACTTCAAGGTTCCTTGCTCAAAGAAAAATTCTTCTACCATCCTGGCAGCTGCCCATGCTACATCTGACCCTGTCTTGCCCCAGGTATACCAAGACTTTGCGGATGTATTTGAGGAAAAGGGGCTGACAAGTTACCTCCGCATCGGCCCTATGACTGTGCCATTGATCTGATACCTGGGGCACCCCTCCCTGTGGGATGAGTCTATCCTATGTCCGAGCCTGAGTTAGAAGCTTTGAGGGCTTTCCTAGATAAGAACCTTTGACGTGGGTTTATACGCTCTTCCAAATCGCCATTGTCCTCACCGGTGATCTTTGTAAAGAAGAAGGGAGGGGAGCTTCGTCCTTGTAATGATTAACAGGCATTAAACAAGATCACTATTCGGGATCAGTACCCTTTACCCCTAATCTCTGAACTTTTGGACCGGTTAAAAGGGGCAAAGTGTTATACCAAGCTGGGCCTTCGTGGGGCGTATAATTTGGTGCGTATCCGTAAAGGAGATGAGTGGGAAACCGTGTTTCGGACCCGGTATGGTCAATATGAACATTTAGTAATGCCTTTTGGATTGACAAACGCACCCAGTGTATTCCAGCGGATGATGAATAACATTTTCCATGATCTACTAGATCGTTGTGTGGTCATTTATTTAGATTATATCCTGATTTATTCCGCTGATCCAGCTCAGCATGTTTAAGATGTTTGTCAGGTCTTGCAGCATCTCCGGGAAAACGGACTATATGCTAAGCTGGAAAAATGTGAGTTTGACATTAAGGAAGGTGAATTCCTGGGGCATATTATTTCTCCCCAGGGAATCTGCATGGACCCTAAGAAAGTAGAGGCTGTGTTGTCCTGGCGGCGACCACAAAACCGTAAGGATTTGCAACGGTTCCTCGGTTTCACCAACTACTATCGCCAGTTTAGAGCTGCCTAGATGCCCTAAGCACATCCGATCTCACCTGATTTCGGAAGCTAAGCAGGGTCGGCCCTGGTTAGTACTTGGATGGGAGACCACCAGGGATTACCAGGTGTTGTAGGCACCTGGAGTAGGAACTGGCAAACCACTCCAGTATTCCTGCCAAGAAAACTCCAGGTACATGGAGTCACGAAGAGTCGGTCACGACTGTAACGACACAACACACACACACATCGCCAGTTTATTCCTGCCTACGCCGACATTGCTGCACCCTTAAACCGTCTCCTTCAGCCCAAAGAGCTTTTCCAGTGGACTCCAGAAGCAGAAGAGGCTTTTCTACTTTGAAAACTCGCTTCACCTCTGAACCCTTGCTCCGTTATCCTGATCCACAATTACCCTTCATAGTGGAGGCTGACGCATCTAGCTTTGCTCTGGGAGCAGTGCTATCTCAATAGGATGATCCCTCCCAAACCCCACTTCCCTGTGCCTATTACTCTCGGCAGTTAAAACCTGCAGAGAAGAATTATACTATCTGGGAGCATGAACTGCTGGCCATCAAGACGGCTTTTGAGGTATGGAGGCATTACCTCGAGGGAGCTTGACACCCTGTTCAAGTATTGACTGATCATCGAAACCTTGAACATCTACAAACAGCCCGGTGATTGACTCAGCGACAAATCCGGTGGTCATTATTCTTTTCCCGGTTCGATTTCTGGATCAAGTACATTCCTGAGGCTCAGAATAAAAAAGCTGATGCATTATCTAGAAAACCTGAGTGTGCAGCGCCTGTGAAAGAGACATTAGTAGCGCCCATCTTGCCCCCCTCTGTGTTCGCGGCCACGAATCCATGTCTCAGCTTGGCAGAAGAAATCCGTGAATCTCAAGCTCGCGATTCATGGACTCAGCAACGTCTTCAGGAACTCCAGAATGGGAATCATGGAGAGTTTTCTGCACAGCAAGGGTTATTATTACATCGAGGGTGGTTATATGTTCCTGCTGGTCCTCTTCGTAACCAGGTGTTGCATCTCTCACATGACTCTTTACCTGCTGGACCCTTCGGACTTTACAAAACCCTGCATCTTCTCACAAGGGAGTTCTGGTGGCCACATGTCCGTGCTGATGTTGCCCGATACGTGGGTTCCTGTGAAGTTTGTCGGCAGGCAAAGGATGTTGTGACCAAACCCTCGGGTCTGTTGCATCCTTTGCCAACACCCTCTGGTCCCTGGAATGCTGTCTCCTTAGATTTCATCACGGATCTTCCTCGCTCAAAAGGATTTACCTGCATCCTTGTCTTCGTGGATTTATTCACCAAAATGGCCCACTTCGTTCCTTGCCCTAAATCCCCTACCGCATCAGAAACAGCTCATCTACTTGCAACACCTCTTCAGACTTCATGGTTTACCTGCACACCTCATTTCGGATCGTGGGCCACAATTCACTTCCCGCTTCTGGCAAGCAATGCATAAGGCACTAGAAACACAAGTTCACCTGTCATCAGCTTATCACCCCCAGTCAGATGGTCAGACTGAGCGCACTAATGCCACCTTAGAACAATATTTACGTTGTTATACATGCTACCAACAAGATAACTGGGCGGATTTGTTACCTTTAGCTGAATTTTCATATAACAATGCTGTACATTCTTCCACTCGCCAGACCCCATTCATGGCTAATTATGGTTATCATCCTCGGTATTTTCCAACTACCCTTCCTTCCACCTCCGTGCCGGCTGCGGACGCATACATTCAAGAACTCCATGGCATTCAGGAATTATTGCGAGAGCAACTTGACCATGCTAAGGAAGTATATAAGAAACCAGCGGACATGAAAAGACAGGAAGGGCCACAGTTAAATCCAGGCATGAAAGTTTGGCTCTCTACTTGATACCTGAGACATCCTGGATGATCTCGAAAACTAGATCCTCGGTTCATCGGTCCTTATCCCATCTTAGAACAAATCAATCCAGTTGCTTTTCGTCTGCAACTACCTGCTTCCCTTCATATTCATCCAGTATTCCACCGATCCCTTTTGGTTCCATCTGCAGACCCTGACCCCAACCAATCACCGACTCCTGAACCTCCTCCACCAATTTTAGTAGAAGGAGAAGAACATGAAGTCTGTCAAATCTTGGATTCTTGAATACACCATGGAGGATTGCAGTATTTGGTAGACTGGGGAGGTTATGGACCTGATGATCAGTCATGGGAGCCTGCGTCCAACTTGCATGCTCCTAAGGTGGTTCAAAAATTCCATGACAGTTACCCTGATAGGCCTGGACTATGGGGAGGGGGGTAGTGCCAGGACCCTTCCTGTCACAGAACCTGACTCTGAGGGGTTAAATGGTGAAGAGCTGCTGGAGGAGTCTTGCAGCTCAAATCAGTAAGCAGCTGGGTCTGATGACTCAGCTGAAAACATATCTTCACCTCCTAGAAGGGCCATGAGCAGGATTCTGCAAAGACGTGCTACCAGGAGAGGTAGGGAAAGGGTCTTTGATGCTAGATGGGGAATCAGGTCGGGAAGCCCTGAGTACTAGCAGAAGCCTTTCCAGAAGTAAGGGTGTGTTCCCTGTTTTGGGATAAAGCTGGCAAGCTCACCTTGAGTTCTCTGTGGGAGCAACACGTCATTTGAACTTTCAACCATGTTCCTGTCTGTGACCTTGGCTCTGTTTCCTGACTTCAGACTGGCTTCCTGGACAACAGCTTGATCTGTTCCCTTGGTTTTGGCATCTGGTTTCCGTGAGATATTCTGGTTTTGACTTGGACTGGTAATTGCTGGGAGTTGGATTCTGTTATTTATCTGGCACTTGATTGTTAGCAAAGGACTTGAACTTGCCTGGCTTTCCACTAAAGATCTTGGCAAAGAACAGAACCCTGTTTGTGTGTGTGCTCTGTGTGCGGGGCTTGACAAGTAGCAGATGAAGGAGGAGTTTGTTACCCTACTATGATAAACTAGACACCTTCCTCTGCCTAGCAGTGGCTGTGTGGGTGATAAGGAAATATATACTGTGATATTGTTGCAAAGTAAATGCATTAAAAAGACATAAACATAGGCTTTGAATAATATCTTTGAGTGACCTGTAATGTACAGTTTTATTATAAGACTTTGTTTGATCTTATTCTTCCTTTTTGACTAACAAAAAGCAAATGAACATCCTGGTTACAAAATAGCATTTTATGGGTATTATAGGTGCAAACACTTATATATTGTGTTCTCATAACACAAACAGCTCTTTTCCAACTGTTGCAAACACGTCTTGCATTAAGAAGGTGTCATTTTGCCCCATTTCTCTGAATAATCTCCACTTTACAGTGCTACAGTTGGTTAAGGCCTTATTTGCACAAAAGTTTGAAAATGAACTCAGCCAGTAAATACTGCAAAAAGCTTATACAGATATATGCCTTAGGGGACATAGCTGTATATAATTGGAGGTATTGTCCCTTGAGAAAAAACAATGGCTCTTATTGCACCTTGAAGACTAATAAGTTTTATTTTGCATAAGCGTTTGTAGACAGTGGCCTGCTTCTTGAAGATGCTCTAGGTGAGTGTTGGTGAACCTATGGCATGGGTGCCAAAGGTGGCACTCGGAGCCCTTTCTGTAGGCACCCAACATCACCCCTTCACAGCCAACTGTATTCAGGTTAAATTGCTATATTGGCTCTTTGTGAAAAATTACTGGGTTTTGAATCGCAGTTTGGGGGCTTGGTCTCTAAAAGGTTCACCCCATCACTGTTCTAGGTGATCTTTCCATGCTTATGCAAAATAAAACTTATTAGTCTTCAAGGTGCAATAAGATTTCTCTCACAGGAGACATACTGTAGGTTCAGACTCTGCACCAAGGAGTTCCGATCCATTGAACTATAACCTGAGCTCATATTCACATTCAGGCAGCCTCAAAAGGCTGCTACATCTTCAGAGGAGTTTTCTCTACCAGATGACCCTGAATCCTTTGCAATGATGTCCTTTTATAGAGAACACTCCTCTGGGCATGTGGGTACCTAATTTTGCAAAATGGCCCAAAAGCTTTGCGAAATGCACAAGCCCAGTTCTTTATTTTTTCTCTGTGTTCTGACAATTGATTCACATGAGAAAACATACCTGATCGTATACTTGGTATGGCTGATATTGCATTGCACCTGCAAAAAAGGCATGAAGTCAGGGACAATTAAGTGCCATCTGGGAGGTGCAACTCTTCTCCCGCCCCTCAAGTGCACTTTTTGCACGGTCCTCTCTAAAAAACAATGTACTGGACTGTGATAATGCAAAGCCAGCTAGAGATTAAGGATTCTTAGCTGTGAACAGGCAGGTCACTTCGGTCCTTGATTCTTAAATGTTTGGTGTGGAAGAGATGGTGATATATAATACAGTTGCTCCCATCTAAAGGAGACAGAAAAGAATCTGGGGAAGAGCAGTTGGACTCAACTTCCCCAGTTCCCTCATGCTCCCAGACTTTTTCATGATTTCCTTCCATGCCACTAGAAGGAAATGGAAGAGAAGGAAATATCTTGTTAAAATACAATAAAAGAAGAGAGAGTGCCATGTAAATAAAGTGGAAGAGTCACTTGCTTTCATTAATGTTGAGGATTTAGATATATATTGCCTTCCTCGAATTCTTTGTTAATCCCCCCATTTTCTCCTCATCTACAGATTATGTAGTGAGGTCCAGCATGCAAAAGTGTGCAAGCTGTACAAACTAGTCTCAACCCAGTTATGCCCGTAAGAAACTAACTGGCTGAAAGGCCAATAAGAAAGGATTTGTTGAAACATGAGAACGAATCAAAGTGGAAACAAGTCCCTCCATGTCCATCAGAGGAGATGCAAGTTGATTCTGTGGGTAAGAAGCCAAGGGTCAAGTCTGAGGGCCAGTCCAGACAGGAATCTGGTCTACCTTCTCTTCAGTGTATTCTGCTCCATCTCTCACTTGAGCCATTGCCATTCATACTGGAGGTGCTTATTTTCCAGGGAGAAGGGTCCGCTCAAGTCTTTGGATCATCACTTTACTCACATATTCATATATCTGGTTCACTGATGAGCAAGACAATGGCAGAACAGCGACACTGGACAAGCTTGTGGCTGTGGTGGTACTAGCACTGTGTGTGTGTGTGTGTGTGTGTGTGTGTGTGTGTGTGTGTGTGTGTGTGTGTGTGTGTGTGTGTGTGTGTGTGTGTGTGTGTGTGTGTGTGTGTGTGTGTGTGTGTGTGTGTGTGTGTGTGTGTGTGTGTGTGTGTGTGTGTGTGTGTGTGTATGCATGTGTGTGTGTGTGGAAGGTTTGGGTGAAGGTTAGGGGATTCAACCCCCCTTTCCCTACCTTTATTCTCAGCCAAGGCTTTTTATTTATTTTGGATGCATATACCTCCAAACTTAATTCAGAAAACTACTCCAGGCGGTGTCATAAAAACAGCAATGTGTTAACCTAGCATGGTCTTAGAATGGTGTGGTGTCAATTAAGGAAATTTTTGAAGAAGAAAATAGAGGACATACCATATATACATTCCTTTCTGTGTATAAGGTGTGTGACAGCTCTTAAAGGGTCAGGATGGGCCGATCTAAGTAAAAGCACGTGTGGGCATCATCATTTGGTTCAAATTAAGCAGTGATCCATATATCAATCTATATGCCAATCTGGAAAAGTGCTGAGTGAAGTGATGACGTCTGTAGCTAAACAGGGCAAGGTAGTCAAGCAAGGTGTGTGCATAGTTTCAAATGATAGAAGAAATATGAAAGGGAAGCATATAGACATAGAACAAAATGATTACAAATGGCTTAAATTATAGAATCTTTTTGCCAAGCACTCTTTAGCCCCGGTGCTGCTATATGGCCAATGGGATTTCAAGATATGTGTTTGCATGTGATTAATAAGAAATATGGACATTTGAGTTAAATATAAATGCTAATTTTTAAATTAAAAATCCATATTAATCTCAAAATACATTTGTTGCACAATTATTACAAATGGTCAAAATGAATAAAAGATCCTGTATGTGCTCATTGCCCCTCTGTGAGCACTTATTTGTAAAATCACTACATAGAAAACAGTTCCAATTAAAATCCATTTAAAAATATTCTCCATCATTAGTGATCTGCATTGGAAAATTGCCCATTGTGGCATTGTTATTAAAAACACAAAGCATTGAATTTGTTTTATATTTATTTAATATTGACCAAGTCTACTGGACAACACTAAGCATTAAGAGTGCACAAAAGCCCTTCACACAGTTTTCCTGAAGAATAAAAGTGTAACGCTGGTGCAGCTGTGGCAAACACAGTTTCTTCATAAACCATGAAACAGCATTCGGAGGGTGCCATTATTCAGCTAATGCAGGCAATAAGAGGGGAATGGCATTCTTATTCAGACTCTACTTATGTCTTCATGACTGTATCACTGCATATATATGGATTCACATTCAGACAGCTACAGTAGTACATTTTGAAGCAAGATTGTCAGTACATGTCATTATACTTTGAAATGTTATCTAGATGTTGAAGATGGACACTAAGTATCTCAGGCTGATACCAATGGTCTTGCTCAGTTGAATCTGATGTACAAAAGTGTGATATCAACACCAGCCCTTTGCACTTTGCTGCAGTTGTCACAATAGCTGGAAGAGAGGTGGATTTTCCCAGAAATTGTGTAGCATTGTAAGCTACTCTTTTTGTAATGCAAGAGCCATTCACTTTATAAAAGAACTGACCCACATATACCAATGTGAACCAGCTGACTGCATGTAGTATTTATTCCCCTTCGGGATGGCATTGACTGTGGTGACTTGTCATGGGGAGGACTTGCATTTCCAAATTGCCATTGAATAATACACCAAAAATCCTTCTCTTCTGCCATGTAAAATTATACTAAAAGTGGTGTTTACATTTACTGTGTGCATAGATTATAATATAGAGTTTTCACTGCCTGCCTCAGAATAGGGCCTGCCCCCAGCTAAATGGGGAAACAATTTGCTCAGGAACACCGCCCTTCTCATCCCTTGCACAGCTTTGTGCTGCTCACAGTCACTGAAACTGCATCCCTTTATGGTCCACACAAGCACAGGGCATCGGAAAGTCTAACTAAAAAGCAAGGTTTCCATGGCAACCCTTTTTCTAGCAATGGGAAAAGTCAGGCCACGGTTCACATCACAGAGTTGGATCACCTTTTAATTAAACTGGACTGTGGCCAAAAGATATTGGAAAACAAGTGGCAAGTCTGAAATTCTCAGACCACCAGAAGACTTTGGAAACAAAGGCTGTCCCCTGGTATCTTGATCAGACCCCCACCCCACTTCACCCCACCCCACCCCACCCCACGCCTACAGCCTTCTATCTTATGGTTCCCTTTCCTGACTCCTGTAGGAATTGCTCAGACTTCATGACTAAAAAATAATTATTAGCTTATGATCTTGTGACCCTTGGATAGTTCTTACAAGGGTGACAAAATGGGTAAGTTCTACTTCACTGGCAGGACCTACAGGACTGCCACTGATGGAGCTGGGAAGGAAAATAATCTTCCTTGTGGTCAGATGTACTTGTAATCCCGCTTGCTGCCCACCTCCACTTCTTTCTTTGAGCACAAGACCGTGTTTGACTCACTTGCTGAGTCATCTGCAACTACTTGCTCTGTAGTCACCTTGGAAAGCTACATGATGGTAATCCTTACTTGCTCCTGCTTGTTCCACGTGCTACACTATATGGACTCCAGGGTGAGCTAAGTAGTGGGGGAAGGGGCTAATGTGTGAACCACTCTGCCTGGAAGTGGAGGAGTCAGATTTCATTTCCCAGAATCCTCCATCCAACATGGCCAATAGACATATTGGCAGGGGGATACCGTTTGTTCAAGCCCCCTCTTCCATGCTCTGCAAATAAGGACACAATCTGCAATAAATGACCTATCCACATACAGTATTATTGTCCCCATTATACATCTTTTTAATCAGAGCACAAGTGTACTTGCTGAGAAAGGAGACCGTCCCCCAGTCTCCATTTCACAAGAGATTCCTGATCAGCCTCACATATTGGCCCAGTGCTACATCTAGATGTCTTTTGTTCTTCCCGCTCCAAATGCTAGACTTCACCAATCCCCAAACAACTGAACTATTGTGTCCAAAGAAGGATTCCCTTCCCCCGGACCTATTTGAGCTGATAATTATTTGAGATAATGTGGGTAATTTTTCCATTACCGCTCCTGTTTTCTGAAATGCCCTCTCCTGTGTTTTTACATCATCCCTCCAACAAGGGCTGTTACTTCACGTACCTCTGGGAGCTGCGCCGAGGTTGGCTCCGATCTGAATTCGAATGCGGTCACGTGATACGAAGCTGGTGCTGCCCCTGTTAGATGTGTACTCACATGCCTGTTTGGTGACAGCGAATGCATTACAGCCTCACGTCTTTGAATCGGTTTGAAGTGCAGGTTTCCCGTTCTTCAGTCTTGGACAGTCCCCGTTTTTCGTTACCCGTTTGCAGAAATTTCGATTATTCGACTTTCTCCCGTCATTTTTTATTACAGCGCTATTTTACTACATGTTCATTTACTTTTCCATAGAATCAACGGAAAACACTATAGGCGCTGTTCCCTCTAACGCCATAACCTCTTCCTGTCACTAGGTGGTATCTTGTCCCATCTAACAACGTACATTATGTTGGTCCTCCAAAATGATCAGAAAGTTTCATCGGGAGTATACACCCTGATTCTTGTTATTTCCGGAACAGCCACGTGGACTGCCATGGCTCCCTCGCGGAAAAGATGCTGTTTAAAATCGGTGCTCCGCAAACAGTCTCTGTTGGCATCAGTGTTTGAAAACGTTAACATCATCTTGAACTGCATATCGCTTTTGAAGCCCTGACGGGAGAGTGAAGATGAGGACGGAGACTGCAGTGAGTTTCATAGCTCAACAAACACGCTTTTCCAAACTGTATTTTGGGCTGTTGCAAAGTGGAGGCTCACATCGCCTAGACAGAAGCTGTGTTGGTGCAATCCAGGGCGTTCGCAATGGTTTCATGACACCGTTCTACAGTTGTGGGACGATGGTCAATGGATAATGAACTTTCGGATGACCAGGCAGACACTTTTTGAAATCGCTGATGTGCTTAGACCTTATCTTATGCGGAGGGACACAATGATGCGATCAGCAGTTCCTGTTGAGGAATGTGTGGCCATTGGTGTTTACTACCTTGCAAGTCGCTCCTGTTACCGCACCATTGCACATGTCTTCCAAAAGGGAACATCGACGATAGCAAGTATTGTGGTTGAGGTGTGTCTTGCGATTGAACATACACTTCTGAAGCAAGCGGTTAGAGTTATGGACTTCAGCAAGGTACGTATTCGTCATTCAAAACACACTCCTGAACCCCACCCCTGGAACTACCCCGTGAGAACCATGCCACATTATTTCTCCTTCTCGTTTCAGATGCTGTCCTCTACGAGGAAACACGGGTTCCCGCACTGTATCGGAGCAGTTGACGGTTGTCATGTCCCAATTACCCTGCCAAAAAAGGAGGTTCTGGCATACTTTAACCGGAAATCTTTCCATTCCATCCTACTCCAGGCGGCATGCGACAGCGATGGAATCTTTTTTTCAATGCTTGCAGATCATTCGGGTGTGAACCATGATGCACATGTGTTCCGATCCTCATTACTGTTCCAGAAAATGGAGGAGGGCACACTAATTCCGGGGAATCCAATGTTCCAATATGGAGGAGTTTCAATTCCACCTTTGATTTTGGGAGACAGGGCATATCCTCTGCGTAATTGGCTTATGAAACCATATGCCGTCCCCAAGAACGATAGGGAGAGACAGTACAATAAGGTTTTTAACCGTACAAGGAACATTGTTGAGCGGGCATTCGGTCGACTTAAGGCGAGATTTCGCAGGTTATCTGTGCGCATGGAGGCTCATATTGAGAACGTGAATTCTATTATAGCTTCAGCTGTTACACTCCATAACATTTGTGAGAAAAAGAAACACTTCATACCCGACGATGATACAGGGTTGCAAATCTCTCCACCTACCGCGGACTTATTAGATCTGTCAGGTATGGAGCCAGCAAGGGGGGGTTCTGATAGGGCGGAGGCAGAGGCAATTGGGACCGCTATAGCCGAGTACATCTTCACACATGTTAAATGAAAGCACATCGTTCATTAAGAAGGACAACATCTGTCTTTTTTATCGTCATTTGCAAGACCAATGGCAGAAGCAATGTGTGTTACAGTTGTGTATAACTTTATTTTCTATATCCCCTTTTTTACTATGTACTTCAGGTTTAGATCATTACATGATTGGCTAATAAACAACTGTGTTTGCGTTAATAACTCTGAGGGTTTGCATTAAAGCCTTAACTTAATTCTTTCTCATTCTAAACTTGTTTTTAACCCGCAACCCACATAGATCTTTCATTCTGATTCCATTTAAAATTTGTTACAGCTCTAATGCTCAACAAGCATCAATTTCTCTTCACCCCCACCCATACATTTTGGTACTAAAGCAATAAAATCCACCAGCACTTCCTCAGTGACCATGCTAATCAGCGATCTGGTTACCATCTGGCCCTCCCCCCACAATGGGTCTGCCTCTGGGCTCTGCTACCTTTCCTTTTGAAATGGTAAATAACTTCCCTCCTGTTAGGTTGGCCAGATTGTGAGCCATTTCATTCCACCTCTGCCACTTCCTCCCATGCCTTTGAAAGCGTCGGTTGCAGCTCGGCACAAGCAGGAGAGCAGTACATAGGCGGATAATAATTTTAGCAGGACCACCAGCAGATATGGATAACAACAACGACAGCCTTGATGAAAGTCAAGGAAGTACAAAATCTGTAAAAGGAAAGAGAGGAGTTATATGGGGTAACGCCGAAACCTCGGCGCTTATCAAGGTATGGGGTGAGGCAGAAGTGAAGTATGCCCTTTCATCCCTTAAACGGAACTACGAGATATTCGAAATGATATCTACCAAACTTGGTAAGGTTGGCTATTTTGGAAGCGCCGAAGAGTGTAGGACAAAGACTAAATCTTTAAGGAAATTGTACAAACTTGCGGTTCTACATAACAACAGGTCTGGGTCAGGGAGGTCCAAGTTCATATGGTATGACGAGATGGCACAAATATTCAGGACAGACGCCTCCATACATCCTCTTCGAACAACGGAAAGCGAGTCAGCAGCAGAGGTGGGTGAGTACTTCCATTTTCATCATTCTCGATGGTTGCTTGAAAAACAACTTTTCTTCTTTGCCTTGAGAAAAAAAATTAGCCAGTAGCGTTTTGGTTTATTTGCTGAACTGTGAGCCTTGTTAGAATTACCCATTTCATTCCCACTGACTAATTACCACAGCAAGGAAAGTAATGGCGTTAGCTGCTTGCTTGGCCATGTAGTGCAAGAGGGGAAAAAAGAGCCATTCGAGAAGGCTCATCAATACAGCACCAGAATTCTGGGTGGGCATCATGGACATACAAGACCAAAGAGTTGTACTAAATCAATGCTTGTTGTGCTTAAAATCAAGTGCATTCGGCGGGAGTACTGCTAATAACACTGATGGCTTTCCCAAAAAAATAAGCCTTCTTAAATTCATCCCAACTATCCAAAGGTCTGGCCATTTACAGGAAAAAAGCTCACGTCTTTTTAAACAAAGACTTGAGATCTTCTTCATTTTACGTTCCCAAACACAGTGTAGTGGCCATTTTTAAAAAAAGGAAAATCAGTCAAGTGTTTATCTGATCAGCTGCGCACTCCACTGGGTAACGGTGCGCATGCGCAGAGCACCTTAACTGGACTCATTAACCCCTTTCTGCAGCGGAAACACACAGAGTCCTCCCTCCTCCACAAATAATTTCCCTTTGTGCTCACAGCTTTCCATTTCAACTATCCCCAATCAGGCGCCGATTCAATGGATGGAAGCAGAGAATTAATGGTTACCCTCGATCTCATGGAGGCCGGAGATGTGGAGCTATCTGCATGTTCTGATACCTCGGGGGCAGGTAAGTACGCAGTGGCTCCTTTCTACTTTTGTGCCTCCAGTAATGGCCAGGATAAGGAATGTTTCAATCATTAACCATGTGAATGTACTGATCCCTCTTTCACAAACAGTTATGATAACTACTGTCCTCCACTGCACTTGAGTTGCAGGCATCGGGCTTGACTCACGGATTGGACCTCGTTACTACTGAGGGAACTACTCTGCTATCAAATACTTATTAAAACCGCTTATAGTGACTTTTTAGGGGCCTTTGCCTTGTTCTGCTATGTAAAGAATGGGTAAAATAGGAACGGTGATTGTTATTTAAGGAAAACCACATCATAACGTTAATTATGTGCTACCACTAGAGGCGTACTGGAGATATTAAAAAAGGCAAGTTCATAATCCACACTCAGAATTTCAGTGACAATTCAGTGACAATTAATGTCTATTTACAATTGTATTTACTTAACAGTAGTCCAATATGACATTGCACTGTGGTATACTTCTAGCGCCTATGATACTACTCAGGTTGTAGTATTGTAAGATGCTGGATACTGTGAAACATTTGTCTACTGCGTAGATGCAGTGACCTTTGCGTTTATGTCCTCCTTGAGTTCACCACATGTCTGTACTAAATTTGTACTACAATGCATCCTTTACAGATGCACACAGCCATGATTTAAACGAGCCGTCTATCTCAGGGCACGCTACATCAGTACAAATGCCTCTGGTGAGTTATTACATTGGAACTTACCATTTAAAACCTAAGCTTTGGGGCAGTGTGTTTGCTCTAGTGCTGTAGAAGGCTACATTACTAATACTTGAAAACATACTGAAGCAGGTAATGACGGAAGATCAACAACAGCGGGTCTTTCACTGTATAACAATGATGTTTTTGATCTGTTTCTAAGCCAATAACACGGTCCAATGGGATATCAAGGAACTTTGCAGCTTGTACTGTTACCTAGGAAACCCTATTGGTTAGTGCTTGTTATGACTACATTTACAGTAGTTGACTGAACAATCTGTTGAAGAGTTAAATACGTGTGTTCATGGCCATGAGTAGCTTCATGGCTCCTCGCATTGGGTACTAGACGTACATGTTTAGTTGTTCTTTCTAATGAGTCCATTTCCGGTACTAAAAAAACACATGACTGTACCAATCCGCTCACAGTGGGAGAAATTTAATCAGTACTGTAATGAACTGTTCAGAACCTTGATATGTAGCCTCCCTAAACTCACTGTGGTGATGAACGTCAATCCTTTCCACCTCCTTCCTATCTGTTTCCCTTAATAGGTCACCAGGACAGCACAAACTATGAAGCCACGTTAGACCCTGCAAGGAGACTCGCGATGTTGAGAAAGAGGAAGCAGAGAGCAAGTGCTGCGGCCCGCCTGGACAATACACTTTCAGGGTTTGTCGACTGGGTTCAGAGGAACACAGAGGCTAGCAACATCAAACGCAATGCACGAGATGATGCTGAGAAATGGTTTCAGAACGAGGTTATCTCAAATCTTAGAGTAGCGTCAAGATCTCTAGAGAAACTTACTGATTTCATAACATCTAATACTAGTGACTGCACTGTGGGCTGCTCAAGAAAGACAGATGTAACTAGCATAGAGAGCTCGAAAGTTGAGCTAGGTTGTAAATATGTGGAACCTAGAAGTGCAACTCGTGGTAACAGATCCCCTGAGACTGCCAGTAGTTGTGATTCTGATTCTGGGCACAGTGAAACTAGGCAGAGTGAAGGTGATAGTGATGTGGAGGATGACTGTTCACAATCTCTACTGGATTCTGAGCCAGTGTGCTGCAGTACAGCAGGCACTTCCAGTTTGCTCCATAGCACACCAACAACACAATCTGTTACTGGGTGCACTCTTAAACCAGTAGAAGTGTCAGGGGAATCAGAAAGTGATCTTCCTCCATCACCATACCTAATAGTGAAGACTGAGAGTGTCGTAAACAGGTGTTCCTTGCCAAGAACACCTGTGAAGCGTCTTAGGAAGAAAAAGAAAATTTTCTCACCATAGTCCCTAGACATGTTACCACATTCGGGGGACAATTACCCTGTGTATAAGATTTTTCAGTTTGCAGAAATTACACATTTCTCTAAGCAACTAATTAATGTCTTTCTGGAGATGTGCAGAAGTTAAGATTGATTAAACTGTTACTTTGTCACTGTCCCAAACCCTGTTTTGTAAGAAAATGAGGACAAAATTGTAATAAAGGCGATTCTTGGATAGTTACTGTTGTTTCCTTACGGGCCCCATCCTGTCAATCAAAGTTTGAGTCATGTGGTCACAAATAAGAGTTTCACCTGTACGTTACAAAGGAACAGAAGGATCAGGGTAACAATGGGAATAATACAAAAGGAATTTATTCTCTTTGAGAACATTAACTTTCCACTCTTTCCACTGAAAGAGTTAGATTCAAGAATAAATATTTTTTTTATTTCTTCAAGAAATGTTGATCCTTTTTTTCTCAAAATAAGAACTATAAAAAAATTACATAGCGCTTTATGAACAACCTCTATGGAACCCGAAAAGGCTGGCACTTCATCGGCGGCGACGCCTTCGTTGGTTCTGCTGCCTTATGAAGTTTGCCAATTGCTCCTCAATAGCAGTAACTGGAAAAAACCAAACACAAGTTCTTATATCACTGTTGCGCACAAACATATTTACACATAAATTACATTCTGAGACCGTTTTTTTTTTTTGAAAGCTCTCAATCAAGACCTTTATTTCTAACTCAGTATTTTGTTCTGTCGGGGCGTTTCAACTGTACATTATCCCCTTACCACTCTGCATGTGCCATTGATGGATGCTTCCTTAAGTGAGATGTGGTTATATAAGTTCGAATGAAGAAGGTTCGTTATTGCAGGCGGTTTTACCTGTCATGTTATTGTAATTTAAGGTGGGAAAGAATTGATTATCAGGGATTGCAGTTATTGAACTGCAGCAGTTTACTAACAGTAAGCATAAATCTGTTTTAAAAGATTATAATGTGGAAGTGTGCAATAAACAGCAGATTAAACCTGCGATATGCATACTAATATGTTTGTCCAATTTTCAAGGAGAGGTGGGAGGTGAAGAACTGAGGCCACGGTTTTTATGGAGTACTTTCTTTTCTCTACGTCACCTTAACTCTTCTCAGAAAAATAAATTTAAAAAAAACTTGAATAGGAAACCAAGGTTTTTTCTTTCTCAATCTACAAATGTTGTTATTCATAATTTTTTTTACCAAAACAGCATTTGAGAACCTTGAAAACACACCTCTCTCAGCCAGATCTTGCTGAACCACGATCACGTTCTCTAGCTCAGCCCTGGTCACTGGCAGCTGCATAATGTCTACTCCAGGTAGTGGAGCATCTTGCCATGGAAAAAAAAGGAGATCCTTTCCAGGAGTTTGGTTTTCCCATAAGCAAAATTATAATTTTAAAAGCACCAGTGTTGCCCAAACCCTGGTTGAATTTACTTATGTAAGTAGTTACCGTCGCCAAGTTCTGCATCCTGTCCGTCTCTTAAATTGTGTCCTGGCTGGTTTTGTTGATCTCGCCTGTGTTGACCAGCCACAAATCTTATTCGTGCTAGGGGTCTCAGGGCTATATCGCGTCCAGGCCCAGCTCCTAGGGTTGTAGAAAGAATTATATTTATCCATCAATAAAACAAATATAGGCGTGGTGTGCACTTGGTCATGCATTAAAGCGATCTTGCCTTGATATTCCCTTTATGTATCCGTAAACACACGTAGCAGAGAACACTGTACAACAGCATTGCAAATGTTGTGAAACGGTGCGTTATTCATCATTGTTCCAATATATACTCTCGGAGTCCTGCCGCAGCCGGGCTGAAGAAAACCAGAAGCCTGTTTATTGTCTAATAAATCCTGTGGCAGTCAAACCCTAACTCAAAAGATAACATGTTGAGTGTCTTATCTTAATGGTCAGATAAGACACAGGAAACTTCCATGTCAGGGCTAGAGTTTTTTTTGGAAAGTAGTAAGTTATTTTTGCTATATGAGGTGTCAGCAACCCAATCCTTCGAAATAATTAAGGAATCTTTCACTCAAAAAGGTGCGTTCAGCGTAGTTCTTATTATCCTTAAGAGCTAGCAATTTTTAAAAACAGGTTCTTGTTTTAATGAATTATTTATATATTGCCTTTGGTCTCTCTTTTCTGAAAGTACCACAGAAGGACTTCACTGTGCATTGGTAAGAACGTTCCCATATAAAAGAAATACAGATACATGGGAACTGTAAAAATGTATGTACAAATTGTTTCCCTATATGTTGCCCATACTACTAATGCAGATATATTCATCAAATTATGAACAATGGAATCAGGTGATTACTCCAAATTTCTGAACTATTAGGCACAATTGGAGCAGCGAATTCTAAAGGGGCATCAGTATTAAAAACAAGTACAATTAGCAGGAACAGAAATAAAAGTTCAATGTTTACCTGGAGGGAAAAGGTGGGCGGGGTCCGGTTCCTGCGATTGGACCCACAATGCTTTTAACTCTCTCCAAAATAGAGACTGGCTCCTGTGGGGTGGGTCCGGCCCGAAGTCCAGCAGAACTTTGGTGAAGGTCTGTCTTAGGCATTTAAACTTGCTTCTGCGTTGCACAGATGTTCTCCTGTACCCGTTTGCAGCAAGTTCCTCAGACGCACGCATAAACGCGTTTTCATTTCTTCTTGCACCCGCGACAAACAGCACCGGGCCATAGTTGTCGCGGTGTAGAATCTGGAGCATCAAAGATATCTCGTGCGCTGACCATAATCTATGTAATGCCATCTCTCTGTGAAGCACTATTTATTCTAATTTCCGCACTGTTTTGAACAGCCCAAATGTTGAGAAACACTCTCAACCAAGAACAGTGCCTTCTCAGAATGAACTGAAACCCCAGTTCATAGACCCTGGGAAAATGTTGCCAATTGCCTGTCCAATCACTGACCAAGGCCAATTACCAATGCAGATAGTGTGTACAGGGGAGAACAGGTTATTTTCTTGTTTTGTAATACAATTTTTGGCATTTGGAGCATCATAAATTGTATCTCTATTTGCTGAAGTGAGGGAATACCAAGATAATGCTTATAAATGAAGCTCTTTCTCTGGCTTTGTACGAGGGAGAGAGAATTTGCAGATAAGACATGCTCATTTCTGCAAAGCTGGCCTTGTGCAGATGTCCTTTAAGCAGCAAAGGAAAAGATGATTGCCTCCTACTTTTTATAGAAGTACGACTGAGCCGCGGCTCGGAGCAAACTGTTTTAAGAACTGGTTGCTTTGCATACTTTTGTGGGTTGTAAATGGGTAGGGTGACTGCTTGTAATAAAACCCACTGGTTTCTTTCGTTTCACTGCTCTGCAGCCTTCAGGGGTCAGAAGTTCGTATGCAAATGAATGGGGCCACAGTACTTAAAGTAGGCAATTAGCAGCAAGTAGTGAACCAAGATCTTCTGTGTAAATCAAATGAAATAAAGGAACACACATGCTTCTTAAACATTTCCCTATGGTGGCATTTGGAAGTTCCTTCTTATAAAGTAGGTTTACATTTATTTTCTGGTAGAAAATATAACAGACCGATTCTTTTAAAAATAAAAAATAAGGAATACCGGATAATCGGTCGGCGGTTGTCGGCAGTCGACCACGTGTAGAATGAAAACAAGTTACGTCAGCAGCAATTGTCGGCACCAGAAAGGTTTTATAGCATCATACGTGCCTTGTAGAACCCCCACACACACGTGTAATCTACAAGACATGGGTTACCGTCCGTCAGCAAAAGGGCGGAGGGGAGAACTTTACAGAGACCTCTGAAGGAAAGGCATGAGTTTAACTTAGGTTAGTTTTAAATTCATGACAATTGATCATGGAGCTGACGCAGTTGATGGAGCACTAATAAATTGAGTGTAATGCTGTGTCGCACTCTGCACATGCTTTAATGTTTCTCACATGAACTTTGATTTATTTAAGTAGTGTGCCACAAACAGCAACCTGACTGGAAAGTAAATCTCATGCCTTGGTACTAAAGTACTAGGTATAGTTTCTAGAAAAAACTTTAAATGGATGTCCCATCTGGCGATTTGTCGATGGGATTTTCAGGTTGAGGAGTAACAGTAATGCATCAGCTCTTTAGATGTGTGGGAAAGATTTTAGGGTTGGCAGAGTCCCACAGTGACCGCTGTCAATTCTCTGTACCTGGGGGGGGGGTTTCAACAGTACAGAAAGGAGAAGAAACATGATTTTACACCAGAACAATGGCTGTGGCCGCATCTCTGTTATTTCCATTTGAGGGGGGGAATGTGAAAAAGGGGGAAAGAATTGTCTTAACAAGTACAAATCTTCAGGTAACAAAGATTGTTGCTTTGAAGTAATAAAAGTGTTGCCCACTTATTTGCAGTACGTTGAAGGATAGTGTGTGATAGATCCATTGTTCTCATGAAATATGCTTCTCACAGGAAGACAAACGACAAGTGACATTTTGAACATGGTTTATATTTATTTTGCTGAATACAGCACTATGGGTTTTTTAATCCACTGCATATTGTTCCGCATCATAATGTAGAATAAAATATTTTAATATCATGTTCCCTGCCATTAGAAACAATACCAGTAATGCTGCACATAAAAAAAATACATGCACACTATTCTAAACACATCACTTCCCTAACAGTCATATGTTTCTGTATGGGCTGCTGCTATCAACAAATGGACAAATACGCCCAGAAACCTTCAAACGCGCAGTGCAGTTGAGATGATCATAGGAGCAGTTCCATAACACTGCGGTTTTCAACACACTTTTCTGCCAGTCCTAAATCTAGAGAGGGGGGTCTGTGCAAAGGAAATAGCTGTACCCCAGGAAAAGCAAATAAAGGGACTTGTTGTGACATCCAGTACTACCTTGAAGCCACACAGAAAACATGGACTGGATTATTCAGGAAGGAAATTGGGTCAAGAAAGGAAGTGTCGTCATGGGGGGAAGCAACAAACAAAAGTAAACTCCACTGCATCGCCACCAGCTGGTTGTATGTTGAAAAACAACCACTATAGTTTTTTTCCGTTCCCGTCATAGTGCCATCTGGCGGCAGAGAACAGGCAGTAATAAAGGTGACCCTAAAAGTGTTGCCTAGAACGGAAGAAAGGCTTGAAATTGCCCAGGAGCTTGGTCGGGAAATCCGGAAAACCGAAATATCGATTTACCGATTATCTGGCATCAACGGAGAAAAAAAAAAGGCTACAAGTCGGAACAATGAGATTCCAACGCGAATCCAATGAAAACACACGTCGCCCCAATGCGGATTGAGAAGCGCATTGAGAGGATTCCAGTGGCTGGCGAGGGGAATTGCTTACCTCGCTTGTGCCACGCTTCAGGGGGCGTGGCCGGGGTGACTTCGCCTCCAACTCTCTGGTACGTGAGGTTCCGTCAGAGCCAACTGGTCAGCAGCGGGCCCGCAGCGAGGCCAGAGAGGTATGTGAAGTAACAGCCAAAGAATGAACCTCCCACTAGAGGAAGGTAGCCCTGTTTGATATTCATCACCCCATCTAACTGCAGAGCCAACAGCAGATGGGACCAAAAGAGAGATCACACCCATTCTGTGAAAAAGAATATTCTGCTAGGTAGACGACTTCAGCAGGCCAGGAGGTTCTTTTCATCTTCCTTGACTTTTATTTGGCCAGACTTTCCCATCTCTTGAAGTCTTTATCCCACCACCTGTCCTTCCCCCACCACAAAAAAATCTTGCATAAAAATGACAAGCTGTGCCCCCACAAAGCCCCAGGTAGCATACCATTGGCCATTTAAATGGTGTTTTGATCCCCAGCCTATTGAGGGGGCTTGCAACTCACACCTTGCTGTCAATATCTGACTTAAGTCAGAACCCCCCCCCCCAAGACTCAGACTTGACTAATGGCTTGGAACCATTTTTCCGAGTCATGTTTCCAGGTCTCTATCTCATGCTCCCTCCATCTCCTTCATTCTTTCTTGGTGATTAATAAACAATACCAGAGAGGGAGTCAGTGGGGAGGACAGAGGAAAACACAGGACACACTGCCATGGTTGCCCTCCCTGCTCTGGAGCCCCTCCTGCTTATATCAGGATGCCTGGATGTAAGAGCACGGCCGCAACTATGGCAACTGTGGAGGGACACATGGGATCAAGACAGTGGGTGCTGTTCCTGGCATCACTACCACCAGTGGATGCTGCCTAGCCAGGGTATGGAACAGCAATGGGGCTGACATGAAGGTGGACTCAGCAGGTAAGGTGAAGTCGAGAGCATCATTGCTGCTGGGACAGCCAGGGAGAAAAGGGGGCAGGGGGCCCTTACCAAGGGTGTTTGGGACTACAACTCCCCAAATTCCACAGGAAGGGACATGTGACTTGAACTTGACACTTAGGTCTCAGGACTTGGAATCAAAAACACAGACTCTGACTTGAGACAGAGATCCAAAAAGACAAACTTGGACTTGGGACTCAGACCCACAGACTTGCTAGCATGTACAGTGGATGCAAAATAGATTTTTAAAAAAGACAACAGAAAAAGAAATAAAAATGAAGTGCCCATTCACTAAAACAGACCATGAGAAGTGAAATGGACTTTCACTAGCCAATCACACCCCATTGAGACTTCAGTTATAAGAGTTACATATAACACATTGTTGTTGGTATTGCTATGTGCCATCAAGTCACTTCCAACATAGTGTGACCCTATGATTATGAATGAGCAATCTCCAAAATGTCCTGTTTTCAGCATTCCTGCTTAGGTCATATAGACATAAGCCTGTGGCTTCCTTTAGAAAGTTAGCTCATCTCCTGTTTGATTTTTCTGTTTTCCGGGTGCCTTCCACCTTATTATTTTTTCCAGAGAATCCTGCCTTCTCATGATGTGACCAAAGTAAGACAGCCTCAGCTTCAACACTTTTGCTTCCAGAGATACTTGAGGATTGATTTGACCTAAGAACCTCTTGTTTGTCTTTCTGGCAATCCAGAGTACCCACAAAGCTCTCCCCAAAGTTCCTCATTTCAAAATATTATTATTTTTCCTATCAGATTTCTTTACTGTCCAGTTTTCATACCCGTACGGGGGAACGGAAATACAATAGTGTGGATGATCTTGGTCTTGACACATCTTTACACTTGGCAATCTTTTCTAACTGCTGCCCTTCCTAGTCTCAGTCTTTTTCTGATCTCTTGGCTGCCATCTCCATTAGGGCTGTCATTTGAGCCAAGGTATACAAAATCTTTATTTCAGTTTCTTCATCGTCACTATTAAAGTTGTGTGGCTTTTCTGCAGCCATGATTTTAGTCTTCTTGATGTTCAGCTGCAGTCCTGCTTTGACACTTTCTTTTTCCATTTTCTGTAAAAGTCATTTCAGGTCATTGGTGCTTTCTTCCTGCATGATGGTGTCTTCTGCATATTTAAAATTAGGTATGTTTCTCCCACCAATGTCCACCCCTTCCTCATCTGAATCTAGCCTGGCTTTCCATATATATTATGCATACAGATTGAACAGATAAAGGGATAAAATGCACCCTTGTCTGACACCTTTCTCTATAGCAAACCATTATGACTCTCCATATTCTGGCCTAACAGTAGCTTCTTGTCCACATTACAAGTTATGCATCAGGACAATTAAGTGCTGAGGCATACCCTTTTCTTTCAGAAAAGTTCATAGTTCCTAATGATCTACAAAGTTAATGGCTTTGCTGCAGTCTATAAAGCATAGACTGATCTTTTTCTGAAACTCTTTGAGGTATTAAAGTAGCCAGATGATATTTGCAATGTTATCTCAAGTGCCTCTTCCTTTGCAGAATCCATCTTGAACGTCATACTTTTCCTGTTCTATATAAGGCAAAAGCCTTTGCTGCAATATCTTGAGCATCACTTTACTTCCATGAATAATTAAAACACTGGTCTATATTTACTGTAGTTCTTGCCATCTCCTTTCATAGGGATTGGAGAGTGTTTTGAGTGTTTCCTGTCTGTGGGCCATAGTTTTGGTTTCTATATTTGTTGACATATTCTTGTTAGGATTTTGACAGATTCATTCCCTGTGGCTTGAAACAGTTGAAACAGTTCTATTGATATTCAATTGCACTACTTTATTTTTCCTAATGGTTTCAGAGCAGCTTTTACTTTCTAGAAACATAGGTTCTTCATCATAAGCTCTTCAAAGAGTCTGTCATCCTTTGTCCCTTCTGTATACTGTTTCCACTTTCTCTTTATTTTCTTCAGGGCGGACAGTGTGTATCCCTGTTCGTTGTTCAGCACTCCTAATCTAGACTTGAATTTCTCCTTGATTTGGATTTTCTGGAATAGATCTCTTGATTTCCCCCTTTCACTCCTTCCTATATTTATTTGCTCTGCTTGTTGTATGTCTGTGAAGATTCTCAGTCATCCAGGTGAGTTTATCTAGAAGTTGAGTCATGGCAACTGGACTTCTTTTTCTTGAGAGATAGAAATGTTTCACTGTTCATCCAAATAGCTTCGTCAGGATGAATAAAGCTAGTTGCAAGCCCTCTATCTTATAGTCTGCTTTGATCTCTTGTCACCCTGGTTTGAAATAGGCTCACAAGATGAACAATGACCTGAATAGGCTTGTTAGATAGACAACAGTCAATAGCCTTAAGGTGAACAATGGCCTAAGGTGCTGAAACCCATAAAGTATGAGTTGTTAGCTATGGCCTTGGTGGTGAAGGCTTCACCAATACCCAGACAAATAAAAAAGCCTTCACCACCAAGGCCGTAGCTTGGACTTGCAACTAACTTTATTCAGACTGATGAAGCTATTTGCATGAGCAGTGAAACGTTTCTATCTCTCAAGAAAAAGAAGTCCAGTTGCCATGACTCAACTTCCAGATCTGCTTGTTGTAGTAATTCTTTGTCTCTATCTGACAGCCATTGAAAAACTGCATTCATGGTTCCAAACCTATTCTTATTTTGGCATCTAATCTCTCCTTTGCAATTTTAAATATTTCAGTTACATTTCAAAAGTAACACAATGAGTTCCACTTATGCTACCATGAAGGAAACTGCGAAGAGGAATTGCTTATAGTTACTCTCGAAGGGTGAAGTGCAGTTTGGAGGCTTGTTGAATAGAATCTTCCCAATTTTATGCCCTTCTTTTATTTTATTTTATTAGTTATGTGTTTTTCTAAAAAAATAGAAAGCAAATGAATTAGCAACATACCAGCTTCCTGGTTTTCTTTAATTAATTAATTAATTAATATAAAACACAACTAGATAATTTTTAATTCAGGTTTTAAATACCGAACATTGAGTGGTATGAGGAGGATGGTAATGTATTAGTTTTTGAAATACATTACAAAACAAATTATTTATTTTAAAAAGTTGCTATCGAGTCTCAGGTACACAGCCAACGAGGGGAAATGTTCATGAGTCAACCTGGCATTTTGCACATCACTTGGTGATGGTACTAGGAAGTAGTGACAGATGAGTGGCCTGCTGCACAAAAGATAGCCAGATCTCAAGACATTTCACCCTGCTCAAGTATATGCTGTTCCACAACAAGCAGGATGTTCTGTTGTAAACATTTGATCACAAACATTTGGACTTGCTTCATTATGCCCAGCAATCTGCATACCTAGTAATTAGTCAGTCAGGGCCATGTCGTAAAACAAATTGCACTATAATTCCAAGAGAGAGATTTAAAAATATAACAGTGATGATATTTTTATAAACAAACCATAATTACTTGGGGGGATTCTTTGTGGAAATAGGGAGTGATCCATGACCACAGTGGACTTAATAAGAGGATTAGGCTAAAGTAGCTTTAGCCAACCTGGCATCCAAATGATGTAGATCATCACTGCACAGACAAACAGATTCAGCAGCTTGAGGTCCAAAATATCTGGAAGGCATCATGGTGAGAAAGGCTCAGATAACATTCTTCAAACTTTGGCCCTCCAGGTGTTTTGAACCTCAACTCCAACCAGCCCCAGGCTGTATTGCCAGTGCTCAAAGATTATGGAAAGTATAAAACATCCGGAGACTCAGCAGTTGTTCTCTAGTGGTCTAAGGCATGAAAGACAAGTCTAAGGTAGCCTCTTACAACCTGACACAGTCAATCCTTTGGGGAGTTGTAATCTAAGTCCTATGGAGAGTGCCAGATTGAAGAAAGCTGGCCAGAACCATTTCAGGTAAATAGGAATGTCAATATTTGGAGAAGAGACACCTTGCAAGTACCAATAGATAAGGATGGGGAGCAACACTGTTGACCTGGTGATCTACTGCAGGACATCTGGCCAGTACCAAACATGGAATAATGATGTACTGTACAATGACCATTGGTGCAACCCAGGTGGCTCTTGTGCTCTTTTTCACAACCCTGCCTCTCCTTTGCTCATATAGGCCACCTGATCACCACTGGCAGAATCTCACACTGTTTTTGTAGATCAAGTAGCCATGTGACTGCCAGGTCTACAAGAGGACATTTGCTTCTAGCCAGCATTGGAGGCATGTATACTGTATGCCTGAAGGCAAAGTGCTAACTATAACTGCCTAGCACCTAGTTAGTTGCATTGCATTCTGTTAAAAACAAAGCAAAATTAATCCAGATTCACACATGCATAGCAAAGAAGGTCTCTTTGGACAGTAATGCACAATTTAATAGTTGACACAGTCATCAAAAGCAATTTAACACTCTGACTATGAATTTGCTAATTTAATTTGGTTGGACAGAAAATAATTAGATTCAGCACTATCAGAAATTATCACAAGTGGTTTAATGGTATGTATAGCTATATGACTGCAGAAAATGGGTACAGCCAGATTTAGTAATGAGTCAACAGGACTATTCATACTTCATGCAAAATGCAAATCTCCTTCCTATATATGACAAGAATATTAGGCAATGGCAGCTACTATGGTAGAGATCCTCTTTTGCCATAATTCACAGTGTATTTTCTGTTTTAGATTTTCTCCTTTAATTATGCACCTAAAATATAAAGTGTGCACAAGGAAAAACCTGCAATTGTACATCTATGCTCACCAGGAAACCAACACTGGCTGCAGTTTCCTGTCAGTGCTAAACCTCATTTGGCTTCCATATTAGATGTAGGCATTGCCTAGGAATAAATTTTGATTCTTCATAATGGCTATTTAAATGGTTTTCTCTTTAACCGTGTGGCTAATGATTGAAGACTGAACATGCTTGAACTGAACAAGTGGAGTCTTCCATACGATGTTGCAGCCTATTCAAAATTCTAGGCACACTCAAGCAGCTCACAGATTGTGGCTCAGAACATACATAATTCTGTGCATACCTTTAGAATAAGAATTAAATATTGAATCGTAGTCAGAAACTACAAGGAAATGTGTCAATCGGTAGTTAACCTATTAGCCTCAAAGTGGAAAAAAAAAAGAAAGAAAGAAAGAAAGAAAGAAAGAAAGAAAGAAAGAAAGAACCTAAGCAAGAGCTCTATGCAGAAGCAAGGAATATATCAGTGTTCCTAGTCAACATTAAATGTTGGCAGCTTACGTAGATCAGAGCGCAGCGGTTGCTTTTTAAAACGAGGGCTCTAGTAGACATGCAGTCCCCCAATTCTTCCTTTGCTTATTGTTGCCTCTACTTTTTTCATCACATCTGAAAGAGGAATTTCCTTGGCTTGCCTAGCCTATACCTGCTGGGCCATGGCTGGCTGGCTCAATAGCCCAAGGCAGTGTAAGGGTCAGATGAGCAGCCCTCATGCCAGCAACTTGTACAGAATTATAGAATCAAAGACGAGTCAAGCTGGAAGGGGCCTATAGGGCCATCAATTTCAAGCCCCTGATCCATGCAGAAATAAAAATCAAAAGATATCTGCCAGGTGGATGTCCAAATTTTTCTTGAATGCCTTCAGTGTTGGAGCACTCACCATCTCTTTAGATCAGTGTTTTTCAACCTTTTTTGGGCAAAGGCACACTTGTTTCATGAAAAAAATCACGAGGCACACCACCATTAGAAAATGTTAAAAAATTTAACTCTGTGCCTATATTGACTATATATAAAGTAATTCTCTTGAATAGGAATCAAATAAACACAAGGAAAGTATTTTATAATTACTTTATTATGAAATAGTAAGTAAACAGAAATATGAACAATTATAAAATACTTTATTCAGTGCACAACCTGGGCCTGTTTGGCTGAACACAAAGCTGATATTCTTCAGCTTTTCCAACGGCACACCAGGCAACATCTCGCGGCACACTAGTGTGCCGCGGAACAGTGGTTGAAAAACACTGCTTTAGATAATTGGTTCCACTGGTGTGGCAAGTGTGTGTGTGTGTGTGTGTGTGTGCGCGCGCGCGCGCGTGAGAGTGAGAGAGAGAGAATGAGAGAGAGAAGCTCAATAAACAAGTATTGCCTGAAGCAAGAAAAGGCAACTGATGCATTGGCTTCACTAGTCTGGGATTGACTAAGGCTGGGGTATTGCCTCTCCCCTCATTCTTCTGTTCTCAGTGCCAGGCTTAGTGCCACTGACATCTAGAAAGCCCACCAGAGGTGGGGGCAACAGCTGAAGGCCCAGGGAAGTTCTGTATAAAATGGCTGCCATGGATACTATAACATCATTTCTCTCTCCCCACCCCCAATAGTTCTCAGTGAACAAACAGGACTTTGCCTATGACATCCTCAAACATAGTGGTAACTTTGCTATAGCATACCACTGCTGCATGGACGGGATTTAACTGTGGGTGCTGTTACATGACCTCTAAAATCCGGTGGCAACTTAAATTCGAACCAGAGATCATGGGGGTTTGTCGCTCTTCCTGTGTTCCCACCCCTCTGCACTCCATTGTTCCTCTCTGCGTGAGGGGAGGGATAAAAAAAAGGGAGAAAAAATGCAGGCTCACCCAAGCAGCCCCGTAGTGATTCCTGTCTCTTAAAGGGGCGGCAGGGACAAAAAACAAACAAACAGAAGGTGAGGAAGCCTGGCATTAACAGCTTTACAATCTGCATTGGAAGATTTTTTACCTCCTGGAGGCCAGGTACTTGAAAAGTGCGCTGGGACGCGCTTAGGTGGGTGTGGTCGTACTTAAATTTTTTTTAAAGTCCGGAGCTGGTGGGAAAACATTTTTAAGCTCCGGATCTGGGAGCCCTTTGCCTTGGATTTTAGGGGTCGTGTAAAAGCGCCTTGTATTAGCTTCTTGCAGCAAAAACAGAAATGTTCATTTCAACAGTGAAGGGATAACCATTCAATGTAGTCCATTATCTTTTTAAATATTCCCCATTATGAGTTATTTTATAGAAGCTATATTTTAATTTCTTTTAAAAATGCACAGAAATTATCCCCAAATGACACACCTAAACCAAGTTTTAGGAGAAATGAATAAACCTGACTCACCACACTTCAGAATTAATGTCTTTACCCGTTGTTATACAGTACTGTGTTGTAAAGGGAGTGTCAATAGGTCCTAAATATTGTAGCAGGTAACTCATTACTAGTAATGGATTACTTTCCAGTTCTACTAAAGGCTTACACAGGACAAAACCTGTTTCAGGAGATCTCCCCCACATTACCTCTTGCACCATTCAGCAGAGTCTCCTGAGTCCACAAGTAGAATTTTGAAGGGGGTTGAGATTCCTTGCTAACAGCCAAGTAAAGTGGGATTCAGTTCTATATGTGTTACATGACCCGTGTTCTGTGGCTTGGAATGATTTGTTTGTTTATGCAAAGTGCTTTTACTTCACTCAAAGTTCATTGCTTGATTAATAAAAAAAGACCACTCCTGCTTTCAGAATTGCAGCTGAAAAGTCACAAAAGGATTACACGATGGTGAGAAAAGAGGAGAAAAAAGCAACCTCAAGTAGTCAAGAAATCTCAAGTAGTTTCAACCTCAAGTTAAAAACTCATTGTAATAACCAGCAGGTAAGACCCCACTGTTCCGCTGGGACCATAAAAGAGATTGGTCCCAAATGGATCTGCTCCAGGAGTTGAGTTGTAGCAACTGGACTTCTTTTCCTGTGGGATCCCTGTCCTTAGAAACAAATTCCTCTGAATTGTGAATGTGGTGGTCTGTGTGTCTAACCAATGGTTGTAGGATAGGGTCCAGGTATTTTGCAATGCTATACATTACTGAGTTTATGCTGCTGACAAGTATGAGGGCAGGTCCTTGCTTGTGTATCTTGAGAAGTCCATACAGACAGGGTGTGTTCTCTCCAGGATATTAAAGGTGGTGTGTCTCCCATTTATCATGCTGCCCTTTCATCGCTCCCCAGACAGATCAGAACCAATTCATACCTCCACCAGGAAGGCCATTACTAATACCTCATGCTTAATGAGTATTGGGAAGGGCTGCATAGGTGTGACTTTCAAACACCCTAGGCCAGTAGTGGCAAACCTTTGCCATTCTAGACCAGGCATGTCCAAACTTTGGCCCTCTAGATGTTTTGGACCACAACTCCTACAATCCTTTGTCCTTGGTAACCTAAGCTTAGAACTTTGTGGGAGTTGTGGTCCAAAATATCAGGAGGGCCGAAGTTTGGACATGCCTGCTCTAGATGTTTTGGACTTCAACTCCCACAGCCTTTTGACATTGCCAATACGGGCTTGGAATTCTGGGAGTTGTGGTCCAAAACATCTGGAGTGCCAAAGGTTCGCCACCACTGCTCTAGGACATTTTCCATGTAATGAATCTAGTCTGACCAGGATGGGGTGGAACCAAGGTGAACTAGAAATTGGAAGCCTCCCACCAAACTTCCTCAGACTGAATAAGCTACTTGGATGAATAGTGATAATTTGACCCCACAAGTTGCCATGCCTCATCTCCCAGATAACCTCACCTGGATGACTTCATTGGTCTGCTCTGTTTGCCTCCTTTCCATAAGACTGTAACATTATACAGTGGTCCCCCGCCCATTCACAGTTCATATACTGCAGTCCTGCTATATTGCAGGACTACAGTATATGAAAAAAGACCCCCTGGGGTAAGAGGGGAGGGCCTGTCAGAGGCCTCAGAAATGACTTCCGGTTCGCAGGGAGGCCTTTTTTGGGCCTCCAAAAGACCTGGAAAGGCCCTTGCAGGCCTGTTCAGGGCAGCACCAGTCTGGGGTTAAGTACAAGAGCCCCCAGCGAGGCGTCCCAGGCCCAACCCAACCTGCATCTGCATATCGCAAATTTTCAATCATCGCGGGTTGGGTTAAGTCCCTAACCCCCACGATAGGTGTGGGGTCACTATATAGTAAAGAAGACGCCAGTGTGCTGTGGTGGTTGGATACGAGAGCCTCCAGTCCTCCTGAGCTATGAAGGTCATTCTCCCTCATTATGATCTCTCTCTCTCTCTCTGGATTTTTGTAAAGAGAAGGTGATGAGAAGGAAAGCTAGATGTATTACTTTCACCTTCCTGAACAAAAGGCAAAGAAGTAAATAAATACTGTAAATGGATGTGTACTTCACCTCTCTCAAATGTCACAATGGACTTCACAGCAGAAATCTTAACCCGTATCTCCTTGGTTTAGATTCAGCCCTATGGGGATTCTGATACCCTGTCTGGCTTTTGTACTGGTACAAGGTTCAGATAAAGAGATGCAGAAGCCCTAGGCTATGTCGGAGTTTAAGAGCTATCATGACATCACCAAAAAGCTGTGTATTGTTCTGCCAAAGTTTTGTTCCCTTACTTGCATTTAGAGGCCCCTCATAAACTGTGCCTCAGTGCTATACCTTACTTAGCTTGTGCATATATTTGGCACTAAATGGATTTGTTTTTCATGATCCAAAGCAGAGTAGGTTAATATTTCTCCCCATTCCCCCTTGTTTTGGTCATTCGGCCATATGTTGAATAATAGGTTTCCTCCTCCTCCTCCTTGTTAATCATTTTCTTAAGTACTGTACATAATTCTGAAGGAGCACTTGATATTTTCATAATTATTTGTGAGTTTTTACAAATGTTGCTCTCCTACACATCAGGCAAACCCTGCATCAGAGAACGTCAACAAAAACTGCAGAATCACAACGTATGGTGGAGGGTGAAGGTGGGATGACCTCGCAAATGCCATTCAACTGGTCAGAGTCACAGTGACAACGGTCTAGGCCTTTGCTCCACAAATGCCATTTGATTGCTAATGTCAACAAAAGCATTTGGTTGTGATGAGAAAGACAGATGGAATCACTTCCTTGCATCAAGCTAATGTGTCTAAAAATAGCAACTGGCGTTGAAGACAACAGAAAAGCAGCTTGGATTCTTCTTCCTGATCAGCATGACTATAAAATTAAATGCTTTAGAGACTTTGCAATGCAAAAAAAAAATAGCTGTGGGGATTTTAAAAAACAGCTGCCAATGGTCCAAGTACCAGAAAACAAACAAAACCTATTATTCTCCCCCAAGTAAAAGAATGTATCTTTATATGCAGCTGAAGTTAGTAACAACAGCTAATAATCCAATCAGATACATATGTGCTGGGGAAATGATGTACAAAATTAAACTGTGCCTCATACATTTTTTCAGCTTGCTTAGAAGTACTCTGGCATCACTGTGGCATTACGGTGAATCACTAGAGTGACCTCTGCATTTAGATATTGGCTGAAGCCCAACATCTGGTTAGTGGGCTTCCCCTTGTAACACAGTGTCCTCTACGCAGCTCCAAAATCTCTCTCTCTCTCTCTCTCTCTCTCTCTCTCTGTGTGTGTGTGTGTGTGTGTGTGTGTGTGTGTGTGTGTGTGTGTGTGTGAGAGAGAGAGAGAGAGAGAGAGAGAGAGAGAGAGAGAGAGAGAGAGAGAGAGAGAGATTGAGAGAGAGACAGAGAGAATTTCCAGCCCTTTGGAACATTTTTGATACTCACAGAATCAGAGAATTGCTAAGCAGGGACAGATCTTAAAGGCCTTCAGATTTAATCCCTTATGAAGTTCAATCCCAAATCCATTGTTAAAGCATTTGTGGCAAGCAGCTATGCAACACCTGTTTAAAAACCTCTATTGAGAGAGATGGGGTGCAAATAGTTGTGGATAGGGAGGTGAATCAGATACCCTTGCCCTAGAGATAAAACCTATTGCATCAGTAGAGTAACACATTTCTACCCCGCTTGTCATCGATATGGTGACCGACCAAGTACTGCCCTTTGGTGGCAGCCCTTCATGACCTGCAATCCTTCAGTATGAGTGCAACATCCCAGCCATGTGTCAGGGCCTGCAAGCTGATCCTGCCTCCCCACACCTACCTAGCTCCATTTGCTTCCTTTCTACATGATTGGAAAACCCACTAGGAAAAAAAAAGGATGGAGGAAAATTTTGAACCCTTAATTTGTGAGCGTTGGGATGCTTTTGGTCTTTTTTGTGACTGTGAGACTCCTTTCAGTCTGACACAGGAGGGATATTTAGCTTTCTGGCCCCAATGAAACCCTATGAAGAAAAATAAGTGAGATCTGTATTAAAATGTTGCAGTGTGGAGTTGCATTTGATCAATTTGCAGTCAATCGGCAATGCTGTTCTTCCAGATGTCTCCTGTTATTTCCCAAAACACCTGCTTCCCCACATTTTCTCCCAAGCAGAAAGGAGCATTTGATGGTCACTCATCTCACTTACTTTTGACTGGCCTGTTTTGGCCTTGCCTTTCCCCCTCTGAAATACACACACACACACACACACACACACACACACACACACACACACACACACACACACACACACACACACACACACACACACACACACACACACACACACACTTTTATGTCTTGGAATTCCCAAACTCTACTTAAACTTCCCACTTACTTTGTGGGCATTGTTGTACTGGCTTCATCAGGATCCGCCACCACCTCTTGATCATTGAAAGCATGGGAACTACAAGAAGGTGACTGCACCAGACCAGACTTTATGTCCATTCATTAATTTCCTTCACAGTCTGTCCAGTGAGTCCTTGCTTAAGACATGTAGGGAAAGAAGTGTGTGTGTGAGAGAGAGATCACTACCAACAACCAACCTGGGATCAGAAAACATCTTGGGGTGTGTGTTTCAGAAATCTTTACACTAGAGTTCCCAGACTAGATGCCATCTAGTTGCTGTAGATTACAACCACCATCACCTCAAACAAGTGTAACAAAGGGTCAAAGAAGGTAGAACTCATAGTTTGGAGGCTTTCAGCTGGGGGGAAAAACTGGTTTATCTCTTTTCTCCTTCCAACTACAGTAGTATAAACTACACTATATTACACCTGATTTGTTCTCCTTCACTCCAGCCTTCTATGTAAAATATAAGATCCCAGGCTGTGCAATTTAGATGTAAAAACTTTGGCAGATCTCTTCAGTCTGTTCACTGGTATTACGCTACCTCTGTTTCAGCATCCTCCAAGAGAGTAAGAAAGTTTTTAAATTAGATGTAGTTTCAAAAATGACTGCCATTTGCTCAAATGAACGAAGAGGCATTTCTTGGTTACAGAATTTGAAACATAGTGGAAGAAGTGCCATTGACGGCGACCTACATTTCACATGTCTGCAAACTGGGGCATCTAGGGGCAGCACAGCCTGTCTAGCATCCCACAGGGAAGGTGAGAGTGAAACTGGATCCAATCTAGTGCCCTGTGAGAGAATCAAAATGCCCTCGTGGTGGTGTAAATTACTCCTTGAACAGTCGGCTGGCATCTGGCTGCTGCTCCCAGTGAAATGAGCAGAGGGACCAGCATGGAACACACAGAGGAAACAACCCTTGTGATCATTGTCACCTAGCATAAAATAAATTTTGCTCTGCAAATTGCTGCTGGGCTGGGGTTTTTTTGTTTGTTTTGCTTTTGATGAATCATTGTTAACCATGATGTGTTCATAGGGCACATTCGCAAATTGAGCTGGTCTTGTCACCCAGTAAACCAATCATTGGTCACCTAGGAAACAAGCCCTAGGTGCAAGTTTGCATGCTCTGCAGGAGTTTCTAATATTAGAACTTGAGTACTACTTAGTTTGCAGGCCAAATATAATGATATCCCCTGCTTAAAGCAGCTCGACAAATAAACTGTAGAATCTATTTTCTTGCAAGATGCTCTGGGCAGAAACTGAAAGCATTTGTCAGAGATGTGCAAAAAATAAAAATAACAATGGGTGTCCCTTCTCATTAAGAGAATGTGGGCGGGAAATTAGCAAAGACATGTTTCTACGGAAACCAGGGTAATTAATGTTATTATGCTGGTATTTCTCTTGCTGTTTTCAAATCACACACAAAGGATACATGCACAGGCACAGTCATTCACAACAATGGCTTTGAAAATTAGCTTTAAAACCTATTGTGACTCAAAGTCATTAAGACTGCAGTCCTCAAATTGGAGTGTTCTCCGTCCCTACTCTGGGAGTTGTGGGCTTACAGACTGAAGCAGAAAGATGTATTTGTAATGCGGAGATAAGTGCATGGGTTTCTGAGGTTTGTAAAGCAAATAAAAGCCAAGTGGGTGCCAGATTGTTCTACTAGTGAAGACTTGCAAAATTTGATTCAAGAAGTCAAACTTTCAGCCTTTCAAATGTCAATGGTCAGAATCAGTTGTCATGAATAAGAGTAACTGTGAAGACACAGCAAGGTCATAATGTAGGCCATTTTCTCAATGGTCATTGACATTAGAATGACCTTGGAAACCATTGTCTGAAGCCAGGGTCCATATTTGTTGCTTACAAGCAAGAGAGAATTTGTAAACAAATGAATGTATATTTCTAACTTGTGATCCTGACTTGATGGGATCAACATATTAGAATTATATAATAACACAAAGGAAGTTATTTCTGGTCTGTTTACATGGTTGTGCTAATAGACAGAGAAAACAAGGATGGAACAGCAAGCAAATGTTTATTGTTGGAGTTCTGTCAGGCAGTGAGGGCTTTACTGTTTACTAGTTATTAAAGACAGGGAGGCTTGTAGAGTTGATTAAATCTATTCTATGTTAAAGGCAATGCATAACATCCTCAGACATTGTTATATTTATTATTTTCTCAATAAACTTTGTTATTATTTTTATATTATACATCTGAGTCTGCCCCAATTCATGAGGCGACGATTTTAAAAAGGTGGCAGCATTACCAAGTGAATAAAAGGTGGCAGCATTACCATTTCCAACACAATTACACCTGTAAAAGGGAGGTGTCGTCACAATTTGGTGGCATAGCAGTGGGATGTCAAAATAAACCTGGTTGTGCCTTTGAAAACTCAGTCTCTGGAAAGGGGTGATGTCACAATTTGGTGGGCAGTGGTCGGATTTCGAATACATCCAGTTTGCCTGAGGGGAAAATTCACCAGCTCAAAATATTTAGCCTCTACCCTGTGAAGAAGTTGAAACTGGAAGTTTAAAAAGAAGCATTTAGTAAAAGTTAGCCCTCAAGTGTTGTTGGTAGTCTGTGGAAGTTCCTTTGAAAAGGGGTTAGGACTGAGAATTAGGTGAAGCTAATTTCAGTTCTTGGGAAGCCCTGTGTGTGAGAGAGGAATTCAGACTTAAAACCCTGTAGTGCTATCTGATTTTCTGTGGTAGGCCTGTTAGTGTCTGGAGGCCAGGATTCCAAAAGGAAATGGAGTCTGGCTTGACAAATTCTAGGACACCTGGAAGAGCAAATCTGAAAGGATAGACCAAAATCTACAGTGGTTTGCTGGGAAACTGCCAGAGAGCTGAGGTACATTTTTTACAGTTGCCATTGAAATAGCTGTGACCCACTTAACCTTCCTTTTCCTAATAAAGAAATATATACACCACATATAACAAAGAAATAAATAAAAAGATTTTGATTTCAAGTCAGTTCCAAAAGCAAAATCTAAGAAAAGAGGGGAATGGCAGCTGAGGGGGCTGTAGCCATTGTGTCTGAGGAAACACCAATTGCACCCAGAGATGCAGAACCTGATAGGGACCAAAGTTTTGAATGATGGCGGTTGGAACTGGAGGATAAATTAGAACAATTAAAATTTGAATTAAGAGATCTAGAAATTAAAGAGAGATATAAACAGCTGAAATTACATTTACAGCTGGAATATGAGAAAAAGTTAAAGGAAATTGAGCTGTCAGCTCAATCCAAGAAAAGGGATGGTGATATTTCAAAAAATAAACAGCCTTAGATCAGATTCCTAGGGAAAGATAAAAAGCCACAGAACATGATTGAAACTGCGAAAATTGCGGATGAAATTAATATAATCCGAGACTCTAGATTTTCAGAAGTGACCCCTAGAAATAGGGACTATCAAAGGAAACCCTTTCAAAGTGATTCTAAGAATGTTAAATCCCCTCAGAATAAAAGAAGGCAAGAGAAAATAATTGGATCCCAGTCACCAAAGTCTGAGGGAAGGGAAGGAAAGTTTAAGAACTGAAGCCCTGAAAACAAACAGAATTTAACATGCTGGGAATGTTTAGAAGAGGGCTGCACAAGACAATTCTGCCATAAATTAAAGAATAAACAAGACAAAATTGAGTAAAGGGTGGTTGATATTCGAAAGAGTCATGAGGGAACTCCCAAGCCCAAAGAAGTGGAAAAGTCAGAATCGGAAGGTGAAAGTGAGGAAGAGACAGAACTTCCCTTAGCAGAGATAGTTCATTGTTTTGTTATAGACACTGATGAGACATTACTAGCAACCTCAGGAGAGTCAGTAAACATAAATGGCAAAACTTATTTGGGTTTGATTGATACTAGCTCCAGAGTAACCTTAGTACACAAGGACATTTTGAAGCGTGAAGATTTAAACCCAGGGAAAACTTTAAATGTGAAAGGAATAGGAGCTTCTAAGGTAGAATTGCCTATGGCCAGAGTGAAACTACAGATTAGAGACTGGGAAGGAACCTTGGATGTAGGAATTTCAGATCAAATCCCAAGTGCATGTTTAATTGGAACAGATGTCTTAGAGCATGTGCAGAGTGCTTTTGGAGTAACACGAGCTCAGGCACATCCAGCTGAACCAAACAGTGAAAACAACACAGTTATAAATCAAATGTCAGTAAGAGAACTTGAGAAGGAATCTCAGCAGTCTGAAATGGTAGGAAAAGACAACTTAGCCGACATTCTAAAATGGCCAGCAGCAGACTTTAGTCTAGAACAAAGGCAAGATGACAGTTTGAAGGGATGTTTTGACTTAATGGAATCAAATACACACTTCTTAAGTCCCAAACACCCTGAAAATTTCATAATAGAGGAGAGAATGATACAAGCTTGTGAGGAACTTCGTGTACCAACAGAGAATTCCAGACTGGAAAAATATTTTCAATTAAAAGAAGAAGACAAATTAGCACAGCTTGGAAAAGAACAAAATGAAGCAATAGCAGAAGAGCTGAAAGAAGCTAAAATTCAGCAGGCATCAGTTATTGGTGAACTCCGAAATGAAATTTCACCTTTAAAAGCACTTTTAGAGGTGAAGGAAACGAGACTGGAGGAAAGGGGAATGAATATGATACATTTGTTTTCGAACTCCAGAAGAAATCAGCAGAACTAGAAGTAATTACCACAGTGGAAAACATTAAAGAAAAGGAAATATGTAATTTGGAAATGCAATTGTCTGGTGCATCAGAAAGTAAAGAAGATTGCTTACAGCAACTTACATCAATGGAAGCAGAACTTGAAAAAGGAATATTAAATAATGAGCAACTTTGTCTGGATGGGAACAAAGTGTCACTGGGCAAGGTACAACTGATACAAGAAGGGGATAAAATCGCTGATGAATTTAGAAAGCTGCAGGAAGCTGAAAAGCATATAGAAGACCGTGTAAAGCTGAAACCCTACTTGGAAGTGAAGGATGCTAATGACAGACCTGATTATGTGGTTGCAAAAGACACCTGGGAAAAACAACTACAGCCTGTGAACATTGTGCTTCAGCGGATCCGAGAGGCTGAGAAGACGAAGGGAGCATCCAAATGGCGACTAGGAAATCCAGAAATTAACTACCTGGGACACGACGTGGGATGAGGCGCGATCGACCCCCTGCAAAAGATCGACGCGATCGACTCGTGGCCAAGAAAGACCAACAAAAAGAAGGTGAGATCTTTTGTGTGTCTTACGGAATATCACAGGAGGTTTAGTCCACATTTGAGCACCATTGCAACACCACTGACTGAACTGACAAAAACGAAGCACCCATATGTCATACAGTGGTTGCTTGAATTCCAAGCTGCATTTGAGGGGACTCTAATGAACTGTACCAGGAGTTGTGTCAAAGAGTTGAATCCCACATTCCAAGAACCCAAGGAAAATGGCATCAATTTACTGTGAATTGGACTTTGAATTTATGTGCCAGAGGAAGTGATCAACCGTGGCGTATCATCGTCCAGCTGTTGTAGCAAGAGGCGGAAGACATTGATTACCTGGACCATGGTTAAATAATAATAATGTAATATTGTTATTTTATTGCTGATGGAAGAGGAAGTTGTTTAAAAAAAGTATTGAAATGTAATGTCATAAAGTGTGAAAACCATAACTTAATGTAAGTTAACTGTAAATGAAAAATGCAAGGTAATGTATAATTAGAGCTTACTATAAATCAAAATGTTTATGTGATATTTAGAAAATAAGTTAAGGATAAAAATTGTATGCATATTGGTAAATAAAATAGCTTACAAATGTAAACCAAATATATGTATTTATGCATCTTAACATAGATTGATTCTAGGATGATCGATAAGGTATTTACAGGGATTTGAATTTATGATGTTAACCAATGTTATAAGAGTATAGTCTATTTAAAAGGTAATGATATAGAAAGAATTATTGCATTTAATGGTATTATATAGTAATAAGGTTGAACATGTTATAAAACAATTTATAGAGATGTATAGTTGAATCTGATAAACAGAAAATGTATGCATTAGTTAAATAGGCTCCAGAAGAGAATTTTAAGTGAGCAAACTGAGGTAAGTTTACTCCCTTAAAATTTCTTTATAAGGGGGGAGGTATTGTGACAACACCCTGGAAACAGGAGTAATGCATATGCAGTTCATCGGCCAATCCCAGCAGGAGGGTGGGGAATGGTATGATATAAAAGGGGTGGAGCCTAGTCAGTTAAGGCAGTTAAATTAAGTTGAGGTTTTGAGAGTGAGTGCTGGGATAGAGCACTGCTCTGTTGGAGTTCTGTCAGGCAGTGAGGGCTTTACTGTTTAGTAGTTATTAAAGACAGGGAGGCTTGTAGAGTTGATTAAATCTATTCTATGTTAAAGGCAACACATACCATCCTCAGACATTGTTATATTTATTATTTTCTCAATAAACTTTGTTATTATTTTTATATTATACATCTGAGTCTGCCCCAATTCATGAGGCGACGATTTTAAAAAGGTGGCAGCATTACCAAGTGAATAAAAGGTGGCAGCATTACAATTTCCAACACAATTACACCTGTAAAAGGGAGGTGTCGTCACAATTTGGTGGCATAGCAGTGGAATGTCAAAATAAACCCAGTTGTGCCTTTGGAAACTCAGTGTCTGGAAAGGGGTGATGTCACAGTCATTATTACAGCCTGCTTTATTAGATCAGAGACAAGTGTAGACCATGGCTTCTGAAAGCCAACAATCTACATGAGTGCACACTGTTATTGTCTTCCCTAGATTCTGAAGGATACTGACAGTGGAGGCAGTAAACAGCTATCATGACGTGTTGATCATTCTGTCTTCCATTGATTTGTCTAACTCCCTTTGAAAGCCATAAAAGTTGTCCGTTTGTTGCTATAGCATGGTGGTAGAAAATTCCACAGTTAGATTATGAACTGTACATTTCCCTTCATTTGTCCTGAATTTTTCCAGGGGGAATTTTCCAAAAGGGATTAGACCAATGGAGAGATTATTAGTTATTAGTTATTAGTGGCTATTAGTCAGGATGGAACCACTTTCCCTCTAGTGTTACAAGGAAAATTCAAGTGAGGGCCAGACTTATCCTAGGTCCTTCTTACAGGTTCTGCTCACACAGCACTCTGCTCACACAGTGGCCAACTGGAGTTGTTTATTGGTGAGCTATGTGAATATAATGCTGGTTTAGTCCGCTTTTGGTGAGGTGTCTTGATGAGAACATTTGTCAGCTAACATGTGAAGTTAGGACAATATATATCACTGTATACTTTATGCTTACATCAAGACTGAATTTGTCACTTTAATGCCTTTTTGCCCATTCCTCTATTCTCCAAGCTTATTTCTTAAAATAAAATAAAAAATCATTGCTGAAGGGACCTCAGTACCATGGACAGCACTGCTTTTTAGCCACTCTACAAATGAACTTCAACTACTCTCTCTCTCTCTCTCTCTCTCTCTCTCTCTCTGTGTGTGTGTGTGTGTGTGTGTGTGTGTGTGTGTGTGAGAGAGAGAGAGAGAGAGAGAGAATAAACAGTTTACTACAAGCGCATTAAGGTAAAGAAGGACAGTGGTTTGTATTAGAGTTAGGGTTAGGGTTAGAGCATGTGTAGATCATGGCTTCTGAAAACCTACAATCTACATGAGTGCATTTGTATCTTTTCCTGTCAAGGAGCTGGAGAGAGTTTGAAATGCAGATTTTTGCTTATGGCATACCTAGCCATTCCATTTTCACCTCTACCAAATTGATGTGGGCAAAGTTTGCAAGATTCTTTGAACCTCTAGATTAGTCTCACCTGAATCAGCCTCAGGATGAAAGAAATGTGAATACATCATACAAAGAAACAAATCTCTGAAAAGTTTTCCTAGCTCTTTCTCTGCATTCCATTGCCATTGGTTGAAGAAAAAGAGTCTCTAAAGCAGGGCCAAAATTCATGTTGTTCAACTTCCTTAAAAATGTAAGACCTCTTCAGGGAGAAGCTATAGTTTGCATATCTGTTTTCATTATTCCATTATAGGCATTTTAGATAGATATGTAGTAAAATGAAGTATTACTTAGCTTTAAGTAATTATTATCTTGTTGAACCACTCCCTTTACTTACAACCATGATTCTACTTTTAAAGAAATTTCATTATCTAAAACATAAAGGATGGCATCAACATATAAAGTAAGCAAGTCCAAGTAGCACCCTTGACAACATGAAGCTGTCCCAGGTTCACCCGGACCAAGCCCGGAACCATGCAAAATGGAAGGAAAAAACCAGAATAATAGGCTTATAACCATAAAATAACAAAAATAATTATACAAAAAATGCTCAGTACCCACTGCAACCATTGGAAATATATAAATAAATATAAATAAATATTTATGCATCCCCACCCCCCTTCCAAGCTGCCTAGATGCCCTAAGCACATTCAATCTTGCCTGATTTCGGAAGCTAAGCAGGGTCAGCCCTGGTTAGTACTTGGATGGGAGACCACCAGGGAATACCTGGTGCTGTAGGCACCTGGAGTAGGAACTGGCAAACCACTCCAGTATTCATGCTGAGAAAACTCCATGGGCATGGAGTCACGAAGAGTCGGTCACGACTGTAACAACACAACACACATCCCCCTTCCAAAGTTGTATTCTCTTCCGCTTTATTAATACAAAATGAATAAAATTTCCCCAGATACCAACACAAATATTCTTATTTATCAATCCCTTCTTTACTTTAATATTACATGTTAACATCATTAACAGCTGTACTCCAAACCTCTTTATATTATTCATTTAATTGAAAATTATACTTCATTTTCCAATTCTAGCCAGGCCAGTAATTTTAAATCATTCTTCCTTAACTGAAAGTATCAGAGGAAGAACTGATGAATATGAAATGCAGATTCATACCAACTGCCAATATCTGTTGCTGTCTTTGCCCGCTGAAATGTCCAAAAATCATTTTTACATTTTATGCCAGTAAAATGTGTACAACCCTGGTAGATTTTGCAAGATTATGGGGGGGGGGAACGAGGGAGGTGGGCTGATAAATACCATAAGGCATGTAGGGATGTGACTTTTCAAATACAGAGCCCACATTTTTTCTAATTTGTTAACTTAAAAGTATAGGAGCGCTAAAAATTTTTTTGAAATTGTTATTCAAATTTAACAATTTGCAATTGTTATTCCAATGGTAGCATCCACAGTTAAGAAGGCACTCGTAATTGATGTTCATGTAGTAGTTGCTACAATACAACAAAGAGAAGGAAGATAGAGGAATCTGGAGCCTGAGACTAATGCCATAATTTTGAATTGTATTTACAGCGACCAAATGCATTGCTGAAGCACTGATGCAATATGGTTTTGCAACCCCATTCATTAAGAGTTTGATATCAACTGAAGTTTGATGACAGTTACTAAGGTAGCCCAAAGCAGGGTATGGCCAAGTTGCCTTAGCAGTGTGTGGTTACAAAGGCATGAATACAGCTGCCCTTTCTTGCTTAGAGAAGTGGCGGCTTCCATCACATCTTCACACAGAAGGCCTTCAAAACCACAAATCTGTGATTGCAGGATAAGTTCAAACAAATGTGCCTAGTCTATTTTACAACCAGACTGAAAGATCTCCTTATCAATACTGCCTTACACTTCCCCGAGAGAAGTCTACTATTTAATTGCTCCCTAAGGCTCTGTCTAATTTAATTTAAAAGAAAATGATTGGGTTTTTTCAAGACACAGAAGATTCTGAAAGAATGAAATGAACCCTGTTGTTATGAAACGTTACAGCAAACAACCTTTGCTATATTTGCTGGAAAGAGTACTTCTGTGCTTCATTTGGCAAGGATCTAATTGTTCAATTACTATTTCTTCAAAGTGGAATGCAAACTGAGTTAAGACATTGGAACTACACCGGATATGATAGTCATGGCAACCTCTTAAGGGGGAAAATGGCCACCACCCGAGATATCTTTGTAATTCTGTCACACCTCAAATGCTCAATATCTTTCTCCCCCTACAGGTTACTGCCACTGGGCATACAAATGAAGGGATGCTGGCCATTGTGGCTCCAACAGGGATTTTAGTGCAAAATCAAGGCTGTGATGCAGCAATCTCCTACATAAATTGAATAGCATTTGTGCCTTTTCAAGGCATCCCTATATTCCTGCACTGTAACTCCCTTTACAGCATTCTTCAATGCTTCAGACTCAAGTCATTCCAGAGGGCCTACTGAAATTATTTGAAATTATTTGTGTGTGTTTTGGTTTGTATGTAACATGTTGATCTCACCTTTCTACCAAAAAATAAAGATAAATAAAAAAACAAATCCAGATTAGCAGCCAAAGGCTTATCTGAATAAAAGGGGCTTTGTTTGATAGCAGAAAAATAATTGATGCAGAATGAGGCTACCCTCCATTGGCAAGTAAGGCCAGCACCTGGAAGCAGCCACCCATAAAGACTACCTGTAGAGATTGCGGTCAAATATGCCTTAATAGCTAGTAGACATGGGCATGACCAGAAAAAATGATGTTTTGAATTTTCGTTTGTTGGAATGGGTCTGTTTCGGGTCGTTTCCGTTTGTCGCAAAATTTTTCAAAAATTTGTCGTTTCCGTTTGTCGTTTGTTGTTTTCACCGCGATTTAGCGCGATTTGACTTCCCAGAGCATAGGGGCGTCCCGCAATCAGGGCCAGCGCTAGGTGTTTTTGCGCCCTAGGTGGCGGGCGGGGTGGGGGGGTGGGCAAGCGGGCAGGCAGCAGCTGAGGGCGGGCGAGTGGGTGGGCAGTGGTGTGGGCCACAGGCGGGTGGCAGCGCGGGCGGGTGGGCTAGTGGGCAGTTAGGATATCACTTAGGATAAAGGTTCTGTTCTTGGCTTGCACCCCAAATGTGTGTGTGTGCAAGCAAATTGAAGTTGGGAAAATAGAAAATAAATGGTAGTATATAATATACAGTGGACCCTTGCATAACAAACAGTTTGTATAACATAAAATGTGTACAACATAAAAAATTCTGGAGATAGGAGAAATTTGCTTAACATAATCACCTATGGGGAGAATCCGTACAACATAAAAATGGGATTACTCCATTTTCAATGCATTCCTATGGGAATTTGTATAAAGGAAAATTTGCTTAACATAATTTCATTTGGAACAAATTAATTCCTTTATACAAGGTACCACTGTATTTTTAAAATAAATCCACACCTCCCACTCCCAGTCAAACCTCCCCCTTTATCCAATATCAGAAAAAAAATCCTCACAAACTGCCAGAGAAGAAATAAAGAATAAACTGCTATTCCCTTCAGCAGACAAAGCTGCAGGGAATCAAAGAAATTATTTTCTAAATTCACTTCCCTCCCTGCCTGCCTAACTTAAATCCTAAAGCCTCCAGCCTCCCTCCTCAATCTCGATCAGATCACACCAGCACCAGCAGCCAGCCCTCCTCCCTCAACCACATCCATACACCCGACTGCGATTTCTGGAAGGTGCCTCAGCTTTTTATGTCCTCCGAGACATCCAGAAGTGTCAGTCAAAAACCTGGCAATGCCATTGGTGGAATGGTTCAAAAAATTTGCATGGTCCCATCCCATGCCCAGCCCAAATGGGCAGGTCTAAAAAAATTAAAAAATAAAATAAAATAAAATAAAATCAATACGACGTTTTATTGCTATAAAAAAAACCCCACTGCTGCTACTATTAAAATTCAGGCATTTAAAATAAATAAATTTCACATGTTTCTGTGGTGATTTGGTGTGCTTTTTGACCACGATTTCAAAAGAAAAATTGCGGTCGCCATTTTGGACCCCCCCCCCACCGCATGGCATGGCGAGACGACGAGGATGACCCCCCTCCAGCCTGGTGCAAGCAGCCCAGGACAGGAGAAGAGGGGGGAAAGGCCGGGGACCCCCAGAAACCACCCCTCTGGTAGGTGGCAAAGCCTCAGGCAGGCATATTTTCACCTGCTTTTTTGGCCGGGAGTCGGGGTTTTTAAAAATAACTTTAAAAAACTTTTTCTGTGCTTCGCATTGCGCGATCGCCGCGATGCCACAAACGAAAACGAAAAACCCGACCAAATTTTTCTTTTTTCGGTTCGAGTTCGAGTTCTGACGGCTTAATTATCGTTACAGTTTCCGTTACGTAATGGAACCGATAACCGAAAATGGAAACGACAATTTCGCCGAGTCGTGCCCATGTCTAATAGCTAGACTAAAAAATCCCATTTGTCTTGCACAAAGTATCATTTGTTCTACATGTATTTTGTCAAGGAATAACAATACTGAACCATCAGACCCCAAATGCCAATACAGTTATACCTCTACTTATGAGCAACTCAACTTAAGAACAGTTCAACTTAAGAGCGAAAAACCATTGGCATTTTAACTGCTGCCTTACAAATTTTAGATGTGTTCTCCTCTACTTACATTTTTAATTTTTAAAAATTTTTAAATGTTTTTAAATTAAAAAAAATTTTTTTTAGATAGGGCTGCTCTACTTAAGAGTTGTGCGACTTAAGAGCATGCATTCAGAACAGATTAAACTCATAAGTAGAGGTATCACTATATGTGCAAATGAATTAGGTCTTGTTATTCAGTCGTTCAGTCATGTCTGACTCTTCGTGACCCCATGGACCAGAACACGCCAGGCCCTTCTGTCTTCCACTGCCTCCCGGAGTTTGGTCAAATACATGTTGGTTGCATCGATAATACCATCTAACCATCTCATTTTCTGCGGTCACTTTTTCCTTTTTCCTTCACTCTTTCCCAACATCAGGGATTTTTCCAAGGAGTCCTCTCTCCTCATGAGGTGACCAAAGTATTGGAGCCTCAGCTTAAAAATCTGTCCTTCCAATGAACATCCAGGGTTGATTTCTTTCAGAATGGATAGGTTTGATCTCCTTGCAGTCCAGGGGACTCTCAAGACTCTCCTTCAGCATCACAGCTCAAAAGTGTCAATTCTGCACTGATCAGCCTTCTTTATAGTCCAGCTCTCACTTCCATACATCACTACTGGAAAAACCATAGCTTTGACCTTTGTTGGCAAAGTGATGTTTCTGCTCTTAAAGATGCTGCTTAGGTTTGTTATCGCTTTCCACCCAAAAAGCAGGCATCTTTTAATTTCATTGTTGCAGTCACCATTTGAAGTGATCAAGGAGCCTGTCATTGCCTCCATTTCTTCCCCTTCTATTGCCATGAGGTGAAGGGACCAGTGGCCATGATCTTAGTTTTTTGATGTTGAGCTTCAGCCCATTTTTTACTCTCCTCTTTCACCCTCATTAAGAGGTTCTTTAATTCCTTCTCACTTTCTGCCATCAGAGTAGTATAATCTGTGTATCTGAGGTTGTTGATATTTATTCTAGCAGATACACAGATGATACTACTCTGATGGCAGATTTGCCTAATTGGACAAAGCCCTTTAAAGCACTCATTTCTCTCTTTGAATTGCTTTGTCTTTTAAGCATGTGGGTGTTGAATTTGGATCACTACTCCCCCCTCCCCTTTCATCCTTAACAGGTAACACATGACTTTCTCCGGGCTCTGAAGAGCTGAGCCAGTTGACTTTAACTGGGCTGGGGGGGGGGGGAATGTTGGAATGCAATTTACTTGTTCTGTTTTGTTTTGTTTACACCACCATATGTACATGAACAACATTGTTCACAGACATAACTGAAAGCATGTGAGGTTTAATAATCGCATTATAGAAGAAAGCAGGTGGGGTGCTTTTTTTCATCCTAAAACTTGATCTTGGAGGCGATGCGCTTTCTGCAGAATGATCAGCTGGCTTCTCTGTGACTGATGGATAAATATGCAGCAGGGAGGGAGGAGGAAGGAGGGAAAGGGTAAGATTGATTTGTGTTATTTTTTCAATGGAACTGAGTGAAGAGGAAATCACACTGTGCCCATCATGCCTTCCCTCTGCAGAATGGCGAATTGCTCTCACTTTCACACCTGCTCAACTCAATCACCTGTTGGGGAGTCTTGCTGCCCTCCTGTTATGTTCGCATCTCTTGAGCCAGGCAGGCACAATTGGTACCCAAGCACTCTCTGTCTCTACAGGTTCCAGAAATAGAGGAGACATGAAAGAAACAAGGGCTCTTGGCCTTGTAACTGTTTGTTCTGTGGCTGAGAAAGGATAAGCAATAGTCAAGTTCCTGACAGGAAAGTGCAAAAAAAGGGAGGGGAGAGGTTGGGTCCAAGCAATTGCCACCACATTTCGCACATGTCTATGTCAACGGGAAATATGAGTGAGGAAGAAAAGGCGGGCCTAGCTGCAGTGTTTCAGGGTAATCCATGAAATCATTCCTTCCTGGATTCGACTGCATCCCTTAGAACAGAACCAGATTCCACCGTGGCAACATTCATTTTATTGCAAAATTACATGCTTGTGTTTCTGACCAGGAAGACTGAACTCTCTCCTGTTGAGCAAGGCAGGGCCAGCCCTTCCATGAGGCAAAGTAAGGCAGAGCTGACTCAGGCAGGACATTTTCCACCTTATCAAAGACCAGCAGACGTTTGGCTATGGAAATGGTTTTCTTTCTTAACGCCAGAGAGAGGGAAAGAACTGCTGGTAGGATATTTCTGCCTCACGCACCAGAATAATGTGACTGACTCACTGCTGACATTTAGTCCTGTGTACCTTGATTTGGTAAGCGGGGGGCAGGGTGGGCGCCACTTGCTTCTTTGCCTCAAGCACAGAATGAAAGCAGCCCTGCTGCAAGACTAAGCCCGACATGCAACATTTGAAGGCACAAAGGAGAGCAAATATTCCTGGCAACGGGTGTCCCATGCCTTTCCTGACTGGATCTGGGGGGGGGGGGATGGTGGGGTAGGTGACAAAGCTCACATACAGGAGGAGAAAGTATGGCAGGGTTAAGGCAGGCAGGCTGTGGGTCTCTTTTCTGGCTGGAGCTATTGCGGTGTAGTAATTTGCATGAGAGAAAAACCTCGATATTTGTAGATGCCAATACACGTTTAAAGCGGATTCTTATGACTTAGACCTCAACTGATGGTCAGCATGGTTGTACTCTATATGATCTCAGTATAACTCAAGGTTTATACCCCCAACGTTGAAAACATAAACACTTCTCAAACCTCATTCAAGGTTCAGCAGATTGTGCTGCTTCGACCGGACACAACATTTTTTCCAGCACCTCTGCCTCTCAGCATGTGGGCAGCTTATATTAATAATATAAGCCTATACCGAGATCATTTATTGTGCATTTCCCTCTACCCCTTTTCTCTTTTCCCCAAGGGCATTTAACATTTATAACATTAATGTATAATTTATAATGTTAAAGCACAAAGGGAATATGCTTTGCATCGTATATTTTCTTTTCTTGTCACACATAAAGAGAATTCAGCTAACAAAAGGACAAGTTGAAGTGATGTGTTCTATCGCTGGCACCCAAGAGTGGGATAGGCCAATGGGTAATTATTAGTACATAAATACAGTTAGGTTTCATGAGTTTCTAGGACTGATCTCTGGCCCGAATTCACCCTTGTATTCTAAAAGGTGTTGAACTGCAGATTTAAGGATAACTGGCTGGTTTTTCAAAATAAATGCCACCACAACGGAGACACTTAGGGCTGATAAAAATGGCTGACTTGAGTTGCATAACCAGAAGTTTGCCTCAGACTGTCTTGACTGAACATACAAAGCACCTTATACTGAATCAGAATGGCAGTCATTCTTGCCAGTCACATTTTATATTATTGGCTCTAGCTTTATAGATAGTGACATTTTCTACATTTGAGGTCCTTTTAAATGGAAAAGAACACAGAAATGGACATTCTGCCTTTCAGCTATGTAGAAGCCCAAAGATGTTTCCAGAGAAATCACACACAACATTTCCCTCCAACTGGGATTACACCACCCTGATTACTGTATATTTTGGAGATCGTGTGACATTGCAGATGCCAGTTTGGAAACATGGTTGGTTTTCTGTTGGTAATTCAGGACCTTCACAGCCCTTAAGGAGACTACCTGTCACAGTAGCTTCCAATATTGTTCTCTCTCTCTTGTTAATCAAATGCTTCATTGGCTTACTTTCACAGATATTTCAGAACAGAGAGATAGGCAAAGGATGCTTTTTAATAGTGGGTTGGAGACACTGGCTGGAGAGCCCAATGAGCTGCTAGATGTCTGGCAGAAGAGTCAGAGGTTGAAATTGGAAGTTCAATTCTTCCCTGTGCTTCCTGGGAGAAAAGCAAGCTGCACAGTCTTAAAGTACCCCCCCAGAAGGCACTAATTAATCCCTTCTGAATACCTAGAAAGCCATGAATTTTTGCCATGTCAGAATTGACTTGAGGGCACATAATTGATTAGAGCCATTTATAAGACCAGAAGACCATGGTAGAACCCTGCACAGAAGAGCTCACGAAAGAGGCAGAGACTGTTTCTGAAACACATACAGTAATCCTCCCTCTTCTTCTCTCTGCGTGACCCGTGTGAAGTAGGGCAGTGGCTGTGCATGCAAGACACAAGCCCAATCTGTGGCATCTTCAGAGAGGGCTGGCAACCTTGTGCCTGTGACTCAGAAGGCCATTGTCAGTCAGGGTTGACAACATCCAGCTTGCTAAAGCCATGGTTTGACTTGGGTAAGATCGCTTTCCGAACATTTTATTTTGCAACACGGTGACAGTTTCTTCTTGAAACTCAGTGATAAAAATGACATTACAGAAACATCATTTGGAGTGGGGCAAAGGAGCACTGCCATCTCTCTCCCCCCCAGCACAAGAAGGTGCTAATGGCTTGTGCAGAGAGGCAGCCTACTTGCAACTTCTGGAAAGCAGGCTACCATGACACAACATATTATGCTGCACATCATTTCTAAGGGGAATAAGTTTGAAGGCTGCTAGGCATATCAGGGCCTCATGGTGTGTGTGTGTGTGTGAAATTGAGAAAGCATTTAAATCATGTTGCTTGGCAATTGAGAAATGTGCATTCAAATATGTGCTTCAATTTGTTGTGGAGAGGTGGTACATGAAATGACACAACAGGAAATAAGACTATATGAAACTCTGCTTGCCTCATCCAAATGTCATAGACTCTTGAATAAATCTCCATTCCAGAACTTCAGGCAGAATTCGGTCTGTTCCTTTTGTTCTTATTGCTCCTTAGACACTCTGCGAAGAGCACCCCCCTCCCAGCAGCATTACAAACGAGGAACCTCCATTTTGCCTCCTTTGAGTAATATGACCTAAAGAGACATTATTTTAACAGGTCACTGGACAATATTCCAAGTTTTGAGATTTTTCCTCCCCCGCCTTCCCCCCAATTCAGAGGAAAGAACTTAAGGTTTTAGAAAGCTAATGTGGAAGAAAGCCCAACTGCCCATTTGCTCAGCCCGGGAGACAACTCTGTGCACCAACTCCTGTTGAAGGTGGGAGTTAAGTGATGCTGAGAGATTCATCCTCTCCTCTCTCTCTCTCCAACTAAAAGATTCCACAGTCTTTCACACATTCATGATTGTAATAATTATGGTAATTATTTTTGCACATCTGTATTCAGAACTAACTATCCCAAATCAATTTGGCCTTGCAATGGCCTGGAAGCCATGTTAGCTTCTGAAAATTCCACCATGGTTAGTCACATTAGATTTTATCAGCAAAACAAGCAAGAATCTGCCAGCACCTCAAGCACTAGCAAGTTTTATTTAAAATCAGATTTTCCGGACTGAATCCTAATTGTGTTTTGAGTTGATCACAACCCATTATATATTATATTATATAAAGAGCATAAGCTTTTCTGGAAATATATATAATGAGACTGACATGAAGGGCTCTGCTCAAAGTGTTACAAAGTTTAGGTCTAATCCTTATTTAAAATAAATATGGCATTTTCAAGTGTTCAGGCAGCTTTGCGTGCATCATCTTGTACATACAACAACCCTTCCATTGAAAGTCAAGTCAGAGGTAGATTGGACACTGCGATAAATGCATCTTTAACAACTAAACGATAGTGGCCCAAATCCCCTCTGTTAGATACAAAAAAGGCATACAGGCAGTAACGTAAACTGCAGCGGTGATTTGCATCAGTTTATGCCAGTCGTATGAGTTGGTGCATCACAAGGGATGCAGGTACTACCTCATTAACTAGGAGCAATTAGCCCCTGCAATTAATGCCATTGCATTAATCCAGGATAACTAAAACCAATCGGATTCTGTCTTACCTATTTATTCTAACATAAATTTGGCTCAATCTGGATTTGGGTCCCTTTTGTTTTGTGATTAGTCCTCAGGAGTAAGCCCAGGTTTCCTTCGCCTGATTTCTCTGGCACATCGCTTTGAAGGATCTGCATGCCATACGAGCAGTAAATGGCACAGGGGCAGGATATATGTATTTCCCTAGTTGCACTGTGTGCCATATTGCAGGCAGGATTGAGGCTGAGCATGAGTTACCTGAACTGACCTTGCAAATTCGTGGCTAAAGTAAGATTCAAACTGGGCACCTCCTGAGGTGTAATTCCATTTCTCCCTCGTTACACTATCCCAGCTTTCTTTTTGATGTATCTGGCTGCTGTGGAGGAATAGCAAAGCGTGGACCATTCTATTTAGCGGCCATTCAACTTCCCATTTTCAGACACGGGGGAGTATTTCTCTTATGGGATCTTGGAGGAGAGCAACAGAGCATTTACTTAAGGCACCAATTGATTCTCCCCCATTTTTAAAAAATTCCAGGTGTCTTGAAACAGAAACCATAGCAACATACACAGGAGAAACACCAGACAAATAAATAAGCAAGAAAAGCAAACCATTGACATCCTGCTGCGGTTTTCTTTTTAATACAGTCATATCTTATTCTCCACCTGAGCTCCAGTGAGCATGCCTCAGAGATCAACTGAGGCCCGACCTACTAGAATGTCGCAGGCACTCTCACTTCGGGTGGCCACGCCCATGGAGGCTAGGAAAGCGATAACACGCAACCGAGCCTTCTCTGTGGCCGGTCCTCTGCTCTGGAACTATCTCCTGAGTGAGTTGTGCCTTGCATAGCCCCTGCCAGCCTTTTAAAAAGCCTTGAAGACCTGGCTCTTTCGCGAGGCCTTTGGCGACCTTTAATTTTTAATTTTAATGTTAATTTTTTTCTACTTTATCCCACCATCTTGCCAGATTTTACTTTTTATTATTGTTATTATTGATATTTTTTATTTTTGTTTATCTGTTGATGCTGTTAACCGCCCAGCACCCAGAGTTCCTTTGGAAGACAGGTGGTAAACAAACAAGCAAACAACTAAATAAATAAATAAATAAATAAATAAATAAATAAATAAATAAATAAATAAATAAAGGGGAAATTTGCTTAACAGAATCGCCTATGGAGCTAATCTGTACAACATAAAAATAAGATTACTCCATTTTCAATGCATTCCTATGGGAAGTTTGTATAAAGGAAAATTTGCTTAGCATAATTTCATTTGGAACGAATTAATTCCTTTATACAAGGTATCACTTTATTTTTAATTTTGTTAAAAGAAGCATTTTAATCTAGCTTTAGACAATCTTTTCACCTCTTGTAGCCAAAGTGGTAAACAACAGATACAAAAAAAAAGTCTTCAAGACTAGATTGAAACATTTTAAAACACCATTTAAGCATAATTCATTGCCAAAGTGCCTCAAGGACAGGCCTTTAAATCAAACATTTTAAATAATAAGAACCGCAGACTTGTTCCATTAGATTTGTTACTGTTTGAAAAGGAAACATCTAGCTGGGATTCTTTTTGCTGTTACAGCTGCCTTTTAAAAGAAAGATGGAATTACAGGTTTTGGATGATCTTTAATTATATTTACCACCATCATTAATCCTAATTATTTGTCCTTCTGCCCCTGCCAGCAACCTGCCTTTTTATTTCTATTTCCATAAATTGCTTCTATTTGCTACTGGCTAAATCAGTAACTGCAGCCAGGCTCTCCGTGGCTGCATTCTTGAGACTTGTTTGTGAAACCACCCATCAGTTTCAGCCTCCATATGATACCAGCTTAGCTGAGAGGCACATTGATCTCAGCGCATTTGAGCTCCGGGCTCTTGCACAAGGAAAGAATACACAGCCCATCTCGTCTCATCCCAGATAAGAAACATCTCCAGCCTTGGCAAGGCTAACGTCTTACCAGAGATAGGTTTCTACTTCAATGGGGTTTTAACCCCTCATAAAAGAGAGAAAAATGGTTTAGTTTTATCCAAATGTAACATTCATAGTATAAAAAAGGATTATTTTCCCCTACTAAAATTCTGCATACTTGAACTCACAGGTGGGCAAAATATTTCAGTCCAACCTCTCAAAGGATTTGGGGACAACATTCAACTGGTAGCTGGGGTCAAAACATGATTCTTGCTCATTTCATGCCTCCCCAGGACAAAGCGCTGTGCATCTAGCCGACTGAATGCTTCCCCTTTCAAATGATGTTTCAAAAGCCGAAGTCTATGATTTGCCACAGAGGAGGTACAATGGGCTGTAAGGAAAGAGAGGGAACTAGCCATACTTGGAACGGACTACAGCTTGGTCAGCAGCATATCATCTGAATGTTCGACATGCAGAAGGTTCTGGGCGTCTCAAAGCCAGTTGTGGGGATTTTTAAAGGGTCTAATTGATTCAACAGCTTCAACTGCAGAACTGAGAAAGTGAAGCAGAATAGGGAATATCGAACTAGACAGAGTCATCCAAACGTCTATACACCAGCTTTCTGCCTTCCATTTGCTCTTCCCAGCAGTCATCGGCTGACGCTGCTGCTCCCTGTAACGCAGCTGCTGGAGGGTTATCGCTCTGCCAGCCACATAAGATTGGAGTCAAGAACATTGCTCTAAGTGTGATGATGAACCCACCAGCTATAACACTACAGGGCCATCATCTTGGCTTCTTCAGCTCTCTCTACTTTTGCCCTACAGCCCTGGAAGCCCAGCTGAATGTTGTGGAGCCTGCCCTGTTCACAGAACGGGCTCTGATCCTATTGTTGCCACACAGCAACTGGTACCCACAACAATAGAGGTTAAAGTGCAAAGGACCCAGAGTTGGCCAAATTCATATGGCATAGGAGGGGGAGAGAGTCTCTAACTGTAAGAGCACCTTAGATCACTAACAATTCCATGACTTTTCCTGACAATCAAAATCTTCTTGAGATTGCTGCCTAACTTTACCTAATAGCATGAGTGGCTGGTCCTACTTCCTGCTTTCTGTCCACAACAGTGGTGGGAACAGAAACCCGCATGGGATTCCAACGAATGTCATGTGTGAAGATTAGAGCTGCAGTATCCAAGCCTATTTTCATGAAAATGGAAGAGAAGCAGAAAGGTAATTACTTGAGCTTGGACGTGTTTCAGTTGATGCTATTGAACAAACCATTTTCAGGGAAATTGATTTTGTGAATTGTGCTTTTCTGGCTGATTGGCCAAATAAATGAAAGGAGAACTTGCAGCAGGTTGCATACCATATGGTGGGAGCTGATGCCTTTATATAGCAGTCAAAAGAATTTTTATCACTTACTGGTCTGAGCCACACAACCAAAAACAATTCCCTGGTTAAACAGTTACCAGTATGATGCGGCTGCTAGCAATGTTGCAGTTAAAGTAATAAAAATATTACGTATGCAGTAATTTTACCATGTTTATCTTCAGGTGAAATGCACTTGCACATTCCTATTCAGTGCACTGGATCCAGAGTTGACGGTAATTGTAGAACATCCATTGAATGTTCCAACTGAAATCAATCATAATAATTATGTCAAGTTGGTTTTGATTTATGTTGACCGCAGGATTTTCTAGGTATAAAATACTCAAGATGTTTTTGCCAGTCCCTTCTCCTGGGGCCACACTTCTGGGCCCATGCAGCTTGCCCAAGGCCACATAGGCTACCTCCTCTTCTGGAAGTCACAATGGGGAATTGAACTTTGACCAGGGACTCCAAGCCAGGGAGCCACCCAGCCAACTAGACGAGAGCTTCGCTCACCTTTTCACTCCAGGTGGCCACTCCGAGGGAGGCCCGAAAGGTTTCTACCCGTAATCAGGCCTTCCCGCTTCACTTTGGAACAAACTGCCTACGCGGATTAGGCTGGCGGAGTCTCTGCCGGCCTTTAGGAGAGCATTAAAGACCTGGCTTTTCAGGGAAAGCTTGGGTGATCGTTGAGTGTACGATTGTGTGTTGTTAGTTGGTTGTATTGTTTGTCCCAGCCCGATTCTGTGTTTGTTTCATTTTATTGTTGTTATTGTTTTTGTATTTTTATATTGATTTGTTTTGTTAGGGGATCATGTTTCTGTTTGGGCAAGTTGTTTTTTTGCAATTTGTTGTACACTGCCCAGAGTTCCTGAGGGAACGTCGAGCAGTCAACAAGTAAGTAAGTAAGGAAATAAACAAACAAATAAATAAATAAAACTAGAACTAAATTTAAGCCCTATAGAAATATCTAGTTCATGATTTCCAAAAATCTCCTCCAGGTAAGGCTAAGCCCAAATGTTGTCTAGGGAATCAGAAGTATAGCCAAAGGCTGTGGACTTATTCTTCTGTCATGGTTATATCAAGGCAAACTTATCCAAAAAAGCCTCAACAAAGCTAAAGCCAGCAGCAACAGCCACAGTAACAATAATGAAAGCAATGCATAACAAAAGGTGCTGCATATAGAATTCCCAATATAGAGCTTAAACCACTCTCTGGGCAGTTTACAATTTAATTATGCAGTTACAAATTTCCCCTGCCTTCAGCAAACTGGGTACTCAATTTACCGACCTGGGAAGGATGGAAGGCAGAGTGAACCTTGAGTGGCAAAAGCTGAGGAAAAAGAAAAAAGCTGTGCCAGTCACAAGTCCACTTCTGAGAAACTAGCAGTGAGGGTTTTTCCTTTCCTTGAAGAAACTGAACAGTTGAACAGTTGTCCCAGGTTCTCAAACTATGCAAAAAGGTAGAGAATTTAAGTAGGCTGTTTATGCACAGCTCTCATGGTGACCTAGTGAAGTACGATGCTTCTGCCTGCAGATCTGAGGTAATTGAGACACAACAGGTCACAGAGCAATGAGCAACACATAGGCTTCTACTTCCTCCATGGAAATAGGAGCCTGTATGAGATAATTGTGACTGATCAGTGAACGCAGAACCCTTTGTTATACATTTGATTCCCTAGAGTGAGGCAAGGGACTATGGGATGGTAAATCGTTTGTGCACCCCATGCTACCACGACACTGAGTAAAGTTAATGCATTTTTAAAAGCTTTAAAAAGCACGTTACTGAGCTGCAGCTGTCTGGTAGTACAAATTTTAGCAATCACTGAAGGAGGTGGAAAACACACACACACACTCTTAACCAGGGCCTTGCTCTCTGTGACATCAATTGAAGTGAGGTAGAGTCTGCCAAGCAGAAACAATGAGCAATCGTATTCAGCTACATTATATTGCCGTTAGAATGTCTCGAAGTCTCTCCTGGGACTACTGTGGAAAGAAATTCGAGACACGGTTCCTACAGTGTGAAATATCAATACAGCAGGAATCATAAAGAAGGAGACTCCACCACCCTTTGTGGTAGCATATTCTACTGCCAAACAGCTCTAACTGTCACGAAGTTCTTCCTAATGTTTAAATTGAATCTCTCTTCCTGTAGTTTGAGACCATTGCCCCGCGCCCTAGTCTCTGAAGGCATGGAAAACAAACCAGTCCCTTCTTCAATGTGGCATCCTTTCAAATATTTAAACATTCATTCCCAGCTTCCTAAGCGACTCCTCATAAGACATTTCTTCCAAACCTTCAACCATCCTGGTTGCCCTCCTCTGGACCCTCTCAAGATTGTCAACATTCTTTTTAAATTGAGGTGCACAGAACTGGACACAGTACTCCAAATGGCATCTGACCAGAGCAGAATAGAGTGGTACCATCACCTCCCTTGATCTAGACACAATGCTTCTCTTGATGCAACCAAGAATCGCATTGGCTTTATATCTGTACAATTCATCATTTTTACCTAGATGCACCACACTACATTTCCCTCTGTTGAAACCCATTCCGTTAGCTTTGGTCACCAGTGGGGGAACATGTGTAAGCTGAAGATGGAAAAGGAAATTAAGACTCTGGATCTGGGATTGAAAGACTAGATGTGTATATAATGCCACGGGTATATAATGCCATATTGTGAAGGGGTTCCTACATGGCAGGGGGTTGGGCTAGATGGCCCTTGAGGTCTCTTCCAACTCTATGATTCTATGATTCTAGGTTATGATGATAAAATGGGGAGTCTTCTAGCATCTGAAAGGCTAGCCTGTTTACTGTGGCATATGGTTTTGTAAGATGTAGCAGGTTGCAGCTGGTGAAGCGGGCTACGCTTTGATCAGGAAAATGTATATTTGCCCTATACCTCCTCTTTTTCTTAATTTCTATCCTACTTGGTGGCAGGGTCTGTTATTCTGGTTTTTGTCCTCCACTTTGCACGGTCATGGGCTTGGTCTGGGTGAACCTGAGACAACTTCATGTCATGGCTCTGGGGTCCATCTAACATTGTTTTTGGTCATCCCCTTGGTCAGAATCCAATGACCTCCAGAGTGCGACCCTTTTTTGATTTGACAGCAGTAAGGCAGGAATGTCATACTCTGGTGCCTTACAAGATGCAGCAGTAAGGCCAAGATTTATTTGAGGCAAAGTGAGGAAATATCACAAGCTGCTGTTGGGAGGTGAGGCTGTTGGGTTATTTATAACAAAAATAGATTTCCTTAAATGCTGGGATTTATTGGTTCAAAGAAAAATAGAGTATCAAATAGCCACACACGGTACTCAGTGTACACAGCAGGGGGATGAAGATCAGCCAATAAAAAGTCAGAACCCAAAATACTAACTGCAGAGTAGCACACACTCACCCAGTTAGCATGCACAGCTCACAATTAAGAGAACTAAACAATTTGTATAGCTTTACAAGAAAACAAAAGACAAAATTCAACATTACATACCAAAAGTAGGGTAGAAAGTAAAAAAGGACAAAACTTGGCTTGAGTAGGAAAAAAAAAAGGAAAACAAAGTCTTCATAGATCTTCAGGAAGAACACCAACAACTAGATCAGGCAAGCAAGCAGAATAAGACAGAGGAAAAAGGTACAAGGGGCCTTCCCTTATATCCTGCAAGGAAGACAGGTGGAAATGATATAGATTAATATCCTGAACACACTTTAGAATAGAATAGAATAGAATACTTTTATTGGCCAAGTGTGGTTAGACACACCCAGAATTTGTTTTGGTAAAAATGCTCTCTCTATATAAAAGGAAATATAAGAATCATATAGTCAACAATAAAAACACAGTACAATACTACAATATAACCTATTATTTAAAAAGGAAGAAGAAATGTAAAAATTAATTATTCAACAGTTTGATAGCACTTGGAAAGAAACTATCTCTATATCTAGTTGTCCTAGTATGCAATGCCCTAAAACGTCGCCCTGAGGGTAACAATTGAAACAGATTATGTCCAGGATGCGTGGAATCTGTATATATTTTCATCGCCCTCTTTTTAGCTCGTGTGGTATACAATTCCACAATAGATGGCAAATTAGTAGCAATAATTTTTTCTGCAGTTCCAATTATCCTTTGAAGTCTATATCTGTCATGCTTAGTCGCAGAGCTAAACCAGACAGTTATAGAGGAACAGATAATAGATTCAATAACACCTCTATAGAATTGAATCAACAGTTCTTTTGGCAGTCTAAACTTCCTAAGTTGACGCAGAAAAAACATTCTTTGTTGTGCTTTCTTAATAATACTTTCAATATTAGATGACCATTTTAAATCTTGAGATATAATAGTACCTAAAAATTTAAAGGACTCCACTATTGACACTAAGTTATTTGATATCATAAGAGGTGGCTGTATAGAACGAGTCCTCCTAAAATCCACCACCATTTACTAGGAACAGGCAGTATTAAAGAGAAAGGTATACACATGGCTGCATTGGAATCACAAAATCCAACAGAAGCTGCATACTAGGTATGTTGTAGGTCCATTGCTAAATGTCAAGCCATCTAGATTCATTAGGTGACTGTACATTCACTTTCCTATTTGTGTCAATACATTCATGTTCTGCCATAGTGATTATTGGCCGTATTACCCTGTTTCTGTCAGAAAAGAAACATTTCTTTGCCTCCAGGAAAAACATTCAAGGAAGTCTGATCTGCTGCCAAACAGTTATCAATGTTAGGTTGTTTATCCCAATGTTTAGTTGAAACGCTTCGGTTCCTATCCACTGGTTCTCTCCTGTGCTCCTCTGCTGCAAAAGACGACACATTTGCTTTGTCTTTTACATGGCATCCTTTGAGCTATCTGAAGTCGATTCTTCCCTGAAATCTTCTCTCTTCCAGACTCCAGATATTTATCTCTTTCCACCATTGGAAATCTTGATTTCCCCAGCCTTTGCATCCTGGTTGCTCTTCAGATCAGCCATAATGTGTGTGTGCTGAATCTGTCGCAGAAACACCTTAAATACTACTCGCAGAATTGGACCTAATGGTTCAAATGCAGCCTGGCTCAACCCAGAATGTAGCAGAAGGATTACATTCTGTGACCTAGACATGACACTTCTGTTAATGTAACCTCATTGCATTAGAGTTTGTCTTCTCTCCCCCACTCCTTCAAGGGGCTCTACTGTCCCCCTGGCTCATAGCCAGTTTGAGATTTACCAGATACCTACGTGCTTTACGTGCATATTGTGCCAGATCAGGAGCTGTCTTTTTTAAAAATAGAATCAGAATATATACTACTTACAGACTTTACATATATCTATCGAATATTGTCAGTTACAGCCTGTATTCCAGCCTCTCTAAACTACAGTGGTACCTTGTATAAAGGAATTAATTCATTCCAAATGAAATTCTGTTAAGCAAAATTTTCTTTGTACAAATTCCCCATAGGAACACATTGAAAACAGATTAATCCCTAATCGCAACCGTTTTTTTGTTGTACAGATTCACCCCATAGGCAATTCTGTTAAGTGATTTCCCCTTATCTCCGGAAGTTTTTTTCCTTTAAGGTATTTTCTGTTAAACAAACCGCTTGTTATACGAGGGTCCACTTGTACCTTAATCTTGATCTTCAGGTAGTGAAGGCTTCCTCTTCTAAATTTGTGCTACCTACAAATCTGGGAAAGGAATCGTAACCTCTCACAAGACTTTCTTTCAAGTGTCTTATTAAAACCCTGAACAAACACAGGGCCTCAGAGGGAGGCTCATGAGAAAGCAGGAAGTGTGATGAAGCTATGGACTTCTGTATAGAAGAAATCCATAATAAGAGTGAAAAGATGGCGAAGAAACAACAAACAGCTGTATTTTGAACCAGTATATTTTTGTATAGAAAGGCAAGAGTGTTGCAATAAGGACTATACCTAGATCTATGTGTATGTATATTTTATTTTATTTTTATTTATTATTATTATTTTTAAATTTTTTACATAAAAAAAGACAAAATAACAATGATAAACAATTATATATAAAAAAAACAGTAATAGACAATCATAAACAGTACAAAGTGCCCCCCACCCCCAAGAAACCGTCCAGTATTCTTGCATCTTCTCTTTCTTCTTCATCTTTTTTTTCTTTTTCTTCCAATAGGCTTCTTAAGGTCCTTTACGCCAGAACTGTGTTGGGTTATAAGTTGGTTGTATCCCTTTCCCTTTTAATAGTACATGATCTATAAATTTCCCCCAAACATCATAGAAAATATCTTTTTTTATTTCACCTCTCAAAACTTTTATATTACAAGATAGTTTATCATTTAGTGCTATGTCCCACACTTCCTTATACCATTCAGCAATTTTAAGGTCTGATTTCAGTTTCCAGTTCCTAGCAATAATCAGTCTAGCTCCTGTCATAAGATTTGCTATTAATTCTTTAGTTTTCACATCATATTCATTGATAGATGGTAATGATAACAAAGCAATTTCCGGTACACATTTAATATCAGTTTGTAGTATTTCTCTTATCTCCTCAATAATCTCTTGCCAAAACTTTTGAACTATTTCACATTCCCACCATAAATGAAAATAGGTACCTATCTTTTTTTCGCATTTCCAGCAGAGCTTAGAATATTTTGGATTCATTCTATTCATTCTGACTGGAGTCATATACCATCTTAAAACTAGTTTGAAGTAGTTTTCTTTTATTCTGACTGATAATGACCGTAAAATCCTCAAATTCCAAATTCTTTTCCATTCATCATTATTTATTTATTTCTCTATGTCTTGTTTCCATAGCTCTCTTATTGTGTCCTGTTCCCTATTCTCAAATGAATCTTGAATTATTTTATATAATTTATCAACTGTTCCTTTCCCTGTATTTCCTTTCTCTGATTCATATGTTGTCAGAAATTGCTCAAATTTTGTATATCCTCTAAGTTGTGTATTTCTCCTAATCCATTCTTTCGTCCAGCTTTCTAACTGGGCGTAATTCAACCAGGACAATTCCTGAGTTTGCAGAATACGTTTAATTTCTTGTTTTGATGTCATCTTTTTAATCCAATCTTTTAGTCTTGCCACTTTCCTTAATTTAAATAAATCTCCCAATTTCTTCATGTTCGTGGGGAAATTTATCTGATCGATCACCGCGCCAAGCGTATGTATATTTTAAAGGGCTAGAAAAATACACTTTGCCCAAATATGGAGTCTTGTCAAATAGTTACTGCTTCTTCTTTTGGACCCTTGACCACCACTGATCACTGATTAGGTCTAGGTACATACATCCAATTTCCACTCTGGTTTTATTATATTATCTCTGCAAGTTTTCTCAGACCAACAAATCTGAAAATGAAATTTAAATGTTATTTTTAAACATTTTGAGTCATGGAAGGCAAATATTGCATGCTCCTTCAAGACCATTCCATCAAGTTGAACTGTCATTGGTTTTCCATACCTTTTGTAAATATTTTCTAAATATTTTGGGTGTATGTACCAGACAGGTTAATTAATCTTGCCCTGTTAGATTCTTTTAACAGGCTATAGGTATTGAGAGAGATTAATATCACACTACTTATAAGATGTATATGGTTCCTCACATTATACATCATGCCTGTTCTCCCTGATGTTATGTGCAAACCTATAGCAACTCTAGTGGGTTTTCCAAAGTAAGTGAAACATTTAAGGAGTGGTTTTATCAGATCCATACCCCCCCCCCCAGTTAGTTTCCATGGGTGGGTGGAGTTTTCAATCCAGGCCTCTTGAGTTCTAGTCTGTCATTCTACCTACTATAACACATTAAGTGTCTCTCTTGTCCCCAAGTCAAAACAAAAAGCAAGGTTTCTTAAAAAGAGAAATTGGTAGTTTCTCTAAGTGTGCTAATTTCATGTACGTTTGCAGTTTCTGGTTAAACAGGTTTTTGAGATCCAGGATGTTATCTAGAGGTATTGTTAAAATAACAGTTTCACAGCCATCCACATATCTACCCCATCCATTCAGAGCATTTGTTCATTACCTTTCTGTCTGCCAGGGCTCCCAGGGCAAAATAATTAGATATACCTGTACTGTATTAGGAATTAGAGGCTAGAAACACAAGAAGCTGTTACGGACTGTGTCTTCTATGGGCTCGGTCTCACGTCCCTTTAAAAGCAGTTTAAATTACTAGATAAACCGTGTCTAAAAATGCTGTCCCCACGGCCACCGGGCTTTATGAAAAAAAAGAAAAAAGAAAACCCGGTAATGCCCCTTTAAGTGAGGTTTCTGTGACTCACCCAAGAGGTAGGGATTTTTTTGCCTCACTTTCAAAATCCACCTTTTAGGAAGGAAGACGTCGTGGGACAATGCAGATGATCCGGGTTTCTTCTTTTTTTAAAACTCATAGCACCGACAGGCTGTTCCTGGGGCCAATCGGCGCTGTTTTTTAAAAAATTCTTTTCATCTTTGGAGAAATAGGAAGCTCCATGCAGTGTCCTAAGTTTTAATTTCCCCCAGCCAAGTGGTCTGTTTTTTTCAAATGCTAGCGCCACCTGCTGGCCAAGGGGGATGGACTGCACTTTAAAATAAACCAGCTTTGGACATGGGAACTCCTGTCCCACTTATTCAATCACATGATGGGATGAAGAGGAAAAGCCGGACCTTCAGAAGATCAGGATCAAAACCCAGGTGAGACAGCAGCCTTTATTATGGTCAACTCTGGCAGAAACTCTTTCGAAGCTTTCAGGCAGGGTTCTTTCCTAGCCTTAACAGGGCGTGTCAGGGACTGAACTTGCAAATGTCTATATACAAACAAACTGTGTGCTCCCTCATCATGATAATCTTCAGACAATTTTTGTGAGAAGGCTTGACATGTAGCATCTCCGTGCCTTCTGTGCCAGTAAGTTGGAACCAATTTATACCAATTATAATTTATCAGGTCCATCCTGTGCCCCTCCCGAGTAGGTGGCCGGGGTCCAGCAGGGATTTGAACCTGGCTTCCCTGAGCCCTAGCCTTTCACCCTAGCCATACTGAGTATCACAGCAAACAGCAGAGGGGATCAAATCCACCCTAAAAGTCCCCACTAAAACTTGTATCTATCCACTATGGGGTAATCAAGTTGACAGTCATTGTGGTTCTATTCAGACATAAGAGCAAGTTAGAATTCTTTGGAATTCTGGCTTATCAGGAACAAATCGTGGTTTCTACATGGAAATATACCTTAAGATACTGGTTTGTCTGAGGAAAGACAAGTCTGAGTACCACACTATCACACAACACAAAAACGGAGGAAGCTCCTCTAGCTGGCAACAGCCAAAGTGAAGCTTACTCGGCAGCATGCCTCAAAATGTTACCTGAACGTGGTCCTGAGGATCCCTCACTGATTGTTACACATGAACTGGGCCTATATTATGTGCAGATCTGCAAATGAGACAATGGCCTGTTTATACAAATCAACTGAGCACAAGAAATGGGAGCGGGGAGAGACTTGGCAGCCCCACATTCTACATCTAAGAGACTGCTAATAGGGTTAACCAAGGGCAGAGGTGCAGGCGGGAATGATTTACAGTAAGCCAAATGTAAATAATAGTAGGTTGAGTTGTTCTCAAGAACAATCACTACTGTGATTTGCAATGAATATTCATATGACTGCAGGGAAGCAGCAGTTGCTTAATAGGATGAAACACACCAACACGATAAATGGAAGCTACAGCAGGCAAGGCACATAACAAGGCTATGACAAGAGCTGGTCGAGTTGGGGAAACGGCAATTGCCTAAGTAAGCAATCAACAGCGAGAAAAGCAGGTACAGTCTCTGGAGCCCTTTAAAGTGTAGGCAGGAGGAGCAAAATCGTGTTCTAAAGAACAGCAAAAATGAACATTGAATCCAATCAAGCTGGAACAGTGGCACTGTATTTAGTTTACTGGGAGAAAAGATACTGATAAAAACCAACAGACAAAGTTGATAAGGTATATGCACAATCACTGTGAGCAGCTAAGAATATTTAATAATCTTATATCTTCGAATATTTAAAATAAGCTAAAGTTCTTATTTTAAAGGAAGCCATCCAGATAGCCCTTAAAACCCAAGCTCTTGTAATTTTGCCATACAGGTGATATCTTGGCATATTTCATTCTACTTTTTTTTAATGGAACAGCACACAAAAGCTGTGAAAATGTTGTAAAAATACTACCAAATAAGGGGACATCAACACAGAAGTGGAAAGCATGCAGTATTAAGAACTTTAAAAGTTCTCAAGAAGGAAAAAAAAACTCAACTTTCCAGGGTGACTTTAAATAATGCCCTTCTCTTGGAACCCAATACACATTTAGGTCACTGTAGTAACTGCAGGATTTCATGGCTTCAGCACCTACTTCCTTGTTATCTTAGCACCTCTATCCCCATTTGTACAAGCTCTTTTGACACTTTTTGAAACTGCCTAGCGTATTCTAAGTGCAAAATCATTCCTAACTACTTGGTCATACTGACTCCACCAACAGGATACTGTTGTAAGCTCAAACCCAATCTGAGCTAAACTTACACATATGGGCTCCTAGCCTGCACTGCTTCTGCTAACACGTGTGTTTATCTGCATTTGTCTTAACTTGGAAACTCTTCAAGAAAGGAAAGGAAATTCCTCAAAAGACCAAGCTTTCTCTTCCTGACTCTGCAGAAATATTTATACAGTTTCCTTCATTCTGCTGATTGCAAGGAAAGGTTTATTATGCTACAGAATATTTTTTCCCCAAGAATGTTTTGTACTCTGCCCCATGAAGTCTCTAACATCAATCAAGCCAGGTAAGCAAAGTTTCCTCTAAGCAGGCATGTCCAAACTTCGGCCCTCCTGATGTTTTGGACCATAACACCCAGAATTCCAAGCCTGTATTTTCAATGGCAAAGGACTGTGTGGGAGTTGTGGTCCAAAACATCTGGAGGGCCGAATTTTGGACCTGCCTGCTTCTAAGGCATGTGCAGACATGCCTATCTCACCCCCCCCAGCTCTTTTTCCCCATTGCACCTGCTGCAACTGTTTTTGTTTCAGCTGCAACAGAACCTACAAGGGGGGGGGGAGTGGAGTCATGAGGACACATGGGCAGGCAGGGCCAAACATTCAAGAGGGCACATTACTGTTAAGTAAATAGAATTCTGATTCTATTCTATAATGTTGAAATGTCCATAGAGGGAATGGGAACATATCCCTCATTTCAGAGAAAGCAATAGGAAGGATTGAAACATATGGCATTCTGAGTTGCTGCCTGTAGCATCACTGTGCATTGTCCCCAGCCCTTTCACAGGCTATTGACAAGCACCACTTCTATTTTTTCTCTTTCACTGCCACCAACTAGCTTCTCTAGTAAATTAATGCTTTCAGGCTGATTTTAAATTGAATAAAAATAAAAAGTGTATTCATTACAGAGAATATAATTAAAATCATAAAGGGTAATGTGTTTAGGTACAAACAAAAGGAAAAATATAGCGCAAAGGCCGAGAAGTGGTACCTCTTTTATCCCCTTTCCCTCCCATAGGAAAATAAATTCCACATTTTTCTTTTTCTCAGAAATAGTATAACATCATTGCACTGCAAGCCATTTCCCAGCTGAATTAAACTGGAAAAGACTTACGTTTAATAATAATGAAAAAGGCACAAAGATACACTTGTTTTCTTTTTTAAAGCAAATTTTGTTATCTACTGTAATTTATTTTTCTTCTAGTTGATTTATTACACTATCAACATTTACAAAAATGAACAGAGAAACAGAACATTTTTAGAATTTCAAAAAGCAATTCCAATATATAAGGGAAAACCATGAACATTTGTATTATGGTACGCATGGCACAGAAATATGCAAAATGTACAGTTAGGTGTTTTTCCACCTGTTAACTGATCATCATTGCTGCACAAATGGAAGTTGTGCCCAAAGTCGCTTTAATCTACCTCCTGTTTTATAAAGAGACAAACAAATTAATGTTTACACTGAAGAATGTGATCCGGTCGTTGAGTGAAGTCATTTCCCCCAGACTAGCAAAGTCTCTGCAGTGGTCGCAGGGTAGATATTGCTAAACCATTCTTTAAGTTGCTTCCCAAGGAGCCCACGTCTTCTTGGTCTGAGTTATCTAATTTTTCACCAATGGGCCAATGGCTGCTAAGTTGGCTGCTACCCAATCTATGTGACCAGCAAGGGGCTATGCCTGGTTGCTGGTTGCCATAAATCCCTTCTCCCCTAACTCATCAGTTTCTGCTACAGATGCCGTTTAATGGCAAGCCCAGGTTTCTGGTGAGGCTCTGGTTAATAAAAGAAAAGGAAGAGTGTGGGAAAGTGTAAATAGTTGCCTATGAGGTATCAAACTGTTTTAATTTCAGAATGGTCTGGAATATAACTGAGGATAATCAAATCAAGACAGATGTTAAGAAGAGGCAGCAGAGACTTAATACAGAATGTATGTCAACAAACAGGATACCTAGGGAAAAATGGAATTCCTTTCCAAGCAAGCAACAGATAAGTCTTTCATTATTCTTGGATCCAATGTTAACAGTTTCACGTAGTGCAAGAAAGCACTACAGATGTAGAATTGCCATCCTTCTACAGATAAGTAGGTACATAAAAGCAGGGCTTCGTGTCCTTAAAGATACAGCATGTTCTTGTCTTTATTACCCAAATCACAGAACACATCACTACTTTATCAAATAAAAATTTAATGAGGCTCAGATCTAACAGGAAAGCTTTAGAGAATATTTTGCAGCATGTGATAATGTAGCTAGAGATGCTGCTGGGACTCCACTCACAGGAACGAGAGGCAAAGGTATGGATCAAGAGGCAAGCTCCCTTTCCAATTTGATTTCACAACCTGCTGGCCGTTTTTCACTTCCTATTATTGCCTCATTAGATAGATTGAAACGTTGGCTTCAAATTGGCCCTTCATGAACTTTCATGGAGGGATCTCTCTCATGCCCAGAATTGTCTTTTGAAACACACTGATTTAAAGACATATAATTTGTCCCATAATAAATAACTATCAGTGTTCATTTCATGTAAGCATACATTATAAGACAACTGAAGCAAACAATTTACAGACCGTACCAATACCTACCTTCTTGCTTCTTATTGACGCTTCATTCATTAGTGAAAACAATTCCCTCCTAGTGCTATGAAGGCTTAGACAGTCTGTTATATGGTGAACACACACACATAAGGGCATTCATGGTGCCTTTCCACTGGCATATCTTTCAAAACATTCTTGTGCCCCCTCAGCACTGGGAGCAGTTGAGCAACATAATTTTTCACATATATCTGTTTTTAATGTATTCTCGATACAGAAGGATGTCGTCCTTTCCCAGAGGTTGCATGATGCCCTTGGCAGCCTGGATGTGAGCGTGAAAGATCTCAATGGATTTCCTGTCAACCTTAGGAGGCTGGACTTCATAAATGTTGTCTTCTGAGAAAGTAGATATGGCCGTTCTGGAGAAATATAGATTTTTTTAAAAGATAGCATTAAGTCAAGAGAAAAAATACAAAAGGGCAGGTAAAGCAGAAAAAAATGGCAGAGGGTTTTTCTTGTAATATCAGTTTCTTAACTGCTTTGGTCACCTTTGTGGTGTAGATGTTTATGCAACAATTAAGGCAACCCTTTTTGATGAAGGGGACAATTACAGAGTGCTGGCTCCCAAACCTATATTGTAATTAAAGGCATGCTTTTTTGCCCTTGATGGAAAGGTTTCTCTACCCAGTGACAATGGAAGGAATTAAGATGTAGAAGCCATAGGTTGTCGTATCAGGGTTGGCAAGGCAATTGATACCAACTAGGCCAGACCGAAGAGAGAAACTAGTCTCAGACCCTGTTTGGCAAAATCTCAACAGCTCATAGAAAACTAGGAGAGATGAGATTCCACCCCCCCCCCAAAAAAAAAGTAGACAGGAGGAGTATCGGTGGTTAAGGCGAAGATTTTTACTGCCACAGAACATTTCTTGAAGCAGGTAAAAGAAACCACAAATGTAAGCACAGCAAAAGTCCAAGAGTCCAAAGATAGTCAAATAAAAACCCAATTAAAAGAGAGAGGGGAGGAATCAAAAATACAAAGCTCGGTTACATTACACGGGAGTGTCCCTATGACATCATTTTAGCAGCAGACAAAACAGAATTGAGAAAAGCAACATTGGGGCACATGATCACGTGAGCTTGGAGGGGAGGGCATCTCTCAGCTCTGGAATGTTTTCTGTGCAGAAGCAGAAGCCATTGGTGTGGGTTCCAGAGACTACCAAAAAACACAACCTAATTGTTCCTGTGATTGGCTACAGCTGAGTGTGTAGCACGTGTATAGGCAACAACAACACACTGCTTCCGTAACTACCTTGGACATGTTTTTTTTCCCTTTTTTTCCTGCATGACTGAAACTGTTTGCAGGAAGAAACAGCAATAATTCTGTTCGAACTGTTATTCCAGCACCTGTTTCCTACAGTGGCCAATTAACTGCCAATGGGAAGCACAAAAGCAAGATGGGACTCTAATGCACTTGGACGGCACTATAAAAGCAAACAGAAACAGGTAAACTGAATTTTGTGCCATGGCAGTGAGGGTATTTTTAACTACAAGACCCCGCTTCTTCAATTGCACATCACTCTCTTGCTTACTAAGTTGATGAAATATATACAGTGGTACCTTGTATAAAGGAATTCATTCGTTCCAAAGGAAATTATGTTAAGCAAATTTTCCTTTATACAAATTTCCCATAGGAATGCATTGAAAACAGAGTGATCCCATTTTTATGTTGTACAGATTCTCCCCATAGGCAATTATGTCAAGCAAATTCCCCCTATCTCTGGAATTTTTATGTTGTACAAATTTTATGTTATACAAGCTGTTTGTTATACAAGGGTCCACTGTACATAAAGAACATCCCTTGAAATTGCACAGCCTTATTAAAATCTGCAAATACTATTTTGAACTGTTACAGCACGGGAGAGGAGGTGTGGTCTGGCAATAGCTTGAGTAAAACAGAAGATGACCAGTACTTACAAATGTATAACCCCATCTATGTGTTTAGAACAAAGAGGTTGATGGCTTCTATCTTGCTTGTGCTGACTGTGCCCCAGCTGAACAAACCTATGAGCAGAGGCAGGGAAGTCATAAGGGGAAAAAGAACTTTCCTCGAATGTGAAAAGATCTTCTACTGACTTTGTAAGAGTCATACAGTTTCAAGTACAGGACATCAAGTTCCACTGAGGACGGCTGGAACATACACTACACTTTTTCCTGAAACCAATATTGTGAGTGAGTAATGCACTTGTTGTAAGCTATTTTTTAAAAAAGTCTACTTTACAACAGGTACTTAAATATCTCCTTTCTATGTAAATATTAATAAAAACCAAGTGTTTTAATCAAAGAGTCATATAAAGAGCAAAATTCAGTGGGCATCATTACACCAGTGGCAAGTGGATCTGAGTTCTGGAAATACATGCATTTAAATTAGCTGAAAACTTCGAAGTCCCCCGTAACAAGTTCCTGTGCTCCCAAAGGCTCCAGTGTGGCCCAGAGATGCCTTTGGGAGCCTTAGGGTAGAGGCAGGGGAGCTTTTAACACACCAAAAATGGTCACTGGTGGTCTTGACCCAGGCAGCAGCAATTCTGTAACAATTTCTGATTCTTAAAGCGCCCCCCCCCCCAATCTCTGTCCCAGGTTTCCCAAATAATTCTCCCAGGTCAAACAATGTCCTAAGGAGACTTGGGACTGAGAATGGAGGATAAGAAGCTTTTAAACAATTTAAATTAGTTACTTCCAGCACTTGGATCCAGTTCAGATTGACATAACTATGACAAAAAAGATTTTATCCATTAAATGCAGGTGACCAAAATTGAGTGATCACATTTGCACATTAAAAAAAGAGAGCAATCCTTGACAGGTTGCCAAAAGGATGTAGGTAGGAATGCTCTGAGGATGGCTGGGACATATTTGTGTGGTTGCCAGGAAAAGGAGCGAGCTAGCCAAAAATCAAACAGCAAGACAAATCCCTAAGTTTCAAAAGTTTCTACCTCAACAGCAAGCACTATTGATGTTTGAATAAAAATCAAGGCTGCCATCCTAGATACATTTAACTGGAAGTGAAGTCTGGTTGACCTATCTATCTCCATAAGACAGTTTGCAATAGTATAGAGCTGATAAGCCTTTGGTTTTCCAGATGTTTTGGCCTAGAATTTCCATCCACCAAATCTGGTCAATGGCAACAGATTATGGGAACTGTAACCCCCAAACATCTGGAGAATATGAAATTCTTCAGCACTGCAATTGTGGCTAAGAATGGTGGATTTAGGTCTTGAAAGCTCCATGTTTAAATCTACATTCAGCCGTGTGGCTTTGTGTAACTTCAGGATCAACCACCATCTCTTAGCCTAAATTATCCCACAGGGCTGTTTAAAAACTGGGAAGTTTGGGGGGGGAGGATTAACTTATTTTTTTAAAAAAGTTAGAGGGCTGCTGCACAATTTGATATTTTTTTTGTACACAACTGAATAACACACTACGTGAGGTAAGTCTGGTGGACTCAAAAGGCACAAACTTCTAAAGATTTATTGATTTTAACACAAAATATGAAACCACAGTTCTCAATAGTCTGTTATACCAGTGGGATTTAAATCTGCACAAATCTGTCTGGAATCTGTTCACTTTTATGTTTCACTTTTAAAAAAACCCTCTTTGTCTACAAGAGGCATATTACCGTGTATATATGCTGAGATCATCTTCTGATGGAGACTCTGGGAGATTAATCCCATATATATCTTTTGTAGGTTGCACTACATTCTGAGGCAAAACAAGGTAAATGTTTATTAGCTTTTCATATCGTTTAATATATATGTGTATATATGTATATAACTGGCACTTATTTTATTCGTTTCATCATTAGCTACCACAAGTTCTATTATCATTAGCTACCACAAGTTCATAAATCAAATCAAAATCAAAAATGAAGACTGAAGGTCAAATCTAAAAAGGAACAAAGGAAGAACATCAATCATTCAACAATGACTGCATGAAAATGTTGAGGTCCCCAAGTGGAAAAAGCTGTACGACCTGTCTTCTAGAGAGACACGTTTAAGTTTAGGAAGCAGGACACACATATGTAGGGTTTTTTTTATCAATACAGTAGACTGGGATAAAATGGCTGCAATTGCTCGTAAAATGTGTATGCATGAAAATGTGGAATTATGAAATAAGTATAAATTAGTTGTGAAGTTACATTAGGGTCAATAGTGAACATAGCAGTTGGACTAGTCTTCATATTGAGATGTAATCCTGCCAAAGAGTTGGTCATTTTTATTTTATTTTTAGCCTGTAAGTTCTGGAAATGCATTATCTTACTGCGACTTTTCCCATAAACTCCCTGTGACTCATTTTTCAAGTTACAAAGTGTGAAAGACAGAGAAGGTGAGCAGGCTAGTCAAGGGATGAAGATAATTCTGTGCCATGTTTTCAGGAACAGATTGGGGACTCAGATGGGCTAGAAAAATACAGAAATCAGGCCATGGCAAGAGCCAAAGAGAAAGACAGAAAGGCAACATCGATGATGTATGGTCTTGATTCCTCAGCGTGAAGCAACTCTGGTAGACTCATTCTTTATTCATATTAAAGAATTGCACCATTTAAAACCATGGACATTTATGAAATACAGATACAATTAAAACAAATTAAAATGTTCAGATAATGAGACTATTTTTTATCAGAAGCAGGCCGCTTCAATAGCATCATCTTGGTCGTTTTCTAGATTTTCTTTTGTACACGTGGTGAGGCATGAATTGCACGCACAGAAGTGCTACACTGACTGAATTTCTCTACAACCACAGAACATCTGTTTTGTTCTGTAACCAAGCAGCCCCATTTTAGTAGATTATTCTCATTGCACTGTAAACTTTGGTAGACTGAAGTGTCCTATTCAGGTGCATTATTAAAACATTTAATAAGTCTAAGAGTACCAGATATTGTTATTTGTTTCACACTTTTCTGCACATCACAAAACACACTGCATAATCTGCACAGAATATCTCTTTACAACTGTTTAATGCAGAATGTTCTGCTGCACTGGTTATGCATAGGGTGAAGTACGAAGAAGTAAATCCTAGATTAATATATAAAAATGGTACCAGGTAGATGTACCAGGTAGATGTTGCCAGGGCCACAAACTGTTAGTGTCAGTCTTACGAGACTCAGAATCCATGAAATGCCATGTACCATATAACATGTTCTCCCCGGAGGAAGGAGAATGCATTTAGTAATTAGTGGAGGCAAATAGCTAGAGCTATGAGATCCTAGCCATTTATCAGATTTTCCAGGGGAAGTGGCATCATACTCTGCAGTTTTCCTGTTTGCTGCCTGCTGTGTTAATTACCTTATCCAATCTTAAAAACTGAGGTTCTATTGCCTTCTGTCATTGTGTATACACATCTTCATTAACATCTCCAGATCTTAAACTATTATAATAATGCTGAAGTCTGCACAGGAGTAATATCTAGCAAAGTTAATGTCCGTATCTGAAAACTCTTTATTAAATCATATTTCTGTACTCAGCCAATACTCTATTAACCCATTTTCACTCCTAGTGCAATTGCCTAGTTTAATTTAAAATGATGATGTAGATCATGACGGTCAATATGTTCAGTCTGAATTCTAATGAATTACAAAACTTTATTTTTCAATTGCTGAAGAATTGTATTTACTTCTGAATCACCATCTCAAATGTAATATTTTTATTTCTAATACACAGTAATCTTTTTAAAGTTACGCAATCACATTTCTTGTTTCTGAAAGAGAAAAAATCGAGGACATAAAATTAAAGAACTGTGCCACTTAAGTCAGGAGTCAATCCTCACATACGCTTTAAATAATAATAATTTGTTACCAATAGAGATGTATGTTGTGCATAAGTTCCATCATCCCATGACCAGCTGGACCAATCACTGTTCTTTGTGAGAGTTGTGGGGTGTTCCTTCTCTGGTGGTGCACCAGCCCAGGCAGGAGCTTGGGCTTCCCTTCCCCACCTCCTCCAGTAGCCAATCACTAGGGGTGGCTGCCTGAGAAGGTAGGGAAGGGCAGCCCAAGCTCCTCCTGGACCAGTACACCCATGGAGAAAGAGGACCGTAGCAGCAAATGAAGCACAGTGAGTGGGCTGTGCATGGGGTGGGGGTGGGGGGAGGTTATGCACAGCACCTGTGGAGCCAGGAGTACAAATTGACATGAACTGCTTTGTTGGATTCTGTGCCCATATTTAGCCACCAATTCAATTCTGATGTACCAACAACCATTTCTGGAGCTTTCTAGCTATAGAGTACTTGGAAGTGGCTTACGGTTCCTTTCTTCTGGGAGCACAGTAGGACTGTGCTGCTCACCCAAGGCTACAGAGACTGGTTCTTCTACCAAGAGGCACCGGGGGGAACACAGCTCCCAACCAGATAAATAACTAACTCAGTTATCCCACCAGCCGATGTATATTTGAATTATACATTAAATAAAACACTAGGACAGGGATGCTGCTGGTGGTGGGGAGAGACACCAGCAGTGCCCTTCTGCTGTCAGGATTGGGGCTGTATGACTCAGCAAATATGGAGCCTCCTTGCAGAGCCAGGCCCCTCTCAGGCTGAGGCAATCAGAGAGTGCAGCTGAGGAACCGGCTCCCAGCATAAAACTAACTGTTGGCAGTCCCTGTTCCTTGCCTCAGCAACATGAGACCCCTGGACTCCTTCCTGGAACTCTGTCAATCTTTCTTGCTGATATCCCTCTCCCTGCTGGACTGTTTTCTGTTGATTCTGTACTACTTGGACTGGCTATTATCCCTGAATCTGGAACCTGGACTAGCTGACTACTGTCTCTGTCTCTTTGTGTACCTTGAACGTGGACTGGCTGACCACGACCTTGGTCTCAACCCCTATCTGGCTTCTGGGAATACCCTGGTCCTGGCCCCTTGCTGTTAGCCCAGCTGCTGCCCACGCCCCAGCCATTACATTTGCACACTATGGCAGCATCTTACTTCTGTTACTTTGGCATTATCTCCTGCATCTGTCATTTTCACTGGTGTGGAACGCTGAGACACCGTCCCTTCGTCTTCTTTGTCAGTTCCAGAGTCATCTTCAGAACTGCTGGACACTGCCTCCTCACTGGGAGGTGGGGGAGCACTAGCAGCTGTTTTCCGCTGCAGGACAGTTTCTTCTTTACTACTTTTGTTCCTAAGGAAAACAGAGTCGTTATGTGTAATGAGTTCAGAAAACAGAGAGCCCGTGTTCCCTACATTTGCTTCTGAGAGACAGCAGGGGCGAAAAGAGAACACTCTTGCTGGCTAGCCTTTGTTGAGCCCAAGGGTTCAGCTTCATCAGGGTTCTTCATTAAGAGATTAGGAGTGAGGCGTAGGATTGGGTTGCCTCTTCTCCTGCCCTTGCCAGCAACTCTGCTCTCTTGAGACAATTCAAATGCCACCAGCTTAATGACATTTCCCCCAAATCCTGCTATGGGAAGAAATCTTAACCATAGGGCAGCAGTAATGAGGAGATGGAATGTCTAAGAAACAGAGAGGCAGGATAATGGATAGCTCAAATTTTTCATGTGTCTCCATTAAGTTCTCCGAAGCAAATCGTCAAAAGAAAAAGGTATGCAGAGCAAATGTCTCCTAGCAAATGTTAAAATTAGGAATTTGGAAGTAGGGGCGAACATGCTTCTCTCTCTCTCTCTCTCTCTCTCTCTCTCTCTCTCTCCCCCCTTGTGTGTGTGTGTGAATTTTCACATTTTAAAGGAAATAATCAAATTCAGGGGCCTATTGATAAGCAATATGATAAAGCCAACTCCTAGGACAGTGATGGCGAACCTTTTAGAGACAGAGTGCCCAAACTGTGATTCAAAACCCACTAATTTTTCGCAAAGTGCCAATACAGCAATTTAACCTGAATACAGGTGGTTGTGGTAGGGGTGTTATCGGGTGCCCGCAGAAAGGGCTCCGAGTGCCACCTTTGCTACTGAAGAAGCAACCCCTGTTGTCCTGGGGAGTACCAGTACTTTTACAGCACTAACAAATCTGTGTCTAACCCAAATGGTATGCCAGAATATCCTTTCCAACAACCCCAAACCCCACAGCCCTCTTTATCTTTTCAGTAAGTTGAGTCATTAATCATGATTGAGGCTTACAGTCGTTGAGCTGGGACCTTACCCTACCCTCCAAATTCTAGTTAGGAAAGAAGACCATAGTTTCAATGAAGCTTTAACAAGGGACAAAGTCTGTGGCAGCTCAGTGGGGAGAAAAAGGGAAAGGTTGCAGAGGCGACACACAGGCATATAAACGGGCCCAAATCTCTTGATCAAGGTTCTGACGCATTGAATACATTGTCATTATCAGCCATCAAATCTCACTCACTCACTTTTCTACCTACAATTATTTATCTATCTCTAGATCATGGTGAATGCCAATGGAGAAAATCTGAGCAACAAGAGAGATAGCCCACGATGATGGGAGTGGGGATGACATTTCTTATCACAGCCATACCCTAAGATGAGGGTTACTGTCATCCCTCAGAGTGCAGTTATGTTGCTGGAATTTATTTATTTATTTATTTATTTATTATTGAATTTATACCCTGCCCATCTTCTCAAGGGAACTCTGGGCGGCTTACAGGAGGCTGATCGAATCAGCGACATGTCAAACAACAATACAACGGAAAACAAACGAAACAGCATTAAAATAAAAACATTAGCACCCTTATCAAAAAACATATGTGGCTCAAGTAAAGAGCATCACATTAATAGAACTAACTAGCAGCAGCAGATGGCGGGAAAAAAACACCCTAAACTTGGTCACCAAAGGCCTCGCAGAACAAGATGGTTTTCAACGCTCTGCGGAAGGCCAGCAGGGACTCTGCAGAGTGCACCTCACTGGGGAGGCTGTTCCACAATGAAGGGGCAGCCACCAAGAAGGCCCGGTTGCGGGTGGAGGTTCTACGGGCCTCTCGGGGAGTGACAACCCGGAGCAAGTGTGCTCGCGACTGCCGAACTGGTCGGGCCAAAGCTGGGCGATCCGCTCTGCCAGGTAGTCCGGGCCCAAACCATGGAGGGTTTTATAAACTAAAACCAAGACCTTGAATCTGATCCGGGATGCAACGGGCAACCAATGCAGGCGGGCCAGAACTGAGGTGATGTGGTCGTAACGACGCGCACCCACCACCAGTCTGGCCGCCACATTTTGTACCCGCTGCAGATGCCGGAGGAGATTCAAGGGCAACCCCATGCGTTGCAGTAGTCCAACCTCGAGATCACCAGCGCTTGCACCACTGTTCTCAGAGAGTTGCCGTCTAGATACGGGCGGATCTGGGCAATTTGGTGCAGATGGAAAAAGGCGGTCCGGGTCACGGCAGCCACCTGGGCATCCAAGGATAGTGCCGGATCCAGAACCACGCCCAGATTCCGAACCCTGTCTGTCAGCTGGAGGGAAACACCCTCCATACTGGGGAGAGGGCCTCCGTATTCGGACGGAGAACTCCCAAAGAACATCACCTCAGTCTTCTCCGGGTTGAGTTTGAGCCTATTGGCCCTGGTCCAAGTCATGACCGCCTCCAGGCACTGGTCGAGAGTCTGGACAGCTTCCACTGCAGAGGTAGAAAAGGAGAGATAGAGCTGCGTGTTATCAGCGTACTGATGACAGCAGACTCCAAATCTCTGAATGACCCCCGCCAGCGACCTTACATAGATGTTAAACAGCATGGGGGAGAGAGACGAGCCCTGCGGAACCCCACATGGGAGTGTCCAGGGGGCCAACCACTCTCCACCATGCTGCACATACTGGAGCTGACCCTCCAAGAAGGACCGGAGCCAACTGCGAACAGTGCCTCCGATACCTACCTCAGAGAGCCGGCCCAGTAGGATACCGTGGTCGATGGTATCGAAGGTCGCTGACAAATCCAGGAGAACCAACAGGGTAGAGCAACCCCTGTCAGCCGCCCGGATTAGGACATCTTGCAGCGTGACCAGATACTTCCAATGCTACTTTAATTCAACTATCTAGCAACGTTTTTGGCCCTCTGATCCTTGATTATCAATCTAACTTTTACCATTCCTCAGCTAAAACTACATTTTGTTCCATATAAGAATCACTTAGGTCTTCTTGTTATCTTTGCTCATACACTGGTGATCACATCTGAAAACTGAGTTGCTAATACATTGGGATATAGGCACCTAGCTAGGTACTGCTTTAATCTTGTTACTGGGGACAAACAAGAACAGAGGAAGTCTCTCAAAATGCTTTGTTAGGTAAACTGAGTGAATCATTTACTTATATTTCTGGCACAAAAAACTAAACTGCTAACTGCTGAAGAAGTTTAATAGCTTCAAGCCAGGATCGGAACATTTTGACACTGTCACAACTTTGGGGGGGAAATGATCAAAAAGCAGCCACTTGAAATCTTTGAACTATTTCAAGGAATATAATGGGACAGATCTATTTTTCTGAGCATGATATGACAGGGACAAAAATTCACATTGTGATTCCCAGCCTTATTGATCTCATACAGATTTCTTCCTTAGCAATACAAAACGCTTATGTTCTCAGCAAATTGATTTTGTGGAGACCAATTAGAGGGAAGGAAGAAATAAAACTTCACTTTAGATGTTCCTATAAGAAAAGTGCAATTAACAGAAACCAGAAGGAGAAACTGGAATTGCTGAAATCTTGTATATACTGTAGTCAGAAGTACAAGAAGTCTGCTATTTGAAACATGTCAAGTACCAAGATATAAAAGGCGACATTTCATAAACAGCATGACAAAATGGAAGGGTAAATGGGAAGATCAATACAAGTTCAAGACGTCTCACCAAAAGACCGACAAAAGAGAACTTGCCCACAAAAGCTCACATTAAAATATAGCAAGCAGTCTTTTAACGTACTACTGTGTTTTTGTCTTCTCTGTTTTCTTTTTCTTTTGTTTTTCCCTAATATGCCACCACAAGAATAAACTCTTGATACCTGAACTGCAGCTGTCACAAGTACGCCAACCTAAGAAGACACTCATGCAATCACTGTTGCTGTTCTTCTGGAAAGGGTTCGCAACTGGAAGCTGATCTTGCTGGATTGTCTGCAAATCGTGCCCTTATTCGGGTTCATCTGCACTCAACAAACCCTGCAGCAATTTAAATTACTGAGGAAACTGACACCAGCACATTTGCTGCAATCCTTTCCAGTGCACATTCTGCGGGGAAGGCTAGGTACAGAAATCATGTTTCCCAGCTCTTCCTGATGTAGGGTGTATATACTATGCAAAAAGCAGTACATAAGAAAGGACCCAAGCACTGCCTTCTCTTGAGAGTCTGAAGGGATGGAAAAAAACAGGCAATCGCCTTGTTGCTCTGCTTTGTTTCTATCAACACTAATGGACAGTGGACTACGCTTGTGCTTCAACAGCTGGTGAGCCAACAGCCTTAAGCTAACCATCGGCTGTCCCGGGGCCAACCTTTTATTTTGATCATCAATGAGCCAAACTGTCAAGGAAGTAGATGGTTTATGTACTACTTTCTCAGACGTCTCTCAAAGTTTACAAAGATGTGCCTTATTACCATGAGACCGGCCTTGTAGTCCAGACAGAGCCAAATGAAGGAAGACCAAACGTATTCCAGCCTAGATGACAGCAGCAGAACTTCTCATGGGAATGGCTGGGAGGAGCTGAGGAGTGTTACTCTCTTGAAGAGGAAACATACTGAACACATGACGGAATGCTGACTGGGTCATCCTGGAAGATGGCTGGTCACAAGGGATCTAGCTAGCAAGTATTTGACATGATTTTGTAAGGGCAGAACGTGATCCTTGTTAGGATTAGAAGGTAGATTTTGGTGCTACGGATTTTGCAGTCCTCAGAGAGACGATTACTTAGAATTCTTAGTTACCTTCATTGTTTTAAGGCAGGCATGTCCAAACTTTGGCCCTCCTGATGTTTTGGACCACAACTCCCAGTATTCTAAGCTTAGATTGCCAATGACAAAGGACTGTGGGAGTTGTGGTCCAAAACATCTGGAGGGCTGAAGTTTGGACATGCCTGTTTTAAGGAATGCTGTCCTAGCCACCTCACATATGAAGCTGAATACGCCTTGCCTTGCTTTGACCTGCAAACTGTCATTTTGGCACTTTTTAACTTTTTAATTATTTTAAATAACTCTTTTAATATTTTTCCAAGGTGTGGACCTCAGGGAGGAAGGGGTGAGTAGCTAAAGAAAGTGCCTGCACCAGATGGGCCATGTTGGTAATTGTGAATATTTGGAACTTTCCTACCTTTGTGGGGTTGGCGTGCAATCTCAAAGTACACAAACAAATTAATCTTCTGTCTTGGAAAGTAAGACAGGTTGGAAGCTGGGCTCTGAAGAGTCCCACTGGTATTCAAACGCCCATCTTCCAGGGTCTTAATTAGCCTGGGGATAATGGGTGGTGGTTTGAGGAGCGTGGCAGAGGATCTCAGCCTAGTGAACAGCTGGTGCCCAGTTCAGGAACCAGATCTTTTTGTACAAATACAGCCTTCTCTCTCTCTCTCTCTCTCTCTCTCTCTCTCTCTCTCTCTCTCTCTCTCTGGAATGCTCTCCAGAGCCGGGGGCATGATAGAACAGTTGTAGAGGTAAAATACGAGGGGAAAGAAACAAACTCTTTTTCACCAGTGATCTTCCCGTCTCAAAGCCCCCTTTCCAGGCCCCTCTCTCTATCACAAAATTAGCGGTATCTTCCATTAGGGCCGTTAAGAGCTAGCACTTCAATCCCAAACACTAGAGACTTTGATGCAAGTATACGAGTAATATTTTTTGGTGTGACCAGCCAAAGACATCACTGTTAGAAAGTGGAACTACAAAGAAAGTGACATGGAAGCTCATTTTGGGTTTACATAGGAACCTGGAAAAGATGTATAATTGCTTAACTTCACTTACTTCCCCATGCTGCCCATTAGGCAATGAAATAATGAGGCAGAAGAATTACTGAATCTCTGGCACTGAAGCAGAAGAGTTATGAAACCACTATAATGACACTGCCTTTAGTGGGAGAAGCAAATGTGAGGAAAAGACAGCAGCATAAAAGAAACCTCATTGAACTGAAACCAAAGGCATTTTTGTCCCTCACGCCCTTTTCCTCACATCTTGTTAATCTGCTTGGCAAGAGGCCTGCTGAAAGCTGGAAGGCCCTCAAAACTCAAGATTCTTCATCAAGAACTGAAAAGCACCAGCCATCTGCCTGCATTTGATCCACAAGCTTCACAAACCTATCACAAATCTATCACGTATACCTGTATATGCATAAAATATTGACCACTCATAGGAGGAACCTATAGTCGACATCTCATTGCACTATACACAAAGAAAAACAAGTGTGGATACTATATCAACAACAACAACAACAACAAGTAGTTAAAATGCCATAGAGAGCATTATGTATTTGATTTCCTTACCCCAAAACAGATTTTCCAGTTTCATCAGGTTTTCGTACAGTAAATGGACTGGGATCAATGCCAACATTTTTGGGCATGAAATCTCTGAAGAAAAGGGAAGAGGGTAGGGGAGTAATTAAAAACCAAAACATGATAGCTAAGTTAGCATTATAAAAACAACTCATGATTGAGTGACCAAACGGAGCGGCCCTTTCAACTCAAGAAGAGTCAGTATGTTCTGGTGCTTTAGGGCGTTCAACTAGGATTGTATAGAAATCTGGGTTGAAATCAGTAATGAAACATACTGGGTAACTCTACCACAGCCTGACCTACCTTAGAAGGTTTTTATATGGATAACACAGGGAACAAGAGAACAAGGTATGCCACCTTGAGCATTATAACAAAAAGATGTGATATAAGGGTAATTAATCTATAACAAATTAAATTCACTGGGCTCATCAGTATCAATACATTCAATTTAAGTGGATGTTGCCTACTTTTTAACCTTACTTGTTTTAACATGCTATTAAAGCTCACTGATATTTTAATTCAGATATCAGCAATCTCCAGAGGTCTAGGGGCTGTGGCCCTTCAAATTCACTGGAATTTGAAGGGCTGCACCCTCTCCTACAATGCCCAACATAATGATATCCGCTCCTGGAAATTGTGTGTTTTAACTCAAAAAGCTTTTCTGATGGCTAAAATATATTAGTTGTGTTTTAATTTGGGGCCTTCTTGTAACCCAAAAGACACAATAGGCCAGGCATGTCCAAACTTCAGCCCTCCAGATGTTTTGGACTGCAACTCCCACAGTCCTTTGCCATTGGCAGTCTAAGCTTAGAATTCTGGGAGTTGTGTTCCAAAACATCAGGAGGGCTGAAGTTTGAACATGCCTGCAATAGGCCTTTTGAGCTCCTCGCCACTGCTTTCCCCCACAACAAAAGTTAAATGCTTTTGGGCATGGGGGCACTGAGGACTGCATTTCTGCCAGTGGGGGCTTTCTGTAGCCCATGGTCTGCGTGTCTGCACACCTGTGTTTTAATCAAAGTTGTGGTTTTTAAGTCGTCTTTCTAACATTGTTAGCCACCTTGAGTCTCATCTTGTGAGGAGAAAGGTAAGGTGTAAATTCAATAACACATATCAGGAAGGATAAAAATCAATGTTGATTTTTAAAAAATCAACTTGATTTAAATAATGATTTGAATTTAAAAATGATTTTTAAGGAATTTAAATCATAAAACCCCATTTATTATATAAATCAAATCCACTCTTGATGTTTTTAGAGATCTATATGTAACCAAAAGCATTTAGTTTGTAAAGAGTAAAATATAAGTACAATATGCATGCCAAAAAGTTTTCGAAACATATATGCAACAATCTGATGTCATGTTAAGCTAGTTCATGGAGAACAAGGGTATCAAAGGCTATCATTATGGATGCCTAAGGACAACCTCTGGGTTGGAGAGATAGGCAGGATACCTCTCAATACCATTTGCAGGGAATTATAAGCAGGTGAAGACATCTGCTTGGGAATGCTCTGAAGCAAATGGGGAGCCACTGTGTGAGACAGAATGCTGGACTGGATGGGCTGTGGCCTGTTCCAGCAAGGCTGTTCTTAGGTTTTTAGCAGTGAAAACAGAAATGAGAATTTCAAATGGACTTAAAAGCAGCAGATTAAATGTGAGAAGGTGTTAATTGATCACATCCATCTTGATTTTGTCTCCAGTCTCTCTATTATAGTAGTGTTGCTAGAGCTGGTCACCTCAAAGAACCAACATTATATTCTCATTCAATGGTGCTCCTCTGTCCACACACGTCCACACAGCTTCAGATGCATAGCTAATTCAAATGAACAGGTGAGCTCAAAGTAACAGTAACTAATAACAGCTTTAGTGTCGTCACTGTACTTGCACCTAAATGTACTGTACTAGAAAATGGCATATCTCAGTAATCCTGAAAACTTGAAAGACGAAGAACTCTCTGTTATTCAGGGTGAAGAAGCATCCACATTCTAAGAATCCATCATTTCCTATAGAATGCCATTTTAAGACAATGATTGGAAACAATACTACTTCAAGTCATCTTTTCTACAAACTAAATGCAATTTGGCTTTTGAAGTTAAAAGAGTTAGTGTAGAATAGCACATTCTAAAAAAGGGGGAAGAGATAATACCGTATTGAATTTGTCATTGCCAAGCAAAAGGTATCATCAAAGCTGCTGAGTTCATAAGGCCGAAAAAATTCATTATGAATGTCAATCTCGTCATCGCATTTATTAAATTTCTTCACGATGAGCTTCCTTCTGTTTTCAGCACATGCCACTAAAAAAAAGGAAACTAGTTCTATTACATCATCAAATATCTTGTGAAAGACAAAAAAGTATATATCCCAATAACAACTTGTGTTTAGGCAATGCACACACACACACACACACACAGAGAGAGAGAGAGAGAGAGAGAGAGAGAGAGAGAGAGAGAGAGAGAAAATGATGATGATGATGTACAGCCTTGTATTCAGTTTTCTGCCAGGTTAATCTCATCCGCAGCTACAAAATAAAAATAAGACAATAAGCCCTAACTGCTCCCATGCACCATTCTACACCAGCAGTTTCATATGATCTTAAATAATACTAACTGGCAGTGGCCAGGATGAATAAAGATTTATCCACAGTGTTTTATCTCCAAAAATCATCATCAATACATAGCAAAATATCCAATTTACTGACATCAGACAGAAGACATGCTGAAGTTCTGCTCTAACCTGAAGGTAGACCACAAGCCCCTACTGCTAGTATCGTGCCACCATACCTTGCATAACATAAACATTATGTTACTTAATTGTTTTGACCCTTGGAATCATGCCCATTATACATTGCTATTTTAAGAGGCCTCTATTCAGCTTTTTAAAAAGTAGGTCTTACCTTCATCATAGGGCAACGGTAAGTATTCTAAAACACCTAGAGTCCACCAGAATGTGTAGCTTTAGGAATGAGAAAATATGCAATTAAGAAAATCAGGTATTCTTTATGAATCATTACACAGTGCCCACCCCTTTGCCCTTGAAGTTCTACAATACAGTGGACCCTTGTATAACAAACAGCTTGTATAACATAAAATTTGTACAACAAAAAATATTCCGGAGATAGGGGAAATTCGCTTAACAGACTCACCTATGGGGAACATCTGTACAACATAAAAATGGGATTACTCCATTTTCAATGCATTCTTATGGGAAATTTGTATAAAGGAAAATTTGCTTAACATAATTTCATTGGGAATGAATTAATTCCTTTATACAAGGTACCACTGTACATGCTCCTTCAAATGCCACAGAAACCGCACTGATACCGTTTCCATCCAAAAGTGTAACTAAGGTCAAGGGTGTATAAGCAATGCAACATATTGGCTGAAATTCAGTAGTAATTAGCCACTAGAGTAGTTCAATGGAATCACTGGGATTTACCGAGCAATTGCTTCATTGAATCCCCAACTGATTCAACGGACTTTACACTACTTGTGACTTGCTACTGGACTTCTACCATTCTCCTCCTGTTCATCCCTGCTTCACTTCCTTTACCTTTATAGTGTCCCAGACTTTAGAACTCATACTTGAGAATGAACACATTAATGTTAAATTCACTATCTTTTCTGAACCAACACCAGTCAAGGGCTCTCGGAAATTAGTGCTTAAAAAGCTAACATCTGAAAAATGTCATTAACAGCAGTTTAATTATTAAATACATCAACTGTAAACAAACCAACAAAACAGACTGTTAATGAATATGAAAAAGCAAAAGACAAAGCCTCTGCTGGTGGAAAGAGTTCTTTTCCTTCTTGAGATCACAAGAATATCAATCTGGATCAGTCCCACAGATATACTTGCATCTCGTCCTTTCTGCATTAGACAGGGATGGCCCTGTATAAAAGACTTCTTTGTCTTTGTTTTATTTTTCTGCTTTATTGAGACCACAGATCTACGCCCACCTCTTGGGTGGACAAAAAGGACTGGATTCAAAGCATAACATCTTTGCCATCTCTATTTTTAAAGTTCTATTGTAGGTCCGCACAGCGCCTGCAGTAAGATTTATTTCATTTTTTGCTTCATTCAAACAGGGACACTCTCAGCCATCCACAGGATGGCTATTTCAACGAGCCCAGCTGCAGCATGCACAGAAGCTGTTAGGTAACGTTGTACCAGTTAGTATAATTTTTCAAACACTTTCAAACTTTTTTCATCTAAACTTACCCCACCCCAAATGTTACAAACTTTCCTCACGGGAATGTTGTTCCAGCTCCCTGATAATTCTGATTGTGGTTTACGACACCTTCTCCATCTCTACGGTTTCTTATTGGCAATGTCATGACCAGGGGGCATATGTTGTATTTTATCAACATGAAGCCATGGGAAACATCTGTATAAAGGCAGTGCAATATTGGCAGTTTCATTTTAGTCCCTTTCTTAATGACTACTTAATACAGAATTTGCTTTTTTTAAACCTCCAGAGCTACCACAAATCAGCCAAAATTCCCTTGCACAGTTCCACAAATGGCATAGGATTTGGAATCCAATGACCTCTCATTAAGCAATCGCGGTAAACATTATCACTTGTGAGTTGACTCACACAACACAGTAAGAAACAGATATCTACGTTGATTTCTTAACTTCAGGTAAATCACTTCCAAAAGTTATGACATTTGTGTTTTAACTAGGCAATTAGATTTCGGCCACTGAGTTGAAATTTTCAATGCATTATCCGCCTATCTGTAGGAGCTCTTTTCTAGTGAATCACCACCAACTCAGATCTCAGCAGTATATGTTTGAAGTTATGACTTTTTACCTCGGCACACACTCGGTCTTTCTGTTTTTCAAAACCCTACAGTTTTAATGTTCATTCCTCCAACCTGGAAAGGTTGGAAACATGAGCTCACCCTTAATTTCATCAAGTTTATCAATGTGCCTCAGTGCAAATCTCTGTGATTTCTCAAACCTCTTACTCAAGTGTGAAAATAATGCTTTCACATTTACATTATATAATATATAGTACATAATATTATATAATACTATATGTTGTATATACAGCATATATTATATTTATTATTAAATATTAGAATGGTCTCATTTAAGCATTCCTGATTACAATTCCTCTATGTAGAAACCGTACCATGGTTAGAAGGTTCATAGGAATAATGCAAACAGTACTGTTCTACGTCTCTGGAAAGATCTAATACATTTAGACCTGCTGACATGAGACGAGTCGTGTGTACTCTTGAAGCTTTCTGTGCCAAAAATGCCACACACACACACATACACACACACAGACAGACAATATCAATCAATCAGTCTTGGTCCCTGTGTCTTCTGTCTGTAATCATCATGAAACTCACTTCCACATCCTGCTGTTTGATTGATTGACTAACAACCTGGTCTAGCAAATGAACTGAGAAAAAAGTAAAGCTCCTCTTTGGCTAGAAGACTTTTATAGTCCCAGTTGTGTAATTGTGCCTTTATGAAGAATTTTCTGGAGGCATCACGGCCGCCATCCATGTATTGATCAGCACACTAGGTATCTATTGGTCTCCAGAGGTCTATGTACGTGACAGCAGCTGTAACACCAAGGCCTGAAAATTTAACAGCAGTTTAAAAGTGCAAATATAAATAACTGCAAGTTTTGTTTTCTCATGAGGTACTTCACCCCTAAATCAGTTTGATGAAAATGTTAGTAATTCAAGATTCTGGCCAGTGTTTCCATGTTCGTTTCCCATTAAAAAATGAATTAACAGTGCAGAAGCAAGACTTTAAAAATATCCATGGATATGTTGGAGAGAAAAAGAAAGAAGACAGGGAGAGATCTTTTAACAGTAAACTACACTGACTTTACTCTGTTGCAGGATATATGGATAATATTTATTTATAGCCCTACTCTGTAATTCAGTAAATGTTTTAAAGCTTCCCCTCATATACAAAGTGTGATACAGAGGACTATGTGTGTCAATTTCAACATGTTTCAAATATGAATCCATCTTCAGGGTACTGTAAGGCATAACCAAACTAAGTATTTTCTCTAATGTCCTGCTGAAAAAATATTATCTAACAAAGTTAGGCCTTTTTATGTATTTGGAGGCGTCTTTCTTCTGCTGCCTTCTTGCTTTTCCTTTTCTAACATTTAAAGTTTTGCAGAACCTGGGACTCATGTAACTAAGGGACGGCTTTTCTCAGAGTATAATTTTACACTTCCTGCAATGAAGAAATCAGGGCCCCCAAAATACACCTTCTTTATACCACTTTCGATTAGTGCAGTGATGGCGAACCTTTTAGAGACCAAGTGCCCAAACTGCGATTCAAAACCCACTAATTTTTTGCAAGGTGACAATGCAGCAATTTAACCTGAATACAGTGGTACCCTGGGTTACACATGCTACCCTTTGGGAAAGTGAGGATCAAAGAGCAGGCTTTTGAATTTACCGTGGCAACAGCATCCTCGCTGTGGCCACAGGAAATTCAAATCTGCTCTTTGAGCCCCGCTTTCCCAAGGAGTAGCACCCCATCCACCTCTCTGCCCTGGGCAGAAAGGCAGATGAAGTGCTACACTGTCGGGGGGGGGGGGAGTGGCAGTGGCTTGAGGGCCCATTCATAGCCTCAGTTTACTCTCCAGCTGTCTGGCCATCCTAAAAGCAGCATGGCGGGAGAGTAAACGGAGGCTACGAGCGAGTCCAGAAGCCACTGCCTCCCCTTTGCCCGGCTCTCTGTATGGAGCACAGTGGCGTGGTCCGAGCGGAGGAGGAACTGCCGTGGCTGTGAGAAGGGGGGATGTCGCATGCCCACAGAAAGGGCTCCACGTGCCTCCTTTGGCACCCGTGCCATAGATTTGCCAACACTGGAACAATGACAGCTAGAAGCATGGCTTTTGTTGAGCCACCCCTTTGTCTTGGCACAGTCTGCTGATTGCAGATGACACTTGTTTGCTGCAAGAGCTTCAACTTCTTTTTAAAACTTCACTGGCTCTTGTGAATTGTGTGATTTTGTTTGACATTTTGATCCCCTTTTACTTGACGACAACTGCTCTGAGCTCTCTGTAAGAATGGCCCAGCAATGCTTTAAGCAACCAATACATACTTCTGAAGGACATTAGCTCTTTGTTCAGTAAACTGAAATGTGTATCTAGACAGGTTTTTAATAGGAAAAATGACCACCTGCAGTTTTATGCCTCCCCACCCTATTTTACCATCAAATTTCACAGAAATGGTTCTTACCATTTGTTTGCAAGGAGGTGAAAGGAGGTGAAGGTTCTATATTTCAAAAATTCACATTACAGGTGAAGCAAATGAAGATTATTCATAACCTATTAGAATGTCTATACATTTGCATTCCTATGAAATACCTTCGCCTTGGCTGATAAAGACTCATGGTGTCCTTCTGGTGCAAGTAAAAATCTGTAGGAAGTTCCCAAAGATGAGGTTTCCCTTCTTCAGACTGAAAAACTCCAAGGAATAGATTGATTGAATCTTGCCTGTCTGCATCTAGAGGATAGAACCAGAATCTTGATGATTAATTTGCATGTATGTTTTTTAAACTTTTTATCATCTGGAACAGAAGTACCGTAATGCCTTGGTTTATGAGCATAATTTGTTCCAGAAACATGCTTGTAAACCAAAATACTCTTAAACCCCCCTCCCCACAAAAAAATCTCCTCCCCCCCCCACAAAAAAAGGAAACTTGCCTGATTTGTTCTGGGGCCTCTTGGTACCAACACCTGAACTGTCGCCCCCACACCGGCGCTGCTGCTGATGCCATCACCCCCATCAATGGGATGATGGCAGCAGCAAGAGCCTGACAGCAATGTGGGCCAGGGGCATCCACCTGGGGCCTCGGTGGTAGTGGAGGCAGCAGCAAGGGGTGTGTGGCGGTGTGAGCCAAGGGCATCTGCCTGGGGTCTCAGCAGAGGTGGGGCACAGGCCAAAGGCAGTCCCCCCAAAGCCGCATGCCATCAGGGTGGCGGCAAAAGGGTACAGCACCATGGTGGGGTTCACGGTGGTGGCGGCAGGGGTCATTGGGTGCCTCCACTGCCCAGGTGCTAGTGCCGGTGGCGTGTGGGGAGGCGGACCTCCACTGCCAAGTGGAGGGGAACCTGGGGACTGCAACTATTTCCTTCACTGCCTCCTCCTGCTGGCGGGCCTGCCTGCACCTCGTGCAGCTTCTCCTCCAGGTGCAGTCTGCAGGCCATCGGCAGGGTGCCCGTCCTGGCGAGCACAATGAGGAAAAGGAGGAAGGGGCGTGGCACCATGGCTGGGTTTGCCTTGGCGGTGGTCATCGTAGGGGGGCTACGCTGTCCTAGTGTATGTGCTGGTGTTGTGTGCCGAGGTGGACCTCTCCTGCCAGGTGGAGGGGCACCTGGGAACCACTGCTCCTTCCTCTGCTGTCTCCTCCTGCGAGCAGGCCTGCCTGCACCCAGCACCCACATCCCGGCGAGCATGACAAGAAGGAGGAGGAGGAAAAGGTGGCTATGAAGGAGGTGGTGGTGGCCTGGAAAAAGAAAGTGAGCTGCCTGCAACCTCAGCCTCGGGGCAGGGGTGCCTATGCTGCCGCCACTGTGAGCCACCCTGGATGGCCATCAGCTTAGACCACTGAGGCAGGCGAGAGAGTGCTGTGGCGATCGGGGGTGGGCTGTGTGGGCCCGGCACCTGGATTGGGTTCCTCCTCAAGAAGAGGGCAGCGACAACAGAGGAGGTGATGACAGTGCTTGTTTAGCAAGGCATTGCTAGTTAATCAAATCAATTTAGAAGAAATGTAGGCTCGTCTTGCAAAACACTCGTAAACCAAGGTATCTGCAATTTGAGGTATTGCTGTATATCAATAGCCAGGAATTATGGGAGTTGTAGTCTAAAACATCTGGAAGGTCTTAGAGTTAGAATATTAAATCAGGTGGTGGTGGGGGAAGAGACGATTCTGGGAACTGAATTGTAAAATATAGCAACCACTGAGCTCCAGAACTGACCCCCTTTTTTCAGAACATGGAAGGTGATGAGCGCTTAAAATCCAAGGGATCCAACTTCTGGATAGCTCAACGGTTTAGGTATCTGGCTGTGCAGTCAGTGGTTGGACTGGACTCAATAATCCACAGGGTCCCTTCTACCTCTGCGGTTCTAAGATTACAATCTTGATCTAGTGTGAACCTGCATTCCTCCTCTTCTCACTCTCTCCCTCAGAAGATGGCAGAGGAGGTATGTGGTGGAAGTTTCCATCATTGCTTCGAGGAAGTCTTTAAGGATGAATCTTTCTTTCTTTCTTTCTTTCTTTCTTTCTTTCTTTCTTTCTTTCTTTCTTTCTTTCTTTCTTTCTTTCTTTCTTTCTTTCTTTCTTTCTTTCTTTCTTTTTTTTTTTGGTTTAAGCAAAATAAGAATCAATGAGATTTTACAGCCCCAGTCATGCTTCCTAGGTAATTAGGATTGTCCCCTAAGTAAGTAATAAAGAGGGTGGAACAAAGATGTTTTTAAAAATTAATTCACAGTAGCAAGTTTTCTCTCCTTCTTCATTCCAACAATATATTTTCCAGATATCATTTTAGGGACCTCCCTGAAATCCCTTCTGCATTTGGACAGACCCCTTCCCCCATTAAATGAAGACCAGCCCTAAATGAATCTATAAAGGTAACATAAAGAATGTGATATACGATGAGTCACATTTTAATAAAAAATTCAATTCAAATTAAAATGAACTGCAAGTAAATAAAGAGGAGACAAGTATCAAGCAAGATGTAGTCCAAAAATGAAAAGTGCAGCTAAGAAATTAGACTTGGAAAAGTAGCTACCGAAAGATTCTCAAGTGCAAGGACATGTTGCTGGATGCTAGAAACTTCTATACTGCGGTATTCCTAATTCTATGTATGGATAGGAAAGATAGGCTGTTGAAAAAACTGACAGGGGAAAAAAATCCTACTCATCTCAAATATGGTTTCGGAGGACAGCTATATGGATTCTATGGACCACCAGAAGGATAAAGAAGTAGCTGCTAGATTGAACCTACCCTGAACGCTCCCTAGAAGTAAATATTAGTAAACCAGGGCTATTGTACTTTGGGTACATCGTAAGGAGACAAGAAAATAATGCTTAGAAAAGTGGATGGCATCAGAAATAAAGTCCAAATAACAAGTGGATTAATTCAATAAAAGAAGCAGTGGCGCTGCAAGAGCTGAGCACGTCTATTGGCAAAAGGCCTTTTGGAGGTCATCAGCTCATAGGACTGCTTTGTGCCGCAAGCAATATGACGGCACTTAACAATAAAATGAGAGAAGGAAGACAGTTGTGTAGTTTTAAGAAATAAATGTCTGTCAAATAGGAAAATAAGTACCTGAATTATTAGGAACAGACAAATATAACAATCTGCTTGTTTACAGCTGATTATTTCAGTAAAATTAAATAGTACAGAACGAAGGACTGATGAAAACCATAGCATTTTTTGCCCTTCCCAGTGCATGCTGAAAACAAGCACTACAACTAAGAAAATCCTGCACAGGCCTTTAAAAAAAACATGATTCAACCTACGTGTGCTATAGCACAATTTTTGTATGCTGTTTGTGGAAAGAGGCATCACCAGGAGCTAATGAGCCAAAGTAATTGAATTAGCTTAAACACTTCACTGCCCTCAAACTACAAAAAACCCAAAGTACCAGACTTAGTGTGACTAGGACGTAGTGCACCATGATTAACTGGATGGCATAATCAGATTATTTCCCCATATACCAGTTAAAGGGATATTGACTGTCTAGTCCTGTTTCTGGATAAATTGGCTGTTTTAGAGTCCAGAAAACTGTAACAAGAAATGTGCTCTCATTAACATTTAAGCCTGCAGTTAATCATTACCCTTCCTATGCAGCCCAGAAATACCACTTTAGAAGGGCTTTTCCAATATAACTGATGATTGAAAGAAATTTTATTTATCATGTATATTGGAAAGACTGCCCTTTCTAAAAAGACAGTTTTCCGAGAAGAACAACAGCAGAAATAAGAGGCTGTTTTTTTTTTTTAGACTGCCAAGATGTGCAGAAATAAGTTGCAACTCTACCACCAAAATTTGGATTTGGAACTCTGAGTTGGAATTACAGTTGTTTGGATTCTGAATTTAGATTTTTTTTAAAAAAAATGAATTTCTGAATATTCAGGACTTTATTACAATCAATAGGCATACTAGAGTCATTATTTCCCCCTTTTAAAAAAAAACACCAAAAGGCAAAACATCTTTAAATCATTTACCCTCTGAAACCTTCCCAGTGATTGTGCCAACCTAAAAGAGCACAGACCAACAGTCAGCGGTGCCTAGGCATTTGGAAATGACTGTAATGGGCCTACTGATTGAACCCTTAATGGTGCAAATGCCAGCAGGGAATGCCAGCAGCACTGGGGAAAGCAGAAGACAGGTGGCACTGGGAAGTGGGCAAGTATGCTTCCCAAATAGGCTTCTTCTCAGCCCAAGAAGAAAATGGACTTGTCTCTCTTTTTTTGGCTTGAACAGCTCATGGATGTACACCTACCTCTACCTCTACCATATCCTTCCTCTGGGTGGTGTCTCTGGAGGACAGGCTCTTATTATGTTTATCAAGACAATATCCCAGAAATATTGCACTGTTTTTGCAGGGATGAGGGGTTTGGACTCTAGAATATCTAGAATATGACTGTTGGTATAGTAGGACCCCCATATCTGTGGGGTATTGGTTCCGGGCTGCCCCGCGGATATGGAAATCTATAGATAAGAGTGAATGCTCTTATCCGAGGGTGACGACAGTGGTGGTAGCGAAGGGGCGGAAGTGACAGTGACAGCAGGGGTGGTGGGGTTGAAAGTGGTTGCGCCGTGTTGCCAGACTGCCCAGGAAGGAGCTGAGGGAGGGTAGGTAGAGGAGCCCGGCCATCTCACATCTTCGTCAGCTGCTTTACATGCCCAACCTGGCTGGCTGGGCAAAGGAGGAGGAGGAGGAGGAGGAGGAGGAGGAGGAGGAGGAGGAGGAGGAAGGCTGGCCCTTGGCCCTGAGATGCCTCCAAGCCAGTCAGCCCAACTGCCCCAATAGCCACATCATCTTGCCTGTTTCCTGGCTTGGCTACCTGGCTGGCGGCAGGGCTCCTGCATTCTGCACAGCTGGGATATGTGTGTGTCTCCTCACTGGTGCTGGAGACGGCAATGGAGCTGCTGCCTGAGCATCTTTTCAGGTCTGTGTAGAGGATGAGGAGGAGGGAGGGTGGCATGGTCGGAGGGTCGGGGGGTGGCCATCGTTTACAGGGAATCTCTTCATGTTAGCAGATCTGCGGCATTGGTGTGTCCCAGGGTTGAATGCCTTCATCTATTGGTGGGTCAACAAGATAAGTTTGGTATTGTGCTGGTGTACAGTGCTCCCCGCAACCCAGCACAATCCTTTCCAGAGATCTCGGAGTTCGTCTTGGCGGCCCTGTTGAAGTCCCCCTGCTTACTAGTGGTTGGGGACTGGGGGGGTCCTGGACTCAGCCCTCTCCCTGGAAGCCCAGGTGATGGCGGTCTCCAGGGCCGCTTTTTTCCACCCTCCGCAGGATCGCCCAGATCCGACCGTACCTCGATGAGTCCTCCCTGAGGACAGTCGTGCAGGCCCTCGTGATTTCGAGGATCGACTATTGCAATGCCCTCTACGTGAGGTTGCCCCTGACCCTTGTCTGGAGGCTCCAGCAGGTGCAGAATGCAGTGGCCAGACTGATGGTGGGTACTCGTAGATTCGAGCACATCACCCCAGTGCTGGCCCGCCTGCATTGGATACCCATTGCCCTCTGGATAAGGTTCAAGGTCCTGGTTTTGATTTTCAAAACCCTCCACGGCTTGGGACCAGAGTACCTGTCGGAGCGTATCTCTCAGAGATCGACTGGGACCAGGCCCACGAGAATGGCGCAGGCGCGCTCACTGAGGGTGGCCACACCCAGAGAGGCGCGGAAATCACTCACGCGTAACCGTGCCTTCTCTGTGGTGAGCCCCACGTTGTGGAACCATCTCCCCAGTGAGCTGCGCCTTGCACAGTCCTTGCCCACCTTCAAACAGGCTCTGAAGACCCACCTTTATAAGGAGGCATTTGGCGACCTTTTTACTTAATTTTTTTTCTTTTTCCGCCCGCCTCGTCTGCTTTTATGAATATTGATCCCCTTTTTAATTGGATCATTCTAGTTATTGTCCTGATTTTTGGTTCTCTTTTATTGTGGTCCTGTACTCTGTTAGCTGCCCAGAGATCTTATCTGGAAGATGGGCGGGATATAAATACAACAAATAAATAAATAATATTTATCGGGATAATTATTATATCTCCCTGCACTGTTGCTGATGGCAGCCTCCCTGCCCACTATCAGTACCAGCAGCTGGGCAGAAGAGGCACCCTGATGACCACCGCCCCTGCACTGGCAAGCCCTGCCATGACGTGTGCCCTTTTGCTGCTGCCCTGACAGTGGGCAGGCATGAGTGGGCTCATGGGGATGCCTTTGGGCCGCAACTCACCCCAACCACATCCATTGAGGCCCTGGGGGATGCCCCTGACCCACGCCACTGATGGTTGTGTGACCTCGGTCACCAATGCAGATTTTCTTCATTAGCTGCTGCTACATGTGATGGAAAGTTGGCTGCCGCTGCCACGCGTACCCCAAACCTTGGTGTTGCTTGATACCTATTACCTGCTTGAGGAAATAGAGGCCGTCTTTTCCGTCTCCCTTCCTCTCAGTAGTAATTGCTAGAGTGGATGCAGGCAACATTTATGCAGCCTTCCCAAAGTTCGTGCTTATACCACAACCATGTTTACCAGCAGACTCTACCTAGAAGAGAACAGTACAGTAACCCCCTCCTATCGTGAGAGTTAGGGACGCACCTGCCCCACTATGACTGAAAATCTGCAATATGCGGATGCAGACCGGGTGGGGCTTGGGAGGCAGGGCTGCTCGGGCTGCTCCAAGACTTCTTGAGCACCACGGACGAGCGGCACTGGGGAATCTGATCCGCTGCCGCCGCTCACCTGGGCTGCTCCAAGACTTCTTGGAACACCCTGGGTGAGCAGCGTTGAGAGATCTGATCCCTGCGGGGGCTCGGGGAAAACAGTGCGCCACTTTTTAAACCCTTCCAGTCCCGGAGGCAAGTGACCAGGTTTTTAAAACCTTTTTTCCCCTCCCCCCCCAGGCTCCAGATGATTGGCGCTGGGGTGGGGAAATAAAGGTTTTTCTCCCCCACTCCAGCGCTAATAAGCTGGAGCCACAGCACATACTGCAGTCCCATGATACAGCAGGGCCGCAGTACATGAACTGCAAATTGCCGGGGGGTTACTGTACCTGTTTCTGCTACATCAGAAAACAAAGAAAATCCCCCCAAAAAAACCCATACATTATCAGTCTGAAGCTACTTGGATGAGTAGCAAAATGTTGATCCCACTAGAAAAGAAGTCCATTTGCCATGACTCAGCTCCCAGATAAGCTCAGAATCTCCACGGACGTATTTGATAGTAATTCAAGATAAAATCAATAAGAAAAGGACAAAATCCTGTCCATCTTGGTGTGATATAAAGTTCTGAGCTTTACACCTGGCAACAGGGAATTAATTGTGCTATGCAACTGTGCAATGTGTCAGTGGAACTGCTTAGGGGAGAACACTTTTGCTTCAGCACTCTCACAACTACCATGGGCACAGCCTCACACTGTGCTCCTAGTTGTGCAGCAGGATTTTGGCCAAGGTGTGCAGAAATAAGACCATCACATGGACAGAAGAATCTTGGAGAACTATTTGTATCCAGCACAATATCATTTAGAGGTGATGATATCCAGGTGGGAAAGAAAGAACAACAATAGGAGCCTTGATTGGAAAGCCGGAAAGCCTTCTTAAGCAACTAGCTTTAATTGTGTGGAACAAATGCCTGTCTGCTTAATTTGAAACTGCTCCAGTACTTCTCAGAAAACTCAATAGGTACAAATTTCATAATTCTGATACGTTATACACCACTTATTTTGTATAACCCTGTCCATTTCATTCACAAAGCAGATTTGCTGTTTTGGCCAGACTGCTTTTTTTCCTTTGGGAAACTCTATCTGAAGTGCAGGTAAGGTTGCCAGAGGGAAGGGACCACACTCTGCTCAGAGAACACGTGGCATTATTAATGCCTTGTACAATTTTTACTGGCCAGAAAGGCCAATAAAGAAGGAAGTCTGATCTTGTTATGAAGGGAGAATTTTACTGCAGTTGATATTTTCCGTCTTTTTAAGTCAGAAAAATTCAAAATGTGGTGATTGGAATGGGCAACTGGAGGTCTGGAGGTTTCACAAACTCACCCGGCACCTCCACTATTGGGAAAGCTCAGCCCAGGTTCTAGTGGTAACTCCCCCACCCAAAAGCAGGGCTTCTGGAGAGGGTGGGGCAAGCATAGCAGTCGCAAGTAAACATGGCAGAATTGCCTCTATGCCCCCTAATGAGCAAAAAGGGGACTTGCTGAGTAATTAATTTGGGGGTAGGAGTGGGTTTATGGGTTCTGAGAGCCTGACAAGACAAGCTAATTTGCAGTTAATCAAAGGCATCTTGGCTTCTCACAACAATGGGGAAAGGACCCACAAGGCCTAAACCCTTAACAAGCCTCATCCCATCATGATAAACCACGACCTTATGTTTTTCTTGTACCTTAACTAAACGTTTGGCCTACTGAATTTAAAGTTTAGCCTGACCCAAATACCACGGGGACTGTCAGCCTACCAGCTTGACCTACTTTACATTTTATCTTAAAAATTCAATATAACACCATGCGGTCAGTTTTAAAAGCTGTTCAAAACTACTTTTTATTTTATCAAGACTGACTGCTGTTGGCAATTATTAAAACACGACAAGGGAGATGTTTATGCAGGGATTTGTAGCTAACATGTTTTCCCAAAAACAAACAAAGAAAATATTCAATTTGCCCAAAAGAGAATTCAATTTACCTGAAAAAGCATTACTGTAGTATCTGGAAAGAGTTTGCATAATATCTTTAGAATGCTGGGTCCAGGGAGCAATTTTTCTGTATGTTTTTACTCGATGCACAAGTTGAGAACCACCATATTGGAGTGACAGTGTATCCCCATGATCCTCATACAATTCTTCAAATAATCTAAAGTACGCAGAACATCAGTAAGAACTCAGACATAAAGAGCATCCATACACAACATACTGCTGACCAGTTCGAGGACATACCAAAATATGTCCGAACAAGAAGCAGTTTCTGATTTGCAGAGCAATATATGATCCCTTATCACACCACTTAAAAGATCCTTGTCGGGCAGTGGTTAAACTGCAGTACTGCAAACCAAGGCTCTGCTTAGGACCTGAGTTCAATCTAGACAGGCTTCCGTAGCTGGCTCAAAGGTGACACAGACTTTTAGCCTTCTGAGGTCACATTGTGTACACGGTTCAATGGGGGAAACTGCCCAGAAAGTGTTTTAAGTGCTATGGAGTGGTATATAAACAGCACCCTTTGTTTTGCATTTAAATGGAAAAAATTCTATGCTTCATCATATTAGGAATTCCCCAAATATATTCATTCCTTAATTGCCATTTGTTTAGATTACTTATTACGTGAATATATAACTTCTCCTGAAAGGTGGTCAGAAACGACAACTGGTGCATATTGTGGTGGGTAGATTTCTGCCAGCAATATATAGACCATCTTAAATAAGCCTTGACCTAATGCACCAGCTTGCCTTTTGTTTCCAAGTACAATTCTGGGTACTGGTTCTAACCTACAGAGACCTGAACGGCTCAGAACCAGGATTTGTAAAGGACCACCTCTTACCACATGGACCTATTGATAACTTATAAGCATGCTCATAACAGTCTTCACATGCCCCACCTCCTAGAGAAGAGAGGCTGGAAGGAAATTGAGGCAGGGCCTGTTCATCAGTAGCACCCCAAGTATAATATCTATAATATGTTTTGTAAGATACCACACATTATAATACGTTTGTTCTTGTCATGTGCCATCAAGCTGGAATCAACCTATAACAATTGTAATAGGGGTTCAAGGTACATAAGACATTTAATAAGTGGTTTAAACAGCTCTATACACAAGTGGGTTTTTGTGGCTGAGTGGGGATGTGAACCTAGGTCTCTTGGGTCATATCCACACCACACTAATACAGTGGTGCCCCAGGTTACAAACGCCCTGGGTTATGTAATTTTCGGGTTACGAAGGAAAGTCCATTGGGGGGGAAATGTGCTTCAAAATGCAATGCCTCCCGGCTCCCTTTCGGGCTAACTAAAATTGGCTCTCACTGTGCATCTCAAGCTCCAGTGGATGACTCTGACCTATATCCTCAAGGGGATGAACTGGGGAATTAGGTTGGGCACAGGAGGACCAGTGGCGGATGATCAAGCATTGTGAAAAAAGTACTGCACCCAGGATGCATTGCACGCGTTTTGGGACTGTTCTGAACTTCGTTGGTGCATCTCTCAAGCGGTGGAAAGGTAGGGGGCTGATCTTTGTCATTGTCATGCCTTTTTCTGTGCATTCTGCATTGCATGGCATTGCATTCATTGCATTGCATTGCATTGCATTGCGGGGGGAGGGTGTGTGTGAGCTGATCTTCATCATTTCTATGCCTTTTCCTGTGCGTTCTGAATTGTGGGGTGTTTAAAGAGCTTTGAACAAATAAAAGACTTTTTTTTTAAAAAAAATCTGACCTCCAGAATGGATTAATTGGTTTTCCATGCATTCCTATGCGAAACCGTGCTTTGCATTACGAAATTGGAACCCCCTAAAATTTAGAAACATTCAGGGATATGGGGGCTGAGTTATGACGGGGGTGTCCCTAGGGAAAAAAACCTAATTGCAATCATATGTGAAGCAGCAGCAGCCTTATCTCCTACTTGATCAGCTTTGGAGTAGGTTTTTTCCTAGGGGGACCCCATTTGGAGCTTCATAACTCAGCCCCCTTACCCCCAAATATTTCTAAATCATTTTCTGAAGGTACCCCTGCTCCTTTGGAGTCCCAAGGTAAGAAAACTTTGATTGCATATTTTTAAAATATTTTGAGTACATATTTTTTTACAACATGCACTCAAAAATTACTTACCTTGGAGGCATCAAAGTAACAGGGGTACCTTCAGAAAGCGATTTTAGGGAATCCCCTGAAATTTGGAGACATTTGGGGGTAAGGGGGCTGAGTTATGAAGCTCCAAAGGGGGTGCCCCTACACTTTTTCATTGGAATCATATGGGAAGTGGAGGCACCGCTATTGCTCGCCCGATCAGGACTTGCCTTCTGCTGCCCTCCCCAAGCCGTTCAAGCACCAAACTGGGAAACTTATTGACTCGAGTATAAGCCAAGGGCATTGTTTTTTTCAGGCAAAAACAAGGACTAAGAAACTCAGCTTATACTCGAGTATATATGGTAATTAGCAGTATAACATTATTCAGAAGTTTTGACTGAGAAGAAACAAGTACAGATCAAGTAGAGACTGATCCCTCATAGCCTTTTCCCAACAGAGTTGTGCTCGTATCTTCCAGATAAATTGTACTACAATTCCTATCATTCCAAACCATTACGGTCACAAGAATGCACTAAGGTGAGGAACCACCTTCAAATTCATATTCCACAATCTCAATGGTACAGCAGAAAGGGCTCAGTTCTTTTTATTCTTCTTTCTTTAAAGGAAATGCATTTTATCTCATAAGGGGGGCATATTAAAGAGTTTTATTTTTGTTCTTTACAAGCAAAATCATGTGAATTAGCTTGGTTTACTCTCTGTTGATATTAGTATTTTTAAACGGCCCTGGATAGAGATATCCATCTATAGAAATTGTGTCTGTGAAGATTCTCATCCAGGCCAGGTTATCTGGAAGTAGAGTCATGGCAACTGGACTTCTCTTGTCAGATTGAAACGTTTCGCTACCCATTTTTAATGGGTGTGGGAAGGGCTGCAGAGGTGTAACTTACACACCTGGCCATTGTCCAGCTAGTGAGTCTATTTATATCAGGTTGAAGTGAAACCAAATGCCACTTGGATGAGTTGCAAAATGTTTCCATCTCACAAGAAACAAAAATCCATGATTCAACTTCCAGATCTCCAGAAATTGTGGTTTTGGTTTCTTTGGTTTGCATAAATAATTGCTAATAATCATAAATATTTGTGTATTTATAATTGCAGAAATTGCAAAATATTATATTACACATTGTATGAATACTTCAACCTACAAATTACAAAAAAGGAAATAATTGTATAATATAGGTAGACTCTTAAATCTCGGCATTTTTCATTAAAATCAGTAAGAGAAGACAGCTTTAAAAGTATCCAGATACTGTCTGAGGGACTAATACATAAAAAGGACTTAAATATTTATATTTTACTGAACTGAACTGAACTGAAATGACACGGACAGAGGAAGGGAAAGTATCAACAATAAAAAAGTAATGTGCTACCTTTCTATTACGTAGTGCTCACTCTCTCTAAATAAAACTCTTATGAACTTCTTAAGGTTTCTTACCTAACAGCATCTGTATCAAACTGCAGATTTGGTTTATCAATTAGTCCTAAAGAATAAAGTTGATAGGCCAAAGCACATTTCCCAACCATAAACTGGGCTGTGTTAGTACGATCCAAGCAATCAACACAATTGGTTCGAAGAACTCCTGTCTAAAAAGGTAGAGAAAGTAACAAATACAGAGCCTGTAATTAGTGTGAAATCGCTTAATCTATGCCAAATCTTCTGATGATAAACACACTTTTTGTCCTATCACGCCACAATCCATTGCAGTAAAGAGGCATAATCCTAAAAATTGTGTGCATGGTTCATTGGTACAAATTCTCTTACAGTTGCCACCTGGCTGTTTCTGCACATAATCTGGGCTACTTGGTGTTGCCTTCCCATGCCTCCAACAAAACTGTTGAATGCCTAGCTGAAGTCTCCCCTCATGACAACAGAATTCTGCTCTGAGACATTATAACCAAAAGCCTCCATCTTGATTATAAGCATACAGCTTATGAAATTAAGATTGGTTTACTGTGGTGCTCTGAGGCATCTCCACTGTCAAAACCATCTTCGCCTCCTATTGCTCCCTCCCTGGTCCCTAGGCCCACGAGTCCCACATGTGTCTGTGCAAATGACTTGTCAATGAAAGGCCTTGTCACCACTAAATCTTTGATAGAGCCCAGGTGCAGCTAGATCCAGGACTCATCTGACACAAGCCTCTAGCAGGCATGTTTTGGACCACAACTCCCAGAATTCTAAGCTTAAATTGTCAATGGCAAAGGACTGTGGGAGTTGTGGTCCAAAACATCTGGAGGGCTGAACTTTGGACATGCCTGCTCTACAGGATCCCACCCCGCAAGACAGTACTCCACAGCAGAATCAGGCCCTCGGTGGCACTGTCTGTGGATGAAGGTCAGGTCTTTGTTGATTGCAGGATTGAGGCTTTAAACTCTGGCAATACCATAATCAGGTTCATGGCATGTTTTGACAGGCTTTGGCCCTTATTGAATTGCTACTTGTGTTTCCTATCTTAGACTGGTCATTTCTACTTTGAAAGGCAGACTGTCACTCCCCAAGAGTTCCTCCAAGGTTGGTCTTGTTGCTATGGAGAATCAGCTGGAAGCTAGAACTGCCATAGACCACCTGGTCTGTTCTCTGCCTGACTCTCTGTCAGTGCTTCTTCCTCTGTCCATTTCTATCTGACTTCCCACTCTCTGTTGGAAATGTGAATTATATATAAGTCTGTGAACTACTTCCCCTCCCCAGCCAGCAACACTGTAAGTGTTCTGAGGGTAGTTCTCAGTTGAGTTTCACAGAGATACATTTCCTGTTTTCTGGCAATAAATATATACATGGTCATCCCAATACTTAACCTGGAATTATTTCAAAGGCAGCTAATGCATACAAGGCCTCAATATAACAAACTGGAGAAATTTAAAAGGAACAGTAACTTATGGACATAACTAGCATGTATTACTAATAAAATACTAGTGCAGGAAAAAATGTATTGAACCAAGGCCAAGGAAAACTGTTAAAAAGCTTTCAAGGCTTGATAGCAAATAATGCAATTTAATAATATATTTTTTAAAAAAAATCAATTTCAATACCTGTAGCCGGCCAGTGGGAACAACAAATCCTCCTAGGTCATTCCACCTGTAATACAGAACATTGTATCTTATAATATAAGGGATTTATGTGGTAAGGATCATGCTCCAACTGATGTCTGTCAATAAAACAAATTCCCATGAAAATACGTCTATAGAAATTTACAGTACATGAATTAAATCACAGGGGAGGTAAATATGTAGATATTTAATTCTAGTACTTTTGCTTTAAAGGGAGGGCTTGAGATGCTGCCTTAAACCTCACCTAATAACCCCTGATAATGGACACAGCTGTGAAAGATTGTGGGGTGGAGGAGACTTATTTACAAAGGCCACAGTACTGAAATAGGTGAAGGAAAAGTTGATTTTAACAGACCTAATTTTCCATTCAAAAACATTTTTTATTGGACACTACTGATCTACTGGATACTGCAACAGAAATCAGTAAGCATATTTCCTTCTCTTTCTCTCACATACAGAGAATGTTGTCATAGAGCAAAAATACATTATACCATGGCACCTGCTTCATTTCTGGCTTCGAACCCTGAAGTGTTATCGTTCTGTTGGCAAGTCGTAAACGGATGAGCAATCTCTTTTCCAGAACAGAACTTTATTCACAAAAATGCTGTTTTTCTGTAAATGCCCCAAGACTGAGAATTGTTACCTAACTTCCACTTAGCTCCATTGTCAGTATATTTACTGGCAAATGCAATCAGTATATACGGTAGATGCCGTTGTATGTTTTTGAACCTCAAGACAAATTCTTCTCATGAATAGCTCATATTGTATCTTCCAATAAATGAACTACCAGTTAATATTATATAATACTCTTTAACAATGACTTATTTACATTGAATAATACATGAAAATACATTAACAAGAAATTCCAAATGACTGTATGCAGCAAATCAATAAATGTGAAACTCTTCTCAAATTGTTCTATACATTATAATGGATAGCCATCCAATACAAGTACAGTTTTGCGGAATATATACATCCAAGATGCCTCTTTTGCTTCTTCCTTCCTTCTGAGATACAGCGTACCAGTTTGCCGAACAGTACACAAAGAGCACTATAGTTCCATAACTACTACTCAGATCTAAATGATAAAAGTCAAAGATGATGAAGAACACAAATGGGTTTGTATTCATATGGCAATGCACTGGATCCTTGGAAAACAAAAAGGCTCTTCCTTTTGATGGAGAAAACCAAGGTCCACCAGACATTCCTTGATGAAGGCACTACAGCTAATCTTGCCTATTAGATCATCCAGTTAACAGAAGTTGGCTCTGTGCAACTTTGGTTCCACCCATGGAGAATGTCTGGCTTTTGTGTTCGGAAGAGGGGGCTCACCTGCCAGATTTCAAATTACCATTTGTATTCCCTGAATAGTTTATGGCAACCTTCCCCTATCTAGCATCTTGCAAATGGGTCTACAAGTCCTATCAAGCATTTTCACAAGCCACGAGGGCTAGAATCTATAGGAGCTTGGAGTCCAAACCATCCAGATGGTACTAAGTTGGGAAAAGCTATTTCAGAGAAACTTGATTAGGAATCTTGCTTTGCCGTATGCCAAAGCACATAAAATGAACATTATCTATTAGTGAATATTCCAGTCTGGTGTGTTTTGTTTCCACATGAATGCATCCTTTACTCAAAAGAAGAATATATTGTCTCTTACAAGAGTTGTACTTTTTCACTGAAGTAGCAAGGCAAGTCAAGCCTGAGAAAAGCTCCTCTTCAGGGCCTGACATGAGAGGTTTAATTCAAATTTCCTTTCCTCCCACCTCACATTAAATAACACTTCCATCAGTCGGAAATATGTCAAGTAGGAGACAGTTTCCTGCAAGCGTCTGCATTACAGTTTGGCTCCTACCTCTGGATTACAGCTTTCCTAATGCTGACCCCCTTTTCCTTCCAGGCAGTCATTGTTAATTGCATTTTAGGTCTTATGCTATGACAGCCATGGTTGAAGGGCAGCCAATTCATGCTTTATTCATAAACAAATAGCTGTATTAAAAAGCCCCAATAGGCTATTGTAAATTAGCAGATTATCGTGCAAATTAAAAGGCTCAGTTGTTTCAAACAGCACTCTGACACTAGTACAGGCAAATAACTGGATAATGATGGACAAGAATATCTTCACTCTAGAACAATGAGGCTTCATGAATCAAAACCAGTCATTCAAACTTCATGGAATAAATCAACTGCAATTAGTTTCTCTCAGTGATACTTACGGGTTGTGAAATTGACACTTTCTTTTCGTTGGGACCTTGGTGTTTCAGAGAAAAGGTTACATATTGGCTGGGCATGGTTCATCTCAGAGATGAAGCACAATGCACAAGAGCACTGTCTTGTTGACATGACAAAAGACTTCTTCAACCATCTGTGCCAGTGGTTCCCAACCTTTAGTAACCCAAGTGTTCTTGGATGGCAACTCCCAGTAACCTTCATCACTAGCTGTGCTAGCCAAGATGTCTGGGAATTACAGTCCAAGAGCAGTTGGTTTACCCAAGGTTGAGGACCACTGATCTATACCCACTGCTTAGCTTTCTGTTTTGAAGGGGCAATTATCTGGCAGTTTTCAGATCACCCAGAAATGCTTACATGGTAAGCTACTCTTTGTACTCCCCCATAAAGATATAGATGTGGATATAAAGACAAATAGACTGCTTTGAGTTCAGTGGAATAAAACAACTGCAAGTAACATCCACCAGGTGCCATGTCTGGAGCAGCCAGAAAAGCTGAGAGGACTTCAATTACTGCACTTAGAACCATGTGGCATCACCTCCCAAGAAAGCAAAAACTGCATAAATTAAAAAAAAGGGGGCATGTGCTCGTGACCCAATTCACAAAGCACTACTTGTATTTTAAGCAAAACCATGAGTTACAAATTATGGTAATATACAAAACATGATGTTCATTTGGCCACTGATGGGATGAAGACTTCAAACTACTCGAACCATCTTTAAAAATAATTACACAGATCACACATACATACTTTTCATCTGGCCGCAAGACACTGCAGTAGGAGTCAGGACGATTGACAAAGAAACCAGTTTTCTTCACCACATTATCTGCAATCACACTCAGTCTATCAAGGACGTTACACAGTTTGCTAGGAGGGAATAAAGAAAAAAAAAACACTGAATGCATGAACCTATGTCTTCCTTGCCAAAAAATGTCCACAATTAATTCACTTAGGTTTACATTGATTTCTTCTGCATTTTGCATGCACTGAGTTCAAAATAATGTTTGTTACAGTTTTAAAAAGACAAATGCCAGTGGAGAAATGGAATCCATGCTCTTATAAGTAAAAGTGATCCTTCAATATTTACATCATTGTCAGGAGAAGGGTTCACGGGCAATCATGCAGCTCAGGGCAAGTTATTCATCTATACATTTTTATTTAAAATATTTTATCTGACCTTTCTTCTACTTACAGAAGTACAGCAAAGAGAGGGGCAACCTGGCCTCCTGTGGGGGGGGGGGTAGAACTGGGGAGCAGCAACAGAGAAGGCCCTCTCCCATGTCCCCACCAAGCGGACCTGTGAAGGTGGTGGGGCCTCTCCTGGTGATCTTAACATCAGAGCAGTTTCATAAAGGGAGATGCTGTCCTTGAAATAGTTTACAACCAGCCATTTAAGGCAGGGGTGTCCAAACGTTTTGCAAGGAGGTGGAAATGTGTGGGGGCTGACCATTCAGCTGCATTTGACCCTTGGGCCGGACTTTGCACAAGCCTCTAGGACATGCAAGGAAGCGTGGGGGACACTGCAGTAACACAGCTGGGGGCAGGTAGGCTGGGCAGGTGGCTGGGGGGATGGACAGAGGAAGGGAGGCAGGCAAACTGTAAAACTGCAAGCTGACGTCTCCATCTGGTATGGGGAGAGGCCAGCTGGCGGAGATGTGGGACAGGTTGAGCGGTTGGGGAGAAGAGGTCCCGGGCCACTTGAAATTTGAAAACGGGCTGCATTTTGGTCCCCAGGCCTGACTTTGGACATGACTGATTTAAGGCTTTATAGGTTAAAACCAGCACTTTGAATTGTGCCTGAAAATGGAACAGCAGCAAAAAAAAAACTGCTTTAACAGTGGGGTTATGATGGATAAGAAAGGCAAAAGAAAACGAGGTAGAGGCATATTGGACCCTCTGATTTCCGGATACATTGACCAATACAAATGGCAGGGTTTCCAAATGTTCAATATACTGTACACTAAATGAAAACGTCTGAAACAGAAATTCATTTGTATTACAGTGGGCCCTTGTATAACAAGCAGCTTGTATAACATAAAATTTGTACAACATAAAAATTCTGGAGATAGGGGAAATTTGCTTAACATAATCAATCACCTATGGGCCAAATCCGCACAACATAAAGCAAAACAAGTGTTCTGCTTATATACCGCCCCATACCACTATAAGTAGTCTCTGGGCGGTTTACAATTTTTTAATTACAGTGTGCAGGCTACACATTGCCCCCCCCCCAGCAAGCAGGGTACTCATTTTACTGACCTCGGAAGGATGGAAGGCTGAGTGAACCTTGAGCCTGCTACCAGGGATTGAACCCAGGTCGTGAACACAGTTTTACCTGCAGTACAGGCATTTAACCACAGCGCCACGAGGCTCATTGCTCATAAAAATGGGATTACTCCATTTTCAATGCATTCCTATGGGAAATTTGTATAAAGGAAAATTGCTTAACACAATTTCATTTGGAACGAATTAATTCCTTTATACAAGGTACCACTGTATCTACAAAACGAGTTCTCTGAAGAAACGGTCTAGGGAAAAGGGAGTTTAGTATTTATTTATTTATTTATTTATTTATATACCGCCTGGTTCCCAAAGGGAACTCAAGGTGGTATACATAATAGATAAAAGCCTTGTTCTTATTAGGCTTGTTCTTAAGTAAGAAGTGCTTTACACAATTGTTTGGTTTTTAATGCTCTTGCTCTAGAGATTAAAAAACAGCACATACCTCTTAGTGTATTTAGCCATGTCCCAAGGAATATACACAATAGCATGCTCAGGCGGTAAAAACTGATTAAGGTAGGTCACAGCAGCCACAAGTTCCTCACTCAATATCCTTTCATGTTTCCTTTTTTCACGCTCCTTCAAAGAGAACCATTAATTGAACATTATATACCTGCATGGTGGAAGTAAATGCACAGGATAAAACAGAGCACACATACTAGCAGATATAATACAATTCTAGTTGCTCTTGTGTCGTTACAGTCGTGACCGACTGTTTGTGACCCCATGTCCATGGAGTTTTGATGGCAGGAATAAAGGAGTGGCTTGCCAGTTCCTACTCCAGGCGCCTAAAGCACCTGGTATTCCCTGGTGGTCGCCCATCCAAGTACTAGCCAGGCTTGACCCTGCTTAGCTTCCGGGATTAAGTGAGATCAGATATGCTCAAGGCATCTATGCTAAAACACTGTAAAACAGGAATCGCCTCTGACTTCCAAAGTGAGGGGCAATTCTTTGAGAGAACCATGAAGGGCAATAAGCATGACAAAGCCACAGAAAATGAACCATTAGTTCAGACCTGCTCACACAAGTCAACCCAAAAGGCAAGGTTGTGAGGTCTTACAGCAGTGGTGCCCAAACTTCGGCCCTCCAGATGTTTTGGACCACAACTCCCACAGTCCTTTGTCATTGGCAATACATGCTTGGAATTCTGGGAGTTGTGGTTCAAAACATCTGGAGGGCCAAAGTTTGGGCACCCCTGTCTTAGAGCAGTGGTTCTCAACCTTCCTAATGCTGCAACCCTTTAATACAGTTCCTCATGTTGTGGTGACCACCAACCATAAAATTATTTTTGTTGCTACTTCATAAATGTAGTTTAACTGAAGTCTGAGAGTACCACACCCTTGTTTACTACCAAGTAGTGCCCGCCCTCCCCCGTTCCAACAAGGCTGCCAGGAGCTCAACAGGGGAAAGACCGGGAAGTAACGAGGCAAGGGATAAAACAGTCGCAAAGATGAATTTGAGCCTGCTGGGGGAGCAGTGGGCCCTCCTTTACACCTGAGTAATCCCTTCCTGAAGCCCAGCACTTCCCTCCCCGCAATGATTCCTCCCTACTCACAATGGGACAGGTGTGACTTGACACCCACGGCAAAGCTCCTGTAATGCAGGGATCACGTGTGCGTGTCTGCACCTGAGGGACTGGGTGCTGTGTGTGTGAGAGAGAGTGGGAGAGAGAGAGAGAAAGAGAGAGAGAGAGAGAGATGTGATCCCTGGACCGATTCGCTGGACTTGCGTTCCTTCTTGTGGGGCTTTCTCCTTCCTGCACGTGGGAGGGCGCCTCCCAAAGAGAAAGTGACCGGCTCAGGAGGTGGCGCCCGCGAGGAAGGAGTGAAAGTAACCCGGGCAGACAGGTGACACAAACTCACATGCAGGCAGCTGACACAATGGGACAAAGACCAGGGCCAAGCCAGAAAGGCAGTGCCAAGCAAGGACTTGGGGATTGCATGGCAGGGGGTGATTTGGAGGAGGAGGAGAGGGAGGAGGAGGAGGAAAGGTGCCAGATCCCCAGAAGGGGGGGGGGACAGACGGAAAGAGTGGAAAGGTGGCAGAGGCAGACAGGGGGGGAGGTGCGTGGTGGCATGTGGGGCCCCCTGTCCAGCCCGGAAGAGTGATGCTGGTTCCTCCTGGGCGGCTGCCTCTAGCCCTGGGCACACCCTCACTCCATGGGATGTAGCAGCCGCAGTTGCGCTCCTTCTGCTGCACCTCGGGGCCCCAGTCCTGCTGCTGTTGTGGTTGGGGCTGGGGAGCAGTTCCTAAGACCATTGGAAATATGTGTTTTCCAATGTTCTTAGGTGACCCCTGTGAAATGGTCATTCGAGCCCCAAAGAGGTCATGACCCACAGGTTGAGAACCGCTGTCTTAGAGAGTATTTTTATTTCAGATATATCAATGGAAACAAGACCAATAACTATACTTTACTCCTTAGGGAGAGGGAGGGAAGGAAGAAGGGAAGGCAGAGAAAAAAGATGGAAAGTGAGAGACACAAAAGGAAAAAAAGAAACATGAAAGTTAGTTACAGGATTAGTTACTGTATGTTATCATTCTTATAATCCCTTTGGCTTTGAGTAGGGTTCATGGCAAAGGTGTGTAGCTCTCTGTTCTATTTGAATATCAAGAACAAAATGTAGCTGTGTTTAAACTGGTAGAATAGAAGAAAATCTTATTACAAATGTTTTGGTACGGAGATAATGAGAATTTTAAATACGGTAAATAGGATAGGATGTTACTTTCATATAGTTATATTGTCACAGAATAGTGCTTCTCATCTGTGGATGAGTAAAGAGCTTATGGGAAACATAAATAACCTTGTGTGTTTTCAATGTAAAAGGTGTACAGATTTTCAGTGCTGAGAATTCCCAAGGCATAGCAAACCTTTCTGATGCAGTTTAAAATTCAATTTCTCCACTTACCACTCTGGAGTCATTGCAAAAAAACATTTTTAAAAAATGAAGAAGTTGCAGAGTTTACAAAATGAATAGTGAAGCATTATTTCTTCCTAATCATTGGAACTAATGATTCTCCCGATCACAGTCAACATGCTTATGTCACCTGCCTTTATGTTAGCGCCTATGTCTACTGCATAACCTTTGTTCATTCAGATTGAAGAAGTGACAGAATTTAAAAAAATAGGCAAATTACAAAGGAAATACTGTAGCAGTGTAGCAGAAAATTAAGAGCAAGGGGAGATCATAATAGAGGCAAACCACTGCTAGATACATAGATTATGTACTGAGAAGAGACAAATATCATATATATATACATGGAGAACATTTTGGGAACTTTTTAGGGAAGTCTGCTTTTAAAAGAATAAAAAAATATGCTTTTATTGACAGCTTTCTCTCATGTAACAGATTTTTTGGGTGACAAATTTTGAACCCGAGCCAAATGCCAAAGAGAGAAATCCCACCCCACTTCATCATCTCCACCCTATTGTAACACTGGGTTTCATGGCCCTCTGCAACAGGTTTTCAGGAGGTATAAGGGAGCCGCAATGAAGAGAGGGGATGATTGATTCTGGCGCAAATAATTCGATCTAACGTTTAGTACATGACTGAATTCAGGCCTAATATCCCCTCCCCCTGCCAACCCTCGCTCCGATTCAAGATTTTTTGTGTTCTAGAATAAAGATTGTCAAAATATATGCCATGAAAACATAATTACATAAATGAAAAGGAAAACCTAATCCACTAATCACGACCTATTTCTATGTCAAACTGAGCAAGCACATGTATTTTAAGAAAACAAAAAGCAGAACCCATTGACCTTATATATAAATACTTCAATTAGAAAGACTCTGGCTGAACTAAATCAATGCTTACTCACATGTATAGGGCAATATTCTTGCACACACACTTGAACACACAAATGTGAAAAGAGCATTAATTTTAACACCCTAGTATTGAACACCGACAGGGAGACACATTGTTAGCCACACTCCAAGAGCTCTGTGAATAAGGGCAGATAATGATTCACGTGGCAGCGTCACGTGAGCCAAGACACACATTATAGTTCTAACCCAATTTAAAAATATAAGAGGCACAATTATTTTGCTGTCCCTCATTGTTTACAACAGCCTTATGCCCAGGTTCTTAAAGTCACATGGACAAATTAAAAAAAAACTTAAACTAAAAATTGTTTACATGTTATTTGATAGATTTATGAAGTTCAACTTCCACATTATACACAGACACAGAGAAAGAGGATCAAATTCCCAGGATGACAACGTGCAACTGAGAAGAAATCAGAGAACCTGATGAAAAAGATGGCACGTCATGAATCCCATCTGCGCTTGGGCTCATTAAAAAGATCAAGAATAAAGAACAGCCCTTGGAAATCACCACATGTTAGCTTTTCATGTTTACTTCCATATCGGAGCCATCAGAAGTTTGAGTTGTCACATGATGTTTTCATTGGCAAACAAGTGGAGCCTTGCAAAACTCAGATAACTGAGACTTTTAACTTTCACTCTTGGCCCCATTTAACATTTTCATTCTCTTAGCAATCAGATAGCACTTTGTGCCCACTCAGTACACTTGATCTTGCCTGGATTAGGCCGAGGAACTCCTTTCTCAGGGTTTTCCCCCTTGACATTTGTTGTACTTCTGTAAGCTTCAGCACTTCTGTAAGGGCACTAGGTGGGAAGAGTGTCATACATTACCTAACCCTGTGGCTGAGACTACCTGCCCAAGACTAAAGCACCACAAGGGCTCCAGACTACGCTCACTTCATACATATATATATAAACTAGTAAAGTAGGCCATTGCACAAATATAATGTTTGGAAATGGGGGGAGGGAGATCTAGAACATATAAAAACAACACCACACACACCAACATTTTCGAATAAACCCAGTCAAAAAGGCAGTCTACTTGACAGAGATTCTCACTGTACAGGGCAGAAACCTGGGAACTAAACACACACAATAGCTGTTCTTTTATATCCACTCTGTTGATTCTGCCACTTCTTCAGCTCGTCACACCTATATCTATCAATTTATTTATTTATTTATTTATTTATTAGGCTTATATACCCGAAGGAACTCCGGACGGTTTACAACAGAGAAAAAAACAAATGTAAAAAATATCAAATAGTTAAATAAAACAATTTAAAAACAAGAGACAATCAAAAAACCAAAACAGCTGGTAGATAACAGATGGCGGGGAAAAAATAAATTTTAGTCACCAAATGCCTCTCGGAAAAGCAAGGTTTTTAATGCCTTCCGAAAGGCTGACAGGGATTCTGCAAGGCGCACTTCGCTGGGGAGATGGTTCCACAGAGTAGGGCCAGCCACAGAGAAGGCTTGTGTATGGGTGGATGTTTTTCGAGCCTCCCTGGGTGTGGCCACCTGCAGCATGTGCGCCCGCGACAACCTAGTCCGTCAGGCCGATGTTGACCGCTGGTCGATCCGCTCTGTTATTAACAGCTCCTAGTTCATATGAGAATAGCCCCTTTATGCCTGTATACTGGATATGGATGGATGGAATTTATTTATTTATTTATTTATTTATTTATTTATTTATTTATTTATATACCACCCATCTTCCCAAAGGAACTCCAGGCGGTTAACAACAACAGTAAATAAAAGCAGTCAGAAGAAACAATCTGTGCTAGAATTTATTAAGAGAAGCCTATCTAGCGAGCTTAGAGTATGTGTGCCATAAAAACTGAGTGTCTCTAAAGAAGTTATTTGTAATCAGTGATGTGCCTTCATATTCAGAATTCACCAAATAATGCAGTATTCAGATAGTTCTGAATAGACCTGAATTTGGTACAGTCATCCCCCACCATTTCGCTTTTCATATACTACGGTAGGTATACGGCGGCACCACAGTATATGAAGGCAAGGGCTCCTGAGGCAAGCTGCATGGGCCTGTTTGAGACCTCCTACACTTACCCAAGGCCTGGCACTGCCCCAAACAGGCCACCGACGGGCTTCCCAGGCCTGTCGGAGGCCCCAGATGTGGTTTCCGGAACACCGGAAGTGCCTTTGGGATCGTCCAAAACCACTTCTGAGGCCTCTGACAGGCCCGGGAAGCCCATTCAGGGCAGTGCCAGGCCTCAGGTAAGTGTAGGAGGCCCCAGATAGGACCCTCAGTCCCGACCCGACCCAGCACCCGCATATCACAGAATTTCCATTATTGTGGGTCAGGTCGGATTCCCTAAGCCCCGTGATAGGTGGGGGATTATTCTACAGTAATGCCAAATATCTGTAACAATAATTCCTACTATTTGGAGTCCTATTCTTTCAATGTAATGGAGGGCAGTCACCGAGGGAAATGCAGCAGCAGTGAATGCTAGGTACAGAAAGGCACAGTTTGTCACAGACAATGCGAAAAATATATTAGCAGCACTGCAGGCTGGGAAGATGAAAGGGCATTCCCATTGCTCCGAGTTCGATCAGTATGGACAATACTGCCATTTCCAAATACCTAAGAACTGCTGGCTCTTGATGCACATGTGTTTTGTTTGGATCAATCAATGGGAAGGTATCCGAGGACACAGGGAAATCCTTTCAAAATGGTTTGCCCATTTTGTGTTATTTAAAAGGGTGAAATAATGACTGTGCAGTATTCATATCAACTGTAATAGACTTCTGGATATCCAGAAATTCCAAAATTTTAAAATCCTGAATCCTGAATCTGAAGGACTATAACAAAGCCTAATTCCAAATATGAATTTTGGTGGTAGTGCACATTCCAAGAAGAAATCCATTTCAGACAGAGGCACACCAAAGCAAAGGTAAAGGGCGGTGGTCATCTCTGTATTCAAGCTGAAGAGCCAGTGTTGTGCAAGTCCGTGGCCATGTAGCTGGCATGGCTGCAAGGAAACACTGTTTTACCTTCCCGCTTTTTTTACAGCAGTAACTATTTATCTACTTGCATTTACATGATTTTGAACTGCTAGGTTGGTAGGAGCTGGGGCTAACAGCGGGAGCTCACTCTGCTGCGTGATACCTGGGATTTGAACTGCTGAGCTGCCAACTTTGTAGCTGACAGTTTTCAGCGCTCTAGCCTGAGTGCTGAGCCACCACGCCCCAGTTACCAAAGCAAAAGGCCTCACTAAAAAAATTATCTACACCTATATACTTAGCGAAGTCTGATACCACTTTAAACACCATAGGTCTGTGTTACATAAGCCTGGGAACTATATTTCAAGCTTCTGAGTACAAGTCAGAAGCAGGAGCTAAAACTACAGTACACACAAACCACTGCTCTGATCTCAAATTTATTGGTTCAAAGCAATGGAAACACAATGCACCAACAGCAAACAAGGCTATTTATTTATTTATTTATTTATTTATTTATTTATTTATTTATTTATTTATTTATTTATTTATTTATTTATACATACATACATACATACATACATACATACATACATACATACATACATACATACATACATACATACTCGTATATACTCGAGTACAAGAGCCGAACCGAGTATAAGCCAAGGGCCTAATTTTACCCCCCCCCCCCCAAAACTGGGAAAACTTATTGACGCGAGTACAAGCCAAGGGTGGGTTGTTGTTTTTTTATACGAACTCTAAAGGGGCTTGTTGGCAACATATGCTAGAATTGTGGAGGCAATTAGGGAATTAATACCATAGAGTAAACTCCCTGATTGCCTCCACAGTCCCTGCACAGTTGCCAATACTACCCCCAGCCCGTTTAGAGCTTCATAACTAAGTCCCCGTACCACTAAATCTTCCCAGATAAATCTTCTAGGCATATTTGAGACACCACAGGCCATTAATGGGGGGCAGATTCTGCTGAGATCTTCACACACACACCCCGGGCAGGCTAGTGAATAAGACCGAACAGAACACCGCCCCACCAGGCGCCCGTTGCAAACGGTGGGCAACCTCGCAGTCCGAAGTGCCCGAAATGCCACACCAAACCACCACCCAAGATGGAAACATGCAGCGACCCCCTCAACGAGACATCCAGGTGGCCAGCCAGAGGCAAGGCCACCAAAGCAGCAACAAGAAAATCCAGGCGGCCAGCAATCGAGGCGTCCAGCCAGCGGCGAGAGGGGTCAGCACGCAGACAAGCCAGCAGGTCAGGACCGACACGGAAAGCAAAAGGTAACCCTAGCTCCACCACCACCACCACCACCACCACCACCACCACCACCACCACTAAGGCAGTGGCATAAGGGGACCGACATCAAAAACTACAAAAATAAAAGGAAAAGAAATTAAAAATAAAATAAAAAACAAACTAGGGCCCGCGGCAGAGGCAAACACCCTTTGCCTGCCACCATCTTCCTTCACTAAGACCATGGATGCAAACAAGAGTAGAATGGCTTAGTCCCTCAGTACACCAACCCTATCCTTCCAAGTCATATTTTCCTGATGCAGAAAAAAAAGAGAGAGAAAATGATAAAAATAAAGGTAGGAACTAGAAGAGTAATAAAAGTGGGATGAAGACTATGATAAACCAATAAGGAGAAAGTAGAAGAAACAGAAAGAGAAGAAAGAGAAAAATAACATATTAGATAATACCTGTACAGCTTCCTTGGAAATCAGTAACCTTTGTCTTTTTATAGCACCACTTCAAAGAACTTGAGAAGAGGATTTGAAGTGTTTTTGTGGGGCATCTAGAAATAACTACGTAATTAGCTTTTACTGCAGATACGTAACTAGTGCTTCTCCTTACTCCCAACTACAGTGGTGCCCTGACATAAGAGCAGCTCGACTTAAGAGCAATTCAACTTGAGAGCAGAAAACTGTTGGCGTTCTAACTGCCACCTTACAAATTTTAAATATGGTCTGCTCGACTTACAAATATTTTTTTCCATTTTTTATTTTTAAACTTAGTTTTTCATTTTTTTTAGATAGGTACCCCGACTTAAGAGTAGTTCGACTTAAAAGCATGCATTCGGAATGGATTAAATTCGTATGTTGAGGTACCACTGTACTTGGAGAGTCCCCTGGGTAAAGAGACAAGCGCAGAGTTCTGCAAGATGAGGTTTCTTGAATGTCTATGCAAATCAGACATTAGGCCTCGTCTACAACTAGTACACCATCATACAAAAATTACTGAGGTAAGAAATGGTGTGAAACTTCAGGTAGTAGTTTAATTACAAAGATATAAACAGTGTGAAGTGGGAAACATACAAAAACAAATATGATTCAAGAGACCTTTTGAAATATTATACTTGGATAAATTAAAATTGTTATTGCTCTTCTTTCTCACGCACAACAGACTAAATGTTAGCTTAGAGCAGCTGCATTGCATACGGCTCGAAGGACGGCCAACTGGCAATTTTTAATAACAAATGCTCACTGCATCTAATGTATTAAAGAAGCATGACCAGCACCAGAAGGAGTATCTTGATGAAACAAGGGAATAGACTAATGAAAGCAGCTCTGCCCAGTCTGCATTTGTGTTTATAGATGCCCACAGCTTTCTAGAATACAGATAAAATGCCAAGATACATATCTGCTGAGCAAAAAAAACAAAAACAAAAAACCTTAGATCCTCTTTGCTAAAATCTTGTAACAGCCCACAAACTCTTGGTCATGACAAGATTTCTTGCTGCCATGATCAACAGATATTTTTAAATTAACATTTTGGTTCTGAATTTAAAGCTTCTTCCATCTGTTGCTTTCCTATTTTTTCAGCCATCCTCAGGGTTGCTTTGCATAGTTTTAATGACTCTTTCAGTCTCATATGCAGCATGTTCTCAATCTTTTTTACCTTTTAAAGAGCTCTGGCTCCAAGCACCCGTGTTGGCTCCAAGCCCTGCTCTACCAGTTGGATACAGTAATGTGAAGGTGTCGCATAGAAATTATAGCTACAGTCCCTTGCCTCCCTCTTTGGCTCTAGGTATGACATAGTCTGGTAATAAACCTGTGACTGCGCTGTCTAGAAAACATGGTAAGAATAGGTATGCAGGCAAATAACACCAGCAACACAAAGCACAAATGCTATTCGCTTCACAGTTCTTATATAAGGACACTGACCAGGCCATGAGGGATTATGAATTGTGAAAGAAGACCAGTTCTAGTAACCAGTCATGATGAAAAAGTCATTTATCTTTTCCCCCTTACATAGTTTGGACTTCTTAAATGAGATGTTCCCCTCATCTTGATTCACACTCTAAAGCCCTAATTAAGCACTTGACTTGATAAGGAAAAACTGGTATAGGATCAGCTAACTTGCAGTATGATGCCCATGTATTTGAAACATCCAAATGGTCTCCAAAAATTCTAGATAGAATGGTGACAAAGGAAGCGGAGCCTATCTGAGCCCTAGTATCATACCCAACCACACATCCCTTTTCAGTACCACACACTTTTAGGCTGAATGGCTGAATTAAGTTAATGACAACCCTCTTTAGAAGATAAAAGGAACAAAATCCATGTGAGACGGGTTTAGGATATTTCACTATTTCTTGTAACACAGCAGGGAGCTTCACACTTACAAACAATAGGAACCCCATATCCAAGGTGAATTGGTTCCTCTCTACCCACCCCCACAGATACTGAAATCCATGGATAATAGTGTACATTATATGGTACAGTAATACCTTGGTTAAGAATACCTTGGTTTAAAAGCACTTGCGAGACAAGCAAACATTTCTTCTAAATTTTGCCTTGATCAACAAGCAGTCTCTTGCAATACAGGAACTGGTGCAGGTCAATGATTACAAGTGAGCCAATGGTAGTCCCCCCCCCCCGCCCCCGATGGATTGTGGCTGTTTGTCGTGAACGCTCCATCTCAGGCAAGCCTCAAAAGCAGAGGGAGGAGAGAGCAAGGGAGGTTTCCCTTGTACCAGCCATGGAAGCTTTCAAAGGTGAGTACAGGTTAGGGGTTTGGTTTATTTTTCTTTATATTTTTCTTTAATTTGTTTTCAACATCCTGTCATATTTTTCAAACCATTTCTAGTCATGGGGCAGCGAGTCAAGTGTGTATAGGGCTACAAATTCCACTTTATTATTATCACATTAAAAACACAGCCAGTATCTAAACCATATTATAAACGTGGAATTGTAGCCAACTTCTTTTATGAGCTTTGGCATATTGTGTGTACAATATTTGGTCAGTGGAACCCCAGAACAAAACATCTGAGTTTCCTTTATTTCTTATAGGGGAATTTGCTTCCATATAAGAGTGTTTTGGTTTACATGTATGTTTCCAGAATGAGTTGTGCTAGTAAACCAAGGCATTATTGCATGGTATAGTGTAGTAAAGGGGGGCAGAAAAGAACCAGTTATTAAAGGTGGTTCTTCGAGTGGACCTTCATGAAGCCACACAGATGGGTTTTCCCGACGCACATGTGCGAGGCTCTGGACATTTCTAGCAAAGAAAAGCTTATTAGTCTCCTCTCCCCTCCTACTGCGCATGAGTAGGAGGCTCCCTGCCCAAACACCTCAGTTCCCTCCCAGCCACAGCGTGTAAGGTAAGTACCAGACAGCCTGACAACTGGCAGGGAGGCAGGCGGGTGCTGTGTGGCTTCATGAAGGTCCACTTGAAGAACCACCTTTACAGGTAACTAACTGGTTCTTCTCCTTCATGGCCTTTGTGAAGCCACACAGATGGATGATTGCAAGTACAGATGGGCACGAAATGAACTTTTAGTTCGTTTTGTTATTCATTATTCATTTCGTTACGTAACGAAACGAATAACGAACCTAGGGGTAAATTTAAAACGAAACAAAATGAAATGGAAAAAATGTTTCTTTTGTTTTGTTTCATTAATGGGGGGGCAGAGATGTCTCCTATCTGGTGCTGGTCCGGAGGTCCAGTCTTCCTGGCTTCAGGGATGGCGACCAGGAGAAAAAAAGCTGATGGCCACGCTACAGCTGTAACGCGGCCACATGGTCGGCAGTAAAAAAATAAAAATAAAAATAAAATAATAATAATAATAAAAAAGGAGAGCTGACCGGGCCCCAGGGGTGGCCTGGTCAGCACCATAAAATGAAAAAAGTTTGTGTGTGTGTGTGTGTGTGTGTGTGTGTATATCTATCTATCTATCTATCTATCTATCTATCTATCTATCTATCTATCTATATACACATACATACATACATACATACATAGATACATACATACATAGATACATACATACATACATACATACATACATACATACATACATACATACATACATACATACAAACCGGTGCCAACCAGGCTCCAGGGGGCATGCAGTCGACACTTAAAGAAAAAATCAAACAAACAAAAAAGCCCCACGCTACAGCTGGAGCGCGGGGCCAGGAACCCGGAAGTTAAAATAATATAAATAAAATAAAATAAAGGAGCAACGACCTGGCCCCAGGGGTGGCCTGGTCAGCACCATAAAATGGGGGGGGGGTTAAAAGGGGCCGCGTGGTTGGTGGTTGAAAAAACAAACAAACAAACAAACAAACAAACAAAAAAGGAGTGCTAACCGGGCCCCAGGGCTCTAAAATGGATATATATGGATATATATGGTTTATATATTAAAAAAAGAGGTGCTGGCCCCATGCCAGCACCTCAAAAAGCCCCTGCCGCAGGGGCCAGGATCCGCTGCCACCGCTGGTAAGAACTCTAACCCCAAACCGGTTCAGGTTCGTACAATTTTTTTAAAGCCGAAGCCGAACCCAAACCGAACCAAGTGTGGGCCCAAACCAGACGAACCTGAAACATGGGTTTTCTGGTTCGTGCCCACCTCTAAGTCACGCCGTCACAAAGGAAGGACAGCTCTGCCTAAGGCCGTCGTGGACCTCATACGGGTATCCATCCTGCTTCACGAAGGTAAGTGGTTGTGCCCAGGTAGCAGAGTTGCATATATCTTCCAGAGGGGCACCTCTCAAAAAGGCAGCAGAAGACGAAAATGCTCTAGTGGAATGGGCCCAAACAGGCCAAGGTAAATCCTTCTTTGGCAGTTTATAACATAATTCAATTGCAGAAACAACCCAACAAACAAACCCCTGGGATGAAACCGCGGACCTCTTGGAACTGGGATCATAATAAATGAACAGTTTCATTGTGGAATGGATAGATTCCACTCTAGATAAATAAAATGCCAAAGCTCTACGGACATGTATCAGAAAGACCTGTTGATCTAAGCCAAGCATGCCACCGTAGGGCAACGGAGGCCCCAAGGAGGCTGCTGGTGCAATCTATGGTATGGCAAGCTGAACGCATCTGCTGGGCCGCAAGCACCATTGCCTCTTGAAAGATGACATGCATCTGTCTTTTTATCTTCTCGAAGGAAATCCAGGAGGGATAAAAAGTTATCCATCTTTTTATCTTCTGGGAGGAAATCCAGGAGGGGCTGTAAGTGAAATAAAAAGTTCTCGTTGCTATGCCCCCGTGGCACCTTGATAATTTGCTATCATAAATCAAAGATGAGAAAGAATACATGTTCCTGGCTGAATTATCAAGCTTTTGACCCTCCTTGGAAGGGGGCACCGGAATCTGTCTGGTCCTGAACTGGACGTGAGAAACTGCTACCAGTAATGAGGTAGGAATAAGGTGTTTTTGGAGAAAGGGGGCCTTGGCATCAAACACCTTGTAGATGGACTTGATTCTTCGGGACACTTTCTGAGGAGCCAGCTTTTTAAAAGCTTCCTCTGTCATTTAAAGGAAGGAGGGAATGACTTCCAGGAGCGCTGGAGCAGCCTCATCAGAAGAGATCTTGCCATAAAAGTGATCTGTAAATTGAAGATTGGGATGATGGATTGGAAGCTCTACCGGTTTTGCCACACGAAGAACAAAACTCATATAATTTCTCATCGACTCCAAAGAAGACAAAGGAGAGACCTCCTCAATGTTAGAATCGGGAGTCGTGATGAAGTGGGGACTGTCGAAATCTTCCTCTATATCCGAATGCAAAGATGAGCCCAATTCTGAAGGTGTTGAAGTCAAAGGAAGGTTGCCCTGACACTTCGAACCCAATGGAGGCTGAAATCTCCATCGTTTCCTGTCAAAATGTAAGGAGAATGCCGGCAGTGGCAGCATCGGGGCAGAAAGATCCCCGTCGGTACCAATGGCGCAGTCAAGATCGACGTCGAAGAAGGGATGACAGCGGTCAACTTAAAGGATGATACCTAAGTTGAAATAATGGTACCGACAGTGGACAGTTTCAATGGTACTGATAGAGCAGATGTAGGCTAAGCAGAGTATGCGGCCTTTGATGTGGCAGCTTGTCATGCTTGGATTTATGCTTGCGAAGGCACGCTTTGCCCTCCACTGACTTCGAGTGGCTTGGGTGGCTCCTTAGATGGCTCAGTATCAAGTTGAGGCTGCTTGTGAGAGCCCTTACAATCAGTGTGCCTCTTTCTTGTCTCCCAGGCAATCGGCTCTGGGTGAGGCGTCGGATGCAGCAATGGCTGCGTGATGGTTTCGTACGCCGGTGGCACACCCAAAGATGGAATCTGGATTTTCTCAACATCAGAAAGAACAACCATAGGACCTTGAGTGAATAACTCCTTAAGCCGATCCAAGACCGGTGATGACTCCACATTCGAAAGTGACAACGATCCCAATTCCAGCGAGAAGGGGATTGTAAATGGTGCGGTCGGAATGGAGCAACGTAAAAACTGACGGTTTGAGATGATCGGTTTGGAAAGAGAAGCAAATGGGAAATGCTGCCATTTAGGGGCCCACTCAAAATGGAGCAGAGACTGCTTTGAAACTGAAGGTGCAGACTTCTGCTCGAGAAGAGGCGATGTCTTCGGTTCTTTAAGAGCTGTTTTTGAGGATTTTTTAGATGCCTGAGAAGCAGGAGAAGAAACCAGGGATGTTTGAGGTTTTTCCATCTGTGGAGTAAGGGCCTTTCCTAGGAAGTAAGAATTAAGGCAATTCCGGCAGTTTTTCACCACTTGAGTGCAAAAGCACGGACAAAACTCACAGACCTTGGACCGATGACTGTCTCTGAGGCAGTAAAGATCCTAGGAGTGCCCATCTGAGTGGGGAATTTTCCCCACACAAGTAGAGCAGCACTTAAAGGGAGGCTGAAATGCCATAAAAGGAAATTCTTCAACGTGAGGAGACTAATGAAAGTGAACCTTCCAACACTGTGGTTAGAAGGAACTGAGGTGTTTGGGCAGGGAGCCTCCTACTCATGTGCAGTAGGAGGGGGGAGGAGACTAACGAGCTTTTCTTTGCTAGAAAAGTTCAGAGCCTCACACATGCGCGTCGGGAAAACCCATCTGTATGGCTTCACGAAAGCCACGAAGGAGAAATATGGGTATTGCATTGTATTTTCATATCTCTCAGTGTGTAAAAGTATGCTGAAATCTGACTGAGGAGGGGGCAAAAAAATCTGAAGAAGCTGCTTCTTTTAGTGGGCAAAGGCTGGCTCACCAGTCTTTGTTGACGTGCAACTCTGCTCAACCTTAGCCAGTACAGCCAATACCGAAGAATGCTGAAAACTACAGTCTAACAACACCTGGAAGACTGTATCATCCCCACTGAACTCAGGTTGTGAAAATCACTCACCCTTATAAAGACTGCATTGTTTCTTCACAGTGCCCTGTCAGAAACCACAGTAAGGAGTCTCACATGGGGTCACACACATACATTTATCTTTGTCACAGAGCATTTTCAAATAAAGCACAAGTGCATTTTCTCACAGTGTTACTAACTTAAGGTAGCAGAAAAGCAAGAAGAATGGCATTAAAATACTCCTACATACTTCTATTTCCAGTTGAGTATTGGCTAGTGAGCAGATATTCTACATGAGTTCTGGAAGATAGCAATTTGAATATCCAGACTTATTCCCCACTACCCAGCTGTCTCTGTTCTAATTTATGTTCTAGAGCAGTGTTTTTCAACCACTGTTCCGCGGCACACTTGTGTGCCGCGGAATGTTGCTGGGTGTGCAGTGGCGCGCGTCCGCGGAAGGGGGCGAGAGCAGGGCAAGGCAAGGCAAGGTGGAATGGGGACTGGTCTTCCCCCTCCAGCTTCGCGCGCCACTGCCACGGGGAAGAAAAAGCGGACGGACGGAAAACAGGAAGGGAGGGCGGGGGGGAGCATGGCTCGCAGCGAATGGGAGTGGGGCCAGCGTGGGAAGTGTCCAGCGGCCGAGCGGGAGGACGGGGGGACGAGGAGAGCCAGGAAGGGCGCAGCGTCCCTGCGTTTCCTCCCTACCTGCGCACACCTGCGCGCGCACACCCACAGCCAACTCATAACGGGGCACTGGTCCCGCGGCCGTTCCCGACTCGGAGGTGGCGCCCGTGCGGCGGCGCTTAAGAGCGCTCGGCGGCAGTGGCGCTGGCGTGGGGGCCGCCCCTTTGCTCCCGTCAGGCACCGGTTCCCCTTCCTGTGCGCCCGCTCGCCCGCTCGCCTTGAACGAGCCTGGGCGGACTCCTTGGGTGCGTGGACAAAGGACGCCCGCCAAGAGGCTCTTGCGCCAGCCGGTGGATGTCCTCCCACCCCGCGCGCGCGCTCCCGCCGGCCAGTCGCCCCCACGCATTGTTGAGGAGGAGGAGGCGCTGGAGGTGAGCACCGTTGTGGTGGCGGCGCAGGGCATTGGCGGCGTCCTGGGCCTCATGCTGCAGCCCCTCGTCAGCGCCCAGGTCGGCGGGCAGGGCCTGGATGCGCAGCTCACCCTCCAGCGCACCCGCCGAGCGCGCCGCCAGCAGCAGGAGCGAGCCTGGCACCAGGCGCGCCGCCAGCAGCCACGCCACGCTTCGCCCGAAGCCCCGCGACGCCCCCGTCACCAGGCACGCCACCAGGCCCAGGCCCAGCCCCGGCCCCGACGACGACGCCTCCGGTGTGTGTGTGTGGGGGGGGGCTCGGGCTAGGTGGGTGTGTGGGTGTGTTGGGCTTCCTGGTGCCGCGGGTGGCCAGCGCCCCCCCCCGCCGCGGGACCCCAAGGTCGCCCGCCCGCCCGGCGCGTCCTGCAACCGCGCAGCCCATCATCCCCAGGTGCAGGGGGGTGGGGGGGTCTAGAGCCACGGCTCGATCTACTCCTCCCCCCCTTGTTAATTTTTTTTAACATTTTCTAATGGTGGTGTGCCTCGTGATTTTTTTCATCAAGCAAGTGTGCCTTTGGCCAAAAAAGGTTGAAAAACACTGTTCTAGAGTAATTAAAACACCATTTTAACTTAAATGTGAGGGAGGGAAAATATCTTAAAATCGTATGTCCCAAAAATCATTGTGCAGTGACTGCTGGAAAAAAAACAACACCAAAGGTTTAGAATTTCAATTCACATATACAGTAATTTTAGCTGCATTTTTAAAGCTGGTAGCATTAAGCTGGGCTAAGAACATGTTGTCACACTTTAAAATCATATTTGCAAAGAGCATTTAAACATCATACCAAAGCTATGCCAATTATTTCTAGTAGAAATGATTAAAACCACAAAAGTAAAATAAGAATAAAAATGCCTTAAAACCCACAGGCTATATTACTGATGGGGGAACATTTGTTATAAGTCCAACTTTATAACAATTTTAGAAGCAAAAGCTGGTTGGATTTCAGAAATTGTGCCAATTGTAAGCAGCATAAGAGTTTTCTAACAGTTGGAACCTGCAAAAGATCACAGTTAAGACAGAGCAAAGGGACCATAATTTATTTTAAATAGTCAATTCTTCAAAAATACCTCTGGTTTATGAATATGGGATACTGTGCTTCTGTACCCACATTGCTGCATAATATCGTGCCATGTTGCCAGCAGGAAAAAGGGTGCCAGGTTTTACATAGCAAACGGCAGCCTGAAATGCTGGCAGTACCAGTAGTAGCAGTCAATACGGTCAACAGGATACCCCCTTCTGCTTACTACCATTCACATTACCATTCTAGAGGATACCAGTCCTGACAATTGCTTTGTATCTGAGTGAAAACTGGTTAACCAGTGAAAAAAATATGTCAGCTTCTGGGATTTCACCTTTGTGGTGTCACTTTGTGAATTAGTAATGGTATTGGGGGACTCCTGTTCAACAAATTGACCTGCGGAGTGTCTTGGGGTTCCATGACTCCTCATACTATTTCACATAAACATGAAAAACCTGAAAGAGGCTGACCAGAATTCTGTGGTCTGCTATCATCAGTTATGCTGATGACATCCAACTCCATCTGCTTGCTTTTTAAGATCTTCCAGGAGGCCCTTCTCTCAGTCTCTCAGGCCCCAGTGTATCATCACCCAGTCTGCGGAAATACATAAGTGACCTGAATAGACAATATTGCAGGGGAAAATGGGGTGGACCAATAGATAAAGAGGGCTATCTAACATGAGACAGCCTGGCTCAATAAAGAAAGCCACAGATGTCAATTTGGAAGATCTGGAAAATGTAATGGAAAAGACAAATTTGCTAGAAAGTTGGGGAAAACTTTTGAGATGCTGTTGGTTTGCAAGATCTGAGCAGAGCTCTTAATGACATGACATTTGGGAAGTCAGTAACGCATTTGGAGTGAAAAAGGCAGAGGGGAAGGTTTTCTTTACTTTTTGTCTCCTCAACTTCCATCCCACTGTTTTCCCCTCACACTGTAACTGTCCTTGGCTGCTATTGCTGCTGTCTCTTTACTTGCGAGTCATCCAGGTAAAAAGTGCTTTGAGATCATCCTCAATCACAGGGGGGGGGGACAAGCAATTTCATAGTTTAAATGAATGTCGTTCATCAGTTGTTAAATATTCTTTTAAATATTTTCACAGAAAGGAGTTAAAATCTTTAGCCAGGAAGGAGTTAACTGCTTACTTTCACAGCCACTGCATGCCTCAGAGTGGCAGAGTCAACAGTTCAATCTGTTTAGAATGTTGGGAATATGTGAGAGTTTTTCTGGCTTGAAAAGCACTTATTGCAAATTATTAGACCCACAAATAGTTGCATTCCTGTAAAATAATAATTTAAAAAGCTGAAACCATGGACAGTTTGTTTTCCAGATATGCATTTTTTTTTTCCTTATCAAATTGATCGGAGCACCTGGTCTCTTGGTTCTGCATGAAGTTAGAACAGTTTTGGTTTTTAAAAATCATAACTGAAAAACCCTTTGCCCAAACGTCCCCAAATTCGGTAGAGTCATTCCCCCACAATATTGCAGTTCATAGACTGTGATCCAGATATATTGCAGGACCGCAGTATATGAAGGCAAGGGCTCCTGCGGCAAGCTATGTGGGCCTGTTTGGGGCCTCCTGCACTTACCCCAGGCCTGACGCTGCCCAAGCGGGCCTTCAATGAACCTCACGGGCCTGTTGGAGGCCCAAGAAGTGGTTTCCACTGAACTGGAAGTGGCTTTCGAAAAACTGGAAGTGACTTCTAGTTCGCCGGAAAACACTTTTGGGGCCTCTGATGGCCTGGGAAGCCCATCGGAGGCATGTTCAGGGCAGCACCAGGTCTAGGGTGAGTGCAGGAGGCCCCAAACAGCCCCCCCCCCTCGGTCCTGTCTCGACATGGCATCCACATAACAGATTTCCCTTTATCGCAGGTCAGGTCGGGTCCCTCACCCCCACGATACATGGAGGATTACTGTATAGAGAAAAAGCAGGTTTTCTGCCACGTCTGTTGTAAATTTGGTGCTGATCAAAAGCCCAGCTTTTCAGATACAAGTTTTGTTTGGACTGCCACTCTTTCTAAAGTTATCTGGTAAAACACTGTTTTTCCTTAGCTGCACAAATACCATGATTGAGCTCCCACCTGGTAATGATTACTACCCTACCCTTCTCTTTAAAAGAACCCAATGTGGCTTACATCATTAAAAGACATTATATAAAAGCTAAACACAGTAAGCATACAAATATTAAAAATAGGATCAAATACCACACTAAAAATGGTGAACAAAATCAACACCAAACACAGAAGAAGTAGTGACAGCTGTCAGCCTTGACAGCTTTAAGAAAGGATTAGACAAGTTCATGGAGAACAAGGGTATCAATGGCTATCATTATGAATGCCTAAGGACAACCTCCGGGTTGGAGAGATAGGCAGGATACCTCTCAATGCCATCTGCAGGGAATCATAAGAAGGTGAAAATATCTTCTTGGGAATACCCTGAAGGAAATGGTGAGCCACTGTGTGAGACAGAATGCTGGACTGGATGGGCTGTGGCCTGTTCCAGCTAGGCTGTTCAAAATTAATTTTCTTAATTTGCAGGTCTTAAAAGTGGGGGTATCTAATATACAGCAGCATCTTATAAAGATGGAAAAATACAGTAATTTGTATTGAAAGGGCCGTGAACGCCTCTTCTCAAGAGGTCTATGTCCCACAAAAGAGTTCCTATTAGCAAGACTGTTTCTCTTTAGCCTCTAAATCTATTGTGGATCAGATTCTCCAACAAGTGCCACAAAACATGTACACTTTTTTGTCCAAGCAGAATTCTTAAAATCAATACTCAGGAAAATCACATGTCTCCATCATTTACAGAGGGAGTAGGTAAAATACAGCTCATAGCCTACTTGAGCTAGCCAAGACTCCAAAGCTGTTATCCAATACCATATGCTGGGGAGAAATTTGATTTAAAAGCCCAATAATATTCCCAGATGCTTCTCAGAGACACAATTTTCAGGCTTGCAGGTTATTTCACTCTCTGGGTCTCTTAACAGCCCAAAATAGCCTTAAAAACTAAACTAAACACTGAACCACCAGGCAATAGAAAAGAAAATGAAAACACTGTGGCACCTTAAAGAGTAATTGTTACATTTTAATGTGAGCTTTCGTGGACAAGTCTACTTCCTCAGACAACATATTTTAAAAATTACAAGTAACCTTCTAATGAACTGGTACAATTTAAGGACATGAGATTTATACATGCCTTTCCTTATAAATTAAATTATCAAAATGCTCAAAGAGCTCAATTTTATTTGAAATAGCCCAAACTCATAAAAGATGTCTTGATTCTACTTGGCACAGTACCAAATTGCCTCTTGAAACATTCAACCCATTTGATACCAAACTATCTCAATGCACTTGACCAAAATGCATATCTTTATGAAGGGACTTAGACAATGTTATTTGTAATTTCCTTCAGTTCTCATGTATTTTATTCCTCCATGTAAAGCCTGAAGACGTTTCCAAGACCCAAGGATAAAACCCGGATCTTAACATTTTCTCTTTAGGAGGTGTAAACATAAGAATTAGCAGAAGGAAATAAGACTCTAATCCATAAGGAAGTTCATTATTCTGAAGTTCATTAGTAATTAGTTCATTAGTAATACCCCTTTAGTGCTCAGGATATGTTCCATGAAAACGGAGCATTAACTAAATCAGCACTAAATGAAGTTCTGTTAACATTATGCCTTATGGCATAGTTGAGAGAGAACAACAGGTGAGCATTAAACCTGAGAGTAGAGTTGCTGCTTTAGGATTAAACCCATGAAGATGGCAAGTTTATCAGCTGCCAAAATTTCCAGACGCAGTTTAATGACGAGAGTTGGGGAAGAACAAAGAAAAGAACAAGACAGTGGTGGCATTGAGTAGTTAGATGTGGCCCCAAGTCTTCTACAGGCCCTCTTTAATGTACAGTGGGTCCCTGTCAAGGACCACAAAAGGGCTGGCCAAGTATGCTCATTGTGGCAAATCAGTGCCAAGCACTCTGTGAGTTATTACTATAAATGCAAATCAAGAAAATAAAATGTTTTTTTACCTTCACTAGATTCAGAATGATTATTGGGGAACCGAACCGCTGGAGCATCTGATCAAAGTGAAGAGCAGCTACATGTGCAAATGGGTCAGCCTGATCCACTAGAAAAAGAGCAATTAAATCAAGGTTAATAGTGTTTTATAGGATTTTGGTTTTTAAGGTCCACAACACTAGAGATTTCAAGTTCAGAAATGATTTAATGAAACTAGGAAGTAGGGACAAACCCCCAACATATCTGAGCTTATGTATGGTATTCCCCACACCCACACCCCAAACAGCCAATTTCCAATTTGTGGCTGTTGATGGTTAAATGCCTGCCTCTTTAACTGCTGCATTAAAGATCCTGTCTGAAAGGTGTGAATGCAACTTAAATATGATAGCAGTTAAGAAGGCAGTGAGAAAAAAAGAACTGAGGAAACAATTTGCCACTGATGGCATCAACAACCCTTGCAATTTGTTTTCCAGGCTGCTAGCGGCAAAATGCTGGGGAGAATCCAGCACAAAATTAAAAGCCTGTTCCAGTTCTTTGCAAGAGAGAAGTGCATATCCAGACCTTTTTCTGAAATAAGCAAAAGAAGTGTACATCTGGACTTTTTAAAGCAAATGATCCAGATTGGTTCTAATTAGAGAGCCAAACTAGGCACCCTAACAGAACTGCCACCCCAACATGGGTTCCATCCACTCTTGTGTCCTTCACATGAGGGAATGTTCTCTGATCCAGTGGGGGACTCCATTAATAGAATGAGAGGGAGGAAATTTTCAGTGACTCCCCCCTCATTCAAGTAGAACTTCACACAACTATCCACACTTTTTAATAAGGATCCACTAACCCTAGCAAGGGTGTCTTCAGGAAGCAGAAGAGTTATAGTAATGGAAATCATCCCCCACTCTATTCTATTAGTACACAACTGTGGATCAAGGAGTACTTTGCTGACAGTGACACCAACTGAGGCAACCCACTAAACCAGTGTTCCACAACCTGGGGGTTGGGACCTCTTTGGGCGTCGAATGACCATTTCACAGGGGTCGCCATGAGCCAGTGAAGAAAAAGGCACAAACGGCTTGGCTCTGGAGAAGGGGGAGGACGGGGGGGTGAGTTACAGCTTGATAGGTTGGAGGGGATGTCAGTCAATGGCACTGGAGGCTGTGATTGGCTGTGGGTCCTGTAGAGGGAAGTTCTCTATGGCACCTGCGGCACTGGCCTGCCAAAGGGGGCTTGTGTCCTCTTCCAAGCAGGGCAAGGGGTCACCACAACATGAGGAAATACACTAAAGGATCGTGGCATTAGGAATGTTGGGAACCACTGCACTAAACAAAATGGCTCCTTTGTCCTCTCTAGTCATACTAGATGGAAAAGCGACACATTTTAAAGATCATAAGATTCTGCTTCTGACATACAGGAATCTTTTCTCTTCTCATGCATTCCTTCAAAATCAGAATGCACACCCCTACACACTCTATTTTCAAAGCTGAGGCTAGCCTCCTTACAGAAAGTATAGCCTGAAATCAATGGGTGAATGTGTCTTGGTGACTTTGACCTTGCACATCGACAGAATCCTAAGAAAATATATTTAATATTCTGTACGTACATGTAATCGGAGGCTTAGGCATCATGGTTGAAATATCCTGTGACCAGTACAGTGGAACAGAACCCCGCACTTGGACGTAAGATGAATAACTTCCAGCAGTAAATGACATTACTGAAGCATCATAGATTATCTGCTCAGTTTCTACTTCATTGGCTACATCCCCCTATATTTAAAAACAACAACACACAATTACTTCTAATATTCAACTGTATTGTCAGAGTGAAACCTATCAGACTAAATTTTAGACTGGAAAGCATGTTAGCAATGTATTATGGTCCACATTGTCTTGTCTTAATCTAGTTTCAATGGCTATAATGCCAGTCCTAAACAAAGTTGCTTGAAAGAATGTTACATTTCAACTTTCTTTTCTTCTACTTCAGCACTTTTAAGAACAATCCCAATATTGTCAGTTAGATCAGGCCAGATGTATATATAGGAGTAGAAATGAAGCCTCTGCCTTAGATGATCTGGCAGCTCTGAGAAAGGCTGCTTAACAAGGAACTAAACAGGGTTTCATGTGTATGTACCATCATAGAATACAGCCTTCTACCGAGTAGTAGGTTGTGCAGATCACCTGCAGCAGGTGTACAAAGAAACCTAAAGGAGTATATTTTGATTTCTAAGAGCCTTGTGGGACAGTGGTTAAATTGCTATACTGCAGCTGTAACTGTGCTCAGGCTGCCTTCTATCCTTCCAAGGTTGGTAAAATGAGTACCCAGCTTGCGAGGGGTGGTGAGATGATGTGTAGCCTGCATAAACTGCAAACTGCCCAGAGAGCTCTTTAAGCCCTATGGGGTGATATATAAGCAGAACACTTTGCTTTCCTTTGCTTTGGCAGTTCTGAACAACTCCCTAAGTTTGCAACACAGAGTTTTAAATACAGTTTGAAATTCATGTGGAATTTAATCATGTGAAATTTCTATATGAAAATATAAAACCATTGCAGATCAAATACCTATTTTCTGAAAAAATCCAAAGTGTACAAATGAACAATGTAACCATACAACTCAAATCACACCTGAAGCCCGCAAAAGCTTTATAACAGATCACATTTTAAAATCAAATTGTTGTTCCCTCACAATTTCACTCAAATTTTCAATATTTTATAAGACTTCTTAATTACATTAATGCAGCAAAATCATTTTATTTTGCGCTATGAATAACTTATATACACCTCTCAGAAATACTATGACTGACAAGTTTTAGATTTGTTTTGATGGTCATCAAAACAAGGACTGGATATGCATTACACAGAGAAAGAGTCAGGGTAATACTCTTTGTAGCACAAATACATCTCACTGCAGATCTTACACATTAGAAAAAGACTGGACATTACCCATTTTACCTCACAGTTTGCTCCTCTCTTTAGAAACCGTGTTCCAGCAAATTTACTTGATCTTCTAGCTATCAGGGTAACATACACAGGCCGACCATAAATGAGCAGTTCTTAGAAGTCAAGTTAAGGTATAGAAGTCAAGTTAATAGATGTGTATGCCATCCACTATTCAACTCTAACTTTTATCTAGCATATACATCAATAGACAGCAAGTGTACTGTTCTCATTTCAGAAAGAAGAGAATGTTACTACAGTCCATCAACAACCCCTTTTAATCATTCAGATTCCTTCAACAAAAGCAAAAAGAGCAGTTGTTCTTTTTATAAATAAAAGTAAAAGCACCCTTTTTGTGTTTAAAATATCTAAAAACCAGAAATGACTTTTTGATATACTGTATTGCCATTAGAAGTAGGGTACTTCAAGGACCAGATGCAGGGGAGTGGTATCAAGAGACAGATATCTAGTATCGTGCGCTCCCAGACACATCTGATGGGGCCACTGTGAGATACAGGAAGCTGGACTAGATGGTCCGTTGGCCTGATCCAGCATGGCTCTTCTTATGTTCTTAATGCAAAGTCCAAAAACTACAGTAGGAAGAATAAACAAGTTGATACAAATACTATGTGAAACACCTCACATATAGACTGAGCAAACAAATACAAGTATCTGAGATGTGCAATTACCGGTAACTACTGGTAGGACTGAAATAACTAGAACAACCTTTATGGAGTTACAGAAAATGCTGTATAACAAACAGCTTAATTATGTTTTTGAGACAGAATATGTTAAAATATTACACATGACATCTCTCCTATACTGGTGTGAGGCTTCAACTATTAAGGGGGTGTTCAATAAGAATAAACACTTTTGAAATGTGGAATTACTGAAGAATCCCTTGCATTCCATATGTTCACAGAATAAAGAAGAGGTACTGTACTTCATTGAATAAGAAAACAAAAAGGAAGAGAGTTGGTTACTAAGAAACACAAGCTCTCATATCTTGGGCACATTAGCTAGTCGTGACAAATGCAATGAATTGCGGTGGGTTGGGCTGGCCAGCCTCCAGCACTGCCAAGCAGGGGATGACTGGGTTCCCTGGCACAAACTCCATGGGTTCACCTTCAGGTTGAAACATACGGGTGCTTTATTTACAGTTGTGGTACAGCTTTGCTGATTCCTTCCAGTCTTGGAAGATGCAGATTGAAGGGCATATGCCAGCCCTTGGGCACCCTTATTTTCACTGAGGGTCTTCACCGTTCAGGTTTATCAACATGAGACTTTGCCCGGCTCAAAGTGGGTTTGTATTGTCCATGGTATTATAGATGCAGACTGCCCAGTGCTGCCCTTTGCCCCTGGTACTTGCCTGTCGGGGATGATGAATGGAGGGAAGTTCCCCTGCAGTCTTCTGTGATCCTTCAGGTGGAGGAATGTCACACCACCATCCCAGATCCCTCGGACAGCAGCAGCTCCTCCAGGGAATAAAACCCAGGTCCCTCCTCCTGCTGCTGCTGCTGTTGACCAGTTGCCTCCACAAGCCCTGTCTCCCTCCCCCCTTTTATCAGCTCCTGGATGCCTCCGGCAGGTATTCCTCATTCAGACGCTGTACCTTCCCCAGCTGTCTTCCTTGCACCTTAACCTGTTTGCCCTCTCTCAGCCCTCTTGAAGGGGCGGATGGCTGGCCGAGAGTGTGCCAGGCCATCTCATATTTTGTTTTCCTCTTTTCCTGCTGCCTTCCACCTTTCCCAGCAGGACTATCTTTTTCAGAGCATCCTGCTTCCTCATGATGTGCCCAAAGTCTAAGTTTCAAGATTTGACATACTGTTGTTCAGGCTTGATTTGATCTAGGACCCACTTGTTTGTCTTTCTGGCAGGACATGGTATCCACAAAACTCTCCTCCTACACCACACTTCAAACAAATCAGTCAACTTTTTTAATTGTCCAGCTTTCAAAGCCACACATGGTGATTGGTAATACAAGAGGGTGGATGGTCTTGGTCTCCACTGACACATCCTTACACTTGATGATATTTTGTAGTACTTTAATTGCTGCCCTTCCTACTCTTGATCTTCTGCTTTCTTGGTTGTTGCCTCAATCTCGATTGATTTTAAATACTTTGGTTGAATCATCAATCTATAACTATTTCAATTTCTTCATTGCCACTGTGAAAATTGTGTAGTCATCCTGTCATCATGCTTTTTGTCTTTCCAGCATGGGCCTTAAAGAGAGAACAACAAATCCACACAGCCATAGATAGCATACACTATAATTATAGCCAATCACAACAACTGAGATGAGGCAGAGAGAGAGAGAGAGAGAGAGAGAGAGAGAGAGACCCACAGACTGCAGAACTGGGGAACCTGTTGATGTAGGAGTGTCTGTGGGTTGGAGTGTGATAATCCACAGGTGAGAGACACCCCTCCTGCTGTACAGGAAATGGAAACACTTTGCATATACAGGAATGAATCTCAGACATAAAATCTGCAATATTCCTGCGGTCTGAATGATGCGTGTAAGCAAAATCTTCTTACCCACATTCTAATAGCCGAGCAAGAATTATGCAGTCAACATGCATTTAATTGTGATGTACGGAGTCACGAAAATGGTTCAGACATGAAAAGATTTAAAGGACCGCCTGTCCCTGTTCTTAGCACTTTCAAATCAAAAATATCATCTGGATATCTTTGCACACATGCTCCATCCCTCTTCTGGGTATTGGAATATGTTACATATCACTCACAGTGAAGTATTTCTCTTCAAACATTTTATCTTTGCATTCAGCTATATCTTGGTAGAAAACTGAATCATCTACGTTGATGCTATCTGATATGCTTTTATTCATCTATTCTTCATATAGAAGAAAACTGCAAAAAATTTAACTCATTCAGTTCTCCAGCACTTGTCATCATGTTCTGGTCTCAAAGGAGCTTCTGCTCAGAGTGATAAAGAAAAGGACAGCCACCCTTGGTTCATACTTTCGCTCGCCTGCTGTGTGCTAAGCATCAGAGTGTGTGACCTCAGAACTACAAACTACATACGTTAATAATCCTGTTCCCTTTTGCACATAGTTCTCTTCTGCACCATTTGTGGGCGGTATTAGCTGAGCCACTTCATGGCTGGTGGGATAGATGCCAGGGTAGCAGTAGAAAGAACCAAGAATAATCATGAGTAAGCAGCAGACGCAGAAGCAAACGTTGATGTTAGAACACAGACAGGCATACAAGCAAACAAAACACGCCCAGCTACACGCAGCAGGGAGGGAACACCCGCAAGGAGGCAGGTAAGAGTGGGCTGCCCAGGGGACAGAAGTGAACAGCAGCACCATGTTGGCTGGAACAGACCATCCGACACTTCAGATTTGGAGGACACATGGCACACAACTGTTCATGGGTATGTGCGAGCTATTTGCAGAATTCTGCCAAGTTCAGATTTAAATGTGAGGTAATAAAGCATCAAAATAATATTTAACGTATAGCTGCATCCAATGTGCACCTCTAATTTTCATCCCTGCTGAGCGGGGCTCTTTGCCATGAGCATCATGTGAAAATTGCTCCATGTGCCAGTTCTGTCGCCATCATAAATAAATGGCCACAATGGGTGCGTGGGGCTTTCCCACTGTTGCGTCCACAGCGATGCAGGCAAGTCCTCGCCCACCGGCCTTAGAGGGAACCTTGATTGCAGCCTGTCTATCTCTCCGTTCATGGAAGAATTCAAGGCAAGCTACTGAGAGTAGAACTGGTGGCATGGGGGCAATTTTGCAAATTTCTCCTCTTCCTTACAGCCGCCTCCTCTTCCTTTCATGGTGTTCCATAAAAATCAGGCTTCACAAAGAAAGTACAAAATGATCGACCTCTGGCTTTCATTCACAGAAGCCTCTCCTGGATCACACTGCTTTCACTGAACAAAAGAAAAGCTTCAGGCAGCACTCAAAATATTTAAACCTTCTAACTTATGTCTAATTTATTTTGGTGCCATGCCATGCCTTTACTAATAAAGTATTTTTATAGTAAGTCAACTGAGTTGCCTTGTCTGCCCTCTGCTCCCAAATGAGTATGTTCAATTATCCTATTAAGATCTGATTTCACAGTGAGGCTAAGTATAACCATGGTCACTGTGGTAGGTAAATGAAACCTTTAGCTGGCCCTGTTTTCTTCACTGGCATTGCTACTCTATGCATGATTTCTCGTAACATGCATGCTTGGAATAAGAATGGCTCCTTATCTTGTTTCATTACCTATGCAGCAGACGACAATGCCTGAAAACTCATGTCCCCACTTCCCAGCTCTTTGATCCAAGAGGTTCTTTTAAATAAAGACAGCTGATTAATTCGCAGATGGATTTCATCAGCCTGTACAAAGAAACTAAGCACGCATTGTATTGTACGTTACCATAATTCATTTTTGTTTCTAGAATTGCACTTGGCTGTTACTGTAACCAACACTCATCTCTAACAGCAGAAGGATACTTGACTGCCCACAAAATCCGTGAATAATATACAAGAGCCAATCTCGATGCACTGCTGTTTTGACTACATCCAGCAGTTTTCCATTCCACACGTATTTTCTATAAGGCTCGCTGCAAATTCCAAATATACCTGAAAGACAATTGAAAAACTGATCAACAAGAAAAGTGAACTCAGCCTACTTTCATTCAACACCAGGGAAAAGAAGGCTCACCAGAAACTCTACTCCTCAATCCTTCACTATTGGCTGTACTGGCTACAGCTAATGAGGGCTGTGCTCCAACATCTAGAGCAGGGGTCCTCAAACTATGGCCCGTGGGCCAGATCCGGCCCACCAGGGTCCTGAATCCGGCCCATCAGCCATTGCAGAACCCCCTCACTTGCCCCCCTGAGCCAAAAACGCATGGCGCAGAGGACTCCCGAGAAGGGCTGTTATTTCAGGTGGCCTTTGGACAGCAGCAGAGGCATGTGGGGCAGCTTCACGGAATGAGCCCTGGTTCCTTCCCTGGCCTCCCACCACCACCGTTTTCTTCTGTGGAATTGCATCACACCTATAAGGGAATTACTGAGTCCTAGCCATGCCAAGCCTGGCAGACGGGAAGTGAAAGGAGAAAAAGAACAACTGTTGTTCTCTTCCTCCACTATTTTTTTCAAACTATAGTCCAGCCCCCAACAGTGTCTGAGGGACAGTGAACTAGAAAGTGAACTAGCCGCTTAGATTCGTCTGAAGATAAGCGGGGTATAAATGCAACAATAAATAAATAAATAAATAAATAAACTGGCACCCTGTTTAAAAAATTTGAGGACCTCTGATCTAGAGGCTGCATGTTCCCTATTCTTAATTTAATTAGACTGATTATTCACAACTCAGATCTCACACTTATGTGCTTGTGAGGTTGTCTGCTTTTCTGTATCAACCTACCCAATAAGAGGTGAATGAAATAGACAGAATATACAATTCAGTCTAGTAGGACCCTTCTTACATTCTTATATTATAATGATGGCAAGGGCCTATGAAGTATAAATTGGCATGACGTTGGAAGTTTGAGCCATTCTTGGGGAGCTTATTATCTAGCACCAAAAAGTACTTAATGAAAACATATCTCCATACGTTTCCTACAAACACTGGGTGGAATCAAGTTAGTGTCCCTCTTTCAATGACTTATTCATTAATAGGAAATGGGGAAAGGGAGATCCCTTCACCAAAACTATTCTAACTTAGCCTAGAAGGGGCACTAACTTAATTGCATCCACTGTGAACCCCTTTGATTTGGCAAAGAGGCTTCACAGTGATCCTCTTGTCGACATGGCCATCTGCACTCTGATTTAAAAAGGTAAAGGTTCCCCCCGCACATGCATGCTAGTCGTGTCTGACTCTAGGGGCAGTGCTCATTTCCTTATTCAAGCTGAAGAGCCAGTGTTGTGCAAGTCCATGGCTGGCATGGCTGCAAGGAAACACAGTTTTACCTTCCCGCTTTTTACGGCGGTACCTATTTATCTACTTGCATTTTACATGCTTTCGAACTGCTAGATTGGCAGGAGCTGGGGTTGTCAGCGGGAGCTCGCTCTGCTGCATGGCACCCAGGATTCGAACTGCCGAGCTGCCGACCTTGCAGACAAAAGTTTTCGGAGCCTTAGTCCACTGAGCCACCATGCCCCTATGCCTATTTTTAGAGAATATGGAGGAAAATGGCTATTTGGTGAATAGTTGACCAAAGGACATTAACAAAGCCGGTCAGTTTCTGGAGGAGAGTTATTGTCACCTACAGATCTTTTTCACAGAGAATGTGATTCATAAATTATAGTGGGGAGAAGAATAGACCACCATAATGAGGTAGGTCAGTGTATATTTTTCATGTTTAAAACAATAACTAGGAGAGGGTGGGTAACTGAAATAAAAATGAATTTTTATCATTTTACATCAGTGATACCAAAGTGGAAAGCTTACTCTTCACTTCTGAATCTATCAGAATCAGTGGTTCACAACTTTGGGCTTCCAGCAGTTCTAGGACAACAACTCACAGAAAACCTGGCCAGCACACCTAGTAGTGAAAGCTTCTGGGAGTTGTAGTCTAAGATTGGGAACCACTGGTCTGAACACTACAGCTCAAAGTTATAAAACTACCACAATCTTTTCTCATAAGTATTTGGGTTAAATTGCAGGGTCTATTAGCAGTTTTATATCCTAACAAAGGCAGATTCAAGGTTCTTATATAAATTGAATTCATAGAACAGAATAACCTTCTTTATAAAATGTCAGCATGCCTAGTTATTTTCCAGAGGTATAATTTAAATAAACAAAATAGACAACAGACTTCTTGTTAAACATGAGCAAATGCCTATTTATAATAACTTGCACTTTATGTAATCTTTCATTAACCTGAGTCTGTTCAACTCTATATTGACCATGGGAGTGATATCTGGGAGGTACAATGGCAAACCAAAAACATGGAATGATGCTGACATAAACTTATATTCTACAACAGCACCCCAGACTTTGGATAATACTCACAACTTCCACCCTGACTGGCAAGTCCCTCATCTTCAAAAATATCAAAACTTTCCTGTCGAGTTCGTGTTGTTTCTGTCTTAAGTATGTCAAGAGGCATTCTCAGAATACTGAGATTATACTGAAGAGAATGGGAGAGATCATAGCTGTAGCTGAAATCCAGATGAAACAATACTAGAATTAGAAAGACTTTTTTTCTGAAACAATCTGCTGGTCACTTTACTTAAAATGTAAAAAAGAAATCAGCTTTAAGTGTGGTGGAGCTTTCATAAATAAGAATCTGAACTCTTACTCAACCATGACACACTGGAGTACCCATGGCCAGTTGTGGAAAGCAACCCTACCATGAACTTTGAATTTTCTTTAGAAAAGGCAATACAAATGGTACTTTTAAACCTAGCATTCCTGATCAACATAGCAAGATGCTTTCTGAAGAAATAATTCTATGTACCATGAGTTACTGAAGGAGTTACTCTATTGTTCACAGGCTTTTATTTCCTAAAACATCTTTTGTACAATGAGTTTAAGAGCTCTCCTTGAGGGATCCGTCTTATGACATGACTGCCCACATTCTCCTTGCAGTTTTAAGGACCCAACTCAAAGACATCCTACATCATGCAATGAATGCTTAGAATGCTGAACTATCAACTGTGTTGGTGAAACTTTGATAATACTTCAGGCAATGACAGAAAGAGACCACAGGACGGTAGGTTCTTATATGAAAAATACTTCTGATCTCACTTAATGCTATAATAAAGGTTTCCAGCTAGCACCTATAGTGAGGAGGTTAAATCAGTCTGAAAATGAGTCATATCTTGTTTGTAAACATCTAAGATAAGTAGCATATATGTTAGAACTAAATTTCATTTATTTATAATAATTGGAAAATAAAATTTTAACAAAATTGTTACTCAAACAGAAGCATTTCCTACACAACACAATGGGAAAATATTCTAGTAATTACTTGAATTTAAAAAGATACCTGAAATAGAAGTTACTAGACAAGTCGACATTCTGAAAAATTCGAAGATATCTGAAAATGGACACAAAGGATAATAAAACAGTACTTTTACATACGCAGTCCATTTAACCTTTCTAACTTGACCTCTTCCGCTATAATGAAAAACACTATTGCTACACTAACTCTTGTACTAAACAGGTTTCAATATGTCTTGAGTGCTTAGAATTTTATTTTGCAAATTCACAAATTGACTCCTTTTCTTAAACAAAGAAGCTAGTAGACAAAAAACGTAGTCTTGTACAGAGGGAAATAAATTCTAGCCTTCCTGGAGGCTGCATTAGTCCCTCAAAAATGAAAATAGAGAAGGGGGAATCAATTTTTGAAAATAATTTTTTGTTTAAAATAGAAGATGAGAGCACACTTTGGCTTACAGGAGAATTTTGCCCAGCAGAAATGATTTTTCCCACTGGGGAGATTTGAAACTTCTGTTGCTCTTGTTCCTGTTAGAAAGCTGCAAAAATGGCTGGGGTGCTTTGTGGGACCGTAGATATGTGATCTTTATGTCCTGCTTTGGTAAGGTCAAACACCCAAACTGTGCTGATGACAAAATGCCAGTAGGAAGCATTTGGTCAGCGAACATTGTTTTATGACTTATTATATTTATCTTCCATCTTGTGGAAGATAACTTTTTAAAAGGTGAAAGCTCTTGTAAAATTCCCAACGTTTTGTTAGCTATTGTAAAATCCAGTCCCTGGATCTCCTGCAGTAGGGATGGCCAACGCCTGCACACGCGGCAATCACTCCATTTCATCATTGAAACCAACTCTCTGCTATGCAGCCCCCTTTATAATAAATCTGGCTAAACCAGGCAACCCTTTGGCTACAGGAATTAAGGGAGTTCCAACAAGAACAAGAGAGTCTATTTTCTATGCTCTATCACTGCTGGAATCCAATAGTTCACTGGACCAAATACTCACAACACAGCTGAACTTTATTTCCCGCGTTTCACTTTCTGTGACAATTGCATCGCTTCTAGCCTTTCCCTAAACCCCAACCTCTGTTGACTCTCAACTCTTTCTTCCCTCCACAACACTGATAACCTCTTCCTCCTCCTCTGATAGCCCATTCACTCTTTAATCCTCTTGCAGACTTTTGAGGGCTGTGTCAGGCCATCCAGTGAACATCAATGCTTTGCCTACAGGGAACTGGGGAGTTCACAGTTCTTGAACACAAGCACAAAAAACTAAAGCATTAGATTTTAAAAAAATGATACACACAGAAATTCCTGTAACAGAAATATCATGCAGTAGAGTATACAGGATCAGCAGAACAAAGCAAATGTGCATATATGATGAATACGTATCCTAGAAGTATTCAGTCTTTATTTTCCAGTTTAGAATGGCTAATACCTATGTGCAAAGGAAACAGGTAATCAAAACATGATGAAAGAGGAAATCATCCTGTATATATTTATAACTACAAGTATAATATTGCTATAGTCAACTTCCATTTTAAGTTTGTTTTAATATTGAAATCAAAAAAGGGAAAGGTTCCCCCCGAACATGCGTGCTAGTCATGTCCAACTCTAGGGGCGGGGCTCATCTCCATTTTTAAGCCAAAGAGCCAGTGTTGTGTAAGTCTGTGGCCATGCGGCCAGCATGGCTGAACGTAATGCTGCTTACCTTCCCGCTTTTTACGGTGGTACCTATTTATCTACTTGCATTTTACATGCCTTTGAACTGCTAGGCTGGCAGGAGCTAGGGTTAACAGCGGGAGCTCAATTTGCTGCATGGCACCCAGGATTCTAATTGCCGAGCTCTCAACTTTTGCAGCCAACAGTTTCAGCACTCTAGCCTGCTTACTACTATTTTAATATAATACTTGCTTAATTCCTTTTTAATATTTTTATATTTCTTGCTTTAAGCTTTTAAATGCTGTTTTATGATGTAAGGTGGCTTAGGTCCTTTCGAGGAGAAAGGCAGGATAGAACTGTTTTAAATAAACAGTGGGCCCCTCGCTGTGGAACCATCTTTCAAGTGAGCTGTGCCTTGCACAGTCCCTGCCCGCCTTCAAAAAGGCTTTGAAAACCTTGCTTTTTAGGGAGGCATATAGTGACCTTTAATTTTAATTTAAAAAAAAAAACATTCTTCGTCCCCTGATGCATCTTGCTGACGGCTTCCCCCCTCTTTTTTGCTTATATTGTTGTTTTTATTTGTTTAACTTTTACTTGTTGTAAACCGCCCAGAGTTCCTGTTGGAAGATGGGTGGTATAGAAATGAAATGAAATGAAATGAATGAATGAATGAATGAATGAATGAATGAATAAAGTTGTATACACATTCAACAGACAATTCACATTTTCAGCTCCCGCAGCCTGTACATGTTGAGTTTTAGTTGTACATGTGACCATTTTTGAATTGGTGCCCTCACAGAAGGGATTTATCCTTCTGATTCTATAAAAGCATGTAAAATGTCAATATGACTTGTAGACAGTGAAATGAATCTCAAGTTGTGGTAAACAGAACTCCACTCTCAGAACACTCCTAGAAGATCAGAGAGACAGTTTGTGTCAATTCTTCCTTCCCCTCCTCTTCCTTGTGAAGATTTTTTTTGGGGGGGGGGTTAGGAGACCTCCCAAAGTGTCTCTCAACATGGCCCTCAGAAATGGAAAAAATATCCTCCTCTTTTCCCCTTCAGCCTCCACTGGGCACCACTCCTTTCCATGAACAGAAGGACCCTTGGGAGTTCCAGAAGAGCAACTGAGAGACTGAGGCTCTCAAAGATACTATCATTATTCATTGCCTTGTTGGCACCACTGTGCTGCTGTTTCTAATTGTGAGCGACTGTCAACACCCATCAAATGATCACCTAAAATGTCAACACTGTATAATGATATTTTAACAAATCTTACAGTCGTCTTTAGCACCAATCTGTAGCTGTTCTGTTCTCTAAATATCCCACAGATATGAAACCGTGAACAACAGAATAAACAGTCCCAACTTTTTGTAGTAATATATATAAAAATGTATGAAGTGGGGACAGAAATCCTAACACAGACTACAAGGAACTGAAAGAGTTGTCGGGTCACAGAGAAGACTGGATACCAGAAGTTGCTATGAGGCAGCATCTAGATGCAATCTTCTGGAAGATAACAAATAGAAAGTTGCTCAAAGAGTAGACCAAGGATCAACGCGGGGAGCAAATAACTTAGGAATTCAAGAGTGAAGAGAAAATGGAGCCTAGATTTAAATCACAAATTATACTCTATGGCTTTAGAATTAAATCAACAAATTATTAATTAAATCCTCAAATTATACTCTATGGCTTTAGATTCTAGGAGCATATGGAAAGACTGAAAAATAAGATTTATCAAACCAACCAGCCAGCTTTGCCTGAATATAAATAAATAAGTCTGCTCTGCATGTGATGTTATCTTAAAAGAGGGACACAACTTCTTGGAATAGGACCATTTACCTTGCCTCATCAGGGTGAGTTACTCGTACTGCATCATTTGGAATGTAGATCATACTTGTATCTTCTATTTTATATATTGCATGTCCGCCAATATCTGCCATCTTTCTTCTCTTTGTAATTAGCACAATGTAGTAACCTTCTAAAAATCTGACAAACCCTATAGGGAAAAGAATAAATTGCTTTCCATCTCATTTGTATCTGTCATTTGGTTCAATATACTGGCTGAAAGCTAAAACCAATCACAAGCCTTTTCAGGACTTCCATTAACAGCATATACTTTCCAACAATTTAGAAAAGGTAGAGATGAGGAAAAACACTAAATTTTGTAGAATTGTGTTAAAGCAGCAAGCATTGCCTTTTAAACTGTCTGTTAAATAATTAATGAACACACATTAAACATGATTTTTCAAAACTGCTTGGGACCTCAATTTCATTATGCAATTATTTAGTGGATTCTCAAGGCATATATTTCATCGTGTCACAGCCGGAGGTGAGCTAAGGAAACTGAAATATTTCCTACTGCTCATACACTGCAATGTGGCTGATCGTGCAGTGCCTAGTTATTTTTCTGCACTTTGTCCTTAGAAGTTTTAACCTGGAAACTTTTCATCAATACAGAGAACAAAATCCCTGTCTGGCAGAACAGAAAACACTATATTGAGGCCACTAGCTTTCAGGCTCTTCACTGAAACCTAATTTTTCACTCCTAGTATTCTATACTATTTGACATATCAGATGTACTTTTCATTCCTTAAACTGTATGAGATCTCCAAATCACCGATCCACCCATCAACCAAGGATTCTGTTTGGGCTGCTACTGTAGTGCTATGAAGATAATTTTACAGCTGTTTGTATACATACAGAAACCAGATGCATATTGTAATCTTACACTTGCAAGATTAAAATAAAGCATTCAAAATGCCACTTGTTATGGTGTACCTTTCCTCAGGCCACTCAGTTGAGGCAGAGATTGGTAAGGCAATGCAAGGTAATCGGAATGTGGACTTCCACAGCAAATCTTTTCCTTCTTTTTACCTTTCCTGCAACCCAATGTATCCACAAACTACCCTGCTTAATGGGACTGATTTGGCAGGATGGAACCACTCAAAATAACACATCTGGTACAAGCCATGCAAGAATTATGTGTCCAGTAATCATTAATCCACTCATCCTGGCCCACAAGGTGTGGTACACAAAGTCTACAAAGTTCTCTCTTTCCCCTACCAAATTCTGGAAAGGTTTTTTTTTTTTTGAGCTTTTAGGGAAGGAAGAAAAATCTTTTGCATGAATTGCTTCCTTTTGTGTTATTTTGGCTATATCACTTGGACCTTTACATAAGATTAAGCCTATTTTATTTCACTAAGCTTTTAACAGCTACGCTGTTTTCTATCTGCTTCGTGACTCTTCTACACTCTTGGCGTTTTCACAGAAGGACAGAAATTTTAAAAGCAAATAAAATGCAACTTTTGTCTCAGATCGAGTTGAGATATTACACAGCCACATGTTAGGCATGCCTTAGTGAATCATTATATTCATTCTTGTAGAAGAATACTGTTTGAAACCAAAGGGCTACAATTCACCATGGTTGGCCCAAGTGAAATCTACCTCAAAGACCAACAGAAGTAGGATCCAAGAAGAAAATTCCAGAGATAAAACAAGGGTGCTAACTAAATGAGCAATTTGTGAAAACTGAATTTCAGCCTATAGATAATCCAGTTGTCTTCAGTTAGTTTAAGCGGATTGCTTCATGCTTTATTATGTCAGCCATCTAGAAGCCACTGCCATGGGCGAGCAGCTTCATATATAGCCTGCGACTATTAAAAACTGCTTTGTAGAAATAAGCTTTCTTATGATGGACAAATACACAAAGCAGGTCTTTGGGAGCTTTTGTTACTTGAGTGGAGATTCTTCACACAGGGAGCTGCTTTTAGTGCCATTACTGATAAACATTTCTTGTCAGCCTCAAGATGGCTCCTCATGGAAAAGGCCTCAAGTTGGCTTGATATTGACTACTGCATGTGAATGGAACATGAAAGTTAGTGGCAGAGTCTATTACACTGACTTTCTTAGAAAGACAGCCATAAAATCCAAAGTTTTACTAATACATAACAATTGTACTGATTTGATTGTGCCAAATTACAAGTGGTCTCCAGTTTGTATTTTTAAAAGTGACACAAGAGTTCTTTGTTTGACCTATTTATTTATTTATTTATTTATTTATTTATTTATTTATTTATTTATTTATTTATTTATTTATTTATTTATTTGGCCGGTTTCATCAAATCTCATCTTGTGAGCCCCTGTTTCCCCGTCCATCTATCTTTAAATCCAGAAAGCAAATTAAAGACATGCCTTACCTACTATACCAAAAGCAGAGACAGCACGTGATAACCCAGAGGAGCCTTTCTGCCCAATTTTTGTCCTGTTCCCCAGATCTAAGCGACCAAGTAGTTCTCTTACTTCTTGTTGGGTATATACATGCTTAAAAACAAAAATAAAATGCAATTATTTAAAACTGGGCTCCTCTAAAAAGTCTACTGAATAGAAGGAAGTATTTAATCACTGAAAATGCCCCTCTGATGAAATGTAATGTAATGTTTTTCTGCAGCAAGCAGTGTTCAGCAATAAACATTCACTAGGCATGAAAGTCATTGAGTTCCCATGTGCACACATATCTGTGATCAGGATAGGTGCCTTTGAAATTTGCAAAGACTGAATTCTTCAAGCCTCCCTGGATCCAGATCCTCAAAAAAACTGTCTATCACCCCCCCCCATTAAAATGTCTTCCCCTCAACCAACTCCTTGGATCAGACTTTATACAACTTAGTCTGTTGGCCATTCACAGTGTTTTGTGTAAGCCAAAGTCCCCAGGAACGGAGGCAATCGGGTTCATCTGCAAAGACAAATGTCTCTACCTGTATCCGTGAAACTTCTCAGTCATCCAGGTGAGTTTATCTAGAAGCTGAGTCATGGCAACTGGACTTCTTTTTCTTGAGAGATTGAAATGTTTCACTGCTCATCTAAACCGTTTTCCAAAAGCTTAACTGGCAAGGATGAGCAATACCCAACCTGCTTTTTACTTATGATTTAGGTCAAATCAGATGTAAAATGTACATCCCAAAAAGTAATTGAACACTTCCTGCAAGATACACACAGGGCAAGTATCACTGAAATATTGGATATGGGAATTTTCCAGGAAGAAGCCTCCAATGGAATGTTATGCTTTTTATTTATTTATTTATTTATTTATTTGTTCATTCATTCATTCATTCATTCATTCATTCAACTTATATGCCGCCCACTACCCAAAGGTCTCTGGGCGGCTCCCAAAGGTCTCTGGGAGTTGTTGTTCACTCTATACCAGTGGTGGCGAACCTTTGGCATTCCAGATATTTTGGACCACAACTCCCACAGTCCTTTGTCATTGGCAATACAGGCTTGGAATTCTGGGAGTTGTAGTTCAAAACATCTGGAGTGCTGAAGGTTCACCACACCTCAATACCATACCTAAAGAATCCATACAGGTGGCATGTTTCCATATGGCATCCTCAGTATTAATGCTTCTACAGGAACCAATTCAAAATGCACTTTCTTGGCTGTCAAGAAGAGATCATTAGATGCATCCTTATGCCTTGATAATTCATATTGGTTCTCATTGGGTGCACACAGACAGCCATTTCACCACTTATTCACATGCAGTGCATACATATGTGGTTCTTAACTTTTAATTCATTTCTGTTCATCACATACACATCATTTACTCTCCCAGACACAAGTAAAACACAACATTCCAAGCAAGGTAATTCATCTCTGCTAGAAAGGTATATTAAAGGTATGCATGCATAGTAGACGAATCTGTCATACACTGAGTAAGAGTCAAGTAAACATGCTAAAATGTTTCATTATCAATGACATTTTAAAAATTAGCATCTCAATTTGTGAAATACTCACTCTGTCATCAATAACAACCAAATCTTTGGGTTCTGTGCGATCAATTTTCAAAACACGGTATTTGGTTTCTGCGTGATTACTCCCAACAAGAAAATATCGCTGGATTTAAACAACAAAAGGGGAAGGGAGAGAAAAAAACAGTGATTAACATCATACAAAGTTAAAGAAACTGAAGTAACCGTTAATTACTAACATAACTATGATTAACACAACTATAGATGAAGAACGTTGTGGCATCTAAGACTAAAATTCATTACGGCATCTTTGGAGGAATGAAGCCCATTTTGTCAGGCTTGATGTTAATTATTTGACCCAGGTAGTCAAATACACATATGCTGCAACCAATTATCCATTCTAGATTTAAACATCTGAAACAGTAATAGAGAACCTTTGACACTACAAATGTTTTGGATTTGCAGCATTTTGTTTCCTGTGAGTCCTAGCAAGGGATTCTGGATGCTGGAGTCCAACAGCCGCTAGAGGACTATAGGCTCCTGACCTCTAAACTTGTGAGAACAATCTGCATCTGCACACAACCAGAATAGTACATGGTAACCATAGCTCACTTAAATTGCACCAGGTGGTTTTGTATGAATGGCATCACGCAGTAAAGCACATGCCCTGATGCTCATAAGGAGCTCTAATCTCCTTGCAAGTGGGTATAGCTACTGTGCGATACGGGACTAAAGAACATTGAAACAGCAGTCACTCTCCACTGCGTCTTCATTCCTGATAACTGCTGTAGCTACAATAGGTCCATTGAATTGGTTGGCATAAGTTAAAGTGATTGAATGGGTCTGCTCTAGTCAACTGGATTTCACTCAGTTGGTACAATACTGCCTTTATTATAAACTTGTGCAACTTTAAAAACCAAACTTTCTTCTGTTTAGAAATGTTTATCCAGTTCATTATTGCATTATCCACTTCCACACTAAATCACCACCAGAGATTAACAGCAGATATACCTTCACTCTTTTCTCAGAGCAGAATTTAGAAAGAGGTCAGCGGCTCCATATGCCTGAATTGCCTGCAAGCTAGAGTTTATTTCTCACAGCCATATATTCAACCTCCTACTGTTTGTTCGACTTTTATGCCACTACCTAAAAGAAAATTCTACCATGATGATGAAAAAGGAAAAATAGTGACTGAAATGAACCATTTTAACTGGAATACATAACTGTGCACTTCTACTTAAGATTACAGACATCATTAGTCTTAAGAGTTGCCAGTAACCTTTCTAGAAAAGAATTAGCACAGATGGAATTTAAAGCAGTATATTGATTCTATTCATCCTGCAGAGCCAAATACAACCCACACATCTGTTTCACCACATTGAGAGGAGAAACTAAAGGCTACCAAACTCATACTTTCTTACCGCCTACAAGCATTCTATTCAAATAACCTCATCCAGGGCTCTACAGGCGTTTGGGACACACATGGTTCAATGGAGCACCACTGTCCACATTCACTAGTGGGACAGAAGGAGCTTTTTACTAACAACATGGATGTGAACACACTGCTGGTGCAAACTACTATTGTGATGAAGGAAGGAAAAGGCTGTGCACTCACCTACAACCATTATAGCCTAAACTATCATTGATGTGACAAAACTGAAAGAAATCTGCATCCTGGTTTGTCAACATCAGCATAGATAAAAGTCAGCCTCCATCTATTAGACCAGTAGTGGCAAAACTTCATCACTCCAGATGTTTTGAACCACAACTCCCAGAATTCTGAGCTTAGATTGCCAATGACAAAGGGCCGTGGGAGTTGTGGTCAAAAACATCTGGAGTGTCAAAGGTTTGCCACCACTGCATAGGGATTGTCAGTTTCTTATGGATCACACTGAACAGCTGGGACATCTGACTCCCAAACCAGGCTGTGTGGTTATGCCCCAAAACCATGAAGGATTCTCACAAATTTGGAGGGCACTTGTGGGTGATCTGACTTAAAATACAGGCTCTGACTGTGCTTATACAGTAATAACCGTTGGGGTCCTCAAGGGCACTCCAGTTAGCTTCATCTATGAATCTGGAAGAACACTCCTCAACTTCCAAGGGTATCTTTATGATCATCTGTTCTGAAATACAGGCTATGTGCTGTACACAACTCTTCATTTAGGGGCCCTTGGGAATATTCACACTAGCTTCTTAGAAATGGCTCGACATACTGTCACCAAATGGGAAGGGCAGGCTTGGATGGTCTAACTGGAAATACTGGCTACTATGTGTTGTACACGAAATTCACTTAAGTCTCCCTTGGAGACATCCCAATCATTTTTGTTGCCTACACAGCTGTGTGACACATCATCTTAAAGATTATGACAAGCTGGGTTCAAACATTACCATCATTTGAATTATGCAATATATTTTATTGTGGGGAGGGGGTGTCAAAATATTCCCTGAGTCACACCAGCTGTGGAATTTTGAGAGTTGTACTTTTCTGATAAGCTAAATGAGTATCAATATGGAGAGGGGGAAAGAATAAAAGAGAGCAGGGCAAAAGAAAGAAGGGAGGGTAGAGAGAAAAATAAAAATGGTATCAAAGTTGAGGGTGTACTCATGGGATTTTAATGTGGGCAAAGCGGCATCCCTTGGCTTCCTTTGAAATCCAGCTGAAGCAAAACTTCTCATGGCAGTGTGACTATTTTAAGCAGCTCCCCTTGTTCCAGACTAAGGTTTTTATTGTTGCTGTTTCATCAAAGGTTATAAAACCAACCTTTTGAACTCATTGCAATGGAAAGGGCTCACTACCTCCTCACAGGAAACTGAGCACTCATGAGAAGACACTTAAGAGATTGCACTGTTGTATATTAAACTTCTAGCATATAGTGCCCAAGGCATCAAAAGTCGCTGAAAGGACAAAGGAAAAGGGACATTTATGCTTCTGCTTGGCACCTTTGTCTCATAAGATAGATATCATAGGCATGCCCTAGAAGTAATTCATATAGGCTCTGACCTAACAGTTGATGCAGTCTGACCTTACACATGCTAACATGCATATAAGAATTATGGACTCATTGGTTGTATCCATACTGACAAAGAGAACAATTTAGAAAATAGAAAGGTACAAAGAGGACTTCTAAGGCTTACAGATGTTAAGATGGATTGGTGGGGGAGGGAAAAATCGAAACAAGTCTCAGTGGGAAAGCAAAACACATGCTTCAAATGGAGATGATCCCAGACTGGAATCTTATAGTGAAGCAGTGGGACACAACACTGGGTGGCAACTCTAAGAGGCTGTAACACAAAAGTATATGGAAAGCTACACTTCACCCACCCACCCACCCCTATGGGAGTGGAAAGCAGAGAGGAACACTTTTAAACAAAAGTAATTATTATTAATACATATGGTGCCAGAGCAACAGGAGAAAAATTACATTTTTTGTACTGTACAGATAGTGGACCTGTGCCTGAAAGGCCACATGGAAATAATGCCTTGCTCTTTGGACTAGTGAGAAGAAGCCTCAGTTTTCTTGTCTCACATGTGAGAAAAAGGTATCACAAAGTTGTTATCTTTGCCCTGCAAGGGGATGAGGTATTTTGTGTCGGGCAAGACTAAAAAAAAAACACTGACATAAACTAGCTTTCAACTCTACACAGGTCTTCATTAGGTTGGATGTCATAGAGCTGGCGGTAGGCCCTAGATCGGGTAGGGAGTACAGAAGAAACATAAAAGTTCCACAATCATGACCAGAAGTGGGAGACAGTATTCTTTGAGGGAAACTCAAAACGAGGGCTTCATATTTAGGCAAAGGATGTATACTTCAACTTTTGCCTTTGATAATATAGATTACAATGTCTGTGCCAGGCTGGATAAAAATCAATTAGTTTTAAAACTCAAATTGACAACAAATTGTCCTTTACCACAAAAAGAGGCAAGAATAATCTCACAAATACAACTGCCTCCCATTATGACAGCAGACAGTACAAAGCAACACAAGTGATTAAAACAGCTGCCTGGACTGAACTTGAGGTGACAAAGCCTGGTCGTAAAAAGAATGCCAAACAAACATGGCTTTGGACAGATGAAGTCAAGGCAGTGGTCCCTGAGAAAAAGTAGCTCTATCATGCTTCCCTAGCGGAAAAGACAGCTGGCAGCTGGCAGAATACCGCAAAGCAAAATGCAGTGCAAGGAAAGCAGTAGCTACAACAACACCCACGCACTTTGAGGAACTGTACGGAAACCTTGATACAAGTGAAGGCAATCATGACATCTACCAGTTACTGAAAGCCCACCACAAAAAGACTGAGGATATTGAGAGATTCCACTGGGTCAAATGATGAGAATGGAAAGCTGATCAATGATCGTGTCAATGCAACAAAGTGCTGGTGGGATTACTTTGAGAAAAATTGTATGAAATAGTTCCTGCACCACTCAGTTCCATATGTTCCTCCAGTTCTAGGACCTTGCAACCTATCATATCTGATGAAGCTTCCATGGCGATGAAACAGATAAAAGCGGGCAAAGAATGCTGGAGAAGAAGATACCCAATGATTGGCAATATAGCACAACAGTGCTAATCTGGAAGAAGAAAGGGAACCCTGCTGAATGCACCAATTGGAGACCCATTTGATTACTTTCACATAATCTTAAAATCTTTGAGCGAGTCACTCGCACACGAATCTGCATCATACTCCAACTAAGTGTCAATCTGGTCTCATCAAGAATTGTGGAACAATAGATGAAATCCATGGGCCCGGCTGTTATTTGAAAAACACAGAGAGAAACAGAAACCAGTGCATGCATCTTTCCTTGATCTCGAGAAAGTGTTTGAATATGCACTGCAACATTATGGAGTCCCAGAGGAACTTGTCACTTGGGTCAAACTCCTCTATGAGGAGCCAAAGAGCCATGTACAGGCCACTGCTGGCATATTGAAAGATTTTCGTACCACAGTTGGAGTCTACCAAGGATCAGCACTCTCCCCACTTCTTTTCATTCTGGTTATGGACGCAGTCACTCAAGATCTGCAGAATCCAGTCATGTCTGCATCAGAGAGTAAGGCAAATCTTCAGTGCCAAGCCCAAGTATGGAGTGACCACCTAATAAAGTTTGGCCTGCACCTGAATGTGAGGAAGACGGAATATCTGAATGACCAACCCAAATGAATGTGGTACAATCTAAATTGATTGTATTGACCTACCGAGAACTGAGGAGTTCAAATACTGTATCTTGGTTCCATGATCACAGTTGACAAGAGTATGAGTTACAAGGTCACAGTGAGATCAACAGTGCCTGGCTAAAATGGTGTACAACATCAAGCATTATGTGCAACAAAAAGGTCAGTGACCATTTAAAATTCAAGATCAATTGCACTGTTGGGCTTTATGGTGCAGAATGCTGACTGGCAGCTAAAGAAATTCAATGTTGCCTTGGTGTCATGGAGACAATGATGCTGCAATGGACTTCCAGCCTCACGTGAAAGGATCATGTGCACAATGATGATATCCAAGCAAAATATGGCACTGCGCCTATCACAGACAAGATGCACGAAGTCCGACCGCGTTAGTTTGGTCATGTCCTGCGTGCTGATGAGGAAACTCCCAGGTGCCAATAGGAAAGGCTAAAGAATGGATAGCTGCCCTGGAAACTTCAGTAGTTAGTACTCCAAGTGCTTGGAAGTAACCAGATACATTTAGGATAACATTCAATTCAATGTGTAACATTTTCTAATTACTTCCAGAAGTTATCTTCAAAGACACTGCATTTTAAAGGCATTCTAACAGGACTGTTCAAAATGCTATGTCTTTTTGCTTATTGATCCTAAAAGCCACTCCCAAATGCAATGGAAAGTAACAGGAAAGTAATCAGTAGTGCAACAAGTAATGCAATGAGTTACTTTTTGCACAGTAATGCCAACAGGGTACTCAAATTTTAAGATCAGTAATGTGAAGTAACACCATGTTACTTTCTGAAATGAACTTTCCAAACTCTGCTTGAACTCACACAACCACAGACACATAATGTTGTGGCACCCACACGAATAGCAGGAAGGCTCTGATAATGCCATATAATGAATGACATTTATTTTAGGAACAGGTTGTAGGGAAATGAGTTGGAGATTACAGTATTTTTCTGTGTATAAGACTACATTTTGGTCTAAAATTGTTAGACTAAAACTTTAGGGTCACCTTTTAAACGGATGTAAGCTGAGAAGAAAACAGCACATGTTTGTGAAAGTGTAATTTTGAGTTGAAAATGAGGGTGGTCTTATACATGGAGCGTCTTATCGATGGAAAAATACAGGTATCTGCTGGCTTTCAGACTGACTGCTTGCAATTCTTCTCTACTGCCTGGTCTCGCAAAGATGAGCATCACATACGCAGTTCTCAGATTCTTCCAGCTGGGGGCTAAAAGCACTACTAAAATGTCATTCTGAACTGGCATCATCCCCAAATATCTTTCTCTACTGATGGAAGGACTCGTCTTTTCTGAAAAACCTCTCGTCTGTTCCCTCTCATTTAGAGAGGAAATCTAGGTAAAACATTCCACTATTACAGTGACATGCTACAACCCCCTGAAGTCAGTGTATCCTTGTTTTTATAAGATAGGAAACAAGCAAGAGGAAACAAAGGTTTAAGTCATCAGCATCCAGGATTAAAGCACTGTATAGGACCCATGCATATGGAAATTGTTCAATCAAAACATACTTCCTGATAAAAATTTAACAGATGACTAAATCAAAGAGTAGCAGTCAATTTAACTGTTAATTCAAGCTTTCCAGCAACAGTTAGCTATTCAATAATCATTCATCACGATCCACAATAAGATGCTATCCTACATAAACACATGTAGAGAGGAAGTCGCTCAATTCATTGGGACACGTTCTGAGTAAACATAAACAGGAATGAGTCATACTAACTGGACAAAATTAGCTATCCTGAAAACAATTTATTTATTATATAAACCTCTCTTTATATCTGGAATTAAGATATTCTTGATACTACTTACATAACTCAAGTTTATTTTTATAGTAAAAATCTGTTACTGTACCTCAGAGATCAATTTTAAACTTTCAATGAAAGCTTCATAAACAGTTTGCACAAGTTTTGACAAACTTCTTAGCTTTCCCGTTAGTGCCTGCATTGAGCGCATGTACTGAAACAACAATGGCTCATGTCAATTTTTATAGAACAGGCCCAGGAAATGTATGACCTTTTGTGCACTTATTCAATAAAATGTTGCTGCTGCTGCTGCTGTTAGACTGCAACTCCCACCAGCCTTAGCCAGCAAAAGAAAAGGGTGAAACAACGTAAAAAACACAAAGTGTGCTGTGTATATACTGCCCCATAGTGCTTAAAGCACTGTCGGGGTGTTTTACAATTTAATTATTCAAGTTACGCATTGCCCCGACAGCAAGCTGGGTACTCATTTTACTGACTTCAGAAGAACAGAAGGCTGCATCAACCATGAGCCGGCTACCTGGGATTGAACCCAGGGACATAACACAGTTTAGGCTGCAGTACAGCAGTTTAACCACTGCGCCATGAGGCTCCAAGAAGGATGATTGGAGTTGCAATCTACCACTATTTGGAAAGCCACGCATTCCCCATTCCAGATATAGAAGGTGAAGGAATTTGGACAAGAAGCATCACAAGCTACTGTGCTAAATACCTGCCACCATTTTATAGGAACAGCCCACACAACAGAATTCTAGACTGTGTTCTCAGATAAAATACTTGAAGATGTTCTGTGTTCATGAACCTTTGAAAAACAACAACAGTGGTCTACCATCATGTCCACTCTCAGCTAGCAGGACTCTTCAATAGCACTTGGAATACCATCTCAAATCTAGAACTTTGAGATTAGCTTCTTGTCCTTTTAAGTAAGATAAACCTGTTTAGAGGTGGGCTGCAGTTCTAAGCTTATGCCAAACAGAAATGGCATCTGGCAAGATGGCGGCAGGTGGGGGTTGCTTGCCTCTGCTGCGGATCCTTGTTTGTTTTGCCTTCCTATTTTATTGTTTGTTGTTGGCGGGTTTTGTGCGACCAGTTAGTCTCTGACTCTCCCTCCATGCTGCTATCAACAGATCATCAGGGTAGGGACTGGGGGGACAGGGGGCTTGGGTCCCTTTTTGCACTCCTGCCCTCCAGCCCTTTTCTTCTACGGCTGTTAGCCATCCACCCACAGTTGCTACCGACAGCTGGTTTTTTTTCCTAGCTGGTTTACCATGGTGGCTGGCTCCGGTTGCAATGGCTGCCGGCTCTTTTGGTTTCTGCCCTTGGTCTCCTTGGCTCTGGCTCCTCCTGGCTTCTCTTGGTGGTGGCATCTTGGCAGCCGGCGGCCCTCGTCTCTGGCGTGATGATGCGGCAATGCCAGCGGCGGAGCTCCCTGGTGGTCTTTAGAGGCTTCCTGTGCCAGTGTGTCTGTGTCTGCATTGTTCATTGGCTCTCAGTGGCAAGTGGACGGCCATGGTGGTCATGGCAATGAACAGGAGATGACCAGTGACAAGCAGCGGTACAGACGGTTTTCAGTGGCGAGTGGGCAGACATGGTGACTTCGATCCGGCTCAGCTCTGCTCGGTCTGGTGGCGTTCGGCGGTTGCCACCTGGTGATCTGGTGTTCTCCAGTGGAGGAGTCCTTGGCGTCTTGGTTGGCGGTCGCTTGATGGGGTTCAGACTTGTTCGCCTGTCCCTTTCCTTTGCCTGTGCTGACATTCCGACAAGCCTGCTTGTCCACACCCAGGGGGCCAAGGGGTTGGACTCTTGCCTCCACTCCCCACCTGCAGCCAGGGGCGATAGTCTCTCATCTGGTTTATTGGAAGCAATGTTTTCCTGCCTGGAGTGGCCGTGGGGTGGATGGATGGGGGGGAGCTCCCTGGCTTCTCTTTCCTGGCCCTGATGTGATCTGTGTGTGGGATGTTTTGGTCACAAGTCAAAGAGAAGGAATGCTGGCCCTTGGGCTATTTTAAACTGTTGGGCATTTAACTTCTAGCCAGTTGTTATGGGGTGGCTAGCCTTTTGGGTGTGGAACACTGTTGGTTTATGGGCTGGGGAGGGGTTTTCCTCTCCTTTTTGCTATATTTCATCTCCTGGACTGTTGGCAGCAGCCTGTTGGGACTAATTAATTAATTTTATTTTATTGTGTTTTACTTGTTTGGTCCATAACAAGATCCCCGTCATCCATGATTTGATCATGGGGGAGTGGGCTGACCAGGCCTGTCTTACTGCAGAGGGGGGAGCTTCCCTCTCCCAGCCATGCCCCCCCCCAATTTCATGTCCTGCACTGGGGCATTCAGAAGGTCGGGGTGGCCAATGTTTATAGGGCAACCATTTTTGTCAGTAAAAATGTTGGTGTGTCCAGGGTTGGAACGCCTGCACCTATTGGTGGGAGAGTGGGACAAATTTGGGAAAGTGCTGGTGTACCGTGCTCCCTGCACTCTCCCTGACAGAGCCCTCCAAGTTCATCTTGGTGGCACTCTTCAGATCCCCCTGCCTTTTGGTGGTTGGGGACTTCAATGTGCATGCTCGGACTGGACTGTCTGGAGTAGCTCTGGATTTCATGGAGTCCATGACCTCCATGTACCTGTCTCAACATGTAATCGGCCCCACCCATAGGGCTGTGCACACCCTGGGCCTGGTATTTTCCTCCACATCCGTGAACTTTTTTCTGAGGGTTGGGAATTTGCATTCTTGGCCCGTGTCATGGTCAGTTCACCATTTACTGATCTTTTCCATATCAATCACTGCCCCACCCTGCGGAGAGCCTGACCCATCTATTTGGGCCTGTCCCTGGAGGCTTCTGAACCCTGTTCGGTTTTCGGAGGCCTTTGGGGACCTTCTAGACGGCCTGGCTGACGATCTGGTCAACATCCTGGTGGATAGGCGGTATGGGGAAGCTGCCTGGGCTGTTGACTGGATTGCCCCAGAGCACCTCATCCAATGCCGAGCCCACCCCTCGCTGTGGTTTACAAGAATGGAAGAGGCTAGCGATCATATGGAGGAATGACCGGACGGCATTTAATCGGGCTGCGGTTCGTGCACTGATCAGGCACTATGTGTGAGTGATCAGGGAGGCTACAAGAGCCAATGCTTCCTTGCGTACTGGGGGGCCTCGAATCACCAGGTAGAACTGTTCTGGGTGGTTCGAGACCTCACCAATCCTGGTCAGCTGTGCCCTCTTCCTAGTGATTTCACTAGTGAGTTGTTTGCAGCATACTTTAAGTCTAAAATAGAGGCCATCCATGCTGGTCCGGACTCCAGTTCCACTATGTGCCCGAGTATTGCCGGCGCTGCGCCCCCTCAGTCTCCTCGTTTTGTTGAGTTTGGGCCTGTGACTTCAGCTGAGGCCTCTAGGGTGCTGGCTCACTGCAGGCCGTCAGCTTCTCCACTCGATCCCTGCCCATCCTGGCTGATTAAGATCACAGGGGGGGGGGACTTGCTGGAATGGGTTTCTTTAATTGCCATGGCCTCCTTCAGGGAAGGGGTCCATCACAGGTTACAAACCATGATGGAGATGTGTAATCTCCAGGCTTAAAACCAGGGTACTTCAAGGGCCAGATGCAGGGGAGTGGTAGCAGGACACAGATATCTAGTCTCATGCGCTCCCAGAGGCATTTGGTGGGGCCACTGTGAGATACAGGAAGCTGGACTAGACGGGCCTTTGGCCTGATCCAGCATGGCTCTTCTTATGTTAAGTCCGTTCTAAAAGAATCTGGCCTGACTGCGCATGACATGTCCAACTATTGTCCAATAGCCAATGTTCCCTTTCTGGACAAGGTAGTTGAGTGGGTTGCTGCCGAGCGGCTCCAGTTGTTCCTGGAGGGAGATCGCGTCCTGGACCCATTCCAGTCCAGGTTCAGACCACGTCATTGCACTGAGACAGCTCTGGCCACATTGCAATATGACCTCTTGAGGGGGGCTGACAGGGGTTTCTCAATCTTGTTGGTCATCCTTGATTTGTCTGTGGCCTTTGATACCATCAACCACGGTATCCTCCTGGGCAAGCTTTCTGAGGTGGTTGGGGGGTCTAGCTTTGAGCTGGCTCCACTCCTTCCTTGAGGGCTGTGCCCAGCAAGTGAGATGGGGGGGGTGCTGTCAGCCCCTTGGTCACTCTCTTGTGGGGTGCCCCAGGGGTCGGCAATCTCCTCCATGCTGTTTAACGTCTATATGAGGCCACTGGTGAGGTCATTCAGAGATGTGGGGGTCTGCAGTCATCGGTACACTGATGACACACAGCTCTACCTCTCCTTTTCCACTTCTGCAGGACTAACAGGCTTAAGCTCAACCCGAAGAAGACCAAGGTTCTGTTCCTGGTGTGTGTGTGTGGGGGAAATGGGTACAGTTGCCCTCTTCCCAGTCTGGGTGGGATTGCCCTCCATTTGGCAGAGAGAGTGAGGAGTGTGGGCACCATCTTGGACCTGGCACTGTCCCTGGAATCCCAGGTGGCAGCCATTTCCAAGGCGGCCTTCTACCAACTTAGGCTTATCGCTCAGATTCGCCCGTACCTTGATGGGGACTCTCTAAGGACAGTAGTGCAAGTACTGGTCATCTTGAGGACAGATTATTGTAATGCTCTTTACATGGGGCTTCCCTTGACCCTTCTTCAGTGACTTCATCAGTTGCAGAATGTGGCAGCCATATTGGTGGTTGGCGCGGGCAGAATTGACCACATCACCCCTATTCTAGCTCGCCTGCATTGGCTACTTGTTGCCTCCCGAATAAGGTTCAAGCTACTGGTTTTGACTTACAAAACCCTCCATGGCTTGGGACCACAGTATCTGGCTCGCTCGTTTGTTTGCCGCCATTTCGCATTCAACGGTTCATTTGCTTTTTTAATTTATTTTATTTGATATTTTTAGTATATTCTACTCCCTATTTATTTTTCTATGTTGTTCCCCACCCAGAGTTCCCAATGGAAAAGTCAGGCAGTTTATAAATGCAAATAATAAATAAATAATTCTGTACTTTCCCTCCTTGGCTTCAGTGAGCAGTATGGAAGGGACTATAGTTTACCAGGAAAACTGGTAGAGGATCATGAACACAATCTGATTTCAATCATATAGTAGTACAGTACATGAACATAATGAAGATAACTAGAATCACGGAATTTCAAATTTTCAAATACCGTATATACTCGCATATAAGCCGAGTTTTTTAGACCTAATTTTGGGCTAAAAGAAGAGTCTTTGGCTTATACACGGGTCAATAAAAATTGGGAGAAGGAAGAGGCAGCACTAGTACTGAACAGCAATAAAAAGACTTTACTGGTTTACCTCAGCAAGCCAGCCTCAGAGGCTGAATTACTTAGGGTTGCCATAGAGATAGAAAGACAAGGTTGCCAACTTGCTTTGCATGTGAAAAGGGCAAAAGCAAATTAACCAAGATACAGCTAAAAGCAGGTATTTCCTGATAAGGCTTCTAGACTAGTGTACATTGAGTTTAGGATGAGCAATTTTCTTCTGCCTTTCAAGCAGTTGATCCGAGTGTATAAAAGTCTTCTGACTGATACTGCTTGATAAAATTTATCTAAATTAGCTAAAAAAAATCGGCATAGTATCAAAATACTAGTGCTCATGGAATCATGGGAGGTCTCCCATATGCAGATTATGTAGGCAGGAATGGTAGCTCTTGCAGCCCATTGAACCAGCTCACAGTCAAAACGTGAAGGAAGACTGATGTTTTGGACTACTACTCCCACAGTCCTTTGCCACTGGCAATATAGGCTTGGGATTCTGGGAGCTGTGGTCAAAACACCACGACACGCCCTCCTGCAGCGTCCCTCTCCTCTTCCGACACAGCTAAAATCATCGGAACTCAAGGAAAGGTAGAGATTCTGTATCTCTTTTAAACAAGCTTCCTGTATTTTCTTTTGTCTGTTTTCACTCTCCCAACCCTCAGTTTGAGTGGATATCCCCTAGTTCTGGTATTTTGTGAGAGGGAGAAGAGCGTCCCTCTATCCACTTTACTCATGCCCTCCATTATTTTGTACGTCTCAATCATATCGCCCCCTCAGGCGCCTTTTTTCCAGACTAAAGAAGCCCAAATGTTTTAGCCTTGCTTCATAAGGGAGGTCCCCCAGGCCAGTAATCATTTTAGTCCCTCTCTTTTGCACCTTATTCTAGTTCCACGATGTCTAAGTAAAGACTTGATCTAAGACTCACTTGTTCATATTTCTGTCATTCCATGGTACCCACAAAGCTCCCCTCCAGCAGTACATTTCAAACGAACCAATTCTACCACCACCCCAAATCTGGTTTCTTAGTGGCTAGTTTGCTGTTTTTCTTTGAAATAAATATTCAAAAATGTTTAACCTACTGATGCCTCAATTAACATAATTTTCTTGGTATCTATTTTCATTTTTGAAATTTACTGTAGCAGCTGCATTTCCCACCTTCGGCTTATACTCGGGTCAATACATTTTTCCAGTTTTGGGGGGTAAAATTAGGGGTCTCGGTTTATATGTGGGTCGACGTATACTCAAGTATATACGGTACACTTTCACCCATAAGTAGACAGGCAACGGTCCCACACTAAAGCTGTTTGCCCTCTACCTTGTATCTCCATGGCCTGACCCATCTCTGTATATGTATTCTGGATTCAATTTCCGGCTACTTCAGTAGAGCTTTGGATTATAATATGGAAATGAAACCAGATCTGGTCACTGCCAGCAGCAATTTGTGCGTACAAACACTCTTGATATTGTTTCTTTGAAAATACATATGACCCAAAGTTGTTCTGGCCTGGCATTAAAGCATGAAATGAAAGGGAGAAAAGGTCATATTTATTAGGGTGGCCTTTGCTAAGCAACCAGGAGCTTTTAAAAACAAACATACAAACACAAAAACACTTTCTAGAGAAAGCAGATGTAAAAAAGTGCAAAAGTATAGCCAACAGTTTCCTACACCCACACTGCCTTTAGACTAAACTAGAGGCTTTTTACTACAAACTATACTCAGGAGGCAGCGGAACAGGCAGGAGTAGCGCTCTGCTGCTTCCCCAAGCCAGCTACCGTATTTATCCTAATATAAGCCGAGGGCGTTTTTTTTCCAGCCAAAAATAAGGGCTAACAACTCAGCTTATATTTGAGTATCTACGGTACATGTATTTGAAAAAACTTGGAGTTAGAATAAGCACATTTCAGATATTTCATACAATTTTCTATGATAAATGTCAAGACCAGTTTAAAATAACACTGTTTTGCATCTGTTGAGAGCTTGCAAACATTTATACTTTGGAATTGTATCCAAATACCATAGCATTTGCCAGTAATTTCCAGTAATTTCCTGTCAGCCTCAGTTATACGATAGTATTCATACAGTATATCATAGACCTGAGAACACCACCTCACATTTCGTAAATATTTTAGTACAGTATATCTTTTCATATGACAACACTTAAGAAATGCCACTTGGCTACAATGTAAAGCAATGAGTATACACCTCATCTAACAGTGTAAATGTGCTGTCCCCTCAAAATAATGCAACCATTAGCCATTAATGTCTAAACTGCTGGCAACTAAAGTGAGTACACCCCTAAGTGACAATGTCCAAATTGAGGCCAAGTAGCCAAATTGGATCAAAGAGCTCTGATGTCATGAGAACTGCTACTGTCACAAGGTCTCAGGTGTGAAGGGGGAGCAGGTGTTATCGCTCTTACTCTCACATTTGGTGCTATCCCGCTCACTCTCTCATACTAGTCACTTGAAGTTCCACATGGCACCTCATGGTAATGAACTATCTGAGGATCTGGGGGGGGGGAGAATTGTTGCTCTACATAAAGATGCCCTAGGCCGTAGGCTATAAGCAGATTGCCATGACCTGAAACTGAGCTGCAGAACGGTGGCCAAGACTATACAGGACAGGTTCCACTCAGAACAGGCCTTGCTATGATCAACCAAAAAAGTTGAGCACCCATGCCCAACTTTGGGAAATAGATGTATGAGTACTGCCAGCATTGCTGCAGAGGTTGAAGGGGTGGGAGGTCAGCCTGTCATTGTTCAGATCATACACCTCACACTGCATCAAATTGGTCTGCAGGGCTGTTGTCCCAGAAGGAAGCCTCTTCTACAGAAGATGCACAAGAAAGCCCACATACAGTTTGCTGCAGATAAGTAGATTAATGACATGGATTTCTGGAACCATGTCCTATGGTCCGATGAGACCAAGATAAACTTATCTGGTTTAGATGGCATCAAGCATGTGTGGTGGCAGCCAGATAAGGAGTACAAAGACAAGTGTGTCATGCCTACATTGAAGCATGGTGGTGGGAGTGTCATGGTCTGGGGCTGCATGAGTGCTGCCGGCACTGGGGAGCTACTGTTCACTGAGACAACCATGAATGCCAACATGTACTGTGACATACTGAATCAGAGCATGATCCCCTCCCTTTGGAGACTGGACTGCAGAGCAGTATTCCAACATGAAAACAACCCCAAACGTACCTCCGAAAGAACCACTGCCATGCTAAAGAAGTTGAGAGTAAAGGTGATGGACTGGCCAAGCATGTCTCCAGACCTAAACCATATAGAGCAGGCATGTCCAAACTTTGGCCCTCCAGATATTTTGGACCGCAACTCCCGCAGTCCTTTGTCATTGACAATCTAAGCTTAGAATTCTGGGAGTTGTGGTCCAAAACATCAGGAGGGACGAAGTTTGGACATGCCTGCTATACAGCATCTGTGGGGCATCCTGAAATGGAAGGTGGAGATGTGCAAGGTCTCTAACATCCACTAGCTCTGTGATATCATCATGGAGGAGTGGAAGAGGACTCCAGTAGCAACCTGTGAAGCTCTGGTGAACTCTATGTCCAAGAAGGTTCAGGCAGTGCTGGAAAATAATAACTGGAGTACAGCAGAGACAAGACATCTTTTTGCTATAAGTAACACTGCAAACGCCTGATGATGTCAGCCACATGATTTTTCAGAAATTAAACATTTATTATTTCTCCCTTAGAGATCCCATACAACTTTCATTATCAGAAAGCTGTTGGGGACTACAGGACAGGATGGGAGCCTCTTTAATTACTGAAAATCACTACTGCCATGACTCTCAGTTATCACAATTTTAGTAAATAAAGACCCCACTCCCTAAATCCTTTAACCGCCAACAGCTTCCCAGCAATGAAAATCATGTCTTGGAACTTTCAATCATGTCTTGAAACTTTCAAAGAGAAGTTGATACTGTCAAATTTCTAAAAAATATTACATGGTGGATGACATCATTAGTTATACTCAGTACAATTTACTCAACAGAATTTCACCCTAAGAGTTGTAAATGTCCCCTCATCTCAGGTACAGTACTTGCCATATACAAATTCTGAGTAAATTTTAAGACACTACCGGAGTTTCACACTCCAGGAAATACTAAGAAGGACACATATTTGGGAGAGTCACCTGGAGCATTCCACCCTACAGACAGGTTCTCAAAACAAACTCAAGTCTGTAATGCAATACACACTGCCATTGCAAAAGAAACCTGAACGTGCCGTATTAGTCAGTAGCTCCACCTACTCAAGATGTCTTGCATGCTGATCAGATATTATCAAGAAAAACAACTGATGTAAACACATCCTCATTTGTTCCAGAGAATGTTATTCATCTTTCCACCAGAACAGAACAAAAGATCATGACTAGAGGAGGACAAGGGTCCTTTCTAAGCTGCTTCCAACAGCAGCAAACAAGATGCAACTGCAAATGCTGGAAATAGGCCACTCCCACCATCCTATTTGATGTTAAGCAATGGGAATTCAGATAAATACTGGCGATATATAGAGGTTCCATTATATTATTCAGGCCTCACTATTCAAAATTTGTTACTGACAACTGCCAGAGATACCCATTCCCATTAAAACATTTATTTTGTAGTGCCATGGGACTGTGACTTAACGTGAAGGGAAAAATAGTATGGTTATTAGTAAAAAAAAACCAAAATGGTTCACAGAAACTTCTCAAGGTTGGCACTGATATAATTGAGAGGGTATCATCTTATAAATACCTGGGATGCTTTCTCAAAGACAACTGGGATCCTTCATGTGAAATTTGTTGTAGAATTGAACAAGCTAGAAATTCCTTCCAGAAAATAAGGAAAGTCTTGACAAACCAGGACTTATCTATCAGACTTCATACTTAAATACTTCGATCCTATGTATTCAACATACTTCTCTATGGTGTTGAAACTTGGGCGCTTACAGACACATTATGCGGGAAGCTGGAAACATTCAAAATGTGGACGTACAGACAAATTCTGAAGACAACTTGGATGACCAGAGTCACTAATGTGGCGGTATTACAGTACAAGAATAAAAAGTTAGAAATCCTCAAAACTGTAAAGAGAAGAAAATTGCAGTACTACAGACACATAATGTTCAATAAGAAATACCATATGCTGCAAGTTATCCAAGTAAAAATAGATAGGAAGCATGGCCCCGGGCGTAGAAGAACATTCTGGCTGAAGAACTTAAGCCAATGGTCCTCAGTGAGCACAGCTGCTCTGTTTAGAATAGCTTTAGATAGAAATCAGTTCAGGCTACTGATCGCCAACGTTCTACGAGGACATGGCACTTGAAGAAGAAGAAGAAGAAACAGCAACAATGTGATTTAGTATTTCTCAGTTAATGGGGAAAGAAAATAATATGTTACAAGTACTGCAGAGCAGTCAGGTTTACGTCTAACTTTTGCAGCCAGAGTTCCTCCGTTGCTGTTGATTTCAATTCCTAAAATCACTGCAGTTTACAATGCTGGGCAGGCATGATTGGAACTGTGATTTAACATCTGGCAAATGAAAACTGGCTTAAATTACTGATAAGAGATGTATCGCCCTTAATAAGATGTTGTTGGACTGCAATTCTCTCATTGTTACCTACGATGGAAGGGGATAATGAGAGTTGTAGTTCAGCAACACTGGGAGGGCAGTGTGTTCCTCAGCCTTGTCCAAGTATTATGAGAAATGTCAAAGGCTAGAAGCACCCACAGAGAACAGAGGAATTAAAAACCACCTGGTCACCTGCTACTTCTACAACACATTATGAGGAGCATGTTCTATGGCATCACCCGCCACCCTGCTTCTTCTGAACTTGGCTACAATCCTCACAATGGCTTTGAGTCAGATGGAGCTCCCCAGGAACAGTATTATCGTCACAAGCCATCCCTGTTGTGATGCTAAGTATTTGAAAGTGGCTTGGTGTTGAACTGGGCAAGTAAGAGCCATTAGCTTTACAACATTCTCACCTGTCAATATGGGCCAATCCACCTGCTTGCACTGTGGACTCATTGTGTGTAGGGGGGTGGATATACGGAGTATCGTGATGAGCACCAGTGCCTCCAAATTAACCGCCATTAATGCTAATGCTTTCCAAAACACTCCAAATGCAAGTTAGGAATGAGATTAGCAGGGAAATGACCACTGTGAAATCAAGGTGAACTATAAATTGGAGGCCTCGCTGCTCTTCCCTCAGACTGACCAAGCTGCTTGGATGAGTAGCGAAACGCTTCGATCTCAAAAGAAAAGAAGTCCCGTTGTCATGACTCAAATTCCAGATAACCTCACCTGGATGACTGAGAATCTTCACAGACACTTAGGAACCAATTCCTGTACATACTTACTTAGATGCAAGTCCCACGGAGTTCAACAAGGCCTATCCTAAGATAAAACCCCTACGTCAGTGGTGTCCAAACTTCACCCCTCCAGATCACAGCTCCCACAGTCCTTTGTCATTGGCAATACAGTTTTGGAATTCTAGGAGTTGTAGTCTAAAACATCTGGAGGGCTGAAGTTTGGACACCCCTGCCCTACGTGCAACTAAATCCCACCAAGCACGACAGCACTCCTGAGTAAATTCCAATCAAAAGAGTGAGGCTCAGAAGACTGGGGTTAGACTCTGAGGTCTTCAAAGATAACCACCAGCTGCTTTAGCCCCTTCCCAAAACAGGTCTCACAGCTTCCCGGCGATCAGCCAAGCCGTGGGAGAGAAGAGCTGGCGCTGCGCGGGTTACTTACAGCTCTAGTCTCGTACAGCACCAGCTTCTGCACAGAGCTGATGATCGGGGCCGCCGGAGGCATGGCGGCAGCAGGTGACACCCCCCCTCCTCCTAATGGCCTCCTCCGCCTCTTCCTTTGGAGGGAGGGTTTGGCCCTAAACCCCTCATAGGTTACCCCACTAGGGCCGAAGGGTCCATCATCCCAAAACGGCGCAGTTCTGCTTACATTACGCGCGGTCGCGGAAGGATGACAAGGAAAGGGAAATTTGGCGGTGTCACGTGGCCACCTTTGCCGGCACCGCGGCCATCTTGTGTGTGGGCAGGGTGCCCGTTCTCCCCGGGAATGCGCGGCGTGGGGTTAGCTTGCGCGTCGCGTCTGCGCTCTGTAAGTTTCCCAGTCCCTTTAACCGGTGCTAGTCGTCATCCTGATCTATTCTATTATTCCGACTCCATCTGAGCGAGTCTATCCCACTAACGTCTCCCAGAGGTCAGCTTTCGTCAATGATGGCAAAAACAATACAGAACTTTCGTAATACCTTTGAACCGTACAAATGTGTTTTTGTTTTTGTTTTTGCAATCGTCCGTAGGCATGAAGACCGGCACGATGAGCCAGTGAATACTTGCTTACTGAGGAAGATAGCACTGAATTCTAGTTCATAAAACCTGAACTGCATATGCGATGTTGAATTCCAGGGAACTCTTTTTTTAGGCATAATTAAATGGGAGTTACTGTTATGTCCCCATGCATAGAGAGGCTCAGCTATGCAACTATAAGCATAACGTTATGCCGCGTGCACAATTAAAGCCAGGCTTTAGCAGCATGGCATAATAATAAAGTAGTTAAATGTTAGATTAGCGCGGGGGTTCTCGTATTCGAATCTCCAGTGGGCGACGAAAAACACTGGATTACCTTTGCGCAGTCACCGCCCAGCTCATCCCTCATATAACTCCCAGAATCATAAGTGTCGACGTGCTTTTGGTAAGGTAAAGGTAAAGGCTCCCCCATACATGCGTGCTGGTCGTGTCCGACTATAGGGGCGGTGCTCATCTCCGTATTCAAGCCGAAGAGCCAGTGTTGTGCAAGTCCGTGGTCATGTAGCCCGCATGGCCGCAACGAAACACTGTTTACCTTCCCGGTTTTTACGGTGGTACTATTTATCTCCTTGTATTTACATGCTTTCCAACTGCTAGGTTGGCAGGAGCTGGAGTTAGCACCGGGAGCTCACTCCGCTGCCGACTTTGCAGCCGAAAGTTTTCGGTACTCTAGGCTGCTGAGCCACCCCCCTCGGACGTGCTTTGAACTCCTCGCAAAAAAAGACGGAACACAAAATAAGCTATTTAAACAGCCATGTTTACTTAGAGCCCAGTTCGGAGTCACTCCTTGTTAGCACTACATTAAATTCCAAAGAAATGCCTGCGTTATTCTATCTCAGCACTCCTTATGTCCTCGTTTTAGGAAAAGAAATGTTTTTTTAATAAATAAATAAATAAATAAGATTATTTGGATCCAGAGTGAGTCACCGTGACATCATTCTTGTGAGTCTTTAAATCGATGCAATCGTTTGCCCGATGCTTTTATTTTTGCCCATATACTCGGAAGAAATACACCCCTGCCAAAGGTCGCCGATTTACACCGTCTTCGCGGAGGAGAAAGGGTTCATTTTTGAATCGCAACACAACCCGACCGGCGCACCCAACCGCCCCGGCGCCCTTTTCGAAACGAATTAACACCACGGCTTACCAGCGCAGCCCCGCGGGGATGGAGCCCGGGGCGGGGCGGGGCGGGGCGCCGTCTCCATGGTTACAGGGAAACACAAATCACGGCGGCTGAGTCCGTGTGCTCCGCGCGGCGTGTCCTGCTTGGCAAGTGAGGCTGCAGGATCCCCCCCTTGATCCCTTCACGCAGTAAGTGCCCCCCCCCATATGGCTCCCTGATGAGAGCTGCAGCCAAATCCTCCTCGCCAACTCCCCCCCCCCATACACACACAGCAGCCGTTTACCACGATTGCTGTAAAGCGGGTTACTTACCCCTTAACCTGGGGCTCGTGGATTTTCTGTACTGATCTTCTAGAGCAGCCGTTCTCCACCTGTTGTCTATTCTGGGGGGGGGGGGTTGCTTGTTTGTTTTGCCACGGCTCTTAATAAATAAAATGGGCAGTTGTAAAAGGCTGCTTCTTAAGTCACCCCCCCTTCTTCAAACAAAGGAACATGGGTCATATATCACCCCTAGTAATTAACCCTGCTCTATTTAGCACTAGGGAGACACACAAATCCCTTTAGGCCTTTTACAATGGCCCATATTGCCTCCAACAGGATTCTAGCCCTGGCTGCAACATCACCTAGCCATGGACTTTAAGAACACCATCTAACAAAGGACTTTAAAAGTAAACTCCTGGTAAAGCCCATCGTTTACCATGTCTGAACTTCTGGGACCTGCTTTGAAGAAGGATGATCTACTGCACTCGAAAGCTTGCAATGTTCCTTTTTTATTTTTTATTTTTAAAAGTGGCCTATAAAGGGATCACCTGTGACCTATTTTTGCAATTCAAGTATTGAGAACAGAGAATTGAGGGTCATCTTACATCATTAAAAGATAATATTACATTACAGCTACAAGAGAATGCAAGCAGTTAAAGACGGAGCAAAAATTCCATGTAAAAGTTATGAGTGAGGGAAACTAACATTGAAAACATAGTGAATTCACAAATTCACCTTGGTTTGTGAATTCCGAAGGGTTTCTGTGTGCAGAGCTACTGATGAGCTGACTAACTGAAACTTATCCCCCTCCTAATACAGGTGACATTATGACCAATCAAGAGGAGCAGGAGCCTTACCCTTTTGTAGATATATATGATGAAGATGAAGCTGACAGAGCCTTTCTTCTCTCTAAGCCCACCTGCTTCGTCATTCTTGGAAAACCAGTAAGAAAGAATGATTGGTTTGATTGAATCAGCACGTTAAAAATCTGTTTTTTGTACAAATTGGATGTGTGCATATGCAGAAGTAATTGCACTGTGTTCTGTAGTGTTTAGTCTTAGATGAGCGTGTACTGGCTGAATGATAAAAGCATGTACAGTACTTGACATTAAGCATGCACCACTTCAAACAGTGGAACTTATTTCTGTGTGAACCTGCAAAAGATCATACTATTCGTGAGTTCAGCTCTGTAATCTTTTTTCTCAGTTACTGAATACAGTGGTACCTCAACTTACAAATTTAATCTGTTCTGAATCCATGCTCTTAAGTCGAACTACTCTTAAGTCGGGGTACCTATCTAAAAAATTGAAAAAATAAGTTAAAAAATCAAAAAATGTAAGTCAAGCAGACCATATCTAAAATTTGTAAGGTGGCAGTTAAAAAGCCAACAGTTTTCCACTCTTAAATCGAATTGTTCTTAAGTCGGGGTACCACTGTAATATTTTATATTTGTACATAAAGGTAGCAAGTATTTGATCTTCATTTCTGTGAGTGGAAAAGGCTGCAAGTACATGACTGTTGTGTGTTGTGTCACATACATAAATGCATTATTTTTGAGTGTCACTTGATATGTGTCGGTGATCAAAATTACAGTCACGTGCAACCTTCACCCCCCAAATCAACTTCATAGTGCATGATGTGAAGATAATACAGGAAGTAATTACACCGTTAACACCTTGACAGCATCTCCCTTCCTCCACAGGTGACCAATAGTACTATCAGAGCTAAACCACATACACAGCTCTATTAAAGGTGTATTCTCTCTGTGTCTCTGTATGTGTATTATAACAATTGGTAAATTGGCTGGATTCTCTCTTGATATGGTTAGTTTCTCCCTGCAACACACTACCATCTCCTGGGCCAGAGGCTTGCTATACAGTGGTGCCTTGTATAAAGGAATTAATTTGTTCCAAATGAAATTATGTTAAGCAAATTTTCCTTTATATAAATTCCCATAGGAATGCATTGAAAATGGAGTAATCCCATTTTTATGTTGTACGGATTTTCCCCATAGGCGATTATGTTAAGCATATTTCCCCTATCTCTGGAATTTTTTTATGTTGTACAGATTTTATGTTATACAAGCTGTTTGTTATACAAGTGTCCACTGTATACTGAGCTGCAGCTAGATCTGCTCTCTCTTACTTCTGTGAGGCCTGGTACACCAGCTAATATTTCTCCAAAGGCCTGTTCTGCCACCTTCACTGCCTAAAGGGGTAGACTGGGCTGCTAGATGAGGAACGAGTTCATACCCTAAATTTGGGACCCTGTGGCAAGGATTCAGTGGCCCCATCCTAGTTACAGCACTGCCACAGAGAAGAAAAGAATAGCATGATATATTGAACTGCAACCTATTATGACAAATGTGAAGTCATTACCCATGTCCTAGACCAGTGTTGGCGAACCTATGGCACGGGTGCCAAAGGTGGCACTCGGAGCCCTTTCTGTGGGCACATGACATTGTCCCTTCACAGCCACCTGTATTCGAGTTAAATTGCTGTATCGGCACTTTGCGACTAATTAGTGATTTTGAATCACAGTTTGGACACTCGGTCTCTAAAAGGTTCGCCATCACTGTCCTAGACTCTGTTCTCGACTTCATCTATTGCTGAAGACAGAATGATCTTTAATTTCAATTACTGTACAGTACAAATGTAATTCTACTTAAACATAAGTCTTATTGATTTTAAAATGTTTGATTTCCAAGTAAATATTGAAATTTAGCCATACAACATGATCAGCAGTTCAGACCAGAATATAATCTGCACTGAGCTCTGTGGCTTCATTTTGATCCTTAATTTCCTTATATTTAATATTAGAGGAGTTGAAGCTCTATTTATTTTGAAGCATCTTCAGAGCATCTCCTTTACCACCGAGGGAATAAAAAAACTTTAAAAGAACATGTCTCAATCCTAAATGCAATGGGTCTGATTAGGCAAATCAGATTGTGCATAGACTGCTTGTATTTTTGAATATATTTGACTAGAGTCTTCTTGAAACTCTCTTTGCTGTGTTTCAGAATAAGCTAACACTATTGTGGGACTTTGTCAAAACAAATGCAAATGCAGGGCTACATTTATATATCTAGCATACAATATAAGTTATTTTCACTTGACAGACACAATCCATGGAAAGTTATTGTGTATAACAGTGTAAATAAAAACAAAAATTGGATGTTTAGGGGTTTGGCATTTGGGTATTTTTGTTTGTTTGTTTGTTTCTTGCTGCTTTGTGAGGTCATTATTCCTGTCATCTTTATTTATTTTATTTATTTATTTAAATACTTATATCCCGCTCCATCTTTCCAACGGGAACTCTGGGCGGCTAACAACGCAATCTTTCATCTCCTCATCATGCTTTGCTTCCCAGTACTTGTACATTAATTTTTAAAAATGATAGCAAATCAATTATATGATCAGCGATAGTTTGTTTGTGCCCCCCCTTTTCTGGGGGGCAGTCTCCCTTTTTATGAAATACATGTTGAATACAGAAGCATTAATTTTATAGTTATTTATTTAAATAATTATGTTGCACTTCCTTAAAAATAAAATAAAACCCAGTAACATCATGATCAGTTCTGTTTTGTGAAATTTGGCTGCATAATCCTATACATGCACCATTTTCAGTGGAACATACTTCATATAAGTCCCCCTTGTATTGCAGTCTTATATAGCAATTGTATATGTGTCTGTCCAGAAGTAGGCATAATTGACTTCCACTGGATTTTCTCCCAGGTATGAGGATACAACATTCCATTTTTGTGTACCTAGCTTGAAATCATGTGGTTAAATGTGTTTATAAATAGATGGCAGGGTCAAATTGATATGCCCTTCTTAGTTCTCCAAGGCTAGCAAGTTAAAAAGTGTCAAAATGTTTTTGTTCGGAAAGATAGTAAGGAGAAAATCAATTCAAATAAATAGGGGAGAACAACAAATGGGGAAAAATAGAAAATCTCTTCTGGAAGATCCAATAAATCAACAGGAAATTTACATCAAGATTAGGAATGCTGAAACAATCAATGAGAAGCACACTATTTGACCAGGGAAAAATAAAGAGAAGGTGGAAATAAAATACTGAAGATCTATACAGAAGAATAAAAGGATGACAGACATATTTGAAGAAGAATACTATTATGAAGAATTATAGATCTAGAAAGTGCAGTGGAAGCTCTTCTGAAACCAATAGGAATAAATAAAATTGTAGCAAGAATATGCCATCAAATAAAAAAAAGTTCCCACAGGCTGGAAACATTCAATATACTGTATATTCCAATCCCCCCAAAAGGAGATGCCGATGTATCTATAGAAGCATTGCTTTAATTCTCATGGAATAAAGTGATGATCAAGGTGTTGCAACAAAGGCTTTTACCTTATATGGATTGAGGACTTCTGGATTTTGAAAAGGAAGACATGCTCAATATGTTGCAAATATCTGCTGGCTACTGGAGTGCCCAGAAGAATTTCCAAAGAAGGCGTCTATGTTTTATAGACTACAGCAAAGACTTTGGGATCCTATTCCCACTGCCTGTCACCTCCCTACCTTTTTCTGCCATTGCCTGCACTACCACCACTTCAATCTTGACAAGCCGCTGGCTCCTCCCCATGCATGTCCTCGCCGCTTAGCAGAAAGGTGGGGCATGCACACAAGCAACCAGCCTGTGGGAGCCAGCTGCCTCTCAAGATGGTAGTGGAAGCAACAGGGGCAGTGGGAAAGGATGGGGGCAGGTTGTAGGGGTAGGAAGGCAACTGGGGTTTGGAGGTTTTATAGACCAGTGTTTTTCAACCACTGTTCCGCGGCACACTAGTGTGCCGCGAGATGTTGCCTGGTGTGCCGTTGGAAAAATTGAAAAATTCGAAAGATTTAAAAAAAATGTCGAATTTTCGCCCACTAGGCGGGCGCTGGACTGTGTCCTGGATATGAAGGAGTGGGGTTTTTGACCCCACCCTCGGCCAGCAGGGGCGCCAATTGGCGCTCCTCAGGGGGACACCCTCCACTTTTCTGATGTCCGGGCTGTGATTGGTCAAGATTCCAGCCTGGACCTATCACAGAGGACATCATCTTCCGACTTCCTTCCCGCCCGAGCACAGTGTGCGCAGCAGCGGAGAGAAGAAGACGTCGCGACTCGAGTCACCAAAAGGAACCGATGCAGGAGGAGACGGACGGAGACCAGGACTCTAATGGTGGTGTGCCTCGTGATTTTTTTCATGAAACAAGTCTGCCTTTGCCCAAAAAAGGTTGAAAAACACTGTTATAGACAGCCAATGGGTTGTCTTGTTTAAAAAAGTTCCCAAACAAATCAGCAAAGTGATTCATGGTTCATTCAGGAAAAAATGTAAGTTCGTGGTTTGTGGTTCATGAACTTCCATGAACCAAGACGAACCACCATCCATGTATTCCCTCACCTGTTCAGTCTGGACACACAAGATATGATTTGAAAACTGTGGACTAGATTCAGATGAAGAAAGAGAGAAATTTGGTGGAAGAAACATCAGTAAATTATGATACGCAGATCACCTCATCTTACTTACTGGGAGAAAGCAGCAGTTACTTAAATGGGCTTTTATAGAAAGTGACAGAAGAAAGTACCAAAGCAGGACTGCAGTTAAACGTTAAGAAGATAGAAATCATGATCACAGAAGAACTATACAACCTTACCAGAAACAGTTGAGATATTGAAATACTTAGAGATTTTGCATACTGTACAGTACTTTGGTTCAAACATCAGTTCAACTTCAACTGAAGACTGAAGCCAAGAAATCAGAAGACTGAGACTAGGAAGGGGAGCAATGAAGGAATTAGAAACGATCATCAAATGTAAGGCTATGTCATTAGAGACCCAGACCAAGGTCATCCATGCTTGTATATTCTTAGCTGCCATGTATTTCTCATAAAAATTAGGAATATAAATAATGTTGGGGTGACTCAAAGGACTTCTGTCTTTCAGATGACTAGTAATGTGAAAGCCTAGATTTTATAATCACCCACTGTATGCTAACCCTTCTCTTTCCATTGTGATTTGTTATATTTGCAGCATTTAAAAATTATTCTAGTGTTAAAACAATCTTTTTGTTTGTTTGTTTTTAAGGGTGTTGGGAAGAATACATTAGCTAAAAAAATAGCACAGATGTGGAAGTGCACACTCATTAATGGTAAATATTCAAAACATAATGTTATTAGATTTTATTTATAATATAAGACTGACAAAGTTTAATTCCTACTTTTAATGATTCCTAGCATTCCAGAGGCCTTTTAGATAAATGAGATTCTCTACATTGTTTTCCTAAATTATCTTGTGATTATTGTTTTCCAGAAGTAAAGTGAAGGTAATGTGAAGAAATGAAGGGGCGGGAGGTAATGTGAAGAAATGAAGGGGCGGGAGGGTTTCATTTCACAAGTCAACTCTTAGTACTAACTGCATTATGTATACAGTATTTGCATATCTTGATTTTTCTCCAAGGAACTCAAGGGGCCAGATATAGTTCTCTTTCCCATTTTGAATCCTCACAATACCTCTGTGAGGAAGGTTAAGAAGCTTTGACTGGACCAAGATAAGCCAGGGTGCTTCATGGCCGAATAGGCGTTTAACCCTGGTCCCTATGATTCCAGCCTAAATTGGAAGTGGAACAATAGATCAGACGGATCTTTGATCTGACACAGCATTACACGTTTTCATGCCAATGGTCTTAATATTTTCAGGCAAGTAGAAGTGGCTTTTCCTCGTTTGGTTATGTGAGATAGATGGATTATATCTAGTCTACTACATTTGCCAACAGAACAACTTTTGTCAATAGAAGTAGACAGAACTTTAACCCTTCAGTCCCCTGTGCACCTTCAATTTATTCCAGAAGGTTTAGAGACTCCCTAGGGAAAAAAAATGGAAGGCAAGGAGTTGACATGAGGAATACCACAATTCCAGCTCCCCCTTCTCCTGCTCGCCTTTGTCATCCATTTTTTAGCCCAGAAAACATGCGGTCTTGAAGTAGCCTTAGCATTTTTGGCTGCTGAGAGGTGATTTCAGGAACTCACACATTCCCTCTAGGATTCCATCAGGCAAGGTAGTAATTTCAGGGATCTGTTATTATTTAATTAAATTCTTCCCCAGAATAACTCTTCCCCCACAGACAAAGTGTGCTGTTCCCCTAATGAATTCACCATTGGAAGCAGTCACTTGGATTGAATTTGAAAGAATGAATGGAAGGAGTAGCAGAATAAAGCAGTGACTTTATTTTCATTTGCTCAAAGCTAATCTGGCATCAGCAGAATTCTAGAAGTGCAAGAACGTGATGGACATTTGATTCATTTACTATACTTGGTTTGATTAATGGTTTCTCAGAAATTCTGCCTTCATTGCATAATTAGAGGAATAGTCATATTGCATGACTATAGTTTCTGGACTTTTTAATTGCAGTCTGGTTTAACATTCATTCTGAGAAAATTGCTTTAACTTTGTTCTGAAATTAACTCTCTTTACACATTTTAAAATTGGAATAACTAAAAAAAGGAGCCACCTGCTGGTTAAAATGGTCAAACATTTTTTACACATATACTGTACACACAATGGCACTCAGCAAATGAGTGTTTTTTTCTGTTTGTATTCTTTCTCTGTCTTAAGTGCTGCCCCCTAAAACTGAGGTTTGAAGTAAAATATAATTGCTTCCTACATTATAATAGTTTTAGAACATTTTGGTTATATTTGGATAAGGTAAAGTAGCAGCTGCCTTGCGTATTCACACAATATGTAATTAAGATGTGAATTTGCTGCCATAAGGTGAGGTCATAGAATCATAGAATCATAGTTAGAAGAGACCTCAAGGGCCATCCAGTCCAACCCCCTGCCGTGCAGGAACTCCCATCACAGTATTTCTGACAGATGGCCATCCAGCCTCTGCTTAAAAACCTCCAATGAAGGAGTCTCCATCACCCTCTGTGGCAACATATTCCACTGCCAAACAGCACTAACCGTCAGGAAGTTCTTCCTAATGTTCAAATGGAATCTCTTTTCCAGTCGTTTGAAACCATTGCCCCAAGTCCTGGTCTCTGAAAACAAACATGTTCCTGGTCTCTGAAAACAAACATGTTCTCTTTTCAATATGACATCCTTTCAGATGTTTAAACATAGCTATCATATCCCCTCTCAGCCTTCTTTTTGAAAGGCTAAACATTCCCAGCTCCCTAAGCTGTTCCTCATAAGATATTTCTTCCAGACCTTCAACCATCCTGGTGATTGCTATTAGATGGCTGTAACAAATTCATGAGCATTTGTGTTATCAGAGGCCTGTAGATAGTGGCCCTATATGTTTTTCTCACAATCAGGGGCAAAAGGACTCTGAATAACAGCTGTAGGAGATCAATAACAGAAACTGTCTATTGCCCTTAAGTACTGCTTTCAGGCTTATCGTCCAATCTAGCACAATCCTTATCTTCTTGAGAAAGACGAAAATGAGTGTTAGCCCAAATTATCTGGCACTGAGGAAAAGGCTCTGTACCAAGACCTTAGATGATGATCTAAACAAATACATACTGTACATTCCTATGGTGATCGACGGGTGTTTTATGGAAGTCATTTGTAGTTACCTAGCAGTTGTAGTTTATATCCCTTAATTGTTTCAGGGTCCAAAGTTATTGAAGTTGCGGCCTTTGCTAACAAGGAACAGCAACATTTTTCCATTTCCTTTTTACCAGCAATGGTAGTGTAGCTGGGACAGAGATAAAGGCAGAGTAGTTGTGTAAGGTGAATAGGCTAAGGTCAGTAGGAAATATTATCAGAATGTTTCCTGTTGACCTCCTTTGTAATAAAAGGGAGCTAAGTAAGGCACTGACAACAAATGCTAGGAAGGAAGGAAGGAAGGATTAAAAATCCTGACATATTACTTCTCTAATTTCCAAAAAAAAAATTGTCTCCCCAAACATGGAACTTAAGATGGCTAACATTTTAAAAACATGAATATTTGAGGGAGAATTTGACCAACATACCACCTTCAACACACCAACTTTATCTAGGTTTAGAAGCTAAAGAGGTCAGGCTATGTTATACCTGAATAGAGCATCCCCAAAGAATCCCAGGGACTATACTGGGAAGGTGCTATCATTTCATAGCAGAGCAGAACACCAGATTCATTCACTCACAATTCCTGGTAAGCCAAGGTATCCTGCTTGAAACCCTGGAGTGCCACTGCCAGTCAGAGTTGACAGTACTGTACTACTTAGATGGTAGTTTGAATTAATATAAGACAGCTTCTGATGTTGCTATTTGTGCCAACTGATTAATTAACAGAAATAAATATTAAAGTAAATAAGTTAAAATAAATTCATCTCATTGTTCACTACATGTCTCTGTAGATATGTCTCTGTAGACGGCCTCTGTAATGCCCACAGCATTGTGCACAACCTATCAACTTTATATGTTGGTCCTCCACTAACCTTATCATGCACCTAATGGCCCCCTGTGAAGCTTCCAGGATGTGCATGACTGTTTTTGACCTTTTAGTACAAAGGTGTTTTGATATATCATTTAAGGGCTTCCAGATATAATGAGATGCTGTGTTGCAGATCTGGCACAAAACAGTAGACCATTATTTCTGCTTCCTCTTAATAATGTCCAAAATGGAACAGTGGTATCACTTTGTATGGTGAGATGCTGAAGCCCTAAATACAGGATCATTTTTAACCCCTCTACAGAACTGCAGTTGTGAACTAAGGATGTATGATTTTTACAGTAATTCTTTATTAAGTTGTTGCTATACAATCACCATCAAAATGTGTTTTAATCTTCTGGATATCTGTATGAAAAAATCAGCACAGAAAGACACAAACTTCTTGATATAATGTATCATTTTGTAGCTTTGGAGCTTATAGACGAGAACATAACAGCAGAAACCGAATATGGAATCCAGGTAAAGCCTGTTGTTCATTAAGTCAGTGGCGTTTATTGGTTTTTCTTGATTTTATTTTTTAATTAATTTCTATTTAAAACTGTGATTCTCTCCCGAATCCTCCCAAAGTAAATAATGTTGGGGAAGTGTCGTGCTAAGAATTATGATGGGGTTTGATTATAAAGCAGCAGTATCTGGAATTAATCAATAAAGGGACCATAGCTCAGTGGCAGAACACATGCTTTGTCTGCAAGTTCAGTTTCTGGCATCTCCAGCAAATTTATTTTTATTTTATTTTATTTTTGAATATTTTTACCCCACCTTTCTTCTTGGAGTAATGAGGGACAATACATAGTCCAATACAATTAAGACATGTACAAGTATTGTGAGCAGGGAATTGATGGACATCTTATAGCATTAAAAAGTCATTACATTAAAGCTACAAGAGAGCCCAAGTGGTTAAAGTGAGAGTGAAAAATTCCATGTAAAAGTTATGAGTGAGGGAAACTAACATTGAAAACATAGTGTAAGTACAATCACACAAGATTATAAGTGGTTATAAACACAAAGTCTATGTGAGCCTGTATGGTAGATTCATTAAAAAGTCACATAATAGGTAGTCCATTATTCAAGGAAAGCTTGCCTGAAGAAAAAGGACTTTGTTTCCAAAAGGACATCAGAGGGGGGAGTTCCAGAGTCTGGGTGCAGCAGCCGAGAAGGTCCTTTCATGTGTTCCTACAAGACGTACCTGTGAGGGTAGTGGGATGGAGAGAATGGCCTCTCCTGATAATCTTAACACCTGAGCAGGTTCATACTGTGAGATTCAGTCTTTGAGGAAGTTAGGACCCAGGTCGTACAGTGCTTTTTAAGTTAAGGTCATCACTTTGAATTGTGCCCGATGGCTGATTGGGTGCCAGTGGAGTTGCTGTAAAAGGAGTGTAATGTGATCTCTGTATCCCACCTCAGTCAGCAATCTGCCTGCTGCATTTTGGACCGGTTGAAGTTTCCTGAGACTTTTCATTGGTAGTCCCACATAGAGTGCATTACAGTAGTTTAGCTGGGAGGTCACTAGGGCATGTGTCTAAGCTCAAGGATGAGTCCAAGAGCACCCCCCAGGCTGTGCACCTCTTTTTTATTTTTTTATTTTTTTTAATTGGAGGGAGACCACATCCAGAAAAGGTTGCATCCCTATCCCTTGTTCTCCCTTTCGCACTTCTGTCTTGTCTGGGTTTAGTTTCATTTTGTTCATCCTCCTCCAGTAAAGAGCAGATAAGATCTACAGACATAAAGTAAAATGTGAATGTGTTGATAAATAAATGATAAATAAACAAATTTGATAGACCTTTGTTGGAAACTTTGGAGAGCAAGAAAATTGCTGTCAGTCAGAATAGATATATTTATTCAGATGGAGAAATAATGTGCTTTGATTTGGTAATAATTCCATATGTTGGTTTTGCAGTTTTAACTGTATATAGGCCACATGATTATACTTTTTTTCCCCTTTTAGAGTATGGAACTGCTTTATCAAGGTCAAAGCGTTCCTGAAGAATTGCTTATAAAGATGCTTCTGAATAAGATTGATTCTCCAGAAGTTATGCACTTTGGTACATGTTTCCGCTCTATTAAGCATGTTTTCTGTTGTCCTAGGAAAATATGTATTTCTCTAAAGATAAGAGACAGTTTTAATTTGGTGTATTAGCTGCTTCATAGTTGTAAACACAAGGTAACTGAAGGATACATTTTTATATTATGCTTGCATCTTGGAAATCCATTATACGTAGAAAAACAATAAAGAAATTGTTAAAAACAAATATTGGAGATGAAGCAGTTAAGACTCCTTCTATTTACACACATACCTTGGCTTACGAGCATAATTCGTTCTAGAAAGATGCTTGTAAACCACAACATTCTTATATCAGAGCACAGCTCCCCATAAGAAATAACGGAAACTCAGATTCTTCGTTTTGGGGTCCCATAGACCACATACTGTAAACAGAAAATGCCAAAACTCACAAAAGTTGGCTAGAAGTCCACGTTCAAAATAGGGTTTAGGTACCTGGCTGCAGAATCTGCTCTGCTTGGGACTAACAACTGGATTTTACTCTGTGTTTTTAATATAACAATAATAAAGTTCAGTTTATATGTTCCTGGCTGTGCAAGGGAGACCTCTACAGTATTTCTCTCTCCTCCCTCTGCTTTGGAGGTTGCCTGGGATGGAACATTTCAGATAATCACCACAATCCAGCAGGGGAAGGGAGGGAGGGAGAGCCACTATTGGCTCACTTCTGATCATGTGACCTGCTCCAGTGCTTGCATATCAAGACATTGATCATTGATCAAGGCAAAATTTAGAAGAAATGTTTGCTTGTCTTACAAAATGCTTTTAAACCAAGTTACTCTTAAACCAAAGTATTACTATAATTAAATGCATCCAGCCTCTTAGAAAACTGCAGCATGAATTCCTTCTCTAGGACACAAAAATTATGTACACTAGTAGAACATTTTAGTTATCTTTTCTTCCCTGCTGCCCCATGCATTCATTCAAAATTTTCCAAGAAACCTTCCAGAATTGTTACCAAGTCCAGAACAGTGAGAGATGAGGTATTAATTAATTTAATTAACAACAACAACAACAACAGTGATGTAGTAGAGTCAGTGGTCACACTAGTCAAAGTCCTCTCAGTAGCAGGAGCTGACTTCATATACCCTGTTCCCACAGGCTGATGATAGTATAACTCTTTTCTCTGAGTTTAGTTGTGATCCTCAGTCATCAGGAGAGAAATGGATTTTACCCAAACTATCCCAGTTGTAATATATGCTCTCCCAATTCCATGCTACCCCAATTGTAATGCAAACTATTTGAGAGTGCCTTGCTGTTAAATATCTGGGAGTGAAGTCATGGCAACTGGACTTCCAAGTAGTTTTGCACAAATACCGGGTGTTTTTGTCTCTTTTCTAGCCTCTAGAGCAAATTAATCCATTTCTAATGCATTCTTATGGAAAACCATGTTTCGAGTTAAGAAAATTTCAAGTTAAGAAATGTGTTCAGAATGGATTTCTTAACTCGAGGTACCACTGTATTTTAAATGCCTATATAATTTTTAAAATATTAAAGCAGTTTTGTTGTTCCCTCCTCCCCACAGGTTATGTTCTATGTGACTTTCCATCTCTTTCAGAAGAATTTATGAGTATACCGGAACAAATAGAGGCAATTAGAAATTTAAAATTAAAACCAGACATCCTCATTAATATTAAGGTAATATGTTTTACGACCCCGTAGTCAATTTCACAGATACACTTCTCTGCAATTGTTATCCATACTGGAGAGGAAGGAATCTTAGTTTGCTAGTCTAGTTCCTGGTTGCTTCCGATATTGAACATAACTTTTCCTCTAGTACTGGTGTTATTTACACTGTTATTTATGCCTGAAAATTCAGGCATTTCTTCCAAACAAGTGGGTCTGTAACATACAACACAGCCAGGTATTCTGGATTTTTAAACTTCTGCTCCATAAATATTTTCAGAACTTAGATTACAATGACAGAACATTACCAAACAGTCTGAAAAACTAACAACAGCTATCAGATCCCAGCCGTGAAAACCTTTGAGAATAGATAGCACAGTCCCTTTCCATGCATGTCAGTTGACCAGTGTGTGTGAATACTAGCAGTTTGATAGATGATTTGAGATGAGATTGAAGTATATCCCTGCCTCTCTGTGTTGTATATTTCAAAATAGCTTTCTTTGACTCCGAAGACATTTAGACTTCACTCTACACCTCAGCTATTTTTTATTATTATTTTAATTTAATTATTTTATTTTACAAGACAAGTTAAGATAACAGTACACTAGCGTCTCATTATTTATACATTCTATAGGACCAATATCCTTTTCAAAATCCATCCACTAATTCATCTTCCAACACAGTTAATTGTGACACACACACAAATAAATTAATTCTTTTAAAATTTTACATTCCAGCAGTCAAAATTATTCCCCATAACACATTCCTCATTTTTTGTGTTAATTCCATACGTTAATAAGGGCATCCAGGTTTTCATAAATGTATCATGTTTTATTTCCCCTCTATATACTGTATTTTAATTTGATAGGTCAACTTTTCCATAAGAGCCATTTGCCAGATTCTGTTCAGAAATTTTTGTAGTGAGAGATCTTGAGCATTTCTCCAGTTTTTTTTTTTTTTTTGCAATTTCAGCTCTTGCTGCACCAATCAGATTTGCTATTAAGTCTTTATATGATAATTTTTCATTTCCATCCTTAAATATTGAGAATAATAGTAAAGCTTCATTTATAATTATTATTTGTTTTAACAGGGTTTCTATCCATTTAATTATTTCCTGCCAATATGCTCCTACTTTGGGGCAAGAGATCCACATATGTTCTAGGGTGCCTTTGCTTCCACAATTCCTCCAACAATTGTCTGGAATTTCTTGATTAATTCTATGTAATTTTGTGGGATACCAATACCATCTGTGAGCTACTTTTAACACCAGTTCCTTCGCTTTAGTTGATATTGATTTGTAAGGATATGTGTTCCATATTCCCATCCATTCTTTCTCAGATATACTAATATTTAAATTTGTTTCCCAGGCTACTTTAGATCCCATGCCCCTAATAAATGCTTTTTTAATCAAATGTTTATATATAATTGAAGTTATACCCTTTCTTTTATTTCGATCCTTTTCTATACTGTATTGTTCGAGTACTGTAAGTGTTCTCATGGGTCCGTGACTTTGATATAATTGGTTTGCCAAATTTCTTACTTGTATTAATTGTAGCCAATTAGCTTTTATTTCCTTTGTTTTATCTTCCAACTGTCTAATTGTTATTGGTTTCCCTGCCTCAAATAAGTCTCTTATTCTATAAATTCCAATTTGTTTCCAATTTTTAAATTGTGCATATTTCTCTCTTGATTTAAATTTAGGATAATCCAGCATAGGGCACAAAGGAGATATAGGTGGAGCAAAAATGTTCATATACTTACGCCAAATTTTCAGTGTCTCACAAGTATAAGGATTTTGTATTTGCTCCTTTTTTCTAATTAGTTCCCTTGTAAAAATATAAGTATTAACTATTCTCAGCTATTCAAGCTCCATTTTGCAGGATTTCCATTAACTGTAATTGGTTGTGCCAAGGAGTCTGAGAGACGGCTGTCCGTCACAGAACGTTCACAGGCCTCACAGTTGAGTCCTGTTGTCATTCAGATTTCCGGTGGAACACTTAAGATCATGTGAGCCATCATGCTCAGACCAATCATGTACTAATATGGGTGCATTTCCTTTTTATAACTACATAGTGTCCTGATTATGATTTGTGCCAAAGACTCTCTGGCCAAAGACAGCTCCCTGATACAGGTCAAGTTTTCCAACGGACAGAGTGGGATCCTGATATTATTGAAAAGCGTAAGAAAAAAAAGAAGGAACTACGTAAAACGACAGTAGAGGAGGAGGAGGAGGAAGAAGAAGAGGAGGAGGAGGAGGAGGAAACAGCTGAGGTAGCTGAACCAGATTTATTGCTTCATGGCAGTAGGTTTAATTGGGGCAGCACTTAGGTCAGAATTAGCCACTGCGTACACACAAGTTGCACAAACCTTACATGAAATGTACTATGATTTTTATCCCAAACATGTTGGGTTCCTACCTAGACATATTATAGCCTTGCAACTTGTACAGCAGCTTGCTTTTGTTCGGTCATTGGGAAGTCAACTCAGGATTCCTTTGCAAGTTGATTGTGCAAAGATGGGAGGCTATGAAACATATTCTTTTTAGCAGGGCAACATTTCATTGTCTTCTAACTGAAAAGCTGCCATCTCTTCTGTTTCTGCCCTCAATGATTCCTCGGGTATTCCATGATCAATCTGAATCATTATACAGTGGACCCTTGTATATAACAAATGGTTTGTATAACATAATATCTGTACAACATAAAAAGTCTGGAGATAGGGGAAATTTGCTTAACAGAATCGTCTATGGGGAGAATCCGTACAACATAAAAATTGCCACGATGAGGGATTACTCTGTTTTCAATGCATTCCTATGAGAAATTTGTATAAAGGAAAATTTGCTTAACAAAATTTCATTTGGAACGAATTAATTCTTTTATACAAGGTACCACTGTATAAGGCATTATGGACTCCGTGTGTTTATACTGAGTCCTTTTCTTTGGTTGGACATAAAATCCTTGTACATCTTAAGCATGGACTATGCCCCAAGTTTCCTCATGGAAATAGTAGCATTCAGGGAAGTTTGGCAAGAAGTGCTGTGTTCAGGGTAACATTGTTCTGCAATATGGGATACATGCTTCCCACCCCCCCTCCCCAGTTTTCATCAACTGAATAATTCACTGTTCGTAACTTAAATTATGTCTTGAATGTTCTGCACTGTATATTGTCCCTCATTATGGTAAGCCACCTTGGGTCCTTTTCCAAGGAGAAAGGTGGGGTTAAAATATTCAAAATCAATAAATAAATTGAATAAAACAACTAATAATTGTGGTTACCTAAAATATGAGGGTGGGAAATGGAACCGTTTTCAATATCCTGTTGTCTGTACTGTACAATGAAGCAACATAAGGTGCTGATTTCTTTTATGTCTTAGGCGGTAGCTGACCAGATCATGTTAACAGACATCCTGCCACATTTAGTACAGAGACCAGAAGACCTTTTGGAAAATGTTCAAGAGAGAATTGCAGTTTATAAGGACACTATGCTGCATCCCCTAGAGGTAAGAAGAGAATGGAATATGTGCTACCATATCTGGAAGAAGAAGGAGCAAAAAGAGAGAATATCCAGTCATCATTTCTTTAACATCTTATCATTTCTGTTTTGCCCATATCTCACCACTTCGTCATTTCTATCCTGTGATAGATCATTTATGGCATAAGTATATAATATTGGATCTAATACTGTGTGATACTCAGGACTTGGTCAGGGATGTGAATGTCACTGAGCCTCTGGGGAACAGTGACCATGCTGCAATCTCCTTTGCCATGCATGTCGGAGGAAGAGTATCAACCAAATCAGACATAAAAACCCTTGATTTTCAAAGGGCAAACTTCCCTCAGATGAGGAAACTAGTTAGAAAGAAATTGAAGGGGAAGGTTGGAAGAATCCAGTCTCTTCAGAATGCATGGAACCTGTTTAAAACAACGGTAACAGAGGCCCAGCACAAGTGCATACCACAAAGAAAGAAGAGCTCATTTAAGTCCAAGAGGGCACCGGCATGGTTAACAAATGGAGTTAGAGAGGCTCTAAAGCGCAAGGAGAGGTCTTTCTGTAAATGGAAATCCTCCCCAAATGAGGAAAATAAAAAGGAACACAAACCCTGGCAAAAGAAATGTAAGAAGATTATAAGAGAGGCAAAGAAAGATTTTGAGGAACGCATGGCTAGCAATATAAAGGGCAATAATAAAAGATTCTTTAAATATGTTAGAAGTAGAAAACCTGCCAGAGAACCAGTTGGCCCTCTGGATGGTGAGGGAGGAAAAGGGGAGATTAAGGAGGACTTGGAAATTGCAGAGAAATTAAATGAGTTCTTTGCATCTGTCTTCACGACAGAAGACCTTGAGCAGATTCCGCTGCCTGAATCCGCTGCTGCCTGATTCCGCTGCCTGATTCCGCTGCCTAATGCCGCTGCCCCTCTTGACTAAAGAATTAAATCAAATACAGGTTAAAAGAGATGATGTTTTAGGACTAATTGATAAATTGAAGATTAACAAGTCACCGGGCCCAGATGGCATCCACCCAAGGGTTATTAAGGAACTGAGAAATGAAATTGCAGATCTCTTAACGGTAATATGCAACTTGTCTCTTAAAACGGCCACAGTGCCGGGGGACTGGAGGATAGCAGATGTCACACCAATTTTTAAAAAAGGAAGGAGGGGGGACCTGGGAAACTACAGGCCAGTTAGCCTTACATCTGTCCCAGGGGAGATGGTGGAAAGCCTCATCCAAGAGAAAATCTTAAAACACATAGAAGAACAAACCTTGCTGAGAGAAAATCAGCATGGCTTCTGCAAGGGTAAGTCTTGTCTGACAAATCTTTTAGAATTTTTTGAAAAGGTCAGCAGGCATGTAGATTTGGGTGAACCGGTGGATATAGTCTATCTGGATTTTCAAAAGTTTTTTGACACAGTCCCTCACCAAAGGCTGCTATGAAAATTGCACAGTCAGGGGATAAGAGGGCAGGTCCTCTTATGGATTGAGAACTGGTTGAGATCCAGGAAACAAAGAGTAGGTGTCAATGGGAAATTTTCACAATGAAGAGAGGTGAAAAGCGGTGTGCCCCAGGGATCTGTCCTGGGACCGGTGCTTTTCAATCTGTTCATAAATGACCTGGAGACAGGGATAAGAAGTGAGGTGGCCAAGTTTGCAGATGACACAAAACTTTTCCGTGTGGTAAAAACCAGAGAAGATTGTGAAGAGCTCCAGAAGGATCTCTCCAAACTTGGGGAATGGGCTGAGAAATGGCAAATGCATTTTAATGTAGCGAAATGTAAAGTAATGCATATTGGGGCAAAAAATCAAAACTTTATCTATCAACTCATGGGCTCTGAGTTATCCGTGACAGATCAGGAAAGAGATCTTGTTGTGTTGGTGGACAGCTCCATGAAGGTGTCTCCCCAATATGTTGCAGCGGAGAAGAAGTCCAGTTCCATGCTAGGGATTATCAAAAAGGTGATTGAAAATAAAACAGCCAACATTATAATGCCATTATACAAAACAATAGTAAGGCCGCACCTGGAGTATTGTGTACAATTCTGGTCACCGCATCTCAAGAAAGACATAGTAGAACTGGAAAAGGTGCAGAAGAGAGCGACTAAAATGATTACTGGGCTGGGGCACCTCCCTTATGAGGAAAGGCTAAAACATTTGGGGCTCTTTAGTCTGGAAAAAAGGCGCTTGAGGGGGGATATGATTGAGATGTACAAAATAATGCAGGGCATGAGTAAAGTGGATAGAGGGAAGCTCTTCTCCCTCTCACAAAATTCCAGAACTAGGGGACATACACTCAAATTGAGGGCTGGGAGAGTAAGAACAGACAAAAGAAAATATTTTTTCACCCAGCGCGTTGTTAGTCTATGGAACTCCCTGCCACAGGATGTGGTGATGGCATCTGGCCTGGATGCCTTCAAAAGGGGACTGGAAAGATTCCTGGAGGAAAAGTCCATACCAGGGGAGTGGTATCAGGAGACAGATATCTAGTCTCATGCACTCCCAAACGCATCTGGTGAGGCCACTGTGAGATACAGGAAGCTGGACTAGATGGGCCTTTGGCCTGATCCAGCATGGCTCTTCTTATGTTAATATAAGTATGATTGTGCCCACAGATCTTGTAGTATATCACTCATGGAAACAATTAGTTGACAATCACTTTTAAGTAGAATTCTCTCAAATGTTTCATATGCCTTCTCAAGTTCAATAATATATATTAGTTCAGCGGTAGTGATTTAAACATCACTGTTAACAAAGAGGTCTATAGAAGTATATGTCAAAAAACAAAATAGTTTCCAATTGTATTAGTGGAATAATGATATGCGGCGAGAGCAGAATCATATCTGGTGTACTTCTTTCTGTCATTTTCAGACAGTTGTAAGAATTTATTTCTCTTTCAAAATATTCAGGAATTAATGGCTGAACAGGATTCCCAATATCTTTTTGAATTAGATGGGAATAGAACTCCAGAAGAACTCTTTACAGTAAGTGTGCAGCAAGAATTACATTAGAGATGTATATAGCAAAACCTTTTATTTTTGTTTTGTTTCAGGTTCTTTCAGAGGATGACTCTATAATTTTGTATTTTTCATGTACTGGTATTTCATTTCATAAAGAATAAACCATTACTCTAGGGACATTTCATTTGGGTTTTTTTTCTATTCATGGTTTCTGACTTACGGCCAGAAAAGCATCAAATAACCCATGAAAATTGCTCTAAAACAGCAAAGGCAAGGCAAAATGGAATCATTCTACTCCAAAACGCGTCAGTAGTATAATCATCCAACATCAACAAATAAAACAGACCCCCTAAATTTAAAACATCAAAGTATATACATTTAACATAATAAACACATCAATTTACTCAAACAACAACTTAAAAACCAGTCTAATAAGGAAAGTGCTCTCTCTCTCTCTCTCTCTCTCTCTCTCTCTCTCTCTCTCACACACACACACACACACACACACACACACACACACACACACACACACACACACACACACACACAAGCCACTTGGCAGAGAGGATCAACAGGGAGACACACAAGATAATATGTACAAAAAATGCACATATACTGCCTCCTCTGCCAAAGCCACCATAAAGTCAAGCAAATGCAAAAAAAAAAAAAAAACCCAAAGGGTGCTGCTTATACACCATCCCATAGCACTTAAAGCACTCTATGGGTGGTTTACAAGTAATTATGCAGGCTACACATTGCCCACCCCCAAAAGCAAGCAAATAAAGCAAAAAAAAAATCAAACCCCCTCAAACCAAAATGATTGGAATACTGGGGAGGGGGGGTTCTGTCCTCAATGCCACTTAATACCTGCGCTTAATACCTGCCTTTTATTTTATTTTCTTCTTTCCTCTGAACCTAATAAAGCAGCAAGCAAGCATTATTCTGTTTAAAGATAGAAAGGACCAATCAAGAAACAAAAGAAAACAAAACTAAATTAGGGGAGAAATTAAAAAATAGTCCCAATGAGACACCCTGGCATAGGAAGGCTGCTTAAGTAATTCAAAGAAAAATCTGTGTATTTCAAAATACGCACTGAAATGTATGTAATTGAAAGAAATGTGTGTATGGGGGTTACATATATGGGGGGGGGAGCAAAGGATTCAAGATAGAGACACATTTAATCTGGCAAAAGATTGAAGGCATCAGGACCTCTCCAACACAAGGAGAGGGTGAAAGAGAGACCATTTCCACTGGCTTTCAATCAATCAAGATCTTTTTACAGCTTCCTTAAGTTCTTTTAAAGAAAAAGGCAGGATAAAAATAAATTAATAATAGGGACAATAATAAATTTGTATGTGGGTAGCAATGGAAGGTTTGCAGACATGGAGGAAACTCTTTGAAAATAGGAATAAATTGTTTAATATCTACTCCCTGCAATACAGGTACTGTATATGCTTTGATTCAAAATCTCAGTTATGTTCTGATGCATGCTGAACTGTGTCCCTCACAATTGAGTTTTCTGATACTGCAAAATTAAGGCTGACATTCTCTGTCAGTAGTAGAGATTATCCAAAACATGTTTCCTATTCCTTTATTCAAAGGCAGAACTGTGCAAATGACCTGCTATTGTTCTGTCAAAGGGGTTTTCCCCAGTTCCAGTCCTACCTGCTACATGACAGTCTGGTGTTCACAGAATTCCCACTCCATGTATTGGATAACCCAATGTGCTTTAGCTATACTTAAATATATCCAGATCATTAACTTTTCAACTGTTAACTTTTCAATTGAAATCACTGTATTTAGAGGCTTCTCGATCATGACTCATGACTAATAGTGGGCTACACCTATTTGTTTACAAAAAAAAGGTTGATGACTTTTCAAAGGCACTGAAGTAGGTTTCCATCCTGATTTTGTTTTTTTAAGCTACACAGGTTATATTATAGAATACTTTAAAGTGACTGAGCATTTAAAACCCTTGTTATTTTGTTTAGTCAGTAGTCATCCGCCTTCAGTCCATGGGACTGCGCAATGGAGCACTGATCACCAAACTTCAGAGTGCAGAGGAAGAAATATTAGACGGAATGGAGACTGTAAGCCTGATACAGTATTTGCATGTAGCCCATAGCTGGTTGGCTATGTTAATAATACATTGTCTTGTGACAGATGCATTGGTTAGAACAGTATGGCAACGGAACCATACTGTACTTCTAATGGAACCATGTGTGATTTGATTACCTTGAGAAGTGGTATGTCCTCCAATGCTAGAGGCATTCAAGAGGAAATTGGACAACCGTCTGTGTTGACTTGGATTCCTGCCTTAAGCCAGGGTTAAGGTCAATGGCCGTATAGGCCTCTTCCAATTGTCTTCTATGATTCTATAGGATGAACGTAGTTAAGAAACTGTCATTGGCACTTCACAGATTGAACAGGTGGCACAATATATGTTACAACATTTTGACTGAGATTTGCTAGCTCAGTACTATTCAGTGGTTGAAATCCTGTTGCACAGCTATGCTTACATTATGTGGAGCAGTGGAGATGGTAGGTGAAACCACAACAAGACAGAAGTGCAAAATTCTAGGAAATGCTGGAAATTCTAGGGAATGTCCAAATAGTCAAAGCAGCTCTCACTACCTTAATACCAAGCCTCTGCTGCCAATCTGATGATTCAAAGAAAAAGGAAATTTCCCCCTTGCAAGGGGCTTTTGTGAGTGGCTCACTATAGTGTCTAGTGCAGTGGTTCTCAACCTGTGGGTCCCCAGATGTTCCTGAACTGCAACTCCCAGGAGCCTCCACCACTCATTGTGCTGGAAGGGATTTCTGGGAGTTGCAGTCCAGAAACATCTCAGGACCCACAGGTTGTGAACCACTGGTCTAGTGGATACAAAGCAATCCTACCGATGAATCCTTTCAATTCCCATAAAACACTGTGACTTCCAAGCACCGCAAACGAAATTTCCTTTTTCCTAAATTGATACAGAACCAGGGTAGTGATAGCTGCTGTGAGAACTCTTAATTATTTGATTACATGTCCTAGAATTTTGCCTAGGGAAATTCTTAGTGAATTCTAAAAGTCTCAGCCCAAAAGAAATCCAAGTCCCATGCTTGAAATGAACACGATTTCAGCCATTGTTGCTTAGGTTGAAATCTGTATTCCATTGATTTGTTATTTTTCTAAAGCAAATAATCCTAACAACTAAAATCCCCACTCTTAAGCATTTCTGTCCTTTGTTTTTCATAATTCCTGGAAATCCAGCATGATGAAGTAAAAACTACTATTCAATAATTAGTAGTATTTAAAGTTGGTGGGGAAATATATGGCAATTGTGAAAGTAAAGATTTTGAATACTTTTAAAAGCAGAATAACGTATGCATTTCTTCGTCAATTTATTTTGGCCCACAGGATGAACTTTTTCGGGTGCTTGGAAGCTATAAACTTGTCGCTCCAAGATACAGGTGGCGGCGCAGCAAGTGGGGGCGAGCATGTCCCGTGGCTTTAAAAGATGGCGAAATTATTATGGGATCACCAGATTATGCTGTTAGGTAAGCAGAAATCCAAGGTTCCTGAATAATAACAGCAATAACAATAGGATTTTCTTGACAATAGGTAAGTGCTCAGAAGTGGTTTATCGTTCCCTTTCAGAGACTGTGCAGCTTGCCCAAGGCTATACGGGCTGGCTTTACTCCTAGAAGGCACAGTCAGGAATCTCACTGAGTTATCTGGCCAGCACCTGAATATAAATAACTTTTGTTATGTTTTCTTCTTAGTTTCTTAGGTAAAATGTACATGATGTCATCTGAGGAAGCACAGAGGCAGTTCCTATTGAATCCTCGCCCCTACCTCCTACCGCCTATGCCTCTTCCACCTTGCAAAGTCCTAATAACTGGACCTCCGCTTTCTGGGAAATCATCCCTGTGTGATTTGATTGCAAACTATTATCAGGGAAAGGTAGGTATACATTAATTTTTGAGTCTAAATCTTAGGGATTCAGATTGGGCCGAGGGTCATGAGAAGGTAAGAGTGCTCAAGCATTATTGTATTTTTGCAGGTGTATAGATAAAATGTAGAAAGATTAGAAAGTGCAAAGATAGCTACCTCTCCTTTGTGGCCTATGATTCAGTGTTCAAATCTTTTCTTTAGGTTCTTGATACAGAGATTCTTCTGAAAAGTCATTATGAAGAAGCACGAATAGAACTCATTGAACAGACTCGCATTGAGGCAACAGAGGCTGGCATTGCCCATGTGAAGGAAAAACGGGAAATAGAACGCCAGTTAAGGGAGCAAGGTGAAGACATTCGGTGTAAAATGTGAGGTATCCAGCCGTGTGTGTGTGTGTGTGTGTGTGTGTGTGTGTGTGTGTGTGTGTGTGTGTGTGTGTGTGTGTGTGTGTGTGTGTGTGTGTGTGTAAGGCCCTCCTTCAGATCCTCTTGCCAAGTAAGGGATTTTGCTACACAAACAGCATGGTTCATAATTCAAATCATATCTGAAGTGGCAGCAATATTTGAGGTAATGCTGTACATCTTCACTGAGAATTAACCCCTACTGCTATCATTTATTTTCTCCCTATTAATGTCTTAATAGCAACCATAATAAGTCTTGTGCCATACTCCTATTCATGTCAAACCAGTAATAAATCCCATTGAGTCCCCCGAGACTCAGACCAAGCTAAACATGAGTAACATTGCAATTTGGATATTTTGTTTTATTTATTTAAAACATTTCTACCCTACCTTTCTCCTTAAGAAGGACCCAGGGTGGCTTACATCATTAAAAGACAATATCTAAAAGCCCAAAACAGTAAGTATACAAACACTAAGAAAGAATTACGCAAACACCACACTAAGATGGTGAACAAAATCAATGCCAAAAACACATTTAACAAGGCACAGCACTCTATTTCAAAACTCTTCAGTGGAGATGGGCACGAAACAAAAATACCGTGTTTCATTTTGTTTCAGCCTTCATTTCGTTTCGTTAATAATTTTTTAAAAATAATTTTGTCATGAAACAAAATGAAACGAAATGATTTGTGGAGTTCAGATATTTTTCTAAATATTAATGCTGTTGTGATCTATGTTAACACTTCTAAGAGATTTTTGTCTTTTCTTAACAAAATGTTCCTGTACTGTATTTAATTATCTCTTGCAGCTCTACTAGAAGCCCAAGAACTTGCTGAAAAGGATGCCGATGAATACGAAGAAAGCCTTCACATTGATGAGAAAAGTTCAACACTGCCTAGTGAGTCAACATCTGCTAGCCAAAAAGGTAATGAAAGGAGTTGGTTATTTTATTCAGTCTATAGCAGAGTATGAGGCAGCAGCACAATTCTCACTTCTCTCTCCTTAGTGAGAACTCCTCTTTTATACCTTATGCATCTTACATGGTCTATATGGGCAGCAATTATATGCATAAAGTAATAAGTGAGAACTATGTCCAAATAAGCATTTTTAGAATCAGAGTTTGCAGAGCGTAGAGAATGACCGACTGGGACTAAAGTGATGTCATATTTCTCCTCAGCCATGGGAATTCATTGGGAGGGAGTGGAACTGATAAACTTACTACTTAAATACTCGTTTACCTTGAAACTTCTGTTAGAATTGCTATTAGTCACTCCTGACATGATGGCATGTAAGGCATGCAGCGAATCAGGTTATGACGTAAGCTAAGGAGTCTTTGCATGCACTGATTTTAATATTCAGTTTTCATATCAAAACATGGTCATTGACCTCAATGATTTCTCTGTTGTTGGACTGTACCGCATATGGTGTAATCTAGTCACAGTAATAGAATCACAGATTAATAGAATCATCATGGGGTTGGAAGGGAACTTGGAGGTCTAGTCCAATCCCTGCCTCATTATGGGAGACTACTGTACACTATACTGTATATCTTATTGTTGGAACAGTGGCTTATTTAATCTATGGTTTCGCTAACTAGCTGAATCTAAAACTGTGATTTCATTCTTGATTGATCCCATTAACTGTAGCTTAAAGAAGAGCCGTAGAACTGAAGACTTTTGGATCTAGTCAGTCCTTCCTGGGCTCCTCAGGTGGCCATTATTTATTAGCTTCCCAGTTTCTATATCATACAATCCATCATATGGTGGGTTCTGTATTGACTTTTCCCATCAGAAAAGGTAGAAATGCCTCTTACAGGTAGTGACCATCTTGGCAGTGAGAGATTTAACCTAAAATAGACTGATATTTCCAGTCCCATTCTTTTGCCTTTAGCTCCATCTATGCTTGTTACCAGCTGCCTAGATGCCCTAAGCACATCTGATCTTGTCTGTTTTCGGAAGCTAAGCAGGGTCAGCCCTGGTTAGTACTTGGATGGGAAACCACCTGGGAGTACCAGGTGCTGTAGGCGCCTGGAGTAGGAACTGGCAAGCCACTCCAGTATTCCTGCCAAGAAAGCTCCATGGACATGGAGTCACGAAGAGTTGGTCATGACTGTAACGACACAACACACACAAACACATGCTTGTTACTGGGAAAACGAGATGTTTTCGGAAATTGAATTCACTCAATTTGCTCAAATTAAGCAAACCATAATTCCTCAGATTCAGAATTACGAAGAACTGAGGTTTGTTTAAAAGCAAACACAGACACTCCCATTCAACTACTTTGATATAAAGAAGTTGTAGGGGGAAAGGAGATGGCTCTCAAGCACTCAAGCTTCTGGCAGGCTCTCTCATGTAATGGGAAACCATGGTTTATCTATTGGTGCCAGATTATTTTATCAGAAGACATGGCCCAAAATGATACTTCCAGTTTGAGAGTCACTTCCTTATTAGAAAACATTTGAATGCAACATGTACTTCATATATGATCATAGCATATGTATCTCTTTTTTTTTTTTGCCTTGGCTTTAAAATAAAGCACAGTTCCCCGTGATTCTGACTGTTTTTTTTGTTCCCAGCCTTGGGTCTCTCTGTGTCTTTGGACTTGAACTGACAGGCAGCTTAGCTAGCATGGGCAATGGTGAGCATTTAGAGTAGCTGCAATTCAGCCATATAATAAAATAAGCCATATAATAAAAATACTGAAAATGTGTGTATCTTCATACAAAATGGTGGGCTACATATTTATGCCATCAACACAGAAATTGCTTCCACATAGGAAATGCCATTCTATGTGCTGCTACAGCCTGTGTTATGATGGAACAAATAGTCAGCATTGCATTCTTGCTGTTGTTTCCATCTTCATCTAAGTTTCTTTGGCTTCACTTTTCTGCTGTTGTACATGGCACAGAGTGCATTCACCGTGCAGATGGAGTATTGTAAATGTGAGTGTTGAGGTGGCAGTTATGGCCCTCCAGATGTTTTGGTCTGTACTTCCAACCTTAATTAATGGTGAGCTGCAGTCCAAAATTATCTGGAAGTCACGGCTGCTCTCTTCTGTGTGTTGATGGAGTGTGCCTTGCGTCTACTCGGCTTCCATCAAAATTTCTTGATACTTCATGTTGGTGAACAGTGCAACAGTACATTAACTACACGTGATCATGGCCAATTAGCCAGTTATGCCAGTTATGCATGCATTCTTCAGTATACTTCCCCGTTTCGCCAATGAGTGTTCAAGCTCCTGGATGGAGAAACAATATCATGCTTGTGGGTATATGCAGTCATAAAGGCACGAATGGTACTTATTTCCTTAGTTAAATCCCCTATAGCTGAAATATTTTTGTGCAACTTATGAAATGCAAAGCTGATGAGTTTTCTGATTCCTCCCTAAAAGTCTCAAGGCTCCTCTAAGATCCATTTTGTCATGGGCAGCCATTGAGGGCTGTGGTACGCGGGGGGGAGTCTTTCATTTCCAACATTACTGCTGGTGGTAAAATCATCCTGATGAAAAGTAACATCAGGACCTTTGGATGAGCGTCAGAAATTTTCACTTCCCCAAAAATTCCTCCACCTTATATAGTGAAAGTTTCTCCACCTGATCTAGTGTAAGTTCCTCCACCTGATCTAGTGTACGTTAAAACTATAGGGTTTCAGTAATATGCCTTATATAGTTAGGTTTTCCAGGATGGTCTCAGGACGTAGTGGGAGATTATGACATACGCCCAATTAGACTTGCAGCAGAGAAGCACAGAGGCAAGGAGACTTTAATTCATAGTCTCTATAGAAGTGATGCATGGAGAGAGAAGGAGGGAGGGAGGGAGATCAGAATGCAGATGTAGCCTTAATTCTGGAGCACCTGCAAAATTTCTCCCATAATGCTACACAATACATTGGACCCTTGTATAGCAAACAGCTTGTATGACATAAAATCTGTACAACATAAAAAATTCCGGAGATAGGGGAAATTTGCTTAACATAATCGCCTATGGGGAGAATCCGTACCACATAAAAATGGGATTACTCCGTTTTCAATGCATTCCTATGGGAATTTGTAGAAAGGAAAATTTGCTTAACATAATTTCATTTGGAATGAATTAATTGCTTTATACAAGGTACCAATGTATTGGAAATTTGGTTTATCACTAGACACTGCTAACTCGCTGACTCAAGCTGTGACTGAAATATATTGCTTTAACTTCCACTACATGAGGCTGATGTATCAGCCAAGACCATTGTTGAGAAATTGGAAATTTCAGATCCCCCTTTGAAGCTCCTGAAACTCCATTTTATTGGTCCAATCTAGCTTGTACATCATTGTGCCTCCCTACCTCCTGGGACTCATTCTGGGAAAGCTAACTATACACCACAAGCTACGTGACAAACAGCTGGTCTAGCGGGCTCTCACTAATAGCCTTTGTTACACCATTCAAAGTTTATGATGCGTGTATGGTACAGTCAGCTTTGTTTGTCTGGGCCTCAAAGATGTAGTACAGTGGTACCTTAGATAATGAATTTAATGAATTCTGCGAGTCAATTCGCTAACTGAAAAAATTGCTATCTTAAAAGCATTTTCCCATTGAAATGAATGGGAAACTGATTAATCCATTCCAAAGGTCCGAAAAAAGGGCAAAAAAGCTGGGTTTCTTTCCAGACCTCATTATAAAGTGCACTTCAAAGGCATGTAGTGCTGGAACACACACACACACACACACACACACACACACACACACACACACACACACACACACACACTGCAGTTCAATCCCATGTAACCATCTCATGGTTGACTCAGCCTTCTATCCTTCCGATGCTGGTAAATTGAGTACCCAGCTTGCTAGAGGGCACAATTTAATAAATATGCATAAATAAACTGTAAGCAGCCCAGAGTGTGCTTTGAGCACTATGGGGCAGAATATAAGCAGAACATGTTTGCTTTCTTGCTTTTTCAGGGGAGAGATCTGGATCAGAATTGTAAGACAGGAGCATGACTTTCATACTTCCCATTGGGAGATGCACTAGGCACCCTTGACTTCATAGCAGCATTACATCATTAAACTAATAGGCACCAAAAGAAGCTTCTTTCTTTGTGCTAAAAGCTGCCAAGTGGTTATGGGAATTTTATTATGATAAGCTAGAAAGGCAAGGGTTAAGCCTCCCCTTCCTGCATGCTATAGTGCTGGTGACTACCAACTCCATGTACAGCAAGTATTTCATTTTTATAAATCTGTATCTTGATTCCTAATGGTTAGATTCAGAGTATCTCATGTACTGTAGTTAAGTCCCCATTTCTCAGAGTGTGGTGTTTGGCTTAAGGACTTCTTGCAGCATTGGCATATGCAAATGATGACTCCATCCTTCTTACCTACTCAGAGAAGGAGGAAAAAAGAGGTTCTTTTTAAATGGAGACACAGAATATGTCCAGAGAATGGACTCATGAGCAGCAGAATTTTATAATTTGCACTGTATGTCATATATATATCCTAGCCCACACCCCACTGACCATATTTTATATATATATCCTATATGTATATATATAGATATCGTAGCCTACACCCCACTGACCATATTTTTCCCTCTGTAGACAGTATTACCATGAAAGAAAGTGACACCATAAAAGAAGAAGATGAAAATGAAGAATTTTCCTCACTCCAGACTACAGATCAAACTGGTATTAGTGACAATGGCAACAGTGCAGTACTAGTACTGTAAATGATTTTAATAGATGTCTTCCTTTAATAGACATGATCCTTGTAGCAGTAATAGAATTAGTTGTAGCAACTGAATGTTTATTTGCTTCGGGCATTAATATATTATTCTAATGATCTGGGATTTAGATTGTTTCCTGAAGTAAATTACAGACATATTAAAGTAAAATCTTAATAAAGATACTAATGAAAAGAAATTGCATCAAAGGACCAAGAGCCAAATCAAAACATCAGACTAAAGCTATGACTTACTAAAAGCATTTAAAAAGTCTTTGTTTGATTCTCAAAATAAAACAGTCTGCACCAGGCAAACATCTCGAGAACGTTTGTTGTGAAGGCAGATGCCACAATAGAGATTGTGCCCTCGGTCTCGCTCAGGTCAAATGATTGGGGACACTCGTTCCACTTCATTCTTGACAGTGGACAGATAGAGACCCAAAGAAGAGCCATTGTTAAGGATTGTAAAACTTGAGAAGATTTGGCTGAACGCACATAGTTCATGAAGTATCCTGATCCTGAAAAGTTTTTAAGCTTAGAAGCATTGCCTGTAATTGGCAGGTATAGAACCTGAAGTTCTCCATCATGGCCTTCGTGAAGCCACACAGATGGGTTTCCCAGGCGCCCCTGCACCAGAGGTCGGACTTCCCTAGCAGTAGGAAAGTTCGTTAGTCTCCTCCCCCACACCCTGCGCATGTGCGTGGGTGTTTCCGCCTAAACGCCTCAGCTCCTCTTAACCGCCACGGCTAGAGGTTTTTCGTCAGTCTCCGTGTGCTATTGAACTTCGATTGGATTTTTACGGTTTTTCGAACTTTGGACTGTCTACCGACCGATGTCTTTCGCACAGCCCTTTAAACGGTTGTCGAGCGAAGATCCCCCCACACCGACGGTCACGATCGTTGCCTTTTTTGCCTGGGGGAACACCATCACCCCGAGGCCTGCACGATCTGTAAGGGGTTTAGCTCACAGGATCTTAAGAACTGCCGCAACCGCTTAGCTACTTACCTTTTAGAACACTCTTTGCGACCGCAACCTATGGAGCAGAAATCGTCGGAACCAACCCGTAAGTCTGAGGCCCCTGGGCGGGTGGAAAAATCGAAGAAGATTCCTATTCTCCAAGGGATCTCTTCCTCGAAGTCTAAGTCGACTTCGAACCCGTCCCTTCCCAAGCCCTCCAAGACTTCCAAGACTTCGAAGCCTTCTGCCACCGTTTCTACGGCTTCGAAACCGGCCTCTACTGCTCCTTCGGCCTCGCCCAGTATCCTGGTCGAAACCGAGTTTTTGGGTTCGGGTTCGGCTGTACCCACCTCTATGGCTAACCATCCGGGATACCAACACCTCCTGCCTTTGGATTCTTCTGACTCGTCATCGAATGATGACACAGTGATACTGCCGAACATTACCCTGGTCGAATCCACTCCGACATTGGATTCGGGGACCTGTCGGTCCACTCTGGATTCAGGGACCCATCAGTCCAAAGCGCTTGCTGTGCGCTTCTCTTCGTTGTCGTTGACTTCGAGGGCTGCTTCCTCCCCCTTAACATCAATGGAGGTCGAATCCGAAGAACGAGCTTCTTCACTGCCACTGGTCCTACTCTCGACTTCGTCGTCGAAACCGGAGAAGAAGACTCGTTGTAAGCAGGTCCAACTCCCTGTTACCACCCAGGAGCCTGCAGTTGGTTTCGACACGCGAACAACTTCGTCAAATCCGACAGTCTCGGTGGCTACCGTTGTCTCTCAGGCACTCACTCCTCCGAAACGGACTCAGGAGATTTCGGATCCATCCGCTCCACCTCAGAAACGCCACCACAAGGAGACCATCTCCAGCCTCCATCGGTTTCGATACCACCCATCCTGGCTTTTTCATTGCGTTTTGATGGAAGGCAATGGTCTATTCAGAGAGCGGACCAACTCGAATCCGACCATCAGACTGCCACCTCCTTGTCGGGTTTGGCTGTTGAGTGCGATCCATCTGACTCTGAATCCGAAGTTTCTGATTCAGATTCAATTCAACTGATTACTTCTCCAGACTCCGAAATCGAGGAGAAGTCTCCACCCTCCTCTTCAAACTCGATGCGCAACTATGCCAACTTCTTGGTGCACATGTCCAAGACAATTGAGCTGCCCATTCATCAGCCTCAACCTAAAAGAGTTTGTCACATTTTTGGAAGGATTGCCAGTGAGGATGCCGCCCCAGTCCACCTCACCTTAATTCCTTCATTCCTTACGATGGTGGAGGACTAGGACTCCTTCCAATCCTTGGGCTCGATGGGAATCTCCCGTAAGATGGAATCGCTTTACCGTGTCCACGATGATAAGGCACCTTATTTAGATAAACATCCTGTGCCAAATTCAGTGGTGGTAGCCTCATCTCAAGTACAGTCCCGTACGAAACAAACTCCAATCCCTCCCACTAAGGAGGGAAGGAAACTTGATACCATCGGCAGGAATCTATATTCCTACGCCATCCTGCAACACAAGATCGCGAACTACCAAATGGGGGCGTACCAATGGGACTTGCTGGCCCACTTGAATCCATTTTTAGAGCTGATTCCAGAGGAGAAGAGGGCTGAAGCCTCAGCTCTGTACGAGGAATCTATGGCTTTGGCGGCTCAGCAGATGCGCTCGTCCAAACATTCTTTTGACTCGGCATCTAAGGTCCTGAATACCGCCATTACTCTAAGGAGGCATGCCTGGCTACGAACCACAGGCCTTTCAGACAATCACAAGGCCCAGATCAAAACTCTCCCACTTGATGGTTCGGGCCTTTTTAACACCACCACGGATTATCTCATGGAAGATCGTCACAAAAAACAGGACACTGCAAAAAAAATTGAATGTGATCCCTCAACGGCCTAAGCAGCCATTTCGTTTTCAGCCCCGGCGACGATATTGGCCCCCGACTTCACAGTCTTCCACCAAGCAGCACCAACGGGATCGCTCAGCTCGGCTGACAAATTATTCATCCTTCACCAACAAGGCCAAGAAATCCAAGTCCGCCTCCTCTGGTGCCAGGCCCAGAGATAGAAGAACCAGGGATGAATATTGACAATTCAGGTGTTCGCCTCCATCCCTTTTTAGAGGCCTGGCGGAATATAACATCGGATCGCTGGGTCCTCTCCATAATTCACCACGGTTATTTGTTAGAGTTACAAACTCATCCCCCGTTGGGGAACTTAGTTCAAACTCCTCCATCCCCTTGCCTGTTAGAGGAAGTTTCTTCCCTTCTTCAAAAGGGAGCCATCCAACTAGTTCCGCGGACCCTCTCAAAAAGGGGACTCTACTCACGTTATTTCACTGTCCCAAAAAAGGATGGCGGACTATGACCTATTTTGGACCTGCGGTTTCTAAACAAGTTCTTAATTTACAAAAAAATCAGGATGGTGACCTTAGAAAAGATCATTCCCCTCCTTCGCATGGGGGATTGGTTCGGGGTTGTGGATCTACGAGATGTGTACTTCCACATCTCCATCCATCCAGCGCACCGTCATCTGCTTCGATTCGCTGTAGGGGAAGACATCTATCAATATTCTGCCCTGCCATTTGGTTTGGCAATGGCCCCAAGGGTCTTCACCAAATGCATGGCTCCGGTAGCGGCCCATCTTCGCACCTTGGGCGTAGTTGTCTTCCCCTACCTCGACGACTGGCTAGTCGTCGCAGACTCGGAAGAGAAGGCTCAACAAGACATCGCCACCGTCCTTGCCACGTTAGAAGTGCTGGGACTTCAGGTCAATTACAAGAAGTCACATCTCGAACCTGCCCTCCCCCGGTGGTTCTCTTTATAGGGGCGATCCTGGATTCCACTCGAGGTATGGCGTTCCTACCTCGAGACAGGATCGCAGAGACTCTCTGGCTGTTGCAATGCTTCCACTCTCAGCATCGCATCCAGGCCATCGAGGTACAAAGAGTGTTAGGTTTCATGGCCTCTCTGACCGTCCTGGTACACGCGAGGCTGCGACTCAGACCTCTACAGGCCTGGTTCCTTCGACATTTCAATCCCTTATTGGATCCTCCTACCAAGATGCTCACCATTCCTCCGGACTTACCTCACCGTCTTGATTGGTGGTCCAGCCATTGCAATATCCTCGCCGGTCGACCCTTCAGGAATCCATTCCCGACGGTACAGGTGACAACGGATGCCAGCACCACGGGCTGGGGTGCACTATGCCTCTCTTTCCAAATCAGTGATACGTGGACCCCGCACGAGCAACAGCTGCACATCAACGAGCTGAAGCTCCTGGCCGTCTTCAAGGCATTCCGGGCGTTCCTCCAACACCTCTCCAGCAATGTAGTACTGGCGGTGACCGACAACACAACCGCCATGTACTACATCAACAAACAGGGCGGAACTCATTCAGCACATCTGCTGGATCTCACCATTCGCTTCTGGGACTGGTGCATAACTCACAACATACATCCGATAGCCATGCACCTGCAGGGAGAAGAGAACAATGACGCGGACGAGCTCAGTTGCCGCCAACAGTCAAACCACGAACGGGAATTGCACCCATGGACCTTCTGTCTCCTGTGTGACAAATGGGGTCACCTTCAAATGGACCTATTTGCCTCCTACAACAACAGGAAGTGTCAAGCATATTGCTCCAGAGCAGGCAATGGTCGGGACTCTCCGATTCCCTTGTTGCACAAGGTTGTAGTCAATTTTTTTTAAGATAACCCCAATCTGATCCTGATAGCGCCTTGGTGGCCCAGACAGCCTTGGTTTGCATCCCTCCTCAGGATGTGCTCCAATTACCTACGTCTGCCTCCATTCCCAGACCTTCTGTCTCAGAATCAAGGCCAGGTTCTCCATCTGGACCTTCCACGCCTACAGTTGACCGCGTGGAGGATACTGAACTGATAGACTCCATCATTTTGTCGTGCCGTAAGCCCTCTACCACCAAACTGTACCATTACAAGTGAAGGAGGTTTTCTTTTTATGCGGCAGACAAAGGGTTTGACCCAGTCAACCCTTCCCTTACTTGGGTACTGCAATACCTTTTACATCTTAAAAGGTCTGACCTTACCTCGCCTTCGCTACGAGTTTACCTCTCGGCGATCATCGCTCACCAGCCGCCGTTGTCCGCAGCATCATCTTTCTTCAGACATCCTCGATTGAAGCTTTTTCTGAGGGGACTAAAAAACACTTTCCTGGACAGGAAGCCTATTTCTCCTCAGTGGTCCCTCTCTTTGGTACTTAAAGCTCTGCAGCAGCCTCCCTTTGAGCCCATGGCCACCGTAGACCTTAGACTGCTCACTTTGAAAACTGCTTTCCTAGTGGTTATTGCCTCTGCCCGCAGAGCGAGTGAGTTATGTGCTCTTAGGTGTGGTCCATCATATTTACAATTTTACCCTGACCGGGTAGTGGCCTACCCGGACATTACCTTTCTTCCAAAGGTAGTGTCTTCCTTTCATATTTGTCAGCCAAACATTTTGCTGGCCTTTTTTCCTAATCCAACATCCTGGATTGAGAGGGACATGCATACCTTGGACGTTAGAAGAACCCTGGCCTTCTACATTTCTAGAACGGAAGCTCTTCGGAGCTCAGAAAAACTGTTTATCTGTCATGACCCTGCAGCTCAGGGTTGCCCTGTCAACCCCCCCCCCCAGCGGTTTGCTCGATGGGTTGTACAGACTATTAAGCTAGCCTATGACTTAGCTAAAAGGCCATTACCTTCGGCTATTAGGGCTCATTCCACCAGAGCTATGGCCTCCTCAGCGGCATTCCTTAAAGGTGTTCCCCTGGATGACATCTGCCAGGCAGCCACGTGGTCCAGGCCAGAGACCTTTGTGAACCATTACAGATTGGATGCCCGCATGAGGTCGGCCACTTCCTTTGGGAGGGCAGTGCTTTCCTTCGTAACGGCGTGACTACCCTCTTGCCAGTGAGTACTGCTTTCATTCACCCATCTCTGTGGCTTCACGAAGGCCACGATGGAGAAGAACCAGTTACTTACCTGTAAAGGTGGTTCTTCGAGTGGACCTTCATGAAGCCACACAGCACCCGCCCACCTCCCCTCAGACCGTCACGCCCTGACTGGTACTTACCTGTCATCCTGGCAGTCAAGAGGAACTGAGGTGTTTAGGCGGGAACACCCACGCACATGCACAGGGTGCGGGGGCGGAGACTAATGAACTTTCCTACTGCTAGGGAAGTCCGACCTCTGGCACAGGGGCACCGGGGAAACCCATCTGTGTGGCTTCAGAATGGTCCACTCGAAGAACCACCTTTACAAGTAAGTAACTGGTTCTTCGTGTCCTTGGTCAAGTACATCAAATCCTGACATCAGAACGTAGTGGTAAGCATACGTCCTCTTTCACTAAGGCACTTTGTACATGACCTGTGAGAAACTCAGCACCTCTTAGATTTCTACGTGACAATTAGATAGGGACCTTCTCACTTTCAGGCACCTTAAGCTCAGAATTTTCTATTCCTCTTCATTAACTATGTAGCCAGAGGGGCCTAAGTGAAGACAGGAAAGTGGAAAATCCAGACTTAGATCAGGACCTGACTTTCTCCATTGTTTGCCCTCCCAAGACACCAGGTGCTGACAAGTATCACCAGCCCAGGCTCCTTCTAGCTGCTTCCTTTCCTGTGGGCTACTTGGCAGGGATCTTGGCAAGTCTTGGAGTCTGAGTCCCAAGTCTGACTTAACAGCAAGTCCCATGGTTCAAGTCCCCATCCCTGCTATTTCATATTTCCGCATCATGCCTCTTATACAAGGTGTGGTTTGATCAAGTGATGTGAGTCCGTTGCAAGTCCCATAAGAAAAAAAATTCTTCTCTACTGGGATGAAATGTGTTTTCTCAGCTAACTATAGTGATAATGTTAACAAAATATTTATATTGTTAAGATACGGCCTGTATTTTGTACCATGCTTTATTATCCCATAACAAAGGTACTGTAGAGTGACAAAATTAACTTATGGGGTTTCATCCAATACTGAGGAGAGAGAACACAACTCCCCTCCGCACTACAACTGTGCTACTAGGATCTGCCATCCTTCCAAAAGGTGTGTACAATTGCCTTTTGCTGCATTGCATTGAGGGGAGCCTTTTGTCAGGGGCAGAACACTTGTACCTGGTCTTTGCTGCATGCCCCTGTATTCACCTTTCTATTTTTCTTGCCTGCTTACCAGAACTGTCGGCACAGCAGACTGAATCAGAGGTGTCTCCTGATCACCCAGAGGTCCAAGAAGTGGTTCAGAAAGCTGTAGAAGCTGCAATGTTATCACCAATATTGCTGCCCCCCGAAAAGTATACTGAAGTATTGGAAGAAGCCATTACAGAGGTAAAAGCCCCCAAAGAAAATGCTTAGCCCCAAAAATGTTTTGACAATTTGCGATTTCATTGATTTCCTTTTCAAATTATGTGAATGAGGTATAGGTCTAGAATACATTTCCCAAATGAATATGAAATTTGAGAGAGCTTATTTGGAAGCTCTCTCTTTGGCATATTTTGAATTTTTCCCCAGCAAATTGTCAATCTGGGATACTCTCTTATAAATTAAAAGGAGCTGAAAAGATGGAATTAGACTACAGAGTGGGAACATTTTAGCCATTTCTCATATGCCCAAACCTGTAAAATCTTGCAATCATTTATTTCTCTTAAATTATTCCCCATACAATTTAAGCTCCCAGAGCATGTTTTCAGCTCTGCTGTGTCCATTTATTACATGTAATGATCTGTTTCTTTTTTTTTAAAGGAAGTAGATGAAAGGAAATTGCAATGCCACTGAAAATTAGTAATGATAAGCAGTTGTTACCCTTACCAAAACACTGAAAAATGATGATGATGATGATGATGATGATGATGATGATGATGATGATGATGATGATGATGATGTGGTGGTGGTGGTGGTGGTGGTGGTGGTGGTGGTGGTGGTGGTGGTGGTGGTGTCGAAGCAATTCTGGGTTTTCCAAATACAGTTGAGAAAACTCAGAAATGGTTTACCATTCCGTTCTTCTGGGGGCATCTTGGGAATATACAGCTTCCCCAAGGCCACATCGGCTGACTTTGTTCGCAGTGTGAGGAATCAAATTTCCAATCTCTGGCTGCACAACCAGATACCTAAACCACTGAGTGGTGTATTTTACATGCCTTTATGTTTCTGTTTAGACATGTCTGCCATTATACAGAGATGGTGGAGTGCTGGTACAAGTGGATCCTACATGTTCTTATGTTCTTATGACTCCCTCTTTCGGCTGGCTTAGCAGTTTCTCTTGGCATGCATGGACTCCTGGTCCTTGGATCCAACCATGGTACCACCCAGACACCCACTGCGCTCCCTCTCACAAGCAGCCAGGCCACCAGGAGCCTCTGCACCACTACCACCATTTCTCTGTTACCCTGTAAATCCTGCTACTCTGTTCTGACAGTATGAGTGACAATTCGCTCAAGCACATTTCTGGAGGCCTTCAAAGAGACATTTAATGTGCAGAATAGTTTCTCTTTTTTTATACAAAATACGTATTACATTGTAAATAGTTGGAAGCATAATTTTAAAACAAGATAACCGTTCTTAAAACTGCAAGAGGATTAGGGTTACAATCATCTCTACCCTAAGAATCATATCTTTCATCCAAGCTTTTATATAACCTATAGTGAAAACTATCTACACCTAACTCTATCTGTCCCTCTAACTAGCTCTCCTCTGCTCGCCATTTAAATCTATATAGCCCTATCCAACTGTGGTCCCTAAACATGTATACTGTACACACATTTACTATCTATACTCATCCCTGCCTTGTGAACCTGGGGGAAACAGCCAGGGAAAATAAGGTTCTATAAATGTAGCTTTTTTTCTCTCCTTGTCCCAGAAGATAGAACAGTCTTACCTGGCATACATCCATCACTATTCTGTTACTCAACCCGTTCATTCCAGCAAGCAAACAGCTGACGTTCATACATATATGCTTCTTATTTGTGGGGAGCAATAGATAGGAACAGAAATAATCGTGGAAGGATATAACTGCTATAGAGATTCTCTTTTGGTGGACTGGAGCAGTTTTCTGGCAGACAGAAAGTTCACGAGATATTTTAAGGGAGCTTGCTTTAGCTAGAGTGACCCTTTTTGGTGTGTACACCTTTGCAGCTGTCTGATTACACCCTGATTAATGGTGAGAGAATTCAGGGCAAATCTCAGGAGGCTATTCAGTGTTATTATTACAATAAAACACACAGAACCTGCAAGCAGGAGGTCTTTAATTAAAGGTGCTAAGTTCTGAAAAGCCTTAATAGCTTGTTGCCTGTCTACAATGCACAAAGTGGCACTGCAATTGTGTTGTATTCCACACTCTCACACAGACACCCGCCCACACCAACAATGAGTTCTGAAAATAAATGGGAAGATTACACAAAAATCGCAGAGCGGACGCGGTCTGTCAACTCTGCAGTCTGGATTCTCTATTACTGTGAATGAATGTGCCCTGGCAACCTCAGAAGAAAGAGCTAATAGAGAATGAGCCTCCTGTTGTCCCAACTTTCCAATTCCCTCTTTCCCTCCTCTGGATATATAATACACTTTATGGATGATCTCTTTGGTATAATTGATCTGAATTCTATATGTCTAAAGAAATTTTAATTTACGAGTCGCTGTTTTGAACAGTTCAGTAATAGTTCTGTATTTCTAATACATGTACTGTATGAGTTATTTAATTATGTTTTATTCCAGATTTCTAAAACAAATAAGGACAGATACCCTGGAGCTCCAGCAAAAGGAGGATGGGTAATCGATAATTTCCCCCCATTGACAGAACACTGGGCAGCTTTGGCAGAGAAAGGACTTCTGCCCGATATTGTGATTTGTCTGAAGAATGCTGGACAAAATGGTTGGTATATATTTAGAATTCAAGCACCTTAATGTTGCTGTGATTTTCAGATCTAATCTCGTGGCTTTATTAGTAACTGAGCTATCATCTTACTTTTCACAGCTGTGGAAAGTAAGACTCATGAATCTTGTTGGCTTTAAGTCATGGTACAATTTTTGATGTGTCCTGGTTTTCAGTGTTGACATCTGAACATCATGCATATTATGTGCTTTCTCTATATTATTAAAATTTGATACGATGCCTTAATTAAATATTATATGCAGTTCCATATACTGTAGTTTTCTCCTGCCTGGTTTGTTTTTTCTTTTTGAAGAAGCACCAAAGGCAGCAAGTTATAAGCAGGGGGAAAGCAAGCAGAAGAAACAAATGCTTCACCCATTCTCCCCAGGCATATATTCAACTACAAACTATTTCCCCAAAGAACTTCTTTTTTAACTTCAAGGAGAGTTAATATGCCCTTAACTTGAATGTCAGGTGATACCATTTATAAACATATAAATTGTAACACACGAGATAATTTGGACTCCATTCCGTTTTCTCTGCTTAAACGTCATCTTCCTCTGGCTGCTTTTGGTTTAAAACAAAATCAAGAAAACTTGTGTGTAAAACTGGGATCGGAAGCCTTTGGCCCTCCAGGCATTTTGTAGTGCAAGTTCCATAATCCTGTACTATTAGTCACGTTCACTGGAGTTTATGGGCCAAACATCTGGAGTGCCAGAAATTCTCCATCCCCAATGTGATTCACGGTTTGGTCCACATGAAGACACTTGCTAAGAGATGGATATTATTCTGCTTCTTTTGTTATCCCAGACACGTCTGCCTTTCAAGAGATTGACTAAGAGGATATAGCCCTTGGATTCTTAATCCACTGCTTTACATGGGGTGAACCACATTGTCACTGGAATGATCACCATGTGTTGTTGCTATATGCTGTCAAGTCAAATCTGACTCGTGGCGAGCCTACGAATGAGTGATCTCCAAAATGCCTGGTCCTCAACCACCCTACTCAGCCCTTGCAGACTCAAGGCTATGATACCTTTGTGGGAGTCAGACAGTCTCATATTTAGCCTTCCTCTTTTCCTGCTGCCTTCTTCTGTTGCCCGCATTATTGTCTTTTCCGGGGAGTCCTGTCTTCTCATGAGGTGTACAAATGAGAACTGCATCAGTTTCAACATTTTTGCCTCAAGAGATTGTTCAGGCTTGATTGGGTCTAGGAACCACTTGTTTGTCTTTCTGGTAATCCAGGATATCGACAAAACTCTCCTCCAGCATGCTATTTCAAATGAATCATTTTTCCCAATCAGCTTTTTTTTAAAAAAAACTTTTATTGAAAATAAAAGTGAGGATGCTAACATGACTAAAATAATCTTTTTAAATTTAAAACAACTGTTTTAAAACTTCAAATGGAGTCATCTAAAGAAAGCAACCATTTCAAAAGAGGTTCACCACTGTCGTTATTCAGAGCTCCTTCACAAACATTCACACACACACACACACACACACACACACTATTTATAACAAGTAGTTTACTTTAATGTTTAAAAGGTTGCTGAGTTCCTAATAGACACACATGGCATCATTTTCTGTTACTTTCTATTACGTTACAGGGAGGATTTTACTAAGTAGATTGTACCAAGCAAATAAAGAAGAAGTTGATGCTAAAATTATAAAAAGACTAACAGATGAAGCTTTAAAGAAGAAACAAGAGGAAGAAGCAGCAAAGTAATTTTTTTAAAAAATGTATAGGATTATATGCCGTGTGGGAGGGCATATTGGAGGCTGTAAGGGAAAGGGGGGGTTATCCTTCCTTGTTCTGCTGGTGTTTTCTTGTTGGTTTCTGCCCACAGATAACAGCACAGTTGTACGTACAGTAAATCTACTCAGTAATTGCTGTAAAGTTCAGTGGGATTAACTCCCTTGCTGAACACAGTGAAATCATCTTCTGAAGCATATGTACTGTAGGATAGCAGTACTAACCATTCTAAACTATAGGCTCACTTTAAAAGCAGATAACAAGTCATGCACAAGATTCAAATTTCTTAATTTACTAACATTGTTTCCCGTAGTTATTTATATTCTTTGGAATCGTGTCATACATATTTTTGCATTGTTCTGATTGCAGAAGAGAACTGGAAGAAATGTTGAGATTGCAAACAGAAGAATCTGCAGAAGATAGAGGTAATGAATATTTGGATTAATAAACATTTACTACTTCAGAAATAGAGTAAAGGGTGCAAATACATGTTTCCTATCCCTATCCCTATGATGAGAGTCATGTCCAGGACGTACATAATAGACAAAGGGACAATGGTTCATTAACATAAGAGTGGGACTATCATCCTGTTGATTAGTAGATCCTAGCCACCTTGATCAACTGCATGCCAGATAGACTTGGCTGTCACAGAAATACTGTACTAACCGTTATTTATAGAAGAGAGATCAGAGCTTCTCAATGAAGGCTACTATTAAAAACCCTTAAGATATTATAGAAAGGTTTATATTAATTCTGTATATATACCGGGCTAAGAATCTGTGGGCCGGCGGATAGCTCAGTGTTTAGGTATCTGGCTCTCCATAGGTGGGGAGTTCAATTCCCCATTGTGTGTCTTCCAAGTAGAGACAGCCTACGTGGCCTTGAGTGCAGTAAAGAAAGCAGCTTGCACAAATCTGTAATTTCAAGGAATTGCATGTAAAGAATTTTTTAAATTATTTCCCCTATAAGTGTCTCAGATTGAGTTATAGGGGCCTTGAGCCTCAGTTAATGAGAAAGGGGTTGACTTCTGAAGACTCTCTACCTAGAAAGCCATGAAAAGGGTCACTGTAAGTCAGAATTGACTTGATGGCACAAATATTTAAAAGTTGTGGCCTCTATTTAGGCCCTTAGAGATACACACTAAATGTTATTATGCAACCAATTTTTGGGCTGAGACAAGCAAACGTGGCTCTTTCTTTGGAATGTACTAATTCATATCTCTAAGAGGCACAACACCAATTAATTCAACAAGAACTGTAAAACTGTTTCTTAGTACAGTATCTCCATCTAATGTCTATGAAGTACCTACTTTTTACTAAGCACTGTACATAGAGAAAAACGTGTCAGTCTCTTCAGCAGTACAAAGACATGCTCACTTCTTGGAATGAGTTTCACAACAGTTACCCTGCTTGTGTACCACTATGCTAATTAAGAACCTAATTTTATGGGATGTTAGTGGTAACTCACCATTGAAATTTATTCCCTTACACTTGTGCTAGCAGAAATATCCAACAGGGTTTTAAGTATCCTCCATTACTAGATAAAACAAACTAGGAGTAAGCCCCACGTTGTGGAACTTAAGTGTGGGGGGGGAGGGGGAAAGAGAGAGAGAGAGTTATTTGTTAGATTATACTGCTCCCATTCTGTAGTTCAGTTTTCATGCTGAAATACGGCTATGTTGCTAAATATTACTTTAAACATAGTAATTATTACAGTGTTTATATCAGATAAAATTGCTGCAGCTTTCAGATAATGGTATTTGGAATCTCTTTTTTTTTTTTGTACTGTACCTTTAAAAAAGTACCCAGGAAATGCCATACACAGATCCCTATTTAGAAAGTGTGGCACATTGTTTTAGCTGGATTATTCCACACCCTCAGCATAATCAAATATTGAGTAATATATGTTTTGGTCATAATGACCTCTACCTGATACTTTTCTTGTTTAAACTGGTTGTGCACCTGGTACATTTATCTCAGCTCTGTTCTCAGTGCTGTATGCCTTTATAAAAAGTTTAGAGGACAGTGAAGAATCTAGTTTACCTAAATCTAGTTTACCTAAGAAATGGCTTATACAGTGTTGTGGTGACCTAAATTGTTTATATTGGGGATTTTAAATGGTTTATTTTGAGGTGCCCCAAATCCAAATATGAAGACATCTCTAAAACTTTGTAGGAGATGAATGTTCTTTTTAATCATGATCAGTGCTCAGTCAGAATAGGGGGGAGGCATTATTTGTAATTCTCCCTCATAGTAATGTGTTGTTCCATTACACACCAATCTGAAATTGCATCAGACCTAAGCAGGATCATAATTGGGTCTTTCTGTGACATTTTGTCCCTCCCTACTCTCCTTTCAGAAGGCCCTGAAGACCTATTTATTTGCAGAGGACTTCCCCAGTTAGTAGTGTTTGTTGTTGTTTTGCTTTGTTCTTCCTTTCTCCCTCCCCCACCAGGCATGTGAGGGAGGGCACATATTTATTATGGTTTTATTTTGTCCATCCCCCCCCCCCCCGAAATCTGGGGATATTTCATTTTTAAATTTCACTTTTAAATTCTCATGGGCAGGATGAGGTGTTTACTATCTAACAGGCTCTGTTAATGGCTGTTTTAAAAGTGTTTTATAAGATCTTCTAATTGGATTTTAACTGCTTTTTAAATTGCATTTTAATTTTAGCAGTATCTTTTAATATTGTATTCTATGACCATTTTGTAAACTGTCCCAGGTAGTGCAGTTTGCACTAAAGGGGTGGGATAGATAGATAGATAGATAGATAGATAGATAGATAGATAGATAGATAGATAGATAGATAGATAGATAGATAGATAGATAGATAGATAAGTGAGTGAGTGAGTGAGTGAGTGAGTGAGTGAGCACTTCTTTGTAATATTTATTAACGGTACAAAGTCCCATCTGAAAATCCAAAATAATTTTGTGAATGTTATCATAGCTGTTTGTGTTTTTTTCCCTTTGTGTGCACTGGTAGAATCCATGGACTTCCTGGAGCATCCCTCTGCATCTGATTCACAGTCCAAAATTCAGTCTGGGACTGATTTGTCAATACAACCTAGTGATTCCCCTAAAGAGAAGGAAAAATCTAAAGGTTGGATTTGGCATTTCACTTTTCCTTCCTTTTATGAAAACAAACTGTGGACTGTCTCACCCCTGTTCCTCCCATGTCATTATCTTACATTCAGTTTATTACAGTGCAATCATGTAGTGATTTATGCTGACAAAGATTTACAAACAGTGCCGTTGCTTTTTGCTACACCCATCCTCTTTGGGAATTAATAGTCCCATCAGCAGAAGAGAATGGTTGATAGGGGTGGAGAAATTTATTCATTTATTCATTTATTCATTTATTAAATAAATTTAATAAATTTATTAAATTATTGAAGGGCAACTACTCACCAGCATTATAGAATCACAGAACCATAGAGATGGAAGGCGCCTATAAAGCTCTTGAGCCCAACCCCCTCCCCAATGCAGGAATCCAAATCAAAGCAGATCTGAGAGAGGGCTAGCCATTTTTTTTCTTAAATGTCTCCAGTACTGGAGCACTAACCAACTTCCATGGTAATTGGTCCATTGTCATACTGCTCTAGCAGCTGAGATATTTTCCCCTGATATTCAGCCTAAGTCTGGTTTCCTATAGGTTGAGCCCATTATTGCACCCCTGTACTCTGGGATGATTGTGAACAAATCCTGCCCCTCTTCTCTATGTCTGTCTTTCATGGTTTATCATGCTTCCCCTCAGTCTTCTTTTCTGAAAGCTAAACATGCCAATTTGTTCCACAGGGCTGGTTTCCAGTCCCCTGATCACCCTTGTTACCTTCTTCTGAACTTGCTCCAATTTGTTGGCATCCAATTGTAGTATCTAGAGCTGGACACTGTACTCTAGATGAGTCTTAACTAGTGCCAAATAGAAGGGAACTAGTATTCACATTTGCCTTTTTTGCAGCCACATCACGTTGTTGGTTCATATTTTTGATCTACAACAATTCCAAGATCCTTCTCACTCATTGTATTACAGAGCCAAGTATCCCCTCCTCTTGTAACAGTGCATCGGTGTTAGGGAAAGGTGGCACTGGTGAAAGATATTTCATAGTACCAGTAACACACAAACTTATTTCTTTTAATACTGCACAAACGTTACCTGTGGAAATTTCTGCTGAATAGTCTTTGCCTTGAAAATTGTATGATGAAACAATCCAAAATGAATCAAGAAATGGTGCTAGAAAAGGAAACTTGCAGAAAAGTATGAATAATTATTAATAACCAGCTGAATTAAACCCAAAGGACATCTAGTTGTTGATGCGCATAAACGTAAAAAGACTGTCTGTTGCTTCATGACACCTATAACTGAAAAATTAAATATGAGAAGTATGAATCAAGGAAGCTCAAAGAGTAAAACAAAGCTCTACCATTTAAATATTGCTGTGCACGGTATTTATTTGTGTGTGAGTGTTTATACTAGTCATTTATATATTGCCTATCTAGTATATTGTTACTCTTGATATACAACAAAGAAACAAACACAAATTATTGAACTGCTCTAAAGCATTGAACTATTATAAAAATAGATGCACAAACCAATATGTCTACACATAAAAACATCAATGCTCCTTCTTCCCCTCTCCCAAATAATTGGGAAGTACCTTTCCAAAAGCTTCTTTAAACTCTGTTTTTAGGAGATTGTTAAGGCATGGAGAAAGGGCACCTACCGTAATTCCTGTGGAAGAGAATTTCACAAATGGGCCACCACTGCTGAGAAAGGCCAGTTTCCAGTTGATATTTTTGAGGCTTCTCAAGATGTCAAGCATGAGGTCTCTGAGGATCACATTAGACAGGCAGCCAAACTAGGCAGAAGATGTTCAGCAGCACAGCTGAGACCTGTTTTTCCATGATCAACAGTGGGCATAAAACCATGCCCAGGCTGTGTATCTGATTCTTGATAGATAAGATAAATCCCTCAAATTTAGGAGAGATACTGTCCAGACATATAGATGGATTCCCCCTCCCAACAACATGATCTCTGTCTTGTCTGGATTCAGATTCAGCTTGTCCTTCTTTGTCCAGTCCCGAACTGTGGCCAGGCAGTTTTCTAGACCCCAGACAGCGTCCATTGCAGATGGATTCAAGGAGAGCTGGAGCTGCATTTCATCCACATGTTGGTGACACAGAGCTCCCAGTCTCCTCGTGGCCTCATCCAGCAACCTTACATTGGTGTTAAACATCCTTGTGGAGATGATCGACCCCTGCAAGACCCCAGAGCTGAGGACCTACAGGATTAAAACAGTCTCCCTAAGTGGCACTCTCTGGAGTTGACCATCCAGAAAGGACTGGAGTCATCTTAATGCAAAAAAACTATCTCCAATCCCAATTGTCTATCCAGGAGGTTAACATGGTCAACAGTATTGAACGCAGCTGAGGGATCAAGGTAGGAGATGGAGGAACGGCAAGTCACATGCTTCCTACACTTCACTTTCCCCCTTACTTTTACCACAGATGTTTGGAACAGGGATATCACAGATAAATAGTATATATTGTACCACTTTATAGCAGTTGAAATGTTGTCTATATCCAATTATAGAATCAGAACTGTCTGAAGCTCAGCTTGAAACAAAGTCATCTGAAGATTTCAAAGAACGCGAGGAATCAAAGTCAGGTAACCCATTCCACTTAAGTAATCCTTGGCTGTTTTTACTGATTTGTTTGCAAAATGTATTTCACCTCACAGATAGCTGGGGAAGAGTTTGTTATTCTTCAAACAGGAGATTTGCACACTCTTTATGCTCAGAGCAGTGATTCCCAACCTTCAATCCCCAGATATTCCTCAACTGCACAACAACAACAACAACAACAACAACAACAACAACAACAATTCAATTTACAGTATATACCACCCATCTGGCAGAAAGTCACTCTGGGCAGTTTAGGGTTAGGGTTAGGACAGTAACAGTAAACTGTTACTGCTGTGGCTACAGAGCAAAGAGTACATGAAGTTAAATAGTTCATATTTCTGTTCTTTTCTTAACCATAATTTAGAACATTGCATTTTACTTTTTTAACTTTCTGTGATGTGCCCAGATAAATTCTGTTCTTAGACAGCATAAAACAGTAAATAAATACATATTTAGTCCAGGTCTCTCCTGACCCTGTCCCCACCCTCAAGGGGGTGGTTACAGATGTTTTGGATTGCAACAATCTCAACATTAAGAAAAACTCTTTGCCAGTAACGTGTACTCTCACTGTATCCCTGTCCTTTCTAAAGAAGATTTGTTTTTATTTACTATTTTAAGTTGTTTAATCTGTTTTTGTATTTTGTATATGTTTGTAAACCACCCAGAGTAGCTTTTTTTGCTAGATGGTTGCAGTATATAAATCAAATCAAATCAAATCAAATAAATAAATAAATAAAATGGAGACTTGAAACATTTTACCTATCTCTCTCACATGTGCTGAATAACCTTTTATTTGACCCTGAACTTGTGTCTCCACGTGAATGCCTTTCTGTATTTTAAATTCTTGTTGAGCTTTTCAAATGTATTATGGCTCAGGGATCTTTGATGTTCCAGATCTTTTGACTTATATTTGCCGTCAGCCCCATATCAAACAGTGGGATTATGGGAGATTTCGTCCAAAGCAATTGAAGAGTTTAAAATTCTGCACTTCTGCTATAAGCCATACAGGAGGAATTCTCATTCCTTGTGTCTTTTCACAGAATCAGTAGAACACCTTGAAAGTGAAGAAAAAGAGGAGTCACGTCCTGAAATACTGCACAGCATTGCATCTGAACTAGGTTCATATTTTGTTCCCCCATCTTTCCTTCCATTATATTTAGTCATCCCATAATACTTGAACTATATTGGGAATGTGCACAAGCACCAACATTTTGAATTGGAGCTCAGAACTACAGCCCTTTAGATTCCTAGTATAATCATACAGACTACTTACTGTGTTGACCAGAAATCTTTGTTCCCTTGAAATGGCCTGCTTTGTATTGAAGTAACCCCAAGCCAATTTGATGTAGTTACTGGAGAACCTTTTCCCATTCCTGCAACAGTATGAGGGTACGGGAGGGAACACAATGCATTTGGCAGTTGCAAACTGTTATTATAAGATAAGAAGAAGAAGAAATCATGAAACATAAGTGTTGCACTTAAAAGAATAATTTATTTGAAGAAAATGTCGGTAAGAACCTGCCATCAGGAATGGAACTTATGAACTAACCCATTGGGCAAAACGTTGGTGTGCAAAGAACTCCTGTTTAGTGTTCCAGTCAAAGAAGACATGTCTGGTTAACCTGAACACTAAGCAGGAGTACTTCACGTAACCGCGCGTTGTTATAGATCCCATTGCTTACATCAGTGGTTGGCCAAACTTTGGCCCTCCAGATGTTTTGGACAACAACTCCCAGAATTCCAAGCCTGTATTGCCAATGAGAAAGGACTAAGGGGGTTGTGGTCCAAAACATCTGGAGGGCCGAAGTTTGGCCACCACTGGCTTACATTGTGATTTCAGTTGATAATTCCCTCTGGTTGTCACAGACATGGGTTTGTCCAAGAAAGTTCATCATTCTGTATGGCAAGTTAGCTCAGTGAGTTAGGTGGAGCTAGGATTCTGCTGAGCTCCATAGTGGCCTTGTAAGAAGAGAATGTTAAACCATTTCTAAACACTCTGTGCCTAGGAAACCTTGGCACAGGTCACCAATAGGTCTGAAATGATTACATTTGATTACAATGTCTGTTGCATTACATCTTTTACTTGATTTCCTGCTCTATTTCCTTCACTCCACTCAACAGTTACCCTTCTTTGGCTTCTGTGGACTACTGAGTCTTCTGTAGGCTGGTGTTTCTTGCACTGGCCTCAGTTAGGCTTTTTTAACCTCAGTATTTCCCACCCCCAGTACTTTTTGAAATCTTGGGTCTCCTCTAAGCTACATGGGCAATAGCATGTCTGCTTGAGTGAGTGGGACCTTGTATAGTGTTGTTGTTTTTAAATATGTACATGCAGTTTGATTTATTTAGGAATCAAGCTTCCTGCGTATCCTGAAGATGGTTTCCCAGATGTGGCTGAAATGGAACCCTTTAAGAACAAAATTCTTCAGTTCATGCAACGCTGGCAAAAAATGGAGGCCACATTTGCAGAATCACCATTAGTGCAGATTACTGAGATAGAGATTGAAGGGCAAACAACACAGATGCTTCTGGACCAGAGCATTCTAGCTATGGAGCGTAAGTCATTTTCTTCACTCTTTTTAAACATTTCTCCTTAAAATGGGAGACTTTGAATAAAGTTTTTTTTATAAAAGGAAAAAGAAACAGTCTAGAAGAGCAGTGATGCTAGTTTCAAAGAATATACAAAGCTTTAACAGAATACTATTATTAGTAGTATTTGTTCCTTCAAGGCAAGTGCAAAGGACATTATATAATTTCTTCCTGCCCAGGATTGTAAAAATAGTGGGTTGTTAACATTTTCACCTCCTTATACAACATCAGCTGTGCCCTAACACCTGCCCTTATGAAACAAGCAAAACAAAGCATAAATCTTAAAAGACATTGTAGGGTGCATGCATACAGCAGTTCAATTTCCTTAAAGAAACAAAAAAAAAAGATCTTGTTTCTGTATCAAGACTCTTGTTTGAGCCAATAATGCCAGCACACCAGTTCAGGTTTGTTCCTTACTGGCTCCATGGAGGATGGGTGAGTAACAGAGACAAGCTGGCTATCAGGATAGTGATCCATGGTTACCAATTTAGAATCATACTTGACAATGCACCATTGTTGTCCCATCTGAAGGTAGAGCCAGGACTACCGAGCCATGACAACCAAGGTACTTTTGCAGGAAAAGTTTTATAAAATCAGACTGGAGAATTTATATAACACTGGAAGTAGCTGAGAAAAATAATGGGGCACCTCATATTTGCAGGAGGGAAATTATAGAGGAAATTCATTTAAGAGGAACTGGTTGACACACATCTGGGCAGGGTGGAATCTGAAGTCAAATATGGTGACCTTCCCCTCTGGTTTGTCTCCAGTGTTTGGCATTTAAAATCTGAATACAGCGGTTTCCTTAATTGGGGATAGAACGTCATCATCTAGTGGTTCTCAACTTGAGGGTCCCCAGATGTTCCTGGACTGCAACTCCCAGAAATCCCTTCCAGCACAGCAAGTGGTGGAGGCTTCTGGGAGTTGTAGTCCAGGAACATCTGGGGACCCACAGGTTGAGAACCACTGAATTCTGGTAGCTTTCCCAAGAACTCCTTATGACAATATATTTCATAAGTTGCATTTTATATCATTGTATTGAGATGTGGATATGAATAAAGAACATGGGACCTGTGATACATAAGGAGAAAAGCTATTCAGAATTCAACCAAGGGGGAAAAAAAGAGAAAAGCATGGAGGGTCCAAGCTTGCTAACAGTGGTCAGGAACCAAGTATATTCAAGTAGATCAAAGAAAGCAACATGTGACATGTGCAGGATACATGTGGCCTACTTGTACCTTTTTGTGCTTTCGTGAGTCTTAAGTACTGTATATGCTTGAATATAAACCTAGTTTTTCAGCCCTAATTTTGGGCTGAAAAGGGGGCCCTCGACTTATATTTGGGTCAATACTTTTAGCCACTGAGGCAAGTGCTTGGGTCAGTGGCTAAAAGTCATTTTAAACATCACGCACTGCTCCCCTGTGATGCAGAGGGGGGGGGGTGAGAAGCGACACGCAATGTTTAAAATGACTTTTAGCCACTGACCCAAGCACTTGCCTCAGTGGCTAAAAGTCATTTTAAACATCACACACCACTCCCCCAGCTCACAAAGGAGGAGCTGCCAGGCCCTGCTGCATTTCCCACCCAAGACTTATACTCGAGTCAATACATTTCCCCAGTTTTTTGGGGTTAAATTAGGGGCCTCGACTTATACTCTGGTCGACTTACACTCGAGTATATACAGGGTAAATTATTCATTTAATTCAGCTTATAGCAAAGTATATATGCTGAACACATCTTGTTTGAAGCCCATGGACACTCCCAGAAGCATTTTAGCACTAGTGGGTTTTGGAATAATACTGATGTTTACCAGACACATATTTTAAAGCAGAAGTACCTCTTTCAAGGTTTTTGTACCACTGTCCCCACTGAATCTGCTGACACTGGGATTGTCCCCACTGAGTCTGGAGTGGCAATACTACTATTGGAAGCTGTCTACCTTTGCAATACACATTTGCCGTGTAATGATGATAACTCAGAATCTCAGCACTCCGTCCTTGCACCAAACACTCAGAATGGTGAAATTTAGGCTGTGATCCTCCATTTTGGCTTATCATCATACTGTTCTCTGAATATGTCAACAAGTATGATTCTTATTTAAAGCTAAGAACTGGATAGAAACAGCACCTGAAATCCATAGGACAATATGATGCACGCTTGTCTCCCATTGATTTCAGCAGCCCTACAGATATTTGGCACCACACCACATTGCATTCTGTTAGCAGTTTGCACCAGTTGCCAGGGAAAGCCTCTGTTGTGATTAACCTGGGGTCTAACACATGCACATTCACCTTTAGAGAGAAAAAGCACTTACAAGCTATGACTTGGAAATTTCTGACAGAGCCTTTGAAGTTTCATGGCTGGGAATTCGGTCCTGAAGATGAGGAAGAAGAACAAGAAGATTTGCAGGCTGAAGCAGAGGCGTTGGCAGAGGAGGAAGAGGAGGAAGATGAAGATGAGGATGAAGATGAAGAAGAAGAAGAAGTAAGCAGTGCCTTAGGTTTAAAAGATGGACGCCCCATAGATTTAATTTTCAGCTCATGTTTTTGAGCCTGGAGAGCAAGACACATTGCCTTCTTACTACTGTATATGTTGTACATTTCTAATTTTATGCTATGGGAATAGTGAGATTTGTAGGTCTTGTCCAGCCATGTTTGTAGATGTTCTAATAAGCTTGAAATGTGAGTAGTGTATCTACAGGATACATCACATATACGGTAGCTAGAGAAGCGTGTCAGACCAGGCCTGTAAATCATCTTGGACATCCTAGCAGCATGTACCACAACATCACTTCACACAAGATAAGGAACGATCTTTAGACCTAGGCAAAAACTGCCTGCAACTCCCTTTCTTCCCATCATATTTTAAATTAACCCACTCCCTTGACCTCTAATGAACCCCCCTCTACCTCTACCTCTTCCTCTTCCCCCTCCCCTACCCACCCTCCTACAGATCTGGTTTCTGTCTTCAGAAATTTATCTAACAGAACTTGTTTGCAAATATACCTACATACAACAGCCAATGAATTGTTATGAAATGAATATTTCATTACATATTATATTGCACACCTCATTCTGCTGCTATATGTCTGAAGAAGTGGACGTGTCCATGAAACGTTACATTAATGAGTGTTAGTCTTTAAGGTGCCACATGTCTTTTGTCCTTTGTTTTGTTTTCTTTTTCTTTGAATTTTGTGTGGAATCCTTTAGGACTAGAAAGCCAGAACGAGTAACTAGCTATTTTGGCATTTCCCTACGTTATTCATGAAGCTCACATGAAATTGGCATCTGTATACAAGCATTTGACATTGTCCAAGTTGGTTCCATGCTAAATTTTCCTGTTTCTGGTGCTGTCAAGTCTATTCTGATTTATGGTGACTCTTTTCAGGGTTTTCCAGGTAGTAATTGGAAGGTAAGCATCAGATTGATATAGAATTCTGAATACCAAGGTTTGCATCTCTAGGGAAATCATGTGTGGGTGGGCTTTCAGCTTCTAAATGAGAGCTGCATGTCTTTGTCTAATTTCAGATAGTACGTGGCCCACATGGAAAAGACCTCCTTGAGTGCAGCAGTGGATATTTATCTATTTTCTGTTCACTTGGTTTCCCAGGGCAGGACCAGTAGGTTGGATTACATTTTAAAGAGATATTTATTACAGTGGTGGTCAATACATAATCAGAATTGTTTTGCCATTTGAAGGATGAAGAAAAAATGGCTCAGAGGAAGAGGCACTTGGGTGATACAAAGCACTTTTGTCCAGTGGTTCTGAAGGAAAACTTCATCCTTTGTCCAGGGCTTACTGAAAACACTGCTAAGTATCGAGAAAAATTCTATTACTTTGCAACTCCGGAATACAGAGATAAATTTTTAGAAACCCCAGAAGAGTATCTGTCTCACAATGAACCATTAAAAGTATGCAACAGTTTTTTTTAAAAAAAATCATAGATCTGGGTCACAATGATACTAATTTTAGCTATGGTTCTATTATTTGGTGTAACTAGGGGTAGTTCTTATTTAATAACATCTCTGATTTCTTAAAAAGAGAGACAATACTAAGAATACAGTACCATTCTATTTTCCCAGCAAATGATTTTGAATATCCCAGTTATGTCAGCCATTAAAATTGTCCAACTCAAGATATACTGTATCTTGGCTAATTTGTGATTTACAGAATCAGATTCCATTCAAAATGAATAGAACAACTGTATAGTAACATATCAGTCTCTGCTGATGAGTTAATTGAAAGCTGTGTGTTTATATTTCCATTTAAGACAACTACTTAAAATGCATGACAAAATCACCCAGCCCAGTACCTGGATTTTCTGACAGCCATTGTGGAATGGCTGGTGCTTATGCCTCTTTTAGCCTTCCCATTCTTTCTGCTGCCTATGGTCATATGTGGCAGGAGTAGGGATTTCTAGAAGCTGCCGGGCTTTGAATTTCCCTTACTGCCTGGTATTGCCTAGCATGACTCCAGAACTTTGTAGAAATAATCTGGTTCATACTACTGACCAGGTAGTACCGCCACGTAACCCTATGGCCGCACAGGGTGGACCTCAGGAGTCAGATCAGACCTAGGGATGTTCGGGCGCTTTTACACGACCCCTAAAATCCGAGGCAAAGGGCTCCCAGATCCGGAGCTTAAAAATGTTTTCCCACCAGCTCCGGACTTTTAAAAAAATTAAGTACGACCACGCCCACCTAAGCGCATCCCAGTGCACTTTTCAAGTACCTGTCCTCCAGGAAGTAAAAAATCTTCCAGTACGGATTTTAAAACTGTGAATGCCGGGCTCCCTCGCCTTTTTGTTTTTTTGTCCCTGCCGCCCCTTTAAGAGACAGGAATCACTACAGGGCTGCTCAGGGCTGCTTCGACCGGCAGACGGAGGTGAGCCTGCATTTTTTTCTCCCCTTTTTTACTCCCTCCCCTCACGCAGACAGGAACACTGGAGTGCGGAGGGGTGGGAACACAGGAAGAGCGACAAACCCCCACGGTCTCTGGTCCGAATTTAAGTTGCCACCGGATTTTAGAGGTCATGTAAATGCGCCCACAGTCACCTTACCAAAATCTGTACATGAAAGGAAACTCCTAGCTGGTAAGAAATGACAAGCCTTTGTCTTGAGCTGAACACGAATAAGAGCTGGATGGTGAAGTGCAATTGTTAGAACACATTGGAAAACCCTGTCAATCTAGTAAGAACCGAATTCCAGGCTTCTAATACTTTAGTTATACCAAGCCAATCAGAAGCTTCACACTGCTTGCCAGTCAGGATGACCATTCTTTTTGGGTTCAAAGAGTGCTCTGTAGCCCAGGCTGATAGACTTGGTGGCTCATTTAGCTGTATCCCAGCATCAGACCATGTAGAAGCCAAACAGTTTATCTTGCAAACTGAGATGAGCAACCTTTGGCCCTTCCGATGTTGTTATTGTCCTGTCAGTCCTGCCCTCAGCCAACAGGGCTGCTGGTGACTAATGATTGGAAGCTGTATTAAAAGTATCACTGTGCTTCTAATGTCAAATCATTCATATAATAATAATAATAATAATAATAATAATAATAATAATAATAATAATAATAATAATAATAATAATAATAATAATAATAATAATAATAATGGCACAGTAGTTAAATGCCTGTACTGCAGGTGAAACTGTGCTCACGACCTGGGGTTCAATCCCAGGTAGCAGGCTCAAGGTTCACTCAGCCTTCCATCCTTCCGAGGTCAGTAAAATGAGTACCCAGCTTGCTGGGGGGGCAATGTGTAGCCTGCACACTGTAATTAAAAAATTGTAAACCGCCCAGAGACTACTTAAAGTGGTATGGGGCGGTATATAAGCAGAACACTTTGCTTTTTGCTTTGCTTTGCTTTAATAATAATAATAATAATAATAATAATAATAATAATAATAATAATAATAATAATAATAATAATAATAATAATAATAATAATGTGGAATCATGTTAAAGGAAAAGGAAATTTCAAACTTGAATGTGAAATGTGAATGGAATTATATTGAGTATTTTTTCAACTTTCTATATATGTAATCAAATTCTGTTAGCAAGATTCAGGCATGTATGTGATAATATGGACCTGAGAGCCTTGTATGATTGTTTCCTCTGAAATAGAACATCCTCTTACACAGCAAAGAAATACCCGGTGTCCTTATTCAGCAAAGACCTGGAGTTTTAAAATCCAAACAGTTACTCTGCTATTTTGCTTTTTACAGGCTCCCCCCATACGGGTATGTCTTTTAGGGTCACATGGAGCAGGTAAAACAGTCTGTGCCCGGTGGTTAGCGGACAAACTAGGTATTTTCCATATTCAGTTTGAAGAACGGCTACAGGAACTGATCATGATCAAAACAGGAAATAGAGTAGGACCAGAAGAGGAGGAGGAAGATGAGGAAGAATCTTCCGTTGGAATTCAGGAAATGGTAGAATCTGCTCCTACTGTTCTTGGCAGTACAACTGAAACAGAAGTTGAGAGTGAAGAGGATAGTAAGCAAGTCCAAGAGGTAATACCAGTATACCTTCATAGCTCACAAGGGCAAAGCAATTTCCCACTCTCCTTCAGATCTGCCCTGAAAAATTAGGGGACCCTCCAGAGCCAATTCTAGGAGCACATCAAGGGGGCAGTAAAAGGAGGAGATTATGGGACATTTCTGTGGCATAAGGTGAAGTCTGTTTACTTCAAATTGGATATTGAGCATAACTAGAGATGGGCACGAAATGAACTTTTAGTTCGTTTCGTTGTTCATTTCATTACCTAACAAAATGAATAATGAACCCCAGAGTGAATTTAGCACGAAACGAAATGAACTGAAAAAAATTGGTTCGGTTCAGTTCGGTTCATTAATGGCGGCGATGTCTCCTACCTGATGCTGGACTTCGGTCTTCTTGGCTGCAGGGAAAAGCCCACCGGCCTGTGCTACAGCTGTAGCGCGGGCCACATGGCCGGAAGTAAAAAATAAATAAAATAAAATAAAATAAAATATAATATAATAAAGGAGTGCCGACCCGGCCCCAGGAGTGGCTGGGTCAGCAACCTGAAATAAAGGAAAATATATTAAAAATAAAACCAGTGCTGACCCGGCCCCAGGGTCCACGCGGTCGGCACTTGAATTTTTTTTTTTAAAGGAGTGCTGACCCGGCCCCAAGGGTTGCCGGGTTGGTACACTAAAATAAAGAAAAAATATTAAAAATAAAACCAGCGCCCCAGGGGCTGCGCAGTTGGCACTTGAAGAAAAACAAAACAAAACAAAAAAGCGCCCCATGCTACAGCTGTAGCGCGGGCCAGGAACCCAGAAGTAAAAAATAAAATAAAATAAAATAAAATAAAATAAAATAAAATAAAATAAAGGAGTGCCGATCCGGACCCAGGGGTGGCTGGGTCGGCATCCTCAAATAAAGAAAAAAACTTAAAAATAAAACCAGCGCTGACCAGGCCCCATGGGCCGCGTGGTCAGTGCTTGAAGAAAAAAAAAGGTTTGCTCTTTTTAATTAGAAAACTTCACTCTTCTAACTCTTGCTGGGTACAGAATAGTTGTAGTGGAACCCTTTCAGATAGGATTCCAATAGCTAAAGGTGTGCGTCAGGGATGGATACTAGCTCCGCTATTATTTAATCTTTTTTCTAGCTGACTTACGCCCTCAGTTATCCCAATACAAAAAGTTTGCCCCTTCCCTGAATAACTTTCCACTACCCATACGGCTCTATGCTGATGACTCAGTTCTTCTTTCTATTTCCAGAACTGGGCTGTGGCATCTCTTGACAGCATTTCAAGCCTAATGTACATCCAGAGATTTGATAGTCAATTCAGAGAAGACTAAAATACTCGAGTTTTCAAAAATCTAGAACCCGGTATCCTGGAGTATCAATAATAGCCCTATTGAACGTTAAATCATTTAAATATCTAGGGATAATGTTCCACTATCGTCTTGATTGGACATTACCTAGAAATTCAGCAATATCACTAACACTTCACCTAAATGCAGTTGCCCACTTCCATTATAATAGTTGGAACCAGTATATCCCTGCGGCTCTTAAAGTTTTACAGGCAAAGACTATAAGCCAATTTCTGTATGGTGTCCCAATTTGGATCAAAGTGGCCAATGAGAAAGTAGACCAGGTTATGGCCTCTGTTTTAAGATGTATTTTAGGCAAACCTGATATGATTAGACTATCAACTATGACTCTTGAGTTGGGTATCTACCTACCTTCGACCATGGCATGGTCCTTGGCTTTTAAATACTGGTTAAGCCTTTACTATAATACTCCTCCTGGTTCCTTACTGTATGTTCTTTTATAAAACCCCTTTACTTCCACTTGGGACAGTCTTTTTGTAATTAAACTTGAAAGCTTAGATTTTACTCTTGACTTTCGCAGATATTAAACTTAACAGAGCTCATTTGATCATAAAGACAAGATTACTGGAAGTAGAAACTTGGTCACTTACCTCTAGTCTTAATTCAGTCTGCTCCCCATGTTATTTAAATATATCCCCCTCTTTTGGACAAGACTCGTGTTATTTCTACAAGTTAGTAAACCCAAATAAGAGGCGTGCCTTTATGTTAGCCAGACTTAACATCTTTCCTTCTTCAGATTTGTCTGGAAGGTACCACAATATCCCTGTTGCTCGGAGGATTTGTAACTTTTGCCACTTAGAACCCAAAACAGTCTCCCACATCTTGTGTCATTGTCCAGCACACAATAAGCTACGCAAACTCTTCTTGGAGCAAATCCTCCTTGATTTCCCAGGCTCTCCTGAAGGCTTTCTCCTTCAGGACAATTCTGAACTAGTCACTGCTCAAGTGGCTGAATTTCTAACAGCTGTATTTTTTTTAAAAAAAGACCAACCCTCTGTGAACTTTAGTTAGACCATTGGTGAGATTTATTTTATAATGTTCTGTGTAACTGTTTAGTCTTTATTTGTTTTAATACCATTAAAGGTTTATGGAATGGAATGGAATGGTATAAGGTCATCAACTCTGACTCCCTGCTGAGTTCAAGAACCCACATCAAAGCATATCTGACAGATGGTTATTTAGTTTTCTCTTGAATGCCTCCAGCATTGGAGCAGTCACCACTGGCACCACAATTGGTTCCGTTGTCATATTGGCTAACAATTAAGACTTTTGTTTGTTTATTTGTTTATAGCATACTTATTGTTTAAAATCAGACATGCAATGCTGCTTATAAAAATTAAAAAACAATAAAAGTAAGTAATATAAAATAATGCTAACTTTTGAAATAGGCATGTTGATATACCTTCCAGAATAATAGCAGAATACTGAGTCAGATCATAATACTGTATCAAAATAATGCCAAAATGAGAAAGCCTTTAATGATTATATAAAAACTTCATGGATCTCCATAGGAGAATTCCATATTTGTAGTGCAGCTACTGAAAATTCTTGGCAGAGCCTACATACATGAATGCTTGCCTTTGTCAAAGATTATGTTACATTAGTGGTTTGCAACCTTGGTTAACCCAGATGTTTCAGGACTGCAGTTCTTAAAAGCATTCACCACCAGCTGTGCTGGCCAGGATTTCTGGGAACTGCAATCCATGCCGGTCCAAGAACACCTGGGTTTCCCAAGGTTGGGAACCTCTGAATTACCGTAGATCCAGGATACCACTTCTGCAAATAATCCTGTGTTCATGGAAGGCCCTTTTCAATAATATCATGGCTCTTTTGTGTATTCCATATAGTATGAAATCTATGTATAAGGTGTTTGAGGACAAAGACAATATAAATTGAGACTAAATTAAGAAAATGAATGTGAGATCCTTTTAAGTCAGTGGTTCTCAACCCTCCTAATGCCGCGACCCTTTAATAGAGTTCCTCATGTTGTGGTGACCCCTTGCCCTGCTTGGAAGAAACCACAAGCCCCCTTTGGCAGGCCACTGCCGCAGGTCCCATAGAGAACTTCCCTCTATATGGACCCTCAGCCAATCGCAGCCTCTGGTGGCATTGACTGACATCCCCTCCAACCTATCGAGCTGTAACTCACTCTTCCTGCCCCCTTCCTCCCCCACCTCCAGACCCAAGCTGTTTGTGCCTTTTTCTTCACTGGCTCATGGCGACCCCTGTGAAATGGTCGTTTGACCCCCAAAGGGGTCCCAATCCCCAGGTTGGGAACCACATTTTAAACTAAAGTTTTAAACTCTGTTCCCATTTATCATCAAAAACCAGGAGAAGATGTTTTTACATGTATTGTGATTGATTTTAACAGAAAGAAATGCAATTAACAGATGAAGAAGAAGCAATTAAGGCAAATTTATTAGAAAATGAACCCATACCCACTGAGGTGCTTGACAATATTGTTCCTGAATGGTGGATGAAGGAACCATTTCGGTAGGTATTGGTAGCTTGTTCTATGCATAGGCATTAAGACTCATTGGGACTGACTTTTTAGTCGATACAGATGCCATAAGGAACAAAACTCCTCACCTTAGTCCCTATGTTTTATTTACATTAAAAAGTGACCAATAATCTTCATAATTAAATACAAGTTACTAAAACTCCGTGTCCGATTAGTCTCCTTTCCCTAGATCAGTGTGAGCCAATGTATGTCACGGGTGCCAAAGATGGCACGCACAACCCTTTATGTGGGCACGCGGCATCACCCCCTCACAGCCATGGCACTTCCCCCTTTGCTCGGAGCACGCCACTGTGCTCTGGGCATCCCAAAAGTGGCGTGGCTGCAGAGTAAATGGGGGCTATGAAGGAGCCCACAAACCAATGCCTCCCCTTTGCCCGGCTCTCTGCACAGAGCTGTTTCGAGACCACTGAAATGGCTCTATGCAGAGCCAGGTGAAGGGGCCCCTTCGTAGCCCTGATTTACTCTCCGGCCACGCCGCTTTTGGGATGCCCAGAGCAGCGCAAACAGGGGCTACGAACAAGCCCACAAGCTACCACTACTCCCCTCTGGTTTTCCCGATGGTGTAGCACCCTGTCCGCCTCTTTGACCAGGGCAGAGAGGCAGATGGGGTGCTACCCTTCAGGAAAGTGAGGGCTGAAGAGCAGGCTTTTGAATTTTCCGTGGCCACAGCAATGGTGCTGTTGCTGCGGGATATTAAAAACCTGTTCTTCAATCCTCACTTTCCCAAAGGGTTGCTCCCCTGCTCTTTGATCCTCGCTTTCCTGAAGTGTCGCACCCTATGCTACCCTTCAGGAAAGTGAGAATCGAAGAGCAGGTTTTTGAATTTTGTGTGGCCACAGTGAGGGTGCTGTGGCTGTGTGAAATTCAAAACCTGCTCTTTGATCCTCACTTTCCCGAAGGGTAGCACCCAAAGCATTTGTAACCCGGGGTACCTATGTATTCATGTTAAATTGCCATATTGGCACTTTTCGAAAATGTGGGTCTTGAATCACAGTTTGGGCACTTGGTCTCTAAAATGTTCGCATCATGCCTGTATAAACTGTGAGCTAAGCCCTGTGTTGAATCTTTATTTGGAGTAATAGTCCACATTGCTACCTCTGTTTTTTTTTTTAATCTTCAAATCAGTAATTAGGTAATTTGCCTTTGCCTGACGACAAAATTACTTCTTCCATCTTTTTCCTACCACAGGAAGTCTATTGTGGAGAAAAAGAGAGAATAATATGTAGTGTCTTATAATGGCTGCTTGAACGAGCCCCCCAGTTTGAAAATGCTTTTGTTGTTTTTGTTCAGCAATTCAGGGTCAAACCCTTACTGCATATCATCCAGTAATTTATCAGTATTGTTGGACCTATCAGGAGCTTTGGGTTTCAGTTTTTCAAATCCTGCAAACAACTGAATTGTTTTGAAAAGAAAAAAGGTGTAGGTTTCACAAGTTGAGATAGGATTTGGGGTTCCGTTTTGGTGGGGCATGTCAGAAGTAACTCTAAATAAAATAACTAGAACTTTTATTTGCAATCAAAGAGTCATAGAAATGTTACAAATGGGTTGTTAAAATAATGAAAAGAGAATTATAAGAACCAAATGGATATGGCTGATATCAGCTGAATGGGTACGAGGAACGCATGTGTATATGACGTGGTGGGAAGTGTTTTTGGGTTCCTGGATCTTCCTCTTGCCATCCAAACTGGCATTGCTGCTTCCACACCGCCCATCAGTAGAACAGAAGCAGTGGTGTCAATTGCTTCAGAAGCAGAGATCCTGGTTGAACCCCAGAACCACAGACATGTGTCCCCTGCTTTTCATCTTAAACCTTTATCAAAGCATTCCTCCAAAAAAAATGTAATATAACACCCCAGCACTGCACTGGTAACTAGGTAATTACTATTAAAAGAAACGCTCTAGTATATTTTTAATGTTTCATTTGTCTATATATTGTTCTCATTTAGATCTACCGGGTTTATACTGGATGGCTTCCCCCGAACAGGAGATGAGGCTCAATATTTAGCAGAACATTTGCTTTGTCCTGATGCGGTAGTTGTTCTCGAAGCTGACGAAGACGACATTGTTGACCGGATTCTTCCCACACGGGTGCAAAAATGGCATGAGAAACAAGCTAAGAAAATGGAGAAGAAAAAGATGATGAAAGAACTCAAGGAAAAAATCAGAGTAAACTTCTTTTTTAAAGCTAGCCATATACTATATATTGGAATATTTGAGGAGGCGGGTGGGGGGGGAATAATGACCCTGCTCGGGAAAATAGTTTTAGGCCATAATCTGAATTGGGAATTTCAATCCAAGTCCAGTCACTGGTACCGGGTTTCTTGAAACTTTCTTTAAGAAAATTGTGTGTTAGTTTAGAAAATAATATAATACTGTAGCACAAAGAGATGGAAAGATAAAACCTGCAGTGGAGGGCTATCCATAACTTCTTTCACTTCTGGAACCCAGATCAGTGAAACAGGTATAGCTGAGGATTTTCATGCCACGTGAACTGAGGCTCAAACTAGATAAGACAATTAGCCTGTGGATTACATAAGCAGCTCGAAGAATAATGGTTGAGACAGGTACGTGAGGGTGGAAAATCCCTGTGCAGGGGGTGCCAGAGGTATGTGCGAGGGCACAGCTTAGAAGAAACCTTGATGAGAATATATACCTCACCATGCATGCCAATATATACTTATATACAAAACATAAACCACATGAAATGACTGAAGCTTCTGTTTTGGAAAATAAATTTAATCCAGATCTTTTACTGACAGGAAGAGCTCATTGCCAGAAGAAGAGCAGTACTTATTGCTGAACAGACAAAAAAGGTAAGAAATATTGCAGAGTTTGTTCTGGTAAATTTCTCCTTTTGTGGAACAGTAAAAGTACAAAGATCAACAGAGGAAAATAGCTACAAATTTCCCCAGAATCTGCTCCTTTTTCATTAACTGGCACTTGAAGTCTCAATAACTGATCTGTAACAGAAAGAAAAAAATATTTATTTTCTTACAATTGCTTGAAATTACAGACATGTGTTTACTGCTTTCTTTAATGCACACATACTGGCAACCAACCAAACAGTTCAACATCAAACAACTAACTGCCACCAGTCAGCAAAAGAGAAAGACAGAACACTCAACAGAGATGAGGCTGTCTTTGAATTCAAAAGTTGGAAGGAATGATTGGTTAGAGCTGGATAGAATGAAAAATTCCTCCCAGTCACTCAGACCATAGACAAGAACAACCCAATCATAACAGTTAATTGTAATAAGCTTCTTTCTATAAAGAATGACATAGTTACATCTAAATAATCCTGTTTATCATTCTTCACTTTATATTGTACACTGAGATCATTTTGTAGTGTAAAGTAGCTCAAAATGGTATTGATGATATTTTTAAAAATATGTGTCCATGCTAGCTCTACAGTTCTAAGATGATGATGATGATGATGATGATGATGATGATGATGATGATAATTAGTGCTGTACATGAATTGACTAAAAGTATGGTCTTATTGTTGAGGAAATAATATATCAAAGTGTGTCATAGGAGATACAGCTCATGAATCGACCATGAAATGGTGTGACTCTCATCTGGGGTGCAGACACCAAGAAGGCCTCCCAGTAGTGGTTGTTTATCACTGGTTTATTTCTTGTGCTGAGAGATGAATGTAAGCATGGGTGTCAGTAGACCAAAGAGTCACCTGTGGCTCAACATGTCTGAAGGCTTTCCACCCCTTCTTCAGAAGGGAGTCGTTCAGGGTTCCCTCTAATTTTCTGTCCTGTTGTGCAGGAGCCTCTTTCCAAGCATGCAGGGGTGGGCAGGACTTCAGTCAAAACAGGAAGCGAGCAAACCAGCTGCCCAAGTGCTGCGCTGATGGAGCTCTTGGTGAACATGTGCATACTTCCCAGAGCGTTTTGCTTCTCCATCGCTTGGAATGTAAGAATTCTACGAATACCTGTGTTGCTCCATTGCCTTCTCAGGGCAGAGGATGGAACAGGTGACTTCGTCTTGATTTCAGATGGGCAAATCTGCATGAATTCTGATTCCAAAAAAGATGGTTTTTGTGCTTTTCACACTGCAGGATTTCTGCAGTGAACTACATCAAAGTAAGTGCAACGTGAGTAGGCTCAGGTGAATCAATGGACCTTACAGGGTTGACTCTCCAAACCTCCACTGATTTAATGGGCCTCCTCTCATCTGACGTACTACACTCAGCAGCAGGCTTTCAGATTCTGAATTCAACATGGGTACACATTACTGATCCATTCTGTTGCCTGAAAATCTTTTCAGGGATTATGCTTTCATTAAATGTTTTCTTTTGTAGTCTATGGCCAGATTTGAAGATCTAGATGAAGAGGATGATGAAGAAGAAGAAGATGACATTGAAGCGATTTTGGAAGAAGAGTTTCCCAGAGAAGATGACGATGCTGAAGATGAGGAAGAGGAGCAGGAGAGTGATGCTATTGAACGCATGAAAAGTGAAATTTCAGAGAAATATGAGACAGATATTGCCAGCATACAAAATGTGCAGGTATTTTCTGCATTGTTGACTTGTTTTGCTTTTCCACTCATCCCTTGAAGTTTTAATGTCGTTCGTTTTAAATGAACCTACTTTAAATTAGTTATAATACCAGACTTGAGTAGCCAGTACTCTATCAGTTCATTCTCACATTCACTGGCAAGAGAGTCCGTTAAGAGAGCAATGTAAGAGCTTTATGGTTTGCTGTGTGCCTTACAGGGTACAATTTCAGATGCACAGCTTGAGCTGCCATAGGCAAGAATGGACTGCTAAAATCATCTCTCTCTGTGTATGTATACAGTAGCTAACTTGATTTGCAAAGTCTATACTAGGGACACTCTTTCCACTTCAGTGTTAGAGGCAGGGACATATTCCACATCCTGAAGGCAATGATCTTGATCAAATGATCCTCATTTTTGCTTGAGCAGGACCCCTCCGAGGAAGTGACCAATATTCCAAATTATAGTAGCATGTCACTGATATCTGTCCTTTTCTCTTTTGTGTTTAGGAGGAACTTGAAAAACTGCTGATTCCCCAAATAATTATTAGTTCCAAGCGGAAATCTCATATTGTCTGCTACCAGTTGTATAAAAAGCTGAAGGACTTAGTAGAGAATCGTGAAAGCATTTTTGAGAAATGCTATCCCTTAAGTTTTCCTCTGGCACGCAAAATGATAGGTCTTTCCTACAAACACCCAAGCAACTTTGGTCAGTGGGACCCTGTTAGGGTAAGTGGACTGTCCAATTCTTTGTTTAAGAGAGAGAGAGAGAGAGAGAGAGAGAGTTTTGCATCATTACAGTCAAAACTGACTCTTTGTGACCCCATGACCATGGAGTTTTCTTGGCAGGAATACTGGAGTGGTTTTGCCAGTTCCTACTCCAGGCACGTACAGCACCTGGTATTCCTTGGTAGTCTCCCATTCAAGTACTAACCAGGGCCGACCCTGCTTAGCTTCCGAAATCAGGCAAGATCAGATGTGGTTAGGCCATCTAGGCAGCTCCTTGTCTAAGAGTATTACTTAACAGTAAAAATAGGAATTCTTGTAATGATTGTTATTAACAAAAGCAGTATGTTGTGGCTTTTTGATATTATTTATTGCTATAAATTAATCCTATAGGGTTGAATGTGTATTTGCATTCAATAAATGTATATGTGGAGGGATACAGAGGTAGGGCTCTCTTTACCAGGATTTCATGCTAACAAATACCATGATGGGCAAGGGTGGGATTTTCAGATTGTAAGGATTTCTACCCTAAAATTCCACTTGGAACACTCTGCCAGAATTCTGAGTCTCAAAGTGGAGAAACCAGAAGGAAAAGATATGTATTTTTCCCTCCCTGATGTGTTTTTCTCTACATCAGTGACGCCCAGCCTGGGGTATAGATACCCGTGGGGTTACAAACCAGGACATTTAGGAGCACATGAAAAAAACCTGAATAATGGCGGGAAAAAGACACATAACAGTATGCCAACATTGCTAAGACAAGATAGAAGTGAGAAGTTGTAAAATTAATTGAAGGTTATGATAAGTGATGAAGTGGGTATTCGTAATTATTTAACCTCAAGAAAAGTCCTATTCTTGTCCTTTGTTGTTTTGCTAAATGGTGCGGAATCCCCCCCCCCCCGACAAAATGTGTTGGGAATACGTCATTACAGCATTCGTTCTTGCCAGCACATGGGCTCAGTTTTCACTTTCCTTGACTTAGCAAATAGTAGTGTGGGTATATATCTGAACAGGCACCTTCTGTGACCAGTGTTCAGAGTCTGAGTTCTTCCAAGTCTTCTGTGATGTGGTTATGGTACTTGGAATCCATTGTATATTTGAGTTCTGAATATAAATATGTATGCACTGTCGGTTCACCTTATTGTTCCATTGCTTTTTGGTCCCATTATTGGGTTATTTATTTACAGTCACAATATATAAATCTGAAGTAACAGCAACCATGTTAATTACAAACATTTTGCTAATAGGAAGGGTACAATTTATGGAAATGGGCTGCCAAGGAGGACACGAAACCACTGCTTTGCATGCATAAGCTGGACGACCAAAGAACATGCTCTCCCAGCCACACTGCTTTCTAGGAACTGCCTCAGTCTAACTACCCAACAGACTCGATCAGGGGAGACTCTCACTGACCCACCTTGCCCATGAACCAGTGGGGGTGGTTCCTAGGAAACACTGTGACTGAGGGGGACTGGTGCCTATCACATGGAACATCTACGTCCAGCGTTCCCACACCTCTGCTTGCTGCCACTCTTTTTTGAGACTGAATTCAAAGGGCTGATTGAAAAGCCATATAAGAGTTGTATTTCTCCATATGAGCATCCCCAGCTTCAAAGAATTTCAGAGAGGCCCTTTTTGTAGTCCTCAGGATGCCCTCCTTTGGGAGGCCTGGTAGGACACACACACCCCATGCTGTCTTTCTGTCAGGAGGCAAAGATCATTCTTTTTAGGCAGGCTATTAACAAGTGAATCAGGCGACCAATTTTTGCTGCAGGATGCTGTACATTTGGGCTGCTTTCTACCTGCGTTTGTGTGATTAAAAAGGGTTTCTAAACTGCTTTTCATGTAGATCTTTCATTGCTTGTCGTATACTTGCCCCATGTTTATTTGAACCACTTTTAATCATTTGCAATCTGCCGTGGTCTATACTCCAGGGGAAAGGAGGCACACAAATTAAGGGAAATGAAATTATTTAATAATAGTGAACATATCCTGCTTTGTCACATTTGCTCATTTATGCTGACATAAGTAGTTTAATTAAAACATGGAGAACCTTTGCATAATATTTTCAAAAGATTATTTCTTATTTAGATATGGTATTAGTGTCCAATTTCATTGATTAATCAAGATTCAAAGATATTTACAGCAATTATGGCTAACAGACTAAATAGTTTTGTAGGGAAATATATAAATAAGGATCAGAATGGCTTTGTTAGAGGTAGACATATGGCAGATTTATTTAGAAGAGTTATGAATACCATGTATTTAGCAAATAGTAAAAAATGGAAGGTAGGAATAATTTCATTAGATATTTTTAAAGCATTTGATACGGTAGAATGGAGTACCTTAAATATTCTAATTAATCAATTAGGTTTTAGCGCTCAATTTAGCAATATAATAAATCAGTTGTATTCTTATAATAAGGCTAGAATTTTAGTGAATGATGGAATAACAGAAACTGTTACCCTGGGCCGAGGAACTAGACAAGGTTGCCCATTATCTCCAGTTTTGTTTATACTTATAATGGAAATGTTGGCTAATGCAATAAGAGGGGATAAAGAACTAGAAGAGGTTGAAGGGAAGTCAAATAAAATTAACTTATTTGTTGATGATACATTATTAATCATTAAAAACCCATTGATTAATAGTTATAAATTACAGAAGTATTTAAAGGGGTTTGAGGAAGCAACAGAATTAAAGGTTAATTGGAACATATCTGAATGCATGTTGTTAAATTACAGTGAAGAAGAGAAAAAGTTGTTTAGGGAAGTATTTAAAGGTAAATTAATAAATAGCATTAATTATTTGGGGATAACATTAACATGGAGCTTACAAGATACGTTTAAAATAAATGTCGAGAAAGTTAAGAAAGGGATTTCTGAACAAATGAAAGAATATCAAAAATTAAGGATTTATTGGTTTGAAAGGATTTCAGTATGTAAAATGAAAATTATCCCCAAACTAAATTTCTTATTTTGGATGTTACCTATAAAATGGGATGAAAATGAACTTAAAGGGATCCAGGGGAAAATTAATATGTTTTGCAATTGCAATAAAAAAACTGAATAATGACAGTTTATGGTATATAACACAAAAAGAAGGTGGTTTAGGGTTGCCTAATATTAAGCTATATTACATAGCCAATCAATTAAGACATATTCTAGATTTAATAATAGGGAATGATAACTTAATTCGGAGAGACTTAGAAATTACACACAAAGAGAATATTTTTTAAAAGAAGATATTAAAGTTCAGGTGAAAAAGATAAATAATCCATTCTTGAAAAACACTATGGAATGTTGGAGGAACTTTAGGGAGATTTTAAGCCCATTGGTTTCACCTTTGACACAAATAACAGAAATTAAGTTTCCCAGAAAAATTAAAAGGGAAGTTAAATATGCTACTGCATGATAAAAAAGTTATATACTTGCGGAATCGGTTAAAGCAAATGCAGAGTAGACAAAGCATAAAGGAAAAATTGGGAGGAAATATTTCCTGGTTGAACATTATACAATTGGAGAAATGGACTAAAGAATGGATAACTAAAGTAGGAGAATGTAGAAAATTGACCAGATTTGAAGAAATTATAGATAGAAGAAATGAGATAGAGAATAAAGAACAGAGGAAAGGAATGGTAAGTGAGATATATAAAATATTAATTCAGGAGGATAATTAAAAAAATAAGTTAAGAGAGATTTGGCAAGAAGATATTAATAAAGAGATAAAAAAGGAAGAATGGGGGAAATGTGGAATAAAAGAATAGTGAAAAATATGTCAGTGAGAGTTAAAGAAAACTGTTACAAAGTATATTGGAGATGGTATATAACACCTGCGAAGTTAAATATAATAAATAAAGAATTATCTCTAATTTGTTGGAGATGTAAAAAAGAAAAAGGGACATATTTACATATGTAGTGGGCATGTAAGAAAAGGAAATTTGAATGGAATTTGGTTTTCAATGAAATGCAAGAAGTATTAGGGGAAAAGATTCCAATGTCCCCCCAGCTGGTATTGTTAAACATAGTTGCAGATACACAACTGAAGAAAGAGGAGGGGGAATTGGTAGTTATAACGGTTATGACCGCAAGACTGATTTTTGCCAAATTGCCGCTCCGCGGACGGGACTCCGCCCGCAGGGCGTACTTGCCTGCCTCCCCGGATGGAGAGACAGGCAGGACGCCTAGAGCGTCCAGCGGGGAGGGGGAGGAGCGCCCCGTTAAAGGGACGGCTCCAACCCCCTCCCACATCCTGTTTCGCCAAGCGTTCCCCGCCCGCCCACCCTTTATAGGACCAGTGTGAGATCTACTGGTCGCCTTCGGGGGCCGGATAGGAATTTTTGACCCGCACTCTAAATTGGCCTCAGAGAGCGGGGATTTTTCGCCTATCCCACACTGGTACCTGGGCTGTAGGGTAGTCCCTGGAATTTGGTCACACTGGCAGCGGAAGCGGTTTCAGGCAGCGGCGAGTAGCTTAAACATCTGTCTCCAGATACCCGATAGCCTAGGCCCTGCCAATCGAGAGGTCACAGGGCCTGGTTGGGGTAAAGCTGGACGCCTCCCTGCGCAGGGGATAACCCAGCCTTAAGCTATAAGACGCAGGGAGAGCTAATATCAGGCCGGCCTGAGTGGCGTTGTCGTTCGACCGCGCCACCCAGGGGTCAAACTCGCCCCATGCTGCCTGGTTGGAGGGGCCTGTAACGACCCTGGGGTTCCAACCATGAACGCTGAAGCCAGGCCCTCTCCTGTTATGGTTGTTGTCGTTGAAAGTTGTGTTTAATAAAGTGTGGCCCAGTTTCACCCCCACATTACTGCCTCGTCTCTTATTCCGGGTGGGTGGGCAATATTGGAAATCTAATAATCAATTAGTAATGGAAGAATGGTATAAGGAGTTATAGCTATTAACGATAAACTGACTTGTGAAATTAAAATTAGGAAAGGGCTGAGCAAGTCTAATGACTTTAATGGAATATGGGATAAATTATTGGTATATGTATTCCAAAATGGTAAAGGGTACACATTCGGAGAAGACTCAGTGTATTTCTGGAGGGAAATGGGCTGGTCAATATCATGAAAGTTGTAATTTTGTTCAAGTCCCGATGGGGGTGGGTTGCACGGGGTTTATGTCTGTTATATTTGTTATATTTTTGTTACAATGATGTGTGTTATTTTCTCTTCCTTATGTTATTTTGCTGTTTTATCTGTTCTTTTATAAAATAAAATAAAATAAAATAAAATAAAAAGATATGGTCTTAGTGTAAGAAAAGGATTGCTATACTAGTTCTCAACATCAGGAATTCCGTATTTGTTGCAGCTAAGTGAAGGAGATGTGATCAAGCCATATCAACACCAAGATACTCCAAGCTATCCTGTTCTCCATCGAAACTGTGTTTATTTCTTTACAAGCAAAGAAAATAGAGAAACATTTATGAAAAATCCCATCAAATATCTCCGCCAACCGAAGCCCAAACCCACCGTGCCAGTGAAGATTGCAATTGTGGGGCCTCCAAAATCTGGAAAGACAACAGGTAATATATGGTGTCTTTTTGGTGTGTGTGTGTGTGTGTGTGTCTGTGTCTGTGTGTATATCTTAAAACCTTGCTTTTTCAGGAGGCATTTGGCAACCATTAATCTTTCCCCCCTCCCTTTTTCTGAGCTGCCATCTTGCCCAAGACTCTGTATTCTTTTGTCCTGTTTTTTTTTCTTTTTTCTAAATTCTTTCTCTTTATTTTTATAAAATAATTTTTATTTCTTGTAGTGATCATGTAAATGGGATCATTCTTATCCCTTTTGTTAACTGCCTGGAGTTCTTTCGGGAAGACGGGCGGTATAAAAATAAACAAATAAAATAAATTATATATATATATATATATATATATATATATATATATATATATATATATATATATATATATATATATATATATATATATATGCATGTTAGGTGGATTCGGGTTTCTTCCCGTGTAGAAATCTGGTTGTTTTGGCGACGTTTCGACGAGGTCTCACTCGTCATCTTCAGGCTGGTGTTCTGGCTTCTTTCTTCTTGAAGCAAAGCGTGATCTCAGTTGAAGTCCTTCTATAAATACTGCTGGGGGGTGTGTGGTTTGCTTGCTCTGTTGCTGATTGTAGGTTCCTTTGTTCTTTTGTGATCTGCTGTGTGGCTGAGGCGATCGTTAAGGGATTAACTGCTGGTGGGTTAGATGGCTGTTTAGAGACATCCTGTGTGGGTGAGGTGCTGGATGTGTGTCTATCAGCCTTTTGTTTCTTAACTACCTTGGTGGTGGGCGTTCTGGCAGCATCCTGGGCTTTGGTGGAGTGGGGTCCTGTGTCTTGTGAATTCATTTTGGTCTGGCTACGTGTCTGTGGTCTCCCAATGTTTTTTTGGCGTGTGTAAGTGTGCTCCATGTGGTGACTGGAGTGGGGTGCCGCAGTCGATGGTGCAGTCGTGGTTTTGTTATTGGATGGTGGTTTCGTTTCATCTGTGGGAAGGGTCTGGGTTTGTGTTTGGTGTGGATGGAAGGTGGTGGAATCTTGTGTCCTTTTGGACCTGGTGTCAGTCTTTGTGACAGAGGCTCGTCTGTTGACCAGGGCTAGTTTCCAGATGTCAGGCAAGCGGGAGGTGTCATCACGTTTATTCATGTTGTTTGGGTGTTTCTCTATTTCAATGGCTTCCATGATTATTCGACTGTTGAAGTGTTCAGTTTTGGAGATGAGTTTGGTTCTTTCAAAATCAATTTCATGACCTGTTGTTTTTATGTGCTGGAAGAGAGAGGAAGATTTTTTCTTTTTTTGACTGCGTTCTTGTGTTCTGCGATGCGTGCGCTTATTCTCCTGTTTGTCTGTCCGATGTATGTGGCTGGGCAGACTTTGCATGGTATTTCGTAGACTCCTTGGTTTTCTAGCTCAATCTTGTCTTTGGGGTTTCTTAAAATGTTGGCTATTTTTTGGTCGGTGCAAAAGGCTGTCTTGATATTGTGTTTGTGGAGAATTTTGCTGATTTTGTCTGTGGTGCCTTTGATGTAAGGGAGGAGGGCGGTGCCGTTGTTCTCTTCTGTTTCTTGGTTCTTGGGGGGTGTTTCCTTTTGGATTAGTTTGGTGATGGTGTTTTTTTAGAATCCGTTTGCAATTAAAACATTCGAGAGAGTGTGTAATTCAGTTTTTAGGTGGTCTTTGTCAGCGAAGCGTTTGGTTCTGGAGATGAGGGTTTTTGCTACGGAGTTGATCTGTGCAGGGTGGTGGTGTGATTGTGCATTTAAGTAGCGGTTTGTATGTGTTTTTTTCTGGTAGATGGTATGTCCTAAGGAGCCGTCGGGTTTTTTGTAGATTAGGACGTCCAGGAAGGGAAGTTGGTTGTTGGCTTCTATTTCCATAGTGAATTGTATTTTGGGGTGTAGGCTGTTGAGATGTGTGAGGAAGTTGTTCAGTTTATCTTTCCCGTGTGGCCAGATAACAAAGGTGTCGTCAACATATCTGAGCCAGAGTTTGGGTTTATGTTCGGACTTCTGTAATGCGTTGGTTTCAAAGTGTTCCATATATAGGTTTGCGATGACCGGTGAGAGGGGTGATCCCATGGGTGCTCCTTCTATCTGTTTGTATCTTTGTCCATTGTGGATGAAGTATGTGTTGGTTAGGCAGTGGTTGGTCAGATCTAGGATGTGCTTGGGGGGGTTGTATTTGTTGTGGATAGCTGTCAAGGCTTCTTGAATGGGCACTTGTGTGAAGAGCGAAACAACATCGAAGCTCACGAGTAGGTCATTGGGTTGTAGGTCTTGTTTCTTTATAATTTCTATGAAGTGGAACGAGTTTTGTACGTATGAAGTGATGGATTCTGCATAGGGCTGGAGTTGTTTGGCAAGAAATTTGGCGAGGTTTTGTAGAGGTGAGCCTATGGAGCTGACTATGGGTCTGAGAGGTGTTCCTTCTTTGTGAATCTTGGGGAGGCCGTAGAGCTTGGGGCATCTGGGTGATTTCTCTCTGGGGATGATGCTTGGCTTGATTTCTTCACTTAAGAGAGAGGCTTTTATTTTGGCTTTGGTGGTTTTTTCCAGGTAGGTGGTGGGGTCTGTGTTCAAAGGTATGTAAGCAGGGTCTTGTAGTAGGTTGGAGAGTTTGGCTTGGTAGTCGGATGTGTTCATCACCACTGTGGCATTGCCTTTGTCTGCTGGGAGAATGATTATGTTGTTGTCTTTCCTCAGGTTGGTGAGGGCTTTTTGTTCTTCTTTGTGTAAATTGCTTCTGGGTGGTTTGCTGGAGCAGAGGACATTGGTGACTTCGAGTCTGATTTTGTTGGCTTCATCTGGGTTGATTTTGGTTAGGCTGGCTTCCACTCCGCATATGATGTTTTCAGTGGGGATGTGTCTGGGGGCGACTGCAAAGTTGAATCTTTAAGAAACCCCAAAGACAAGATTGAGCTAGAAAACCAAGGAGTCTACGAAATACCATGCAAAGTCTGCCCAGCCACATACATCGGACAGACAAACAGGAGAATAAGCGCACGCATCGCAGAACACAAGAACGCAGTCAAAAAAGAAGAAAAATCTTCCTCTCTCTTCCAGCACATAAAAACAACAGGTCATGAAATTGATTTTGAAAGAACCAAACTCATCTCCAAAACTGAACACTTCAACAGTCGAATAATCATGGAAGCCATTGAAATAGAGAAACACCCAAACAACATGAATAAACGTGATGACACCTTCCGCTTGCCTGACATCTGGAAACTAGCCCTGGTCAACAGACGAGCCTCTGTCACAAAGACTGACACCAGGTCCAAAAGGACACAAGATGCCACCACCTTCCATCCACACCAAACACAAACCCAGACCCTTCCCACAGATGAAACGAAACCACCATCCAATAACAAAACCACGACTGCACCATCGACTGCGGCACCCCACTCCAGTCACCACATGGAGCACACTTACACACGCCAAAAAAACATTGGGAGACCACAGACACGTAGCCAGACCAAAATGAATTCACAAGACACAGGACCCCACTCCACCAAAGCCCAGGATGCTGCCAGAACGCTTACCACCAAGGTCGTTAAGAAACAAAAGGCTGATAGACACACATCCAGCACCTCACCCACACAGGATGTCTCTAAACAGCCATCTAACCCACCAGCAGTTAATCCCTTAACGATCGCCTCAGCCACACAGCAGATCACAAAAGAACAAAGGAACCTACAATCAGCAACAGAGCAAGCAAACCACACACCCCCAGCAGTATTTATAGAAGGACTTCAACTGAGATCACGCTTTGCTTCAAGAAGAAAGAAGCCAGAACACCAGCCTGAAGATGACGAGTGAGACCTCGTCAAAACGTCGCCAAAACAACCAGATTTCTACACGGGAAGAAACCCGAATCCACCCTAACATGCATACCTATACCCGTGAAAATCTACGAAAACATATATATATGTATATGCACAATCACACCACCACCCTGCACAGATCAACTCCGTAGCAAAAACCCTCATCTCCAGAACCAAACGCCTCGCTGACAAAGACCACCTAAAAACTGAATTACACACTCTCTCGAATGTTTTAATTGCGAACGGATTCCAAAAAAACACCATCACCAAACTAATCCAAAAGGAAACACCCCCCAAGAACCAAGAAACAGAAGAGAACAACGGCACCGCCCTCCTCCCTTACATCAAAGGCACCACAGACAAAATCAGCAAAATTCTCCACAAACACAATATCAAGACAGCCTTTTGCACCGACCAAAAAATAGCCAACATTTTAAGAAACCCCAAAGACAAGATTGAGCTAGAAAACCAAGGAGTCTACGAAATACCATGCAAAGTCTGTCCAGCCACATACATCGGACAAACAAACAGGAGAATAAGCGCACGCATCGCAGAACACAAGAACGCAGTCAAAAAGAAGAAAAATCTTCCTCTCTCTTCCAGCACATAAAAACAACAGGTCATGAAATTGACTTTGAAAGAACCAAACTCATCTCCAAAACTGAACACTTCAACAGTCGAATAATCATGGAAGCCATTGAAATAGAGAAACACCCAAACAACATGAATAAACGTGATGACACCTCCCGCTTGCCTGACATCTGGAAACTAGCCCTGGTCAACAGACGAGCCTCTGTCACAAAGACTGACACCAGGTCCAAAAGGACACAAGATGCCACCACCTTCCATCCACACCAAACACAAACCCAGACCCTTCCCACAGATGAAACGAAACCACCATCCAATAACAAAACCACGACTGCACCATCTACTGCGGCACCCCACTCCAGTCACCACATGGAGCACACTCACACACCCCAAAAAAACATTGGGAGACCACAGACACGTAGCCAGACCAAAATGAATTCACAAGACACAGGACCCCACTCCACCAAAGCCCAGGATACTGCCAGAACCCACCAGCCATCTAACCCACCAGCATCTAAACAGCCATCTAAACAGCCACCAGCAGTTAATCCCTTAACGATCGCCTCAGCCACACAGCAGATCACAAAAGAACAAAGGAACAAAGGAACCTGCAATCAGCAACAAAGCAAGCAAACCACACACCCCCAGCAGTATTTATAGAAGGACTTCAACAGAGACCACGCTTTGCTTCAAGAAGAAAGAAGCCAGAACACCAGCCTGAAGATGACGAGTGAGACCTCGTCGAAACGTCGCCAAAACAACCAGATTTCTACACGGGAAGAAACCCGAATCCACCCTAACATGCATACCTATACCCGTGAAAATCTACGAAAACAAATATCCGACCTCTACGTGGAGGAAACCTTCCAGCTGACCAGAACCTACGAGAAACTAGAAGTCCGAAGAGCCACCATCTTATGTGACATTGCATTCCTACGCAACTGCCGAGACAAAAATGTGATCCCCACAAGCTTCCAACTGAAATTCCACTCAAAAACCCCATCCAGCGAAAGGATCCTGAAAAGAACAGAACTAGCCCTAATCAGAAGCGAACTACACAGGAAAAGATACCTACTAGATCAAACCAACAGAGACCTACTCACTCTCCACCTCAAACTCAGCAACAAAATCCACCCAACACTCTGGAACAAATCCAAGCAACTTGCCGCCTGGAGAGCTGAAACAGAGACCTCCCACAAGACAGACACACACAACAACAAACTCCACAAACTGGAAAACGCCAGAAGCCCAACCCCCCACAACAGCCCATGAAACAAACAGTTCACAACATATCAGACAGGACACTCACCATCGCAGAGACCAAAGTCCTTTCCAAAGGATTCAACTTTGCAGTCGCCCCCAGACACATCCCCACCGAAAACATCATATGCGGAGTGGAAGCCAGCCTAACCAAAATCAACCCAGATGAAGCCAACAAAATCAGACTCGAAGTCACCAATGTCCTCTGCTCCAGCAAACCACCCAGAAGCAATTTACACAAAGAAGAACAAAAGCCCTCTCCAACCTGAGGAAAGACAACAACATAATCATTCTCCCAGCAGACAAAGGCAATGCCACAGTGGTGATGAACACATCCGACTACCAAGCCAAACTATCCAACCTACTACAAGACCCTGCTTACATACCTTTGAACACAGACCCCACCACCTACCTGGAAAAAATCACCAAAGCCAAAATAAAAGCCTCTCCCTTAAGTGAAGAAATCAAGCCAAGCATCATCCCCAGAGAGAAATCATCCAGATGCCCCAAGCTCTACGGCCTCCCCAAGATTCACAAAGAAGGAACACCTCTCAGACCCATAGTCAGCTCCATAGGCTCACCTCTACAAAACCTCGCCAAATTTCTTGCCAAACAACTCCAGCCCTATGCAGAATCCATCACTTCATACGTACAAAACTCGTTCCACTTCATAGAAATTATAAAGAAACAAGACCTACAACCCAATGACCTACTCGTGAGCTTCGATGTTGTTTCGCTCTTCACACAAGTGCCCATTCAAGAAGCCTTGACAGCTATCCACAACAAATACAACCCCCAAACACATCCTAGATCTGACCAACCACTGCCTAACCAACACATACTTCATCCACAATGGACAAAGATACAAACAGATAGAAGGAGCACCCATGGGATCACCCCTCTCACCGGTCATCGCAAACCTATATATGGAACACTTTGAAACCAACGCGTTACAGAAGTCCGAACATAAACCCAAACTCTGGCTCAGATATGTTGACGACACCTTTGTTATCTGGCCACACGGGAAAGATAAACTGAACAACTTCCTCACACATCTCAACAGCCTACACCCCAAAATACAATTCACTATGGAAATAGAAGCCAACAACCAACTTCCCTTCCTGGACGTCCTAATCTACAAAAAACCCGACGGCTCCTTAGGACATACCATCTACCAGAAAAAAACACATACAAACCGCTACTTAAATGCACAATCACACCACCACCCTGCACAGATCAACTCCGTAGCAAAAACCCTCATCTCCAGAACCAAACGCCTCGCTGACAAAGACCACCTAAAAACTGAATTACACACTCTCTCGAATGTTTTAATTGCGAACGGATTCCAAAAAAACACCATCACCAAACTAATCCAAAAGGAAACACCCCCCAAGAACCAAGAAACAGAAGAGAACAACGGCACCGCCCTCCTCCCTTACATCAAAGGCACCACAGACAAAATCAGCAAAATTCTCCACAAACACAATATCAAGACAGCCTTTTGCACCGACCAAAAAATAGCCAACATTTTAAGAAACCCCAAAGACAAGATTGAGCTAGAAAACCAAGGAGTCTACGAAATACCATGCAAAGTCTGTCCAGCCACATACATCGGACAAACAAACAGGAGAATAAGCGCACGCATCGCAGAACACAAGAACGCAGTCAAAAAAGAAGAAAAATCTTCCTCTCTCTTCCAGCACATAAAAACAACAGGTCATGAAATTGATTTTGAAAGAACCAAACTCATCTCCAAAACTGAACACTTCAACAGTCGAATAATCATGGAAGCCATTGAAATAGAGAAACACCCAAACAACATGAATAAACGTGATGACACCTCCCGCTTGCCTGACATCTGGAAACTAGCCCTGGTCAACAGACGAGCCTCTGTCACAAAGACTGACACCAGGTCCAAAAGGACACAAGATGCCACCACCTTCCATCCACACCAAACACAAACCCAGACCCTTCCCACAGATGAAACGAAACCACCATCCAATAACAAAACCACGACTGCACCATCGACTGCGGCACCCCACTCCAGTCACCACATGGAGCACACTCACACACCCCAAAAAAACATTGGGAGACCACAGACACGTAGCCAGACCAAAATGAATTCACAAGACACAGGACCCCACTCCACCAAAGCCCAGGATACTGCCAGAACCCACCAGCCATCTAACCCACCAGCATCTAAACAGCCATCTAAACAGCCACCAGCAGTTAATCCCTTAACGATCGCCTCAGCCACACAGCAGATCACAAAAGAACAAAGGAACAAAGGAACCTGCAATCAGCAACAAAGCAAGCAAACCACACACCCCCAGCAGTATTTATAGAAGGACTTCAACAGAGACCACGCTTTGCTTCAAGAAGAAAGAAGCCAGAACACCAGCCTGAAGATGACGAGTGAGACCTCGTCGAAACGTCGCCAAAACAACCAGATTTCTACACGGGAAGAAACCCGAATCCACCCTAACATGCATATATATATATATATATATATAAGAAATAGACACATGAAAAGGAATATATTTGTTCTTCATCCCGACACAACACACATGCCTACACTATTTATTTAAAGAAGAAATATAAACTTAGTCCTAGGTTCAAAGCGAGTGATATTTTCCTCTTCAACCAGATGTACCATTCTGGAACCAAATGCCAGATATGCACAATGCCAGCAAGGGGGAAATGGCCAGACTATCCAAGGTGCCAGCCCCCACTATAACCAGTCACTTCATAGAGTGTACTCAAAGTATATTTCCCATTGAGAACCCACTTGCTTCTTTCAACCAGAGATTGGTCACAGCACTTTTTCCTGATATCTCCAGCTTTGCATATACTTCTTCCCCATCTCTGCATTATTTTCCTCTGGCATTATAACTGCCCTGTTTATTCCAAATCTGTGTTCCTTTGTTTACATTGAAATGTGTTTGTTGGTTTTAAAAAATGGTTTAATAGGAATTTTTTCTTTCTATCTATCTATCTATCTATCTATCTATCTATCTATCTATCATTTCTGGAAACTTTTGGGGGAAAGTAGGATTTTCCCTTATTTTTCCCTTTTTTCCAAAGATTTTTTCCCATAGCTTCAGAATTTCTGGAAATGTTACATCTATAACATAGACTTCATTATGATATGTTTGGTTGTTCCTTTTGCATGGTTTTCTTGCCATCTAAAGAGCTTTTATGCTTTTGCAAACTTTAGAATTTCTCCAGTCCAGCTGATACGTGCCTGCTGAGTTAAGAATGGCATTCAGAGATTGAAAATCAGAAATAGGGAGAATTCTGTTTGTTTGTTTGTTTGTTTGTTTAGAATATTTTAACCCCACCTTTCTCATTGGAAAAGGACCCAAGGTGGATTACAATAATGAGGGGCAATATACAGCCTGAAACATTTAAGACATATTGAAGTTAAGAACAGAGAATCAAAAGAGGCATGTTAGAACATTAAAAGGTAACAGTGGAGCTACAAAAAGCACACAAAAAGAAAAGAAAAATCCATTATGAGGCATGGAAAGTAGCATGGAAAACACTGGTGTTCTTAAGAGATCAATCAATGCAATCATGCATGGTAATCCATATAAAAGTCACATAATAGGTAGTCCATCAATCAGGGAAAGCTTGCTTGAAGAGAAAGGTCTTTGCCTGCTTCCAGAAAGACAGCAGAGATGGCACAGTCCTGGCCTCGAGTGGGAGGGAGTTCCAAAGTCTGGGAGCAGCAACAGAGAAGCCCCTTTCATGTGTTAGGGCCTTTTCACACGACCCCTAAGATCCGCTGGCCATTTAAATTCGGACCAGAGATCTTGGGGGTTCGTTGCTCTTCCTACATCCCCACCCCTCCGCACTTCCTTGCTCCTCTCTGTGTGAGGGGAGGGAGAAAAAAAGAGAGGAAAAATGCAGGCTCACCTCCGAAGCCGCCCGGAGCCCCTTCATCATCCTGATTCCTTCTCTTAAAGGGGCGGGAGGCAAAACAACAACAACAAACAGAAGCGAGGAGAGCCCGGCACTCACTCCCTTAAATCTGCATCAGGGATTTTCACCCTCCGAGAGCAGGTACATGAAAAGTGCGCTGGGACGTGCTTACGTGGGCGTGGTCGCACTTAATTTTCTGCAAACTCCAGAGCTGGTGGGGAAACAATTGTAAGCTCCGGAGCTGGCAGCCATTTGCAGCAGAGTTTAGGGGTCGTGAACAAAGGCTCTTAGTTATATCACCCACACAGATAAGCACACAAGATGTGTAATCAAAAGGGATGTATAATTTTTATCCCTAGATCAAGAAGATTTGTTCTGTTTAATCAAAAACCTATATACAATATATTTTGTGTGGCTCGAGTTTAATCACATGTTACACCAGGTGGTGCAAAAGCACCTAAACGTGAAATTAATTGCCATGAGGGAGTTTTATGCAGTAGTAGTATCAGGAACCTACTGTTTTGATCCTAATCTCATTCTTTATAGAATATAACCAGTGTATCCCACTGATTCAATCAAATCCTTCTCACCTTCCTTATAAAAATATTTTGCAGTTGCCAAGAAATTTGCAAGTACATATGGATTAATGCGCCTTTCTATGGGAGATGCCATCCGCTGGGTGTTAAACAACCAGCCGGAGACGGAACTTGCTCTTGTGTTGAAGTGGCATCTTCATAAAGGGATGACTGCGCCTGATGAAGTTGCCATGAGGGCTCTGGATATTGTGCTGATGGATACAGTATGCAACACTTCAGGGTGAGAGCACTTTTCATTTTACCTATTGCACAGTTTCATTTGCACAAGAAACAGAGTGGACAAAGTGTGTGTCACATTCAGTTCCCCGGGCCTTTTGAACAAGCTCCAGTGCTCTCCCACACAAAATAAATATTTTTGAGGGGAAAATTGGTAGAGGGGTGAAGGGGAGGTTCTGCTCCTAGATGCCCCCAAGACCAGCGATTTTGGCATTAAATTGTTTTGGATGCCTATGCACTTACAGTTTCCCTCTCATCTCATCTCATCTCATTTCATCTTCTCTTACCTAGACTATATGTAATTTAGGGACTTCTTTTTACTGCTCGAAGGTTCCATATACATTTAATTTAAACTCATGGAAGGTTCTCTAGCTGCCCCCTTTCAGATTCCGAGGCTCCCTTTTGCCTTGAATCTTTTAGAAGTCTTGGGATGTTGGTGAGGGGAAACTTAAATAAATAATTCTCACAGCCAGAGCATTTCTGCTGAGATCGGGGCCATTAGCAGCAATCTAGAAGAGCTGCATGGATGTGATGGCAATGATGCCATCAGGAGGCAACATTATTTTTTAATTAACCCTTCTCAGATTGTGAGGTATCTTAGAGATTCCTTTTGACTTCGGGAAGCTTTGGAAGCTGGCTTGGGGATAGCCTTTAATAACCAATAATCACAATTGCCAGTCACGATCTCAACAGCAGGAGGGACAACAAGTTTTGGATATCAAAGACTTTCAGCTTTTTTCCAGAGTAAAAAGAAGCTTGGAATTTGCGACGGGGGCAATAGGAAGCCTTAAATCAAACTAAATTAAATTAAAAAGCGATGTCACCAGCTGTTGACATCATTGCTGTTTGTTTGTTTGTTTGTTTGTTTGTTTGTTTGTTTGTTTGTTACAATTTTATGCTGCCCCATAGTGAACACACACTTTGCAAGCAGTCTGCAAGCAGCCAGGAAATCAATCAAAACATTAATCAGCAACATGTAATCAGAAATAGTAATAAAGATGCAAAATGTCCTCTGCTGACCTGAAGATTGTTAAATTAAAATTAAAACCCCAGTCTAACACCCCAGCAACCTAAACCTAAAATAACATGGCAAATCATATAGCAGTATTCATGGGTTTTTAAGAGTTAAGACCATTAAAATCTGTCCTGAAAAGTTCGGTTTTTAGCATCTTTCTAAAGGTCGGGAGGGACAGCGCTTGGTGAACTGCCACTGGTCACTTGTTCCACAATAAGAGGGGTCAGGGCAGAAAATGCATGATTTCTACTTATGGCTTTTCTGACCTCCTTGCTATTGGCTCTTGTGATGACAAATCTGCAAGGAGCAAAGCGGGTGGCTAGACTCCTTCAGGGAGAGATGTTCCCCTCGATATCAAGATCCCAAAGTCATTTTAGGGATTTAAAGGCTGAAACCAGCAGTTTGAATTGAGCCTGGGAGTGAACAGGGACATGACATCTCTCCCTCAGTTGGCAGAAGCATTATGCTCTTCCCTCAGGAAGCTCTAGAGATCCCCATCTAGGGGCTCTGAAGATATTAGAGATGGGGCCCTCTAAGGAAATGGAATTGTAGAATACCTGACATCCTAAACTTAGTCTCAACATGTACACAGGTAAAAAAAAATGACTGTCAGGTCAGTAGGAAGCTGACCTTGAAAGTAGCTAGTCCAAGAGCCCATTGAGTTATGGAACAGGAATTCAGCTAAAGCAAAAATAGCAGGCTGTAAGGCTCTCTATTGTATATTTCATGTTTTGGAATAATATGCTCTATACAGTTGTCCCCCACCCTTTCCCGGTTCATGTACTGCGGTCCCGGTATATCGCGGGTCCACAGTATATATGAAAAAAGGGCCCCCTGGGATAAAGAGGAAAGGCCTTTCCAGGCCCATTGGAGGCCCCAAAAGTGCTTCCCCGCAAACCGGATGTGACTTCCAGTAAACCAGAAGTGACCTCCAGATCACTAGAAAGCATGTTTGGGGCCTCTGGGGGACTGGAAAGCCCCTTGCAGGCCCGTTTGGGGCAGCGCCAGGCCTGAGGTAAGTACAAGATCCCCCAGAGAGCCCACCCAGTCCCGACCTGTATATTGCATATTGTAGATTTTCAATTATTGCGGGTCCCTAACCCCTGCAATAGGTGGGGGATTACTGTATTTTATGCTTCACTGACAACAGTAGGAATAATACAGGAGCTCATTGTGTCCAAAAATAAATTTGTACCCAATCTGAATTTTGTTTGCTTTCTCTTCATAGATGTGTTATCGATGGGTACCCAGTAACAAGAAAACAAGTAGGTCTTTTGGAAGAAATGAAAATAATTCCAGTAAAAATCTTTGAGTTGCAAATCGATGTGAAGGAGGTATTGAGGAGAGCACTACTGGATAAACAAACTTCTGAAAGGTAATGATATATATTCTGAGAAGGAATGAGCTCCTCAAAATGATTTTATTGCGATACAAAAATATTATTGCTATAATGTAAACATTTCCATGCTTGGAAGGGTTTTTTTAAACTCTACAAAAATGTCAATGACTAGAGCAGAGTTCCTATGTTTCGATCCACATAGTTTACTAGTCATCTGACCCACACTGAGTTTAATGCCATAAGCCCTTACATTTGATTCTTTAATGGTCATCTAATTGTCTTCATGCATACCTGCAGCTACAGCTTGTAGGTCATGTGGAATTCCTCACAACTTCATAGTCATATCAATACTGGTGGTTTGTAATAGGCAGAAGAACATTTTTTAGAGGGCAGTTTAAGTTACACTGATGCCAATACACTTCAAAATGTCTTCTCAGACTTCCTTATCCGGTGCACGACAGTTCTCATATTCTTTCGGTGAAGAATTCGTGTTACAAAGCACAGACTGAAGAAATCAGACCTTACTATGAGGAGCAGCACCAGAACTGGTATGTGATTGACGCAACCCACAGCAAATGGTGGCTCTGGAACAGGGTACTGGAGGACACCCAAGCTATCACAAAACAAATCCAGACCTATCTTGAAAGAATACGGCAAGGTGAGCAAACAGGCGTGTTTTAATGGAATTGCAGGCTAAAACCCACAGGCTCAAATTCCTCTCCTGCAACTTTGTGCTGCATAAAGCTGAATGGCAGCAGCATCTGTAGCACTATTAGGGGAAGGGGGATTCAGTCCTGTACCCCAAAGGTTCTGAGACTCCCTTGGGATCGCTTTCATTGTGGATAAGCTGTTGGCATCAGCAGGATGTGGGAAGTTGTTACTTTTGGAAAATCATGGCTGCCAGTAAAATCACCCTATATATAGCAATTTTAGATAATTTCCAACTTTGCACCCATCCTGTGGCCCTCATTGGTTTGCCCATGATGGAGATCCCAAGGAAACCTTTGGGCCACAGGAATTGGAGATGTTTTAATATCTGAAAAATTGTCACAGCTGATGACATCATCAGGCTTACATGGCACAAATTTATGCAACAGGATTTCAATCTATATATCATATAGTAGGACCCACATATCTACTGGGGATTGGTTCCGAGCCCCCCTCCCAATGCCAGAGACCATGCAATGCATTATTCACCAGCAAGTATTCATAGCATGTTCTCTGGCGCCTTTTATTGGCAGGTTCTGGCAATAGATGTGGAAACAGGGTTTTTTTTCCCTTTTAATACTTTTACTATTTTCAGACCATGGATAAGTGAATCGGTGGATACTGATCCTATGGATAAAGGGATCCTGTTTACGAAGATTTGATCTTAAAATAAAAACAAAGAACCATTTTAAAACTTAATATAGATGTTCAGGTGCTTTGGCAGAAATGCATGAATTGTTTAGATCACAGGTGGAGAGCCTTCAGCCTTCCAGATGTGTTGCATTGCAACTCCAAGAATTGGCCTAATGCCAATGGTAAATGACTGTGGGAGTTGTGGTCCAAACATCTGGAGGGCCAAAGGTTCCCACACCCTAGTTTAAAATGACCAGTAAGAATCTCTGGCTTTCATAATGTTCAAATCTGGCTATGCTTTTTATGTTTATGAATAGCTCTCTCTGAATTGGAAAGTGTGCGTGTTGAGTTTCAAGATGGCATTGGTGAGAGAGAGACTGTGTTTCTTCATTGTGCGCTCTGCCTATATGGGTCTGTGCTTGTGCACCACCATAGTCTGCCACCTTCTGAATAGAGGAGGTTGTAGGGGTTTCCGCAACTCTCCTTACAGTGAGTGTGCCGGAGGTGGCTCCTCTGTTCTGTTTTTTCAGCCACAGCTGCAGCATGTGATGAGAAACAGAAAGAAAAATGAGTGACTTTTCTTTTCTTCTTTGGGCCTTTTCACACGACCCCTAAGATCCGCTGGCCACTTAAATTCAGACCAGAGATCTTAGGGGTTTGTCGCCGTTCCTGCGTTCCCACCCCCTCCGCACTCCTGGCTGCTGGCTGCGTGAGGGGAGGGAGAAAAAAAGGAAGAAATGAATGCCGCTCACCTCCGTTCTGCCATCTCGCTTTGCTCCCGGCACTGCATTCAGATCTCTTAAAGGGGCGGGGGGGGGGCAAAAAAAAACACAGAAGCAAGGAGAGCCCGGCAGTCACTACTGTTATATCCGCATCAGGAATTTTCACCCTCCCAGAGCAGGTACATGAAAAGTGCGCTGGGACACGCTTAGGTGGGCGTGGTCGCACTTAATTATCTGTAAACTCCGGAGCTGGTGGGGAAATAATTTTAATCTCTGGAGCTGGGAGCCATTTGCCGTGGAGTTTAGGGGTCGTGTGAAAAGGGCCTTTCTTTCCTTGTTTATTTATCAGTAGCTTCCATTTACATGTTTTACTTATCATTATTTTATTTATTCCATTCATTTCCATACCCCTCCCCCTTAGTGCATATGCGTTATTCTTTCATGGCTGCTGTATTGTTTATTTCCTCTCAGGGCCTCTGGCCCAGTTGGGCGAGGTGTCTTTAAAGTATTCTGTACGAAGCTCTCTCATAGACAGACACAAAAAAGTGCCTTTGGGGAGGAATATATCTCGCCATGTAGAGTCTGTCAGACTTTTTCTAGTCAGCCCCCATGCAACAGAGGTGCCTGCCTAAAATTGTTTCTTTTGAAGCAGGTGGATCACTGCCATACTCGAGGGCAATGGTGGTAAGGAAGAAATGGGAGGAGGAGGTTAAGCAGTTCAAGGCTGCTACTGTCAACTCTACTGAGCAACCAGAGCTTCTGTCCGTTTAATCTTCTCCTCCCATCCTAGCTGCACCATGACCTCCTCCCAAGGCACAAGTGTGCTCCTGTGCCACGTCTGTAGAGTGAAATATTTGCAGACTCCTTTCTGGCATGAGGAGCCTTCAGAGGATGACCCAGTCTTCTTGGTGGTCCCCATGCCAGGCAATGCTCCAGTTACACTATCAGTGACTGGAGGGCAGAAACAAGCTTCAGCATCCAAAACCTCTCATCCACTGGCATCACTGTACAGAGTTCAGGAGGAGACTCTTGAGTCTTTGGGCGCTTTTACACGAGCCCTAAGATCCGCTGGCCACTTCAATTCGGACCAGAGATCTTGGGGGTTCGTCGCTCTTCCTGTGTTCCCACCCCCTCCACACTTCCTTGCTCCTGTCTGCGTGAGGGGAGGGAGAAAAAAAAGGGAGAAAAAACGCAGGCTCACCTCCGTCTGCGCCCCAAACCCCGTCGTCGTCATGATTCCTGTCTCTTAAAGGGGTGGCGGGGAAAAACAAAACAAACACAAGGTGAGGAGAGCCCGGCGCTCACTACTTTACATCCGCATTAGAAATTTTTCAGCTCCGGAGACCAGGTACTTGAAAAGTGTGCTGGGACGCGCTTAGGTGGGCGTGGTCGCACTTAATTTTTTGTAAATTCCGGAGATGGTGGGGAAACAATTTTAAGCTCTGGATCTGGGAGCCATTTGCCGCGGATTTTAGGGGTTGTGTGAAAAAGCCCTCTGTCAAAACATTTAGCCCCTAAGTCTGAAACTGTAGCCTCCTTCACTGGAAAGAGACTTTTGCTGACTGCTCCATTTCCTTAAGCACAAAGCATAATCTGGTATTCCCTTCAATCTGAAAATGGCCAGGGTACAAGGTTATCTGGGAAAACACCACTTATGTCTTAAAAATAAAATTGTTAACATGATGGAATATATGCCTGGGAGTAAAAAAAAAAAGTAGTCCCCTTTTTCTTTAATGCATCTGGCAACTTCTTTTTACAACAAGTCAGTGGGGCCAGAGATGCTATGGGATGGATGTCAAAGGCTTTATTAATGGGCACTGGTGCTTTAAGGCAAGCCTCCATTGCATATCCTTTTCTCCACTTGATTGTTGTAAGGTGGATGAGATCTCCTTCTGTGGCTTTGTCCTCTTTTCTGAAAGGACAGATAAGAACTTAGGTGGGATCCATAAACTATCCATCATAACTTGCCGCATTAGAGTTGTATCAGGATCATCCCAGTGCCATCCATCTTCCTGGTCTTGGTCCACCAACTACTGTCTACCCCAACTACCAGCTTCAAATAATTCCCACAGCCAGGTTTTGTTAAGCAAGACAATTTCCATGCAACACTCCAAACAATTCTTCTATCAACTATAATCTACTGATTCCAAATTCCACTTTTGATTGTCCTGCCTCACTGGCACTTCAAACAACCACCTCCTTTTTGCATCTAGGCCCATTCAGTATTTAGATACCTGACATGGTCCAGTGGGAAAAGTGAATATAAATTGATTGTCTCCCTCCTTATTCCATCTTTCTCTTGCCTTACACTAAAGGAGATTAGCATCATGTTCTGCAAAGTAAAATCAATACATCCTCATCAACAACATATTGCTCATTCCAGATATTTCATGGCACTGAAACAGGAAGGGGTCTTCACGCAATTCTCAGCTTTTGAGCTGTCAATTAGTTCATAGTAACAAAGTGCTCCTGAATTATGACTGCCTCCATTTTCCCCTTGTCACAGAAAGATGATTAGTTTCCCATGATTGGTTTGAACAGCATTTATTTCCGTATAGGTATATATACATGACAGGACAAGTATCTTCATTTTAACCTTCAGCAGTGACTTCTACCAATATCATTAGAGATCTTTAAGTGGCACCAAGGGCATTTGCCAAGGCCATGGCGATTGTCATAAGAGATCTATGGGGAAAAGTCACACTTTCATTTGCTTACATTGACCATTGTTTGATGCAACTACAAAACCTCTCTCTCCTCTTCACTCACCTCAGTAATGTTTTCACATTACTCCACAATCTTGGTCTTGGGTCAAGGTAAGGTTGATATCACCTTGATAAGACTCTAAAGTTGGGCCTCAGTAATTATCCCAGAAAAAAAGCTCTCAAGATAATTACCATGGAATTCAGTCCAAAATATTCAACTAACCTTCTGCCTTTGGCATTGGTGCATCCACTAAAAAAACATACACTTTGTAGCAATTATTGTGGGCAGCAAGACAAATAAACTGGCACAATAAACTGAGCAAAACCTACAAAGCAGTGTATGAATGGATATTCAGCATTGTCTCCTTAATCAAGTGTTCAACATGAGGGGTTGACTTGACGTGGGCATTTTGGTATACAAGAAATCCATGCTTTCTCCTTCACCTCTGATTTTTATATCAAGTCTCTTATTGACTGCCACTCTAGCTAGTGTTGCCTTAAGTCAGAGAATCAGTATCAGCCTTTCATCCAGGCATCCCCACTCCCACACTCAGTGTGGAGGATCCAACCCTAAGACATAGGGATACAAGTTATTCAGGTGGCAAGGAAATCATCTATGCATTGTTCCTAGGGCCATAAACTACAAGTGTTCTCTTCCTTTGCCAGAACCAACCCCTTTGACTCTGACAGCTGTTCTGTTCGTCACATTTTTCACTTTTAATTTTAGATAAAGGTTTACAGTATCCGCCCTCCCTTGGGTTAAGCTGTATTGAGCAGCATTCCCATCTCACTTTGCTCTACATGCTGTACTCCATTCTTCCTTCTTTAAACTACCTGGAGTCAAGAGAATACATTGAGGAGAAGCGCCTCAGTTGCCTTCACCTGCCTGGCAGCCTGAGCCTCGGAGTCTGTCCTTATTTGCTCAACTAACAAAGCCTCCATTCAAATGACTGGCTATGGCTTGGCTAGACTTACTGTCTGCTGATGTGTTTTTTTCATAGCCTTTGCCACCAGACACAGAGCAAGGTCCTCTGCATTAAGAGTGGACCACTGTGGTTGAGTCTAGCACCCTCACAAAGTTACCTTTCTTCCTGGTTTTTCACTCCTTCCTGCCTACAATCATATTCACTTTCCATCTCTCCAAAGATAACCATCATTCTTGTTACAGAGTGTCCACACAGTCATAACGGAAACATTAACTTGTGGACTCAGCTCTTGGAGACTTGGAACAATGACCTAGACACACTCCCCTTTTTGTAGAGGAATGAAATCCCCACTTTTTTCCTAAGAAAATAGGAAAGACTGTCTTTATTAGGACAATACACTTGGAAGAGCTAGGAAGACTGAAGTCTTAATTCTCGTTAAGTAACTCAGAGATGTCAGGACTAGGAGTCGTTATCACTAGAGAACAAAAAGGCAAGATGTCTCCTCCTTGGAGAGATAAGAAAGAGATGTGGAAAGGAGGCAAGTGACAGCAGCCATCCTAAGCATAGCAGGCTTAAGGCAGAAGGAAGGTCAGCACGGGTCACAGCCAGTAAAGGGCAGTCTAGGAAACATGGGGAGGTCCTGCAATTATTATTCTTTAAAAAAACTTTAAAATAATTTAAACAACATTTGTTGTTAATATAATTTATTTAATTGTATTTTTATATCTAATTTTTAAATTAAATTAGATTTTAATTGTACTGTAAGTCGCTTCAAGTCCCAGAAGAGTAGGATAGTTAAAACAGGGCCCCAGACTTCCCCTGAGCACCCTTAGTTGCTGCTGTGTAGGGCAGAAAGAGGAGAGGTGGCTGCCAGAGAGCCCCTACCAGCCCTGAATGGCCAATATGGAGTGGGGAATCTCCTGCCAACCTGGTCTTGATCATTGGAGAAGAATCGAGGTGAAAGAAGGAGGTGCAGGAGGAACCAGAGAAACAAAGTCTTCACTGGACTGCTGTGAAAGTAAAGATATTTACAGTGGACCCTTATATAACACTTTGTATAACATAAAATCTGTACAACATAAAAAATTCCGGAGATAGGGGAAATTTGCTTAACATATTTGCCTATGGGACAATCCGTACAACATAAAAATGGGATTACTCCATTTTCAATGCATTTCTATGGGAAATTTGTATAAAGGAAAATTTGCTTAACATAATTTCATTTGGAAAGAATTAATTCCTTTATACAAGGTACCACTGTAATTATATTTAACTTTTTTAAACTAGATTTGATTTGAATTATACTGTAGGCCCCTCCAAGTTAATAGTGAAGAATCGTAGTTAATCAAAACCAAGCTATAGTTCAGTGTTTCACAAAGGAAGAACCTATTTGGCGATTGATTTTTTTTTCAGCAGCAGATGAAAGTTTATACTACTTGCATAGCTAACATTTGGTGAGCCTGCTAATAAATTAATCATGCGGTGTAACCTCTTGTATTTTCTGTCCCCCATCAGCTTTTTCTTTCCTTAAAAACAAGGCCAGAATCTATTCTGTTGATCATTGCCGAACTCGATCAACTGATCCTGTGGTTTGAGCAGCTTAAGGGTGTCAGTTTTGCTCTTCTTAGTATGATCTGATATAGCGGTTTCCTTTTCATGTTGCCATTAAAGCAGCTGTTGTCTTCGAATTGCGGGGTGGGGGGTGGGATCCCAGTTGAAACCTAAGTGCTCTATCTACCCGTTAACAGGAAAAGCAGCCAGTATTGCTGATCTGTGTATCATGCCACAAGAACTCCTCTCTCGACTGGGAGAATTTGGGCAGTACTGCCCTGTCAGCCTCGCAGAGAAGGGAGAGCTTGTCGACTGTTCTGTCTCTCCTTCACTGCGCTTTGCGGCAGAGTTCCGAGGACACTATTACAAAATGGCAGGCCAGGAGGAGCTGGATGTGAGTATCAGATCAGGTCAGACACACAATAGATACAGAATAGACAGGTGGAAGTACAAAAGAGAGGGGTTGCAACATCTCCTCAGCGTGTGAGCCAGGATATTTTGTTGACATTTCATTTCTGCCATGAACTCACAAGGGACTCCCAAGATGAAACATCCATTCCTAAAAGCTGTGTGTCCTTAAAGGAAGAAGCCGGTCAGTATATTCTAACCCAGCTGGTCTCCCTCTGCATTTAGCAAATTAGCTTGCTTTCATTTTATAATTAGTTACTTGTAAAACAGCATGACTCAGTTTGCATGTCTGCCTGGACAAGGGAAGGATAACTTTGTAAAAGGATACGTTTGCCATAAAGAGCAAGCTGACCTGCGGTTTCTTAATAGGCAAGCTTCCTCTCTCTTCCTGTTAGGCCTCATTTTCCAATCAGCAATATGACAAAAATACTAGCTCATTGAGAGAACCTGGTGAGAATTTAAATGATTTAAAGCCCTCTCACTGGTAAGAATTGCTACTTTTTGAAACCCAGTAGTAAGTCTCAACTACAGTAGGTCCAATGAATCAGGGGAACTTAGATAGATGTTGCCTCACCAAATCCTCACTGATCCAGTAGGCCTACACAAGCTGCACTTACAACCACTCTGTATGTACACGTACTTATGTATACAGTATATTTGTATATCTGCATGAATATGTATCACATATTATACAAATTGAATACAAGCAATGCTTGTTTTTCATTAACCTATATTGTGGCCATTATGGTACTATAGTATTTTAATCTGTCGTGCGGTTGTAATAATAGACGTATGTCAATCTAGCACTTTCTTAAACTCAGTATTTCTGTTGCTGAGTTTTAGCTTTCTGGTACAATATATTTTGCCTAGCAGTAGAAGTGTAGAGACCCACAGAGAAGAATAGCTACAAATTCCCAAGAGTCCACTCCTTTCTCATTAATTGGCATTTAAAGTTTTATTAGATCCCTCTCAGACATTTGTAGGAGAAAATAATGAAAACTACAGGTGAAACTCAAAAAATTAGAATATTGTGCAAAAGTTCATTTATTTCAGTAATGCAGCTTTAAAGGTGAAACTAATATATGAGATACACTCATTACATGCAAGGCAAGATATGTCAAGCCTTAATTTGTTATAATTGTGATTATTATGGTTTACAGCTTATAAAAACCCCAAATTCACAATCTCAGATAATTAGAATATTACATGAAAGCAATGAAACAAGGATTGTAAATAGAATAATATTGGACCTCTAAAAAGTATAAACATGTGTGTCTACTCATTACTTGATTTGGGGCCCTTTTGCATCAATTACTGCCTTAATGTGCCATGGCATGGACGCTATCAACCTGTGGCACTGTTGAGGTGTTATGGAAAAAGACCAGGAAGCTTCAATAGAGGCCTTCAGCTTTTCTGCAGTGTTTAGTCTCATGTCTCTCATTTTTCTCTTGGCAATGCCCCACAGATTCTCTATGGGGTTCAGGTCAGGAGAGTTTGCTGGCCAATCAAGCACAGTAATCCCATGGTCCTTGAACCAGGTTTTGGTACTTTTGGCAGTGTGGGCAGGTGCCAAGTCCTGCTGGAAAATGAAGTCAGCATCCCCATAAAGCTTGTCTGCAGAAGGAAGTATGAAGTGCTCCAAAATCTCCTGGTAGACGACTGCATTCACCCTGGACTTAATGAAGCACAGTGGACCAACACCAACAGATGACATGGCTCCCCAGATCAACACAAACTGTGGAAACTTCACACTGGACTTTGAGCATTGTGCATTGTGTGCCTCTCCATTCTTCCTCCTAACTCTGGGTCCTTGGTTCCCAAATGAGATGCAAAAGTTCCTCTCATCAGAAAAGAGGATTTTGGACCACTGAGCAACAGACCAGTTCTTTTTTTTTTCTTTAGCCCAGGTAAGACACTTCTGACATTGTTTGTTGTTCGGGGGCAGCTTGACAAGAGGAATACAACATTTGAAGCCCATTTCCACTATCCATCTGTGTATGGTGGCTCTTGATCATCTCCAGGCTGTGGTCATCCTTGCTGCTTGTGCACCTATTTCTTCCACACTTTCCCCTTCCATATAACTTTCTATTGATGTGCTTTGATACAGCACTTTGGGAACATCCAACTTATTTTGCAATCTGTACCTTTTGGGGCTTTCCCTCCTTATGGAGGGTGTCAATGATGGTTTTCTGCACAATTGTCAGGTCAGCAGTCTTTCCCATGATTGTGATTCCTACTGAACCAGCCTGAGAGACCATTTAAAGGCTCAGGAACCCTTTGCAGGTGTTATTGATTAATTAATTATATAGTGTGGGACACTAATAGTGTGGGACACTTTGAGCCTAGAATATTGAACCTTTTCACAATATTCTAATTGTCTGAGATTGTGAATTTGGGGTTTTCATAAGCTGTAAGCCATAATCATCACAATTATAACAAATTAAGGCTTGACACATCTTGCTTTGCATGTAATATGAGTCCATCTCATATATTAGTTTCACGTTTAAAGTTACAATTCTGAAATAAATGAACTTTTCCACAATATTCTAATTTTTTGAGTTTTACCTGTATTTATTTACCGTTGCTTGAAATTACATACTTTGTTGTGCTGCTTTCTTTACTACATACATACCAGCAACCAACCAAAGAGATCAATAGCAAACAAACAACTGCCACCAACAGGTGAAAGAGAACAAGGAAAGCACTCAGCAGAAAGGCAGGGCTCTTTTTGAATTAAATGGCTGGAAGGTGCTAGAAACACAGATCATCATCTCAGCCCAGAAAAGTCCCTCCTAGTCACTCAAATAACAGATAGCATGTGAGCTTGAAAATAAGACTGTAACCATTTCATGGGAATTAGATTCATCAATTAAAACATGACATTTATAATTGAATGGAATGTTTGCTTTCTTTCAATGCAGAAATTCCTGAATGCTCCAGAATTATACGTTCCCCCGTTGGCACCTAATCCTCTTCCTCTCCCAAATAAATTGCCAAAGAGATTGACTGCAGCAGATGTGAAAGCTTTGTTCCCTATGAAGGCTGAAATGCAAGGCTACTGTCCAGTCACTTACCTAGATGGGAAGCAAAGGTAAATGTGCACACTGCCAAGAATTTCTATGGCACAACAGAAAAAAAAATTAAAGTGCAGTATCACTAGAAAGGAATTACCTCCTTAAAAACCTCCAAAAAGATAATTGTGTTAATCTGTTCTAGCAGAAATAACATAGAGCTATGGTAATTTAAATATTAATAAATTTATTATAGTATAAGCTTGTCTATGAAATGTAGCTTTTAAGTTTCCATAAAACTCTTTGTTACCTCTCACCAAAAAGTCAAACTGTGACAATGTCTTTTATTCTTCAGGACTGTGAAGCTTTAATTTTCTGTGACTCATCCCATTTATTATTAATAAAAGTTATTTTACTAATAATAAATTAGTAATAAAATAATAAAAACTCATTATTATTAAAAGTAAAAATGGATAAACTTAGGCTATCATACTTCAGGCATCTTGTGAGAAGACTTCCTGGAAAAAGCAACAGTGATAGAGTTAGATGGTTACTTCACGTCCATTCTCGTCCCAGGAGGAAATTTGTTGCGTGTTGATGTCGATTGCAGTCACGTGGTCTTCCAGTACTGTCCCTGTTCCCGTGTATGCACGGGTGTGATGGATGACATGTGAAATTCCATGCCTTTGTTCTCCTTTTTTTCCGGCCCCGAACCTTCCATTTTTCGATGTTTCGATTCTCCGAAGCCTTGCCTTCAATGCGTTATGGAGCTAAATTTGAGGCATTTGTCTTTTAATCTCTCTGCACTGCATTGCTGACTCCATAGGGAATGTACTGGCGAATGGCACTCCGCACTCCTGCCACTAGATGGACAATGGCACGTTGCGTGATGAGCCTTACCTCGCGGGCACTCGTCCCGGAACGAGAAGCGTGATGAGCAGATTCCCGAGGCCAGGGAGGGGAATCTCTCATCCCGCTTATATCGCAGTTCAGGGGATGTGGTCGGGATGAACTCCCCACATCCCGCAATGGACGTGCAGCTAGATTACTTCTTGCCGGTCCCAAGCGGGACCATGAACATCGATGAGATGGACGTGAAGTATCAGCCAAAGTGCGCGATATTAAGAATAAAAGGGAACATAACCCAAGATGGATTGAGTTAGTAAAGGAAACTGCAGCTCTTAGATTGCAGGTCCTGAGCAGGACTATCTTGCCCTCTGTTGTCCGAGTTTTATTTCCTGTTTTACTTGCTCTATCGCTGTTAGCCGCCCAGAGTTCCCTCTGGGAAGATGGGCGGGATATAAATTCAACAAATAAATAAATACCGGTAATAATAAATAAATAGGCCCTGTAAGAATTAATTAAATCATGGGATCACTATAAATCAGAAGCATCCTGATGACACAAAATTTTGTGCTGCTGCAATTAGGACTCGCAAAAAGATTTTAAATAGAGGTTATAAAAATAACACTCTTTTATCTTGCAGTTTGGTGACTATACTTACTCTGGATTAAAGTTAATTCTTAATCTTAATTCATATCTACAATTTTTAATCAAGATGTTTAAACGCCCAACTTACAAGAAGTAAAATGAAAGTGTAGAATGTGGTTGTGTTTGCAGCAGGCTGTTTGTGTATTATTATTATTATTATTATTATTATTATTATTATTATTATTATTATTATTATTATTATTATTATTATTATTATTATTATTATTATTATTATTTATTAACCACACAGCTATCTATGCTGGATTTTATATTACCAATCACTAGTCGAAGGCTTCCCAAACGTTTAGGACTCAGTGATCTATCGGCAAATTATGCGAGCAGATCCTAGTAAGGTGGCTTTCTGCATCTGACTGATGGTGACTTTGTCAACTCCAGTTTCTTCTAAATATTTGCTTAGCTCTTTGGGCACTGCACCCAGCGTGCCAATTACTACTGGGACCACCTGTACCGGTTTATGCCAGAGTCTCTGAAGTTCAATTTTCAGATCCTGATACCGGGTAATTTTTTCAAGTTGTTTCTCAGTGACTCTACTATCTCCTGGTATAGCAACATCAATGATCCACACTTTTTTCTTCTCCACAATCACAATATCTGGGGTATTATGCTCCAAAACCCTGTCTGTCTGTATTCGGAAGTCCCAAAGTAATTTTGCATGCTCATTTTCAGTCACTTTTTCAGGCTTATGGTCCTACCGGTTCTTTGCTACGGGCAGATGATAGTTCTGACACAAATTCCAGTGGACCATTTGAGCAACTACATTATGACGCTGTTTGTAATCAGTCTGAGCAATTTTCTTGCAACAACTCAATATATGGTCGATAGTTTCATCCGCCTCTTTGCAGAGTCTACATGTGGGGGACTCAGCTGATTTTTCTATTCTAGCCTTAACTGCATTTGTTTTAATAGCTTGTTCATGAGCTGCAAAAATCAGGGCTTCTGTCTCTTTTTTCAGTGTTCCATTGGTGAGCCATAACCAGTTCTTTTCCTCATCTACTTTTCCTTTGACTTTTTCGAGGAACTGCCCATGCAGCGCTTTATTATGCCAGCTATCAGCTCGTATTTGCATTGTTGTTTTCATGTATTGACCCTTTGTTTGATTTACTTTAAACACCTCCCTGTTCTTAATCTCCAATAATGCTGGCTCTGTACTATTTTTTACATAATCTGCCAATGCATGTTTCTCTTCTTCAACTGTCTGCTTCACTTGCAAAAGACCTCTGCCACCTAATTTTCTAGGTAAATACAGCCCGTCAACATCACTGCGTGGATGTAATTCATAGTGAATGGTCATAAGTTTTCTTGTTTTCCTATCTAGAATATCTAGCTCCGTCTGAGTCCAGTTTATAATGCCAGCGGTATACCTGATAATGGCCCAGCCATTAATGGCCTTGATGGTGTTACCACCATTCAGCTTACTTTTTAATACTTTTCTGACCCTTTGGATATATTCTTTACTGACCACATTTTTCACTTGCCCATGCTTGATATTATCTAATTCCAGTATGCCCAGATATTTATAGGCTTCAGACTGATGATACTTAATAGCTTGTCCATTTGGCATTTCAATTCCTTCACTCTCAATTATTTTTCCTTTTCTCAGTGCCACTGTGGCACATTTGTTTAGTCCAAACTCAATACTAACATCAGTACTGAAAATTCTGGCTGTGTTGGTCAGTGAGTGTATTTCAGTTTCTGATTTTCCATACAACTTTAAGTCATCCATATACAATAGATGAGAAATTTTCCCTGAATTTTTAGCAGTTTGGTACCCTAAATTTGTGTTCTGCAAATTTATTGAGAGGGGAATCAGGGCAATAGTAAATAGCAGAGGTGACAAAGAGTCACCTTGAAAAATCCCTCGTTTGATGCTAACCAATCCATAGCTTTTATTATTATTATTATTATTATTATTATTATTATTATTATTATTATTATTATTATTATTATTATTATTATTATTATTATTATTATTATTATTATTATTATTATTATTTTGGTCTTCAGCCATAAATAAACTTACTACTAAAAAAACTGACAATACATAATATGCACATGTTCACACACGGGAGCTCAAGAAAGTGCAGCTGTTAAAGACATTACATGGTCAACTCCAGCTTGCTACGAAGAGCTCAGACAGTGGGAAAATGCAGGTCACATCTCAGAAACCGTCTGTGAAATGTTGTGACACAGACAGGGACTGGAAAATAAAAGTCTTTGCTTGGATGCATGGCAAGATATACAAAGAGCCATTTCCTGGGACAATCTGAACAGTATACAGGTAAATAGTATAAACATGATACTGATGATGGTATGAGTGAATAATACATTTGTTTCATGGTTGTTTTAGGTATGAAGCACTGGTCCCTGGCCACATTGAATATGCTGTACTCTATAGCAAAAAGCTATATATCTTTGAAAGTGAAGAGAAACTTCAAAAGTTTATGAGGTAATTAATTGTGCCAACAATTTTTTATTTCAAACGTTCACTTGGGTTAATTAAAAATCTTCTAGGGCATACTTTAAGAACATAACCTTCCACTCAGCTCTTCATGTGTATGGAGGGTCATTTCAGCAAACATTTAGATATATAGACAACAAGCAATGCATGTGAAGTGTAAAATATATATGAAATACAAAACGTTTCAAGCATGATGATAATCTTAACGATGGTCATTAAAGGTCATTTAACAATTATGAGAATGGGGATTACAGTAGTAACAACCTCTATGGATTGTGCTTATCGTATGTTCTGCAAACGTAATTTCTATATCCTTAGGCTACCGGAAAAATACTGGGATCAAACATTGCCACATAAACTTCCCCCAATGAAGGAACCAATAATGCTGACAGCTCTTCCCCTGATGGGATACCTTGAACAGGTAATTTTACTACTGTTATTCCTTTTGCTCTGATTCAGTTTGAATCTGGGATCCAAATGGGCATGTTGTTTTTGCATAGTGAATATTGTCTCCCAATTAGTATACTCAAAACTTTTAATTCTTCATCTTCAAATTGCTTCTGAATGCATTTATATAATGAGAATGCATATCACTCAGACTGTTCCCTTTTCCTGGTGTTCATTTTGCAAAACTATTTTATTTCATGAAGAAATTTATATATGGCTGATGCCTTCCCTACTTCATGGAAAGAAATAAGTGTGACAGATGGTTCTAGAATGTTGCTTTAAAATGTTTGATTCTAGTCCTAATATATGCATACCTCAGAGCAGTGCACACTGAACTCTAAGGATTGTTGCCAAGCTCACATGCATAGGATTACCTTTAATCTTCCAAACAGTAGATAAAATCCCCATTAGTGTAAATTTCAGTGGGGAGTTAGAATTGCCACAGATTAAGGAACTGATGTAGCCATTTGCCGTTACATACCAACTACACACTTTTTCCTTTGTTTTTTTTTTTAAATTGACAGTCCACTTAAAGTAACACATACCACTTAATATACAGTGTCCCCCCACACTGTCGCGGTTCATATACTGCGGTCCCGCTTTATCATGGACCGCAGTACCCGAAAGGGCTTGGGGGGGGGAACTGCTTTCCACCCCACCCCACCCCTGGCATGGTGGGAAGCAGCACGCGAGGTTTAAAATGCCTTCAGCAACGGAGGCAACCACTAGCTTCTGTTGCTGAAAGCATTTTATACCGACCCGACCTGCCTCCGCATATCGCGGATTTTCAATGATCGTGGGTTGGGTCGGTCCCTAACCCCCGCAATAGATGGGGGTTACTGTAGCTCATTATATATACTGTATAATGTAGAGTAACACAAGAAATTAAACATTCTTCACCTATCCAACAGTCCCATCCATATTCTATTTTACCCACTTTTTGTCTCTTAGTTCATTTAAGGTTTTCCAATTACCAAGGGATAGCAAAAGGTTACATAGAGGGAGAAGGCAGCATAGTCATTATCCTTTCTTACATCCTTCAAACAGTTCTGTATGTTGACCTCTTATTTTCTATATAATTTGTTCCCATATTTTCGTTATATAGCATTCTTTGGTTTTAGTGTTTAATTAAAAAGCAACTATGTTTCTTTATTAATTTCTATAATTTAATATGTATACTGATTTTCAGCTTTCTTCAGCTGTCTTTTCTTTCAGGAGTTCAATCAGAATGTCCATTTCTGCTACTTCTAATATCTTCCAATCAATACTTCTAATATAGGGGCTTCTTCATTCTTCCAGTATCTAGCCCATAAAATCCTAGCTGCGGTTACTATGTGGATCACATCTTATTTTATATCTAAACTTTCTGGCATGATAGTCAATAAAAACAGCTCAGGTGTAAATAGTGTCTGAAAGTCAGATTTTTTTGCAGACATTGATGCACCAACATCAATAACCATTAAATTCTCTACATTTCCACCAAACATGATAAAAGCTCCCTACTTGTGTCTCAGATAAGTGCTGGAACAGTGTAAGACAGAAGTAGGGACCCATCCTCATACTTTTAGAACATGACAGCAAATGCCTAACCTGGCTGCTTAACTTGCAGAAATTCAGCCCTGAAATTTACGCAAACCAAGTTACACAGACATAAAACCTGTAATAGAATTCCAGCCAGTGTATTTTAATGTATTTTTATTTATTTATTTATTTATTTACAATTTTCTTAGCCACCCCAATACCGAGAAAATGTAATCCAGTGTTTTGGAGCACATTTAGTAAGACAAACTGACTACTGGTGAAAAATGAGAAAAATACATAATACTGAATCTAATCCAAAGTGCTTCAAAGATGGCATGAAGCCATGCAAGTGCAAATATAGTACCGAGTCATAGAACTTTTTAAAATACAACCAAGCAGTAGAGATAGGAAGAAATCAACTACACCTGATGAAATAAGGTCTCTCTGGTATGACTTAAAATCACAGAACAGAGGATCATTTGGGGAATGCCAATGATATGAATTGACAGTCACTCATTTTTTAAAAATCCTATACAATACAATAGCTCAGTGGAAGAGGCTGGGAATTCAGTTCCCCACTCTGCTTCCCAGAACCAGCCTGCATGGTGCTGAGGAGATTGTACAGTCCCAGAATGATCCCAGAAATAGGGAATGGTTAATCACTTCAGAATTGACTTGATGGGTCCCAATTATCATTATACTGTACAATGTTAAGCCATTGTCCCTCCATCTGTCCTTCATTCCTTTTAATCCCCTTTAGTTTTTTATTGTCTTTGCTCAAGTTAAGAGGGAATAGCAGATTTCCATAGCACCAGGAAGAATGTCTGTGAAGATTCTCAGTTATCCAGGTGAGTTTATCTGGAAGTTGAGCTATGGCAACTGGGCTTCTTTTTCTTGAGAGATAGAAATGTTTTGCTGCTCATCCAAACTGATGAAGCTGTTTGATGAGCAGCGAAACATTTCTATATCTCAAGAAAAAGAAGTCCAGTTGCCACAACTCAATTTCCAGATTCCAGGAAGTATGGTTGTTCAACATGTGAGATGTATCAAGTATGGAAATATTTATTAACTTTGATAGTGATACAAAACTGGAAGATATTAGAAGTGTTTCAGAGGGACATCACACTCTAAAGTGAATGAACTATAGCAGCAAACAGTGAAGATTTGTGAAAAGAAAAACCACATTTAATGAAATAGTGTGATGATATACATCAATTAACATTAATATTTTTTTTGGCTTTAGGGTGTGGCGACAGCTCTGATAAAAGCAATGAATGAAGTAGGTTGTTTAAAACCCAAATTTCCATTCCTCAGTGTGAAAAAGACTGCTCTGTTGTTCATAGCCTATCATTTAAAAGGTACAGTAAAAATTGTGCTATAATATGAACTATCTTAATAAAATAAGGTGTAATGGACAAGAGTGATAGACCAGGATTTGGGAGGCCTGGGTTCATGTCCCTGAACAGCCATGGAAACTACCTTGGGATATAGAACTGGAAAGGTGTTCCTTAAATACTTACCATGAAAGCCATACTGTATTACGGTAGGGTTACTATAAGTCAGGTTCAACTTGATAGCAAATAACAACAGATAAAAGAAACACCATTTTCAAAATGGATAGTCACCAATTTTCTTTTCATACATTAAAAAAAGGAAATATGTGAGTAAATACTGTAACTCTTAGCAAAAATGTTGTATTTTTAATACAGTATCTGGGACCTAAGAGCACAAAGGTCCGGGCCAAGGGGATCTTTAAATCATTAACAGGAAAGGGGCTTGAGAGCTACTTTTCCTGCCTACATTTGCTTTGAGTAGAAATTGGGATGTACAGCATCTGACAAGAAATCATAAATAATAAACGTTTGTCTGACAAAAAATAATAATAAATGTTTGTCTGCGTACTTAATTTGGACCATAGTCATTTCTCTGGAATTAAGTCAAAGGCTAAGTGAAGGGGAATGAAAACAGAGGGAAGAATTTATATCATTAAATTATTTAAAATTATTCATTCTTGCAGAAATTAACTATTTAAAAATACATGAAGAGTATGTACACTCACTAATTTTAATCATTTGCCCTCTATTATTAATTGGACAATGTAATAGGAGTCTGCTTAGACAGCAATTTTGTCCTTGTAGAACTGCAAAGAAAACCTGTTAATTGTGTTGTTTTATAATGTACAGTACTTTGTTTCAAGTCCAGAAACCAACTGACCATGAATTAGAATTCTACCTGGAAGATCCACCATAACTTTGCCTTTTATTCCATTTTAATCAAAATATATTGGTCCATGCGTGTAACATATTTGTAATTACAGGATGAGGCCCAAGTGACATGCCTTGTCACATTGATTGCTCCCATTAATGTACCTAAGTAGCGATGGGATACAGAAACAAGAGCAAAATACATGCACACCATGTCCACTGCATAGCACTTTTTCACCCTTCTACTACAGACTTTTTATGACCACCTAGGTTGCAGAATCAGAATCAGAATCAGAATCCTTTTATTGGCCAAGTGGTTGGACACACCCGGAATTTGTTTTGGTAAAAAATGTTCTCCATATATAAGAAGGAAATATAAGGATCATATATTCAACAATAAAGATACAGTAAAACAACACAACATAAACTATTATTAAAAAAGGAAGAAAAGAAGAAAAATTAATTATTCAACAGTTTGATAGCACTTGGAAAGAAACTTCCAGTTCCAGTAAGGATGCCAGTTGACCTGGCAGGGCTAAAGAAGGAAAGCCATGTATGTTGGGGAGATTTGGCATCCCTTTGATACTTTCAGTTGCACTCCCTTCCCTTGGTACAGACTCTACCAAAATTCCATATTCCACTTTTAATAAAGTAACATAAGTGAAACACTGCAGCAAAAAATAATAATCTATATTTACAGCAAAAGGCAGCGGCAGCTCTAGTATCAAGAGGGCCATATAGATTTACTGTGAGGTTCTTGTAGGTATTGTGCATACTATCTGCATACACGGTGTCACTTTTCAATGTCTCTTAAGGCATCATAACATGCAGTAATAGGCGCTATTTTATTTCTTACAGCCTATAACTCTAGAAGCCCTGACTACGTGCGAAAAAAGTACAAGAGGAAATTGGATCGGTTCATAGATCACTGTGAACTTATCCCATATCTGGGATCCAAAATGACAAAGAAGTACAAGGAACCTCAAAACCGACCTATCGACTTTGACCATAAATTGCGGACCTTTCTGTCTCTCAAAGATGTGGATCCAGCTTCTCAGTAGTTTGGAATCATGCAGAATGAAAAACGCCACATGTTCCTATCTGAATGCTTAATTCTAAAACAATATTGTTAGGCCCTGCATTCCAAAGGACATTGGATCAAACTAATGTTTAGGCTTGTAGCACTCTACACAAACCAGGTAGTCCTATCGTTTCACAATGCAACAACTTACAAAATGCAATTTACAGATCTGTCACTAATAATTTAGTTACTTGAAAGATTCCACTGAATCATAAGCACTTTCCAATGGAAGTAATCTGTGTTTGACTCAACTTCTAAATAAATGCATTAGCAAGTGAAGCAGAGTTGTACAACAGTCTTCATCCAGTCCTCAGTGAATAGTCTAACAAAGCATCCTGAGATGAGATCACAGCACTCTGCATTTTGTAAATTGCTAGGCTCCTGGTGGAATAAGTAAAATCTGTCTCTCCTATTTGGCTTTGTTTTTCTCCAATAACAAATGAACAAAACACTTTTTTATTACCGTATTTCAAAAAGTGTAAGAGAAAATGTTAGACCAGTTCCAAGCTTAGTATAAACCTTTCATTGGACACTATATATCCAGAGCATCTCCTATTTTACCTACACTATATTCTCAAATTCTCAGTCTTCTCACTTTTTTATGATTCTGTCGAACAATCTTCTGGGTGGATGAATCAAGACTCAACCCTCCCTTTAGAAAACAAGAGTTCTGTCACCAATGCTGGGAGAGTTATAATCTAATCTATGATCTCTCCAAAGGATGTGACCCCTAGGTCTGTAAGGTTGTAGTTTTATTGTTTGTAACTGTTTTAAGGTGTCACTGAGAAAAATTCAAAGTTGTTCTTCGCTGCTGTTCAAGTTTCAGTGAATTATTTCAGTACCTTTTATTGTAATCGTTTTTTAGCAGAATCCCTTTGAACATCAGCTAGTAGTTTTAACATTTTTTCCTCATTAGCTGAAGGACATTCTAACTGAATTTACATGAAATAAAACAGAATTCAGTTTCTGCTTTTCTGTACACTGTTTCCAAAGAGTTATTATAATTCATTGTTTTATTGTGCATTTCTGAATAGTATTATACAGCAGTGTTATTCAACCTTTTTTGGGCAAAGGCACACTTGTTTCATGAAAAAAATCACGAGGCACACCACCATTAGAAAATGTTAAAAAAATTAACTCTGTGCCTATATTGACTATATATAAAGTAATTCTCTTGAATAGGAATCATATAGCAACATTAACTGGCTGCAAAACATTAACAGTTTTTTTAGGGCACTGTAGGCGAACCTATAGCATGGATGCTAAAGGTGGCACTCGGAGCCCTTTCTGTGGGCACCCGACATCATCCCTTCACAGCCACCTGTATTCAGGTTAAATTGCTGTATTGCCACTTTACAAAAAAATTAGTGGGTTCTGAATTGCAGTTTGGGCACTCGGTCTCTAAAAGGTTCGCCATTGCTGGTGTAGGGAGAAGCAGGACAGAGGAGCCACAGATTGAGGCAGTCCGCTCTCTAGCACCCAGTTCCCACTTACCTGTGTTGTTTTTTTAAAGACATTTTGCCCTACATGGACTTCTGTGTCCAGTGGAGACCTGAGAAGGGGCACTGACTCTCCAGGAATACAAATAAGACCCAAAAGCCCATCTTGCTCTCCACACTGTGGCCAAGGCAGATGCCTTCAGCAAGTCCAGCGACAGGAGGGGAGGAGGATGAAGGAAGGCAGGAAGGAAAGAAGGCAGAAAGTGTTCTGCTTGTATACCACCCCATACCACTTCAAGGAGTCTCTGGGCGGTTTACAGTTTTAATTACAGTAGGCAGGCTGCTAGATATACACATATGCAGGCTAGAAATGAGCACGTTTCTATGAAGAGGGGAAAGGGTACAAATGGAAAGAGAGAGGTGGGGGGGAGAAAGAAAAGACAGAGAGAAAGAAGAGGGCGACCCAAGACAGAAAGAAAGGGGCAAGACTTCAAGGAACCCATCGCGGGGGCCCTCAGAGACGGCTCTTCCCCTCCTGGACCCTAAAGGCCGGCCGTCCGGCCGTCCAGCCATGCCAGTAGCCCCCCCTGCCCGCCCACCTCCTCAGCCCAGGTCCGGCGGAGGCCTCTACCATCCCCTCCTCCTCACAGCCCTGCCGCGGTGCTCGTGGGGCAGCCGGGTGCCCCTCCTCCCCTTCCCCTCACCTGGTGGTTTGTTCTGGGCTGGGGCTCCCAGGCCGGCCCGTGTTGGCAGGTGGGCTGTCGGGCAGCTCAGTTCATTGGTAGCTCCCAGGAAAGGGGTGGTGGTGGTCCAGAGTAAAAAAAGGAGGGGGGAGAGGGAAGCGAGCGAGTCGCGGTGGCGGCGGCAGGCACAGGGCAAACACTAAGAGAATGAGCGGGGCCAGGTCCGGTCGGGGAGGAAGTGACGCCAGTGCCGCAGGCCTCGGGGGGGAGGAGCCAAGGTGGCCCTTGGAGGCTATTTATAGCGCCTCCCAGCTGTGGGCCGCCCGCCGGCCCCGGGTTGAATTTCTTTAGAATTTTTCAATTTTTCCCACGGCACACCAGGCAACATCTCGCGGCACACTAGTGTGCCACGGAACAGTGGTTGAAAAACGCTGTTATACAGTGAGCTTAATATTGCAGCATTAGATCTGCTCAACAATTGCAAGCAATTGTTTCATTGGAATGCACATTTAAGAAATAACAGCCAAAAGTACTCCCCACTTCTCTTTAACAGAGAGGAACAGGCAGCCATCACACACTAGTGTACAGACCACCACAGTCTCCTAACCTAATCAGTACTGGAGAAGTTCATTACCTTTGCAACTAAAGTACATTTCCTATGTCTGCATCCCCTCTTCATCTCTACAACTGAACTAATGTGCACTGCAGGTGTGCACCTGAGGCTAAATATTGCCTGAGGAAGTGGATTATAGTCCACAAACGATCACTCTGAAATAAACCCTTCTGTCAATAAATCTTTCATGCAGAAAAACATGCCAGAAAGGGTTTAGTCCTATTCCCTACACACTGCCACACAAGCTTGAATTCTGCACATTTTCAATTACAGGAATGAAACCCCGCAGTCTCAAGTGTCTTCTAATCATAGCTGTCATTTGTGCACACTAGTAACCGTCCTGCTGGGGGAACAGCACCACTATTGACAAGACATAGAGAGAGATCCAATATATTGATTAACCTTTTAACCCACATCACCTCCTGTGGAGATACTGTAGGAAGGGCAACCGGAGGTCAGACTATATGTTGTGGATCAAGTTTCAAAAAGGGGTGGTGGGGTGGGGACTGAACCGGCTGTCTCAGCACTGGCAAGTACTCCTCCACAGAAGTCTGCAGATGAATCCCAGGCCTGAACTTCTGCTGGAGAGACATAAGCTTGACAGGGCGAAGGAAATAAAACCCTCTTGCTTTGCCGCCGGCACTTTTTAAGGGGATCAGGCTACAGAAGGAGCTGCACAGCCAGCACCAGGAAAACCGAGGTCGAGGTCGTCCTAGTGTTCTGCTGAGGCGCCTCCCCTACAGAAGACCGAATTGGGGGGGGGGGCTTGAGGGGGCACCGGCCATATCCACGGTGGGCAAAGAGCACCAGACCCCAGCAGAGCGGAAGCAAGCTGTCCCGAAGGGCCAAGTCCTCCTCAGCCTACAGGTGGCTGCAAGGGAGGCCGTGCCTTGAGCTTCCTGGTGCCCGTGGAAGGAGCTGATCCCGGACCCCAACACGCCCGACGCCTTCCGCGGCTTCCCCCTCTCGCCCCGCCCACCCGCGCGTGTGTCCCCTCGCTCTCCATTCTGACCCACTTCCTCGTCCGTGTGACGTCACGTCCGGCGTGGCGCGGCGGCGGCGGCGGCGGCGGCGGCTACTCTGGAGGCGGCCCGTGGGGGTTGCCTCTTCCCCGCTGGGCTTCGGGGCGGAAGGTGAGTCCCCTTTGCCGCGCCCGATCCCCCTCCTCCGGAGTGGCAGATCCCGTGGCTCGCCTCCCAGAGAAGGTCCTGCCTGCCCTTGGCGGACGTAGGGTCGGGGAGGGGCGGGCGGCCAAGGAAGGGCACGAAGCCCCCTCCGTGTCTCCCGGTTCGTGCCCTGAGACTTCGTGGGTGGAACTTCCCAGCTGGACAGCTTTGGCTCCTAGACGGCCCGGGTTTGCCTCTTTTTTTGCTCAAGAGGCAGGCAGAGGTTCAACAGGAAGCGCCTCGAGCCCTTGATGTCCACGGGAGAGGCAGCGATGGGGAAAAGTATCACCTGTTGAACTCCTGCTTGGTTCGCAGTACTTACAGGCACCTTTCCCAAGGGGCAGAGAGAGGGAGGGAGAAGCTGGCGACGCTGGCCTTTTATGCCCCGTCGCATATTTCCTCTTGCCGTGCTTTTTTTTTAAGTCTTTATTTTTTGTTGTTGTTCAGTCGTTCAGTCATGTCTGACTCTTGTGTCCCCATGGACCAGAGCATGCCAGGCCCTCCTGCCTTCCACTGCCTCCCGGAGTTTGGTCAAATCCATATTGGTTGCATCGAGGACACCGTCCAACCATCTCATTCTCTACCGTCCTCTTTTCCTTTTGCCTTCAATCTCTCTCAACATCAGGGACTTTTCCAAGGAGTCCTCTCTTCTCATGAGGTGGCCAAAGTACTGGAGCCTCAGCTTCAAAATCTGTCCTTCCAGTGAACATTCGGGGTTGATTTCTTTCAGGATGGATAGATTTGATCTCCTTGCAGTCCAGGGGACTCTCAAGACTCTCCTCCAGCACCACAGCTCAAAAGCATCAATTCTGCGGCGATCAGCCTTCTTTATAGTCCAGCTCTCACTTCCATACATCACTACTGGAAAAACCATAGCTTTAACCATCCTGACCTTAGTTGGCAAAGTGATGTCTCTGCTCTTTAGGATGCTATCTAGGTTTCCCATTGCTTTCCTCCCAAGAAGCAGGCGTCTTTTTATTTCGTTGCTGCAGTCGCCATCTGCCGTGATCAAGGAGCCCAAGAAAATAAACTCTGTCATTGCCTCCATTTCTTCCCCTCCTATTTGCCAGGAGATGATGGGACCGGTGGCCATGATCTTAGTTTTTTTGATGTTGAGCTTCAGCCCATTCTTTCCACTCTCCTCTTTCACCCTCATTAAGAGGTTCCTTAATTCCTCCTCACTTTCTGCTATCAGAGTGGTATCATCTGCATATCTGAGGTTGTTGATATTTCTTCCAGCAATCTTAATTCCGGCTTGCGATTCATCCAGACCTGCCTTTCGCATGATGTACTCTGCATATATGTTAAATAGCCAAGGTGACAGTATACAGCCTTGTTGTACTCCTTTCCCAATTTTAAACCAGTCAGTTGTTCCATATCCAGTTCTGACAATTGCTGCTTGTCCCACGTATAGATTTCTTAGGAGACAGGTAAGGTGGTTAGGTACTCCCATTCCTTTAAGGACTTTCCATAGTTTGTTATGGTCCACACAGTCAATGGCTTTGGCATAGTCAATGAAGCAGAAGTAGATGTTTTTCTGGAACTCTCTGGCTTTCTCCATAATCCAGTGCATGTTGTCGATTTGATCTCTAGTTCCTCTGCCCCTTTGAAATCTAGCTTGCACTTCTGGAAGTTCTCTGTCCACATACTGCTGAAGCCTCCCTTGTAGAATTTTGAGCATAACCTTGCTAGCGTGTGAAATGAGTGCAATTGTGCAATAGTTGGAGCATTCTTTGGCGTTGCCTTTCTTTGGGATTGGGATGTAGACCGATCTTTTCCAGTCCTCTGGCCACTGCTGAGTTTTCCAAATTAGCTGGCATATCGCATGCAGTACCTTTACAGCGTCCTCTTTTAAGATTTTAAAGAGTTCAGTTGGAATGCCGTCACCTCCACTGGCCTTGTTGTTTGCAATGCTTTCTAAGGCCCACTTGACTTCACTTTCCAGGATGTCTGGCTCCAGGTCAGCAACTACACTATCTTGGTTATCAGGGACATCCAGATCTTTCTGATATAATTCCTCTGTATATTCTTGCCATCTCTTCTTGATCTCTTCTGCTTCAGTTAGGTCCCTACCATTGTCCTTTATCATATCCCTCTTTGCACGAAATGCCCCATTAATATCTCCAATTTTCTTGAACTGATCTCTGGTTTTTCCTTTTAGAACATAAGAACATAAGAAGAGCCATGCTGGATCTGGCCAAAGGCCCATCTAGTCCAGCTTCCTGTATCTCACAGCGGCCCCACCAGATGCGTTTGGGAGCGCATGAGACTAGATATCTGTCTCCTGATACCACTCCCCTGCATCTGGCCCTTGAAGTACCCTGGTTTAAAGCCTAGAGATTACACATCTCCATCATGGTTTGTAACCCGTGATGGACTTTTCCTCTAGGAATCTGTCCAATCCCCTTTTGAAGGCATCCAGGCCAGATGCCATCACCACATCCTGTGGCAGGGAGTTCCATAGACTTACAACGCGCTGGGTGAAAAAATATTTTCTTTTGTCAGTTCTTACTCTCCCAGCACTCAATTTGAGTGTATGTCCCCTAGTTCTGGTATTTTGAGAGAGGGAGAAGAGCTTCCCTCTATCCACTTTACTCATACCCTGCATTATTTTGTATGTCTCAATCATATCCCCCTCAAGCGCCTTTTTCCAGACTAAAGAGGCCCAATTGTTTTAGCCTTTCTTCATAAGGGAGGTGCCCCAGCCCAGTAATCATTTTAGTCGCTCTCTTCTGCACCTTTTCCAGTTCCACTATGTCTTTCTTGAGATGCGGTGACCAGAATTGTACACAATACTCCAGGTGGGGCCTTACTATTGTTTTGTATAACGGCATTATAATGTTGGCTGTTTTATTTTCAATCCCCTTTTTGATAATCCCTAGCATGGAATTGGCCTTCTTCACTGCTGCCACACATTGGGGAGACACCTTCATGGAGCTGTCCACCAACACACCAAGATCTCTTTCCTGATCCGTCACGGATAACTCAGAGCCCATGAGTTCATAGATGAAGTTTGGATTTTTTGCCCCAATATGCATTACTTTACATTTCGTTACATTAAAACGCATTTGCCTTTTCTGTTGTTTTCCTCTATTTCTTTGCACTGTTTGTTCAAGAAGGCCATCCTGTCTCTCCTCGCTATTCTTTGGAAGTCTGCATTCAATTTTCTGTATCTTTCCCTTTCTCCCTTGCATTTTGCGCCCCTTCTCTCCTCTGCTATTTGTAGAGCCTCGTTGGACAACCACTTTGTTTTCTTGCATTTTCTTTTCTTTGGAATAGTTTTCATTGCAGCCTCCTGTACAATATTACAAGCCTCCATCCATAGTTCTTCAGGTGTTCTGTCCACCAAATCTAGTTCCTTAAATCTATTCTTCACTTCCACTGTATATTCATAAGGGATATGACTTAGATTATACCTGACTGGCCCAGTGGTCTTCCCTACTTTCTTTATTTTAAGTTTGAATTTTGAAATAAGCTGATGATCTGAGCCACAGTCAGCACCAGGTCACGTTTTTGCTGACTGTATAGAGTTCCTCCATCTTTGGCTACAGAGAACATAATCTGATTCCAGTATTGTCCATCTGGTGATGTCCATGTGTAGAGTCGCCTTTTGTGTTGTTGGAAAAGAGTGTTTGCAATGACCAGCTTGTTCTCTTGACAAAACTCAATTAGCCTTTGCCCTGCTTCATTTGGAACTCCAAGGCTAAACTTGCCAGTTATTCCTTTATCACTTGACTCCCTACTTTAGCATTCCAAACCCTTATGATGAGAAGAACATCTTTCTTTGGTGTCAGTTCTAGAAGGAGTTGTAAATCTTCATAAAACTGGTCAATCTCAGACTCTCCAGCACCAGTATTTGGTGCGTAAACTTGGATTACTGTGATATTGAAAGGACTGCCTTCAAATTGTACCGAATATCTTTCTATCATTTTTAGGTTGTATCCCAGCACTGCTTTTCCCACTCTATTGTTGACTATGAGGGCTACTCCGTTTCTTCTATGGCAGTGTTTTTCAACCTTTTTTGGGCAAAGGCACACTTGTTTCATGAAAAAAATCACGAGGCACACCACCATTAGAAAATGTTTAAAAAATTAACTCTGTGCCTATATTGACTATATATAAAGTAATTCTCTTGAATAGGAATCAAATAAACACAAAGAAAGTATTTTATAATTACTTTATTATGAAATAGTAAGTAAACAGAAATATGAAAAAATTATAAAATACTTTATTCAGTGCGCAACCTGGGCCTGTTTGGCTGAACACAAAGCTGATATTCTTTAGCTTTTCCAACGGCACACCAGGCAACATCTCGCGGCACACTAGTGTGCCACGGAACAGTGGTTGAAAAACACTGTTCTATGGGATTCTTCCCCACAGTAGTAGATGTGATAGTCATCTGAACTGAATTCACCCATTCCTGTCCATTTAAGTTTGCTGATGCCCAATATGTTCAACATACATGAAATGTATTGTGGTCAGTGCATTTCTACCCCTTCTTTTATTTTTTAATTTCAGCAACAATGGATGAAGTGGTACCTGAGGCTTCTGAGGAGACTATAGTCATCCATTCAAAAGTTCACAGAGATACTATCCTGGCTAATTTTGAAGAGCAGAGGAAAAGGGATTTTTTGTGTGATATCACACTGATTGTAGAACATGTTCAGTTCAGAGCACACAAAGCTTTGCTTGCCGCCAGCAGTGAGTATTTTTCAATGATGTTTGGTGACGAGGGAGAGATTGGCCAGTCAGTCTACATGCTAGAAGGAATGGTGGCAGAAGCTTTTGGTGCACTCTTGGAATTTATCTACACAGGTTATCTGCAAGTGAGTGAAAAAACTGCAGAGCAGATTTTAGCTACCGCTCATCTTCTCAAAGTGAATGATTTAGTAAAGGCATACACCGATCAGCAGAAGAACTGTAGTTTGAACACTACATCATCTGCCACTCCTCTTGATGGAACTGCGGAGGCTTTGTTGGCAAAAAACCAAAACAGTGAAGATCCACCAAAGCGAAAACGTGGAAGGCCAAGAAAAGTTAAGAACACCCAGGAAGAAAAGCTGGGGGTGCCTTCTGCTGACGACATGCAACTAAGAGAGAATAATTCTGTTCAAAATAAGCAAAATTTTATAAAGAAAGATACTGTGGTGGAAGACAGAAGTGCCAATGAGCTGATTCCAGTAAATGGAGAAGCAAGAGAAGCAGAGGGCACTTGTAGTGCTGATGCTGTGGGGAGTGTGTCCGTGGAGAAGGATGAGAACTGTGATCCTCAATGCCAGAGTACACAGGCTACCCAGAGTCGTTACAGCAAGCGTAGGATACGACGGTCTATCAAGCTAAGAGATTATAAATTGACGGGTGATGAGGAGGATAGTGGGCTGAAAAAGAGAGCTGATGGGAGGAGAAAACGTCCTGGCTCAGAAGTAGCGTGCAAAGACTGTGGGAAGCTATTCAAGTATAATCATTTCTTAGCTATTCATCGAAGAAGTCATACAGGTATGTGTCCTGAAGATCGTTTTATTTCATTAAATGCCACAGTAAAAGAGTGTAAATAACCTGTTTCTGCTGCTGTATGTCTGAAGAAGTGGACATGTCCGTGAAAGGTTACATTAAAATATGAAAGTTAGTCTTTAAGGTGCCACGTGCTTTGTGTCTTTTTTTCCCTTTGATTTTTGCCTGTTTTCTGACTGTGGCACTGTTTTTCTCACAATATTTTTAGCAGTTTAAAAAAATATAATTCTTGTGTGATTCGAGAGGAAGGTGTATGTAAAATAAATCACATACGTGATAAACTGAATAAAAGTTCAGAGTAAATGAAATAGTTAAACATTTTATTATACAAATGAAATGCATCAGTTTCAGCAAAAAATGACCATTTGTATACTTTGCCATTGGAAATTGAATTGAAATTAAAAGTTAAAATTATATCAGTAGAAACTGAAATCTCCTTTTGCAATTTCTAGTAAGATTCAAACCATTTTATTGTCAACATAAGGTGCATATATTTGCTCATTACTATAAATAATTGTGTACAGTAGGACTGCTGTGTCTGTGGGATCAGTACCTGCAGTTTAACTTCTCCGTTGCCTGAAAATATTAAATAAAAAAACTCCAGAAATACTCATTTTCCAATATGTATTACTAGAACTGGCCACTAGAGAGAACCAGATATTACTCTTGATATAAGGTTTGCTCTGCATACTTCAGATTCCATGAGCTGGAGCTTGGAACCGATCCCCTGCAGATACCTCATTCTTATTGCATAGATTTCTCCTTAAGCCAAATGAGCATAGATAATATCATTGCACATTTTATCCCAATGAAGATCTAGACGTATGGGTTGACAAATGATCCTTGGATCTATAAAGTCTGCATCCAGAAACCTGTTTTTGGCAACGTGGTGTTACACTAGTTGCATAGGTTACTTAAACACATTTTGATTTTATATAAATAATCTTATTTTCTAGAATCTAATATTAATAATTGAATGCCATCAAGTACGTTCCAACTTGTGGTAACCGTGTCCAGGGTTTTCTAGGTAGAAAACACACAAAACTGATTGGCCATTCTCGTCTTCTGGGGAGCACCCTGAGACTGTGTAGCTTGCCCAAGGCCACATAGGGTGGTTCTTTCCCAAGGAACTCCCAACTTCTGGCTCTGCAGCCAAATATCTAAGCCACTGAGCCAGCCAGCCAGCTTTTCTAGAAACTGCTTGCCAAATAATTATACACCTTGTGCTATAAATCAGGAAAAGTGGGCTTAGAGAAACCACTTGTTCTCAGCCTTATGCATCCATTGTCAACACAGGCAGTTACTTCACGTCCGTTTTCTCTCTATCAGTGTTGCGCTTAGGAGCGGCACAAAAACGTTATTTCACATCCATTGCACAACTACTGAAATTTGTCTTGACCACACCCCCGGAACTGGTGCTAAGAGCAACAATACTGTACCTGGTGCTGGGGTAGGGCTTTCCCTTGTCACTCTTTGTTCCCGCTTTGTGTTCTGAGACAAGACACTGTGTAGTAATGACTGTCATGCAACAAAACATTTGTTTCTCTCAGAAAACTGTGTCTGGGTTGTTGTTGTTTTTGACTTTTCAGAAGCAAATATTGAAAAATAATTTTAAGCCCCCCCTCCCCCCCCCAAAAAAAAGGAAAAGGGAAGCTAGACAAATTCAGTGTTTGTCATGGTACAAGACCGTGAGGTAACACTTGTCACAAGACAAGTTATCACAACCATGGGAGCACTGAAACAGGGACAAAAACCACGTGATCACTACTAACGCTGTCACAGTACAAAACTAGTTGCGGAACAAAGAAGGACGTGAAGTCACCACCATAGTAATGTATATTGCATTATAGAATGTTCAGCAGAATTCAGAATATGCAGAGTGTTTTGGTATTTTGATTGCTCGTGATATTATTATTACCATGATGACTGTCTTTGTTTCTCAATCTTCTTACCAATTTTAGAAAGGGTTGGTGTTTCTCTCCTAACGCGTGCGATTTGAAGTATCTTTCTGTCCACTTGAAATGTCTATTTCACAGACCTCTTCCCTTGTTTCTAGGGGAGCGGCCATTTAAGTGCAGTGAGTGTGGCAAAGGCTTTTCCCAGAAGCACTCTCTCCAGGTCCACAAGCGAATGCATACCGGAGAACGCCCATATACCTGTACTGTTTGCAATAAGGCTTTAACAACAAAGCATTCACTCCTAGAACACATGAGCCTGCATACAGGTAAAGTCCTGATCTCTGCATCTTACATGTTAATGACTTGCTGAAGGCCAACACATCAGTATCTTGGAGTAAACCCCCCCAAACTCAGTGGGATTCACTTTCCACTAAACATGCACAGCCTTGTACCTTGAAGCTTACATCATCAAAATTTAATTCAGCTTCACATTTGTGGTATGTGTTGTATGACCCACCCTGAACGTATTTTAAGCTCTTCAGCAATATCTTTTGTGTTTCCTTGCGCTGTTTTCTGAAATCCCTTTTTATTTTTCTGTCAGGTCAGAAAGCTTTTACCTGTGACCAGTGTGGAAAATACTTCAGTCAGAAGAGGCAACTTAAAAGTCATTACAGAGTTCACACAGGTATGGTGGATTTAAGAAAGATGCTACATGTTGTTGCAACATTTTGAGATGTTTGTACCTTCTGAATTGCAAGACTAAATGTGCTTATAATTAATAATTTTGCAGTCCAGAAAACTTATCAGAGTACTTTGGAATACTTCCTGAACAATTTATAAATATTTTTGACACCTTGTCTCCCTGAGAATTACTTTTTAAAAAGATATGTATAGGAAAATGTTTCCAAACACAAGAGACTATATACTGTATCAGCTCTTCAGTATGAAACACTATATTCCATTGAGTTTTTTTACTTCGGGAATTCAACCAAAGCTGTTCTGGAACAGAGGTTTTACATAGGATGTAGATGTACAAACAACAAGCACAAATGATGTACTGTCTTTTGATAGCAAGAATATGAATTTCATTTTTTTTCTGTGTGGAAAAATAAGAACATAATAAGAGCCATGCTGGACCAGGCCAAAGGCCCATCTAGTCCAGCTTCCTGTATCTCACAGTGGCCCCACCAAATGTGTCTGGGAGCGCACAAGACTAGATATCTGTCTCCTGATACCACTCCCTGGCATATGGCCCTTTAAGTACCATGTTTTTAAGACTGGAGATTACACATCTCCCTCATGGTTTGTAACCTGTGATGGACTTTTTCTCCAGGAATCTGTCCAATCCCCTTTTGAAGGCATCCAGGCCAGATGCCATAACCACATCCTGTGGCAGGGAGTTCCATGGCCTAACAACTAAATACAAATAGTGTTCCCACATTCAGATCCAAACATCTCAGAGGAGGGAAAAACTGTCATTCATTATCTTCAAACTACTCTCACCCCCAGCCCAGCCCAACCCACCTCAGTGGGGGTGGGGTGGAGATTGGAGAATACATAAAGTGGTGTTAAATACTGGGGCCTCTTGTGTGTGTAGTGTTTCTTGTTTTTGCATTTCCATATAATGTGCAAAGTTGTTCTCTTGTCTGGAATTTTTGCAGTATCAGTGAGTTTCTCTTTTTTCTGGATGAGGGTTTCAGATTTTAATGAGGAAAGACAAATAGTATCCTTGTGTTCTACAGAGCAGTGTGTGAATTATGATCTTACGTTGTCCATCTAAGTATGTGCTGTTCAGAAACAATGAATGCTTTGTTGGGAAAGTGCAGATATTCAGATCCAAAAAAAAAAAGTGTATGAACTAGAGATGAAAAAAACACACTGTTGTTGCTCCGTGTAAGACCATGAAATCATCTCCCATTAATTGCTTTAGGCGTCTTATTAACCATATTGATTTTGCTTTCAAATATGTTAACCCTCTTCCACCCAGGAGTCAAGAGAAATTTAGATCATCACCTGGCAGGTATCCTTTGATTTGTATTACTGCCTTGAGCAGGGGGTTGGGCTGAGAAAGAAGAAAGGTCTAATCTGAAACCTTTTAATCTCCATAAGAACATTGTTGCATACTAAATTAGAGAAGGGCCCTATTCATGAAGGTGAGAATATGTACACAGCTGCTTTAACTCCATGGAATCAGGAGTGCCTCAGAGATTTAAAGTTTATTGAAAAATAAATCCATTAAGAAGTCCCGTTAAAAATAAGTATGTGTTTATACAACACTTTTAATAGTGTCTGAATGAGGTAGAGATGTGGATAGGAAATAAGATCCCATGTTACTGTTAATTTAAAATGGGCAGGTTGGTGGGAGAAGCAAAGTGACTCAAAACAGAACACTAACTGGATTTCATTGTTTTGATCAAGAAACTACAGTAGGAATATTTTTAATTTAACTAAGCTAGAAATTCTCACTACCATAAAGAGAAGAAAATTACAATATTTCGGTCACATATTGCACAATAACAAATACCATCTGCTGCAAGTTATCCTTCAAGGAAAAAATAGATGGGAAGCGTGGCTTGGGGCATAGAAGAACATTCTGTCTTAAGAATTTAAACCAATGGTTTGCAGTCAGCACAGCTTCTCTATTTAGGATAGCTTTAGATTAAAAAAAAACAGATCATGCTATTGATTGCCAGTGTTCTACGAGGACATAGCACTTGAAGAAGAATTATATTTTTAAGCCACAAAAAATGCTTTCTACTTTTTACCAAGAAAAAGGGGGGGGGCTGTTAGCTGCTCAAAACAAAATTTGCTCATCATGCAGATCTGTGCTTTCTCGATTTGGGTGCTTAAGTATTTTGCAGTACCCCTGGTTATACACTTGCCAACATTCTGGTGGACATGGAGTATTTTCATACCTTGCAATAAACTGAAAGTCCGCAGGGTCCAAAGATACCGCAGAAGTTGATTACTGTGAGGACTGCCTGGGTGAGGGTTAAACATACAGTATGTCTTTATGCTTGAATTGTGATGTTTGGATCGTCTGTTTGGATCACATGGGCAAGAAACAAATTTTAAATCAAATACATATACTGTATGTCTTTTCTTTTTGTCTAAAGGCCATTCACTGCCAGAATGTAGTCTGTGTCATCGTAAATTCATGGATGCAGCTCAGTTGAAGAAACATTTAAGAACACACACAGGTAACCTCATTGTCATCGTGCATCGATCTCTGGAACTCTGAAGCACTGGGCTTCTCCATCATAAAGGAGTCCCCCTTTTATGCTGCTTTGGTGGGCTTCTCCTGCACTTCCTTGGTAACATTAAGAGATCTAAATCACTTGTGATGGAAGTTCCAGTGCTGTTTCTTTCCAGTGAATATCGGCCTGTTGGTTTGAGGCTGCAACACAGCACTATCTTTCAGTGGTAGGTCTTTCAAGGTGGCAAGATGCAGGAGCTTCCATAACGAAGCAGAAAAGTCCTTAAGGCAAAGGAAGAGTCAGATGACTGCTGCTGCTGCTTCTCCTTCTGTGTGTTTTAATACGTATAAGATTTGATGGGGTCTTTTCCAGTAATTGTTATATTCATATAAGATTTGGAATCAATGCTATACAGCAGCCGTGTCCAAACTTCAGCCCTCCTGATGTTTTGGACCACAACTCCCAGAATTCTAAGCTTTGACTGCCAATGGCAAAGGATTTGTGGGAGTTGCGGTCTAAAACATCTGGAGGGCTGAAGTTTGGACATGCCTGCTATACAGAACGATAGCATTTTTTGCCTTTAACTACAGTGTCAGTTCTACAAAAGAATCTGCAACAATATGTTTGGAACCTGCTACCATACTTCAAGGTGCCCACTCGGAGCCCAAGGCAAAATCTAGCATGAAGCTGCTGTTTCATTATTAAGAGACCAATTGAATGTGTCCCCCTTTCAATGGTGATCTTCTCTCCTTATGTGCTAGTGTCATAGTTGCATGCCGTTGTAATAGCAAATGATTTATTTATTTATTTTGCAGGTGAAAAGCCCTTTACTTGTGAAATCTGTGGCAAGTCTTTCACAGCAAAAAGCTCTCTTCAGACTCACATCAGAATCCACAGGTATGCTGTCCTTTTAAATACAGGTACAGGCTTCAATCCGGCTTAGTCAGCACAGACTGCACAGTGGCCTTTCGCACAGACTGTTTCCAATAACGCAGGCATATTGATCATAAGTATGATCAGAAGATGGATGCGCTGAGTAACTTTGATAATGCTGCTCGCTCTCTTTCACTTCAGATGGAACAATGCATAGAGAAGGTGTTACTTGCCTTCTTGGAAAAATGTTTCTGAAGAAAAGTGACACTCAGTATCACAACTGTTACCAGACTTCAAGGATTATCTGAATTGGGGCTGTTTAACACTTTATTTGCTATACAGTAGGACCTCGGTATCTGCTGGGGATAGGTTCCAGGCCTTCCTGTAGATAATGAAAACCGTAGGTAAGACAGAACGCCTGTCCGCCCACCCCCAAACTGCTGTATCCTGACAGTAGCTTGCTTTATGGCCACTGTTTGTGACAGTAGCTTGCCTTGCAGATGCTATTTGTGACAATAGCTTGCTTTATAGCTGCTTTTTTGTGACAACAGCTTGCTTTACAGCTTGCTTTGTGGCTACTGAATTATCTAATTTTTTCCTCTGCCAACCGTGGATAACTGAATCAGTGGATAATGAATCAGTGGATACGGGGGTCCTACTGTATTTTCATCCAAAGGAACTCTGAGACTTGCCTTGTGTGAGGCAAAAGAGAGGCCATCATAACAGGAGAGTGACTTTGCCAGTCATCAAGCACTTGTAAGCTCAGTGTTAGAAGACTGGGAAGCTAAAGATGGGGAAGAAGCATGAGCAGTGCACAGAAATAAGGGATGGAGTTTTTCTCTGTGCTGATGCACTGTGGTAATGCTTTTCATTCTGGGTTTCCATCTGGATTCAGAAAAGGAAGGGGCAATTATATCGTGTTTCAAAACCACTCTCGTAACAATCCTGAGAAACCCAAGCCTACTCAACGAACGAGGCTTGGCCTCTAGCAGTCAACACACTTTACAGCCTTCATGATATTCCTGGGACAACATGTGTGGTTTTTTTAAAAATAACTCTCTTACTGTCCCCACAATTCTCCAGTTCCTAAGGCAGCACCTATGTGCAGGCTCCTAAATAACACCACAGAGCCAATGGCCAAGAACCAGCATCACTGGAGGAAGGTAGCAGAACATCCTCCTGCTTTGTCCATATTTCTTGCCCCCACCTCAGAGTTTTCCAGATTCTCAGGAGCAGATTCGGGAATGGCACTAGGAACTGCAGTGAGTAGAGGAGATCACCCTTTGTTGACTGAGCTGTTTCTGTCCATACCTAGCACCTCCATTCAGTTATAACCAATTTAAGTTTACCGTATTTTTCCAGGTATACAACACTATTTCTCCCCAAAATCATGACACTAAAAATTAAGTGGGGGGGGTCATATACACAGGCGTAAGCCTTTCCTAAGGGATGAGGTGGGGTGGGGGGAAGCCAAACTGATCTCGCTGATTCTTGTCAGTTTGGCTTCTCCTACACACACGCACGCACGCACGCACACACACACGCGCACACACACACACACACACACACACACACACACACACACACACACACACACACACACACACACACACACACTGCTGTTTCCTCTTTCCTTTTGCCCTCTGCCTTTCCAAAATGCCTATCCATTTTGGTTTGTTGTTGTTCTTGTTTTGTTGTTTTTTTGCAGAAATCCGAGTGTCTTCTTGCAGAAATCAGAGCAGGGAAAGGCACTTCTTAATGGTCTGCTCAACCCCCTTGGCTTTCACTGCAGAAAAGACTAAGATATCTTGAATATCTAAAAAAACAAATAAATAAAGCGGGCAGGCATTTTGGAAAGGCGGAGAGCAAAATGAAAGGGGAAACAGCAGGTTGTGTGTGAAGATCCGAAACATGTGTGTGTACACATGCTTGTGTGTGTATGTGTGTGTAGGAGAACCCAGACTGGAAGGGAAACCAGAGCGGGACAGGAACTTGCTCAGCTTATTTACTAGTGTCAGTTTGGGTTCTCCCCCCCCCCCATTGTTTTCCTTCCTTTCTGCCAGGATTTGTTCATTTTGTTGATTTAGAGTTCAAAAAGTGTGTATACAGCGGGGTCTTATAGACTGAAAAATACGGTAACTTGATATGCCAGCATAGGTATACATCTGCTTAATGATACTCCTTTAACACTTCAGTATGCTTTTTATTTTAACAGAGAGTGTATGAATATCATCGGACATACCGTGCAGTTATGGAATATGGACAGACGTGGGTCCTAGGGAGATTTATGGCAAAAACTACAATATAGAAAAAGCAGCAGTGTGGCATACAGCTTCAGTGCAGCCATGTTTGCCAGTGCTAATTTTTTTAAAAGAGCTGTATCCTAATTTTTTCCTAAAAAGGGTTTATCTGATGAATCCCAAAATGTCTTGTCTTGCAGAGGAGAAAAGCCGTATTCATGCAGCATTTGTGGGAAATCGTTTTCTGATTCGAGTGCCAAGAGGAGACACTGTATCTTGCACACTGGCAAAAAGCCTTTCTCGTGTTCCGAGTGCAGTGTGCAGTTTGCACGCTTAGACAATCTGAAGTCCCATTTAAAGATTCATATAAAAGAAAAACAGCTGCAGGAAGCCAGTAGCACTCCCAATGGCGGCAGCACAGAGGAAATGAGGAACGTTGTTCATCTGCAGCAGTATCCGCTCTCCACCTCTGGGGCGCAAGAGATCCAGCTGCTTGTTACCGACTCCGTGCACAATATCAATTTTGTGCCCAGCCATCACCAAGGCATCAGCGTCGTCACCACAGACGGTTCCCAAAGCGTGATGACGGACCACGCGGGCAGCCTGACCCTTCTCACTCCGCCCCCGCAGCAGCTGCAGAACTTGCTTCTTTCGGCCCCGCCGGAGCTGACGGAGCAGACGGGGAATATCAACATTGTGAGCAGCCCGATGGAGCCCGCCCAGGCCGAGCCAGTGCACGTCATCACTCTTTCCAAAGAAGCCTTGGAACACCTTCACGCCGGTTCAAGTCCGGCGGAAGTGCTTCAGATAGGAACAGGGACACCCCATCCAACCCAGCACCTGCAAGTGGCCCGAGAAGCCAGCCATCCGTTCCGCATCAGCCAAGAGACGGTCTTGCCTCCACAAATTAGCAAAGGACCCTCCCAAACGGTACATGTCTCTCAACCCCCTCAGCAAGCTTTAACTATAGACCAGTCCTTAGCGGGACACCGCATTGAGAGGCCGACTTTCTGAAACCTATGTTGATTTGGGTCTTACGGATTTATCAAGAATGAAATGAGCTCTTTCCTGGTTTCTGGGTCATGTTTCTTTTTCGGCCATCTGCCTTTGCCTCAGGTTCACACTGAGGATTGGCTATGTTGTAGCTGATTTCTTTATACAGCTTTATTAATTTAACTCGACATTGAGACTGTGGTTTCTTAACTGTTCATATTGACTTTGCCTAAATTCCAGTTAAAATGGAGATCTTATTGGGCATGATCCAGCTACAGTACTTGACACCTTAGCTCTCCTAGTGGGCTGCTTAAATCCACTGAGTTTGTGTTAATGGTGGGAAACTTTCTTGGTTAGAATGCCTTCATTTATTGGTGGGTCAGCGAGACAGTTTTGGCATTGTGCTGGGGTACCGTGCTCCCCGCAACCCTGCACAATCCCTTCCAGAGCCCACTGAGTTCATCTCGGCAGCATTGCTGAGGTCCCCCCTCCTTTTGGTGGTAGGGGACTTCAACGTGCATGCCGGGAGTGGGCTTTCAGGAGCAGCTCTGGATTTCGTGGAGTCCATGGCCTCCACGAATCTGTCTCAGCATGTTGTTTGTGCCACCCATAATGCAGGCCATACCCTGGACCTGGTATTTTCCTCCGTGCCGTCAGGCTTCGGTCTGAGGGTCGGGGACATTGTCCCCCAACCCGTGTCATGGTCAGATCACCATCTGCTGCCCTTCTCCCTGTTGATCGCCGGTCCGCCTCGTGGGGAGTCTCGGCTCCTTGTTTGGGCCCGTCCTCGAAGGCTTCTGGACCCAGCTCGGTTTCTGGAGGCCTTTGGGTACCTTCCTGACGGACTGGCTGACGACCCGGTGGAAGCCCTGGTTGAAAGGTGGCATCATGATGCTGCCTGGGCTATCGACCGGATCGCTCCCAAGCGCCTGCTTCGCTGTGGAGCTCGCTCCTCACCATGGTACATGGCTGAGCTGAAAGCAATGAAGCAAGAATGAAGATGAACATAAGAACATAAGAAGAGCCCTGCTAGATCAGGCCAAAGGCCCATCTAGTCCAGCTTCCTGTATCTCACAGCGGCCCCACCAGATGCGTTTGGGGGCGCACGAGACTAGATATCTGTCTCCTGATACCACTCCCCTGCATCTGGCCCTTGAAGTACCCTGGTTTTAAGCCTGGAGATTAAACATCTCCATCATGGTTTGTAACCTGTGATGGAGTTTTCCACCAGGAATCTGTCCAATCCCCTTTTGAAGGCATCCAGACCAGATGCCATCACCACATTCTGTGGCAGGGAGTTCCATAGACTTACAACGCGCTGGGTGAAAAAATATTTTGTCAGTTCTTACTCTCCCAGCCCTCAATTTGAGTGTATGTCCCCTAGTGCTGGTGTTTTGGGAGAGGGAGAAGAGCTTCCTTCTATCCACTTTACTCATGCCCTGCATTATTTTGTATGTCTCAATCATATCCCCCCTCAGGCACCTTTTTTCCAGACTGAAAAGGCCCAAATGTTTTAACCTTTCCTCATAAGGGAGGTGCCTCAGCCCAGTAATCATTTTAGTCGCTCTCTTCTGCACCTTTTCCAAGATGGCTTGAGAGCAGCTGGAGAAATGATCAGTCGGCAGTTAATCGGGCTGCTGTTCATGTGCTGACCAGGCGCTATGTCACTGCAATCAAGGATGCTAAGCGTGCTTATGCCTCCTTGAGGATTGGTCTGGCCTCGAACCGCCAGTCGGAGCTTTTCCGGGTGGTTTGCAACTTCACCAACCCTGGTCAGCCTAGGCCTCCTCCTAGTGATTTCACTAGTGAGCAACTTGCAGCCTCTTTTAGATCTAAATTTGAGGCCATCCGTTCTGATCTGGACTGTGGTTGCCCTAATCCCTCCTCTAGTATCCCAAGCGCCACACACACACCCCGGTCTCCTCTCTTTTTCCAGAGGAGACCTCCAGGGTTTTGGCTTATTGTCAGCCGGCGGCCTCCCCCTTTGACCCTTGCCCGTTCTGGCTTATCAAATCTGCTGGAGGGAGCATGCCAGAGTGGGCTTCAGTTATTGCCTCTGCCTCCTTCAGAGAAGGGGGCGTTCCCTTTCGTCTGAAGGGGACAGTGGTGAAGCCCACACTAAAGAAAACTGGCTTGGCATCGGACAATTTGGCCAACTACCGTGCGATTGCCATTGTTCCTTTCATGGGCAAGGTGATTGAGAGGATGGCCGCCATCTGGCTTCAGTCATTCCTGGAGGAAAATCATGTCCTGGACCCATTCCAGACTGGGTTCAGGCCTTTTCAAGGGAACAAGACCACCCTGGTCGCTCTGCAAGATGACCTTCTCAGGGAGGCTGACAGGGGTTGCTCCACCCTGTTAGTCCTCCTTGATCTGTCAGCGGCCTATGATACCATCGACCACAGTATCCTGCTGGACCGGCTTGCTGAGGTGGGGAGCGGAGGCTCCGCATTTAGCTGGCTTCAATCCTTCCTTAGTGACCAGCCCCAGCATGTGCAGCTGGGGGATGAGTTGTCACCTCCTTGGACGCTCCCCTGTGGGTTGCCCCAGGGGTCGGCAATCTCCCCCATGCTGTACAACATCTATATGACACCACTGGCGCAGGTCATTAGGGGATTTGGGGTTTGCTGTCACCAATATGCAGATGACATGCAGCTCTATCTCTCCTTTTCCACCTCTGCAGTGGAGGCAGTATGCTCCCTTGATCTGTGCCTGGAGGCGGTCATGGAATGGACCAGGACCAACTGGCTTAAGCTCAACCTGGATAAGACTGAGGTTCTGTTCATTGGGGCATCCTCTACCAGGTACAGTGGCCCTCTCCCCAATCTGGGGGGTACTACCCTCTGGCTTGCGGACAGGGCCAGGAATCTGGGAGTGGTCTTGGACCCAGCCGTATCCCTGGAAGCCCAGGTGATGGCCGTCTCCAGGACCGCCTTTTTCCATCTGCGTCAGATCACCCAGATCCGTATGTACCTGGATGAGTCCTCCCTGAGAACAGTTGTGCAGGCCCTCGTGATCTCGAGGATAGATTACTGCAACGCTCTCTATGTGGGGCTGCCCTTGACTCTTGTCCGGAGACTCCAACAGGTACAGAACGCAGCGGCCAGACTGGTGATGGGTGCACGTAAATTTGACCGTATCACCCCAGTTCTGGCTTGCTTGCACTGGTTGCCCATTGCTCTCCAGATAAGGTTCAAGGTCCTGGTTTTGATTTACAAAACCCTCCATGGCTTGGGACCTGAATACCTGTCAGAGCATATGACCCAAAGATCAACTGAGGCCCAGCCCACTAGAATGTCGTGGGCGCTCTCACTCTGGGTGACCACGGCCAGGGAGGCATGTAAATCGATTACCCGCAATCGTGCCTTCTCTGTGGCTGGCCCCTCGTTGTGGAACCACCTTCCGAGTGAGCTGTGTCTTGCACAAACCCTGTCCGCCTTCAAAAGAGCTGTTAAAACCTTGCTCTTTCGGGAGGCATTCGGCAACCATTAATTTTTTTTAAAATTCTTATTATTTTTCCCCTCCCTTCTTCTAAGCTGCTGTCTTGCCCGAGACTCTGTATTCTTTTGTCCTGTTTTTTTTATTCTTTTTTTTTTGGTAGTGATTGATGTCATGGGATCATTCTTATCCCTTTTGTTAACCATCTGGAGTTCTTTCGGGAAGACGGGGGTAAATAAATAAATAAATCAATAAATAAATAAATTTGGATTTTAAGCCGTTTTCTTTCAATTTGCAGCTTTGGCTTGTAGCAAAAAGCACATGTGTAATTATGAAGGGGGGGAAATAAAGTCAGTTTTCTGAACATACCTGTATAGACCATCCTGGAAAATTCCAGGATTTATTTTCAAAAAGTTTAAATTTATTTCTGTTTTATGTTAAGCTTTATTCACACGCATCTTGATGATCCAGGTCCAACTGCACATAGGCTTGACTCAGCTGTAACAGTTAGTAATTGTAACTGAGTGTTCCTTCTCCCCTTGTGTTTAAGTTTATTAAACTTTGGTCCCCTGGTATGCCAGATTTCAAAAAAAAAAAAAAAAACCCTCTCACTACAGTTCCAGTTGGCAAGATGGGATCAAACCAGAGGATGAAGGGTGACACTACAAAGTTCATTCTGACTGATGAACGATTAAACCAAGATTATTGCACCTAAAATGTGCCACCATTGAGCACCAGTTACTGTATGTACACATCAGAGTTTAAGGCCTTCTGAAAGCTGTATAGTGCTGATAGCCATCCGTTTACAGCTATTTATTTATTTTATTTATTTATTTTTACAACTTATATGCCACCCACTACCCAAAGGTCTCTGGGTGGCATACAATCAAAGAATTAAAACAGTTAAAACATCAAATATCAATAAATAATTAAAACAATAATAAAAACCTTACACTAAAATCATTACACTAAAATTGCCATAAGAGGACCCACAGTCTATGTTGTATCAATTAAAAAAACTTTTGATGCCCATTTTCCCCTCTATTTGTGTTCCAAAACTTTCATGTTCATTTGCCAGTTTTTCTCCAGGTTGAAAGTAGATCAGCTTCAGATGAACATACAGTTCAAAGCAGTTGTCTCGACCAGTGACAAGTATCGGAGGTGCATGTGCTGGGGATGAAGCCTTGCAAGCTACCTCAGTGTCATTGTGTTAAATCACGAGAGAATGCAGCGCGGACCGGTGTTAAAGGGGAGTGGTGGGAATTTACACAAGGAGAATGGGGCATAGAGTATCTAATCTTGCAATCTGCTACTCATTCTCTCAGCAAGAATTAAGGATCAATATTATAAGATATCCCCGTCTGCGCTGACTCAGTGGGAACCAAAATATTTCACCTGCAACTACTGCATCAATTGTCTCTTTTTTCTTTTGTCTGTTCCTGTTCCTACCCAGAACACTCAGATGTACTATGGATCTGGAGCTACTGCACATACATAGTCAGTGGAAGATGTGTTCTGTACGCACTCTTTGCACACAGCTGTTCCTTCAAAGGAAGGAAAAGTAGAACCCTTTGTGGATGCATGTATATCTATGTGTCTGTTTACTGGAACTTTCCAGTTTGTTAAGATATGTTCATGATGGAGTCAACATGGGTCACAGTGGGTCAGCAACATCATGTAGAAGTAGTCTTCCCCATTCCATAGCAACTGTCTGAAAATGCCCAACGTTCATGTTCCTTATCTGAACACTCGAGCTAATGCACTTAATGCAAATATGATTTCATGTTATTTTTAGTATAAACTAGTAAGACTCCTTTGTTTTTAATTGATCCTGGCAAAGTAGTCATAACCAAATGTAAACTTTTTGTGCCTTAACGTTTAATACCCTACATGGGAATAAACATCAACTTGGCAAAGCAACAATTATCCTTGAATGCTTAAGTACTAGAAATAAACATAAAGCATGTTTAAAACTATAAAACATCTACCATTTTTCCTTCAGGAACATGATGCTGTTTTATTCTAAATGATATTTAGCTGAATTGCAAGATCCATCAAAATACAGTACAATGAAAGGTAGCCAGTAGCTCACCTGGTTTCATAAAAGCTGTAGAACTGTTTATTTGTTAATAGAGAAATGGGCTGCTTTATATACAACTCCATACAGCACTTAAAACACTCTCTGGGCTGTTTACAATTTAATTATGTAGGCTACACATTGTCATCCCCAGCGAGATTAATGATACTGTAATTTCTTTCAGAACAGGAACTTTGCTTAAAAGATATGCAAAGAGGAGGACACTTTAAAATGGAAAATAATGCAACCTGGAGGCATAACTAGTTAGAAATCAGTCATTCTTCTGAATCAATAAAATCTGCTGTAACTAAGAAGGACTTGCAAGGTTAAATTACTAGGTTAAGAAAAAAAGACACACTTGCCTCAGTGAAAGCTAAAAAGTCATTGTTTCTGGGTGAGATGTTTTCTCAAATAAAACACAGTAAAAAAATTTCCTTGTAGAGGTTTTTTTGGTACGTGACTTCTCTGAATGCTAACTGCACTTTCTATTTAATAGCTAATCTGTACGGATTTAGTTTGCATCCCGTGCATCATTTTTTGTTTGTTTCTTGTCACTGTTACTGCTAGTGCTCCTTCAGTAAGAATTGTACAAGCCATGTGTTCTACAGTCTTTGTGTAAAATGAAAGGTAAGTGGAGGGAGTTGCTGGAGAAGTTTGAGGCCAGGCTGACCTTGGCCACAGAATAAAGAACAGACGCAGACAGGTACCTTTTCTCGCCAGCGGAGAAGGCACGCACGCACAAAACTGTGTTGCTCTCAGATGGCTTTTCATTCTTTTATTGTTTACTAGCAAGACACTGGAGCACTTACAGAAACAATAGCTCAGATAGGGGACAGGCGCCCTTTAGCCTTCTGGCCCTGCTTCTGAGCAAAAGGTCAGGAGAAACAGAAGGTCAATTCCCTTCCAGGTATGCAACGTGGCACCAGGAGCGTGTGCGCAATCACTGTAGACCAGTGATGGCGAACCTTCGGCACTCCAGATGTTTTGGACCACAACTCCCACAGTCCTTTGTCACTGGCAGCCTATGCTTGGAATTCTGGGAGTTGTGGTCCAAAACATCTGGAGTGCCGAAGGTTCGCCACCACTGCTGTAGTCCCTTCGGAACGCATCCTTCAAAGGAAGGTTCCCCACAGGTAGAGTATTAGTATTTCGAAAAATATTATGAGACTTAGATCTGACTTTCAGAGTGACCATAACAAGGCTTTCAAGACAAAAAGAAAATATTTTGTCTTGAAAGACAAAAGAAAATATTTTTTCACCCAGCGCGTTGTTAGTCTGTGGAACTCCCTGCCACAGGATGTGGTGATGGCATCTAGCCTGGATGCCTTCAAAAGGGGATTGGACAGATTCCTGTAGGAAAATCCATCACAGGTTACAAACTATGATGGAGATGTGTAATCTCCAGGTTTAAAACCAGGGTACTTCAAGGGCCAGATGCAGGGGAGTGGTATCAGGAGACAGATATCTAGTCTCGTGCGCTCCCAGACGCATCTAGTGGGGCCACTGTGAGATACAGGAAGCTGGACTAGATGGTCCGTTGGCCTGATCCAGCATGGCTCTTCTTATGTTCTTATGTTCTTAAGGCAAGTGGAACATTTAAGGAGTGGCTTAACTAGTTCCAGATCCCAATACATTTTCATGCTGGGTGTGGATTTGAACCCAGGCCTCCTTGAGCCCTAGTCTGTTACTCTATCCACTCTACCAGCTTAAGGCTTGTTCCAGAGTAATTATTAGTTCCTTTTTCATGCATTAACTGAATACAATGTTTATGGCAGTTGAACAGCCACAAAATGTCCCAAGTGTTACAGCTGTATTTTCTTTTTTCTGTTTACTGATACTGTACATACTGATACTGTACATACTATATAGTTTCTTTATGCTCAGAGTAACTGAAAGATGGTGATTTTCAATTAATTTTCTTTCCTACACTGTACATGACCCAAAAGCAGGGCTGGACATCAGCCCATGAGCTATAACCCAGCCTGTCTAGTAGTAAGATACGATGGGGATAGTAATTCAGTGTTTGGAAGGCCAGAGAGATGCCACTCCTGCCTTGATGTCAGTATGTACATTAACACTAGATGCATTACTTTGTGAGGTAGAACTTAAAGAGCTTCAATGTGCTTGTCAATTACACTAATTCTACCTTCTTGACAAAAACATGCGGCAGAGTGGTGAAGCAAAATAAAATAAAAAATTAACTGAAAGCACCCATAAACATTTTATTTATTTATTTATTTATTTATTTTAGAGTATTTTTACCCTACCTTTCTAATTGGAAAAGGACCCAGGGTGGCTTATGAGGGATAATACACAGTCCAGTACAATTAAGACATGTTCAAGTATTTGAGAACAAGGAATTGAGGGACATCTTACAGCATTAATAGACAATATTACATTAAAGCAACACATTTATAAGTAGTCATAAACACAAAGTCTATGTGAACCCATAAATTCATATAAAATATACATGGTAGTTCATCATTGTATAACTAAGGGCCTTTTTACACGACCCCTAGATCCGCTGGCCACTTAAATTCGGACAAGAGATCTTAGGGGTTCGTCGCTCTTCCTCTGTCCCCACCCCCTCCGCACTTCCTGGTTGCTGGCTGTGTGAGGGAGGGAGAAAAAAAGAAAGAAAAGAATGCCGGTTTACCTCCGTTTTGTTCCCGGCAGCATTCAGATCTCTTAAAGGGGCGGGGTGCAAAAAAAGAACAAACAGAAGCCAGGAGAGCCCCGCACTCACTATCCTTACACCGGATCAAATAATTTTCACCTCCAAAGAGCAGGTACCTGAAAGCTGCGCTGGGACGCGCTAAAGTGGGCGGGGTCGCACTTAATTTCCTGTTAACTCCAGAGCTGGTGGGTAAACATTTTTAATCTCCGGAGCTGGGAGCCATTTGCCCCGGAGTTTAGGGGTCGTGTATAAACGCCCTAAGAAGTGCTTAGTTTTAGAAGGCACTGTTGTATAATTTAGCCTTAACTTCTTTACTGACCAAGCCATGACCCTGAGGTACACTCCATTTCTATCAATGGTGTTAGCCCATGGATTATGGCAAAGATTAAAATTTAAGCACAACAGAGCCAGCTGCAATAAATCAGAGTACAATCTGGCTCTTGATAAGCTCCCTGTCTACTGTTCTCAAAGCACACAGTGGGCCTTTTTACACGACCCCTAAGATCCGCTGGCCACTTAAATTCGGACCAGAGATCTTAGGGGTTGGTCGCTCTTCCTCTGTTCCCACCCCCCTCCGCACTTCCTGGTTGCTGGCTGCCTGAGGGAGGGAGAAAAAAGAAAGAAAAGAATGCCGGTTTACCTCCATTTTGTTCCCGGCAGCATTCAGATCTCTTAAAGGGGCGGGGCGCAAAAAAAGAACAAACAGAAGCCAGGAGAGCCCCACACTCACTATCCTTACACCGGATCAAATATTTGTCACATCCAAAAAGCAGGTACAAGAAAAGTGCAGTTTGGTCGCGCTAAGTGGGTGGGGTCGCACTTAATTGTCTGCAAAGTCCAGAGCTGGTGGGTTAAACATTGTTAAGGTCCGGACCTTGCAGCCATTTGCGGCGGAGCTTAGGGGTCGTGTATAAACGCCCAGTGTTATCTGCAGTATGTTTTCATGTGAATAGTTTACAATGCTTATTTAAATAAACACAACTTGTGTTTGGCACAGCTTTGTCCATAGGTAGCAATGCAAATAATAATTCCAGTGCACTGCAGGAGCTATTTGAGTAAAAGGCACCTAGGCCAAACTCGGCTGACTCCTTTGCTTATGCGGTCAAACCTCGTTGCACTGCTTACTACTTGAACAGGATCTTAAATTTAATCCTGCATCTGTCTTCAAAAGATGTCAGTTCTCCTCGGTCTTAATTTGCCTATCTTGCTACTGATTACACTCTGCCTACCTTTTAATTTGTGGGTGATTAACTTATATGAGGATGCTCAGCCGGCTGAAATCATTCTCCGCATAAATAAAATTACATTAACCACTTTCACAGCTTAGAATTTCTGGTGATATCACAAACTCTCATCCCAGCTGCGAAGAGATGAAAAGTGGAAATAAAAGCTGGAAACCCTGCCTGCCCCTGTCAGATGCATGCTTACAATTGGTGGTTTGGCCTCTTGTAAAGAACCAATCCTAGACTGGAACTCCCAGTCAGATGGATTGGTGGCATCTGATTGGAGTTGCCGTGGAGAAGGCAATTGTTTGCAATCCTCTTCCTGGTTATTTGGGGGGGGGGGGTGGAATAAGGGAAGGCGCTGCAAGGCAAGGAGGAAAGGCAGCCACTCTCCTGTGAACAATGTGGGCTAAGAATGCCGTGGCGCCAGTGGGTCTACAAGAGCTGGAAGTTGTGGGGCTTCTCACCGAACCTGCGTTTCATATGGCAGCCTATGCAGCTGAGGTAACACATTTCTACCAAAGTAGCATTAGGAACCATGGACTTGTATCAACCATCTGTCTCTCGCCACCACCCATCCTGTTTATATTAACTACATGCAGCTTGCTAATAGAAACGTCTTGCTGCAGGCTGAAGAGGAAACAAACAGTGCCTGAGTATCTATGTGGGTTAGACTAATTATTTTAATGATTTATTTTAAAACCTGCCAAGCAAAAAAGTAAATCTGGAATTAAATTGGCATTTGTCATCAAGATTCTATATGCAGCTTATTGTTTCATCTTCTGCGATTGTAACATTTTCTTTTTATACTATGCACCTACCTATTATCCTGCAGTAGTTTACAGTATCTAAACAACTGGAGTCAAAAGTATGTTCCAGGGCACCCTACGAGATTCCCAGCGGCATAACGTTACTGAACCCATTCCCAAACTCAATATTACCATTAATTGCCAGTCATTTAACAGAGGGGCATGGTGGCTCAGCAGGCTAGAGCACTGAAGATTGTCGGCTGCAAAGTTGGCAGCTCAGTGGTTCGAATCCTGGGTGCCACGAAGCGTAGTGAGCTCCCGCTGTTAACCCCAGCTCCTGCCAACCTAGCAATTCAAAAGCATGTAAATGCAAGTAGATAAATAGGTACTGCCGTAAAAAGCGGGAAGGCAAAACTGTTTCCTTGCAGCCATGCTGGCCACATGGCCACAGACTTGCACAACACCGGCTCTTCGGCTTGAATAAGGAGATGAGCACCACCCCTAGAGTCGGACACAACTAGCACGCCGGTGCGGGGGGGAGCCTAACAGTTCAGCAGTTCAAATGTATGGCTGCAGGAGCTGTGGTTCTACTAGGAAGCATGGGGAGAATTCAATCCTAGAAAGTAATGATGTTTCTTGCAACATTTGATCAAGGTGGGTGGGGGGTAGGAGTAACAACAGTACTATTTTTACTTTACATGAGTGTTTAGCTGCAGTAATGAACTGGATGAGGAGGAACGAATTGAAATTAAACCTGGACAAGACCGAGGTGCTGCTGGTCAGTCAAAAGGGAGAACAAAGGATAGGAATGCAACCTGTACTAGATGGGGTCACCCTCCAATTGAAAAAAGAGGTGCACAGCTTGGCGGTGTTCCTGGACTCATCCTTGAGCCTGGATGTCCAGGACACAGTGGTGGCCAGGAGCACATTTGAACAATTAAAGCTAGTATGCCAGTTATGCCCATTCCTGGAGAAACCTGCTTTGGCCACGGTATGGCCTAGTTATGTCCTGGCTGGACTACTGTAATGCGCTCTATGTGGGATTACCGATGAAAAGTCTCAGGAAATTTAAGTGGGTCCAAAATGCAGCAGCCAGATTGCTGACTGGAGTGGGTTACAGAGATCACATTACACCCCTATTAAAGCAGCTCCATTGGCTGCCAAACAGCTATCAGGCACAATTCAAAGCCTTTGCACAAGGAATCCCCCTGCCTTTTTACACCCTCTTAGACATGCAGAAGTTTCAGTCAAAACCTGGCCATGCCATTGGTGGAATTGTTCAAAAAAATTGCATGGTCCCATCCCATCCCATTGGGCAGGTCTAAAAAAATAAAAATAAAATAAAATAAAATAAAATCAATGCAGACATTTTATTGCAAGAAAAACCCACTGCTGCTACTATTAAAATTCAGGAATTAGAATAAATAAATTTCAACGTGTTTGTGTTGTGCTTTGGTGTGTTTTTGGACCACGATTTAAAAAGAAAAATTGCGGTAGCCATTTTGGATTCCCCCCCACCGCATGGCATGGCGAGACGACGAGGATGATGCCCCCCCCAGCCTGGTGCCAGCAGCCCAGGACAGGAGAGGAGGGAAACAAAGGCCGGGGACCCCCCCCAAAAAAAACACCCCTCTGTTAGGTGGCAAAGCCTCAGGCAGGCATATTTTCGCCTGCTTTTTCGGCCGGGATTTTTTAAAACTTTTTTTCTACTTCTTCTGTGCTTCATTTGGCAACTGGCATTGCGTGATGCCACTAACAGTAACAGAAAACCCAACCGAATTTTTCTTTTTTCGGTTTGGGTCTGGCTGGCCTGACTAAATTACCGTTTGTCGTTCCGTTCCGTAACGGAAACAGAGAACGGAAACGGAAACGGTAATTTAGTCATTCCGTGCCCATGTCTACTTTGTATAAATAACAGTGCAAAGGACAGCCTGCAGGGAAGCAATTAACCAGTCACACAACTGCTCTTCCATTCCACATTTTCTTTGCAGCATTCTTTTTTAAAAAGTAACATTAGTATGCTATTTTTGAAATGTAACGGACAATATGATAGATTGATAGATTGATAGATAGATAGGAACATAAGAACATAAGAAGAGCCATGCTGGATCAGTCCAGCTTCCTGTATCTCACAGTGGCCCCACCAGATGCGTCTGGGAGCGCACGAGACTAGATATCTGTCTCCTGATACCACTCCCCTGCATCTGGTCCTTGAGGTACCCCGGTTTTAAGCTTGGAGATGATACATCTCCCTCATGGTTTGTAACCTGTGATGGACTTTTCCTCCAGGAATCGGTCCAATCCCCTTTAAAGGCATCCAGGCCAGATGCCATCACCACATCCTGTGGCAGGGAGTTCCACAGACCAACAACGTGCTGGGTGAAAAAATATTTTCTTTTGTCTGTTCTTACTCTCCCAGCCCTCAATTTGAGTGGATGTCCCCTAGTTCTGGTATTTTGTGAGAGGGAGTAGAGCTTCCCTCTATCTACTTTAATCATGCCCTGCATTATTTTGTACGTTTCAATCATATTCCCCCCTCAGGCGCCTTTTTTTCCAGACTAAAGAGCCTCAAATGTTTTAGCCTTTCCTCATACGGATAGATAGATAGATAGATAGATAGATAGATAGATAGATAGATAGATAGATAGATAGATAGATAGATAGATAGATAGATAGATAGATAGATAGATAGAATTCCCTTTTCCCTGTACACCCCACCCCACCCCACCCAGATAGAAACAATATTTTATTTATATGGTCATTCATGAGTTGAGCAGATTTGTTCACCAGCCATTCCATGACTTGAAACTGTAAATCTTAAATCTGTGTCCTGGCAGAAAGTGAGTATGTAAGATGGATAGACAGGGCAGCAGGCCTGATATTGAAACTATCAAGATTATGAGTACATTCCAGATGAGGACTATGACTGAGAACAAGCACTATGACTGCTTAGTGAGTTCATGGCTATGAGGAGAGGGATTATCTGATTTAACCGTTTGTGATCTTCACCACTGTTGTTCTGCTACTTTAGCTGTATTCAGTGGTTTTGCTGTTATACAAAAAACAGGGAAAGTATTGACACTCTTTTATTTTAATCATGATGCAACACCCCAGCCCCTTCAGCCTAAGTATGGTTTGGCCCAGATTTAACTCCATGGGAATAGAGTTGCATGAATCAGCCCCAGGTAAATTATACCAATGCAGAGTTATAATGTGTCAATCATCACCAATTATATGTGCACCTTTGAGTCCCCACACACAATGTAGAAATGGCTATGCAGTTTGTTTTTTAACAGTTTCATTTTCTAAACTTGAATATCTAGGCTTTAAGGAGGAAATTTCCAACCAAGATAGCAGAGCCTAAAGTAATTCCTCTCTTACAATTTGCATGGGATGAGTATCTACACGAGAAAAAAAAGGTATGCTATACTTGCATAATTCCACAGGGGAGTGGATTGATCTGAATTAGTGAAATATTGGGCTCTTCTGATCCTGTTATCATAGTAGGTTGTATCTAGAAGAGGCCCATTTGAACTTGCAGAGATAGTGAATTGCTAAATCCCCACTGATTCAATGGGCCATTTCTATAGCAACTCACTAAACAGTAGATTTTCTACCTTGTTCTTACAGACATTCCAGACCAAAAATTTTCCAGATTTTGTTCATAAAAGCTTTTCAGGACATGGGACTTCAATTTGCATTCCACTGAGTACAGATAAACACTTGAAAGCACAAATTATTTAGAAAATGTGGTAGTGGTGGTGGTGGCATTAGACAATTTCTATACCATTTTCCACATGTAACCAATATTAGAATGGCCATTGTTCTAATTTTAAACCTATGGGATATATACCTCCTGCATGTTTCAAACTGTTAATGTGCCAGTCATTTAAAATATCTCTTGAACATCTCTGTCCATTTTTCTCCCTTTCTTCTACTTTGTACATTTATAATAATTGGACAAACAAACACAAATCAGAAGGCAGGTCATTCTGCCTGAAACCCCTATTATCAAACATGTGCAAGGCAGGTTTTTTGGACTATGAATCTCCGTGAATTCAGTGGCATTTACCCTCTAATAAGGTGTGTATTACTGCAGATTGCTCAAATACTCCAGTCTTGTCCCTGAGATAGCAAGCTCATTTGTTCCTAAAGAGCTCTAAATTGCTAGTTCACTGGGCAAGCATGAAGAAGTCATTTTTCCTTGCAATCCAGGGTAAATTATTCACCAATTGTGAGGTCTGCTATCTTCCCAAAAGGTCAGAAATTCGAGTGCTGATCATGGGCGGCATTCAGGAGCCAGGGCAGGCTGCACCAGCTGTTCCTAACAAAGAAGCCATATGACATTATAACCTGCCCTTGTTTTTCTATTGTGATAGGACCACACTGCTTTGTTTACACATCTGTCAGAGTAGGTGACACCTTTTATTGGAGCTCTAGAAATCAAACTGCAAGCTTTCTTTATGGATAAAAATTATGCAGAAAATAACAAGCTTTGTTGGTCTTCTGGGTATTTCCTAGCCAGTAACACACACATGCAGCAGAAACAGACCTCACAGGTAGCCTCTGCTTAGATCTGAAAGTACTATTAGTGGTGTTTTCAAGATCATCTTCAGGCTTTCCTGTTTGAGCTGTTTCCTGAATCATCCAAGGAAATTTGTGCTTAAGAAGACTTGCCACAAACCAAAGCAACCTAATTTGCAAACAAGGTGAGGAAAATGCACCCAGTCCACAGCCAAAGAATTGCTGCTTCTATTTCAGGATGTCACCACCACCACAGAACTGGAAGGGACTTTATGGATCAGATACTGTACCTAAACTACTTATCTATCTATTGTTGTAAACCGCCTGGAGTTTCTCCAGGAAGACGGGCGGTATATAAGCTCTAAAAAAATAAAAATAAAAAATAAATGTCTTGTTTTCCCCACCCCACTTCACCACTGGAAAATATGCATCCTGAATGCCCTGCTTTCCTGTTAAACCTATCCTAATGATCTGTAAACATTGCCACTGTGCCTTCTGATCACAGGAACTGAGAGGGGAGACCTGGGAGTATCCTTCCAATGTGATGTGTTTTGTGGATGGGCAGCTCCTCGGAGATGAAAAAATGATGCTCAAGTGGGCCTATGATGTCTGGGATTATAAAGACTTTAAACCCACAGCACTCTATGAAGCCATTACACAGGATTATCTCACCAAGTACATGAGAAACAAAAAAGTAAGTGCTTGCAAAAAGACCTAAACACACCTTCTTTTTAAAAATATGCTTTATTCTTTTCTGTATAACAAGAAAAAAAAGAAACAGTACTTAATAGACATCATGTTACATGGGTCCCAGTCATGTCATAATCATATTGCAGTAAATTTAGGCCTTATTCTTTGTTTCTCTTCTCTAACCATTGATAGAACAGATTCCATGTTCAATAGCACAGTGAGTCCTCTTTTCCTTTAATTTTCATTGTTAGTCTGCTCATTTCTGCTCATTCCAAAATCTTCTTTATTATTCCTTCATCCATCGATGTTTCTTCCTTTTTCCAATGTTGTGCCATACAATCCTCACTGCTGTCAAAATGTGTAGCATTAGACAAAATTCTCTGGTACAATACCTAGTAAAAACAATTCTGGTTTAAAGTCTATCTCCTTTTTTAACATTTTAACAAGCCACGTATGGATTTTAATCCAAAACTTTTCAGCTTTATCATAGGTCCACCAAACATGATAATGTCTCCATCCCCCCCTCAACCTTTCCAGCATTTATTAGTCATATTTGAAAACCTGAACTAAACACACCTTCCACAGCATGATAGTACTGTTTTGTGCTTTTTTGAAATGTGTCTTCATATTCAGAGTCTCACTGATCACCGTACGTGAACTGGATTCAGCTTGTTCATGAGTCTCGTGACTCTGTGTGATGTATTTGTGCTAGTTTTACATGGTCAGTTAAGAAGAAGACGATGAATGTACTGCAAATCTCCACAAACAAATACCACAATCTCTCCCCGCACGCATTTTCAGGTTGCTTTAGCCATAGCCTACTTCAAATTCTGCTTTGGAGGTTACCGCCCCAATCCAATGTGTTACCTGGTTCAGACCGTTCAGTGAACTATTGTAAGAAATTAGAAACAAAAATGGGACAGGGAGGAAGGAAGAGTGCAAGGCTGCTGCATATGTCCAATCTTGCAGATCATGGCTTACTGTACTGTGGGGTATTTAGACCACAGTGCATGGTTTGTCCTGCTTGCAATAACAGCCAGTTAATGTCCAGGACACTTTCTTATCATGTTTGCCACTCAGTGAAGTAGCATAGAAGTGTGCTAACTATGCCACGGTTCATTGCATTGTTGGAATGCTCATGATACACAGAGCATGAAACAATGAACAGAGATGTAATATTTTCCAAGTTCTCAGCAGTAACCTGTTGCTGCCAACCAGGTCTGGGATGGGAGGCAGCCTGGTTAGCCTACACATGCCACGCTGAAATCCCCGAAGGAAAGCCAAAGATGCAATAAATCCTCTTCAAGTTATAATTGGCTAAATGGCAAGGAAAATAAATGCTGTGCTCTGCACAGTGAGAGACACCTTGAACTGTAAGTCAACTTAAGTTTTCATCTCAACTTTTGGGACAAAACGACATTGTGTTAGATCTCTGGAAGAAGGCTTATGCCCCAGTGATTAAGACTTGTGCCGTGATCTCACACTGATTAATTTCTATAGTCTGTGGAAATATTTTGACAATGCATTTAGCTATACAGTATTACAATGGGCACATAGTGGCTGAGATCCTGTTGCTTAGTATAGTCAAGTCACAACTAGAGTAGGCCCACTGAATCCCTAGAATTTACGGAGGAAATAACTCCAGTCTCTACAGATGCAATGGACCTGCTCTAGTTGCAATTTACTATGTGAAGCAATAGGCTTCCAGCCATAAACCTAAACAAGAAAAGCTTTATTTTAATAATCCAAGGGGGAAGACTATTATTTAAAATGTAAGTCTATGTTACCATTGTCCTGTCCTGCTTGTATTAGACTACTCAGTTTCTTCAACTCTGCTGCCAAACAGCACCAACAGTCTTTTCAGGAGCAATGTGACTACACAAAACTCCCTGTGTACAGATGAGCTTTCAACAGTCTTTTAACACATTTAGTTCTGGTGATCAGAGCTCTTAACTTGGAGGACTTTTGGTTTACATCAACAGCATATGACGTTCTTTAAGAAGCCTATTTATTTCTTTAAACTTTTTTAAATATGTAGGCACCTTGGGAACAGGGCTTGGTACACTGCTGCTCCAGAGAGCCTGGATCTTATCAGGAATTAATAACAGGCTGGCTGGGTGCCTCCAAGACAAGCAGGCAGGATTTTGCCCAAATTATACAATCACAGAGAAGCAAAAGTGAAGGAAGTGGCTATTTCAAATGTACTTTCAACCCATGAAAGATGGCAAACGGGGCCCAAATGGTTTGAAGAGCCAACGGGCAGAATGGAAATTTAATAAATGTATTAATTATTTACATATCAGCATCTTATTTGTCATGCAGTTCTCTGGCAGATTTTTTTAATAAGAGTTTTTTCCTGACAGAATTGCATTTTCAGACAAAAGTAAAACCCTCAGAGTCACAGAAATGCAGAATGAGCTCCTTTCTTTCTGACTAGAAGTCAATGTTTTTGTCTTTCCAAGTAAGGCAGTTATTTCACATCCTACCTTGTTCCGTGATTACGTTTGTACCGGGACAGCGTTGTTTGCGGTCGAGTGGTTTTGTCCCTGTTCAGTCCCTGTTTCCGTTTACTCACGGACGTGATTACTTGTCTCGTGACAACTGTTACTTCATGGTCTTGTTCCGTGACAAATTCTGAATTTGTCTTGCTTTCTTAAACCTTTTTTTTAATATCATAAATCAGGGCTGTCCAACTTTGAACAGGCTGAGGTCTACTTTTTTCTGGCCCAAAGTGCCTGAGGGCAACTACACTAATACCTCTACTTACGAATTTTATCCATTCCAAGCACATGCTCGTAAGTTTAAAAAAAAAATGTAAGTAGAGCAGCGGTTTCCCATAGGAATCCATTGAGATCCGTTCCGTCCAGAATGGATTAACTTAACAGTTTTTCAATGCATTCCTATGGGAAGGCTGACCATGCACACACTTCCCTTGCACCCACTCGATCATCTGGCCAGTGGGGGGAACAGGGGACCACGCCATGGCCCTTGAACTGCCCAGTTCAGCTGAGACAGTGGGCGGGCAGACCCAGATCTTTGCTGGGGCAATGCTGGTCCTTTGGATGGGGAAGGGAGGGGTGGAGAATTTATCCCCTCACCTTTTTTATTGGTGGCCAGCAGGCTATTTTTGAACCCTTCGCAGGCTACCAGTAGCCCGCGGGCTACCTGTTGGGCAGGTCTGTCGTAAATAAAACTTTTTCAATATTTCGATTTACTGGTCTTCCGGGATTTACACATCAATGCTACAGAATTTTCAGTACTTTCTTAAATAAACATTTGCACTGCACGGTGTTTCCCACAGGGAAACTAATGTTGAATGCCACTACAGCCGCTGACCACTAGGTGGACACTTGTTGCGTGACAGTTGTTACCACATGGTCCCTTGTCTCAGAACAAGATCCGGGAACAAACCGTGACAAGAGAATTCCCAAGCCCAGGGGCAGGTACGGCTTGTCACTTTCTGTTCGCGGTTCCAGGGGCGTGGGCGAGACAACTTTTTGCTGTCATGCTATGGAAGTGAAGTAAGTTTTTTTGTACCGGTCCCAAGCGGGACAGCAAGGAGGGATGCACAGGACGTGAAATAACTGCCTAAGACTAATGGTCAGGAGGGAGGCAGCATTATCTAGATATTTAGTGTGCTGTATTCTACGTTGATCTCTGGACTTGTTTTATTTTGGCAGCATGTGTTTGTGTTCTTGGAGATAGCTATTCAAGAGGTGACTATTGGAAAATTACTCTTTGAGGTAAGTTGAATAAGAAGGCATTAGATGCAGAAATGCTTCTAAGGTCGCTTTATCTGTGAAAGGGTCAAGATCCTTTTTCAACATAGAATGGTTGCTCTTTCTCACTTCCATGCACATTTGATGGATCCTTGGAGAAGAGCATCATCACATGTATGTTGGATCCTTGTCTTTCTGGCTCATAGAAGCAGCCATGGGGATTGGCCGAGTGGGTGAAGGTGAATACCTCACTACATCAAAACAAGTTTATAGCCTGCCTCAGGAAATGTGGTAAAACTTTTGCTGAAAAAGGTCTCCCTTAACCTCACTATGGCTGGGTTTCAATCCTGATCTTCTGAAGGTCCGGCTTTTTCTCTTCGTCCCATCACGTGATTTAAATGTGGGACAAGAGTTCTCACTAAAAAGCTCTTTTTTATTTTATTTTTTATTTTAAAGTGTAGTTCAGCCCCCTTGGCCAGCAGGTAGCGCTAGCATTTGGAAAAGAAACGGACTACTTTGCTGGGGAAAATTAATGCTTGTCCGGACTGGATAGAGCTTCCTGTTTCTCTGAAGGTGAAAAGCAATTAACAAAAACACAGCCCATTGGCCCCAGGAATAGCCAAAAAAAGAAAGAAAAAGAAACCCGGATCATTAGCGTGGTCCCACAGAGTCTGCCTCCTTAAAAGCTGGATTTTCAAAGCGAGGCAAAAAATTCTCTACCTCCTGGGTGAGTCACAGAAACCTCGCTTAAGGAATCATTACCGGGTTTTCTTTTTTCTTTTTTTTCAAAAAGCCCGGGGGCCGTGGGGACGGCATTTTTGGACTTGGTTTATTTAGTATTTTAAACTGCTTTTAAAGGGACATGGGACTGAGCCCTATGTAAGTTAAGCATTGGCTGGTTTTTCATAGTACATTGTCTGACAAGCTACTAGTAGAGCGTGTTAGGACTTCTCAACTCCTGGTTGAAATGGATGTTGTAGAGCCAGTTTAAAAAAGGAGAGCAAATTAACTCTGAACTAGCTTGAGGCCTAGTTATGGATACATGTTTGGTCATATTGCTGATTATCTGTGCTGGGAACTGCATAAGGGACATGTGTTCCTCTTAATTCTGCTGGATATCTCATGGTTTTGAATACAACCAATCATGGTTTCCCTCTGGGTTGCCTCTCAGTTTTGTAGTGCTCCAGCCCTTCCTCAAGGACCAGTTCAGAAACTCGCACTAATGGGTTACCATTCAACACTCTAGATTTCAGTCCATAGGTTCCCACAAGGCTCAGTCTTGTCCCCCCCCCGCCCCAATTATTTAATACTGACAAGAAACTGCTAAGAGAGGGTGCCACATTAAGTATTCCAATAAAACTGAGTTCTCTTCCCCACCCACCCATCTTACTCCAAGGGAAATTCTTTTGGTTCTGAACTAAAGTTTGGTGTCAATAAGAACATAAGAAGAGCCATGCTGGATCAGGCCAAAGACCCATCTAGTCCAGCTTCCTGTATCTCACAGCAGCCCCACCAGATGCGTTTAGGAGCGCATGAGACTAGATATCTGTCTCCATTGCAGCATAATCCAGGCAAGATAGAAGTGATCCTAGTCAGTCAAATGGCAGATCTGTGAATGGGGATTTCAACCTGGACTTCATTTAAAAGCTCAGATTCACATCTTGGGTATATTCTTGGACTCAACCTTGAGTTTACAAGGCTGGGTTTCAGTAGGAGACGTTGCATAGTTAAAGCTAATATACCAGCTGCACCTGTATTTTGATATGCCTGATCTGGCTATGATGATCCTTCATATTTAACTGCATTCCACTTGGCTTCCTGTAAGATGCTTGGGGTGGAGGTGCCTTCGAATGTTTGAAAACTTCAGCTGGTTCAAAATTCTGCAGCCAGACTTTTAACTTTTTATGAGTCTCAGGTTTAAGATCTTCATGGAAGGCTCTACTCTTAGTCCCTTAGTCTCCTTGTGAGAGAACACACAAAAGAACCAGCCTTTTAAGTGTGTACCTATTCTGTAGAACCCCTTCCAACCCAAGAGAGAGGTTGGCTTCCTCCCTACTCTCCTTCCATTAACTAGAAGCAATCTGGAAAGCTGGATCTTGTGCTTTTCAGGTATCAGCAAATTCCCCATATTTTAAAACTATCATGTTTAATTATATAGGGCTCTATCACACGTCCTTTAAAATGCTGCTTAAATTTTAAGATAAAGCATTTCCAAAAACATTGTCCCCATGGTTTTTTTTTTAAAAAAACTGGTTATGCCCCCTTAAGTGAGTTTTCCAGGACCTACCAGAGAAGTTGGGGATTTTTTGCTCCGATAAAAAATGTGAGCCAGAAGTCCGTGGGAGCTTGCATATGATCCAGTTTTCTGCTTTTTTATTTCGATCAGCTGGACTTCAGGCTGTCAGCGTTGTTCCCCACCCACCCCCCGATTTTTCCTAGCGCCACCTGCTGGCCATGGGGCTGAATGGCGCTTTAAAAAAAACCTCTTTGTACATGGGAACAGAGATCCCACAGCTTCAGTCATGTGACCAAGAAAGAAGAAAAGTCGGACTTTCACTATATCCGGATCTTCCCCCAGGTGAGATAGTGGCCTAAGAAGACTAGAACCTTGCATTTAAAGACATATCAGTCTAAAGATTCTACAGTAGGTGTATGCTACTGTACATTCACAGGGATCTAGATAATCCACTTAGTTCATTGACAAGTTGAGGGACCATTCCCTTGAACCAAGTTTGTGGAAATTTATTATATTTGTCTCTTTCATGCAGCTCTATTCTGATATATGCCCCAGGACATGTCGGAATTTCCGGTATTTGTGCACTGGTGAGAAGATAAATACTGAGTCTGGGACAGTCCTCACTTACCAAGACTCTATCTTTCACCGAATTGTCAAAAATGGCTGGATACAAGGAGGAGGTGGGTATGTTGCTTTGCCTATTGAGTATGTATGATTTTGTTCTTTACATTCATCATTAGATTAATTAAGATAATAGTCATATTTATGTAATAGTATTATTGAACCTTTGCCACTCTCGGTCATTGGCTTGCAACGAGACCAGTCCAATGGTTTGCTGCAAGTATGAATGACATTCTTACATCTAGAGTAACTGATTTGACATATAATCATGTTTGCATACCAATCTGATCTCTCCACTGAAAGAAATACAAACAGTTCCAGAAGGGAACCAGAAGAGTGCAAAACATGAAAGTCAGGCCCTTAACACTCGCCAAAAGAGGCTGTTTAACAAGAATATTTGAAGATTTTTTTAATGGAATGGAAATAAAATGGAACCGGTTCATGTTGAGAGGTTTAAGCAGATTGTATCACATGGAAGAATTCTGGCCTAACAGAACCAAATCTTGAAACAGAAAAGCCAGTGACTAGTCAGCACAAACTCGTAGAAATCATCAAGCAAATAACAGACATTTTTGTAGACAGCAGCCATAAATCATGTGATTTGCCTCAGTTGTTAGAAATGAAATTATACTCAATAGACTATAATTTGGAACTTGCAGATTTTTTTTATCCAACACAAAAATATGTAATGACGCGACCATCCTTGTTTTGATATCAACAGATATACATGGAGGAAGAGGAAATGGAGGCGAGTCAATCTACGGACCTATCTTTGAAGGTAAATGCATGTGCAGAAAGTGCTGGTAAGGCTAAGCCAGGAGGCATCACTGAAACACCAGATGCTGCCTGGCTATACAATTCAAAATAAGAACATGGCTGTTGTTTCAATCGGATTGTTGTCTTAAGTGTGAAACTCACAGATTGGCTGGAATGCTCATTCACATTATAACTGCCTATCCTCATGTTCACTTCCACTCAATAAGGGCGAGATATGCACAGGTGGAAGAGACTGCAGAACCCAACTATATACTGGCACAGCTGAAGTGTTTTTCACCTCTTGTCATTTGCAGATTAATTTGCTGTGTTTTATGGTTAGGGCTTCAAAACATAATGTGAGCACATTTGTCCTTTTAAAATATAATTTCTCAAATACAGTCAGGTCTCTCTAACAGCAAGGTGCTGTTTAATGATGGGTCATCTGCAGTATATAATGTGTCAATTTAAAACTAATGGGGGGGGCGAATCATCATTGACTTGGGACTCTTCATAGTGTGTGTGTCTAGCTATTATGACCAATGCATGCTCACACAATGTAATATTTAACAGGATATATGAAATACAGTATTTATTTTTTAATTTATTTAATTTCAATACCACCCATCTGATAGCAAGGTCACTTGGAGTGGTTTATAATAAACAAGATCCTGTTTAGATTACTGTAACACACACACACTACATTGGGCTGACTTTGGAAAATATTCAGAAACTTCAGCAGATCCATAATGCCACAGCCAGAATGTTGACTGGTACTGGTTACAGGGATTGCATAACTCCTGTTATAACAGCTCCATTGGCTGCTTTTCTGTTTCAGGGCATGATTCAAAAGGCTGTTTTTCACTTATAAAGCCCTAAACAACTTGGGTCCAAGTTACCTGAAATACCGTATTTCCTTTGATGACCCTGCCTGTATTGATTTCCCCAGAAGAAGCCTTTCTCTCTGTCCTGCCAACCTTGCAGGTGCAATTGGTGAGGACCTGAGAGAAAGCCTTCTCTTTTGCTGCTTCCAAGCTGTAGACACAGCTGTCATTCTGCTGCCAGGCAAAAACTTTTCTTTTCAGGTAAGGCAGTTACTTCACGTCCATTTTGTCTCTGTAGTTGTTGCGTTTAGGAGTAGTACAAAAAAATCTTACTTCACGTCCGTCTCACAACAACTGCAATTTGTCTCAACCATGCCCCCGGAACGGGTGCTAAGCAAGACAAATCTGTACCTAGCACTGGGGTTGGGTTTTCTCTTGTCCCTCTTCTGTTCTGCTTCTTGTCCCCGTTAAGAGGATGTGAAGTAACAACTGTACTGTACTGGTAACCTGGGGGGGGGGGGCATTGTTAGCACAGCTTTTGTGTCCATCTAGTGGTTAGTAGGTGAAGCGACATATGTCATTCATTTCCCTATGGGAAAAACCATGCAACTCAAATGTATAAGAAATCATTATCAATGCTGCCGCATTGGCATATGAAAACCAGAATATCAGTAAATTGAAATATCGAAAAATAATTTTAATACCCCACCCCACCCCCCAAAAAGGGAAAAGGAAGCTAGATAAACTCAGTGTTTGTCATGGTACAAGACTGTGAGGTAACACTTGTCACAAGACAAGTTATCACAACCATGGGAGCACTGAAACAGGGACAAAAAACACGTGATCGCAACTAACGCTGTCACGGTACAACACTAGTCGCAGAACAAATAAGGATGTGAAGTAACCGTCTATGTTTTTTTCTCACCAACTGGTGGCCTAAGAGTTTGGCTGCTGCTTTTGGTTATATTTGATTTTTGTTTTGTTTTTCCCCTTCTAGTTTTTCTATTATTTCCTTTTAACATTGCAAGCTACCTTGGGTGTTCTCTTGAGGAGAAAGGTGGGGTATAAATAGTTTTTGTGATGGTGATGATAGAATGAAAAGCGAAGAAGCTTCGTTCCTTTAAAAAAAAAACTTACCTGTGAGTAACCTGTCAGGGGGAAAATCGCATTTATGTAAATATTTTTACTGTAGGTTTATGGGTGACACAGAAATGGAGGCTATAGCAAGGCTGAAATCATGTTGTGATATTCTGTGCCCAGCTGTGGATAAATGCAACACCATGAATAAATATTTCTTGGACATTAAAGTGACAGTAGAAAAATGTGACGTGAAAGCCCATTTTGAATTGGCTCTCTTGGCCATACATAATGTATATTTCTCAGTTTTCTATGTAAACTAGGAAATTAGTACAATTTCAGTTTGTACTATCAATGGAAAGCTAAAGACTAAAGTAAATATCAGAGAATGTTTTTAAATCAGAAAAAGCAAATCTGTGGAAAGAAGAAAACTCCAGCCTTTCTGCATACCTGTTTATGAACTTTTTTTTTTAAGATGAAAATTTTGCTGTTCGCCATGACAGGAGAGGTGTCCTTGGGATGGCCAATAAAGGTCGCCACAGCAATGGGTCCCAGTTCTACATCACACTACAGGCTGCTCCTTACTTGAATGGCAAATATGTGGCTTTCGGGTAGGTCTGTAAGTTCTGTGGCAAATCCTAAGTATGGACACTGCAGCTGAAGGATACATAGATAGATAAACTTTATTGTCATTGTACTTTTGCACAACGAAATGAAATGCTATCTCCAGTGCACATCATGCCGGGTGGAAAGATAGTGCTGGTTTAATAACAAAATGTAGCATTTATATATTTTTTCATAGTATTATATATTTGAATCTCACTTTGCCTCTATCATGGAAGTCAGGGATCTCCTCAGGCAGTGATCCACCCAGACCTGCTTAGGTGTGGGCCTGTACACTCAGCCCTTCCCCTAACAATGACTGGAACTGGGGAGGGTGGGAAGGTGGGGGCTGGGGAACATATGCAGTCACTTTCTAGTATTTACTTAAAGAATCCCCCCTCATTTTAGACAACTACTTGAAGGCTCACAAGTCCTCCAGGAATTGGAAGCAGCGGAAACATTCAACGAGAGGCCCGTTTTAGAATGTAAAATTATTAACTGTGGAGTGTTTAAGCCATGATTACAGATGTAAGTTTTATTTAATTTTACTAAAATGATTCCTTTTTTCCTGATTACCAAATTTTACTATGGCTGATAAAGTGTTGGCAAACTAAAAGTACATTTATCGCTTTTAGAAAAGAGCATTTTGAGCAATTTGTCTCCTTTTCCTTTGCAAAGACTTCCAAGGTGAAATCAATCTCAGCTTGAGAATATGGGGCTTTAAATATGTAGTCACACTTTCTTTCTTAATTCCAAGTAAGCATGCAGGATCAGGAAGGATTACTATGCTGTTTAAATCTCCCTCTCCCACATGTCTTTTCATCCTAAATTTTTGCAATGTACACCAGACCTGCCAGGTAGGACAAAATCCCAGATAACACAAATTATAATGCATGTTAGTATAGCCAATCCCAGTTTTTTTAAAAAAGGATTTAGAACCAAGCAGCTCAAGAAGTACACTAAGCACAGATCTTATATTTAATTTAGAAAATAATTTTCTAAATCTATTCGAGAACAGAAACTTATTTTTTCTAAACCTATACAATGATTTTCTAAACCTATTTGAGAACAGAAAAATACTTTCAAGACAAAAAGCCAAATCAAGAAAAAATACAATAGGCTACAGGAATAACCCCTTGGAAGAAAATAAGAACGATACTTTGGCCTAAATTAAATGCTAAAATACATGACATGCTGAATCTCCAGATAATGAGTCCTCCTGACTGGAGAAAATGGACCAACTCAGCTGACCCTCTTTAGGCAACCAAATTAAAGTGTTCACCAAACTTTCTAGAAGACATGCAGTATGCCCTGTACCCTCTTATCCACGTATAGCTATGGGATGAAATCTCTGACGAACCATAAAACTCACTGTATGACTTTATGGTTTAAAAACCATATCACTCTGTAGAAGAGGTTGTGTGGCTAAGTATTATAAACCAGAAAAGCCATAGCTCTAAGTCCAAGAAAGGGCCTTGGCTGAGGAAATACTATAATTCTCTTCTTTAATTTTGTTTTCTCTGAGGAGGATAGTGGTTGCCTATTCTAAGTCCTTAGTTTCTGCTCTTCAGAGCTAAATCCTCTCTGCAGAATGATCTTGCAATTTGCTGTAATAGTTGTTCATACATTTGAGCTCTGACTGTCTCTTTCATGAATGGAAGGACTCCTTCTCAGAGCAGAACCTTTATTTATTTTAATCATTTTTATTTATTTTCTACACAATAAGAACAGAATCTTTATTGTCATCCAAAAGAAAAACGTACAGCACAGCAGACAGCAATACTCGTGTGGACAGAGAGAATGCACCCAATTAGAATTAGAATGGATGCTGGAAGTACAGCACAACATAAAATGTCAAAATTTAATAAAACATAATGTATTCATTTAGAAAGAATAGCTAGCAATCAGCCATGGGGCTTTGGCGTGCAATGGATTCCTTCTGATCACAGAAGGAACTCAGATTCCTCCTGAAAAAAATGCAGACATTGTTCATTTAGCTATAACGTAACATAACATAACATAAGATAACTGGGACCCTTCACGCAAAATCCATTGTAGAATTGAACAAGCTAGAAATTCCTTCCAGAAAATGAGGAAAGTCTTGACAAACCGGGACTGATCTATCAGACTTTGTACTTGGGTACTTCAATCCTATATATTTAGTATACTTCTCTATGGTGTTGAAACTGGGACCTTTACAGACACATTATGCAGGAATCTGGAAGCATTTGAAATGTGGACGTAAAGACGAATTCTGAAGATACCTTGGACAGCCAGAGTCACTAATATGGCTGTATTACAGCACATGAATAAAAAGTTAGAAATCCTCAATACCATAAAGAGAAGAAAATTGCAATATTTTGGACACATAAATGTGCAATGAGAAATGCCATCTGCTGCAGGTTATCCTTCAAGGAAAAATACATAGGGAGCGTGGCCCGGGGTGTAGAAGAACATTCTAGTTTAAGAACTTAAGCCAATGGCCCAGAGTGAACACAGCTGCTCTATTTAGAATAGCTTTAGATCAAAACCAGTTCAGACTACTGATTGCCAGTGTTCTACAAGGACATGGCACTTGAAGAAGATGATTTAGCTATTGCCCAGGAACTCTCAGCAGCACCCATCCTGTTGCTCCTATAAGAAGAGCAGAGAACAGCTTTCAGAGGAATTGCAATAGATGAAAATTCCCTCTTTTGTCATCTGTGGTAGTGCCCCTCCTCGCATCTTGTACAGGAAATTTCATGTAATTGCACACTAAAACTTTATTTTAAAAAGATGGAGTATTTCTACATAGCATTATGATACAGCAATATTATCCACCAGCTTTCTACCCTACTGCTAAGATCCATCAATAATACCACTCACAAGTAAATTCCGTCCGCAGAAGCAATTGTTAATGCTGAATATGAATTTTATTTCCCTCCCTTTTATAGATTTATGGTTCCCTGTAAATCTGGACTAGGGAATTGCTAAGGAATAGCCTCTGATTGATCTTTTACCAGCAATAGTCTTTAAATCTGAGCTTTAAAACTGTGTGAATTTAGGAATACAGTATTTAAAAATAAACTTCCATGAAAAGCATATACTGTGTCAAGATGCCAGTCAGTATTACTCTATTGTGTATAGAAGAAATGTTTTAAGATACAAATTATTATGCTGAAATGAATTTTACAAAAGAATAATGTGTAGGATTAAAACCCCACTAAGCACAAATAATGTAATTGATTTGGGACAGATCATTATGCTCAGCTTCTTGCTGCCCCCACAATAAACATTCAGAGCCAGAAGATAAATGTGAAATGTGTCAATGAGTTCCAACGGTGTAATTGGGAGAATCCAAAATTATTATCCAATTTCAGTCAATGAACTCTTCTACTATTTAAATGGTTTTATGTTGCTTCTTAAATGTGGCACTCCCTTCTTCTCAGATTTCAGGTTGTGTAGCCGTGTTAGATTGTGGAAGCATTTCAATAAGAAACACAAAACAAAAGCAAAAAGAAAAAGAAAAACAAAGGCATTGCAGTGCCTGAAAGACTAATGGCTATATTTTCACAAAAACTTTCATGCAACACGATCCATTTCTTCAGCCATATGAGTTAGACTACAGAGACTCTCAGAGACAGTGCTGTTCGGTTTCATTTCCGACCTAATATCGATTGATGACCTCTGTTTCATATTCATTATTTTTGAAGTCAGGTTCTCTAAACAGATCTCAGATGTGTGACATTTCTGTGTGTACATTTGCACTATGATAACCTGCCTCTACAGCCTGTGTTGTTTAATTGGCAATATAATAGTATTAAACAAAAGAAACATACTGTACAGTATTTAGAGTAAGGCACTTTTCTTGTAATAATGCCAATTCTGCCACACAATAGCATGTGTCATTATGAATTCAAGGTGCCACTGGATTAAAGGAACATTTTACAACACATTCGGATTTGTTGAACTCCAACCTGAGAATTTGCCAAGAATTCCCTCAGGTAGAATTCTAAGGGGCAACAGTAGCATCTCCTGGCTGACATTATGTATTTTTCCTCTCCTGTGACCTTTTTAGAGACAGCGTGCCTTTGAGCTCCTGTATTTCTAAAATCCTGTTACAAATGCAGAATGGAACGCAAATCCTTATTGACAATAGTTACTGTGCATAAAGATAAAGGTAGAACAACTAAGAAAGGATCTGCAGTGAAGGGGCTAGACCAGTGTTGGCGAACCTATGGCACGGGTGCCAAAGGTGGCACTCAGAGCCCTTTCTGTGGGCACCCGACATCGCCCCCTTCATAGCCACCTGTATTCAGTTTAAGTTGCTGTATTGGCAGTTTGCGAAAAATTAGTGGGTTTTGAATCAAAGTTTGGGCAGTCGGTCTCTAAAAGGTTCACCATCACTTGGCTACCCTATAATGAGGATGAGTCCTGTATTTGAAAAATTAAAATGACCACCATTTGTTAAAAACGAATTGCTTGCTTTATATGAATGCAAGAGTAGATGAACCCTTTATGGACTACTGTAATGACCATATGGCTCCCTTTTATTTCAATGTTCTCTTTAAATGAAGTCCAGTATAGGGCAGTGATGGTTAACCTGGTATAGGGCTTATGTTTTAATCCCACCTTCAAGGGGAATAAATTGTCAGGTACTTTTCCTTAGCTGGATCTTGGATTCAGTTATTCACAATAATGTGCTGAAGATCATGAAGATACTGTGGCAAAGTAGTCAACCGGTCTGGACCCATGCAATATAACTTTGTAAGGCAGAGACCAAGATAAATGAGAAATACCAAATAGGTAATTAAGTGAGAACAGACAGGGGTGGAAGCATTAATGTATATTGTCCCTCATTACTGTAAGCCACCTTGGGTTCTTTTCCAAGGAGACAAATGGGGTAAAACACTAAAAAAATAAAAAAATAATAGATTTTAAAATAATAACCATTTTCATATACAGTGGACCCTTGTATAACAAACAGCTTGTATAACATAAAATTTGTACAATATAAAATATTCAGGAGATAAGGGAAATTTGCTTAACATAATCACCTATGGGGAGAATCTGTACAACATAAAATGGGATTACTCCATTTTCAGTGCATTCCTATGGGAATTTGTATAAAGGAAAATTTGCTTAACATAATTTCATTTGGAATGAATTAATTCCTTTATACAAGGTACCACTGTACAGTACTAGGTTGTCCAGAGACAACTGTCTGCTTTTCTTTTTGCTCTGGTAGACCTGGGTTCAACCAGACATAAAAAGAATGGTGCTTGCCACTTTCATGTAGATAATATGCCTTACAGGAATAACAATGGCAGTTCTGTTTTACATATTTAACTGCTTGTCATTTTTGGCATAAAATTCCATTGGACACATGATGGATATATGGAATGGGGAAATGGCCAAAGCAGAAGCCATGGTTTCCCCCAGGGGTCCCTTCCAGCAGAATGGAGCCAAGCTAGCCTCTTGTTTTTCCCACCGGCCCACAGGAAATGAATAGGGTAGTGGCCAGTGACAAACTGCTTTGGTTGGAGCAGTTCCGACTATAAAATGGGCTACAGCCCACTGGAAGGCTTACTCTGTGATACGTGTGGCAGCAAATAAATCCCTCTTTTCTGCCATTCATGTGCACAGTTTCCAAGGGTAGTTTTCTTGAGAGGTTCTGGGATATGAGAGGAGATAAATGACCACACAAGGGTCTGTTGTGCATAACTTTAGACAAAATTGCTTGCATTCCCTCACATTCGGTACAGTAGTTAATGCAAGGTGATTGAATGTAACTTTGGTTCCTGCTTAGTTCAGAGATACTCTATATAATTTTCAGTCTCTATAACTCAAGGAGAGAGACAGGATCCTTGGAGAGACACGAACTGTCATATGTATTTTAGATCCTTTATTTTCCTGGTGTATACAAATGGATGGGAAGTGAAATCTATCTACAGGCGACTGAGGTAGATTTCCATGTCTAGAAGGGCTTCTTCTGCCCATGCCTTTTATCTGATGGAGAAGGCTGCTGTCTTTTCTGCTTCAGGAAGCAGAAATACTTTTTGAAGCTCTTTATCAGCAGGATAATTGCTTGAATGCAAACTCTGGACCTTAATAATGATAAATTAATATTGATTCCTTTCAACATGCCCTCTATTTCTTGTCCCTGCTGCATAGGGCCCTGTTCCATGTGTGCACGTGCAAACCTCCCAGCATGGATTCTGTCACGACCAAAACAAAAATGGTAGTGACAGGTGCTCAGGGGGTGGGAAAGCCCTGCACGAGGGTGGACGCATGTGTGTGCATGCCTTAGAGGGAACCTTTATTCCTTTGCATCTTGTCATTTCCCTGTATGCAACTGTAGATTTGCTGATCTTTCGTTTAATTTCTAAATATTTATCCTGATTTTAGCAACAAGAAATCGGGATTACACCAAAATTAACATACCCTTCTGTGCCTAAAGGGGTCTCTTACTGTACACACCAAATGATATTCTTGAGCAGTTAAGTTAAAATAACTGCTGACAGGTAACAGAAACAGGAGGAGCCTGAATCTGAATTTGGCCTTGTTTCTCTGTCAATTATGTAAAATAAAGATATGAAATAAACAGATCCCCTTTGATGTATTTATCTTACATTTAACTCTTATCTTACCTTTAACTGCATTTATACAATGGCCTATGCATGTGGGGCAGTAAATTAATCTGAGCATTTAATTCTGAAATATTTCAGTATTAACCAAAACAGATTCTTTTGCTGCCTTTGACACATAGGTATGTTTCTGAAGCAAATCCGAATAAGTATAAGAAGCTATTGTACAAAATCTTCTTCAGACTGGGAAATAGATTATAGTATATGTTTTTCAAATAAGGCCCAGTAGCTCTACTGGTAACTACTGTTCTATTAAGATAAAAACAGATGCTTGGTTAGTAATTATTTTATCTCACTTCAATAGTCTATATTTTTAGTCATTTACACTTGATACCAGCAGTGGTATTTTATTTATTTATTAAATTTATATGTTGCCTATCTAATCAGAGGTCACTCTGGTCACAATTTACAACAAAAGGCAAAACAATAAACAAAATATCTAACCAAAAAACAATAATACTAGTATAAAACAAATACAACATAATAAATCATTATAAGATTCAACATTGACTATTGAGCATGAGTGCACTTACAAAAAATTAGGGCAACAAAAAAAATACTGTACATATTTGACTACAGTACTTTTAATTAATAGAAATAAAGTACAGTGCCAGATGATTCATTCATGTCTCCATGTTGTGTTTTATTGTTCTTTTAACTCCATTGTTAACCCCCGGGAGTTCCCTGGGAAGTCAGGCTATAAAAATAAAATAAATAAAATAATAATAATAAATTCACATTGACTCCAATAAGACCAAGATACACCTGACTTCCTGGACACCTGTCCCTCTGGATACCTGTCCCTCGGGGCTGAATCCAATTCACTTCCTCGGTTCAAAATCCACCCCTCCTTTCTAGGTTCTTGTCTTCTTCGGCACAGTTCCATCCTTCCCTCCCCCTTCCCTCCCTTTGCCAGGTGCTTCTCCCTCGGGTGTTGGGCAGGAGGCGCCTTTCGAAATGGTCCCCCGGGGTTTGGGGCCGGTGGTGCCTTTGCTGCCCCTGGAACTGGGCCGGTCCCCGGTGGCCCTGCCCGTGGTCCCTGGCAGCGGTGTGCTCGCGGGCTGCCAAGAACAGGCCCCGCCGTTGGCTTCTGGTTCTTGGAGGTGCCACATTCTTGGCGGTTTGGGGGCTCGAGCGAACGGAGACCCCACCGGGGTCCGGGGCGGCTGGCTTGGCGGGGGTAATGGGGCGGGGTGGTTGAGGGGCCACCCGTGGATACTTCTGGGGGCGGCCCGCGAGGACGTGCAGCGCTTAAGGTGGGGGGACACCGGAGCGTCCGGCGGCTGGAAGTAGCCCCCGGGCTGTTCAAAGTTGGACAGCCCTCCTCTATCCCCTTTACTCATGCTTTACATGCTTTATTCATACTTTACAAGTACTTGATTTTGTACGTCTCAATCATAGGACATCGTTTCACTAGACAATTCTATCAATGGAGGCAGCACAAACAAAAGTAGTTTATTTTGGCAGGATATATGGACAGAAAGCATGCGCGCCTTATATGAATGCTTTCCCACCAAGGTGCTCCTGACTTGACTTGGGCAAACTGGTTATGTTTGGGAAAACTTATGTTCAAGATCATCGCGCATTGACAGAACAAATTGATCCCTCCGGGCCAATGCGGAGCGTTAGTACCGACAACAATAGAACCTGGTGGAAAAGCGCCGTTCCTACGTTTGGGTCTTCAAACTCGGTTTCCCCATCTGTTTTTAATGCTTTATTGAACGTGCTGAAAGCGTCCCCTTAGACCCGGCACTATCAGCCCAAGATCTATCAAAATATCCCCTACACCAGTGCTCCCCAACCTTTTTATCACCGGGGACCAGTAAATGTTTGATAATTTTTCCCTGGCCCACTTGCGGGGGGGGGTCGCGGCGGCGGGGCGGCGATGGCGGGCGGCGGGCGGGGCGATGGCGGGGTTCATGGCGGCGGCGGCGGCGATGGCGGGGTGGGCGCGATGGCGGGGGGGGGTCACGGCGGCGGCGGCGGCGGCGGGGGTCACGGCGGCGGCGGCGATGGCGGGGTCACGGCGCGGGGCGCGCGATGGCGGGGCGATGGCGGGGGGTCACGGCGGCGGCGGGCGCGCGATGGCGGGCGGGCGCGATGGCGGGGTTGCGGTGGCGGCGGCGCGCGCGATTGCGGGGTTGCGGCGGCGGCGCGATGGCGGGGTCGCAGCGGCGGCGGCAGCGATGGCGGGCGGGGCGATGGCGGGGGTCGCGGTGGCGGCGATGGCAGGGCGGGGCGATGGCGGGGGTCGCGGCAGCGCGGCGATGATGGCGGCGATGGCGGGGCAGGGTGGGCGCGATGGCGGGGGTCGCGGCAGCGGCGACGGCGGGCGGGGGCGATGGCGGGGGTCGCGGCAGCGGCGGCGGCGGCGATGGCGGGGCAGGGTGGGCGCGATGGCGGGGGGTCACGGCAGCGGCGGCGCGATTGCTGGGGGGCCTGAGACGCCCCCGCCCCCTAAAAAGAGGCACACACGCACGGCGCCGGCCGGCCAAAGCCCGGCCCGGCCTGAGATGCCCCCTCCCCCAAAAAAGAGGCACACGCGGCGCCGGCCGGCCAAAGCCCGGCCCCGCCTGAGACTCCCCCTCCCCCCCCCCCCCCCAAAAAAGAGGCATGCGTGGCGCCGGCCGGCCAAAGCCCGGCCCAGCCTGAGACGCCCCCCTCCCCCCCAAAAAGAGGCATGCCTGGCGCTGGCCGGCCAAAGACCAGCCCGGCCTGAGACTCCCCCCCTCCCCTCCCCTCCCCTCAAAACAGGCGCGGCCTGCCTGCCTCGCCGCCACCAGCCAAGCGCTCAGCTTAAGCAGGTGAAGAAGGGGCGGCGGCATGTGTGTGCCTCTCTCTCTCTCTCTCTCTCTCTCTCATTTCCGGGAGCCGGGCCGCCGCCACAGGGGAATGATTGGAAGTTCCTCGGGCGGTGGCCCGGCGTAGATTGCTCCACGGACCGGCACCGGTCCGCGGCCCGGGGGTTGAGGACCACTGCCCTACACAACCCCTCTGGGACAATCCAAAGTGCATTTGCGACTCCAGCGCTGACGACTCATATGAACAACAGCCCACCACCTCTGTTGAGGGAGGGATTTTCAATGCATTAATATGAATGGCTTCCCTTACTCCTCTCTCAAACCACCTCTCTTCTTTGTCTAATATGTGTACATCCTCATCTTTGAAAGAGTGGCCTTTTTCCTTCAAATGGAGGTGTACTGCTGATTCTGGTCCTGAGCTGTTACCTCTCCTATGTTGGGCCATTCTTCTGTTTAATGGCTGTTTAGTTTCTCCAATGTAGAGGTCTGAACACTCCCTCAACAGAGGTGGTGGGCTCCGGCATATTCTATCTGCTACTTATCAGGCTGTACTTTCCAAAGTGCCCAGGCAAATCAAGGAGCCTTCACCACCAGGTCACAGCTAACGACCCATTCTTGATGGGTTTCAGCACCTTAGGCCATTGTTTACCTTAAGGCCATGGACACTAATGTCTCCCTAACGAGCCTATTCAGGCTTTGTTCATCTTATGAGCCACTCAGACCAGGGGACAAGAGGTCAAGCTGACTATAAGAAGGTCTCTTGCACTAGCTGTATTCAGACCGATGAAGCTGTTTGGATGAACAGCGAAACGTTTCTATCTCTCAAAAAAAAAACAGCTGCGCATTTTCGCCTCCCCCCCCCTCCGCCGAATCCTGTGACGTAACAACACCCCCTTTTCTCTCCCCGCTCCGGATAGGCTGACTCGCCGAGGGTCCAAGCGGAAGCGCGTCGAAGAGGCCACGCCCACCTGGCCGCCTCTCCCGGATCCCTTCTGTTTACTCCTCTTTCCAGGCTTGGGGCGCGTGACGACGACGCTTCCGCCTCGGAGCCGCGCAGGGGCGGGGCGAGGGTTTCATCGGCGCGCGGCGGGAAAGGGCGCGAGCGCGATTATTTCTGAGGCAACGGCGACGGAGGGAGGCACCGTCTTCGGGCGACGCGTCACTTATCTTTCCCTTTCTCCCCCCCCCACCACCTTCCACACGCGCACACCTCTCTCGCGCGCGCGCACCGCCCGGTGGCCGCCTCACGTGACTGCCGGATTCGCCTGCTGGCTGGGAAAGGGAGGGAAGCCGTTGGACGAGTTCAGGCACCCCCTTCCCCCCCCCCTCTCAGCCGCTCCTCTGCTCCGCCGTCCTTCGCTGCGTCCCTCGGTGGTGGCTGGCATGACTTCCCGCGGCACCCCCAGCCCCAGCCCCAGCCCCAGCCCCGGCCGCCTCTTCTTCTTCTTCTTCCTCCGGTGGGCCCCACTGGGCTGGGCGCTGCTCTGGGTGGTCCTCCTCGCCACTTGCTTCACCTCGCCGGTGGAAGGAGCCGACGGAGGAAAAGGTGAGGAGGAGAAAGGGAAGGCCGGCCGGGAAGCGGAAGGGACCGCGGGGGGGGGGGGGCTCTCAGTCCGGGTTGTGAAGCGTCGTGGCGCGGAGGGGAGCAAGGGCCGCTTTGAAGCCGCGAAGCCTTCGGGGGGGTGGGGGGAGAAAGTCTTCGGTCGTTGGGTTTGGAGGTTTGCGTTCCGTCGTGCCCTGAGAGCGTGGCCTTGATTCACAAGGTGCCGCCGGGGCTGAGGCGGGCCAGAAAGAGTTCCCCCCCACACACACACACCACCACCACCACCTCCTCCTCCGGGGAAGGAAGCCCTGGGGGGGGGCGGGAGGGAGGGAGAGGGGACTTTGGAGGAGGGCGGGTGGGAGCGGCGGGAAGCTCTCCCGGCCCTCCCCTTGCCTTCCCTGACAGGAGCGGGTGGTGGGCCTACTCGGGGGTTCCCGGCCGCCGCCGCCGCCGCCGCCTCCCCTGCGTAGCAGATTCCGAGCGACCAGGAACCCGCCAACGGGAGGAAAGGCCGGGAGACGTAGTGAAACGTTTGCCCTCAGCGCAGCTCCGGCGGAAAGAGACCTGCGCCTGCCCTTCTTCCCTTTTCTGCAGCCTAGCCCAGGGTGGATGGGATTTGCCCCTTGCTGGGGAGGAGGAAAGGATGGCGAGACCTTCCACCCACTTAAGTCCACCTTAAAAAGGTGCCACCTCCCTGCTTCCTGCATCATCTCTTAAGATATACACGTTCCTGGCGAAATTCTTCTCGTCAAGAGCTTTACATCCAGGAGTATCCTCCTGGCAAACAATCTTGGGAGGAACGTTTGGACTTTTGGAATTTGCTTAGGAGAAGTGGGATTTACCCACCAAAGCTCACATATTGTATGACTTGTTTTAATTTTATTAGCTGACTATAAAAGTATCATCAACTATTCTTGCCGCTACTAAAGGGAGTGTCTCATTTGTGGGAGTGAAAGTGGAGAGATGTCTGGAAACCTCAGAACACTTTTCTTATATAGTCTCTCTGGAGCTTCAGTTTAAAGTGCAGGAGAGTTTCCAGAAGCATTTCCCTCACTTCCTGTGTAGAGGTAGTTGTTTGTTTATTTATTATTTATTTATTGAATTTATATCCCTATCTTCCCGAAGGAACTCTGGGCGGCTTACAAGGGCTGAACCGGTCAGTAAACCATACAGACTGGGGCAACGAACAACAATTTAAAACATTATAAACAACGGGCATTATAAAAACAAACAAATGCTCTGCGACAACAAATTGTTCAGCGAGCAATACAGATGGTGGGGGGGGGATTAGTAATTAAACTAAATCACCAAAAGCCTCGCTGAAGAGCAGGGTTTTTAATGCTCGGCGAAAGGTTAACAGAGACTCTGCAGAGCGCACTTCGCTTGGTAAGCTGTTCCATAGGGAGGGGCCAGCCACCGAGAAGGCCCAATTTTGGGTAGATGTTTTCCTGGCCTCTCTAGGGGTGGCGACCCTGAGCGAGTGAGCTCGCGACTGCCGAACTGGACGGGCCGAAGTTGATCGCTGGACGATTCGCTCTGACAGGTAGTCCGGGCCCAAGCCATGGAGGGTTTTATAAACTAAAACCAGGACCTTGAATCTGATCCGTGATGCAACGGGCAACCAATGCAGGCGAGCCAGGACTGGGGTGATGTGGTCATAACGACGCACACCCGCCACCAGCCTGGCTGCCGCATTTTGTACCCGCTGCAGGCGCCGGAGAGTCAAGGGCAACCCCATGTAAAGAGCGTTGCAGTAGTCCAACCTTGAGATCACCAGCGCTTCATCTTTTCATCTCTTCCCCACTTAGTTGTAATGACGTAGGTCCTAGGATCTCTCTGTCAGATGTGAATTAATCCAACAAATAAAGTACTGTACTGGGATATATTGTTCAGTAGTTCTGGTTATTTCCAGAATGGAAGCTCTTCTGAAAGATTGTACTAATCCAGTAATGAGATGAATGTAGGCTGTAAACTATAGTTGAAAAGAGTACTTGGTTATCTCAATTTAAAGTTAGTTGGTGCCATACTTCTCCACTCTGTTTGTTGGTCTTTGCTTTTTTCCCCAACAACCACCCCACTGATGAAGGCTAGTAAGGGTGATGATATATTTTGAGAGATACTTTTCCTTTCTTAAGCTCTGATTCCTGCATTACAAATATTCTTGAACATGAATTTTTCATTGTAGAATTGTAATTAGCCTAGATTGCTTCAGCTGGAAACACATTAACATTTTGCAGTCCTGCAAAATTCTAATTTTCATCTCTACACTTGTTCACATAGGAGCTAGTTTGCTGAAACATCTGTTGAAGAGCAAAATACTAAAAGCAAGGGTAGTAAAATTATTATTAGAGTGGTAAAATATTAAGAGCAGGTGAGCTCTGGGGCCTGGGGAGGACTGTTCTTCATGGTGGGCATTGCAGAGTACAGTACTGGAGGAGAAAGAAACAGAACTCCAAAAACATAATAGTATGGTATAGAAAAGTATTGTATACAGTACTGCAAGATATATCAATCTAAAAATCTTTGCGTTTGCCATATTGCTAATGTTAGACCTTAAGGAAAAAATCTGGAAAAAACATGGTGTGATGTAACAGAAATTGTGATAGGGCAAAGTGGGAAGTCGGTAAATAAGAGCTAGAACGTTGACAGTGACATAATATAGGTGTGAAAGCTTTTACTGCTGGCTCTGTTAACACAGTTTTGATATATTTGTATGACTTTTTCAGTAGTAGACAGGGTGTTAAAGCTTTGTTATAAGTTTTGTTAATTATAACAAAGTTAGAATTTTACTTTGGATATGTAGTATAGAAATCCCCAGATCAGCACATTATTACCCTTCTATTATTGTTTTATTTAATGTATATGGTTTGGAAAGGGTTTTTTTTTTTAACCGACAGAAGTAATTTCAATAAATGGCTAAGCTTGGCTCATTTTCAACATCCTGCAGTGGCAAATGCTAAAGAAAAATAATGTCATTTTTAATTAGTGAAGCTGCCTAAAAGGAAGTCCTCTTTACCTTTTAGAAGGATTACAGGATTGAGACAACCTGGGTACCTGAGGGGGATGTTTTCTAGAACCTGGGAACAGGTTCTTCTGGGTGTAGGCCGATTATTTGCATGTCCTTATTGATAGTGTCCTTGCCATTTCTGTTTTGTTTGCCCATGTTGCCACTGTCCATTGATTTTCAGATGGAAAGCAGTTTTGGCAACAGTGGAAGGTTGCCAAAACTGCTGAGGACATGTCCATAGCAGTGAAACCAGCTTTCTCATCTCTGTAATTAATATCACACTATTATATGTAGGGTTTTATAGGTAAGTTGATATATATGCTGCGTGGATTTTTTAAAACTTAAATTCTCCAAAAATTACCTGGGTAGAATTCTGGGAAATCCAGGCCTCCAGACACCTGTATTTCTCGCACTTGGGACTGGGCTGCATTCTTAGCTTTTATTTTCAGCTGGCACATTTCCTGGAATACTCTTGTTGACCTTTAGACTCAAGGCACCTCTTGAAGACTCATGATGCCCAGGAAACATTGATTTCAATGGCACATTGAACTCACAGACAATAGAATGAATAACTATCAAACAATCAGCTGGGTTAGAGTTCCAGTTTCTTATTTAGTAGTCCTCAGAAAATCCCAATAAAATCTTCCCATGTTCCATCTGTTTTAGGATGTATGACGTCCATTTCACCACTTTGTTTATGACCACCTTCTTAAAGAACTGTTTGTTGTGAATGTCATATGATCCCAGTGAGTTAATTTTTAACATCCTCTGCAATCTGCCATTTTATGAAGAGGGGCTTAATCGAAAAATGCACTGCAGGTTTTTAAAGCGAAACAAGCAACTTCTAGTTCTTATTCTTTTTATGCTGGTTTGAGCTGACAGTCATTTAAAGACCATATGTTGTCCATGTCCCTGATTTAAATAGACTTTTTTTAAACAAAGGGACAAGCATCAAGAGAGGGAGAGAACTCAAATCCATAATTCCTTTCAAGCGTTCCTTCATAATCCCAGGAGAAAAAAATATTTATTTGTAGCCAGCCTTTGCATTATCCAATAGAAATCTGTTTTTCTAGTAATTTAGAGCCCTTGAAATCTATGAAATATTTTAATGTATCCATCTGGTCATAATTAAAAGTTATATTTTTTGAATAATAAAATATTAAACTTTCTTCAAATAAAAAGGAGAAGCCTTGTGCTCATTACAAAACACAAAGGCAAAACTAGCCTTTAGGTGATGCCTTTCTTTTTTAAAAATTTTATTTATTTCATATCATCGGGGTCCCTACATAGGATGGGGGATGGGTGGGGTGGGAATTGTAAGGATGAAAACAGGATGAAAACAGGAAAGGTGATGCCTTTCTACGTCACTAATTAAAAAAATATTTTAAAAATTAGTGGCCTATAAAGGTATCACCTATAGCCTAGTCTTGCATTTTTACATTTCCTTTAGTCTGTCTCAATCTATTACCAACTGAGTACAGTAGTACAAATTATTCTATGAACAGTGGAGAAACTGGAGACAGCCCTTGGTTAGTCATGTGTCCTGATCTTGTCTTCCCACTTGGCTAATTTACAAGCATTTTAAATGGGCTAATCAGTGAACTATGTTTTTAAAAAATTGTTAATTTGTCAGGCTATATAATGCCCTCCCCCACCCCCCAAGACACCTAAAGACACCAGAATTGCACTCCCTCTAAGTTCAGTGGAGAATGGATTTCCCTAAACCAGTTGTTAAAGGCACTGCACTATCCTGGGGTGGGATTGGTGTATGATTCTGGTGTCTGAAGCTCAGTCTTCACCAAACTTGGAGAGATTCTAGGCAAGACTCAGGGGGAAGTTTGACTAATTTGGTTACAATTTAAAGTAGAATAGTTTCACAATAATAATTTCTATACAAAGTTTTGAATTAAACCACGTCAAAATTTTCTCATCAGATTTACCACTTGAACTACTTAGGTGCTTTTATTTGATAAAATAAAAGTCAGGTGGGCTAAATTACTTTACTCAGGGCACTGGGAAAATTCTCAGAAAATTTTCCTGTTCAGTTTTTTTTTCCTGGAAACTGCAGAATGGCTTTGGACTCCTTTTTCTATTGGCAGTGTTTGGATTAAAACAGGATTCCTAGGCATGTGCATGTTATATATTAGTAGATTCAGCAGACAGATGAAATACATCTGCATTTGCTTTATCATAATAAGGTGAGTCACATGGTCTACAAATTTAGGAGTAGCTAGCAGAATTGGGAACTTAAGGAAGAAGTTTGAGTATACATTTCATGTGTGGTTTCTCTTGGACAAAGATTGTATTTTTGGAAAGCAAAACTATTTTCTAATATTTATGAGTGCTATTGGCCAAGTTAAATACTACTTAATTTCAGCAGTTTGATGCTCTGTTGTCTATAAATTATGGGGGCACCCTTTGAAGTTCTTACCTATTGTTCTGTGGCTGCTCTCTTTTTTTCAATTTGCCTTTTTTCCATTTTAGATGACTGTGAACAATATACCGACTGTAATTCCTGTATTGGGCAACCCAATCTAAACTGTACATGGTTTCAGTGCAAAGGTAAACGGAAATACATTTCACTGTTTGCTTTCTCTGAAGTAGAGATGTGAAGCCCCAGGAAAATTTGAAAAAAAACAACACAGTTTTTTTTCTGTTTTATTCCTGAAGCTATTTTTGTTTCTGTTTTTTTGAAAAATTGGAAAACCTGAAAAAAGAAAAAATGATTATGGAATGTTTAATTTTAACATAATGAATAAAATATTTTAAGACTTCAAATATTTTCCAAATCTTTTCTAAAAAAAATCATTGAAAGTTAGTTCTACTCCCTTCTATACATTTCCCTCTTCAATTCTTTTTATGAGAATGACCATTTTATTTTATTTTTATTTAATACTTTGGTGAGGAATTATGAATAATTGTGAATTATGGATTTTTAAACGTTTTGTAGAGTTTTTTGTTCCACATAAACTAGTAGGAGATTGTTACTCTATTTGTTACTTACAATTACAAATAAATATTATTTAAAAAGTAAATTCTATTTGTAATAATAGTTTGGATACACTATATTTTAATATGCTAATTGTGATAATTTTATGCCAAGTCAAATTGTCCCACAATCATATTTTATGTTTCTAAAGTAACAGAATGACATTCAAGCTGTAAAAGGTGGCGGGGTGCTAATGTAGCATTTTTTCATTTTTTTCAAAAAAATAAAAATAAAAACAGAAAACTGGTTTTTTTTTCCATGCTTCAACATTTCTGGTAATTTTACATCTCTGCTCTGAAGTAGTAGTTATTGATGGTTGCTGAGCTGGAGAGCCGGTACTTTTCATTATTAGAATGCATGTTAAACAGGCTGTCACTTTGTTGCAACATATTGTTGCAGAGGTTTGTTTGTTTGTTTTAGAAAATATGCATATGTTTTCTGTAAAAGCCACAGTTAAACCCTCCACCCAGTTGCACTTTGGTACTAATTCTGTGTTAAGGCTGGTAGGGAGATGAGTTATAGTAAATGAATGCTCAGGAAATAGGTTTAGAAAAGTAAGTGAGGGATTGAGGATACAGTAGAGGAAAACAGGTATGGGGGAGTGATAGAGTTGAAGAAAGGACAAAGGAGAACTTGGGTCAGGCCCTACCTGGAATGTAGTAATAGGGTGTCTGTATGCTGTTAGCAGGAAGGGAGTATAGAGCAGTGGTTTTCAACCGTTGGGTCCCCAGATGCTCCTGGACTGCAACTCCCAAAAATCCTGGCCAGCTCAGCTAGTGATGAAGACTTCTGGGAGTTGCAGTCCAAGAACATCTGGGGACCCACAGGTTGAAAACCACTGGTATAGAAGAAGAATTGGTGGGGTAAGGATAATCATTAAAGGATCAGGGAGTTAAGGACTCATAAGAATCCCAATGTCTTTAGGCCAAATCAATAGAGCTGTTCTTTGAAGGACTCCTATTTGCTGTTAACTCCTTGACCCTGGGCCAACAAAACATTACTGGTCCTAAATCTGTTGCTGAATATAAAATAAATACAATTATATAAATGAGAAATCAGTCTCATTATGATCAACAAAACATCTTTGCAGAATCTTGAGGATTAATAGATATTATTTGCTATAAGCTTTGGTGAATTGTAATCTACTTCAGATGCTGAAGCAGGATGCAACAATCCAAAAAAAGCTGGCATCATAAGTATAATTACAAAGTTGTTTCTGTCTTTGTTCTGAAAAATCTGAAGCAGTAAAAGCTGATAACAAAGAAGCTTGTATGGGTGTTACTGAGTCCCCAGCTTAAATATATGGTAGGTAGTAATTTCATATTGGTGGAGGATTTCTGGAAGTTGTTAACCTCCAGCTGAATTAATAAAAGCTAGATACTACAGATTTTACAACTTAAATGAATAGATAGATTAATAAAGACAGCTGAAAGTAATTAGCAGTTAGCACAATTAGTTATGCTAGTTGGGAGTTCTGGGAGTTGGAATCCAAAAAGTACAGTGATGTCTGGAATTACGAATGCCTTGAATTATGAAAAATTTGAATTATGAAGGGAAATCTGGTGAAATGGGGAAATTTTTAATTACAATTTTTCCAAGTTACGTGGTGTTTTCTCCTTCAGCGTGTGGCCAGAAAGCAGGCAGGCGGTGATTCGACGATATGAACCCCGCCTCCTGCCTCCTTTTGGAGGCATGCCTAGCATCCTGGTGATTTGACAGCTTCTCAGCCTTCACAAGCAGAGTGCAAGCACCTGGCTGTCAAAATCACCTGGCTGCCAGCGCACCTCCAAAAGGAGTCGGGAGGTGGGGGGCGTGTCTTCAGATCCCCGCCACCCACCTGCTTTCCGAGCATGCTGAAGGAGATGCAGATTGCTAACGGTGATTACCCAGCACCACAGGGGCAACCAAGTCCACCTTCTCTGCAGGGTGCCCCAGTGGTGATGGGCAGCCTGAGGGAAGGGAACTTTGACCGCAAAGAGGCACCGCCAGCAAAGTGGTGGAAAGCCTTTTTTGGGATCAAAGTCCATGCTTTGGAATTTCCCACACCCACACCCTCCTCCTTGGGTGGCGCAAGGAAGGGGCATTTCGAAAGCCTGGTCCACGATCCTGGCTGTCCCCACCCCAGCAGCGGGCTGAGCGTGTGAGGGTTGAAGTCACCCCTTGCCCACTCAGCCCCCTGCTGGATCGGGGCAGCTGCTGCCTCCCTTGCCACGGCCAGGTGATGGCGGTGAGAGGAGGCAGCAGTTTTACTCCTGCCACCAGTTGGCTGAAGTGAGACCGGGCAAAGTCGGGTGGCTGCTTCCAAAGCCTTAGAACACAATAAAGGCTTCACAACCAGCCACCTGACTTGGCCTGGTCTCACTTCACCCAGTTGGCATTGGAACGGATTAATTAGTAATTCAAGGCATCACTGTACAGTATATATTTGATAAAAGCAACACTGCCACACTAAATAACATGATAGGACGAAGAGTCAAGGGTACCAACTCTCAAATTAGTGCACTGAATGTACAAGTTTCAGAAAAGATTATTTTTGTTTGTTTAAAGAATATAAAATGCCAAATTAAAGGGGAAATGTTTTTACAGCAAAGAAAAACACCAGATTACAAAATACCTACATACAATGGGACAGAAAATAACAGCAGAGTTCCTGAACTGATAGTAGACAGAAGGACAGGCTAAAAGATCAGAAGATACAAGGCTCCACTAGGCTCCTCTTTAACCCTTAGTATCAGAAGTCGTATCCATCAGCCAGTCCAACCCTAGTGTGAGTAGAACCTTTTAGAATGCTTGGGGAAATTGCATGGCTCTCAAATAAGGGCAGCTGGAACTAAATAGCAATTAGGGTCTAGTTAGTGTAATCTTGACTAGTGTCTCAAAAGATAACATGTGCTTTTCTTATGGGAAAAGCATCTCATAAGATAGTGTCTCAGCAACATGCACACATAGATGTTTCCGGATCAAAATTGGAATTGGTTAGGAGGTTTCTCAATTTCTTCACATCCGTGTATTCATAATTTTTCTTATGCACCTTTTGGGAGTGGAGCCAGTATAGTCATGCATAGAATTTTGGGCTAGATTAGCACTTTTAAAAAAATCTTTTAAACACTTGGATCAATATGAGGATGAATCTAGATGGTTCTTCTTAATTTGCTAATTTACTGGCTATCAAAAAAGTATCCAGTTTATTTCCTAATAGTTGATTTAAATAAAAACTTAACCAGGAATGTGTAGATATTGCCCATGGGAAAAGTAATTGTAACTCAAAAAGTAAAGTGATTTACACCTATGTAATTCTGCTTGTATAGTGTTTCTAATGAGATATGCAGCAAAGTGTACTGAATGCTTTATATCAGCCACTCTCAACCTTTCTTTGACCATAGTCATAAACACATAATGAAAGAAATAAAGGCCGAATTAGAGTTGTATAAATTGTACAGTATAACGAACTTTATAAGCTGGTGTGTGAAGAATTGTTTCCTGTGTGTGGTCCCCTTCAAATGTGCCATGGCCCCTACTGAGAATGGCTGCTTTAGATATTTATTCTTGGAAAAGTGAACTAAAAATCTTTATATCATCTTTCTTTTGCCAGTAACAAATGAGTCCTACTGCACAAACACAACAGAAGGACGTCTTGATTGTACTGTAGCTAAAGCATGTTCAGGTGAGATTCATTTTTATACCATTTCAGTCAAAGAATGTCTAAGGCATCTTACAATTTAGGTATTACGTATCTTAGGTTTATAGTCTGAAATACAAGATGTAGCACCAAAAATGTGAGGGGATGTTGAGGAAGTGCAGCTCAGGAATACTTACACTTAATTTCAACTTTGTTTAATAAACAAAAAGCAGAGCAGATGAATTGTACTATCTTGCATGTCCTTATAAAAAGACTGTTACTTGAGAGTGTTCCTGTCAGCTTAAATTCTAAGGAAACAAGTTTCAGTTGCTGTACCTTCTGCTAGTGTTGCACGGGTATCCATGATCAATCTGTCTGATGGTCCTGGTTTTCACTGAGCTAGTGAATCTTTTGTCTGTAATGTTTTGTATCTTGAAGGAGGAAGCTAAAAGGTACAGTTAGAAGAAGTGCCAGCTGTGAGGGACCTATGGGGAAACTACCCTTTTTTCCTTTCCCCTCTGGTCTGAAGGTGGTTGCTGCTATAGGTTATTCATTCAGAAGCTCAGGATTACTAACTACCCTTGCTACTGTATAGCACAGTCCCCCATTTATTTGCCAAACAAGAGGTGCTGTAGTGCTCAAGGAAGATCTGGATATTATGGCTATCGGGGCCACTACCATTATTATTCCAAAATGCTTCTTTGGTTCTATAATCCTGTTAGGGTCCAGAGCCATTTATGGAAAAGAAATACAGCACCAGCAATTTCAGATACTGCACAAAGTATTTATCTTCAGAACACAAAGCTGAAGCCGGGGTGTGTGGAGATGCTTAAAAGTCTTTGACAGTGGGTTTCAGAACTTATCCTAGTTTACCAGCCCTCAGCAAAACAGATTTTAAAGCCAAAAGCAGAAGAACCAGCACTCCTTACATTGCAAGACAAGAGCCATTATCATTTCTGAACTTTCCTGTTTTATGTAAACAATATTAAAGTTAACATAACTCTTGTCTTAAGTATTGAAACCTTGACTATGGCTCAAGGTATTAATCAGCAATACATCTCTGCTTTTATCAGTTCTGCGTTTATAATGTCTCACCGGTTGTGTATGTGGGAATTAGATGTTAGGATTGTTACCCTTTTGGACTTGGACTTCCATAAGATATAATGGCTATTGTCATTGCCTATACTGTATTTTGCATCACAGTATAAAAAGAGTATTGTTAATTTAGAGGGAATAGGGAACCTGCTTTATACTTCATGTTCTCTTTCTTTTTAGATACTCCTACCACAAGCATTGCCCCTGTCATCTCAAACACTACTGCTGCAGGTAACAAACTTACTAGATTCAGTGTAATAAATGTTTGATGGAATATAAATTTTCATCCGGAATAAGACATGCAGGCTGACTATGAAAACTTGGAAGTGAGGATTATAAGCCTGCAAGTCAACTGATATTTGGCCTATTCCTTTTAGTGATTACAGCCATTTCAGTAAAATGGGTAAATCTGATTGTTGAAAAATTGTAAAATGAGAACACATTCTAGTGGAAAATTGTTTCTAGCTTGAATACACAGACTCTTTTTTTTATCAGTCTGCCCCCTTCCCCATTACAGAATGTGCTGGTAGGAATGTGGCATATAAAGAAATAATAAATCCAGGCACTTTGCCATGTTGCTTCCCTTCTAAGGTTTTTAATTTAACCTGTTTTACAGGGCCGTTGTACCAGGTTGGGAAAAGCTATGTACAGAGGCTTTCTAACAGGCCACATTTCAGAAGGCTCCTGTTAAACAGCCATATGTATGCATATGAATTTATTAATCTGTTTTCTGGCTACTTGGACCCCAAAGCAATCTACGATAAAATACATGCAAATATTATTTAAAACAGTCCAGAAACAATGTTAGAAGTCAGCTTTAAATATCAATTTTAGAAGAGCCAGCTGAAATAGTAATTTTATCTATCTCTCAAATTGTAGTATTTTCTAATATGTGCTTGGGCCTTGATTTGTGTTTATAAATAATGTATCTTGGGTTATTTCAATTATTTTTAGTTTCCTGATATAGGAGAAGTCAACCTTAAATATGGTTAATTTTCCTGTTCATGGATACATATTTTTCATTTACTGTCTTTACTGTCCAGTATGCTTAGTCTAGTTTATGTTTTATTACTATCTTATTCAAGTTTCACAATGAAATAAAGCAAATTAAAGTGCTTTCTAATTTAAGTGATGTTCTCTTTGAATAAGGTAACATAACTAACACAACCACATCACATCCAGTAAGCACCATGTCACCTAATGGTACAGTAACTACAGGCACTTCAGCTCCTGCTACAACGAGTGCATCAGGTAATCTTTGGTTTATAGCAAAACTGTCTCCTGTTTAAGACAGATTTTTCCCCCAATATGTTTATTTCCATGTGAATAACAATAAAGAAAATCAGTTGTTAATCGTATCGTGTATTATATAAAGATATAATGTTTGGGATTCAGTTTCAAAAGTAGAAAAGAGGTGGATTTTCCTCCAGCCAGATGAGAAATTTCATGTTGAAGGGATCTGGGAAATATTTTTTCCAGCTCCTCTGTGTGGCCTTTTTCCTAGATGGTGCAGTATATAAGTCCAATAAGTAAATAAATCTCTGCATCTGGCAAATTCTCATAATTCTCATGGGTTTTCTATTGCTAATGGAGCTGCTTCATCTTTTTGTGACACGAGATACAGAAGTGAAGGGCTATTTTTTTCAGTGACACTCAAGAGAACTCTCTGTAATTTAAATGCCTATCACTAATCACTGTAATCCTCTTATTTGACAGGCTCGGTGTCTCCAAAGCCAACTTCCAAACCATCGCCTCACACATCCACCTTTGATGCTGCCAGTTTCATTGGTGGCATTGTCCTTGTGCTTGGTCTGCAAGCAGTAATCTTCTTTCTTTATAAATTTTGCAAGTCCAAAGACCAAAACTATCATACTCTCTAGGATATGTTGCTTATAATGGACTTAAAATATAGCTCAATATTTGTGGTTAGCTGCGCCAAAAGATCTTGATTCCTTATAGAAAACAGTAAATAAAAATACTATTTTTCCGACTTTTTAAAAGGAATATATTCCTGCAACATGCTTGGAAGAAGATTGTGTGAATCATGTCTTGCACTGCAAGAACACCTGCAATATTCTGCATGAATCCTTATTGGCTGTCTTAATTTTTTTTAAGTAGCTGCTACTGTGGAAATCGTTTCCTGTACATGATACGACAGATGTAGACGTTAATAGTTATTGTATTCAGTAGCAGCTGAGTTCTTGGTAGGTAATCTTACAATTGCAATGATTAAATTAGTATTGTATGCAGTGACCCCTATACAATTATTAAAATGTGAGTTGCCAGTGACTTGGCATAACACTGTTTGTGTGAGGATTACGACTTTTTATTATGTTTTGCTGAGAAATTGGGAGAGATTTGTAGAATGCTGTCTTTTTTTTTCTTTAGGAATTAAGGAGTCCAATATTTTTCTATACTAGTTGTCAGATGGATAATTGTTTTCTAATTTATGTATAAGCAGCCATAGGAGGAATAATGAACATTCTTGGTTCAGAAGAAGTCAAGACCAGTGCCTTAATGAGTAGGCTGCAAATTGCAATGATTGGGCCATGTTATTTGTTCAAGGTACAGTGAATGAGCATCTGATTTTCTCCAGTGGACATGTTTAAAGGATCCTAGCGACGATAAAACCGCATAACAAATCTTTATTTAGTGTTTTACAGCCATGTATCTCTAGCCTTCAAATTACTTGCCTTATAACAGTAGTTCCCAACCTAGGGTCCCTAGATGTTCTTGGACTACAACTCACAGTCATCCTGGGCAGCACAGCTACTGGCGAAGGCTTAGTCCAAGAACATATAGAGGACCAAGGTTGGGAAGCACTGCCTTGGAAGGTACAGTAACATGCATTACATTGGAGGACACGGGTTTCAGTAGGTCATGACAATTGGAAAGTCAATTAATTATGCACAAATCTGTGAATGATGCTGTGTTCCCAGTGTCCTTTCCTCTTGTTCATAAAAACCATTGATTGTAGTCATAGTAAAAAATGATCAGATTGTATACCGGGAGCTACTTGGTCAAAATAGGGTTGCTGCCAGTGCTTGCCTCACGAATTGTATGACTTGTATGATTTGAATGTAGGAACTCAATTTGTAGGTTTAAATGCTGCAGCTGGAAGAGCTTCCGGCGAATCACTTGGAAGAAATGCAGCACTTCACATTAAGAAATGCAACACTTCACTTGATGAAGACAAGTCTGGGGTTATGGTTTGTGAAAATTTTAAGTGCATTTTAATCAACTTTTCTAGCCCTTGTAGCTTGAGCAGTATTCACTTCAATAAGGTGTCATAGGAAGTTTGTAATTTTGAGCAACTAGTACTGTAACTTTAATGAACTTTAAGGCATTTGCACTCCTAAAAGACAATCAGCTCATGTGAATGTAATGGTACAGAGAGCGCCCACCTTATTTTCAGCAAATAACATGGCTTAGGTGGGAGGTGTAACAGCCTTAATATAGCCATTCAGTCAAATTCCCCGCCTCTTGTAGTTTGATAAATCTAAGCCAAGTATCTGGGTATATTCTAAATTTAATCATAAAATGGCATACTTACAGACAATTTCAGCTGTTTAAAAATGCACTGCTTATTAAATCCTTGAAAAGCTTATGTTTTCTGGCATTTAAAAGCTGTTTAGTATTGCTTTGTTGCAGTTTACTGAATAGCTATTAGTATGCTGTCTTGTAAATTTATGGCAGCAGTTTTTAAAATTAACCATGCTACATAGATTCAATATAAATTTGAGCCAATTTTGTTACTGAGCCAAGAACTGCTGTTCAGAATGCACTTAAATACGGTATATTGTCTGTGCTAATGATCATTAAGAATCCTCTTTCAAGTGCCTTAAATTTTCTTGATGTTAGCTTCACATCTGTTGAAGAAATGTAGAGAGGGAACATTTGATCTAAACTTGCCCATTAATGCTAGCAATGGTTATTTTCAAAGAAATTTAGGAAATTCAGGTATGACTGCTACTTTTTCAGGAAATCTTTACATTACATTGGTTAGTGTATTGTTTCACTTAGGACCCTTACATGTAATGGCATAACATTCCATTTTCTAGATGAGGCTTTATCAGCAATTTTCCAAAATCTGGCTAAGATTGTGAGGGTTTTTCCAGTTATCCACTTGTTTCATTGCTTATCATGCTCTTCTACAAAGGGTTGGGTTGATTTTATATTACCATTAATCTGGAAACCTGCAAATTAGTTTAAAATAGATCTTAATCTCTTCTTTCTTCATTTTGAAGTTTAAAAAGCAACTTGCTAGTGTGGAATAAGCTGATCTCTAATTTTTAGGCATTGGATTGTGATTTTTCACTCTATCTCTGTTGTATTCAAACTCCCATGTGCAAGTGTGTTGCATCTGGAATGGAATATTATGGACTTCACTGTATAGCATATGCGTTATCTTATTTGGAGGAAATGAAAAGTATAATCACAAAACCAAGATAATAAATACGTTATAAAATGTTTCCGTCTTATCTATCAGAAACACCTTTAAATTTGAGTCATGATAGTTTTGTGTTAACAAAATGCTGGGGGTTAAATCTTTCAGATCGGAAACGTTCTGAAGAACGTTCAGTAGATTTGTTTTTATTTAAATGCTGAGATGACAGACGTAATAAAAAGTGTTTATGTTTGCTGTTGGTGGGAAACCTGCAACCTTAGTGGGTGGCTGAGGCCTTTCATGCCATTGCAGAAATGCACTGCAAGTGCTAAGATCAGATCCCATCCTGCGAGGCAGAGGGAGGAAGTGGAAAATATTTCAGGGTACAATCTTCTGTGAGCTCTGGCAGGAGAACATCTGTTACTCTTTCTCTCAATCCAGTGGGTACCTAGAAATGGAAATAAAATTGGTTGCAATTCTCACCTCTCATATCCTAAATAGCTAAACTTGCAGTCAGCTTTTCAGGAATATTTTGTTTCAGTGGGACCTAGGTAGAGCTCCCTGGAAATGATTACTAAAAGGTCCCTGACAAGCCAGACAGAGCCACTACAACCAACTGTGTTTGAGCTGTGTTATGTACAGTATCCTATTGGAAGAGTGATCTAACCAAAAGACTTCAGAGCAGCTTCCTGAGTAGCATATGCAGCATATACAGTAACTATTTCACCTTGGAGATTCATAACATTATCCAAATGCTTGATTACTCACTGTCCTGGGTCTTGAATTTTTTTCTGACTTTACACTGCTACTTCTCAAAGAGTCTGTAGTCAAAACCTGCTCCCTGAAGTCCCTCGTGAATACTGATGTCCCTGTTTTCTGTTTCACTGAAGCAATACCTAGAATACAAAGAATTAAACATACAAACCATATCCACACATTGTTGCAATTCAACATACTATATTTTCCATTTTAAGCCTTCTATCTGTTTTTTTTTAGAAAATAATGTGTAATAGAGGGGGAATGAGATTCAATAGCACCTCCCAAGTGATTGTATCTCTGGTTTTTAAGTAGATGACTTAAGAGTAGCGGTGGAGGTCATATTTGAGTGCTGCATACATATTGGGGATGGCTGATTGTTATAGCAAAACACCTGCAAGCTCATTTTCTCTTTGGAACCATTTAAAATATAAGATAGCCAACTAAATAATCGCCTGCCAGCACCTTGGAAGTGCAGGAAGAATGTGAGTGCAACTGGAACAGGAGTACTGTTGATGGGCTCAGAACTTACCTAACAGAAACATGGATTGGACTTAGCCAAAAGATTTGAAATATCAGTTTTAAAATAGATTCTATTGGTAAATGATTTGAAAGTTCTTGGGACTCCTCTAAGGTAGTGGTTTAGTTTGACCCTGGAAATGATTGTTTTAATATTTTAAGTTAGATGAACTGAGCTTGGGCTGGCTAAGAAAGCATGCTGATGTTGAAGGATGAAAATTGATGCTACCTGAAAAAGAGTGGCGTATGCTGCTAGCACTGTGTGAAAGATGGGTAAATCTTTTTCTTCTTGCTGTGAAAAGAGTAACATAAATTTAATGATTTAACAAGAAGCATCCAGGGAAATTTAAAACCAATCAGCAACATTTGGTCAAGCTTACTTGCTGCTGACCTTGTGCTGACAGGAAACCCATACCTAGCTTTAAAAATATTTCAAAATAATCTAATGTGATTAAAAGGAATCAGGACATTTGTACAGGCCTTCTATTTGGATTCCAACAGCAAACTAAACCTCTTTAACATACCAGATTATGATAAGCAAATGTTTCTGAACACACCACTTAGTTTGGTTAATTTCTTTGAGCATAATGCCATTGGGCTAGTTCTCTTTTCAGTCTATGTAACAATGATCAGCTTTGTAAAGGCTTCCACGTTATCCCAGTTAAAAATAACAATTTTTGAAATTCAAGCTTAAGATAAAAGTTTTTTAAAAGTAATTTCAGTTGTTGCAACCTAACTGTATTTTTGGCAAATTGGTCTGGTTTTCTGCATAAAAGGCTCATTCTTGCTGTTCATACAATTTCAGTTGTTATACACCAGATACACATTTCATTCATAGAATAATTTTTCAGGTTAATTTTACATGCCTGCCTTACCTATAAATAGAGGAACTTCATTAGAATATTCGTAAACTGAATCTCTTTTACAACCTAGTGCCTCTATAAGTTTTCTCTTCAAGGGAGAGAACAGTATAATCTCAGGCTACAATCTGATTTTACAATTTCTGCAGTACAGTATTCTGCTTTAAATGTTTCTCTTATATTGTATTGCTTGCTTCTCCTTCCTTACACTTAGCTCTTAACACCTCCTTATCCAGATCTATTCCACCTCAAAAAATCTCCTGGCATCTAGCACTTAGAGCAGGCCTGCCCAAAGTCCGGCCTGGGCGCCAAATCCGGCCCGTCAGGCCATTCTGAGTGGCCCGCAGCTGGCTGGCCCGCCCCTCCCTCCCCCTCCTTCGCTTATGGGTCAGTGGGTGGGGCTTGCAGTGGGGTGGCAGGGTCGGGGAGCAACCGGCCCCTGACACATTCTCAGCCACCAAACCTGGCCCTCCTTACAAAAAGTTTGGGCACCCCTGACTTAGAGGTAAGAAGTTGATTCTATGCATGTAGATTTGCAGAGGAACAACAGGACTGATGGGGTTTTGGGGGGGGAGGCTTTTAAGAAAAAAAATATCTCTGCAGACACAAAATCAGTTTTGAGAACTAAAACCAAGCATCTGTGATGGTATCTAGATAGAAAAACAATTGCCCCAAATGACCTTACAGAAACCTCTTGAACAAAATGACATTAGGAATGATATTAATGTATAAATTAATTAATAGAATCAAGTTCCAAACTTTTTCAAAGCATTCCATGAATGTACAGTCACACTTGGCACAATTTCATGATGGAAAACCATTGGGCTATAATGTACCTTAAATAGAAAACTATCTTTTAGATACATTTTCCCTCAAAATGTATTTTATGAAACAAAATCCAGTTTAAAATTTCAAAATCTTATATGTGCTGTAAGCACTGCTTGATGGCTACATACCTGTTAATATACCTGTACTCACATTGTCTGTATTTGGACTTGGGTTGTGTCATTAAGCTGATTAGTGTCATGATTAGAGCCCTTGATTAGATCCCATTAGCTGTTAATTGAAGCTGTTGGATCTCATCAGCTGTTAGTGAACCAAGATCTCTGGTCTCCTTGACTGATACCCAGAATTGCACAAGAGAAAGAAAGCCAAATCCCACAATGGGACTTGCTTGTATCTCCCCTTTCTGGTTTGCTACAATAAGGTGAGAACACAGACAGAAACTGGGCTCAGCCCCTTCAATGGAGAATCCCAAGATGGTACATACAGGTGTGGTGGCACCAGGGACATTACTCAGGTAGCTGTTCAGGGCTCTTGCCCAACCAGATTTATTTTTCTTTCTTTCTCTAAATATGGGGACTCACAGAGGCAGTGCTTGAAAGGAAAGAGGTCAAAGTGGCTGCAAGATAATGCCTTTCAATCTATGCACTGAACTTGTTAAAGATGGCAAAAGAAGGAAAGAAACATACTGCCAACTAGTGACTTTGGGGATGTGGTCTGGGAAGGAGACCTTATACAGTGGACCCTTGTATAACAAATGGTTTGTATAACAAAAAATCCGTACAACATAAAAAATTCCAGAGATAGGGAAAATTTGCTTAACAGAATCATCTATGGGGCGTATCCATACAACATAAAAATGGTCGTGATTAGGGATTACTCTGTTTTCATGCATTCCTATGGGAAATTTGTATAAAGGAAAATTTGCTTAACATAATTTCATTTGGAATGAATTAATTCCTTTATACAAGGTACCACTAGTTTGTGAGCTGAGACTGATGCCTAATGTGATCCAATCCTCTCTATAGATTCCCATGTTCTTGTAAAATGGTGCTTATAGAAGTATGTCTGGGAGTTGTGTCATGGCAACTGGACTTTTCGTGAGAGATTGAAATGTCTTGTTGCTCATCCAAACAGCTTTGTCACTCTGCGTGGATTGAGCAGCGAAACGTTTCAATCTCCCAAGAAGTCCATTTGCCATGATTCAACTTCCAGATGAACTCACCTGGATGACTGAGAATCTTCACAGACATATAGAAGAACAGAGGAATTGGGAAAGTTCTCTGAGTTGCCTTTGAACCTTAATTGTCAAGCTACCTGTTTGACCCATAAAGGCGAACAAAATGTTCATGTCTCATTAATCTCAAGGCACTGTTGCTTTAGTTTGAGTGTCAACTGGGAACTAGCTTGCCGAGACCTTGCTGCCTTTTAGTCACTTAACAAACAAAAGTTATATAACCAAGTTCTGCAATGTGATGCAGATGATATGAGTTATCAAGGTTGTAAAACAATAACAATTCCTGGACCTGAGCCTCCTATGCTTGCTCCCATGACTGCAACCTCCTGTGGATGTTTTCAACTTTCTGTTCATGTCAAACACCCGTGCAGCAGCAGCTCCTGTATACAGTAACAGCAAGCAGCAATTACCATCCAGATGGCTTTCATACCTGCATGGAAACTACCCTGAGAAGCTGCAGCTTCCAAGTCATAAAGCTGACACTGTAATGCATCTATCCGCTGGAAAGCATTCTGTTTTAAACTGCGCTCCTGTGCCAGTTGGTGTCTTACCTAGAAAGAGAGATTTCTTAACTTGCAGCACAGTTCCAAACCTTAAAAATATAGGATTTGCTTTACAAAACATAAGGTGCCCAAAATCAAGGATGCGCTCTCATGTTTGGGGTGGGCCACTGACGCAGTAGGCCATTCCAGACCTTTTCGCTGCTGCATTTAGCACTTTACAATGGCTCCAAAATTCATGACATCTCAGGAAAGATGGAGCCATGGTCTTGGGTTCAGACTTCTGAAATTACCCATGCTTTTCTTAGACAAAAAAGGGGGAGGGGGTGTTGGTTTCCAATCTTGAATTTTAAAGGCAGTACCCAATGACCTTTGCAATTTTGTGTCTGACTTAAGCAAAAGCACTGATGACTGCAGGAATAAAGCTGGTGAGTTGGCTTCAGCTCCCCTGATACTAAAAACATTTACTTAGATCTTAGTATCACCGAGTTAGTATATTTTTAAATTAAAAGAACGATTACACAAATGTAATGTAACATGCATTTCTAGAAGACTGTCCCATATTTTGTAAAGTAGTAGAAAGGATGCTGTGATAAGCATGTTTTTCCTGACCTAGCTATTGATTTGGATCCCTGGATTTCAGTCCCAACATCTAATGCTGCCTACATGCCATTGGGTACGATCGTCTCAGATCAATTCAGACCTCAATGGAATGGATATGTTTTCTATTATTAGCCTGTTTTCCCTCCCACAAGAAGATTTTCTTAGGCATGCCTCTATAATCCAATTTATAAATTGAGCTTTTATCTTACCTTTTAATGCCCAGTTACAAACTAAAGTATGCTAAATTCGAGATAAGTATATGAGGAAAACTGTATGTTCTGCCAACAGACATCTTGTGCCTTGTGGGGGGAGCATCTCTCCTAATAACATGCTAAGCATATTATTTGACTTCAGAGGATGCTCAGCTCAGCAATCTTAATGGATTATATAATCTTCATGAAATTCTAACTAGTACAACCACTGTTTGTCTTGTGTACTCACTACGTTGGGGACCTGATTTCTGGCACTTGTAAGTTCATTGGAACATTGGAGAAACATTTATTTATAAACTCACTTGCTGGATTTCTTTTTGAGCTCTTTTTTCCTGAAGCTGTCTTATCTTAGAAGATTTCTCAGCTTCTTCTGTCAGGCACTGCAGTCTCATTTCTCTCTCCCCAAGGTTTTCCAGCATCATTTCCAGGTTTGTTGTCTTAATCAGATCTAGCTGCTGCCTTTGTCGGATTTCTTGATTCAGTCTATGCTCTGCCTGTTGTAACAAGCGCTCCTGTGCACCAAAACAGATAGCTCAAGCATCCCTGGGCTGGAAGGAGGGCACCATTTTGTTTACATAAGAATCAGCAGTGACTCTAACCTTTAGCACACAGACGGAATGATACAACCTATACAGCCAGAATAAATACAATGTGTCGTGGAAAAATATAGTCACAGTTTTTAGAAATTTGAGAAAAGTCTACTGATCCCATTTGAAATAAAAGAGAAATGCATTGCTGCTGTTATATGGAATAGTGTGCAGGAGAGCTCAGATATATACAGTGGTACCTCAGATAACAACTGCCCCGGATAATGAATTTTTCGGATAACAACTGCAAATTTCCGGGTATAGGACTGCCTCTGATAACGAATTTTCCCTATGGGCTGCCTCGGATAACGAATCACAATTTCTAGGTATAGGTCTGCCTTAGATAACGAATTTTCCTATGGGCTGCCTCGGATAATGAATTTTCCCTATGGACTGTCTCGGATAACGAATTTCCAGCATGCATCAGTAAAAAAGAGTTATCCTCGGTGGCATTGCATCTGTACCTTTAAAGTGCACTTTATAAAGAGTTTTGAGCAAAAAACCAGGTATCTGTGCCTTTTTCCTAGGCTCTGGAACGGATTAAACGGTTTCCCATTCATTTCTATGGGAAACCGCATTTTGGATAACGACATGTTTCGGAGAACGACTAACCTCGGAGAACGAATTACCGTCGTTATCCGAGGTACCACTGTATATACTGTATATATACACATATATACTGTACCTGCTTGTCTAGCTGTTGCTTCAGCCTTTTATTCTCTGCCCGAGTCTGCACCAAGGCTTTCCTTGCAACCCGCAGTTGCTGACGAAATAAAATTGTTTCTTGTTCTGCTATCACCTTAGATTTCAGGCATTCTTTCTTATTCTGAATGGCCTCCTGTGAACGCAGAGAATTCAGAGAGGCACTCAAGCCACACACATTTTTTGCAAACATTTTCTTGGCTGCTTAAGAACAGATCGCCTGCTAAATATCTATTGATGAATTTTGTTTTCCTTATTATGAAAAAAAGGGGGGATCCATTTGGGGTGGTTTAAAAAAATTCAGCATTGTTGAGAAGTTATAAGCTATGCATTACCGTATTGTACTGATACTGCATAACAGTGTTGGTGAAACTATGACACGGGTGCCAAAGGTGGCACTCGGACCCATTTCTCTGGGCACCCGACATCACTCCTTCACAGCCACCTGTAGTCAGGTTAAATGGCTGTATGGGCACTTTGCAAAAAAAAAAAAAATAGTGGGTTTTGAATCGCAGTTTGGACACTTAGTCTCTAAAAGGTTCGCCATCACTGCTGTATAACATACAGTACTAATATAAGCTGTATGTTATGAATGTAACATACTACTGTAAAGCAGGATTTTCCCCATGTTCTCTGGATGCAAGATTGCTCAACACAGCCATTTTGAATGTTAGATCTCTTTATGGTGCAGGCAATTTACAACTAGGACACGTGAAAATTCTGATTCTTTTTCATGTGGCTACAGTTAGCTAAGCCATCCGGTATACTGCTTATTTTTGGAAGCTTCCGTTTATTAGGGTCAATCAGGATATATATAGTGAAGTGAAAAGGCAAAAAACAAGGGAACTCTAAATCTAATTGCTATCTCTTAATATATCTGTCAGAGTAAAACTGGCAGATGGAGAGAGAATTTTTTTAAAGATTTACTGCTGCTCTCAAATACAAATGTGTAGTCAAGCCAACAATCTTCTAGGCACAGTAGTTTGTATATACAGTATCTCAGTGTGTATATATGGTTGTTGTTTGACCCAGATTATGTTACATTTGCTTCCTTTTTGGCAAGGGTAATTTAAATGGGAATCTGAAAAGTGTTCCTTAAAATGTTGAATAAAAGGCAAATTATCTGAAAATAATACTGTTCCTTTGTAGACTGGGTCATAAGGGTTGTTCTAGAATGGCATGGACACAATCCTGATGGCTTGCCACCTGAAATACTGTAGATGAAACAGAACTTGGAAGTAACTTAATACAAGTAACCAGTTCCTTGCAAGGAATGCCCTTTTCCAACAAAGTTCTAACTACATTATAAATATGTTTGTAACTTAGCAAGGGATAATTTCGATCCTTTTGCGGTGGAAGTGTTGATTTTTATATTATGGGGTTATAGCCTCATTAAATGACAAAGAAGAAATGGCACATGGTTCATGTGGTACATCATGCACAATCAAAACATCCACTTTTTTTATAGAAAAAATCAAGTATAGTAGCAAAAATATTACATAAACATGAATAAATAGGAAAGAAAAGTTAAGTTTGTGACCAAGGTGGCAGCTAACTATTCATTGGTGCTTTGGTAGAAGTTGTTGTTGTTCAGTCATTCAGTCATGTCCGACTCTTCGTGACCCCATGGACCAATGCTCGCCAGGCCTTCCTATCCTCCACTGCCTCCCGGAGTTTGGTCAAATCCATATTGGTTGCATCGATGACACCGTCCAACCATCTCATTCTCTGCCCTCCTCTTTTCCTTTTGCCTTCAATCTTTCCCAGCATCAGGGACTTTTCCAGGGAGTCCTCTCTTCTCATGAGGTGGCCAAAGTACTGGAGCCTCAGCTTCAAAAAAATCTGTCCTTCCAGTGAACATTCGGGGTTGATTTCTTTTCAGGATGGATAGATTTGATCTCCTTGCAGTCCAGGGGACTCTCAAGACTCTCCTCCAGCATCACAGCTCAAAAGCATCGATTCTGCGGCAATCAGCCTTCTTTATAGTCCAGCTCTCACTTCCATACATCACTACTGGAAAGACCATAGTTTTGACTATCCTGACCTTAGTTGGCAAAGTGATGTCTCTTCTCCTTAGGATGCTATCTAGGTTTGCCATTGCTTTCCTCCCAAGAAGCAGGTGTCTTTTTATTTCGTTGCTGCAGTCGCCATCTGCAGTGATCAAGGAGCCCAAGAAAATAAACTCTGTCATTGCCTCCATTTCTTCCCCTCCTATTTGCCAGGAGATGATGGGACCGGTGGCCATGATCTTAGTTTTTTTGATGTTGAGCTTCAGCCCATTTTTTCACTCTCCTCTTTCACCCTCATTAAGAGGTTCTTTAATTCCTCCTCACTTTCTGCTAAGAGAGCAGTATCATCTGCATATCTGAGATTGTTGATATTTCTTCCAGCAATCTTAATTCTGGCTTGTGATTCATCCAGACCTGCCTTTCGCATGATGTACTCTGCATATAAGTTAAATAGGCAAGGTCACAGTATACAGCCTTGTTGTACTCCTTTCCCAATTTTAAACCAGTCAGTTCTACCATATCCAGTTCTGACGGTTGCTGCTTGTCCCACATATAGATTTCTTAGGAGACAGATAAGGTGGTGAGGCACTCCCATTCCTTTAAGGACTTGCCATAGTTTGTTGTGGTCCACACAGTCAAAGGCTTTGGCATAGTCAATGAAGCAGAAGTCGATGTTTTTCTGGAACTCTCTGGCTTTCTCCATAATCCAGCACATGTTGGCGATTTGATCTCTAGTTCCTCTGCCCCTTCGAAATCCAGCTTACACTTCTTGAAGTTCTCTGTCCACATACTGCTGAAGCCTCCCTTGTAGAATTTTGAGCATAACCTTGCTAGCGTGTGAAATGAGTGCAATTGTGCGATAGTTGGAGCATTCTTTGGCGTTGCCTTTCTTTGGGATTGGGATGTAGACCGATCTTTTCCAGTCCTCTGGCCTGCTGAGTTTTCCAAATTTGCTGGCATATTGCGTACAGCACCTTTGCAGCATCCTTTTTTAAGATTTTAAACAGTTCAAAATCTGTCACCTCCACTGGCCTTGTTGTTTGCAATGCTTTCTCATGCCCACTTGACTTCACTTTCCAGGATGTCTGGCTCCAGGTCAGCAACTACACTATCTTGGTTATCAGGGACATCCAAATCTTTCTGATATAATTCCTCTGTATATTCTTGCCATCTCTTTTTGATCTCTTCTGCTTCAGTTAGGTCCCTACCATTTTTGTTCTTTATCATATCCATCTTTGCACGAAATGCCCCTTTAATATCTCCAATTTTCTTGAATAGATCTTGGTAGAAGTAGATGACATTTATTTATTTATTTATTTATTTATTTATTTATTTATTTATTTATTTATTTATATTTTTACCCCGCCATTCTTCTTGGAAAAGGGCCAAAAGTGACTTACAGTATGGAGGGATAATATATAGTCCAGCACAATTAAGACATAATCAAGTTTAAGAACAGGGAATTGAGGGAAGTCTGTATAGCGATGTATTTTAGTCCATCATTCAGGGAAGGCTTGCCTGAAGAGAAATGTCTTTGCCTGTTTCGAGAAAGACAGCAGGGATGGGGCAGTCCTGGCCTCTAGTGGGAGGGAGTTCCAGTTAGAGTCTGGGTGTAGCAGCTGAGAAGGCCCTTTCATGTGTTCCTACGAGACGTACCTGTGAGGGTGGTGGGATGGAGAGAAAGCTTTCTCCTGCTGACCTTAACACCCGAGCCGGTTCATACTGAGAGATTCGATCTTTGAGGTAGCTAGGATCCAGGTTGAACAGTGTTTTGTAGGTTAAGGTGAGCACTTTGAATTGGGCTTAATAGCTGATTGGCAGCCAGTGGAGCTGCTTTAATAGGGGTGTAATGTGATATCTGTAATCTGCCCCAGTCAGCAATCTGGCCGCTGCGTTCTGGACCTGTTGAAGTTTCCTGATACTTTTTATTGGTAGTCCCACATACAGCATATTACAATAGTCTAGCCAAGATGTCACTAGGGCATGTGTCACCGTGGCCAGAGCAGGTTTCTCAAGGAATGGGCATAACTCATTTTACAATTTTAACTCACTTGTAACTCACTTTACAAAAATTACTTTTGTAAGGAATTACTCAAGCTCTGGTTATGAATACACTCTGAGATATACTATGAAGTTCAAATTCTCCATCAGTTATGACTTACCGTAAGTGCAAAGTTTTTGCATTTATACCAATTCAGTTCACTATGTAGTCATTCCCTGGTTTTGCCAGGTTATTATTTGTATGTATGCAGCTGCAGTCATTGGCCCTAGTCATGTGATAGAAAACTTTTTTAAATAATTCAGGAGGGCTTTATTTGACTGCATTGACTGAGGAGCCAAAGGCTTCTGTTGGGAATCTCACCTTCTCCGCCTCTCTCACTCTTGCTGATAGTCGCGCTCTCCCCACCATTTCTTTCCAGCAGCTCATGGCCTTCAGCTTGCTTACCAACTGGCCCAGCTGGCTGTTTTCATTCCGTAACTCCTGCAACTGTTCCTGCTGATGGTGACAGCAGATATTTCCAGTCAAGGTAAAATTCTGATAAACTCGTCATCTTTCCAGCAGCTTTTTTTAACTACACAACTTCTGTAAGCACCCCAGAGAGCAAAAAGATATGACATTTAGCAGACCCTGTAAATTTCTCATCAGGAGAAAGACATCCTGCAAATGTTACTAAATTAACCATTTAAAAAAAACCAACCAAATGAATGAATAACATTGTACATTAACATGCTTATTCCGTGACTTATCGCCATAGGGGCTTGGTTTTGAAAACATTACTTTGGTATTAAATCTGCTCACAATAATGTGCAGCTCATACTTGGTTTGTCTGATGATGAGTTTTCTTTCCACAGTTCTACAATAAATTGACATATGAACTTGTTTCCTCCATTTGTGCTACAGTTTTGTTTTATAACATCTGCACTCTGATAAAGGTCAATAAACTGATGAGGTAGTACTTAGACTGCCCTAAAGACTGTACAGCTGCCTAGATGCCCTAAGCACCTCCGATCTTGCCTGATTTCGAAAACTAAGCAGGGTCGGCCCTGGTTAGTACTTGGATGGGAGACCACCAGGGAATACCAGGTGATGTAGGCGTCTGGAGTAGGAACTGGCAAACCACTTCAGTATTCCTGCCAAGAAAACCCCATGAACATGGGTCACAAAGAGTCGGTCACAACTAACAACGCAACACATGCAAACAAAGACTGTACAGTTCCATGTAAGCACAGATGGTAGCATCAAGAATGATTTGTTTCATGGTTTTTCTTTATAGTACTGGATCTTTAGAGTTGTACTCCTTTTCTAGCATGGGGACGGGGGCGGGGTTAATTTTGAAGGAATTGTCCCTAGGCACCAACTTACCAGTTCTAAGTTTTCTTTGAGGGCATTGCTATCTTTTCTGGAGCCAAACTTTTTCTTCAAGTCAATCATTTTGTTTACTCCTTCTTTTCTCACCTCACTGATGATCTCTAATGTTTGCTGGTTCATACTTAGGTGATATTCATCCACTTTCCCCTGCAACCAAAAGCCAAAATCTGTGTGCATTGTTTAAAGTGTAGACATGCAAAAGAAGGCATGAAGTTATGTCCAGAGTTTCACAGATTTAAAATGAATAATAAAGTACCCTCATTACATATACATTGTGTGATTATACTATCACTTTTTTGTGAACTACCTTAGATATTTTAACTAATGCTTTCTTCATAAACAGAGATCTAAATGAAAAAGAGAAATATGACATGGATCTTTCAGGAGATGAATGTTACACATTAACTTGTTAGATGGTACCTATTTTAGGATAATTTCTGATTAGAGATGGGCACGACTTAGCGGTATTCCCGTTTCCGTTTCCGTTACTCATATCCGTTACTCTACGGAAACGGTAACGGGAATTACTCCACCAGAATTCGAGCTCGAACTGACGAACGAACAATTTGGTCTGATTTGTTGTGCTTGTTACTTGCATCGCGGCGATCGCGCAATGCCAAGCGGCACAGAAAAAAGTTTTTAAAAGTTAAAAAAAAAAACCGATTCCCGGCCCTAAAAGTAGGCGAAAACTGTCTGAGGGCACCTACCAGGCCAGAAGGGTGTTTTATTTGGGGGGGGTTCCCCGCCTCCCTCTCCTTGGCTATTGCTACTGCTGCGCTGCTGGTACCAGGCTGGGAGGGCGCATCCATTTGCCATGCAGTGCGGGGGATCCAAAATGGCGACCGCAATATTTTTTTTGAAATCGTTGCCCAAAACCCCACCAAAGCACCACAGAAACATGCGAAAATTAGCTATTTTAAATGCTTGAATTTTTACAGTAGCAGCAGTGGGTTTTTCTTGCAAAAAAAGTATCCGTTGATTTTATTTTATTTATTTTATTTTATTTTATTTTATTTTTTACACCTGCACATTTGCAATGATGGGCTCGCCCATGGGAGTGGACCATGCAAATTTTCCACCAATCGCATGGCCACTTGGCCAGGTTGACCACAGAGACTTCTGGGATGTGCCAATCGGGCATAAGCAGCCCACTAATCGTAGCCCAAACCCGAACCCTAAGCCTAAGCCTAACCCATACGCCAGTACACTGTCCTTCTAAGTGGGTCAGAGAGGCACCCAGAGGTGCACCCCAATACTCACCCTAACCTCACCCATAACTAGCCTAACCCTAGCCCTTGCGCTAACCCGTCTTAACCCTAAGCCAGATCTACTTGCATTGCACTACATGCAAGTACGTGAGACACAGCGGGTGCAAAGAGTCTGCCAGTCAGTCACTTGTGGCTCTGGCTGACTCCTGCAGCTCCCTCCAGGAGCCCGCTACCCCCCCAAACCAGTACTAACGACAACGAAAAAACGAACCGACTAATTTTTGTGAAATTTCACGAAAAACGGAAACGAGCCGAAACGGACTGCCTCCGACACACGACAACTCGAAAACGTCATTTTCCCTAGTCGTGCCCATCTCTATTTCTGATTACGTTATCGTGGGTGCAGTGTGACACACACGCACCCCGCAACAGTTCCAGTCTAAGGCAATGGTTCCCAATCTTAGCCAACCCAAATGTTCTGAGATTGCATCTCCCATACACCCTGGGCAGCACTGCTAGAGGTGAAGGTTTCAGCCCAAGAACAACTGGTTATCCAAGTTTCAGCCCAAGAACAACTGGTTATCCAAGGTTGGGAACCACCGCTCTAAGGCATTGTCCATCAGAACCTGGGGAAATCCCTTTTTTGAATAAGCTCCCAGAATTCTCCAGCCAGCATGAGCGTTGGCTGTGTTAGCTGAGAGAGTGTGTGCCTCCTGTCTCAAGATTGGGCCTTTCCTCCAGGGAATAGTAGAGAAATCTAGCCAATACTTATCCAGTTATCACTTCTCATTTACCACTGTTTATACATAAGCAGTTGAGTGGTGTTCTCTGCGTTTTTCATGCCATGGCATTATTTTACACCTACTTTGAGTTGCAGGCACACCATGAATATATTTTGCACTAATGCTTCATATTCTTCCTGCATTTCTTTTCTTATCTTCTCCTTAAGGCTGCAGCCTTCTTCTTGTAGATCAGCAAGTCTGGCTCGCAAGGCTGTTACCTCCACGATAGTCTCGTGACACAGTTCTGCTATCTAACAAAAAGAGGGAAAACATAATCAAGGCCGATTTACACATAAATATCTAGTCCGGTGTCCCAGAAAGTAATAATTGAGCCATTAAGATTCCAAGAGACATCATTGTTGGGGTGCCTCAAAAAAGCCAGTAAAGTTTCTGCCACTGACCTGGCTGAGACCTAATTCTGATTTTCCTCCCTTGTCTTCTATAGCATGTATTTCCTGAAATAAAATCAAACAGTGTTTTTTAATTTCCATCTTAAAAACCTCTGCCAAGTAACACCACATTGTCTGGTACAGAACATACAGGTAACTTTCAGAGCCAAGAAATTCAGTGTAATGACATTACCGCTTTTCAAACTTAAAAATCATTGCAAGGAAAATACCTGTTCTTTTTTAAAAATATTTAAAACATAAAACTACAGTACAAGATATAAAACAACATTAATACAAAAAGAGAATAATAATAATCAAACTCTACCAAATAAAACAAGACAAGTCACGTATAACCCACCTCCCACTTAGGACTTGAACAAACTTGCAAATCTTAAGATGTTGACCAACCCATTTCCCTCCAGAAATGCACGGAGTCTTCTCCACATGTATATCCTTTACCTTTTTGAAATACGTATACCAACAGTTTATCCCATATTCCATTAGCGTCATTAAATTTTTTCATACCCTTCCTAATTTTAATTTCGTAAGTCAGTTTATCATTAATAGCCATATTCCATAAGTCCCTATACAAATCCTCCAATGTTATTTGGTTGTTAGATTTCCAATATTTTGCAAAAATTAACCTTGCCACCATTATCATTATAATTACCAACTGCAACTTCTTTAATTGTGCATTCACAACGATATTTAACAAAACCATTTGTGGGGACATTTGAATCCATTTCCCTATTATTTCTTGTATTTCTTGTAAAAATCAGCATCCATTCCTTCTTTCTCAGCTCACACATCCACCACATATGCATTTATGTCCCCTTTTCCTTTTTGCACCTCTGGTATATTGGAAATAATTATTTACCATCTCCAATATACTTTGTAACAGTTTTCTTTTACTCTCACTGACATATTTTCACTATTCTTTTATTCCACAATTTTCCCATTCTTTTTTATTTATTAATCTTCTTGCCATGTCTCTTTTAGCTTTTTTTGTAATCCTCTTGTATTAATAATTTATATATCTCACTTACCTTTTCTGTGTTCTTTATTATCTATCTTACATCTTCTTTCTATAATTTCTTCAAAACCAGTCAATTTTCTACAAACTCCCACTTTAATTACCCATTCTATAGTGTAGTCCATACCTGTTCTTTTTGATAGAGGAGCTGGTGTTGTTGTCGGAGGATGTTTTCATAAAACATGGAATAGGTTTCAAAGTTGCTGCGCTCTCTGGCCATGATACCACATCCGAGAGCCATCAGGCATTTTTCAAAGTGGCCTTTCTGAAAGGCAATCTGAGAAGGAAAACAGCACAAGGAATGAAAGGCTCGTTATTGTTTTTCTCTCTTGTGGGCACACTGATAAAATATTTGTTTTGAGTCCATCTTCCACAGCACACTGGTTTTGTGGTATACACGCTTTAATATTTCTAACCCCAGGTCCTATCCATAATAGCTGATTTCAAGTACTGTATCAGATATAGGAAAAGCTAAACTCCAAATAATAACCCCCAAGGATTTCAGGTAGTCAGCATCTGCAATATTTTACCTCTGTATCAGTTTCTCGGTGATGTTCCATTAATCTTTGTATGAATGACTCAGCTATTTCTGGTCTTGTGACAGAAAAGCTTGCTTGCATGCTATGATGCTTCCAGAGCTCTTAAAAACCAAGGGAGAAGACCTTCATAAGCAATATTTGCGTCAATGACACAAGGAGACTGCAGTAGTAAGGCTGGGCCAAACATTTACTATAAAAGAATTACTTGACACAGATTGATGTACACATGCTAAGAGAATATTTTAAAAAAGTAAATAAAGCAGTAACTCCATGGGAAACACTAGTCAGATCCTAATGTCAGGGAATCTTCTGAAACCTTACAGAAAATCATGGGGAGTTTCTGTAGGGAGATTCCTGACGACCCCTTTCTCCCAAAGCGACCTGCACTCTGCCTAAACCTCTCCAAAAGTTGTGGGGGACAGAATCCTATCAATCATAAGGGGGGCATTAGGGAAAAGAGAACAGTGTTATGTGTGTGTTGTTTTCTTTGAGGTATTTTACTCCTGTCAGAGAGCGTACATTATAAAGCGTACATCTCTTTGGCTTTCAACTTCTGGTCTATATTAGCTATCCTTGCTTTATTGTTCACTGGATAATATGAATGTATTTGTTGATACCTATCAGAGGTAGCAAGGTATTTAACTATCAAGACCAAGAACATCTGTTTAAAATATGCAGGTTAGGGACACCAAACATGAGACATTTTAAAACTGTGGCTCCAGGAAAAACACTAGGCATGTCAGCTCACAATCTGGGCAACACAACTTTTTCTATGATGTCCAGTCCGGGATGGTTGTGGTGCAATGACTCACTGTCCAGACAGGTGTTAGATGGAGCATTTTAATGTGATCTTGTATGCGGGAGATTCTGCATGCTGTGACCCTCAGGTGCCCACGCTGTATTGCTCCTCAGGACCCTTCGTCTTCTTCCTCCTCCTTCATGTCTAAAACAAACTTCAGGGCTGAACAAGAGACTGAATGTATCTATTGGTTACCAATAGGGAGGTTTCTCTCTTCTCTTGCTTTTTCTGATATAACCAGTGTTATCTCTTTGTTAATTTTCTTTTGTACATCATGGATCATATGTATTTCTAGACTTTCCAAGAGTTTTTGAAGCTAGGATAAAAAAAAACAGAAAACAGCATGCTTATTTTAATTCTATAGTGTTCCAGTCAGAAGTCATGTTACTTCAGAATGTATAGTGGAATTTTTTGATCTACTTCAAAAATTATGCAGTAACATATACTGTAACAGCTACAACCCGATACTTGGTATATTTTATAAGGCTGCAACATGTAATAAGTCATTTAGATTAATGAATTGAAATATTTTAATCCACAAAAAAGAATTCATCAGGCAAAATCTTAAAACACAGTAGTTAATGTAGATCCTTATAAAAACTGCAGGTGACTGCTCTTTACTTAAAAAGAAGCATTTCTTCTTCATTGCCAGACAGAAGAGAACAGAACTGGAAAATATTTTCTTAACTGTGAAATCTAGCTGGTAAAAAAAATTCTGAAGGTCAAAAAAGTAACTTTTCCAAGCTCTGGAAGTGGCTGCTCTAAGATGGCACCTGCTAGAGTATCTGCCTGTAACATCTGAAAACAAAGTGTATCTTTAGAATGAAGGATTTAATCTATTTATGCATGCCTACTTGATAAATCCTTTAAAAATTACTTTGATCAGTTGCTAAAAATTATTTAATTGATCAGCTGCTTTTAGGAAAATCATAGTAGTTTAGTTATATCAAAATGTAAGACAGTAAGTTTCTAAAAAATAATGTGTTCAGCTGTTATCAACACAGAACATCAGAGCAATGACAGATACTGAATGAAGTCTAAGCTTTGACCTGCCACTGGTGAAAACACCTGCAAAACTCTTTGTAAAGTCAGCAGGTTGGCCAAGGCTAGAAACACGTTAAAGGCAGTTCATGGCTAGAAGAGGAAACCACTTAACAGTCTTTAACTAATGCTACAGCAGTAGTTTCTCTCGCTTCCAGGAGTTTGCAAAGTAGCTTAGCAATGACAGTGGTGGTTTTCATGCTTTACTGGATTTCATGGGATCCAGATTTTATAAGACCCCAAGAATGCCTCAGCCACCTCCATACAGTGCTAATGTGGTTTCAGCTCTAACGAAGGGCTCTCTCTCATGCCTTTTTCTGTCCAAGATTTCATAAGCCATTCTCATCAAAGCCACCTGTTACAGTGGACTCGAGTCCACATAAACATATGTTGTCATCAATCTGTTAGTCTTTAATGTGTCACAAACAATGGTCATGTCTGTTGGCTTGTTTGTTTTTCACTGTATAAGACTAACCCAGCCTTCTGCGCTGGACAAGCTCTTTTTGCTTTTTCATGGGGTAGAAAAGCACCAGTCAGGCCACTGTGCGTTGAACTATACCTCCCTGGTGAAGCTACTGGGGTGGGAAATGTATAACCCGCTAATTATTTTCAGACTGTTTCTTCCATCATTGCTCACTATTGGCTATGCTGATATATTTTTTTTTACCCAGAGTGTTGTTAGTCTGTGGAACTCCCTGCCACATGATGTGGTGAGTGCCATCTGGCCTGGATGCCTTCAAAAGGGAATTGGACAGATTCCTGGAGGAAAAATCCATCACAGGTTACAAACCATGATGGAGATGTGTAATTTCCAGGCTTAAAACCAGGGTGGTATCAGGAGACAGATATTTAGTCTCATGTGCTTCCAGACACATTTGGTGGGGCCACTGTGAGATACAGGAAGCTAGACTAGATGGGCCAGGCTCTTCTTAGTGGTTAAATGCCTGTACTGCTGGTAAAACTGTGCTCACGAGCTGCGGTTCAATCCCAGGTAGCAGGCACATGGTTGACTCAGCCTTCCATCCTTCCGAGGTTGGTAAAGTGAGTACCCAGCTTGCAGGGGGGGCAATGTGTAGCCTGCATACTGTAAATAAACTGTAAACTGCCCAGAGACTGCTTTACGTGGTATGGGGCGGTATATAAGCAGAACACTTTGCTTTATGTTCTTATGACTAAGAGCCAATGGAGGTTGTAGATCAGCAACATCTGGAGGGTCACACAACCCCCTTCTATGGCTTAAGTAACACAGAGCTGGATAGGCCACTGGTCTCCTTTGTATGTTTTCTGTACCTGCCTTGTCAGTGACTGTTCTTAGGCTCTGGAACTCTTTGCCAAAGGAGGCCCATTGACCTTCAACCAGCAGGTTTTATTTACATGAGCCTTGGTGCATAAGCTTATTTACAGCTCTGACTTCATTTTATTGTTTTCAATAAAATGCCACACATTGTTTTCTTGTCATTTTAATGCTTTTGAGGAACAGAGATATACTGTAACCTCTTCTTCCATTCTGCCCTGCCTTTTAGGGTTTGTTTTACCTGGTACGCTTTTATCTCGACTTCTGAAGCTTCTTCAGGGGGGAGTAGATAGGTAGTTCGAAATCCTTCAAATTCATCTTCTATGCCTTTGTGCCTGGCTAAGGATTTCATTGCTGGGAACATAACTTCAGTGCTAGGGGAAAAAAATCAAAAGAGAAATTATTGCCCATATTCAAGTATATGGTGAACACAGCTGCCAGATGTTAAGCTGGAGTTGGCCTTCTCCAATGATCGAACTCCTTCCAAGAGCCTAGGCCAGTGGTGGTGAACCTTTGGCACTCCAGATGTTTTGGACCACAGCTCCCACAGTCCTTTGTGATTGGCAATACAGTTTAGGAATTCTGGGAGTCGTGGACCAAAATATCTGGAGTGTCAAAGGTTCACCACCACTGGCCTAGAATGTCTGGATATATCTTCGTAGAATATATGCTGTTCCTAATAATGTTGCCATTTGTAGTTGACTGATGTTCATCTTGTCAAAGCCGAGAGTTTTTAGAGGTTGATCCAGGCCTTTTGGGATTGTACCCAAGGTGCCTATTATTATTGGTATTGTTCTTGCTTTCTTATTCCATAGCTTTTTATTTCTATTTCTAAGTCCCAATATTTGGTTATTTTTCTAACTCTTTGCCGCTGACTCTTGTGTCTCCTGGTATTACCACATCAACTATTTGAACTTTGTTTTCTTGCTTGTGTATTATTGTGATGTCTGGAGTATTGTGGACAAGGTGTCTGTTGCATTGGATTCTGAAAACCCAGAGCAGCAATAATAATAATAATAATAATAATAATAATAATAATAATAATAATAATAATAATAATAATAATAATAATAATAATAATAATAATGAAGAAGAAGAAGAAGAAGAAGAAGAAGAATTCCCCACTCATCTGTCCATCTGTCCACTTTATTTCTGGCTGTGCACAGTATTCCCATATTTGGGTAAATGAAGCAATAGAAAAGAATTGGGATGAGGGAGGAGTGAAGAGAGGAGATAGAAAATGTTTTGAAAATGAGCTAGGCCAGTGTACTCTACTACAATCCAATCAGGGGGCTCACATCTCCCATCATTTGTAGATTTTCAGGCTAATCTCAAGCAAGTCCCCCTCTTTGTTATCCTGGATCAGGCTGCTATGAGGATGACTGGAATGTAGGCTGCAAAACATCTGTATGACTCATTCTACATAAATACTTAGTCACTGTAATACACCATGGGCAGAAAGGGTGTGGTTCTTGGTTTCTCAGTGTTTGTCGGTTGAACATTCTTGGGTTGGCTTCTGCTCCATATGCTATAGTGAGGTCACTCAAGAAAGTCTTTTTTCCTCTTCCCTTTTTAAAGAATTGTGGTAACTTTTAAAGCACCGTGACTGTATGTTACTGCAACTGATCTCATTTTAACTTTTAAAAATAAAATAACATTTATAATATTTTATTTACTGGAGGGTTTGGGAACCTTCAGCCCTCCAGATGTTTTGGACCACAGCTCCCATAGTCCTTTATCACTGGCAATATAGGCTCAGAATTCTGGGAGTTGCGGTCTAAAACATCTGGAGGGCTGAAGGCTCCCCACTCCTGATTTTCTGTGTCATCTCTACTGCTGAGACTTAACATTTACTGCAACTTTGTCTTTAACATTTGCACGCCAGGAAATGCTACCCATTTTATATTATCATTCAATATTACTTATGCACTCACCCATATAGCTCAGAAAATTGTTTATACAGAGGAACTGTATTGATGTCCTCGACCTTCAATTTTAATCTTCCCCATTCGGCCTTTAACATTTCCAATTGCTTCCACAGAATCAGGTAGGATCTCTGTAGGGCACATGAAGCCACTGGATCAGGCAGCTCCAGTGGTGTGTTCAAAGCTTTTCTGCTTGTTTTGATTATGGTTTCTGAATCCTGTTGAAATAAATATTACCACATGCAATATCACAGAGTAATTCTAGAAACACCATGTTAAAGCCAGAACACAGTAAATGCAGTAAAGCACAGAGCTTATGTTTATCTAAAAAAACAAGAATCATATCTCAAGAAGTGTCTGAAGAAGTGGACTTGTCCAGAAAAAAAGCTCACATTAAAATATAGCAGTTAGTCTTTAAGGTGCAACATTTTGTCTTATTTTTTTTTCATCTTTGTTTTGGTTTCGCCTGTATTACTATTTCATGGCTGAAGTCCTGAAATAAATTGCAACTAGAGTAGGCCCACTGAATTGGCAGGGATTTATTTAGTGCGTCAACTCCTCCACGAGACCCCATTCTGTTAGTTGTCAAGCTACTCACACAAGTGAGACGCCCGAAGTGGCCAACCTTTGGAACCTATGGAATGACAGTGACAACACATAATTTTACTACTAGCTTGATGACTGGACTCATCTTGGTAATCTGTACAAAAGTAAGGAAGCGGCAGCGAAGGAATAACGAGGAGGTTTTAGATGGGAATGTGTTAAAATAATGAAAGTATAACCCTAATTTTTACCTCACGGGGAGACGTTTGCCTGTTCTGGTGATCACTCAGGATTTCATTATTATTCCAAAGTACATCCTCCATTACAAACTGCATTCCAACCAACTCACCATGAGCTACTCTTCGGTTTTCATCATTCAGCCCACATAGACATAACTGGAAAAGATGACAATGAGAACACCCAGGAATGCCCACAGAAAGTAATCAGACCCATATGATCTTTCCTCTGCTACAGGCACTGGTAGAAACTAAGGAAGTATTTGCCTTGTTCCAATAACAAATTTGTATAGCAAGCCATGTAAAGTATTTGATTTTCCGTAAGGATAAATGTGACAGTGACAACACAAGAAAGAACTGGATTTCATTCATTCAATCTATAAGATGCCCCCATGTATAACACGACCTCCACTTTTCCAACTCAATATTACAGTATTGCAGCCAGACAGTTCTCTCATCAGCTTGAAAACATTTCCTTGAATAAGACAACCCTCAATTTTAAGTCTAACAATTTTAGACAAAACCATAGTCTTATATATGGGAAAATACCATATATCCAAGATGAGCAAAAATAACACTATAAGCAAAACCAGCATACTTGCATGCTATAATTTATGGGATTTAAGTTGCCAACAGTGACAGGAAATGGACCACTGTTTTTCAGGAATGTTCTCCAGGGAAATAACATCTGTGCCTGAAACAAAGAATTGTAATTTTAAAAATCTGGTGTTAAACTCCCAAGATCAAGCTTATATAGTCAGAACACAGGAAGTTGCCTGGTACCAAATCAGACCTGTGATCTGTCTAGCGTAGTGTTATCAACTCTGATTGGCAGAAGCACCTTAGGCAGAATTCTTTGAGTCATACCTGGAGATCACTATAGCTAGCAGTCTCCCACCCATGTACTAAACAGGCTTGATTGTGCTTAGCTTCCAAAATCAGAGTACTCATGGCAAATGTGGTGTCACTGACAGGAAGGCACGGGCCAATCCAGGGCCGGCCCTACCATTTTGAAAAGTGAACCAGCTGCCTTTCTGGCTGTCATCAAAAGGCAAGAAGATTCCTCCTTAAAGAAAACTTGGCTAATGTATCAAGATAACTTGACTGACTTTGGGAAGTATACACCATGTCTTGGGATAGTGGTGGCAGGAAATGTTATGTGATATTCTGTCTCTGACATCAAAATGTTTAGTAATGAGGGATTAAGTGGCCATTCAACAGATGTTGAGGAATGGCATTTACATAGTAGAGCCTCTAAATAGTAATGAATTGGTACTCAGCATTTTAATGCTGCTAACTTTATTGCTACCAGGTCTCTGGACTGATTTCTGCTTCAGCAAAATACCCAGGAAGTATACCACATCACACTTCAAACTAGCTCCACATTGCGTTTTAAAAATATTCCTACGGGGGGGGGGAGTTAGCATAAAGAAAAATCAGCAGATTAAATAGAAGGTAAGGGTGGAATCTCTTCTCTCTCTCTTGTGAGACTTGTTTCCCCTGAGTATCAAATTTATGACATGAAATGACACTTTTAATATGATTCACCCACCTGGCTTGTAGCATGAACTGGCACTTCAACAAAGGTGACTGAACATTTTGCTGAACGTGTAGTCTGGGTCTTAGCTGTGAATTTATCTAAGACAAATGGCCATGATGGCTTCAATCAGATGACACTACTCTCACCCCACACAGGCTGTATGTAGCTTGTAGTGAATGAGTTATAAGGCTTGGCAGTGCACAGAAGTTACCATTTTAGATGACAGCATCAGCCTTGCAGGGATTTGCAATGGCAGTCAGTAGCATTGAGCCGCCTGCTTACCACACACATGGAACTGTTTTGGACAAAAGATAACTGGCTGACACAGACTTGGGGCCTCAATCATGTTTCCTACAGATATATGACACAGCAGGGTTTAAGACTCAGTTGTACCCAATTCTGCATCAGGATTGCCACTGCTGCCATTACAACAAGGGTTTTGTAGCAACATACAACAATAAGACTTTGCTGAGGAAAAAAAGCAGAGGGTTGTGATGCACCCTTTAAACTGTAGATGAGCAACAGACTTCATTGAGGCACTTCCTCAGAAAATGACACTTTCATTTACATATGGCCTTTCCCCTACTCCTGGCCGAGCCAACAGTAGCAAAAGTGAGAAGAAAATGGCAAAAGAAAACTTTCAAAACTTATTTTACTCACTCTGGGGCCATGTGGATCGAGTGGTTGTGGCAGCCGGAGCTGGGAACCAAAGAGACTTCCAACAAGGGCATTACTTAGAGGAGGCAATCCATGATACATGTTGTCTGTAAGGCTCTGATAGGCGCCAACATTCCCAGATGATAAAAACATTTTTCTGAATAGTTTTTGGGTGGGTGTGTGGGGGGAAATAAATCACAATTTTAAAGAGAAAGCATAACTGGCTCTGCTTTTAAACCAGCCCCATAAAATACACTTTTTAAAAATAATTATGCCTTCATTTGCCTGAAAGTGGGGTAGAGAGGCCCCTTGATGGAAACTGCTTGGGAGCAAGTGCAGCAGTTTATCTTATTTCTTCCTCTTACTAAATACACCACTCTTTTTGTGCCAGCAAGAAAACCAAATGGTGTTGTGTCCCAACTGACCAATTACAAAAGAAAAACAAGGTACTGTAATTTGACAAATGCATATTGAGTCGATCTTGCATTATGTGAGCTATGCGCTGCATGAATTGTCTGGGGTACAAACATGCTCAACACAAACAGAACTCCTCATTAAAGAAGAGAGGGGCATTAGAGGCATTACAAACTTCTAGTAATTTCTTCATCCAGTAATACTTCATTCAGTTCCCCCACCAAAAGCCTAACCCCACCCAACCCCCAGTATGTTTACATGGCTGTGGCAAACAGAACCCCAGTCCCCTGTGTTTAGTCTGACATGCCTCTTCCTTGATCAGATGTTTCGTAGTGTCTTGAGTGCAAGATAGAGTCATCCCCTGCCATTTTGCGGTTCATATACTGCGGTCCCGGTATATCGCAGTCCCGGTATATGAAAGGCAAGGGCCCCTGGGACAAGATGCTTGAGCCTGTTTGAGGCCTCCTGCACTTATCCCAGGCCTAGCGCTGCCCCAAATGGGCCCCCAACAGGTTTCCCGGGCCTGTCAAAGGCCCCAGAAGAGGTTTCCGGTGAATCAGAAGTGACTTCTGGATCACCAGAAACTACTTCTGGGGTGTCTGACAGGCCTGGGAAGCCATTGGAGGCCTGTTCAAAGCAGCACCAGGCCTCAGGTAAGTGTAGGAGGCCCCAGAGAGGGGCCCCCAGTCCCAACCCAGCCCAGTATCCGCATAGCGTGGATTTTCAATTATTGCAGGTCGGGTCCCTAACCCCTGCAATAGGAGGGGGATTATTGTACTGAAACTTGTTATTTTTAGACTGGGTTAAAAAAGAAGTTGAAGGAGACAGAGAAATTGTTTCCAATAAAGGCAAAGCACCAGATGTAAATATGTATATCGTTCTGCTACTGTAAATGTTAAACTGAAACTAGTTACATGGTCAGGCATAACTTTCCACCAGCTATTTTATTTTTAAACCAAAATTAGGCCTGGAAGGTTGCAAACTGAAATGGGGAACGGAGCAAAGGTTATTTAACTTTTCTCTCTCGGAACATTTTTGCTTTTCAAACTCACACCACTCAGTTGCTTTCCAGTTTATAAGGGATAATCTTTTTATGGAAGGTATTTTGCAGTGAAATAATCTTCAGAGAAGAAATGGTTAAGCAGACTCCAACCCTACCCCCTCCTCCATTCAAGTCTGCCCTTCTCCAGGACAGCATGTGGGTTGTGACTTCTTACCTCATAGAATGTCGCACAGCTGCATCGAACTGGAGAAAGAGAAGTTCTCTGTGCATGGTCAGGAGCTGAGCCACTTGAGCTGGATCCGAGGGATTCTGAAGGCAGTCTATCTTTTTCTGCAGTTCTTGGAGCTCATATCCTAAAATTCCCAAGAAAAGGAATCAGTCACAGATGCTGGCATGCATTGACCGTGTTGATTTCAGTCTCTAAATCAGGAGTGGAAATGGGGGGTTCCTCCAGATGTTGTGAGACTGCAATTCCCATCAGACCTGGTCTAGCCAATGCTAAGGAGTGCTGGGGTTTGATGTCCAACATCACCTGGAGAACTACAAATTCCTTCCCTTTGCTCTTGATCTGTTTCAATGCAATCTATATGTTTCAGTGCAAAGATTTTGAAGCTCAGGACAGTCAAGAGACTGGACAATGGGTTTGCTTGATTTGATTCATGGCTGCCCTTGGAAGACAAGGACCTCAGTCCCTAAAACAGCCAATACAGAATATGTTGCACATGTCCTTACAGAAACATAAGCCTGCTTCTAGAAGCATCTTGTAAGGACCACACAGACTCTGCAAGTGGCATCTACAAAGTGCAGGTCTCATCGTGGTGAAAACATGTACAAAGATGTGAAAAATAAATGGGATTTTTTTTCTTACCAGATGGCTATAATGGCTAGAGGATTCTTGGAGCTGGATTACATACATACATACATACATACATTTTCAACCTCTAGTTCTAGATGGCACCAAGGCAAAACCCTAACCCGCTGACAAAGCCTGTAATGCACTGGTGTGTTCCTTCCGTGGGGCCAAGAAACCAATTTTGTCTCTACCTGTATCTTAAGGATACCCCACTCTTGAAATTTGTGGCATCTTGCACACAGTTTGCTACCAAAATTTGCATTTTGCTTGTTCAAAATTACCCAATTCACTGCCAAATTTCAGCAGCAAGTCGCAAAAGGGTACAAGGCATTAAAAGCCAACAAACATGTGCTTCATGCTTCCCGCCAAAAAGACTCATTTAGGAATACTGGGAAGTTATTACACAACCCAATATATTGAGTTTAGAGTTAAGTATATCTAATAATCTATCATAAATCCTTTTTTTAACCAGAAGAAAGTCCGAGAAATCTTAGCTGGCATCCTTAGACAGCAGCAAAAGTTGAAATACAACCAGATAATATTCACCAGATGATCTATAGATTAAACCTATTTCAGTTCTGTTCTATCTATCTATCTATCTATCTATCTATCTATCTATCTATCTATCTATCTATCTATCTATCTATCTATCTATCTATTTTTATTAAATTTATATACCACCCATTTGGCAACACAGCTACTCATCAAAGTTAATGGAGCTTGTCAGTTAAAGCTGATTTCAAGCCTGTTGGTTTTAATTGGAGTATTCCAATCAAGCTATTATGTACTTATCTACTCAAGACAAGACCAACATTAGATTTAACCCAGTTAATCTTGAAGAGTTTAAAAATCTCACTCCAGATGCAGATTCTACATCAGTGTGAGAGAAAGGACTACTGTTAAGTCAGAACTGACTTGACAGCATAGAATAGAATAATAGAATAGAATAGAATTACACTTTATTGTCATTGTCCAAGTACAACGACATTTAAAAGTACATGGTTATATTAACTTAAAACATAGATGTTGAACACACACATGTATTCTGATTTACACATGGGGGGGGGAGTCCATCTTGAACAGCACATCAAAAATGTAAGTAAGTACCCTTATTTCCAGAAACAAACATGCTACTACTAACCGATCCATTCAGTCCCTCCCCAGTCTGCAGTGAGATGCTCAGGACACTGGTAATCAAAGCAACTAGGTGCATTCCCCAACTGAACAAAACTAAAAATGTATGAAATAATATCATGAAGAGCTGCCACAATTTGGAGAGTCTGTCTCAGGGCTCGGGAAGCAGTCTGCAAGGGGGGGGGGAGAGATTTAAAAAAGAAAAGACATTTTTTCAGAAAAGTACAAAACATCAAGACAGAGCTCAGTGGCTTAGGTGTGGATGGGAATTCCGTTCCCTTCTGTAGCTCCTTGACAGAACCTGGAACTGGTTATCCTCAGGATCCCTCCAGATCTGCAGTTCTAAGACCAAGCATATCAGCTGGTGAAAAACCTCAAAGTGGAAGCATCAACTGCAATTTAGAATCTGTTGATCCAGCTGGAGGGAATGGAGTGACAGTTCCTGACTTTGGGTCCCTCCCCAGATGTCTTGGATTACAACTCCCAGAAATCCTGGCCAGCACAGCTAGTGGTGAACACTTAGGGGAGTTGCAGTCCAAAAACATCAGGGGACCCAAGGTTGGGCACCTCTGAGATAGAGTGGGTTTGGGCATCTTGCCCTGTCATGAGTTTTCTAAGCAACTACTTGCCACACAAATTCCTCCACTCTCTCCTTCAAGGAAGTCAATGAACAGCTGTTTACTTTTATTAGTGGGAGGTAAAGAAAGGCAAAGCAAATTGTGCTTACATATCTCCACATATACCTTAAACTCTCTTTCTCTGGGAAATTTACAGTTCAGTTATATAGGCTACACATTGCACCCTGATGAGCTGGGTACTCACTGTAATGAGCTCAAAAGGATGGAAGGTTGAGTCAAGCTGGAGCTGCCTACTTGAGTCCAAGACTGAGTTCAAGTTGTGAGAAGAGTCTTCACTGCACTACTACAGTTTAACCCCTATACCAGTGGCGGTGAACATTCAGCACTCCAAATGTTTTGGACCACAGCTCCCAGAATTCTGAGCCTAGATTGCCAATGTCAAAGGACTGTGGGAGTTGTGGTTCAAAACATCTGGAGTGCCGAAGGTTCGCCACCACTGCCCTATACCATGAAGTAGCCACAACCAAGGACCCTTAAAGAGGGCTACCAGCATACAAAGAAGCCATTTATAGGCTTCTGCAACCAAATGAGATGTGTTTCCCCCCCCACACATTATCTTGGAATTGGTTTTTTTAAATTAATGGTAAATTTTATATTTTTGCTTACAGGTTTCCAGAGTAATTTTTCTGGTTTCATACCCATTAATCCAAACTACCTCACCACACTGTGTCAGCCCAAAATATTCTCACTGACTGAGCTTTCCCTTGAACTGAGTGGACTAGAAGCTTCCTTTTGTGTAGCTCCAGCTTATTTCCTGATCAATACTGTAATGGAGCTAGAGCTCACTGCATCACAGTGAAATACTGTACTTACTATTCACCATTTGGATTTTCCATGTGAGGCTTGACAATGTCTTCCAACATCTCTAGCTTCAGTCATTTTTCAAAACAACAATGGTTCAGTTTAGAAGGTTACATTTTGTGACTAAGTACAATTCGACACAAGAAGCAGCATCAGATAAATCTCTGTTGTTTGACGAACAGGGATTTTCATTAAGACTGTAGATATACTAACCTTCTCTTGTAGATTTCTGTAAACAAATAGCACTTCTGAAGGGTGAGGGATAAACCACAGATTCAAGAAGGATCGTCCATCGGAGGACAGCAAAGAATGAGGCCGTGGCTGGAATGATCTGATTTGTTATGGGAAGAAGCTGAATTACGTGTACACTCACACAATAAAGTTCTGTCCAAGTAACTTGTCATGACTAGCAGTATTTATTTATTTATTTATTTAAAAGATTTTTTTTAGCTGCCCCACTGCCAGGTGGTCTCTGGGTGGTGTGCACCAATATATTAAAACTATAAAACAATAAAACAACATGACTATTAAAACTATAAAATACAACATAGCTTAAAACAATTAACATACAGTGCAAATTATAAAACCCTGCTGCTCATGAATCCAGCTAAAGCAGTCTAATTAAAATGTTGGCTGAACAAGAGGGTCTTTGCCTGGTGCTGAAAAGCCAAAAATGTTGGCACAAGACGGATCTCTGTAGGGAGGGCATTCTAAAGTATGGCACATGCATGGTATTCCCCAGCTGTGTCCTCTTCACATAACCAGTTGTGTGACTTAGTCTTGTCCCCAGTTTTGCAGCTCGTACATGGCTGGTCAAAGAAATGGACAAAACTTTAAGAAAGGGGTATCTTCTTATATCTTGGTTACCACCTCCTTCCTGCCTTCCCAGGCAATTAGTGGCATCAGTGGCAACATGCGAGCAAGGATAAACGTGGCCTGACTGCACTGGTGAGAACTCACTGGTGTGTTTTGCAACAGACCAATTCCCATCCATCTCTTAGATTTACAAGACAATTGTCCACCCTGTTGCACTGTACGACACAGAATGCTCAGCATCAACAATGGGTGTAGAGAGGAATCCCCATGCCATGGAAATGCATATGCCCCATTGGATACTAGGTATCTCTCAAAGTTGCCATATAACTATCTGACAGCAACTATGGTAGGCATGGTGTCAGTTACAGAGATGAGAGAAAGCCAGCTTTGCTGGTATGGACATGCCTTCAGAGCAGCACCTTTCTTTTACCATTGTCACCTGAAAATTGTTAGCTGGCATCCCCATGGGTGATCAACACAGAGATGGTAGGATACTGTCAGTAAAGACAGAAGATGCAGTCGACTGGACAAAATGGCATTCAGTACCCCAGGGGTGAATCCAGCACCTGCGGGGGAATGCTAGGAAAATGACGACGGCATGACCAGTCAGTCATGCAAAGGACAACCCAGCTGGAGGGCAGAACTGCTTCCCCAAATACCCTTCCATTCCATGTTTCTACCGCAGGATTTTGGCCATGCATTTGCTTCCAATCAGAGCCACTAGAGAAGATGGAAGAGGAAACATCTTGCAGCAGTATATGGATATTTCTGATTTGTTATTTGTGGTATCAAACTTGTCCATCTATCTAAGTACAGCTGTTTTTCATTTGGCACATGAAATATAACAATATAACATGCAAGGACTATTACTGTTTCTACCAGTAGTAATGTAATTGGCAAACCACCCTTCAGCACCAATGAGCCTAAAGTGGTACATGTTAAAAATAATAACACTGCAGTAGTAGAAATTTACTCTTTAGTATTTACTCTGTCAACTACTTGACATTAGCACTAATCAGAAATGGATCCAGTCCTTTGACAAGAGTGTGCTGCACAATTTATTCAGCCAGGGGTTTTTTGTAGCATTTCTTTTTCACGTTATGATTTTTTCCCCTTGCCTTTGACTTTTGTGACCACTTTTGTAGGACTGTCGTTGGGCCCTCCTTCAACCAATCAGTTATAAAGGTGCCTGAGGTTTTTACGGCTTGCAATGGTATTGGTAGTAATAATATAGCTAGATTATAAATACTAGGAAGAAATGAGCTGATGGCAAGTACATCTCCTGCCCCCGTCTTCAGTTGTTAGTATGAGTAAGGGCCAGAATTACACACAGCTTAGGATTGTTACAAACCTGGGATCATTCTCTGGCTTTTCCTTTCCTCCTTTCTTTTCTTGTGGTAAGCCTATAATGAAGTATTTGGCTCTCACACTGGGAAAATCATCTAGCATTGCTTTTATACTGTTGTAATACGCAATTATCTGACTTCGAAGAGAGTACTGTGATATACGATGGCTCATCCTAAATAATACGAAAAGGGAGTACAGTATTAGACTATAGAGTTGGTATATTAAAAACATTGTCTTCTCTGCTTTATACTCTGCGCTTCCACTGAAAGGTAAAGTAATACCTTGCTAAAATAAATATTGGCCACACAAAAAACAAGAACAAACAAACAAACTGCCCCGGCCCTTCCATAACTTCCATCAGCAACGACATGAGCTGATAAATTCTTTGTGCATTAAGACCGTCTTGCACTTTTCATAGTGAATAATCATTGCATTCTTGGTTGAACACAGATGTCTATAAATACTGTATTTCCTGTTATTTCATTTTGGAGATGTAAAGCAGCTGTATGACTTCTACATTTAAATCATGGGAAAGAAACTGTTGCATGCACTACAAACTATTGCATTTAATACCTGGTCCTACTACAGTCTTCTTGTTTTCTGCAACAATTAACCCAAAACATTTACAATAAAGAGTCCTGCAGCACCTTAAAGATTAATAAATTTCATTTCATACTAGCTTTTGTGGACTGTAGCCCATTTCTCCAAAATCAATGGGCTTTAGTTGGTGAACGCTTATCCCTGATGAAACCTTTTAGCCTTTGAGGCTCCCCAAGTATCTTAGTACAAAATCCTGTTCATGCTGGCATAAGATAAAGTTAGTACATGGAATTAGTCACACGTCCCCAGCACAACCGACTGCACAATGCACCCACGGAAGTGCTTCAAGGATCACACTTCTGCCCCAGTACTAGTGCAACTACTGCATGTGCAACCATGAGCTGCATCTGTGAAGTTGCATCTGTGAACAGGACTTTAGCTTTGATAAATTTTGTTGCAACAGACTAATGTCGCCATTCACTTCAAAATTTCTAAAGCAGAGAGTTAGTTGAGAGCATCACCAGAGGAATGGCAGTGCTGTCATGGTACATTCTGAAGCACTCCTCGTGATGGCTGGAAAGCTGAACCACTGCTAATTCAATGCAACAGGAGGGCGGAACGTTTGGCCCTCCAGAATTTTTAAACTTTCTGTTCCCACCAGCCTCACACAACACATGACCTTCCTTGGAATAAAAGGAACCCTGTGTAACAACTCCTGTAGCAATTTACCCCTGGTACTATTACTTGGCTTATGCAAATGCCTCTTTATTTGCGCACATACACCTTATGAAAAAAAAAACTACCTTAATTAAGCATTCCAGACTGCATCTCAAATTCAGTTTACCAGACCTTATATATTGGATTAGATGGTCTTCAGAGTATCCCAAATGACTTGTGTTGTGAAGTAGGTGGGGTGGGATGGAGTTGTACTTTAAAATTTCTTATATTCTTTCAGAATATTTATTTCATCTTATTGACTTGGATAAATTATTTTGCCATCTATCATAATACAGGTTCTTAGCAACCTGTTGTGCTTAGAAGAGTGGCTGGCTGTACAGAAGTTAGATTAATTGCTGAAACATTTCCTGACACACTTACTGAAATGAACATTGCCACATCCACCATGCTGGGACAAACCTGTTGTTATGTAAGGTTCATAAAGAGGGCTCATACATGTGACTATTAAACAGATGCATTGTCTATGTTTCATGTTCTTACCTATGGCAATAGTCAATAATAAGTTCTCTTTTGACTTTTTCCGCTTCCTCCTATAAGAAAAATTATGTGTGTGATTTAAAAAAGCATACCGTATACGGATATGGTCGGTTCATACTGATGCACTGTGAAGGAATGGCATAAAGCCACTGTGGAGTGAGGCATGCACACATACACACCACCACATCTGATGGTGCAAGGTGCTGGCAGAAGTGCTCCGGGGACAGCACTCCCTTCTTGGCACTAGCACAACTACTGTGGGCACAACCTCGTGTTCCATCTGTGTAGTGGCACCACGCAAGGGCTTTGGCCATTGTATGAAAGTTGGATATTTAAAAAATAAAATAAAAGTATTATCTCTTGGAATAATTAAGAACAGAGTTGTCTTGCACGCTTGGAGAAGCCTCTTCCAGTTGTGCAAAATGGCCCTCCCAAATTCTGAACCTGAAATCACACCATCTCTTTCAGAGGGCCTTCAGAGCAGATTTTCAGGAGGTGCAGGGGTGCTGCTGTTAGAAGGATGCAGCAAGAAACTCTCATCTCATGAAGAGAATGCCTTTAGTTTACTTAATCCCAGTAGATGTGGGATGATACAATAAATATATATGTGCAGTAAATTGATCTAAATGTAATTAAGTAGGTGTTTTGTTAATGTAAGGCAGGCATGTCCAAAGTCCGGCCCGGGGGCCAAATGCGGACCAATTTAAAATTTTGAGTGGACCTCAGCCTCTTCTCCCTCCCAGCTCAGCCTGTCATTCATCCCCACAGGCTGGCCCTTCCCTGTGCTGGCTAGAGACATCAGCTTGCAGTTTTATGTTTTGCCTGCCCTCCCTGCCTCCATCCATCTCCTCAGCCACCCGTCCTGCCTACCCGCTCCTGGCTCTGTTGCTGAAGCGTCTTCCTCACCTCCTTGTGAGGGAGGGCAGCATATGCGAGCAGTGGTGCATCTTGGGTGCACGTGGGCTGATTCCCGGGCTGTGCAACAGCCACCGGGCTCTTGGGCACCTTGAAACCAGAGCATTTGTGGCTGTTGCAGATGCGCACGGACTACGCCCTTTCTTCCCCCTTCAGGCTGAATGGTCGGCCCACACACATTTTCACCTCACCAAATCTGGCCCTCCTTGCAAAAAGTTTGGACACTGCTGATGTAAGGGCAATTGTAGACACAGAGTATATATAGGAGGTACCCTATAGGACACAGGACACAATTGACTCCTGATGAATACTTATGGAAAATCCCTTTTAATAAATCATAGTAAGTCTCTTGATACCCATTGAAAAGAAAATATCTTGATATATTTCATGCATAATTCATTATACCTCATGCATCATATCATATATAATCTTTTGTTCTCTCTGATTCTCACTAGAGACTGGCACAACACTTTTTTTTTAAATCATTCTAAAAAAAAACAAAAATGCAAGTTAATTGCTAAAATATTTCCCAACAGACTTACTGGGTTTTGCATTCTACTTCCCAAGATTTGTTTCTTTTCAATGAATGTGTTTAGCATCAAGTCCCTGGGACCCTGTGTCTCCAACTGAATTGAAATGAAAGCATCTGGAGGCCTAAAGAACAAAGGAGACAGAAATACTGACGCTGCTTGGTTAACACACACACACACACACACACACACACACACACACACACACACACACACACACACACACACACACACACACACACACACACACACACACACACACAGTATTTCTGGATGGCAAATGTCTATTCCCTATTTCCAATCTCTAAAAAGTTAGTACAAAAAAATTGCACCGTGATTAAATTAAACAGGTTGATGGCTCTCACCATTTAGAAACCCAAGCTTACAGTAAACATGCCTCATCAGCCTACAAGCCACTTCACAGTCCCATCTACACAAACTGAAAATGACATTTCCATCAGGCCACCCACTACCTCTGCACCGCGTGTGTCAATGCCATGCCGCTATCAGCAGGGCCAAGAGCACGGGGTCCTGTGAACATGACCCTCACCTGTCTAATTTATAAACAAGACTTGAACAATTTCTCCTCCTTTCCTTGCACAGCAGGTGGAAAAGCAGGAAAAGGTTGAGGTTATGAGCTCAGCCCACACCACTCCAGCATCCATCCACTCGACAACACAAGGACTGGGCTGCCATGAGCGGTGGATACCCAAGGGCACTGCCTCTGAGAGCCTTTGTGCAAATGGGCAAGACTCTGGAGCTATGCCAAGCTACCTCCGTAAAGTGTTGTGTCCAGGGGCAAAACGCCCGGTGACATACGACATCAACCATGAAGCGGCCAGCAATTGGTCTTCTGCTTCCTTCCCACCAGTAGAAGTCTTCCCACTGACTGAGCTGCTTTGACTCCTCAGACTCAGGCTTCCTTCCTGAAACAGTAGAACATTTGTTTGTATTTTACCCAAGCTGGCTTACTTTAAGGAGGAAACGGACCCTGCATAGTTAATCCAAGCATGGGGAATTTACATTTTACACTCATCAGCTTGAGGGATTCTGGAGATGATATTGTAGGGAGATTTTTCTAAGCTCTGAACCTCACATCCATGGATTCCTGAAGGTAGTGCAGCACTTGCAGCAGCAGCAGCAGCAGCAGCAGCAGCTGCTACTACTACTACTACTACTACTACTACTACTACTACTACTACTACTACTACTACTACTGAGGGGAAATCTAAATGGCGGCTAGACCCTGCTGTCATTTAATGGCATTTATTCTATTTGGTGTTTTATTTAATAGCATGTCCTTATGTATATGGTACTAATTTTCAGTTGTACTTTTAGAATTGCAATGGTAGCTGTCTTTTAGGTAGCTAGTAGTCATTACTTGCCATGCATACATGAAAACATGCCAGCGTTAAAAGGGTTAAGCTTGAAGGGACAGGGAAGTAGTACTGGACCTACCTTGGGTCCTTTTTAAGGAGAATGGCAGGATAAAAATATTTTAAATAAAATAAAATACATATGGTGAGGAAAGAAATCTGCAGGAAAACTGCAGATTTTCTCAGATCAACATATCCCTAAAATGCACGCTCACCTTCATGTCCACAGTTTGTGTGGATGGCATCATAGGGCAAAATGCAGCCTGTTGAACAGCGACAAGGACTGTGTTTTTATGAGTGATTTGGCAGGCAAGAGCAATCTGCAAATTGTCCATTCCATAGGGTTTCAGTAAAAGCTGAAGGGTAAAAATGAAGAGGATGAGCAGTTATTATGAAACCGCATAGTTCTTTCTTGGCATAAGCACAGCAGTATCTTTCAGTTCACTAAAAGGGCTGCAGACAAAGGATGGAATCTTTTTAAGATACTGAGCCCATATTACATGGCATCGAGCACCGTCACTGAGCACAACACGAAACAATAGGGTGGCCAACAGTAAGGAAATGAAATGAAGTAGCAATATTGGCAGGAACGCTGTTGGTGGAAATGCAGACGTGGTCATGACAACGACTGATGTGAAAAACCTCCCCGTTTCATTTTTGTCGCATTTTTTCAGAAACTACCCCATTCCACCTCTGGTTCTGTACTGGCTGGAGAGATTTCTTTCAAAACAATCTTGCATAGATATTTGTGCATATTTTAGCGCACCCCTGACCTACTGTGTACATATTGTCCCAATTTTGGACAACTCTTGCCCAGTGAGTGAAATATGTTACTGTACGTTTTGCACATATCTACATATTTGGCAGGAGAAATATTTCAAATGCTTGTATTGATCTATATTGATTTATTCTTCAATAAAGCACATCACAAGCCTACAAACTGTACAGATTCTGAGGCAAGATACACTTCATCTCTTTTTAAAAATATATATTTTATAAAATAATACAAAATACATATACAAGAAACAAAGAAACAAACAAAGCTAGACAACAGCTACGGGACCTCTTAAACAATATTGTCCCTTATTATCCTCCCTTCCAGAACTGAATTGATTCTTGCACTGGAACTTTACCTTTATTTCTTACAAGAACATATTCATTATATCTACCCCATATATCATAAAAATATCTCTTTTTAACTATCCTTTCTTGATCTTTAAATTACATGACAATTTATCATTTAAGGCAATATCCCATACTTCATTATAGCATTCATCCATACATAATTCATAATTATCTTTCCAATTCCTAGCTATAATTAGACTAGCCGCCATCAAGAGATTAGTAATCAACTCTAGTTTTTCAATTTTAGCAAATACAATAAGGCAATTTCTTAATTGAGCTCTATATGACTTTTAAATATATCATTTAAACCTTTTCACATTCCCACCACATATGAAAATATGTACCAACTTCCTTAGCCCAATCTTCTCTTTTATTTCTTTTTTAAAATGTTGCTCCCAGACAACCTTCAATCCTCTTCTCTCATTTTCATCTTCCTCTAAATCCAAAAGTATCTTATATATTTTACTCACACTGCATTTCACTGAGTCCATGTATATTCTCTACATTTATTATGTTTCTTAATCCAATCATTAGTCCATTTTTCTAATTGTACATAATTAAACCATGATATATCCCTACATTGAAGAACATATTTCATTTGTTCCTTCAGACTCATTTTACCCATCCAATCCTTCAACCTAACCACTCGTTTTTCCCTAAGTAATTTTGTAAAAACCTTTACGTTTGCAAGGAAGGTGTGTGTGGGGGGGGGGGGGGGAGGGAGGGAGGGAGGGAGGGAGGGAGGGGGAGAGAGAAAGAGAGAGAGAGAGAGAAAGGACAGATGTTGCCAAATGACAGTTATACAAAGCAGCATGGGACACTGGTGGCTCTTATGTACAGTTTGATCAACTAAAAACAAAGCATATGGGAAATAATAGTGAGGTAAAAATTCTGTCAATACTAAAAGGAAGAAAAACAGGTATACCACCTGAAGAATGCTGTCTCTTGTGCGAAAGCTAAATTTCCCAATCTGATTGTCAATATCTTGGATGTTTAACATTAAACTGGATGGAATGTATCTGTAAGAAAGAAGAATTTCTCAATTATACAGATTAATGTGCAAACCCTGTTGAATCAAGCAGTTAAAATGAACCACTGTTTTAGAGATAATCAATTCTAATTTGAAAGAGTAAACTGAGCGTAAAAACCAGATGTTTGGAATAAGAGGTACTCCTTCAGAAGGTAAAAAAATTCATTCAACTCCATGGGGTCACGATGGTCACGACTGTAACGAAAAAATATATTTGTCATTAGAATTATTTTTCCTCACTTGCATTAATAATAAACAATGATACTCTGTCAAATCACTTCTGAGAGGGTTTATTAGGTGCCCAGTGCTCAGAAGTGCTTTATCACCCCCTTCTTCTTGTGGTATCCTGGGATTGTGCAGCTTGCCCAAAGTGATGTAGGCTGGCTCTTCCCCAGGAAGGCACAAGGGGAGATCAATCTCCCATCCTCTGCCTCTGCAGCCAGATAGCTAATCTTTGAGACTGGGCATGGGAAGGAAAAGAGAGCTTCCTTTGCAAGTCTGATTGTTAAGGCATGCATCTCCGAGGAACTCCAACTGTAAGCAGGAAAGCAAGTCAATTCCTGCATGGCAATTCCTTCATGGCAGGGGGTTGGACTGGATGGCCCTTGAAGTCTCTTCCAACTGTATGATTCTATGATTCTATGATTCTATGATCCTACTAGTCCTTTGGAAGAAAAACACATAAAAATTAAGAGTTAGAGTCTAGTTTGACCCAGAGTTAAATATCAAAGATAAACTCATGACAATAATTCCCTAGTACAAGTCTTCCAGTTTAATCCTAGATACGATGTTGCAGTTCCACAGCAAGGGAGGATGCAGGAAACCTAGGGTGCACTCCGATTATGGCATCAAAATGACAGCTATACAAAGCATCATGGGGCACTGCTGGCTCTTATGTACAGCTTGATCAACTAAAAACAAAAATAATGGTGAAGTGGAATTCCCAGTGGAATCCATCAAGTCCTGCTGGCACAAGCTAATCGTTTCAACACAAGTAAGCCCATGCCAGAAGCCATTGTGCTGACACAGGATTCACATTGCATAGCACAGTGTGTGGGGGGTCCCTTTCTCCTTGCCATTTGCCAGAATTTGTGGGTGGCCTATCTACTTGCACCTCTGCCGTCACAAGTGGGTAGAGTACCTTCCACTTGTCCTTCCCTGGCATGTATGAAGAAGGGGGAAGTTGCCAAAGAAAGATGAGTCAAGGCCTGCATCACTGGAATATGTCAAGAAACAGGAGATGCTCTGAGTTGCTCTGATAAAAATGCAAATGAATGGCAAGGGATATACCCACAGCAGGGCAGTCACACAGACTGGTGCTGTATGTGGACCTTGTCACAAGTGAGGTCTAAATGTCTGCACAGGCAGAGGTGCTCCTGTTAACTGTGCATGCATACCTGTCTTGGATCTCATTGAGATGCCGAGGTTGCCTCCAAATCTAACCCTCTCAGCAATATTTGCAAGACTAGGATGACAGCTCTACTCCAGTTTATGAAATTGACGGAATATTGATTAAGCATTTTAACTTTGAAAACGTGAGACAGATGCAGCAACCACTGAAACATCACTTTACATCACTGTTCAGATGCACAACAGTAAAAGCAATATGAAAGGTTTAAGAAAGACGAGCTGCTCCATAACTGCTCTCGCTTCCTCCCCACAGACGGTGACATTTACCACAATGATCACAAAGCCCTGGCTTACCTGTCCACCACACTGCTGTCATGTGGCTCTTGAAGAGAGGTAACAAATACTGATGGCCGCTGATCTACTTTCTCTTTCTCAGTTGCAAATTCAAAGTAAACAGGCCGTAAGTACAAATGGAACTCATCAAAACCCATTTCTCCAGCAAATTCTTTGTACAGCCTGAAAAAGAGAGACATATATTGCTAGAGGTTTATGTTCGATTATTCACTGTTTTGTTTTCTTAAATTTGAAACAGTATGTGTGTATGTGTGTATATATAGGAATAAAGATGCTACTGACCCTGAAGCTTGCAGACCTATAGTACAGTGATGTGACAATAATGAATATTTTTACTACTAAATATATTAAAGGAAATTTTATGCAAATGGCAAACATGACTAAGTGTAATAAATAGAATGTTGAAACAAATGGGAAAGGCAGTTACTGTATAATTTCTTTAGATATTTTCAAGGCACTTGATTGTTTGGAGTGGTCAATATTAAAATGATAATTATGGTATTAGGTTTCAACAGATCTTTTACATGAATAATAGATGGACTGTACTCCAGTGTTTACTGGAGCAGCATTAATAAATTATGGAATAATGGAATAAATCTATCTCGGCTGGCATACTAGATAAGAATACCCCCTTCCCTGGTATTGTTCACTTTATGCTTAGAACCATTGCTGTATGTTAGTAGAGAAGTAAATTATCCTGGACTGGTATAATATTTGTCTAGAGCAGGAGACAAAATACAGAAAAAAATAGTAAATATAGGGACTTTAATGATATCTGAAGGAATTATATTACAAATGGAAAGTGAAGGTAGGTGAGGACAATGTAGTGAAAGGTATAGTAAAGAAATTGATAATGTATTATTGGAAGCAGAGAATCAGGAAGACTTAAAGTGTTATGGGAATTTAATATGGGAGAAGAAAAAAGTACTAGTGCTCAGAAAAATATGTGGACCACTAGAATATTAAAATTTGTGTCAGTAAATATATAACAATTTGGAGGTGGTACATGACTCCAGTGAAATTAATAGTCTAAAATGTGCTGGAAATAAGTGTCAAAAAGTAGCTATACATTTTCATATGTGATGGAAATGTGATACTGTACTATAGTGAAGTTTTGGCAATTGCTTTTTAAAGAAATAAATGAAATAAGCAAGCTGAATATTTGAAAACTAAGTGGATGACTAAATAATTAATTACCAATTTGTTAACAGTAGTGAGATTGATTATTGCTAGGGACTGGAAAACATCTTATAATTTCCGGTTGAGTGAGTGGCATCAGGCAATCTGGGGCATAGTTATAAATGACACGTTTACATGGAATGTAAAATTTAAGAGTGGGGTTATGTGCAGAGATGAATGTATAGATCAGTGATGGAGAACCTTTTAGAGACCGAGTGCCTAAACTGCGATTCAAGACCCACTAATTTTTCGCAAAGTGCCAATGCAGCAATTTAACCTGAAGTGGCTGTGAAGGGGCAATGTTGGGTGCCTGCAGAGTGCCACCTTTGGCACCTGTGCCGTACATTCGCCAACACTGATATAGATAGATGGTGATAATATATTGACTTTGTATTATTGAAGAGGAAGGTGGAAAAGGCCATTACAAGAATCAATGCAATCATGGGAGGAAGATGAGACAACATAAGGGTAAGTGCTATGGGATGTGACTCCCAAATGGGCCCCATCAGGGAAAGTACAATGTATTTAGATATTTATTTGTTAAGGTATTTTTCTTTTCTTTTTTGTGTTATAAATTTAATTTTTAAAAGGATGAGATTCCCTCAGAACATCATACACACGACATAACCATTACTAACCTGCCCAGCTGTGCACTCTCCGCTGCTGCCTCTATCAATCTGTGGCGAAGGATAAGAAGTTCAAGGATCCTTGAGAAGACATTCATACTTAAAGCTTGTTTTTCTTTCCCCTGTTTCTGTTCTTCCTCTGCTACAGCTTTCAGTGCTGAGAGAGCAATCTCTCTAACAACAGAAGGGTCTTCAACCAGAACATCTGAGAATAACTATCAGGAAACAGATTTATTAAAAGGTCCAATGTTGTTATCAGTCAGAATCCTATTGCCAAGGTATGCCCATGTTAAGGGAAGCTGCATAAATCTAGAGACAAGTTGTCACTCACTGGTGAGGGGGTTTGGTTGTGTTCCTGGGTGTCAGGTTGTCACTCATTGATGAGGGGATTTGGTTGTGTTCCTGGGTATATCCGGGACTGCAAGCAGCAGAATTGGCCATTTGTTGCCAAATGATTTTATGATTATAAGTATATTCCGGATGTTATTATGCTTTACCTTGTTAAGGTTTGTTTAAAAGGCAAGTTATATGTTTTCAGTGTGCTGGTGTTTTTGTTCCCATTGACCTCCACTACTGGAGATGGCTATCCCACTGGGGCTCATGCCAAAGCAAGCCCTGTTCTTTCATTATGCATCACATGAGTATGTAGACCTACAGCTGATATTGGTTTGCAACTCCCATCAGACCTACCAATCGAAAATGCTATTCTGAGCCCAACCACATTTGCTCAAGTAAGAGCAAGGCTGTCCCGAAGCATCTTGTGGCTGGAGAGATAACAGTCAATGGTGCCATCTTTCCACCCATACCATGTTGCACAGTACTCAGAGCTAGGCAGGTGATTCCAGAAAATCCCACAAGCACCCTTCCCATCCCTGGTGGCATGGAAATATAATAGAAGGAAAAGAAAGGACTGAACATGTGCTGCCATTTCATGCCATCCTAAATAAGCTGCCTCAGGCAGATAACCCATTCATCCTTGTAGCAGAAGCAGGCCAGAGTAGAAGATACAAAACACTATGGGCACATTATTTCAAAATAATAAGAATTCACCATCAATGGAGGAGGAGGAAGAGGAAACATACATCTTTCTGAATCTGAAGACCATAAAAGGACTCTGGACTTTCCATAGTCAGCCATGTATCCAGTGCAAGCTGAAGCACTTGCGTCTCCAGTTTAATTGCCTCGCTGGCTATCTTTGGCCTACAGATTTGCAGGAACTCTTGGAGGACATGACCCAGACCCTTTGAAATTAAAGACATCAACCCAAGGGAGGGGTGGAATTCCAACAAATAAATGTTCTTCTTAGCTGTGCTTTAGAAAGAAGAGAAAAGATGCCGTTATAAAAACAATTTTGAAAAAAACACACAACAGGGATAGTAAGAGGGAAAAATGTCTATTGTTTTAAAAGAGGCTGGTGCTAGGACAACACTGTCAGAATTATCTTCTTCCCGTACACAGTCACGATAAAGGAAATGAATGCACCAACCAAAAATGTAAATAAACCTTTCTGGTAGCCAAATACCTTCAGGTGACACAAGTAGGGTCTAGCTTCTCCAGTTATTTACAGGACTTCTCCCACATGGACTACCATATTTTTCTGTGTATACGACACTATTTCTCCCCCCCCCAAAAAAAAAAATTATGACACTAAAAATTAAGGAGGGGTCGTATACACAGAAGTAAGATGCTCCCTGGGGGTGGGAAGGTGTAGGGTGGGGGAGAAGTCAAACTGACCTTGCGGTTTACCTTCATACCAGCAGCTCTTTCCAGTCAGTTTGGGTTTTCCTTCACACATACATACACACACACACCGCTATTTCTCCTTTCCTCTCCACCTTTCCAAAACTCCTCTCTGCTTTGTTTGTTTTTGCAGAAATCCATATTTGTCTTTTCTGCAGGGAAACACCTCAAGGTATTGAGGAGCCCATTAAGAAGTGCTTCCCCCTGTCCTGATTTCTGCAAAAACAGAAACACACAAAAAAAGCAGAGAGACATTTTGGAAAGGTGGAGAGGAAAGGGGACAGCAGTATGTTTGTGGGGGGGGGGAGATCCCAAACTGAAAGGCAAACCAGAGAGGGGCAGGGAGTCTGCCCAGCTCATTCACTGGCATCAGTTTGAGTTCTCCCCCCTCCTACCGTTTCTGTTATTTTCTTTCAGGATTTGTTTATTTTTCTAATCTGGGATTCAAAAAGTGTGTGGGGGGGGTCTTGTATACAGCAGGGTCTTATGCACAGAAAAGTAAGGGAAATAGCTGTGATTATTTGATGTGGAGTAATGGCAATTCAAATAAATTCATTACAGGAATTAAAATAAGAATATTTTGTACAACTGAAAGTTTAATAGGTAATGAAGAAAAATAAAGCAGGACTATATGTATATGTATTATGTAAATATATGCATACCTGTCCATGTATATGCAGGTAACATTATTAGTTTGGCTTTAAACTTAAGGATGAGAAATGGCAATATTATAATTTAACCTGAGGCTCTCTATTAAATCAAGATTTTAACAACAGAGGTTATCTGGAAGCTGCGTCATGGCAACTGGACTTCTTTTCTTGTGAGACTGAAACATTTTGCTACTCATCCAATCAGCTTTGTCAGTCTTCAAGCAAACTGATGAAGCTGCTTGGATGAGTAGCAAAACTTTTTGCTCTCACAAGAAAAGTAGTCCAGTTGCCATGACTCAACTTCCAGATGACTTCACCTGGAAGGCTGAGAATCTTCACAGACAAACAGCAGATTGGGTGAGATTTTAATAAAACAATGACAACAAATATGGATAGAAATAGAACAAGTTCTTACTCACAGGCTGTTACTAAGAGCAATTAATTGTTTTGAAACTATATACGGGGGAAAACCAAATTCAGAAATGCCACCCTTGGGACCATCATGCCAAATCTTATGGTTGTAATCACGCTGCTTATCTATCTGAAAACCAAAGAAACATGTCTTGTGAAATTTTACATTTCCAATGAGACTAAAAGTTTTCTCATGAGGAAAACTGGTTCCAATTCTGGCTATGGTACTACTTTGTCTCAGCTGAGCAGTAACTACAGTATACAGAAGACAAACTCTGAGTCTGCTCACCTGTTGGTTTATTATGTCCCTCGCCAACTGTGTATGAAGCCTTAGGCAGGCACATTCATCTTTATAGATGTCCAGAAAATATCCAAGCCGGAAATCAAAACGAGGGCGTCTGTACATGATGTCAGTTATAACTTGAGCCAAAGTAAATCTTTCTTCTGAATCTAGAGCATGTTGGTATGCTTCAAAGTAACTATCCAGAAGCTAAAAATATATATTAAAAACATGAATAATCAAAAAAGGGTAGTTTTCCCTTTGTTCTTTTTAATTGGCTTTATCAGAGAGAGGTAGAACAGTATTTTTCTCCCTGTCTCCTAAGGCTGGAACCTGAACCATCACTGACTGGTGAGAGATCGGAAAGGCCCTGAAGAACTAACAGCCTGGTTAGGCTGTAGAATTCACTGCCTAGAGAGCTACTGAGAACTGCCCAGCTGAATGGACCTAAAATGAAATTGGACAAATTTAGGATGGTTAAGGGTATCCATAGCCAGCAGTCAGTATGGCTATATTTCACCTCCTCTCATTTCTAAAAGTTGCTTGGCGACATGAGACAAACGGTGGCAGGTCATCTTTGTGTTATAGTGGCCAAATGATAGACCACTATATGAATTGAATAGCCCTTGGTCTGATCCAGAAGGTCTTTTGCTATGTTCCTGTGATTTACCATCAGGGAGCTACTTTACCTGTTTGTATTGGACACACAGGGTTAAGATATCTGGACAAAAGCATGACTTCAGTTTCAGGAACAAGCAGTTGCAGATTTGAGGGGGTGGGAACCCACATTTGCCTGCTCACATCTGGACCCAATCTATAAAACCACCCAATATAAGAGAATCATAGGATCATAGAGTTGGAAGGAGTCTACAAGGCCATCAGGTCCAACTCCCCACTCAAGGCAAGTGCAGGTGGTTGTCTAGATTTCCTTTGGATGCCTCCAGTGTTGGAGCATTCACCACCTCTTAAGGTAGCTGGTTCCATTCCCATACTGCTCTAACAGTCAGGACATACCCCCACCCCCACCCCCAATATTGATCAGAAAACTGGGTTCCTGTAACTTGAGCCCATTGTTGCATGTCCTGCACTCTGGGTTGATTGAGAACAGATCCTTGAAAGCTGCTTAATGTTCTAAGGGTCGGGTCTCATATTTAGGCAAACACATATTTCTTCTTTTTATCACTCCAGGTATGCAAATCTCTCTGTGCTAGTACCTGAGATGTCAGACATGCAAGCACAGTTGTGCTATTTTCCTGCTGAGCTAGGATAAAGCAATAGCTGACTAATTTTCCAAATGTAGACTGAAGATGTTTTCTTTTCTTTCCTGGAATACAACTTCCAGATTTCTCCATGGTTAATGGTCATGCCAGGTACTGTAGTCATAAATTTACAGCAACAACAAAAAAGCTCATTTCCCCAAGCTTTGCTTCTCTGCTGGGTGAATATGGAATGATAGTGAGGAGCAGGTCACTCCAGAGAGTGGAATGATTTGCCCCAAATGCTGCAGGTCTTGGTAGGTGTCCAACAGTACCTACTCCTGACACTTGTCTTGGTACCGGCTGTGAACAAGAGATCTCTAAATCAACATTTAGCTGATTATTAGCAATAGCTTACTGATTATTTTGAGGGTTTTATGTTGATGTTTTTATATTTTTCTCTTTTTTTTACTACTACAGGATGGTATCAGTAGACATGAGAAAGACAGTCAGAAACCATTCATGCTGTTTGATGGGTATTTCAAACCATGAGAACATGATCCGTTTGAAAGCTGCGCTAATGACTCAATCTCATGGAAAACAAAATCTGTAATATTTTTCAATGGTTAATACAGTATATATTTCAAGACTATATAGCCATCTCAAGACATTTCCACACAGTGGCCATGTAGTAAATCACACTAGATTAAGCCTATTGAATCAGTGGTGAGTCAACTCCACTGCAAGTTCCATTCATTCAGATGGTTATACTTGAACTGTGAATTGTTATGCAAAAATATGTTGTAGTTAAAGGAGTCCTGTTGAATCAATGGGACATCTAAAGGAGTTGACTCATCAGATCCCCATTGATTCAATAGGTCTGCTTTTGTAAAACTCGCTGTACTAAGGAGGAGGATTTTGGTTAATGTTTAAAAATCATTAAATGTGGATGGAATATGTATTCAGTGCAAGAACAATTGCCAAATAATTATCTCAAAAAGGGAGCAGAAGACAACAGCAATAATCTAAAGTTGCAGTTTGATTTAAAAGATAGGCCAACCTCAAACTGAATGGATAAAATAAAACTTAAATAGTTAAAAAATTACAGTGAACAACCAGGTCTTCAGTATCCTGTTACAAGCAATCCATTAGAAGGCTAAATGTACTTCCCATGACAGGGAGCTGAGCTTGTGGCAGCAGTCATGACTTTGAACTAAATTCTATACAGAAGAATAACACTAACTTTTGGAAGTGTGCATGCTATGTATAGTTCAACATATGAACTGACACACTCAATTGACTGTAGTCAGTCTCAGGTTCTTAACGTGAAAAGTACACACAGTGGGCATGCAAAGGTATACCTGCCACTTATTTTCTAAGAAAGCTGCTTCACAAGTCCAAAGGTCAAGCAGTACTGCAGCTCGATCCACTGCTGTATGTGCCCAGCCCGAGAAGCTGCTATTACAGTCACTGTTGACTTTATGACCTTCAGAAGACAAAGATAACAGAGCAGACATTATTGAGTGGCAAGAAAGCAATCAAACCAACAGGCAAAGAACACGTGTAGCTGAGATGTTTGTTTAACAGGGTGTCTGGAAGTTGAGTCATGGCAACTGGACTTTTTTTCTTGAGAGATAGCTTCATCAGCGGTTTTCAATGCTCATATGAATGGCTTCCCTGACCCCTCTCTCAAACCACCTATCTTCTCTGTCTGATATGTATACATCCTCATTTTTGAATGAGTGTCCTTCGTCCTTCAAGTGGACAGAGAAGAGAGGTGGTTTGAGAGGGGTCAGGGAAGCCATTCATATGAGCATTGAAAACCCCTCTCTCAACTGAAAAATATAAATAGTGGGAGGTTAACACACAGCCACTGTCACCTTACCTTTCTCTGCGTCTATGTACTGGGTTGCCACAAGCAAAAGCTCTTTTTCTAGCTTCTTCAGGTCCTCCAAGGCAACATCATACATCACAAAAACCCCTCTCTGATCCTGTGTGTGGATATATACCTCTTCTGTGATATAAAAATCATCATGGTTATCTATCTCTGCAAACTCCATAAATTTCACACTGTGAACCTGCATGGCGACAAATATATTTTAAAAATACAAATCAGTAATGCCAGCTACAAAATATATTGTCCACTTAAGCCATGCCTTTTTTTAAAAAAAATTGCTCATATGATTGGCAATGAGACTTTGTGAATGGATGTGCCTAGTGGTCTGAACATTTGGTAGCCATGATGATTTATTACTCTCTGAAAGTTTCAGAGATGAGAAATGAAATAGAAAATAAACCTAGCAGGAATTAATGGTTATTAAGTATTTTGCAATGATCTGACGATTATGCAATAAATAGTCTATCTATCTATTAAGTAAGACAGTAGAAACCTGAAGAGAAAAGTGTTTGCTTGTTTGTAGAAGGACAGTAAAGACAATCTACCCTCCTGTGGGATATGAGCGTTGCTGATCTACAGGCCAAACAAGTATACAGGCTTTGCTGATTTTAATTATGGAAAAGGCTAATGAACAATGTTTTTATATATGAAGGCAAAAACAGATTAAAAGGGGGCTCTCTCAAGAGATTACATTCATTTGTTTACTCTGACACTAGAGAGTTTATGGTCTGTCTAAGCTTTCTTCACGTTCTAATTACATTAGGAATGTCACAATCAGTTTCTCTTAGCAATTGCACTTCCCGGACAAAGCATCCTAAGCCAATCAAGTTATTTACACTGCAGCAGCAAATCCCAGAAACACAATTTTTTACATTTTAATTTTTTTAAATAATGGTTTCATTTATTTAGTTAGTTAGTTATTAAATTTATACCAGTTGCCTGTCCTTTTGTGACATCTAAAATTTGGCATCTGACCCCATGGCCTCCCTCGGCCTTATGCTAGGGTCACATCTGCTTATAAATCCAGTGTTGTTTCTTCACTTCGGGTTTACAGATTACCTTCCAAAATGGGACTTTACAATCAATGTTATTAGAGCAAAAAATGAAGCACTGTATTCAGAAGATTATAGACACAGAGGGTCTTTTTCATTCCTCTTGCCTACTGCACAAGATTTACTCTGTTGCACTTGACTTGATTTTATCCGTGTACCTATGAAGACATTTTATGATATTACTTGCTGTCTCACCTTATAGTCTGCTGGTGTATAATGCATATAGGAGTGAGCGCCAAGGCCACTCACGTCACCCGTGCCGCCTTTGGCTGCATTTACCCAACAGGAATCTTCAGCAGTAGAAACCAGATGACCAAGGTTCAGGATAAGGCCCGAGGTGCTGATTGTCAGTGACCTTTCAATAGATCTGAAGTAGTTGAGGATTCCCAGGCAAATTCTCTAGCATCCATTGGCAGGAGAGTTAAACAGCAACAAGAGTACAAAAATGATAAGCAATAACAAGAAGAAAAAGCGTTCCGGAGAATTAACATCACTCTATGCTGTCTTCACAGCTTTAAAGAATATACAGTACTTCATACTTGTTTACCTGCAGTTGTCTGATTCTCAAGTGACGTAAATAAAGGAGAGACAAATAAGCTCCTTTCCTTGGGCCAAGGTCTTGGCTGTGAGTTTCTGTGTCCTCATCTAACCCAAGCAGCTGCAAGGCCACTGTGTCACTATTTTTTACAAGAAGAAATTTAATTAATCACTGTTCTTGAAAGAGAGTTCTAAGCTACATCTAAATTACATAATATCTTTATATTTGCTTTCTAGAAGTAAAGTCCCTATTGAAATCACCTATATGGAACCATTTACAGAACTAAATTCAGAAAGGGATCCTCATATCACTTACGGGGAGGATGTAAATAAGGGACACAAATGGACAATCATACAGACTGCATGCAGAAAGCATTGAGAATCTATAGATCCCAGTTAGGGTTAAGACGCTGCAATCCAGAGAAAGCATCTTTATCTTTTGTTGTAATATATATGCAGTGCAACAGGTTTCCACTGGCACGTCTCCTGCCCTGTTTCTTTCTAACTCACATCACCCACTTGACTATAACAATCATCCTTCTCATCCACTAAGGCAGGCGAGACATACAGATTGTTGCACTGCCAGTGGTGAACCAGGATAAGCACTGCAATCTACAAAATAATGGCTTTGAACCACACTGGTGGAAAACATTCACAGTACTTAGTCATCGACTGAGGTCAAAATGTCCTCACAAGTGGGAAATAAATGCTTTTTGGAGGCCAGGATCAACAGGGGTTCATATTAGCAGAAGGGTCAATCTGTTCATTTCCAGTACAACCCTATGTACATCCTAAAGCTAATTTCTGAAGGCCAAGAAGCCATCCAGAGCTAGTTTTTGGACAGCACAGAAGACTGAAGGCTGAAGGGGAGAGAAAGCACATCCCATCACCCTTATTCTGAAGCACTAACACAATGTTGTTTTTAGGTTACTAGTCCTGCCCAAATATTGGTGCTGGTACCTGCAAACCAAAAGAGAAACAGAGGACAGAACAGGAAGCCCCAAAGATGGTGGAATCGTCCATTGTGTTGGACATGATGGCCAGGGACTTGTAGCTATAGCAGCTTGTTGGACTGGTCACTACCTTGAAGATAAGTTTACAGGGTACAATCCTTTAATCATTATCACTTTGGCAAAGCACCAGGAATCTAATGGAAGGCAGCAATTAAATGGAACAAATGTATGCAAGGGACCCTTTTATTAATCTTTTACTAATAGTAGCTATTTTTAATATCAAAAACTATGCCATAAATATATACATAAATCTGTAAGTAGAATGTGCTAATGAAGATCCCGGGGCTTCCACTGCATTTAGTTAAAAAGAGGCATCTTGCACAAATATACATGAATTTATACATAAAAAATAAATAAATACACATGCAATATATACATTTTTAGAATGAGAGGTAAGCCCAACACATACAGAGGACTGACAATTCACCTGGCCTCTTTCTTCTTTCTTGAAAAAGTGTGCCCTTCATTAAGTTTGCCATCTTCTGTGCCTCTGTTGTCAGTTGCCTTGGCAGGGTTCTCATCATTCCCATATGTTTGTTTTGCCTGTCCAAGTGCAAGGAGTTGATTTTATAGGCAAATTTGTACCCCTTCCATTTTTAAGTGTTATACAGGTATTGATATAAAATAGCTACTATTCCAAGAACCTTTGATCTTCCCATCAGCCCTAGACAACCCAACTAGTGGTTGTCAAATGTTACCTGGTAGAACTCTGGGCTGCAATAAATCTTTTCCCATATTTGATCATATTGTTGTGAATTGAAAGAAGTCATAGATGCTGATGTCAGTGGCTTTTGCTGCAGTACCGCTGTTGCTTGCTCTTGGAGAGCCTGCATCACCCACTCCATGTTGGAAACCTGATGGATCACACCAACACGTTAGCTTTTATCAAAGGAAAAGGCTCCATTTGATCATGTAGACCTTATGTGCAAGAGAGGGTCCATATCAAGAAGGAGGACAGCATTTTCTCCCTACCATGGCAAGTGTCCCTCCCGCTTCTCCCAGTACAAACTGAGGATGCATATATGAAATATCTTTAGACAGGAAAATCAAACAAATACATGGAAGAACCTTGGGTACCAGTCCATCTTCTTATTAACAGTAAATGTTATGTTCTAACTGCAATTGTTAGCTGTAATAACAATCAGATCAATGACTATTGTGACTAGGAGGATGGCCCAACACAGGAGGGGCAACAGCTCAGGATCGTAATCAGCAGTGTACCTTCATTTGAAGGACAAAGGACACTCATTCAAAGATGAGGATGTACACATATTTGACAGAGAAGATAGGTGGTCTGAGAGAGGGGTCAAGGAAGCCATTTCATTGATCCCTAGACAAATCAGAAGCACTTCACGCCTACACCAGGAAAGCTAACAACCTATCCTTAATGGGTGTTGGGAAGGGTTGCCTAGGTGGGATTTTTACACACCCCAGGCCATTGTCCATCTAACAAGCCTATTCAGGCCATTGTGCACCTAACATGCCTATTCAGACCAGAGTGAAGTGATACCAAGATGAACTATAAATTGGAAGCCTGCCACCAACATTTTTCAAACTGAAAAAGCCACTTGGATAAGCATTGAAAAATTTCAGTCCCACAAGAAAAGAAGTCCAGTTGCCATGGCTCATCTCCCAGTTAAAGTAGGATAATTTCAGAAATGCTACAAGCTGGCTAGAGATATAATATATAGAAAGGTCATGAAGTTCTGAGTGACTAAAGCTTTTGGAGAGAGTGACTATGGAATTCTTCACTGGTCAATGATCTTAGATATTTCTGAACTCCATTTTTATAGTTTCCTGAAAGTAAAATAATATTTTGATGTAAAGTTTATCTGTGTGTATAATAACAGATCTGACAGATGGTTTAATAGAGAAATTGAGAAGTCACAATCACAAAGAATTTGCTTTAAAAAGGAAACGAGGGATAAAACCCAAGTCATCAACTCTTCTGTTTACCTCTAAGAACTTGGCCTGAAGCAGCAGGAGTTCATCTGCCTTTTTTGACAGTCCCAGTTTCATTAGGAGCTTTTGTTGCCAGGGGTCCTGTTTAGCTTTAATCTGCTTGCCAGAAAATAACAAAAAAGAGCAAGTGGGCAAAGAACATGGCACAAAGGGGATGTACACCCCCCCCTAATCCAGTAAAAGCAATGAATGAGATTTTGGGATGGGGAAATTTGTGGAGTCCAGATGTTGTGGGGTTGTAGCCTTCATCGGCCCTAAGCAACACTGTGAGAGCCTGGAAGTAGCAGTCCATTTGCCTCTGGAAGGCCACAAACTGCCCACTCTTGTTGGAATGGAACAGTTTTCTGTGTGTAGCTTCGTTGTAATGCATGCAATATACTGTATGCATACATAAGCTAGTATAGTATTTGTTGTTGTTGTTCAGTCGTTCAGTCGTGTCTGACTCTTCGTGACCCCATGGACCAGAGCTCGCCAGGCCTTCCTAACCTCCACTGCCTCCCGGAGTTTTGTCAAATTCATTTTGGTTGCATCGATGACACTGTCCAACCATCTCATTCTCTGCCGTCCTCTTTTCCTTTTGCCTTCAATCTTTCCCAACATCAGGGACTTTTCCAACGAGTCCTCTCTTCTCATGAGGTGGCCAAAGTACTGGAGCCTCAGCTTCAAAATCTGTCCTTCCAGTGAACATTCGGGGTAGTATAGTATACTGAATCTGAAAGCTCAGGACCAGCATTAGCAGTGTACCTCCACTTGAAGGAAAAAGGGCACTCATTCAAAGATGAGGATGTACACATTTTAGTCAGAGAAAATAGGTGGTTTGAGAGAGGGGTCAGGGAAGCCATTCATGTGAGTACTGAAAACCCCTCTCTCAACAGAGGTGGGGGGCTCAGGCACAGTCTATCTGCTATTTATCAGGCAGTGATTTCAACAATCCTCAGACATATCAAAAATACTTCACACCTCCACCAGCAAGGCCATGGCTAATGACATATACTTTATGGGTGTTGGGAAGGTTGTAAAGGTGGGACTTTCATTCACCTTACTTAGACCATTGTCCACCTGATGAGCCTATTGAGACTTTTGTCCACCTAGCGAGCCGATTCAGGCCATTGTTCATCTTATGAGCCTATTTCAGACCAGGGTGACATAAGGTCAAAGTGACCTATGAAATGGAGGACTCGCAACTACCTTTCCTTAGACTGATGAAGTTGTTTGGATGAGCAGCAAAATGCTTCAATCTCTCAAGAAAAGAAGTCCAGTTGCCATGACTCAACTTCCAGATAAACCCACCTGGATGACTGAGAAACTTCACAGATATAGCACACTGAATTCAGGTGTGCTGTGAGGATCTCTTCATCTGTGCACTCCATAGCTGACTGGTGCTGTCTTCTTAGCCAGCGTTAATCACTTGAGCCTTAATTGCATTATCTCTTGCCCATGGCTCTTGGTCCAGAAAATCAATGTACTACACAGCTCAATTAGGGAAGGCTTCAGTAATTCATCATAACATTCATAACAATTCATTCATAACATTCATTCATTGTCTCTGCCCCAATCAAATATTAGATCAGCCTTCTGAGGAATGACCCTATCCCTTACTTATTTGGTGTGTGTGTATGTGTGGTTGGGACTAATCTTGAATAAAACTTCACTATGAAATATGTCTGTAAAGATTCTCAGTCATCCAGGTGTGTTTATCTGGAAGTTGAGTCATGGCAAATGGACTTCTTTTTCTTGAGAGATTGAAACATTTCATTGCTCATCCAAATAGCTTTGTCAGTCTGAGGAAAGCTAGTTTTGAGTCCTCCATTTTATAGGTCACTTTGACCTCATGTCACCCTGGTCTGAAATAGGCTCATAAGATGAACAATGGCCTGTATAGGCTTCTTAGGTAGACAACAGTCTCAATAGGACATTAGGTGTACAATGGCCTAAGGTGCTGAAACCCATGAAGTATGGGTTGTTAGCTATGGCCTTGGTGGTGAAAGTGTGAAGGTGTTGGAGCACAAAGCTCTCTGAACTGAGGTCATTAAATTGAGTTGACCCAGAATGAGTGCATAGTGATTTACCACTGATCATCTGGGAAGTTAAAGGCCCTCCTAAGGTATTTTGTTACAGATTAAATACACCTACAAACACACCAAAATTGTGCTTTTTCACCTACCTTGATATAGGAGATCCAGTTGGCTCTCTTTTTCAAGGTCATGTGGGGGCCCACTGTACCCCAAGCTTCTGATCCAGGCATTCCAGCATCATAAACAGGAAATGTCCTCATTGTCTGTTGTTCGCTGAAAATCTTTCTAAACTGACGTGTGACCTAGGGACCCCCACAAAAAGATGGCCATCAGATTACAAAAAAAGTGAGAGAGGTTTTCACAGAACACTCCAAAATCAATCTATAAAATTATGGGCTCCTCCAGACAAAGGTGGAAGATCACATTTTTCATAGCTGATTTCACTGGATATTAACATTTGTTAATGGATATTCCCACTCTTTGCATCTACAGTGGAACCTCTACTTATGAGTTTAATCCATTCCAAATGCATGCTCGTAAGTAGAACAATGTGTAAGTAGGGCAGGAGTTTCCCATAGGAATGCATTGGAAACTGATCAATTCGTTCTGGAGGCTTGGAAAAAGACACAGACACCAGTTTTTTTTGTGCAAAACTCTTTATAAAGTGCACTTTAAACACATGCACACTGCACAGCAGCATTACTTTTCAAGAATAACTATATCCAACAACACATATCATTTTTAAAAATGATACAGAACAGTTCCGTGCACTTTAAAGACAGGCAGGCACACTGAACATGCCTCACCCTCAGCCAACATTTTCAAACCTCATACATCACAGTTTTTGGACCTGACGCAGCTCACTTATGTGCACTTTAAGGGAGGGAGGCACACTGTAGATGCCTCACAATCAGCCAATATTTTGGGGGGGAAATAAAATATAAAAATATTTTTTAAAAATTGTAAAAAAAAAAGGTGGAAACAGAGCAAACTGCATCTAAAATTTATAAGGCGGCAGTTAAAATTGCCAACAGTTTTCTGCTCTTAAGTTGAAATTACTCATAGGTAGAGTCACTCATAAGTAGAGGTACCACTGTATATGCAGTAGGATAATTGTTCCTGGATATATCATGACATACACATCTGCTACCTCTATGCATCTTCCATTATTCTTAATATCTCATCATGCCCTCCTATTTTTGCCCATTTTCTCTTGGGAAGCAGACATTTATACAAACATGTATAGCTGTCTACTGGTGCCACATCTGAACAAGTGGCTACAATCCAGAAACTCTCTTGGCAAATAAAACTTACATGTTTTTAATTGCCATAAGACACCTGTTTTTTTCTGCAAGGAACACAGCTATTGCTTGTTAATTTCTACAAGGATACTGGTAAAATATATTTAGACATACAAGATAGATAAGAGAGTGACTAAAATAACTGATACCTGTCGGAGCGTATCTCCCAGAGGTCAACTGGGGTCAGGCCCACTAGAATGTCGCAGGTGCGCTCACTTAGGGTGGCCACACCCAGGGAGGCGCGGAAGTCGCTCACGTGCAACCACACGTTCTCTGTGGTGGGCCCCATGTTGTGGAACCATCTTCTGAGTGAGCTGCACCTTCCACAGTCCCTGCCTGCCTTCAAAAAGGCCCTGAAAACCTTGCTTTTCAGGGAGGCATATTGGCGACCTTTTAATTTATTTATTTTTTGCTTGCCCGTGATGCCTCTTGCTGAGGGTCTCTCCCTCTTTATTTATTAGTTTTTTATCTGTCATTTACTGTTGGTTTTATTCTCGTTTGTAAACCGCCCAGAGTTCCTTTTGGAAGATGGGCGGTATAAAAATATAACAAATAATAAATAATAATTGTGAGAGTAAGGTTCAAGTTTTGAGTTTATCTTCAATTCTTCATTCTGCCCTCTGCTTCATATAGATATCCTAAAACCATCATTTCTGTAAACTATGTCCTGAAAGCATCATCTCCATGTTTCTGCAAAGCACCCCCACCTCTGCAGACATGGACTTCTAAAGCGAATGGCAACAGGATGTGTCCAAACCACAAAAAGTGTATAGCAAATGTCAAACCGCATGGTAGGACATCTCAGATCTTAAAATATCTTGTTTGCACCTTTCTATCCAGCTTTTGAAACTCACTGTTAACACAAAGAGAACAATACATTGCGAAATTAATGACCTTTTTTTAATCTTGCTAATGCAGATGGGAAAGTATCACAGATCTTTAACTTTGGTTGTGTTACAGAAAATGAACATATATGTAATGAAGTCACATGCTTTCCACTGCGGCAAAATGTAACCAATCCTGAGTTTGTTATTTATCTGTTTCTGTATGCTGAAGAGTATTTAAGACTGGACATTCCATACAGGAAGTTGTCCCTGCATTCAGGCACCCCTTGTGCACAAGGTATTCGGAAAGGATCCTCTGGAAATAAAACTCATTCCCAGGAGTCCGGTTTGTCTGTCGTCCATTTTATAGTGATTCTCATTGAGGATCAGCCACATTCAAATGTGTGGTGACATAATAAATAGTATTATTAAACTTAGCATAGGACATCACAAATGAAGGAACAAGAAGTAGTAGTCCATCCCCATACACAAAGTGAGGAGTTTCTACCAAGATAAATTCTCTCTTTGCACAATAAGCTCGTTTAGTTTAGTATTCTCTCATTTTCATTCCCAAAACATTCCTGGATGTCCACAGTTTTGTCATAGCTTTTATTTCTTTAAAAATATGCATATAAATTTCCTTACTCAGTCTAAGGAATCTCCAGAATATGGTAAAATAATCCATTTGTTTACTTGTATGTCACTTCGTGTCACTTCAGTGACATCGGTACATTCAGAAAGTATGGTGGAACAGAAATACAGACCCAAAGACGTTAAGAACATTGCATTAATTATTAAATTGGGGAGATCCTTTGATTCAGCATTACTAAATATTGAGACCACATTGTAAAGCTTCCAACATCTAGGAGAGGCGGTTATGCCACCTAAGATACAGTGTAAATGTAAGAAATAAATGCAGGAGTTTACAAGAAAATTGAATACACCATTTACTGCTTCTAAAAAGGCTTAAATAATGATATAAAATCTTCCTTTCTTTAAGTATCCAGAGACTGGGGGGAAATCAAGTATTTTCCAGGAACTACATTATATTAAAAAGTTGACTCAAAATTAGTCCAATTTAAAAACTTTCCAAAGTTGAAAATAAAAACTGACTTTGGTGTGTTCAAGATTTTTGCATCCTTTAAATGACAGTAGGCCTACAAAGAAAATACAGAAGTGAAGGATGAGAATAAGGAGGGTCAAAAGAAGAAGAGGTGCAGTGCCTTGATTCAGGCCTTGCCCCAAAAGGTACACTATTCACAAACACTATTGGATTCCATCAGTGTATTTAATATAGGCACAACGAGTTACTCACCATGGAAAACAGTTCCATCTCATCAGCAGAATGCCTGAGGTCTTCCACAGCATAGTTGATACCTAGCTGAGACAGCAAAAGTTTCAGCTGAGGCTTCAGTCCGTCAATGTCTGGACTGTGCTGAGGAAGTAAAGAGCGTACATCCTTTAGGAGCATTCCTATAAAAAGTGAAAAAAAGAATTTGCATATTGCCAAGTCTGAAGAGACAGACATTTCTGAAATGTGTTAAAGTTGATATGGATGTTTTGGGATTTGATGAAAAATTGGGACACACCACCCCTACGCTTTTCCTCTGAGGTCCCTGGCCACGTGGCCCGTGGAATGGAGAACCTCGCTCCACTAAAAGGAGATGCAACTGCCAGTTGTTTGCTTCTGTGGATGGGGATGTCTTTGGCTCTGAGGGACGGGGTGCAAATTAACTCTTAACTGAAGCCCTACAAGAAGAAATCTCTTTCAAAACGCAAAATAAGTGCAGGACCAGGCCAAGACATTTGGCTGAATGAGATGCAAAGGAAGGGACAAAGGACATGGCACAGAACAGAAGCTAAAAGGAAGGGCAGTCCTGGCTCCAGGGTCAGGTCTTGGGGTATCCTTAAGCAAGGTGCCATAACCAAAGTGCTTGCTCATGACTTCCATCTACTATTCTGTCGCCTTCTTCCTCTGGAACCTGTTCATAGAAATAATCCAGAAAGGGAGAAAAAGGCCAATAAGGGATGTGGTGCTCTCTGTCCTGGTCACTGCTTGATGCTGAGAGAAAAGCAAACCCAACACACAGTGTCAGTAGCAGAGGAAGAGTAGCAGGGCAAACTGCTCCCAGGGAGGAGATGGTCCCCTGATGGAATATAGCAGAAGCCCCTCAGGGCCTGCCTCAGTCATCAGCCATTATGGCAGCTAAACATTCCTTCAAGACTTCAGACAGTATCTTCTGTTGCACCAGAGGACATTCAGGGCGGTGATACACAGAATTAAAATCTCCTTGGTGGTTAGATAAGTTACTTTTTTAGACGCCACCTCCCCACACCACGATGGCCCCTGACCATATACTGGAGGATCCTGGGCCCTATGAACCCCAAAAGCTACATATCCAAGCTCTGGTTCTCCACTGTCTTTCTGCTCCTCCCTGTCTACCCCTTGCGATACTTGGCTGCGCCCACTGCCTAACTCTTCTGAGCTGCGTGGCTGGGCCTGCTTTTGTAGACACGTTGATAGCATGAGAAAGTTTTTTAAGTTACACTTTGAAGCCCAAATATAATTACAACACACAGACGTCCTTTGCACATCAATTTATTGACACACCGAGAATTTTAATCACCGTGCAGCAACTTGCTAAAGTTCAATAAAACCCATGAGAATTTGTAGAGTTATATGTAACCTAATTTATTACTTCATTGCTTGGCAGTTAAGGGGCCATCTGTGTTCCTGGTCTACACTTTGCTCTGTCTCTGCTTTAAATGCTTTGCTTAATCATTTTGTCTGTTTAATCTATCCAGCTAAGATTTATACAGCAGATGAAGCTGGAGCCTTTATTTAATATCTGTAAAACAAATGGTTCAGGATAACTTGATATTGAAAGTAAACAACAAAGAAACAAATTGTCCTAATTGGCTTTCTGTCTCCATAAAAGCCTATTTTCCCTTCAGAATTAATAGCTACATGTGGATTGAATAGTCTACATATTCTCCCATGGCTACTATCCTGAAATGACCTTGGTTTTCTTCCAAAGATTTGCAGGTATTGTTCAACTTGGGCCATGTGGCACAGGGACACCTCTAAAGCTGCCTTCCTCAACCGACTCATCTCCTGATGTGATGTACTCCAGATCATTTTCCAACAGCACACCCATTGAGCATTCCCAGAAATAATAGTCCATGGATTCAGACTCCCATTCGCCCTTCCTTGCTGTCCTGCTTGGGACCGGTACAAAAAAAAAAATTACTTCACGTCCATAGCGTGACAGCAAAAAGTTGTCTTGACCACGCCCCCGGAACTGGGAACAGAGCGTGACAAGCTGTACCTGCCCCTGGGCTGGGGAATTCTTTTGTCTCTGTTCCTGTCCCGGGACAAGGTCCCGTGAGGTAACAACTGTCAAGCAACGAAGACAATCTTCCGTTCATGAACGTGCGTATGTCCATTTATCTCGTACTTTTGAGTGCTGTAGATCAAAATTTCGGATAGACGAAGCACAGGGGGTGTGGTGCGCCCTTTATTTTTATGCTTTTTTTTCTTCAAAAAAGCAGATCTTGTCACGAAACAAGACCGTGAAGTAACACCTGTCACGAGACAAGTTATCACGACCGTGAGTAAACAGAAACAGGGACTGAACAGGGACAAAACCATGTGACCGCGAACAATGCTGTCACGGTACAAACGTAATCGCGGAAGAAGGTAGGACATGAAGTAACCGCCTAAGGCTGGTGTTAAGACACGTGAAAACAGTCATATCTTACCATTCGCGGTGGATGGACCAGGGCAAATAGGGAAGTGAATGCTGGGGGACAAGAATTCAGTTTTGGGGAGAGTTCTGAATGTCTCCCCCTCATTCCAGGTGGGGGCTCTGTCAATGCCCACTTCCATCCTGTGAGAAATAGGCAGGTATTGGAGTACCTAGAGTTGTGAAAGAACATAGACTTATCAACATAAATGTTGTGCACATTATTTATCTTCTGTGTGTAAGCGGGATCCAAAAGATGTATCAGTAAAGCCACCACACTTCAAGGACCCTGTTTTATTTGTCCTGTCCCTCCATGTGCAGAGACAAGGAGGATCCAAGTGTCATCTGCCAGCTTTGTCTCTCACCCCGTTTTAACCAGGGCTTACCAGAAGCAACACCTGATCAGGGCTGAGACAGCACTTGCAAATACCAGCTTGTGCCAGTGTGACGTCCATTTATACCACCTGAATGGAGAAGAAGGATTGGAGCCAAGAAGGAAATCCACATGACCTCTGGTTAGAGACAGTGGATATTATTTTTAGGACAGCCTACTAAAAACCAGGGTTTAGGGCAAGAGTCAGGAGCCATATTGGTTTGGGTACTACACCCACTCCATATTTTACCTCCCCGATTCCCCACATGGGGCTGCATCCACACAGATTTTCAGATATGGTCACTTCTTGCTTCTGTGAGTAAAAAAGGTCACTGGGACATTTATGGGTTGGAATGCCCATGCATTCAGTGGAACACTGAATTCAACGGAGGCCTCTTGAGGTGTGGGAAATGTGGATGCTGCATATCATGTTCCCTCCAAGCCATATATGGGTCACAAATTCCCACACCTCATTTAAAGGGTGGGAAGGTACCTGCAAAAAGTAAGGCCCCGGATACTACCACAAAATGAGTAAAATCAATAGTTCCCATTCTCAACCACACACAACCTCACATTGACTTTTGGCAGTGCAACGTGCATAAGGGACAGGAACTCCCTCACCTACACAAATTGAGGAAATGGGAAGTTGAAAGCCAGTGCTCAAGCACACCAGAGAAAGCGCTACCAAAGACTTGTATCTTTTTGTACACAGTGTTTATTACCGTTGTGAGCATATTTGTGAAAGGAAGGGGGAAGGGAGGTGGGCAAGTTTGCAGCACTCCAAAACCTAACAAATGTATCAAGACTCATGCTTGCATGACAGTGGTTCCCAACCTGGGGATCAGGACCCCTTTGGGGGGGTCAAACAACCTTTTCACAGGGGTTGCCATGAGCCAGTGAAGAAAAAGGCACAAACGGCTTGGGTCTAGAAGAGGATGAGGGGGAGGAAGTGGGAGTGAGTTACAGCTTGATAGGTTGGAGGGGATGTCAGTCAATGGTCCCGGAGGCTGCGATTGGATGAGGGTGCCTGTAGAGAGAAGTTCTCTATGGCACCTGCGGCAGTGGCCTGCAAAAGGGGGGCTTGTGGCCTCTTCCAAGAAGGGTAAGGGGTCAACACAACATGAGGAACTGTATTAAAGGGTTATGGCATTAGCAAGGTTGAGAACCACTGGTTCAGAAGGTAAACTCAACATAAGTGTGCCCATCTGCTTCAAGACTGCTACTTTTGCTGTGACAAGACCAACAAATCCAACCATTCCTTCAAAGGAGATAGTGTATTTCCATATGAATGTGCAAGCTGGTTAGAAAAGTGATCCCCCCCTCCAGTGTCACTGCTCCTTTACTGCTGATAACCTACTGTAGAATGAATACTCTGTCCTTTAAATCCAGCCTCTTTGTGATGTAAATGTCAGTGGAGAAAGTCTGGTTTCCAAGGAATGCAATTATCATCTGAGAGTCCCACCTTTCTGAGTGGAAGCTTGGCAAACTTGGGAAAAGAATTTATTGGGTCTTCTTGCCATACCATGGGGTGAATGTTTATTTAAACACACACACACACAGAGAGAGAGAGAGAGAGAGAGAGAGAGAGAGAGAGAGAGAGGTTGCTGTTCTTGGCAATCATGGTTCTAGTTTACAAATGTTCGTGATGGGATTCCACGATCATCTTACCCGGAGGTAGTTGTGAATAGTCTTGAGTGAGTGCAGGTGACATATTAGCCATTGTGTGTAAATCTCCAGGTCTTCCTGGGTCACTACATTGGCAGGATTTTTCTCGCCTGTCAGGAAGTTCTCCCTTGCTCTGGAGAGTCTCACTGCCCTTTGAACCGCATCATCATACTCCTGCATGATGTGAGCCACTTGTTTCTACAAAAGAGCAGAAGGGCCATCGTTTCCCCAGAAAAACAAAACAAAGAGCTAAAGCACATTTAGAGGCATCTTTCCAGCTCTTAATAAGGAGTTTTATCCCAAGCAACCAGCTCTGCTTTATTATGGCTAACTCCAGAATTAAGCCTATGAAGAAAGCATTTGTTTACATTAAAAAATATAATCCGCAGGAGACAAACATGTTCTATTCAATTCTGTTTTCACACTTTTACTTTCATCACCATATTGGGAGACAAACAGATTAGCATAATGACTAATGAGGTCTTTAATTAACTAAACATCAAGGCATTCAAGTTCAGCCTTGCTCTCCTGGTGAAAAGTCTTCAATGGTAGGAGTTGCCATTTATGCAGACAAGGGCTAAAATCCAGTAGTGAGTCACAATTAGAGTAGACCCACTAAATCAGTGGGAATTTAATGAATCCTACTCTAGTTGTGAATTCCTACTAATATGAATCAATAGGTTTCTCAAGATAACATTTGAATGCTATAATAATTTGAAAAGGACTTTACTGGGTGGAAATTGTTTTTTTTTTTAAATGTGTTTGGAGATGTAAGTGGATCATCGCAGGGGGCGAGGGAAGCAACATTTTCCACAAAGACTTCTAGCTGCTGCTGACCTCTCAGTGGCTGGCACTGGAGAACCCCTCCCCACCCCCAATTTGTGATGCTAGCCTTTAACAGATACATATGGCAAGATTTCCTTAGGCTAAAACGTATTTGGAAATGCCATTTTCTTTTTATTTCTTCTGTTACTTTAAAATTAAATTTAGACATAACAAAAATATCTGTACAAATCATGCTCCCCACCCACTAGGACTACTTGGTACTTACAATCTTCCCCACCTCCTGGCTCTTAATTCTCCTTCCAAAATTGCATCAACTCTCACAAAGAGGTATGTCCCTTCCTCTTTATTAATACAAAAAACAAGGAATGTTCCCATATATTTTAAAATGCAGTATATTTTCACTTATCAATCCATTCTTAGTGTTGCATGTTAACCCTTTCTTAATATTGTGTGTTAACTTGTCACTAATGCTTTAATTATATCCCAGACCTCTCTATACCATTCATTAAACAGAAAATTATACATTTTTTCTGATTATTAGGTACAATTTATCACATAGCTGTTAATACATTGAAAACCAATACTTCAGTTGTCCAGTTGCATTGCTTCCTATCAAATATTGATAAAAGTGCTATTTTAGGGCATACCGCTAAAGTTAATTGAGTTATTTCATTTGTTTCCTTGCAGACTAATTGCAAAAAATTTCAATAAATTCTTGCATGCCCACCACATATGAAAATGAGTACCTGTTTTGTCACATTCTCTGCAATGCAACTTGGAATCATTAGTATCTATTTAATTTCATTTCATTTGAAGGAAATACATATCCAAACGTACTTTCAGACTTAAATTTAATGTTCTTATATTTTAGATTTTTGCAAACCTTAGTACTTATTTCGTCTCCCTCATTGTATTCTCATAGCATTTTAAGCAAATCCTCTTGATCCGCTTCCAATAATATTTTATAAATTTTACTTACTCTCCCTTTCCTTTCCTTATTTTTACCTGCACTTTTCTTTTGTAATGCCATTTCTTCCTGTTTGGTGGTTCATGACAGTTCGTCCTGCAGATGATCAGGTAGGAGTTCAGCAGCCCCCAGCCTCACCTCATCCAACAGACACCTATTCAGAGGCTTCCCTGCCCTGCCTCCTCTGGGTGCTGAGTCTGAGTGGGCACCTGCTGAAGCAGGTGGGGATGGGAACTGCCAAACGTGTGTACGTCCAAAGGTTGAACCAGCGGTTCGTGCCCATCTCATGCCCAATATGGAACATCAAAATAATTTATCTGCTACCAAAAATCCGTGCCCTTTGCATTACTGTTTTTCAACAAGTCGTCCAAAATATAATGTCACAGCACAGTATCAGCATGTACTAATAGTTCATAAACACGGAACCGTACCTGATAGAGTGAATAGAACTGTTCAGCAACACTGCTGTGCTGACAAAATCTTTTCCATCTGAGCATATGCAAGTATTTGCTCTGCACCAACTGTGTAATTCTGTCTGCAAAAAACTTTATCAAAAGCAATAGATCATTGATGTTTAAAACAATAGCATCACTTCCACAGCAGTATACAAAGAAGTGGTAGCTGCACTATGAGATTACTGTACTGGGAACCTGGATTTTAGAATTAATGGCTGAAATTTAATATTTATTTATACCGGCTGCTAGATCTCAAACAAATAAGAGAACGTACTTTTTCACCCAGAGGATCATTGGTCTGTGGAACTCCCTGCCAGAAGAAGTGGTGACACCTGTCGGCCTTGACAGCTTTAAGAAAGGATTAGACAAATTCATGGAGAACAAGGTTTAGAATAATGGCTATCATTATGGATACCTAAGGACAACCTCCGGGTTGGAGAGATAAGCAGGATATCTCTCAATTCAATACCATTTGCAGGGAATCATAAGCAGGTGAAGACATCTGCTTAGGAATTCCCTGAAGCAAATGGTGAGCCACTGTGTGAGACAGAATGCTGGACTGACAGGCTGTGGCCTGTTCCAGCAAGGCTGTTCTTATGTTCTTATGAAAATTATAGTCCAATACAAGTACCTTTCCCAAGTTTGTCCACAGATATGGCTTGAGGGGTGTGGTGGCTCAGTGGGCTAGAGCACTGAAAACTGTCAGCTACAAAGTCCGCAGCTCAGCGGTTTGAATCCCGGGTGCCACAGCAAATTTGCTCCCACTGTTAACCCCAGCTGCTGCCACCTAGCAGTTGGAAAGCATGTAAATTCAAGTAGATAAATAGGTACTGCTGTAAAAAGCGGGGAGGTAAAACAGTGTTTCCTTGCAGTCATGCCGGCCACATAGCCAAGGACTTGCACAACACTGGCTCTTCGGCTTGAATACGAAGATGAGCACCGCCCCTAGAGTTGGACACAACTAGCATGCGTGTGGGGACCTTGACCTTTACCTTAGCAAGTACCTTTCCCAAGTTTGTCCACAGACATGGTTGTCAACATTAAGCCTCATTTAGAAGATATAATGACAGTGCAGAACCAGAGGAAAAAATGCAAATGAGTTTTCAAATCACAAAGGAAACGAAGATTACCTGGTGCAGTAATAAAGGCAAGGTTTCAGATGTATACTCTCTTTTTAGGCAGCTCTCTAACTCCCTCTGTATGTCATCGGCTTGAATTACAAGAGTCTTTGCTTCTGCAACCTATAGAGAAGATATCCAGTCCAAATAATGTTGCTGGGAAGTTAAATTCTACCTAGGTTCACAAAATAGTTCATGCAGCAGTTTAAGTTAAAGATGTCCAAGTCCCTTTCACTAAAAAGCTCTGTTATTTTCTTCTTCAGTAAGGGCCAATATGAGGAGCAAAGCGGAAAAATATCATTTTCATTGCAGGGTGTAAAAGACCAAAATTATGACTGCATAAGAACTATACAATTTTAGGCTGACAATGAAGAAATTAAAATTGTTACAAATGCTGTGTACCTCGGTTCAATCAACAATCCAAATTGAGATTGCAGCCAAGAAATCAAAAGAAGTCTGAGACTCAGAAGGGTAGCAATTAAGTAATTAGAAAAGATCATTAAGCATAAGGATGTGTCTCTGGAGGCCAAGACAACCCACATTGTTTTATTTCTGATCACTATACTTGGTGTGGAAACTGGACAGTGCAGAAGCCTGACAGGAAAAATATGTGAAAAATAATGCTGAAGGAGACGTCTGTGAAGATTCTCAGTCATTCAGGTGAGGTTTTCTGGAAGATGAGTCATGACAAATTGACTTCTTGTGATACTGAAACATTTTGCTAGTGACCTAAGCAGCTTCATCAGTCTGAGGAAAGTTCAAGGTGAACAACAAATTGGAGGCTTGCACTAACTTTCCTCAGACTGACGAAGCTGCTTGGATCACTAGCAAAACATTTCAATCTCACAAGAACAGAAGTCTAGTTGTTATAACTCAACTTCCAAATAGTGCTGAAGGAAAGTTTTCTGGATATTCTAAACCACTAGAAAGGTGTGTAAGTAGGACCTAGAACAAATCAAGCCTGAGCTATATCTCTGGAAGCACAAATGATAAAGTTGTCATACTTTGGACGCCTCATGAGAAGGCAAGATTCTTTGGTACAGATAATAATGCTAGGAAAACAGGAAGACCAAACATTTATTTATTTATTTATTTATTTATTTATTTATTTATTTATTTAATTTGTCATTGCCCATCCCCCCAGATGGGACTTTGGGTGATTTACAGTATAAACATGATAAAACAGTGGATATAAAAACCTAATAAGTACAGTGGAACCTTGACTTACATACTGCTTGACTTGCATCATTATTTGACTTGCATCAAGAAGGGGCCTGTTTGACCTGAGTCGCAGGCTTTGACTTACATCTCGGAGCCCCGGCGCAAGGTACCGGAATTGGGCGGCAGCCACATCCCAGGATCGTGGCTGCCGCCTCCAAACTGCTCCTGCCTTCTTCCCCTCCTCCGGCAACGGCGGCTTCGGCGAGACCAGCTCAGAGCACCTGGAGCCGGTCCTCAGCCTCACCGAAGCCGCCGCTGCTGCCGGAGGAGAAGAAGGGCCAGGAGCTCGGGGCTGGCCTCGCTGGTTAGACAGTCGGCTCAGTCTTGTAAAAAAAATCTGGCTGCAGAAGTCTGGTCCACAATGGAAGCGTTTTAGTTGGGGAGCTGTACAGTTGTGGGACTCTAATGGTAAGCATAGAGTTGTTCAGAACTTGGAACGTCAGGTTAAAAATCAGTAAAACTTAAATGTTAGACATTGTTTCTATGAACATTAAAAAGTGGAGGCATATAATTTGTGGACTATAATTCCACTGCCTCCTCCTCTCTTTGAAGAGACATTTCATTTACATCCCCAGAAGGAATCTCCTATCCCAGTCAAATTTGTGTTAAATTGCTGTTTTCGGGGGTCTTTTTCATCATCTGGAACGGATTAATCCACTTTCCCATTACTTTCTATGGGAAACGTTCGTTTGACTTAAGTCATGTTTGACTTAAGTCTAGACCACTGGAACGGATTAATGACGTAAGTCAAGGTTCCACTGTATCTAAAAGCCTCTAAAACCTATATAATTAGATATAATTAGATATAAATAATTAGATGGATAGACTCTCACAAGGCCACCCAAGCTATGGTTTTCCAAGAGCTAAACAGGGCTGTTGAAGTGGGGAGACATTTTGGAAATTCACTCATTCAACGGGTCACTATAAATTGGAGGTAACTTGATGGCATATAATAATGATATGAACAGCAACAGCAGCTTCCAATGGCATCTGCACATTGATCCTTTCAAAGCTTACCTGTAAACATTTCTTGAGTGCCAATTCCCTTTCTCTTCTGAAATACTCAACATCTTTTGGAAAAGGAACAGAGCTATGGAAAATTACCAGATTTAAGCAAACTTCGAATTAATAGCAAATAACAGCAGCAGCAGCAACAGCAACAGCAACAACGTGAAATATGATTATTAATCCCCATGTATTGATTTATATAACAGGGTGTATTTTTTAAGTATCATCATAACAAACAATGCAATGAGCTTCTTTTAAAACATTGTAATGAGAAACAATAGCAAGTTACTTTTCAAACGCTGTAAAGTACAACAAAAACAAATCATTTCTGAAAAAGTTCCAAGAAGTGAAAAAATTAAATACTTAGGCATAATGATATCAAAAAAGACTAGTAATTTGATGAAAGACAATTATTTAAGAGTAAAGGAAGAGATTAAAAAGGATTTGGAAAAGTGGAAACATCTTCAATTATCAATGCTAGGAAGAATAGCAACAATTAAAATGAACATTCTCCCTAAATTATTATTCCTGTTCCAAACAATTCCAATAGTACTAAAACAATCAGTATTCCAGGATTTAGAGAACTGCATCTCCAAGTTTATATGGCAGGGCAAGAGACCGAGGATAAAGCGGAAATCTTTACAAGATCATAAATCAAGAGGAGGAATGGGGCTCCCAAACCTATTATTATACTATAGAGCGGCATCCCTGACATGGATTAAAGAGTGGATAACACTTGAAAATACAAGATTGTTAAAATTAGGAGGACATGATCTGAAATGGGGATGGCATGGTTTCTTATGGTATAATAGAGTAGAGGACTTTAAACAATTCAATAACCACATAATAAGGAAAGCTTTGTTATGGTCATGGAGTAAAATAAAAAAACAGATGCATATGAAAATCCCCTGGTGGGTGACCCCAATAGAAGCATTTACTCTTCCACCTTTCAGAGATGACAAGAATATTCTGAGGTATCAAGACCTTTTAAAATTGGACGGAACTTTAAAATCACAACAAGAATATGAGATGCAGGGAGTGGAGATGAACTGGTGGATGAGATCTCAGTTAATATCTAGATATGAAAAAGATAATCAACAAGGTTTTTATTTAGAAAATACACCCTTCGACAGAATTCTTATAGAAACAAAAGAAAAACATATTAAATGCTTATATAATTTTTACTTGACTTTGATACTCAGGAAGAGACAGTGAAGGAATGTATGGTTAAATGGGCACAAAATACAGGTCGCAATATTGAGTTTGAAAAATGGGAAAAATATGGAAAAGAAACCTGAAGTTAACCAAGTCGGTTACCTTCAGGGAAAATATATATAAATTATTTTATAGGTGGTATATGACCCCAGTCAAGTTGGCGAAAATGAATGTTCAAATCTCAAATTTATGTTGGAAATGTAAACAGAAAGAGGGCTCATTTTTATCATATGTGGTCGTTATGTAAAAAAACGAGATTATTTTGGGTGTTAGTCAAACAAATGGTAGAAGGTGTTCTAGAGATACGTCTTGAATTTAAACCAGAGATCTTCTTATTGAATATGATGCCTGAATTACTAGAAAAAGGGAAAACATATGTGGCTATTCATATGATAACCACAGCAAGATTAGTCTTTGCCAGATACTGGAAGGAACCTGGAATACCATCTGAACAGGAATTAATGTTTAAAATTTTAGAAACAATAGAGATGGATAAATTATCAGAATGCTTAGATGTTTCCAGGAAGAATAATCACCATAAAGTCTGGGAAAAATACTATGTATGGATGAAGAAGAGAGAAAATAATAACAAAAGCTACAGAACTAAGAAAAAGCATTATTGTACATACTTCATGATAAACATGAGTCAGTTTAGATGTGTAGAAAGATTTAAACTAGTGGCAATTAGATATAGGTGACTACCAACTCACACCTCTCTGTATTTTGTACTCCCCCCCTTTTTATGTTTCCCTCTCCCCTCTCCCCAATTTGTCTGTATCAGAAATAATAAAACGTGAAAAAATGAAAAAGTGACTACTTCAGGTAAATCACAAGAAGGCAAGGATTCTCTGGAAAAGACAATAATGCTGGGATAAGTGGAAAGCAACAGGAAAAGAGTAAGACCAAATATGTGATGGGCTGACTCCCTCAAGGAAGCCACAGACTTGAGTTTACAAGAACTGAGCAGGGCAGTTGACATTTTGGAGATTGCTCATTCATAAGGTCATAAAGTGGAGGTTACATAACAAATAACAACAACACAGCTGCAAAATTAACACGTAAGTGATAATTTGGAAAAATTGCTGATGTCTGTCACTTAATAGATCTATAAATCTTGAGCAAAACACTGCTTTGAACAGAAGTCAGTCACAACCACAATTTGAATACATTAAGTCAATAATGTTCAACTAGGGCCTTGTTTTGAAATACTAGGCCATGATTTTATATGTCCAAAAAGAAGGGTGGCAAACAGGTAGGCAGGCCGTAAAAGAACTGACAGACAGGAATAGAATTGGTTGAGAGCAAATGGCCAAAGAATTAGAAGGCGAAGAAGGGAAAAACCACAAAGAAATGAATGGAACTAGACGGAACACATACAAGTCTCCATAGAGTGGGCTACGATTATGCCAGATAAATGTTAGCCAGATGACGCAAGGCTTCTGCTTGTTTTTGCTGCAACAAACTAACATGATGCCTCCCTCCCCAAACTTACATTTTTTTTATTTAAAAATGGGCCACTGTTCTGCAGGACACAGTTATTGGTGGACTATGGAAAGACAAAAGGCTGCTGTCCCAACCTAATACACTGAAATAGAAGACGACAAAAGCACTATATAGAACGTTATATAGTGTTATATAAACACTATATAAACATCTGCTTGGCATTCTAACTCTGCAAACCTTGTTCTGGGGATTAACTGTACCAAACCAATGTATGTGCAGAAGGAAGCAGCACTGGAGCAAAGCCATTCATATGAACTAGAGTTGGATTCGTCCTGAAGGGAAATGGTGGTCTTTACCAGTACACTGTTTCCCGTAGCCCTCCATTTCCCTCTATTTCTGTCTTGAGTTCAGTCAACTGTGTGGCTAGTTCTTTTTCCACCCGCTGGACTCTCTCTGTTGAAGAGATCTTGTAAATGTCATCCATTTTCCCCTTGGATCACTTAAAGAAAAGAAAAGAGAGGTAAAACGGTAGCTTGTTTCCCATAATAAGCATAGCTGCATAACTATGTCTGCTGCTGTCTACTACGGTCGCCCACTGGAACAATGGACATTGGGGCATCGGGGACCTGAAGGCAGTCATAGGGGCGGTGCTCATCTCCGTATTCAAGCCGAAAGAGCCAGTGTTGTGCAAGTCCATGGCCATGTGGCCGGCATGGCTGCAAGGAAACACTGTTTTACGTTCCTGCTTTTATTTATTTATTTATTTATTTATTTATTTATTGTTATATTTATATCCCGCTTATCTCCAGCAGAGGACTCTAAGCGGCTAACAACAAGTATCACAAAACAACAGAGCACAAATCACTAGTGTAATAAATTAAAACAGGTATCCTCCTAGGATCCTAAAATCCTAAAATCCTAAGACCTCCAAATGCATCCCAACATGTCTAAGACGTAAGTCTTGATATATAAAATTGGAGGCACAATGGTCATACTACTACTACCAATAGTAATAGCAATGGCGGAAAGGGCAAAAAAATAAATAAATTAAAATTCGCCAAAGGCCTCTCGAAATAGAAAGGTCTTTAAGGATTTTCGAAAGGCCTGCAGGGACTCTGCAGAGCGCACTTCGCTAGGGATGGCATTCCATATGGATGGGGCTGCCACAGAGAAGGCCTGGTTCCGGGTGACCGACTTCCGGGCCTCTCGAGGAGTGGCAACCCGGAGCGAGTGCGCTCGCACCTGCCGAACTGGGCGGGCCGAGATGGATCGCTGGACGATACGCTCTGACAGGTATTCCGGTCCCAAGCCATGGAGGGTTTTATAAACTAAAACCAGGACCTTGAATCTAATCCGGGCTGCAACGGGCAACCAATGCAGGCGAGCCAGGACTGGGGTGATATGGTCATAACGACACACACCAACCACCAGCCTGGCTGCCGCGTTCTGTACCCGCTGCAGACGCCGGAGAAGAGTCAAGGGCAACCCCATGTAGAGCGCGTTACAGTAGTCCAGTCTCGAGATCACCAGTGCTTGGACCACTGTTCTCAGAGAGTCAACATCCAGGTACGGGCGGATCTGGGCGATCTGGCGAAGATGGAAATAAGCGGCCCTGGTCACCGACGCCACCTGGGCCTCCATGGTTAGCGCCGGGTCCAGGACCACGCCCAGATTCCGCACCCTCTCCACAGGCTGGAGGGAAACCCCCCCCCCCCAGCTGCGGAAGAGGGCCACCGTACCCAGATGGTGAGCTCCCAAAGAACATAACCTCCGTCTTCTCGGGGTTGAGCCTAAGCCTGTTCGCCCCGGTCCAAGTCAGGACCGCGTCCAGGCACTCATCAAGGATCCTCACAGCTTCCACTGCAGAGGTGGAAAAGGAGAGATAGAGCTGCGTGTCATCAGCGTACTGATGACAGCAGACTCCAAATCTCCTAACGACCCCAGCCAGCGGCCTTACGTAGATGTTGAACAGCATCGGGGACAGCGACGACCCCTGTGGAACCCCACAAGGGAGTATCCAAGGAGCCGACAACTCCCCCCCATGCAGAACGTACTGGGGACGGTCCTCCAGGAAGGATCGGAGCCAGCTGCAAGCAGTGCCCCCGATACCAACCTCGGAGAGCCGATCCAACAGGATACCGTGGTCGACGGTATCAAAGGCCGCTGACAAATCCAGGAGAACCAACAGGGTAGAGCAACCCCTGTCGGCCGCCCGGATTAGGTCGTCTTGCAGCGCGACCAAAGCTGTTTCGGTCCCCCGACGAGGCCTGAACCCGGACTGGCAAGGATCGAGGCACTGCCGATCCTCCAGGTATGACTGCAACCGAACCGCCACCACCCTCTCGATCACCTTGCCCATAAACGGGACGTTGGCAATTGGACGATAGTTGGTTAGATCGTCCGAGGGGAGGCCAGATTTTTTAAGAATGGGCTTTACCACCGTCTCCTTCAGACGGGAGGGAAAAACCCCCTCGCTGAAGGAGGCGGTAGCAATAGCCGAGGCCCATTCAGCCATGGTCCCGCTGGCAGATTTAATAAGCCAGGCTGGGCAGGGATCGAAAGGAGTGGACGCCGGTCGGCAGTGAGCCATAGCCTTGGAGGCCTCGACAGCGGAAACAGGCCCAAGCACATCCAACCGAGGTGACGAAGGCGGCCCAGCAACCGGAGATGCCGGGGCAATGCTACTGCAACCGGAGTCGAAGCCGGCCCGGATGGCCTCTATTTTAGAACAAAAAAAGGCTGCAAAATTCTCACTACTGAACTCAGTAGGAGGAGGCCTAGCCAGACTAGGATTGGTGAGGTCCCGAACCACACGGAAGAGCTCCGCTTGGCGGTTCGAGGCCTCACCAATTCTCAGGGAGACAAAAGATCTTTGGGCCTCCCTGATCGTGTTGGAATAGCGCCTAGTCTGGGAAACAACAGCAGCCTTACTAATAACCGTCCGGGTTCTTCTACAGCAGTACTTATTTATCTACTTGCATTTACATGCTTTCTAACTGCTAGGTTGGCAGGAGCTGGGGTTATTAGCAGGAGCTCGCTCCGCTGCATGGCACCCGGGAATCAAACCACCGAGCTGCTGACTTTGAAGCCAATAGTTTTTGGAGCCTTAGTCCGCTGACCCACCACACCCCTAGCTGTTAAAGCCTATAGACCAGTGGTGGCGAACCTCTGGTACTCCAGATGTTTTGGACCACAATTCCCACAGTCCGTTGTCACTGGCAATACGGGCTTGGAATTCTGGGAGTTGTGGTCCAAAGCATCTGGAGTGCCAAAGGTTCACCACCACTGCTATAGACCCTTTTAAATTTTGTTTCTGTCTTCCAGGGTATTGCATGCAATTTTGTGTCATCAGATTTGATTAGCATTCCTTGCACCCCCTGATCCAGGTCATTAATAAAAATGTTGAAGAGCACTGAGCCCAGGACTGAGCCCTGGAGTATCCCACTTATTACCTGCTCCCAGTTTGAGAAGGCGCCATTCATCATCACTCTCTGAGTATAATTCTGTAGCCAACTGTGTATCTACCTGACAGTTGTCTTGTCCAGCTCACATCTAGCTAGGTTGGTTATCAGAATATCATGGGGCACTTATTCAAAGGCTTTGCTGAAGTCAAGGTATACTACGGTATGTATACAGCATTCCATCTGTCAATCAGGGATGTTACCCAATCAAAAAACGAGATCAGATAAGTCTGGCAGGATTTGTTATGACAAATCCAGATGGCCCAGGTGCAAACGTTCTTAGATAGACACACCTTTCCCTTGGCAAAATACAGTAACTATTTAACTTGAGAATACTCTTCTAGCCATCATTATTGGCACCATAAGTAGCCTTTATGACACCTAGTGTCTTCTACCAGCTTTGGTTAGTGGCCCTGCTGCAACCCTGGTTCAGTGGGGAGAACTTGACTTCAGCAGTATACATTTTGGTAATGGGGTTTAAGGTAGCGAGTGTGGTGCAGCAGCAAGTGACAGGCTAGGGCTTTGGAGACCAGGATTTGAATATCCACTTGGCCATGGAAACTCACTGAGGGAATGGACCTAGTCAAAGCACTCCTTAAATATAATACTCACCTTGAAAGTCCTAATGAGGGCCACTGTACGATTTATGGTGGGTTGCATTTGAAGATGGTCTGGAACTAAAACCATCTAAAACTGGTATAGAATTTGGTAACTAATCTCTTGATAAGCAGAAGAAATGTTGAACAGGTGGAGCCAATCTTAGCCTACTTGCTTTGGCTGCCACAGGTATTGGTTTCCACCTCTTCCATCTTGAATGTTTCAGAACCCCAGTACCTCAAGGACTGGTTTTCCTTGAGGGAACCTACCCACATCCCAAGACTGACACCTGAGGCATTTTAACTTTACCTCCTTCACAGCAGCTTGAAGGTGAGAACAAGTCTGTGTGTGTGTGTGTGTGTGTGTGTGTGTGTGTGCATGCATATGTGTGTATAGATATCCTGAGGATTCCCCAGGAAGTTTGACACTAGCTTTTGTCATCTTTTCAACACCAGGTGGGTCATCAGTATTTTCCTGTATTTCACAGGCATCCACACTTATGGTAGGAATCTAAATATTGATTCTTATGCTGGACAAGAATTGGATTGAATTCTAGATTGTAAAAAGCATATCTGGAGGTGTGCCAAAAGGGGCATTCTGGACGGCACGAGGAAATGGAACCAAGTGTCTAGCCTGTTTTTGCCTGGGTTTTGAGTATGCATGTCTCTACATTGCATTTCTTGTGGGCTGTGGGCAGGCATTCTGTGTACATATCTGAGCATGATGTTATCTCCCATTCCTTTAAGGCTTAAGCCATATCAATTTCTCTTTTGGGAAAGGAGTATTCTGTGATGACTGGTTTCATCTACTCTGGCAGCCATTATGTGAATGGGAAACCCTCCATCCCAAGGTAAAGGTAAAGGTTCCCCCCGCACATGCGTGCTAGTCATGTCCGGCTCTAGGGGCGGTTCTCATCTCCGTGTTCAAGCCAAAAGAGCCAGTGTGGTGCAAGTCCATGGCCATGTGGCTGGTATGGCTGCAAGGAAACACTGTTTTACCTTCCTGCTTTTTTATGGCGGTATCTATTTATCTACTTGCATTTCCATGCTTTCAAACTGCTAGGCTGGCAGGAGCTGGGTTTAGCAGCCGGAGCTCGCTCCGCTGCATGGCACCCGGGATTCGAACCACCAAGCTGCCGACTCTGCAGTCAACAGTTTCGGAGCCTTAGTCCACTGAGCCACCACGCCCCCTCTTCCATCCCAAGAACAACTCTCAAATGATCCATGATTGTGGGTCCCAATTCAGACAGCCTGAATAACTCACACTCACATTGAACCAGCACTTTCCCCATTGGCTTTATGCCAAGCGTTTCATCCATTTGCACTCTTAGGCTACTATGGTGGAACTGTGCAGTACTTGTTTGTATTAAAACCCATAGCCTTTACACTGACAGAGATCAGACTCCTATGTTCTTTGGGCGGCACTGCCACCGCCAAGGAATTACTCATCTTACTATGACGGCCCTGCTCTCATAATAAAAAATTCTTGCCATACATGAGGAGCATTTTCAATTGAGCCCTGGAATGCTCTGCAAAAGTGTTTTACATTCTAGAAAGCTACTCGAGAGCCATTGTGGCTTACTGGAGATTTACACTTAATTTTACAAATGGCAAGTTGAATTAGAAATGAGATTAAAATCAGTGTTGTGAATGGAGTGTATAAAATTTTAGAGGAGACACAATTAATGGCATGAAACCTGTCTGTCCACTTTAAAACACACCAGTGAGATGCCTGTCATTAGGGAGGGAAGGAAGCTACAAGGGAACAAAAACTCATGTTGTACTCAACTTAGGAAATCCTTATCTAGACTCATTCCACTGTCAAGAAACTTTTAAACAATGTCACATCTCTTTTTCTCAGCCATTTTTCTCCCCTTACCTCTAGTGATGAAAACTGACGCAGGTTTAGATTTAGTTATTTCCTCACTTGGCAAAGGTTGGAAGGGAGAGTAACATTGTCTTCTCCAAACCTCTTGCTTTGGCTGCTACCTCTCAAGAGTACATAGTTTTAGAGACGTACAATACCTGGCAAGAATAACAAGGTGACCGCCTCCAAAGACTAGAAAGTAAACAGCCTCCAGCAGAGAAATAAAGAAGCCTTGTTTGGTTATTGGAAACTGTAGCAGCAAATCACTTCTCCCACAGGTTTCTATAGCAAATGCAGTCAAAGGCCAAAGTAGCAATGGTGGTATTTGTCACGGTGCTTGAGTAAGCTTAACTGTAACTATAACAACCTCACTATGTACAGTCTACACATGCAGACACACTACTTCTTTCTTCTTTCCTGTCTGAGTGTTGCACAATTTAAAATGTTGTATGTATATGAAATATGGGTAAAACTAAAATGTTAAGATAGACTGGTTTTTGGCCAGAAGTGGAGCTACTTCAATAACATTATCTCAGCCATTTGCAGTGTATGCTTATCTCTCAATGTAATTTGTCGATCCTTCTGACACGAATAAGGAAAGCCATTTGCTAGATCTTCTTTTGTACACATTGTGGGTCATAAGTGCTGCATTGACTGCATTTCTCCAGTCACAGAAAAACTGTCCTGCATCCAAGTAACCCCATTTTTAATTATATAATTAATTTGAACTGATGGCTGTACAACCTTTCAATTTCAAGTTGAAAAAAAGGAGTCCCTTCCTCAGCTGATACTACAAGGCAAGACACATTTAAGTACGTAGCTATTGGTAGGGCACCAAAAGTACCTGTAGACAGCTCTGTTAGAAAGTTGAAGCCCCAACTGAAAACACAATTAAATCACTGACTTTAATGCATAACTTGGAACAGTTGACTTTTGGGGGCGGGGGCGGAATGCCAGGTTGCAGGCTCAAGGTTCACTCAGCCTTCCATCCTTCTGAGGTTAGTAAAATGAGTACCCAAATTGCTTGGGGGGGACGACACAATATGTAGCCTGCATAATTACTTGTAAACACCCAGAGACTGTTTTAATTGCTATCATTTTGTTTTGCTTTTTTCTTTATATTTAAAGCTTATCAAATTTGAAAGTTTTCCTGCAGACATTTTTCTAGCCTTCCCTTAATTATCTCTTTTGCTCAATGAGAATGTTTAACAAATGAAAAACATTTTGGATTGTATAGAAGAAACGTGTATAACACGCATTGATAAGAATAATATTTATATTGATAGAAATGTTTGACCTTAATGGGGACTTTAAATCTTTTAAATAATCTTGTATTAAAATGAAAGCTACACATGTCTGAAATAAAACATTTAAATAAGCATCAAGAGACTTATTGGTAATGCTATATAAAAGCAAGGCTTTATCCTGTAAGTATCACAGGAAAAACAGATGTATAAAGGAATTGGTTCTTTAATTAATATTATGTACACACTTCATTAAAAGAATCATAATTACACTTTTTAAGTCAGCATAGAAACAAGGAATTTCTCTGCTCCAAACTGATGTTTGAGAATTAATGGATGCAATAATTAGTGAAGCAATAGTGTGTCCAGACCAAGTTCATAAAGTCAATTCCCAGTGGACAGTGCTCTACTAAATCAGTTTGGATAACTATGACTCCCACACAATATCATCTTTCTTCAGCACTGACTGAAGCTTCTGAGCACTTTTTAAAAGCTCAAGGGAATTTTTGCTCCTACTCATAGAACGGATACAAGGGACACTGCCTTTTGGAGGAACTGCCATCTCTTTCGTTCCTTTTAATTCTTCAGACCTTGATGTAGAATTAGCTACTTTCCTCTTCAGCCTTTCAGCCTTTTGCCTCAGTTTATAAACCTAAAAAATAAACAAACAAAGCATAATAATTCTGAAACAAAAGAAATGCAAGTTTGGGGCCAAGCAGTCTACATCCAATCTGCCAACCAAGACGGTTGGTACAAATTTAACAATAAACAGTATGTGTTTAATAACATTTCAGAATTGGTTTTGAAACAGGAAGGTACAGCAAAATACATTCTCAGATGCTTTTTGACTATTTTTAAAGTTCACTTATGATCCTATGTGAAACCAAGGGAGTGAATGATAAGGTAAGAAAACATGTTCTTTACAGTACTGACAGAGGGTATTTTGAAAGCAAGGTAAATTGAGATGATAAATAAAGTAAACTAATAGAAAGCACTTGTTTTAAAAACATCATTTCATACCGGAGTGTCACCAGAAATTATTCAGCCAAGTTATGTCAAATAGTACATGCCAAAGTTGAGCATGTTAATGCAAATATTTACATTAATACTTCTAAACCAGTGTTTCATCCTACTGCAGACTATACATCATCCTAAAATCTCTATGACTGAAAGCCAACATTGTAGTCATCTGTGTACCACTTTAAACGTATTTATTAAATCTCAGACCACTCCTCTACTGTTAGCCCTTTGGGATTTTTCTGTAGCAGCACCCACACTGTGGAATAAACTTCCGCCAGAAGTTAAGACAGGCCACCTCCCTACAGATCTTTAGAAGATCAGTAAATCTGAATTACTCAAGCAGCCCTTTGGCAACACTTAAATTAATTTTTGAGACTCGTATGCTATTGTAGTTACTGGTTATTTTAGTGTATTACTAGAATTTTTGCTTATTATGCCATGGTTGATATAATTTGCTTCATCTAAGCCACCAGGTGACAATCATTGGTTACCCTTTTGTTTCTATTTAGTTTGTGGTATTATGTAGTTTTATTATTTTAGTTTACATGTTTTGCTTAATTATGTAAACCGCCCCAAATAGCGTCTTACTAAGTCAGGTGGTCTACAAGCTGAATAAAGTCAGGTGATCTACAAGCTGAATAAATTAATGAACAGATAGACAGACAGGTGGTAGGTACACAGATTGCAATACAAAGCAGCAATCTGCCCACTGTTTGAAGCACTCATTTTTAATTCTTAAGTAACCACATTGCTGTTGTCATGACAAAGCATATGTATTTTCAGTTAAGCAGAGTTGCACCTTTGAAGGCCTTTGGGGAAAGTGTACTAAATAGTAATACATGGAAGTTTCTCACAGAATGTGAGAATTCTTGGGCCTTAAGCAGGTATAAGCTCGCTCTTTAAGTGAAAAACTTAACTATCACAGATACGTGACATGATTAAAAGCCCCCACTTTGACACTATTATTGAAAACTAAACTAGCCATTATATAGAGAATGTGTGGTCAGTGAGAGAAAGTAAGAGACATTCTGTGTCAGATCAAGGATCTACTTGTCTCTAAAGATTCTCAGACGTCCAGGTGAGATTATCTGGGAGATGATTCATGGCAACTAGACTTTTCTTTTGAGATCGAAACAGTTCGCTACTCATTCAAGTATCTTCGTCAGTATGAGGAAAGTTGGTGCAAGGTTTCCAATTTATAGTTCACCTTGCTTTCACACCACCCTTGTCTGAATACGCCCATTAACCATTGTCCACCCAACGAGCCTATTCAGACCAGGGTGGTGTGAAACCAAGATGAACTATAAATTGGAAGCCTTGCACCAACTTTCCTCAGACTGACGAAGATACTTGAATGTGTAGTGAAACGTTTTGATCGCAAAAGAAAAGAAGTCCCGTTGCCATGAATCAAGGATCTTCTTGTTCCAGCATTCTCGTCACATAGCAGATGACTAGTTGTCCACAGGAAACGCACAAGCAGGATGCAAGTACACTGGAATGCAAAGTTCAAGAGCTCAACAACTAGTATGCAGAGACACAATTGCTCTAGTACTGGAAGGAATAGTTTATCTATTACTCCTGAAAGTCCAATCCTCCATGAATTTGTCAGATCCCTTTTTAAAAGTGATTCCAATTGGTGGCTGTCACTGTGACTTCTGGTAGCAGACTGCATAGATTTAATATTCATTGTTTTGTAATCTGCTTATGATGTTATTTCTTTTAAGTAGTCCTGAATCTTCCATTATTTGGCTTCATTACATGATTAAAGAAAGGATGCTCTAGCATCTCCTACGTTTGAACTTAAGGGGCAAAAGTTTGGAGAGCTTTCTTGCCCCTCATTCATACATATGCATATACAGGACCCCCATACCCGCAGGGGATTGGTTCTTGGCTGTCCCGTGGATAATGAAATCCATGGATAAGAGCAAACGCTCTTATCTGAGGGTGCCAGGGTGAAAGCAATGGGAGAGCCCACCAGCACCCCTGCGAACCCTGCCATGGCACTGCACCATCTCCAACACCTCCTCCACTGATCTCATGGGTGGGCTGTCCCGCGTTGCCTCTGCTCTTGTAGGCAGGTGGGCGGGCTGTCCCGGGCTGCGCAGCCTCCTCCTCCTCCTTCGCCGCTGCCACTCTTGCAGGCGGGCGGCCTCTCGTGGACCACGTGGTCTCCTCCTCTGCCTCTGCTCTTGCAGGTGGGCTCTCCTGGGCCACCGGGCCGTTTCCTCCTCCACCTCTGCTGCTGCTCTTGCAGGCAGTCAGGCTCTCCCGGGCTGCACAGCCTCCTTCTCCTCTGCCACTGCCGACGTCCCAGGTGGGCACTCCTGGGTTGCGCGGCCTCGGCAGCCACCGCCGTACTGCCTGGACCACTGCACCACCGCTTGCCCAGCCCCTTGCACTGCCACTCACCATCTGCGGATAACTGAATCCATTGATGGCGAATCAGTGGATATGGGGGTGCTACTATATCTATGTAAAAAGCTATTAATTGCATTTAAGTTTGAGTTTAAAATTTGTTGTTGTTTTGGAGTGGGGGAAGGAACAAATATTTACCTATTCACACACAGGTCCATACACTTACTACTGTATCAAGGAAAACTGTTTATACATCATTTGAACAACATTGGTCAGTTGGGTCTTCAGATTCAGTTCAAATACAGGAATATCTACACAGTAATCTAATCTTTCTTTCTACATAATTCATTACTTCCAACATTTTGCCTTCAAAAACACAAGTCTTATAACCTCATGTCTTACAAATATGATTATCGTCATTATCTGAGAAGTTGTGGCTTACATGTTCTTGGTGTTTTCTCAGTTTCGAAATCTGTTCTCCCTTAATTTCCATCTGTTTTACAAGGCAATCCAGTTCACGTTCAAGGTCTTCTTGAATATCTTGGTTCTCTGTTTCTTCTATCTGCTTCAGCAATTCTTGATGCTCACTGTTTAAGATTCAATTCAAATCGTATCAACCTAACATCTTTCCCATGACTACTGTTCATCTGCTTATTTCTGGAGGACAACTTGTGATTGCATTAGCTTGTATCATATAACTACATAACGCAACCAGAATGCTTAAAGAAAACAGTGGGAACACCTTAACTTCTGTTTTTAAATTTTACAGATACTTGGGAAAGTGCCAAGTCTTTCAGTGTTGTCTGAAAGATCTCTCCAGACTCACATTTCCATGTTATACTGAAAAGAGTTATATACATCAGAACCTTATCCACAAATGCGCACATTAAAATATAATAGTCTTTAAGGTACCACATTTTTTGTCTAGTGCTGTTTCTTTGGATTTATTTTATTTCTAATTCCAAATGATAAATTTTAAACAGATTATCTAAGGCTTATAGAATTAATACAGTAATTAAGAGTTATGGTGAACCTACTGGAATGACAGAAACTCGCAATGAGAAGCAGAAATATATTCAGTCTGGATCCAATTTTATTGGCCTGGCAACTGGGACATCCTCTTAGCATTATGTATGGCCTATTCTTTTTTATTAAACTAAGAAGTTGGTGGTTAACAATATAATGTAACATTTCAAATGACCAACCAACAGTAATACCTCAACTTATCACATTAATCTGTTCCAAATGCACAATCGGAAGTCAAATTATTCGTAAGTCGAACCGCGGTTTCCCATAGGAATGCAATGAAAATCAATCCATAGGAATGCACTGAAAATCAAATCATTCTGGAGGTTGGAAAAAAAGGCAAAAAAGGGGGAACAGATTTATTGGTTTTCAGTGCATTTCCATAGGAAAGGTGTCCCAACCCCCCCTCAATGAAGGGCAGCCAAAGGCTGCTCTCTGCAGCCCAGCCAGACAGCTGACTTTGACAGGTCTGACCTGTCAAATCAGCTCTCTGGCGGGGTTGTGGAGAGCAGCCTCTTGATTGATGGAGATCGCCCATTGATCTTCAGGCAGTCAGGGTGCCTTGCGAGGGAAGAGCTTACCTCTGGAAAAGTGCTTGCCTCCGAGTAAGCACTTACCGTTGCTTAGCTCCCGGCTGGCCAAAGATCGATCTTCAACCAGCCCAGGGGTAAGTGCTTCCCTTGCAAGGTGCCTGGGCTTCCCGAAGATCAATTGGTCCCTTGTCTGCCCAACAAAGTGTTGGGTGGAGCAGGGAACGATGCTACTTTGGCCAGCCTGGGTGGTTTGGTAGGGGGAATGGGCTACGAAATGGCAAATGCGTTTTAATGTAGCCAAATGTAAAGCAATGCATATTGGGACAAAAAATCAAAACTTTATCTATCAACTCATGGGCTCTGAGTTATCCGTGACAGATCAGGAAAGAGATCTTGGTGTGTTGGTAGACAGCTCCATGAAGGTGTCCACCCAATGTGTGGCAGCGGTGAAGAAGGCCAATTCCATGCTAGGGATTATCAAAAAGGGGATTGAAAATAAAACAGCCAACATTATAATGCCATTATACAAAACAATAGTAAGGCCGCACCTGGAGTATTGTGTACAATTCTGGTCACCGCATCTCAAGAAAGACATAGTGGAACTGGAAAAGGTGCACAAGAGAGTGACTAAAATGATTACTGGGCTGGGGCACCTCCCTTATGAGGAAAGGCTAAAACATTTGGGGCTCTTTAGTCTGGAAAAAAGGCGCCTGAGGGGGGATATCATTGAGACGTACAAAATAATGCAGGGCATGAGTAAAGTGGATAGAGGGAAGCTCTTCTCCCTCTCACAACACACCAGAACTAGGGGACATACACTCAAATTGAGGGCTGGGAGAGTAAGAACTGACAAAAGAAAATATTTTTTCACCCAGCGCGTTGTTAGTCTATGGAACTCCCTGCCACAGGATGTGGTCATGGCATCTGGCTTGGATGCCTTCAAAAGGGGATTGGACAGATTCCTGGAGGAAAAGTCCATCACAGGTTACAAACCATGATGGAGATGTGTAATCTCCAGGCTTAAAACTAGGGTACTTCAAGGGCCAGATGCAGGGGAGTGGTATCAGGAGATAGATATCTAGTCTCATGCGCTCCCAAAGACATCTGGTGGGGCCACTGTGAGATACAGGAAGCTGGACTAGATGGGCCTTTGGCCTGATCCAGCATGGCTCTTCTTATGTTCTTATGTTCTTAGGGAAGCGCGCCTCCCTTCCAAACCACCCAGGCTGGCCGAAGTGGAATGATTCATCACCCAGGTAAAGTGATGGAAATCATCCTAAAAGATAAAATTAATAGGCACATAGAAGAGAAGGCGCTGCTGAAGGAGAGCCAACATGTGTAGCCTGCATACTATTATTAAAAACTGTAAACCGCACAGAGACTACTTGATGTGGTATGAGGCAGTATATAAGCAAACACTTTGCTTTTTGCAAGTGCAAATCATGCCTCACTAATCTGTTGGAATTCTTTGAGAGTGTCAACAAGCATGTGGATAAGTGAGATTCAGTTGACACTATTTATCTGGACTTTCAGAAGGCTTTTGACAAAGTACCACAGCAAAGGCTCTTGAATAAACTTGCCAGTCATGGAATCAAGGGACAGGTCTTGTCCTGGATCAGCAACTGGCTACGTGACAGGAAACAGAGGGTAGCAATAAATGGACACTTCTCCAAGTAGAGGGAGGTAAAGAGTGGGGTCCCCCAAGTTTCTGTACTGGGACCCCTGCTTTTCAACCTCTTCATAAATTATCTAGAAGTAAGAGTAAATAGCAAGGTAGCCAAATTTGCGGATGGAACTAAATTATACAGGGTAGTAAAAACTGAGAGAGATTGTGTGGAGTTCCAGAGGGATCTCTTGACACTGCGGGAGTGGACAAAACAGTGGCAAATGGGTTTCAACATTAGTAAGTGCAGAGTGAGCACGTCGGGGCAAAAAAAGCGCTTCCCCGTTACTCCAACATCCAGTTGCCCTACTCCGACATCCGGGTGCCCTACTCCGACAGTCTAGAAGAATGAGTACTTACAGGTTCATTTGTCCCAGCTCGCTCTCCATGATCAGAAGAAGATCAGAAAGATTTTCAGTAGCTGAGGATGATGTGGAGCAAGATACTGGTCTGCCTCCACCAGCCCTTCTTGAAATCCTCTTGTCGGCTCCCTCAGGACACTGGGCAGCTGTGCACAGACCACGATTTTTCATCATATGCATGACACTTTGTACATTGGCAACCACAGAGTGACTTGAGCTGGCAGACTTGTAAGAAACGTTGGCTCATTAGAAACCTTCTTGAAACAAATAATGCTTCATGAAAGATCGTCTTTGAAAAGACTCAAGATAAATTTCTTACCATCCCAGCAACAAAAGGCAGCTTTCCAGTCTGTAAGCACGGCTGTGAGATATATGTTTTCCTCAAACCTGGGTTTTTCTGAAAGTTAAGAAATTTTATTTTCTTATTTTATTTTAGAGTATTTTGCCCCCCTTTTCTCCTTGGAAAAGGACACAATAAATGGGATATAGTTCTCTTTACATTGGTAGGTAGCCAACTCACAATTACATCATCGGTGTCTATTCTGACTTTGCTATTACAGTGGTTAAAAGACCAAGGAATAGCCTCTTTGAACTTTTAAAGTGCAAATGTGTAATAGGATACTTACTATTATGTGCATTGCCTTGATTTTAAAAAACCAGAGACTCAAGAGAAGCAGGCTAGTTAAATCATTTGCTGAAGTTGCATTGTTGATCTCCAGAGGTGGAGGAGGGGGGAATCAGTTTTATCAGTTTCTCTGGACAGGTTTCCAAAATAAGCAAATGGAATGTCAACTTGCTTTCAGGATCAACAAATATGAAAAATACTCTTGGGAGAAATTGCTACATAATAAGGCATACTACTAATACAGCAAAAGCCTACCAGGCATCCATGAGTGGGAATCATGGCTCTATTAATAGCTATCTGACAACAGTGGTCCCCCGCCCTTACGCGGTTCATATACTGCAGTCTCGCTATACTGTGTGACCGCAGTACATTGGTACCACAAAAGGTTTTTCTCCCCCACCCCAGCGCCAATCAGCTGGAGCCCGGGGTTCGCCTCCATGGAGGCATCGCATGCTGCTCCCCTGCACCCTGGGGGGATCGGGAGAAGCGGCGCACAATGTTTAAAATGACTTTAAGCAATGGAGCCAAGGGTTTGGCTCCATTTCGTAAAGACATTTTAAACATTGCGCGCTCCCCCCCAGGCCTGACCCGACCTGCATCCGCATATCGCAGATTTACAATTACCAGTGGTACCTTGTATAAAGGAATTAATTCGTTCCAAATGAAATTATGTTAAGCAAATTTTCCTTTATACAAAGTCCCATAGGAATGCATTGAAAATGGAGTAATCCCATTTTTATGTTGTAGAGATTTTCCCCATAGGCGATTATGTTAAGCAAATTTCCCCTATCTCCGGAATTTTTATGTTGTACAACTTTTATGTTATACAAGCTGTTTGTTATACAAGGGTCCACTGTATTATGGGTTGGGTCAGCTCCCTAACCCCCGCTGTAGACCGGGGGGGGGGTACTGTATTCCCAATACATCTCTTGTGTATGACCAGTGCTTGAGAATTTAGGTTTCATTAAAGACTGCTTCCAAGAGCTGTTGGCATAATTGATCATAGGTGGAGACTTACAACTCCAATGCATCCAAATCAGGTCAACTGACCTACTGGCAAATGAATGGAAGAATTACTAGCTTCACCCTCCCATGGTTCATGTTTGGAAAAACAAAGCAAAACCACATGCCAGCAGCCCCTATGCCAGATGACGCTGGGATGATTTGCGTCGCCCTTCCACTGAAAGACTATACGCAAAACAGGCACAGCCTCCTGCTAAAGGGCTAGTTGAACTTCTCATCACTTGGAGGACTTGAAATATGTTACTTTGGATGAAACACAAAATGAAATTTTTTATGAACATCAAAAATTAGAAAACCTCCCTTGGTGCGAGAAGAGGTTTTTTTTTCTTATTTGTGTAACTAGCAAACACAAGCACAGACAGCAAAGTTACTACATAGCATAACAGATGATCCTGTTTCATAGCTTCAGGTGCACAATGCGAAGCTAAGCAAATGGTTTGGAACACTGCAGCGTGGCGGAAGTGCTGTTCACTTTGTGCCCTACAATGGTTGTGACTGGAGCCCAAAGACTTACTGTAGAATTGTACTGCACAATTCTCATTGCCTAGGCATAACACCCGCCACACTACACAAATGTACTGCACAATTCCCATTGCTTAGGCCAGGGGTGTCCAAACTTTTTGCAAGGAGGGCCAGATTGGGTGAGGTAAAAATGTGTGGGGGCCGACCATTCAGTCTGAAAGGGGGGAAGGGTGTGGTCCGTGCGCATCTGCAACAGCCACAAATGCTCCGGTTTCTAGGCGCCCAAGGGCCTGGCAGCTGTTGCACGGCCTTGGAATCAGCCCATGCACACCCAAGATGCACCACTGCTTGCATACGCTGCCCTCCCTTGCAAGGAAGTGGGGAAGACGCTGCAGCAACGGAGCCAGGAGCGGGTAGGCAGGGTGGGTGGCCGAGGGGATGGATGGAGGCTGGGAGGGCAGGCAAACCATAAAACTGCAAGCTGACGTCTCTAGCCAGCACAGGGAAGGGCCGGCCAGCTGGGATGAGTGAAAGGCTGAGCCGGCAGGGAGAAGAGGCTGAGAGCCACTCAAAATTTTAAATTGGGCCGTATTTGGCCCACGGGCCAGACTTTGGACATGCCTGGCTTAGGCATAACACACTTGCAGGTACAACTTCATGTTTAATTAAGATAAACAGGATTTCAAGCAATGAATCAAATTTTTTTTCTGGCAACCCACACTTGGCTGTAAATGAAGAATGCTAGAGAAGCGCACTGAAAATGACTACTTAAAGAGCAGTGGTTCTTAACCTTGGGTTCCTTTGTCTCTTAGACTATAGCTCCAAGAAGTCCACAGAAGGTGCTAATTATGATTTCTGGTTACTATAAGCACTGTCTGCTGAGATGAAGCATATTCGAGATTCTCTTGGGAGGCAGTACTGAAATCACCACACAGAAGGAGTAGAAATATATAGCAAAGTGCCCTGCTTATATACCGACCCATACCGCTTCAAGTAGTCTCTGGGTGGTTTACAATTTAAATACAATATGCAGGCTACACATTGCCCCCCTCCCCACCAGCAAGCTAGGTACTCATTTTACCGACCTTGGAAGGCTGGAAGGCTGTGTGAACCTTGAGCCTGCTACCTAGGATTGGACCCCAGGTTGTGAGCACAGTTTTAGCTGCAGTACAGGCATTTAACATCAGAAATGTTCAAAACACACATTCGTTTACCTTTCCAACTTTCTTTTTCTTACTTTTCTTCCTCACATCTTTTGGGGGTGAAAGTGAAGACAGAAGAATTCTGTTCATCTCAAGTCCTGTTTGGAGCTGATAAGAACATGCAACCATATCAATGGCTATCATTATGGATGCCTAAGGACAACCTCCAGGTTGGAGAGATAGGTAGGATATTTCTTAATACCATTTGCAGGGAATCTTAAGCAGGTGAAGACATCTGCTTAGGACAGAATGCTGGACTGGATGGGGTATGGCCTGTTCCAGCAAGGCTGTTCTTATGTTTCTTATGTTCTAGTTAAACAAAATCCCCAAACCAAATAGCAACAGGTGGATAGCAGTTAAGCTTGAAATTGAAATTATATGACCACACACTTTCTGAAACACCATTATTATGGGATAAGAGGTTTCTCCTATTAATAAGATCACAGATACAGTGTCTTTAAAAAGACCAGTCTGATCACTAAAATGAGTCAGAGCAACACTAATACTTGCAAGAATAAAAAAAAATTACAAATTTAAATTCCCAAGATACTGTCTTGGGTTTTTCAAAAGGAAAGCAAGTCATAGGGGAGAAAATGTGTTTCCTCCAAATTCAGTCCAATACCATACATTTAAAGTAACAGACATAAAACTCAGTAGTGTCATGATATGGTTCCAGTAGACTGCTAGTTAATGCTAAACTAAAGCCAATGTAACCTACTGTTTTACCACTGCTAAAATATCACAGCAAATCTCTTAACCTGTGCAGCTTTGTCTTGTATTAACTTGCGTTGATGCTGCTCTTCTTGAAGCTTTTGTTCCAGGCATTTGATCTTTTCCTTCGAGAAGAGAATACAAGATATGAAAGAGATGATTCAAACTAACTCGTGTTTATGATGCTAGGATTAATTTCACTTTAAAGACCAGCAGTGAATCTTTCCAGCGTAAGATAGGAGAAAGAGACAAGAAACAGAAAAAGCGTGTGGTCATTCTATTAACGAAACACTTGATAGCCATTTCAAGTGGTAGTCTGGTAAATATTCCATTCCATTAGAGAGTTAATGAATGGTGGCAATTTATTTACTCACTTCTGCAGTCTTCTGGGTGCTAGTAAGTCTCTGGCATTCTTTCTCCAGAATTTCAAGTTTGTCAAGCTTTACACAAAGTTCCACATGATTCTGTTTCTTTTCCTTCTGAAGCTGGTTCTGAAAAAGGCGCATCAATTTCAGCAACCGAAAACATGTCTTTCGGCAATGCCTTCTAACTGAAATGATCAACAAGTTCAATGCTGCAGCAGATGTCAGACACCAGATCCTGAGCAGAAAGTAACCATAATCATGTGTCAGGAGGTCGTTGTGGGTGCCTAACACAGAGGGGCAGAAGCAGCAGAATGACCACCATGACGCCATCACGACTGGAGAGAATGTAGAGAGAGACCAGGAATGCAATGTCAAACCAAGAAGGGCCCAGGGGAGCTCAGCCTGACCCCGCTGCGACATTGGAGAAGGAAGAAGCCGAAGGAGTGCCAACATTGATTGTAAGGGTAACTGCAAAAGCCACCTGCCCTGATCCGCTTCCTGTCTGAACTGTCAATATCTGCTGTGCTCCCTGCCCTCGCTGTGGCTATTCTGGCCCTTGCTTTGACAGGCTACCAGCTTTGGAAACTCATGGCTCCTGCCCCACTGTAATTAACTTGGCAGTGTGGAGGAAGATGAGACTGTGTCAGCGTTAGTGAATACAATTGGCGCTAGGGTATTGCCACTGCCTGAGCAAACCATTGTTGACCCTGTTTGTCCAAATTCAAATAAACATATCCTCGTCTAAACCCACTGGTGTCAACTCCATGCATCAGGGGATGGAGGAGTCATTAACCCTAGGGCAGGGATGGTGAACCTTTTTGGCACCGAGTGCCCAAACGTGGTGATGGAGACGGCGGCGGCGACGTGGTGGTGGTGGTGTCGAGATCGGTGGCAGCCGGGGAGGAAGGGGCGAAGGCAGCAAGGGCGAGGGGGCGGTGGGGTCACGGTTATTGGCAGCAGCGGTGGGAGGGGCAGGGATGGCGGCGGTGATGGCGTCAGATCAGCGGCAGCAGGGGCGGCAAGGCCGATGGCGATGGGGACGGCGGTGGGGGTTGGTCGGGATCGGCGGCAGTGGGGGTGCAGGGGTGGGGGGTGAGGGCAGCAAGGGCGACGGGGGCAGCAGGGTCAGGGTCATTGGTGGCAGTGGCGGGCAGGGATGGCGGAGGCAGGGTTGGCGGCAGTGGCGGCAAGGGTGATGGCGATGGGGACGGCGGCGGCGGGGGCCAGGGGTGAGGGCGAGGGCAGTAAGGGCGGCGGGGTCAGGGTCATCGGCAGCGGTGGCAAGAGGGGCAGGGATGGTGTCGGTGATGGGGGCGGCGGAGGCGGAGGCGGAGCCGGGGGCAAGGGTGGCAATGGCAATGTGGATGGGGATGGCGGCGGCAGGGTCAGCCTGGCACACGACATACTCCCTGCCCCCCCACTCCGCCCTCCACAAATTCCTCATGGCTGGTCCGGCGGAGAGGGAACGGGGGCAGGGAGCATGTCGCGTGCCTGGTGAAAGCTCTTTGCGTGCCACTTTGGCATGTATGCCATAGGTTTGCCATCCCTGCCCTAGGGTGTGGGCTCATGGTTTGTATAAAAAAATCTTGATAGAACATTTAAAACAGTCTCCTTTATACACAGCCACTTTAACAGCATAAGGTGCAGGAGTTGATATTTGTTATTTGTAAGTTGGCAAGGGGTTCATTTTAACAAGAAACAGAAGCACATACACACACAAGAAAATATGTTTTGGTTCTTTAAAGACTAACTACTAGATTTTAATGCAAGCTTTCGTGGAACATTGCCCAGCCCACTTCAAGATCAAGTGCTTGTTAATTTTAGCAATGGATAAGCTATTGCCGAAAATGCAGGAGCTGCAGAAACCACTAGAAACAGTACTTTGTATGGCTGATGTTCTATGCATTTGAAAAAGTTTAAAAGAAAAATCAAGGAAGTGTATTAGATATAGGGCGACAAATCATGTAGAAATAACAGACAAAAATACAAAATATTAAATATATGCACCTGTTGTTCCAGAACCAGTTTCTTTTCTAACTCTGCGCTGACCACCATTTTCCTCATGTAATCGAGTTGTTTTTCCAGCAATGAACAGCGAGACTGTGCTGCTTCTAACTGCATGCTTACATCTAAAGGAAAAAAATGAAAAAGGTAGCATACAGCCTTACTACAGTTTATAGATTTTCATTTTTATTTGCAACATAGTTCATAATTTTATGAAACTTATTTTAAAACAATTTGACTCATTTGCTTATGGTATTCCTGGATTCTGATCTGCCATTACACACACACACTTATTGTTTTCATCTTGAATTACTTTATCAGTAATAGAAGTTCCTGACTTTCTCTGCCTTATCGAAAAGCTCATGAAAGCGGTTTTGAGTCTCCACAAGAAACTGATGCCACTGTTATGGCTGGCCTAAATGCTACACCGTTTTAAAACAGAAAAAGGGCATCAAGTATGTTTTATTAGAAACTACAGAAGAATATGCCACGTGTATTCAAACAAGATGCAGCCACTTTTACTTAATAAACTGCAAGTTGCTATACATTTCCTTTAATATTTCAAAAGAGCAATGATTAAAGGAACTGCTAAAACAGTAAAATGGAGATCAGTTAAAATGGAGATCAATATATGACCACTCAGTTTCCTAGAGATCCTAATTACACATTAGGAGAGAAAGCAAGGACAGCATAGCAGGTTAACAACATGGACACTCTTCTGAGACTGAGATCGAACAGATTAAAACGTGTCCCTCAGCACAAATGGAAGTTACCTTTCCTTTGTTGTAGCAGTTCCTGGTGAGTTACAGCCTTCGTATTTGATTCATGCTGCAAATCCTTTTTATACTGGGCAGCCTCTCTGGACAGCGAGTTCAAATCCTCTTCAGCTTGTGACCTTTCTAGTTCAAGACGATGGATTTTTTCCTGAAGTGTTTTCAAGGCTGCCACAAGAGCTGGGAAACAGATAACATAAGTCTTACTATTTTGCTTCTATGGCTCTGTTTTTCAATATTGATGAGGCAAAGATAACTTGTAACAGCTGTGCTGGTACATGTGTGTTTCCTTGCTGTGCATTTACCTGTAAGCTGGTAATGTAGAATTGTTTAATAAGGCACACATTCCCTTCACTCCCGCATTTGCTAGAAAGCCAAAACCACATAATACTGATCTCATCTTCCAGTTCCTTGCCACTATCATTTAGATCAGTGATGGCGAACCTATGGCATGGGTGCCAAAGGTGGCACTTGGAGCCCTTTCTGTGGGCACCCGACATCGCCCCTTCATAGCCACATGTATTCAGGTTAAATGGCTGTATTGGCACTTTGCAAAAAAAATTAGTGGGTTTTGAATTGCAGTTTGGGCACTCGGTCTCTAAAAGGTTCTCCATCACTGATTTAGATCATTGACGATGGTGACAGTGAACTGAACATGTTTAAACATTTAATTTAAAGATTTCATCTACCCCACTTCCATCAAGAGAAAGTATTATTGTTAAATCTGCCCATTTTTAAACATGTTCAACTGAACATGTATAAACTGTACCCCTCCCCCTCCCCCCGAAGAACAGAACCTCAGTCTCCACAGGGTGGAGCTTGAGCCTGTTGGTCCTCGAGGCCTGTGGCGCAATGGATAAATGCCTGTACTGCAGCTAAAACTGTGCTCACAACCTGGGGTTCAATCCCATGTAGCAGGCTCATGGCTGACTCAGCCTTCCATCCTTCCGAGGTCGGTAAAATGAGTACCCAGCTTGCTGGGGGTGGGGGCAATGTGTAGCCTGCATACTGTAATTAAACTGCAAACTGCCCAGAGACTACTTGAAGTGTTATGGGGTGATATAGAAGCAGAACACGTGCTTGGTCCATTCCAGAACCGTGGCCAGACAGCAATCAAGGGTCTGGAGTACCATTGCAGAGGTGGAAAGAGAGATAGAGCTGTGTGTCATCAGCGTACTGTTGACACCAGACTCCAAAACTCCAAATGACGTCAGCCAGCGGTCTCATATAGATATTGAAGAGCATGTGGGAGAACGGCGACCGCTGGGGCACCCCACACGAGTGTGTCCAGGGAGAGACAATTCTGCCTCCAAGTTCACTTGTTGGGTTTGGCCCGCAAGGAAGGACCGGGGCCAGCTCAAGGCTGGACCCCCGATTCCAACTCAGAGAGCCTGCCCAGGAGGATACCATGGTCAACAGTATCAAAGGCCTCTGACAGATCAAGAAGGACCTACAGGGTAGAGCAACCCCTGTCGGCCCCCCTCAATAGGTCATCATGCAATGTAACCAGTGCAGTCTCAGTCCCGTGACGTGGCCTAAATCCGGACTGGAATGGATCCAGGATGAGGTTCTCCTCCATGAATGACTGAAGCGCACGGTGGCAACTAGCCCACCACCCTGCCCAAGAAGGGAACGTTGGCTATGGGACTGTAGATGAACATATCGTCCACAGCAAAGCCAGATCTTTTGAGAATGGGCTTAACCACTGTCTCCTTCAGCCAACAGGGAAAAATCCCATCTCTGAAGGAAGCAGTGGCGAGTAATGAGGCCCATTCTGGCATGCTTCCTCTGGCAATCTTAATCAGCTAAGACAGGCAGGGGTTGAATGGAGAGGCCGGACTTTAGGGTGGGGATTGGAGGCTCAGCCGGCTGCCTCTGTTCCTTACTGGGGGAGGGGGTGAGTTCTGCGAGTTAGGCTGGGGGAGGAATTGCCAGCCCTTTGGACCCTCTCCTGTGGGGTGCCCCAGGGATCAGCGATCTCCCCCATGCTGTTTAATATCTATATCAGTGGTTCTCAACCTGTGGTTCCCCAGATGCTCCTGAACTGCAATTCCCAGAAAGCCCTTCCAGTACAACGAGTGGTGGAGGCTCCTGGGAGTTGCAGTCCAGGAACATCTGGGGAACCACAGGTTGAGAACCAATGATCTAATTCTATATGATGCCACTGGAGGAAGTCATTCAGAGCTTTGAAGTTAGGTGTCATCAGTACGCTGATGACACATGACTCTGTCTCTCCTTTTCCACCTCTGGGGTGGAGATGGTCCAAACACCAAGTGCTGCCTGGCCACAGGCATGGAATGGACCAGGTTTAAAAGGCTCAGGGTGAACCCCGAGAAGACCGAGGTTCTGTTCTTCAGAGGGTCCTCCAATGGTTACAGTGGCCCTCTCCCCAGCAAGGGTGGGTCCGCTGTCCAGCTGGCTGAGAGAATAAGGAGTCTGGATGTGATAATGGATCCAGCTTTGTCCTTGGAGTCCCACATAGCTGCTGTATCCAAGTCGGCCTTTTACCAACTTTGGCTGATTGCCTAGATTTGCCTGTTTCTTGATAAGGATTCTCTGAGGGCAGCTGCGCATACGCTGGTGATCTCCAGGATCGACTACTGCAACACACTTTATGTGGGTTTTCCCTTGTGCCTGATTGGAAGATTGCAGCTGGTGCAGAGTGCGGTAGCCAGTTTGGTGGTTGGTGCAGGCAGAAGTGCGCGTATCACCCCTATCCTGGCTCATCCACACTGGTTGACCGTTGCCTCCCAAATCAGGTTCAAGGTATATGCTTTTGGTTTACAAAACCCTCCACAGCTTGGGCCCTGATTATCTGTCAGAGCATATCTCCCTCAGATCAGCTGTAGCTTGACCCAACAGAGCTTCTCAGGCTCTCACGCTTCAGGTAGCCACTCCAAGAGAGGCCCACAAAGCAGTTATGGGGAACCAGGCCTTTTCTGTGGCTGACCCATCATTGTGGAATTCCATCCTCAGCAAGATTCACCTTATGCAGTCCCTTCAGGAGCGCTTTGGAGACCTGGCTCTTCAGGAAGGCATTTGGAGACCAGTGATCTTATTCTTTTGTATTGTTTTACCAGTGCCTATGTTTATGTTTGTCTCATATTTTTACATTTTTGATCTTGCCGATTATTATTATTTTGTTATTGTTATTGTGTTTTATCTTCTTAATCCTGTGCACTGCCTTGAGTTGCCTCTGGGCAAGCAGGTGGCATATAAACTTCAAATAAAGTGAAACTAAACTAACAAGCTGATTTAGACCAGGGTGAAGTTAAACCAACATGGAGGATAAGTTGGAGGTCTCCTACCAACCTTCCTCAGACTGAAGAAGCTACTCGGATAAGAAGCAAAATGTTTCAGCCTAACAACAAAAGAACTCCAGTTGCCATGACTCAACTTCAGGATGACCTCACCTGGATGACTGGAGTCTTCAGGCATGGTTTGATGTGATTAATAAATTGATAACGATATTGCTTTTATGCACCTGGAGGTAGGTGTACTGAATAAGAAGCAAATGAAGACAAGCAGCATGACATCAGTTTACCTTGTTATTCTGAAGTACAGTAGCACCCCCGTATCTGCTGGTTCAACATCCGAGGATTCAGTTATCCGCAGATGGCAAGTGGCAGTGTGAGGGGCAGGGACAGCAGTGGAGTGCCAGCCCAGGTGGTGCAGCGGCAGTGGCTGCAGAGAGTGCAGAGCCCAGGGGAGCCCACCATGACCTGTGAGCACTCGCCTGCATCATTGGTGCCGGAGGTGGAACAGCCCGTAAGTGGCCACCTGCAACGGTGGAAGTGGAAGCTGCATAGCCCGAGAGTGCCTGCCCACAACAGCAGCCACAGCGGAAGAAGCAGGGGCCATGCGGCCTGCGAGCAACCGCCTGCAACACTATGGCAGGGTGTTTCGGGGTGCTGGTGGGGACTGTTGGAGCACCTCTGCCGCCCAGGTGCTGGTGCTGGTAGTGGGCAGGAAGGCAGACCTGCCCTGCCAGGCAGAGGGGTGCCTGAGGACCACCGCTTCTTCCTCCTCTTCCTCCTCTTGCCAGCGGGCCCACCAGGCCAGCATGGTGACACGAGGGGAAATGGAGTTACATACCAGCAGTCCCCTCAGCAGTTGTCATGGCAGTGGCTGCAGCGTCGGTGGCAGCAGTGAAAGAGGCAGCCACATGGCCCGCACGTGCCCGTCCGCAACATCAGTGGTGGCGGCGGAAGAGGTGCCCGCGTGGCCTGCAAACATCCGCAGGGTCATGTGGACGCCTCTTCCACCACCATCAACACCAATGCTGCCGCCACTGTCACCACCACCATGACAACTGCTGAGGAGACGGCTGGTACGTAACTCCACTTCCCTTATGTCGCCGTGCTGGCCAAGCAGAAAGGACAGGGGTGGACTGGGCTTTTGGGCAAGAGGGTGGATGGCCCTTCACTGCTCTTTCACCCCCTCCCCAGCAGGGGGTTATTTGGATCCTCCCTCATAACCATGGCCTGCAGGTGCCCGCCCGCCCGTAATATCAGTGGTGGAGACAGAAGCAGTGGCCCCCTGGCACTCCACCACCACCGCTGCCCCATGGCCATCGCTGCCCCCTGGATAAGAATGTTAGCTCTTATCCGCGGATTTCTGTATCTGTGGGAGGTCCCGGAACCAATTCCCCGCGGATATGGGGGTGCTACTGTACTTCTAGTGCAAGTCATTGTTTGGTCTAATTTTCAGCCGAAGTACTGGGTAATTTGGCCAGAAAAGGCCATCTGAAACAAGCATATCTTCGACAGTTTCTATTTTGTAACTATAACGTACATAGCTCCAGCCTACCTACCACCTCTACTGAAAAAAACTATTTACTACCAGATCCACTTAGCTATATCCCTTGGCTCTTAAGGTATAGCCAAGTCTTCAAACTAATGCCATGTTCCATTCATGCATTCATAGCTAGATTTCATCATACTTACCATTATAATTATATTTTGTGAGGATTTACCTTTGTTGTTTGGTATAGGAGCTTCTGTTGGGGCAGCGGTTCTCTTCTTTGCCACGAGATGAGCAAGTGCAGAGCCTATAGTATCCGGAGGCTGGAGAAAGCTTCCTATGTAGCTTTGCTTTGACTCAGTGTCCACAGACTGCAGAAAGATCTACAATGTCACTTCTGAGCACCAACCCATGAGCTTTCCTTCATACTTTACCCCAAACACAAACCAGTGCTTTTCTCTGCATGAACCTGACCCTCAAATCTACTGCTAAGAATGCAACAGAGGACATCTTATCAAATGGAGGAAGGCTTGCTCCCAAGTAAAATGTACATAATTGGACTGCTAATGTGAAGATGAGAGATTTTTGTATTAAGAAAATACAGCCATGGTTGACAACGACATCAGATGTGTGCACTCCCCTCAGACCACTTCAGCTGACACAATTGGGTGAATGCTCATTTACCAGACATCCCTTTGGTTGCTGGAAAGAAGCCCAACTGGACTGGTGAAAATATTTGCAACAAATAAAGAAAAAGGCTTTTGTTTGGAACTGATGCAGCCAATCCCCCAAATGTACTGAATGACAAGAAATAGGTTTGTGAACCTCTACAAACTTATTACGGAAACAAAGGCTCATTCAAATTCTACTAAACTTCCGAGATCTGCTCTGCTGATGCAATAGTTATGGGTCTTGTGTATCAGCCCCAGTTACTCCATCCACCCAAAATAAATTTCAGAGAAACTTCAATGTATTAATGGAGGCATACAGGACCACTCAGTGGCAGAAGATTTAGTAGCCTTTACATTTCTTAATATGACGTGCATAATTGAAACTTTTCCCACCTCAGTATAGAAATGCTCAAAGAGTGTTATGCAGGATTCATAACTGAATCAATTATGATATGGCATCTGCAGTAAAATGATTCTAAAAATCCTGTTTTTCCTAACTGTAAAAAAGACTCAAACATTTTTTCCTCATAAGTGGTCAGTTCAGATATGGCTGCTTTTGAGGGCTACTCAGTTGCATTACATACCTCCATTATAAAAGATCAAGTGTTCCTTCCAATCACCTGACAAGACAAAAGAAGCAATTGTGATGTTAGTTCTTGAATCTGAAGCACAAACTGGAATTATATTTTATATAGCTGTTCATACTGTATTTATTTTCTTGTATTAAAGAGATTTAGGCATACTAAATAGAGCAAATTGAAGATGAACAAAATACCCTAGCTGCTTTTCCCTGAAAAATATATGATAGAAAGTTAAGAAAATATACAGCAAACTGCAATGTGCCTTGTAGGTTGTTACTCTGTGCACTACGTAACCCCAGAGAGTGAGAGGAACAATTTGTTGGCTCCAGGGATGGCAGGGGAGTAGTGGGGGCAAGGAAGGTCTGGGGGAGTGCAAAATGGAATTAAAGATCACATCTTTCCAATCTAATCTATGCAATAATTTATACCACACTGGAAAAATAAGAAACACTCACAAACTTGGTCCTGAAAAACCACTTCTACTAGTACTATTTTTAGAGCTTTCTACATGATCTTGGGATTTCGCTTTGAAATAAATGAATATAGTAATAGTTATTCTGTTTTCAGTCCTCATGGCTGGACACTCAATTATTCATTTTGCCACTTTGGAGGTCTTAAAAACGAGTGCTTTCGAATTCACAACATCCAGCCACATCTGCAATCTGCCTGTCCGCATGTTCTGTGGAGATTCTAATGTTTATGCACTCAGCAAGCAATCATTATGTTAGCGGAGAAGGTATGTTTTGTGTACAGTTTCATTTGTACACATATTGCATTTATTAGGATAAAAAATCATTTAACATCTGAAATTCCTATATGTAACTGTGGGAAATCTCTTAAAAAGAAGTAAAGAGGACAGACTTGTGTGATTAGAATCCTGGTCTGGATAGCATTCATAAGATAATCATAAGATATAGCCACAGGACATGTGCTCCTAGAGTCACCAACAGTGTTGCCCACAGAGTTCTAAAGAAATACTATGTATACCGAAACAAGGATAAAGCAGACTTTGTAAGATTCTTTGAGCCTTTGGTAGAAAGTGCTTCAGCCAATAGTTGCTGTAAGTTTCTCTTCTTCCGACCCATAAGTTGAAGATTTTAATCAAGATTTTTAAAAAACCCATTTTGCTGAGCAGATTAATCAAAGTTACAGAAAAAAATCTATATCCACATTTGATTTGAAACTCTGAGGCTGAATCCCTCCCTTCAAATATTTAGTTTGTATACTTTTCTCTTAGTGAGATGCACTATTCTGGGAGGTTTACAGTTGGCTAAAGATATTATAAAGATAGGTCAAATGAAACAGAATAATCAACAATCAAAGAACAATACCAAGAGATAGAAATTGCAAAATAAAATGTGGCATGGGGCATGTAAACAAACAAAACGGCAGAGGAACACATTAAACAGAGTTGCTAAAATGTCTTCTCTATAAAGCAGTCACTTCAAGGTTCTTTTAAAAGTTGGGAGGGAGGAGGCTAGGCACAGCTCCACCAGCCCTTGGTGCCCAAGCGTTGGTGCCACAGCAAAGAAGGCCCTACTTCTAGTGGATTATTTCCTGGCCTCCTGTGAAGTGGCAACCTAGAGTATCATGGTCTGGAGGTTGAAATACAGTAGTCTGCAAGCAACCCAGAAATTCTAAAATCCTAGAGCAGGCCTGCCCAAAGTCCGGCCCGGGGGCCAAATCCGGCCTGTCAGGCCATTCTGAGTGGCCCACGGCTGGCTGGCCCGCCCCTACCTCCCCCTCCTTCGCCCCATGTTTTTTTTTAAATCTCCTGCCAACACTGACACCGCTGGGAAGCTTGGGTGGCTGGGCGGATGGGCGGTCTGCCGCCACCAGCACCACAGGGGAATGTGTCGGGGTGGGCAGGCGGGCAGGCCTCGGCCACCGTCGAGGAGATTTGGGGTGGGCTGGCGGGCGAGCCGTCGCCACTGCTGGGGAGCTTGGGGGGGGTGCAAGGTCACACAGATCGCCTCTTCCAAGAGGTGACATGTGGCCACGGCTCCCTGTGATTCCTTTGGTCCCCACCTCCCTCCCTCCCTCCCTCCCTTTTTCCCCACCTTCCTTCCTTCCTCCCTTGGTCCCCGCCTTCCTTCCTGCAGGTGGGGTTGCAAGGGGTCAGTGGGTGGGGCTTATGGGTCAGTGGGTGGGGCATGCAGTGGGGTGGCAGGGTCAGGGAGCAACCGGCCCCTGACACATTCTCAGCCACCAAATCTGGCCCTCCTTACAAAAAGTTTGGGCACCCCTGTCCTAGAGGACCTAGTGAAGTGAGTAGCTGACTTTGGGAAAAGATGCTCCGACAGCTAACTTCCTCCAAAACCACAAATGGCTTTGTAGGCAATCAGTGAAATCTTAAATTTGACCCAGGATGCAACCAGTGTGGGCAAACAAAGACCAGAAAAGAAAAACAGGTTGTAGGATAATACAACTTATTTTCTGCCTGTATAGATGAAAGTGTAACCACACACACACACACACACACAAAAACTTAACTTGGAACAGAGATGGGAGGGAGCTATACTGTATTTGGACCAACTAGTAGATTTCTGGATGATATATCAACAAGGATTTTTGACTAGGGTGATATAAACGTGTTTCATTGAAGGTAAAAAGTAAGTCTCTCTATAACATCTATCTTTGTGCTTTCAGAAATGGAGACCTGCCATTTAACTCAGCACACATTACTAGATGTTATCTGATGCCTGGATACCCTCCAGTGACTCTTTTCAATCTCCATCTTGGAACTACATTTAACAGCTGAGCTCAGGGCCAGATTTTTTTTAAAAAAATTCCCTCTTCCTTTTCCCCTCCACCAGCAAGACTACCTTTGTTTTCCAAAATAAAATAAAATAAAACATGACTGCTTCCGTAATCCCTTTTTAAGAGATTGTAAACTGATCAGTTTTAGCATTCAAAAGAAGTGTGTTTAATGTTTTTTTTATTCTATGCAACTTTTGCATCAGATTCCAGTTGTGAGATATCAGAGTTCTGGCAGAAAACTAAGAATTAGGGTTAGAAGAGGTTCAATATGCTGTATACAGAAGACAATATCTAAACCTCTCCAAAGGATTTCATTTACCTTCTCCTAATTCAACCCTTACCTTCCAGCTCAGCTAGAACAGACCATTGGCTTGGCATCCAAAAATAGGGGGCTTAAATGCAGAAGCACCACCAGGAAAAGTTGGCTGGGGTTATCTCACATTTTGATCCATAAAAGCGGGCAATGAAAGAAATATGTTGGCCTTCAAAGCGCCACTACATCCTGCCTCCCTCCTCCTTTTAATTTTTTTCCAGCATGCTGAGATAGACTTGGATACTTTTTTTCGTACTTGGGGAGTCCAACCTGGCCTGCTTTCTCTGAAAGAGCCTTGGAATGGATAGGAGGCGAAGGTACCCTCCCTTCTATTCCAATGTTTTTGTTTCTTTTCTCTCTTTTTTTTTGGCAGGATGGGGAGAAGGAAAACAGCAGAAAGACCGTTGATACCCACGAGAGGGGGGAGAGAGACACGATCCATGTCACTATTATGAAAGCAGAGGGCGAGACTGACTCCCCTCTCTAGCTCATAGAGCAGCAGAAGGGCTGGCTGTTGGGGGGGGGGTGGAGAGAAGCGTTCCGCGGCATTCATAGACTCCTCGGCGGGGCTCTGGGAGGGGGGGTGTTTCGTGGGGTGAAGGACGAGAGGCAGCTTAACAAGTCAGACTGGAAGACGCCCCCGACGCCGCGTTATTACTGGCCGAGGCATTCACTGCTACCGACGCTCCTCCGATCCAGCCCCACCCGGAAGAAAGGGGCATCAAGACCACCCACCCCCCAGGTAACACGTCCAAGGAGGAACTTCTACAGGCAGAGGTTCAACAGGTGAAGGGAGCTATGCTTCCCTCGAGCTCCCACCCTACTGCGGGAGAAAGACCAACACGGGAAGAGTTGGTAAAAAAATACGCAAGCACGCGTCCCCGCCACCGACACTGGCAGCAGCCAAGCCGAGGCTCTCTGCCCCACCCCCGCTCACCGCCACCAGCGTGTGAACCTCTTCTCTCTCCCTCTCCCCCCACCCCCACCCCCACCCCCACTTACTTTCTTCCTGGCTCGTCCTCCTCTCCGGCACCGTTTTCAAACGAACCGCTTCTCCCCCTCCCGCTCTGAAAGAAGCCCCGCCTGGCTTCCGCCCGTGAGAAAACAAGCGAGGCGCCTGCGCAGTCGGCCCAGGGGCATCTCTCTCTCTCTCTCTCTCTCTCTCTCTCTCTCACACACACACACACACACCTTGCTCAGGCAGCTTGCCCTCCCTCCCTCCCTCCCTCCCTCAGGCAGTACTCGCCGCTCTTCAGCAGCCGTAGGAGCGCAGCTGGGCTCAAACATAAGGGTAGGAAAAGGGTGACCTCTGAATAGCACCAAAAAGTGCACTTCCCCGCTTTCCATACGAGAAGGTCACTGTTTACTCCGCCGAGTCCTCTTCTTGGTAAGTATCAGGCGGCACGATGGATAGAAGTTTGGATAGGCACAGCCTTCTGTCTTAGCACCTTGCTGAGATCCGTTTTTTTAAACTAAAAGACCTGGCCGGGTGCGCAAGCGAAAGCATTAGAAGTCGTTCATTTCTCTGGTTTCCACAGAAGCCCAATACCTAGCTATTGAAATAAATAAATAAATCCGGTTTTGCGCTTGCAAGCCACTGGGGGGGGGACACCCTTTTTCTCTGAATGCGTGAATCGCCTCCCTCTCAAAAAGTCGCTGATAAGTTTACAATATTGCTATGCTGGCTGTTGAAACCAAGACTGTCGCCCTTTTTGGATACGCTTCTCTACTTCTAACAACTTCGCACATTGAGGGCAATCACCAACTGATGCTCTTGCACAGACATGTCATCTGTGCATGTCTTGACTTCCTTGCAGCTTTTAAAGTCACAGAACTGGCCGCACAAATAAGGGACACTTTTTATGATTCTGTTTTGTTTTGTTTTAAAAAAATACATTGTATGTGAAGTGATAGGTACTTTTGAGTTTGTTCTTTGGCACATTTACTCTAAAAGTCTTGGAATTCCAAGGGACTATGCACAATAGACCTCATCTGAACTCATTCTTAACAGAAAATATGGGTCACTGTTCTGTGCATTCACCTTTACCCTAAACTTGAATCAAAAATTTAAAAGAATGGTTGATTTTCAAGGACTATAGTGTGAAATGTAAAAAAAACACAAGAGTGATTTTTGTGAGGCAGTCTGAGACCATACTCTCATTTACAGAACTACTCCAAGTACAGCTCATTTTGATTGCAACATCATGGTGACACAATTAAAATCACCACGGATGCTTATTCCTTTGAGATGATATTAACGTCAATAGGTGCTTGCATGTCTCTGAGCCACTACATGGAATGTTAGTAAGATCCAGTTTTTCCCATTTCCACTGATGTGGCCAATCAGTTTTTTTCCATATACTGTACAGTATATTTGTTTTTATTGGGTACTCCAGATTATAAAAAGAAGGGCATAAATTTGCTTAAATATGGGGAAAATTCTATTCAAATAGATATAATGTAAAGATACATCCATATAAATGTGCCAGGAATTAAATCCAGCAAAAGGGAATACTGTACGTAGTGCAATTTTATTGCACAATTGGATGTGGAATTTCCATCACCACTCTTATGCAGTGCTTTACTGGAAATATTTGATGAATAGCAATTCCATGTTGGCACATTTGTAGCTATTGCAGGTGTAGCACCAAGTTATAACCATATAGGGCGTTTATACACGACCCCTAAGCTCTGCCGCAAATGGCTGCAAGGTCCGGACCTTAAAAATGTTTACCCACCAGCTCCGGACTTTGCAGACAATTAAGTGCGACCCCGCCCACTTTAGCACGACCAAACAGCAGTTTTCTTGTACCTGCTTTTTGGATGTGACAAATATTTGATCCGGTGTAAGGATAGTGAGTGCGGGGCTCTCCTGGCTTCTTTTTTTTCTTTTTTTGCGCCCTGCAAAACGGAGGTAAAACAGGCATTCTTTTCTTTCTTTTTTCTCCCTCCCTCAGGCAGCCAGCAACCAGGAAGTGCAGAGGGGGGTGAGGACAGAGGAAGAGCGAGGAACTCCTAAGATCTCTGGTCCGAATTTAAGTGGCCAGCGGATCTTAGGGGTCGTGTAAGAAGGCCCATAGTTAAACAAGAGGGGTTTGCCCATTATGTTAAATTAACAAGTCAAATGTAATCTCAAGATAAAAAAATCACCATAACTTAGCATCGAGTTGGCAGTTACTAAGCAACTAAAACAAGTGTCAGAAACCATGCAATTCTGAAGTTACAGATGCTGTTCTCTTGGTTTCACAGTAGTTATTTTCACAGTAATTATTTTAAAGGGTTTGGGAAATCCAGTTGTGCTCTACATTTTGGGGTAAGTAATTATATCAGTCCTGCAATTGGGTTTACTGGGTTGCGCACAAAATTAGTTTGCTAACATTTCAGCCTTCTGTGGATTGAATCATTTCTGATCCCTTTCAAAACAGGAATTTTATGTTACTAGCTGCAATAAGGGCAGCAATGTTGGGAAACTCCCTGTTCCTCTGGCTGTTGTCCTGGAAAGACTGTACAACCGTCAGGAGAGAGGGTTTAGAAAGGCCAGTTTGGAATGTGAAATGTTTTTCTTCTTCTTTTCCATCCAGAACAATTGGCTGAACATCTGCACACAGCACTTTGTCAGTTTCAGAAACATCCTGCTGATAAAATGATTATTTGTTAGAAGAAAGAACTCATGTGTTCCAATATGATGCTCTTCTTCTAACTCTGTAAAAAAAACCAACACCCAGTGTTTCACATTAGATCTTAACCGAAATAAGTGTCCGCTCAGGGAGCGGAGAGCTCAGTTATATTAACATCAATTTCTGTTTACCTCAATACTCCTGCTGAGAGCTTATTTGTCTATTTATGATGATTGGACAGCTCCCATTGGTTTCCATGCATATACAGTACTTAGTATATTTATTCATTTATTTTGCTATGTCTCATAGTTCTTCTAATAAGTTGCAGCTAGTAAAATCCTCATAGCAACCTTGTGAGAAAAATCGGGGTGAGAAAGAGTGATGGGCCCAGGATCACCCAGTGAGTTTCATGGCTCAGTGGGGACACTGGTGAAATAGCCTACCAAGCAAATGTTTTCTTGCACATTGTATTGGATCATGCTTCATAAATGTGACCTATTTATACGCTTAGGGCTCAGCCAGTTTTCTAAACCACTACTCAAGAAGAGTCTTTTATAAAGATCAGTTTTCTCTAGACTCTAGTCATCAACAAAATACTTTCTGGGGATGGGGACATAGCATAGGCAGAAATGTACATGGAAAACACATATAATAAATAGATGGTCACAATAATGGCAAATACATGTAATAGATAGTCACGAGAGAGTTCCCAGCAATGTTTTAGTTTGTTTTTATTTCAGCATTCAGCCAGCAGGACAGAACAAGCATAAGGAACAAGCAGCAATTCAGATGCAAATGAAGAAGAAGAAAACGCCCTTCCAAATGACAGGTCCCCTAACATCACAGGGCACAAACTATTTTTGCCTGTTTCAGTTCCATAAGATTTCCCCCCGTACAAGCTGAACAGGGTCATTCATTTATCCAAGAGATAAGGCAGCCAGTGTGAGGGACACAGTTCTAGTACTGTATGGGGAAAATTGCTACTCCACCTCAGACAATGCTGACTCCAATGTTATAAGAGCCATTTTCATTTTACCCTCTCAACTGTTGCATGGCAACTGGGAAGAATCTCTGCATTAGTTTGTATGTACTTCTCAGTGTGTGTGTGTGTGGGGGGGGAAGAGCTTGCCATACAGTCTTCAAACAGGGAGGGGGGACAACATGACTCTCTAGACCAGCCATTCTCAACCTTTTTTTTGTGACGACCATAAACACGTTATTCAAGAAAAACAGGATGAGTGAGGATTGTGTAAGTCACATGACAAACCTTATAAGGTGGTGTGCGAACAATTGTTTCCAGTCTCTGGCCGTCTTCAAAAATGCCACACACATCTTGGGAGGTATATGGTCCCTACTGAGAACAGATGCTCTCAACTCCCATGATCTATCACCATTGGCTACACTGCTTAGCTCTGATTATTATTTAAAATCCAACTGCAGGGTTACAAGTTGCCTACTCCTGCTGTATATGATAAAAGAGATTGATATCATTTTGATTGGTAAAAAGATCAGGTATAGCTTTTAAAATAAATATGCAGTACTACAGCAGTATTCTTCCCCCATTCTCATTCACAATGAAACTAAAATAAGAGAATAGGACACAAGCAGTTCTAGTCATAACAAGGAAAAAAACATTCAAATGGTTATTTGCCAGGAACATAGGGCTCTAACCAACAAAACAAAACCATAGCAGGTTAGAATTTGCTAGTAAATGTGATTTTCTGTTGAAGTTCAGTTTTTAGCTTGTCAGAAATAATTATTCTGTTTCTTTGAAAAATACTGTGATGAAATTTAATTGTATCAAACATCTGATTACATAATTTTAAAAGCAAAGACTATTAGTATGTTACTGTGTTGGGATACATTTAATATTTAGCACAGTTGGAAAAACCACTTAAGGTGTCATATTTTAACGAGCTTGCTTCTGCTGTTTTATTTGTGGGCATCTTAATTTCTGTAGTTCTTGCAGCCTAGAAATCATAACCCAGGGGTGCCCAAACTTTTTGTAAGGAGGGCCAGATTTGGTGGTTGAGAATGTGTCAGGGGCCGGTTGCTCCCCGACCCTGCCACCCCACTGCAAACCCCACCCACTGACCCATAAGCCCCACCCACTGACCCCTTGCAACCCCACACGCAGGACGGAAGGCGGGGACCAAGGGAGGGAGGGAGGAAGGTGGAAACCAAGAGAGGAAGGAAGGAAAGTGGGGACCAAGGGAGGGAGGAAAGAAGGAAGGTGGGGACCAAAGGAAGCACAGGGAGCCGTGGCCACAGGTCACCCCTTGGAAGAAGCGATCTGTGTGACCTTGCACCCCCCCAAGCTCCCCAGTGGTGGCAACGGCTCGCCCGCCAGTCCACCCCAAAGCTCCTTGGCGGTGGCAGAGGCCCGCTGGCCTGCCCACCCCCACACACTCCCCTGTGGTGCCGGTGGCGGCAGACCACCTGTCCGCCCAGCCGCCCAAGATTCCCAGCAGTGCCAGCGGCACGGCCCGCCCGATCATTGCCCCACGTGTGCGCCCAACCTCACAATGTTCCTGGCTATGCCGGTGGCGGCGGCCTGCCTGCGCACCACCCCCGCGCACGCACCCAGCCCCACAAGCTTCCCGGCGGCGCTGGTGGTCGTGGCCCACCGCCTCACCTGCCCACCCAGCCCCACAAGCTTCTGCTCACCGGCCGGCCAGCCCGCCCAGCCCCTCAAGCTTCCCGGTGGTGTCAGTGTTGGTGGAAGATTTTTTTAAAAAAAATGGGACGGAGGGGGAGGGAGGGGCAGGCCAGCTAGCTGCGGGCCACTCAGAATGGCCTGACGGGCCAGATTTGGCCCCCGGGCCGGACTTTGGGCAGGCCTGTTATAACCTTAAACACTCCTACCAACCACACTGAACAAGTTCACTTCTAAGTAAAAGCAATAGCTTTATTTTAAGTATATCCCATTATCTGGAAGTTGAGTCATGGCAAAAATAAATCTTCTTTTTTTGGAAGATTGAAACATTTTGCTCTTCATCCAAGCAGCTTCATCAGTCTGATGAAAGTTACTGGTGAGTCCTCCAATTTATAGTTCACCTTGGAGAACTAGCCACTAACTTTCCTCAGACTGATTAAGTTGCTTGGATTAGTATGAAACGTTTCAGTCTCTCAAGAAGTCCACTTGCCATGACTTAGCTTCCAAATAAACTCACTCAGATGACTGAGAATATTCACAGACACATATCCCACTATGTGGCATTCTTAGGAAATGTTGCATTGAATTAATATGCCTTACTTCAACATATAATAGTTATGTGTGTAGTTAAGGGTAAGCTGTATTAGAACCATAGAATCATAGTCGCAAGAGACCTCAAGGCTCATCTAGTCCAAACCCCTGCCATGCAGGAACCCGCATGAAAGTATTCCTGACAGATGGCCATCCAGCCTCTGCTTAAAAAACCTCCAAAGGAGACTCCCCCACCCTCCATGGCAGCATATTCCACTGTCGAACAGCTCTAACTGTCCAGAAGTTCTTCCTAATGTTCAAGTTGAATCTCTTTTCCTGTAGTTTGAAACCACTGCTCTGAGTCTTCGTCTCTGAAGCCATGGAAAACAAATCTGACCCCTCTTCAATATGATATCCTTTCAGATATTTAAACATGGCTATCATATACCCTCTCAACCTTCTTTTTGTAAGACTAAACATTCCCAGCTCCCTAAGCCGCTTCTAAGACATTTCTTCAATCTAGACCTTTAACCATCCTGGTCATCCTCCTCTGGAACTGTTCAGGATTGTATTGAAGGCAATTTCCCTCATACTCCCCTCCCCCAAGTTGCTCAGGGTGCCATTCTTCTCTTCAGCACCAACATTTTATCCCAATGATCCAATTGCTTAAGATGAAAGATTATGACTGGCTGTGAGTAGATTCTGACTTCATGTCTTGCGGTTCCCAGGCTGCCCGCCCTAATGAGAGGTGATGGTTAAATACCAGTAAAACAAATATTTATTAACAGATAACTCAGGGTTGCCTTCTGTCTATTTCCTCAGCTGATAGTTTCATTCTAACATACTCCCCAATCCATGGATCAGTCATATTCATCCAACCCCCATCCCACTGGATTCTCCTCTTTTACTTCAGACTCCACTTCTTTCCAGATCTCTTCTTCTTTTATATGGACTCATAGAAGAACAAACCTTCAGCTTCTGTAAAGGTAAGTCTTGCCTGACAAACCTTTTAGAATTCTTTAAAAAGGTCAACAGGCATGTGGATTTGGTTGAACCAATTGATATTGTCTATCTTGATTTTCAGAAGGCTTTTGACACAATCCCTCACCAAAGGCTGCTGAGAAAATTACAGTCAGGCGATAAGAGGGCAGGTCCTCTTATGGATTGAGAACTGGTTTAGATCCAGGAAACAAACAGTAGGTGTCAATGGGCAATTTTCATAATGGAGAGAAGTGAAAAGTGGTGTGCCCCAGGGATCTGTCCTGGGACTGTTGCTTTTCAATCTGTTTATAAATGACCTGGAGACAGTGATAAGCGGTGAGATGGCCAAGTTTGCAGATTACATGAAACTTTTCCGTGTGATAAAAACCAGAGAAGATTGTGAAGAGCTCCAGAAGGATCTCTCCAAACTGGGGGAATGGGCTACAAAATGGCAAATGGGTTTCAATGTAGGAAAATGTAAAGTAATGCATATTGGGGTGAAAAATCAAAACTTTTATCTATCCACTCATGGGCTCTGAGCTATCCGTGACAGATCGGGAAAGAGATCTTGGTGTGCTGGTGGACAGCTCAATGAAGGTGTCTACCCAGGGTGTGGCAGCGGTGAAGAAGGCCAATTCCACGCTAGGGATTATCAAAAAAGGGGTTGAAAATAAAACAGCCAACATTATAATGCTATTGTACAAAATGATAGTAAGGCTGCACTTGGAGTATTGTGTACAATTCTGGTCACTGCATCTCAAAAAAGACACAGTGGAACTGGAAAACGGATGCAGAAGAGAGCAACTAAAAATGACTATTTTAGAGTATTTTTACACTGCCGTTCTCCTTGGGCTGAAGGACCTCCCTTATAAGGAAAGGCTAAAACATTTGGGGCTCTTTAGTCTGGAAAAAAGGTGCCTGAGGGGGAATATGATTGAGACACACAAAATAATGCAGGGCCTGCGTAAAGTGGATAGAGGGAAGCTCTTCTTCCTCTCACAAACTACCAGAACTAGGGGACATCCACTCAAATTGATGGTTGGGAGAGTGAGAGCAGACAAAATAAAATAACTTTTTACCCAGCATGTTGTTAGTCTGTGGAACTTCCCACCACAGGATGTGGTGATAGCATATGGCCTGGATGCCTTCAAAAGTGGATTTGACAGATTCCTGGAGGAAAAGTCTATCACAGGTTAAAAACCATGATGGAGATGTATAATCTCCAGGCTTAAAACCAGGGTGCTTCAAGGGTCAGATGCAGGGGAGTGGTATCAGGAGACAGATAACAAGTCTTGTTCACTCCGAGACACATTTGGTGGGTACAGGACTAGATACAGGAAGCTGGACTAGATGGGCGTTTGGCCTTATCCAGCATGGCTCTCCTTATGTTCTTATGACTCCAGGGGTTATCACTGTCCACGTGTTATCTTGATCAGTGTATCTTGTGTGCTCCACTAATAGCTTATCAACCTACTTTGCTATTATCATAATTGCTCCTCACCTTGGAAAATAAAGAATTTAGGCAATATTTTGGCTCCTAGCTGTGGAAACAAAGCAGAGCAATAGAAGTACCCCTTCCTTCTGGGAAATAATGGTCACCCACTAGTCATCACATAAAGACGGCAGAACTTCTGCTGCAAGATAGCTATAATATGCTGCTAGTTGTTCCAGCTAGATAAACTAAAGGGGCATTCTGTAGCTTGTGAGAGTTTCAGCAGGAAAAGCCATATTTTAATAAGGAATATGGGAATAATTACTCACAGACTGTTTCACTTTTGTATCCATGTGCTGTGGGAGACCAGCATGGATGAGTTAATCATAAGCACAGTTGCAGCATACAGGTTCAACAGCAAGTATAAGTTGCAATAATAGTCTTGATTTATTCCCTACTATCTGCTATCAGAGCCAGATGCAAAGTTTTACAAAGGTTGATTTTATTTACACCATGGTTTTCTCCTAGCACAAAGCATAACTGTGAGAAGGGAAACAAAGAAGAAAAGCATGAACAGAGTGTGCCGTCTGGAGTGAAGAGAGTGCAAAGGCTTTACAGAAACTAAGTATAAGTGAAGAATCAGATAAAAATAGTATAGTAGAATATCAGGAGGTAAAAGAGGAGAAAGAAATAAAGGTGGAGATGACAGACAGTCACGCGGAGAAAGGAGAGAAGCGCGAGGAGATGGGTGCCAGCGCGGGTGAAAAAGAGGCATTATGGGTAACTGAGGATGACAGTTGGAAAGAGGGAGTTGAAGTGCGCGAGATAGGAGATGACAGTTGGGGAAAACGGTTAAGAGAGAGGGAGTTAAGGAGGGAAGAACCAGATGTGAGGAGGAGGGTGGAGAAATCAGAAGAATATCAATGGTCAGTCACTGCTAAACCACTCAGATGGCCAGAAACTTCTGAAAAGTTCAGAAAGGAATGGAGGAGCGAGAGGGCCCCGAACCCTGTGGCTCAATGGGCTCGCCATTCATGTTGCGGGACCCAATGTATGGGTTGGGGTTTGAGCACTCGCCATTATTTCTGAAATCCGCCAGGTATGAAGTTCCTATTGTTAACATTATTTATGAAAAAGCTGTAACTCAAGAATTTGTACCAAAGCCATGTCCACAGTTAATGCCGCATTTAATTGATCCAGTTTTGTCAGTTCCAGAGTTAATGTTAAATAAAAATCCTTTTGATTTCACATATCAAGATGTCTCCAAGATAATTATTGACTCGGAACCGGGTATAGAAAGAGATGAACCCTCACAAAAACATATGAATACAATTAGATATATAATAAATTACAATATTTAAAAGCATATTAGTCATTAAAAACAACACATTAAAACAATCTCCTTTGTTAAGCTAGAAAATACAGCTTCCTACCAGATATGGGCAGGAACCACCAGTTCCGCCAACAGCCACACAGATGATCCATGATATGCTTCCAGTAGGTGCCCACTCAGAGACAAAGCCTTGCAGGAGGCAGGGCAGGGAAGCCACTGTACTGCTTCCGAGTGGGCATCTGCTGGAGGGGTGTTTGCCAACCCCCAGATCACTTGTAGGGCTATCAGGTGAACCAGCAGTTCATTCCTATCTCTACTCCCTACCAGAAGACCCTAGATTTGTTCCTCCCCCTCCTTCTGGCAGGAGGCGAAGACCTTTTAAATTAAACACATCTTTGATGGTTAAGAATCTCGTTTCCTTGCTTTTTAACATTCACAGCCGGCCCTATATTACAAGATCTCAGGGTGGGTTACAGAGTCATATAAAGCAATTGAGAAATATAAAAATATTTAAAATGATATGAACAGTTCCAACACATACAAAAAAAGATTAAAACCACTGGATTAAAATGTGCCAAAGTCAAGATCCTGAAGTCCCAAATACTCTAAGAAATTATAGTGGTACCTTTTATAAAGGAATTAATTCGTTCCAAATGAAATTGTTAAACGAATTTTCCTTTATACAAATTCCCATAGGAATGCATTGAAAATGGAGTGATCCCATTTTTATGTTGTACGGATTTTCCCCATAGGTGATTATGTTAAGCAAATTTCCCCTATCTCTGGAATTTTTTATGGTGTACAAATTTTATGTTATACAAGCTGTTTGTTATACAAGGGTCCACTGTAACATGTTTTGACTTGGTGCCAAAATGATGCAAATGTTGGTACTAGTTGAGCCTTCATGGGTGGATTATCCATAGGGGTACTACAGTGAAGAATGCTCCCTCCACACAATGAACAGTTTTCAGCAGTGGAGCACAAAGCAAGGCCTCTCCAGCAGACTTTAGCAATCAGTAGGGTTAATATAAAGAAAGGGACATGTAAAGTCAACAGTACTGTACATCCCACTGATCTATAGAGAGCCTCTCCATACTGTGAAATTTGGTACAATCATGTCAATGCTTAAAGTGATTTCACTGCCAGGGCTGTGGAGTCGGTAGATAAATGTTCCAACTCCGACTCCTAAGTTTTTTTGTACTTCTGACTCCGACTCCTCTGTATTAATATGCGAATGTATTTTATACAATCCTTGAAGGAAAGAAAGGCAGCATACATGTCATTACCACAGGACTACTGGCTGGGAAGCCAACAGTCTACTGTATTGAACAGTTTAAGCAAAAGACAAACACAATGAAAACAACAAAGTTTTATTAATTTTTTTATTAATTAATCAAGTGGTTGGATAGTAGCAGCAGGCATAAACATCAGGAACAGGAACTTTACCAGTTCAAAAATACAAACCACATTATTTGGTTGTTTTAGAACAAAAACAAAGCTTATCTATATGAACCAAAAACAAAATCTGTAAAACCTAGAAATGGTTTATATTAATCTTGAAATGTAGTTATAGGCTTAGCAAATGCAAATCAATTCAATGTAGAGTTCTAAGGAAGAGAATTGCCTCTGCCAGATCCTCTTTCATAGAGGCTCTTAAGTCAGACTTTATTATTTTTAGTTCTTCCTTTTTACATTTGGCCTCCTCAATTATAAGTTTCCTTATACTTTCTCTTTCCAGAGAAACACCAAGTTTTTTTGCCATTTCTCCATTTAGGCCTAAAAAGGCTGTCTGTGAAAAGAAGGATAGTGGTACACTATTCTTTACTACCATTTCAATAATGTGGTGTTTGAATTTTTCTGGTGTCATCCTTATGGTAACTTTGTCAGATATAAAGAATTTTCTTATTTGTGATTGTTCTCCAGTAGATTTCTGAATGTTTTTTGTCACAGAAGTAGATGCAATGTTTTCATTGCTATCTTTCTCATTCACGGCTTCTAACACTTTGGGATGAAAACGCTGTAAGTGTCTTTTCAAATTTGATGCTCTTGTAGGTGCATTTTTACCAGGCCCACTGAAACTGCTAATTTTTGCATCACATTGTTTTTCACCATCATCATCTTTTCTAATACATTGGCACACGTAATGTTTTCCATCACTTGATAATGCAAAGTGCTCATAAACAGTAGACTTCGTCGTGTTTGTTGTTGGCAGTCTTTTTGCCATTGTTTAGGATGCCTCTTTCCCTAGCGAAATATAAAATATAAAATATGTTATAATAACTGGCATATAATTAGATTTTTAATATCAACATACACAGTCTTGTAAGTTGTACGTACATGGCTTTATACAAACAAATAAGCTATATATCCCAGCACTAAGCCTAGACATGATTTGTCCTATACAGAAAAACATGCACAGACATGTACTGTACACACACACACACACCACAGAGCCTACATTTTAGTACTCAGCGATCATATAAACAATCTGCACTATACATAAACATTCATACATTCCTGCACCACACTTACAAACCTAGGATAGACAGTTTCTTCCAGAAACATGTACACATGTCTTCCCTCATACAGACAAGCAGGGACAGCTATGCAGTTTCTTCCAGAAACATACCGTATATGAGTATAAGTCGAGTTTTTCAGCCCTTTTTTAAGGGATGAAAAGCCCCCCTCGACTTATAGTCCGGGCAATAATAATAAGCCACTTACCTGTTCTCTCTGGCCTTGCCCGTTCTTCTCCTTGCTTGCCTGTTCTTCCCTGCAAAGGCAGATCTCAGCCCCTTATATCCCCAATCAGCAAGCCCTGTGCACTGAATATCATTAAAATGGCTGCCTGCTGTTTGCTTTTCACTTTCATTTTCTTTTTCTATATCTGTGTGTGTCCCTCCCACCTCTCTCCCTCTCCCCCCCCAAGGCTTTCATTTCTGTCTCTTTCTCTCTCTCTCCTCTCTTTCTCTGTGTGTTCACTTATTAGCTGTTGCTGGTTTCTAATGTGAGAGAAATGTTATATTGAGAGAAATGTTAAATTGACCAATATTACTTGGTTTTCTGTTTTGCTGTTTCCTTTGGTTTTGCCCCTGGCATTTGTCCTTTATTTTGTAAGTCCCCCCCCCCCAAGAAAACATGCTAAGGAACAGCCAAACATCACCACAAGCAAATCTGGCAGACAGAAACCTTAGCCTATTAAATGACTGTTCCATTTGGATGTGTCTGCACTATATAATTGCAGCCACTTTTTAATTGCCATGGCTTCATCTTAAGGACTCCTGGGTTTTATATTTTGGTGATGTGTTTAGAATTTTCTGCTAGAGGCCTCTCATGCAGTGGTTCTCAACCAGTGGCCCCTCAGATATTTTCATCATGATATTATCAGAATTGCAGATCTATGGATCATCAAGTCCAGCCCTGTGAAGGAGGCACAAGAGGGAATCAAACACATAATCTCAGGCTCTGCAGCCAGTTACCTAAACCACTGTTCAATTTTGGACACCCAGTGCCTGAATTGGCCATTCTGAGGCTTCTGAGATGTCAAAAGATTTAACTTATGTATCAAAACATTTAACCTACTGATGCCTCAATTAATGTAATTTTATTGGTATCTGTTTTTATTTTTGAAATTTACCGGTAGCTGCTGCTTTTCCCACCCTCGACTTGTATTCGGGTCAATAAGTTTCCCCAGTTTTTTGTAGTAAAATTAGCTATCTCGACTTATATCTGGGTCGACTAATACTCAAGTATATACGGTATACACATGTCTTCCCTCATACAGACAAGCAGGGACAGCTATGCAGTTTCTTCCAGAAACACGTACACATGTCTTCCCTCATACAGACAAGCAGGCATGCAGGTTTTAAAATAAATATAAACACTTACAGTTGAATCCAAGAAGCTGTTCCACCAAGTTCTTCTAAGCTCTTCTAGCAGAGAGAGGTAGTTGGGCAGAAGCTGCTGCCTTCTCCTTTTTGTGTGCTGATCTGCTGCTGAAGATAGGGCAGTGGGAGGATCCAGGAATAGGCATTTATTATAAAACATGATTTCCCTAGTAGAATCCCATAGTCATGTTTAAAGTTTAAGCTAACAATTGGAGCCTTAGCTGAATGACAACAGTTTTTCCAGTAGTTTACAGCTTCAGTCTTGAACTATTGACCCTCCATTCCCTTCACTTATACAAGTGTCTCTAGTTCTGCAAAAAAACATATTTACTTAATCCCTTATCAGTGAGAGGCTAGGTTACCCATGGGCGCTGTGTAACAGCAGAACACAACACTATGGAAAGTATAAGTATTGCCGCTCCTAATTGTGTGTTGTGTGCCATATAGTAAAGCACATGAAAAGCATGCTTCTTCACGGTCACTTAACGTGTTCATTTTGCAGTTACGTGAGGCACTGCATGCATTGGTCTTTATTCTTACAGTAGAGAAGTCATTAATTATAACTTTTTGTGAATTGGGACATTTAAACTTGCTTTTTTAAAAAATTCCAATTTAAATTTAGTAGGAGTAGGAGTCGGAGTCAGAGCATTGTTTACCGACTCCGACTCCAGGTACCCAAAATTTCCTCCGACTCCGACTCCACAGCCCTGTTCACTGCAATCTATTTTATGCTCTTTTAAAATAATTATTCCACCATTACTGGAGCCTCAAGGCTTGCAGGAAGCTGGCCATGGTGTGAGAGGCTTGTCCTTTCTCTGTTCTCTCTGCTTCTGAGCAGATCAATAAGGCTGGGAAGCCGCCACAGTGTAAGCAAGGCTTGCTACCTCTCAGCTGATACTGCCCACTCTACAATGGAGGTGGGAAGCTGGTCACAGCACTATAATCAGAGGAGCTCACAGCAGCCTGCCACCTGTTCATGTCTGCTCCACAGTTGTGCTGCCTCTATCTCCACCACTATTGCAGTTGTTTTCCAGTTGCTAAATCGTTCCAAAAAGAATGCATGCTCTAGCCATGCGTCAGAAAGGTGTGGGTCAATTGTTAAGATGAATTGTTCTAAATAGAAACACAATCTATTCTGATCCAAATTGTGCTATATACAGTAGGACCCCGTATCCACCGATCCATAATCCACTGATTCAATTATCCATGGTTGACAAAGGAAAAAATACTTAGCTGCAAAGCAAGCTACTGTCATAAAACAGCAGTTGTAAAAAGCAAAGTACTGCTTATATACCGCCTTATACCACTTCAAGTAGTCTTTGGCCAGCTTACAGCATGCAGACTACACATTGCTCCCCCCCCAAGCTGGGTACTCAGAGCTGAATACTGGTTCTATACAAGTGGTACCTTGTATAAAGGACTTAATTCGTGCCAAATGAAATTATGTTAAACGAATTTTCCTTTATACAAATTTCCCATAGGAATGCATTGAAAACAGAGCAATCCCTAATCATAATCATTTTTATGTCGTACGGATTCTCCCCATAGACAATTCTGTTAAGCAAATTTCCCCTATCTCCAGAATTTTTTATGTTGCAGATTTTGTTATACAAACTGTTCGTTATACGAGGGTCCACTGTATTTATGTATATAGGAGCCCTCATTCCAATTGCTATTTTCTGAAACAAAAATCCCGAAACCCTCTTTCCTTGTCAAAGACCAGAGAAGCGCACCTACCGCCGCTGGTTGCAGTTGGTAAAGGCGCGTGGGCAGGTGGAGGCGAGAGCTCGGCGCCCCCTTTCCGCCCCGCTTCCTTCTGGGATTTATAGTTCTTCTTAAACTCCCACGCCTCAGACTTCTACCTTTTGGTCCTGTCCGTCCCAGAGGCCTCTAGTTCCCCTTGCGCTGATTGGCTGGAGCGGGTATCGATCGGGCCGCCTCGGAGGGCAGGCGACGGCGTGTGCAGCCGCTCGCGGGAGAAGGAGGCGGGGACTTGGGGCTTTGGGCCACGCCCGGCCCGAGGGGCGGCAGTTGGCGAGAGGGGGAGGGGGAGGGGGAGGGGGAGGGGGAGGGGAGGGGGAAAGGAACCCTGAGCCACCTTCGCTCCGGCCTCCCCTCAGGTATAGCGGCCTCGAAGAAGCGGACTCCTCCTCCTCCTCCTCCTCCTCAGCCCCCCCACCCGCCCCCGGCTTCCCCCACGGGAGCTTCCTCGCCTCCGCTTCCCCTCATGGGTCGTTTTCTATTTCTGCTGCTGCAAGAGGAGGAGGAGGAGGAGGAGGAGGAAGAGGGCACGTTTGAGGGGAGAGAACAGAAGAGCCTCCAGGAGAGCAAACGAGCCCCGGCGGGGAGGGTGCTCGGCTTTACCCCCTGAGGGCGAGAGCCTCGAGGTCGACAGGCCCTTCAGGAAGGAAGGAAGGAAGGAAGGAAGGAAGGAAGGAGGGGAAACACACACACACACACACCCGCACACACCCCGCTGCCCCCCCACGGGGCGCCTGGCGTGGTTGGGAGCGGGTTCCTGGGCTGCGGCCGCCCCTCCTTTGCCTTCCCGGACCGTTACGAGGGCGGAGAGGAGAGGAACGTGTTTCCTGGCCGGGTCTCTCGCCGGCTATGGGAGCGGATCGGGGCCTCTGTTAAACAGGCAGCCGCCTCGTCGTCGTCTTTGCCCTACTCGGGAAAGTGCTGTTGTAGGATGATGATAAGGACTCCCAGGTAATTGGGGTGCTGTGGGTTGCTTTGGTTTTTTTTTTTTTTTTTTTTTTTTTTTTTTTTTTTTTTTTGCATGCTTGGGTTTTTCCTTGCCTCCCGGGAGCCTTCCCGCACTCCCGACAGTGGTCTGTGAACTTTTTTTTTTTTTTGCGAGGAGGCTTCGATGCTGATGCTGGTGAGGATGATGGCCCCCAAGAACTAGGTCTCGAAAGAGAGCGGAGAGCAACGTGTGTCCCCCCCCCCTCCGCCCCCGGGGGGGGCGTCTCTTGACTATATAATGGCTGACCAGGAGGAGGGGGAGGTCCGATGGGACGGGCTGCGCAGCCGGGATCCCACCGCAAGAGACAGCGCTTTGGAGACGATCAAGCAGGTGGTGCTCAAAAGATGCGAAGCGACGGTGGCGATCCTGCCCAGGGAGAAGGCTTCGTCTCCGCCGCTTGGGCCAGCGGAGGAAGGGTTCTCGCCCCTTCCGAATACACCTCCGGGCGGCTTGAACCAGGTGCTGGCTCGCTTGCTTATGCTGTCCAAGAGATGCCCCTTCCGGGACGTGAGAGAGAAGAGCGAGGCCATTCTCAAGAGTGTTCAGGTAAAAGCGTGTCTCAGATTCTGTCCTTTTTCTGTGGCTGAGTTACTTGGGAAAAGGCAAAGGTTGCTGGTTTGGTCAGAAAGACAACTGTAAAAAAGAACCCATTCACTTTTTACCATTATCTTGGGACAAGTCCAAAAAGTTTGAATTTTCCAGAACTCGGGATGGGAAGAGCAAGGAGAATGAAGCTGGCTGTGGTTGAAATCATTACCCTTCCTTTTGGAATTCAGGTTGTGTGTGTGGTTGTTGTCCTTACATCTTGACCAACTCTTCGTTACCTCATGTCCATGGAGTTTTCTGCCAGTTCCTATTCTAGGTCCCTACAGCGCCTGGTACAGTAATAACCTTGGATAAAGAATGCCTCGGATAACAATTTTTTTTGGATAACAAATGGAAATTTACAGGTATAGGGCTGCCTCGGATAGCGAATGTTCCCTATGGGCTGCCTCGGATAACAAATATTCCATAATGCCTTGCAAAAATGTGTTCCCTGCATGTATTGCAGGATGCATAGTTTATGGAGGGGTGGGAGGAGTTAGAGCGTTTTTTATGGTGTTTTGGAGGCATTCTGGACATGTTTTGCTGAGGGAATTGGACCTTTCCAACTTGGTAAGATAGGGAGGTAGCTTTTATTAATATTTGCACTGCTTTTCTTTGCATTTTTGGCTGGAAGAGCCTGGGGTAGTCTTGCTGGTTTCATTTCTCTGTGTTTGCAGTCTTTTTTTCATTGCTTTGCAGGCAAAATTGGACTGGTTTTTTTCTTTGTGCTTATGTTTGTTTCTTTGCATTTTCCCCATTGCACTTTGGGTGGTAACAGGCTGGGGTAGTCTTGCTGGTTTCTCTTGTCCATGTTTGCATTGCACTGCAGGGGGATGTTCTGGAGGGTGTTCCAGCACTGCAAGCCTTTAAAGTGCATTTTATAAAGAGATCTGGACTCTCCCCCCCCCCCAGCTTTTTTGCCTTTTTTCGGACCTCCAGAACAGATTAATCAGTTTTCCATTCATTTCACCGGGAAACCATGTTTTGGATAACAAATTGCCTCTGAGAACAAATTAAATTCATTATCAAAGGTAACACTGTATTATAGAAGCCCTAAGTAACAGTCAATAGTCAGTGATTGTAAGAGCCGTGATCTAACCTAAACATCTTAGGACCTTTGTACCTGTGAGGTACAAACCTTGAGAACTGCCTGTGTTATTGATCCTCCAAGGCAGGGTGATTGAGGGCTCTCACCTCGAGTGAGCCCCCTCCGTGCCCCCCCCAAAAAAACAAAGAACAGGGCCTTCTCCATTATATGTCCTCACCTCTAGAACTCTCTACCTCTCAAAATATTCCTGGCTGTCTCACCGGGAACATTTAACCAAATGTTACAAACCTGTCAGTTCAAGCAGGCTTTCTCTGAGTCCAGGACATAGCTCCCAGTGGTATACTATATCCACTTACAGTTGTATATGTTGTATAAATAAATAAATAAATACCTCCTGCCCTAATATTTTCCACCACGAACTCTTTTACCAATTGTTTTTATTGTTTTTATTGATTTTTGCATGTATTTGTGTCATTGTTGTGAACCACCCAGAGTGGCCTCATAAGCTAGACAGGTGGTATATAAATCTAATAAACAAACAAACAAGAATATCTAGAGTCCCAAGCTTGGGAAGCTCTGCTTTAATCTGTCCTTAGATAGAACATGGGAAAATAGCAGGATTCAAATTGTGTTCTTAGAAGGTTAGACAGAACCAATATTTAATCCTTGGGGTACTGCTGGGCATACTGCGATTCATCCTATATTTTTTAATCTCTGGAAAAATCCCAATTCTTATTTATTTATTTTTCTATACCACCTCCTTAGTGCTAAAAGCACTACCTGGGAGAGTTTACAAAATGGTCATAAAATACAAATACTTAAAAAATGTGTGTGTGTTGTGTCGTTACAGTCGTGACTGACTCTTCATGACTCCATGTCCATGGAGGTTTCTTGGCAGGAATACTGGAGTGGTTTGCCAGTTTCTACCCCAGGCGCCTACAGCACCTGGTATTCCTTGGTGGTTTCCCATCCAAGTACTAACCAGCACCGACCCTGCTTAGCTTCCAAAATCTGTCGAGATCGATGTGCTTATAGGGCAGTGTCGGTGAACCTATGGCACTGGTGCCAAAGGTGGCACTCAGAGCCCTTTCTGTGGGCACACGACATCGCCCCTTCACAGCCATCTGTATTCAGGTTAAATTGCTGTATTGGTACTTTGAGAAAAATTAGTGGGTTTCGAATTGCAGTTTGGACACTTGGTCTCTAAAAGCTTCGCCATCACTGTTACAGGGCATCTAGGCAGCTTAAAAATAGAGTTATAAATAAGATCCAATTAAAATACAGTTAATACAGGTAAAATTGAATTAAAAGATCTTATAAAACACATTTAAAAAGCCATTAACAGAATCTGTTAGATGACAAACACTTCATCCTGCCCGATTTTTGGGGAGGGAAAAATAAAAGCCATAATAAATGATGTGCTCCCTCTCAGATGAGTGGTGGAAGGGGAGGAGAAAGAACAACAAAACAAAACAACAAATACCACTAACTGGGGAAGGCCCCTGCAAATAAATAGGTCTTTGGGGCCTTCCAAAGGAGAGTAGGGAGGGAGCCAGTCTTATCTCTTCCGGCAGGTTGTTCCACATTTCAGGGGCCACCACCGATAAGGCACAGCGTCTTCTTGTCTTTTTGGCCTGCTTCGGGTGGCCACCTGCAACATGAAGGACTGGGAGGATCCTGTAGACCAGAATGGATTGCTCGGAGGGGGGGGGCGGATACGCTCCACCAGATACTGAGGTCCCAGGCTGTGTAGGGCTTTATATTTTAAGGTTCAACACCTTGAACCTGGCGCAGAACACCACCGGGAGCCAGTGCAGCCTGGCCAGGGACAGGGTGATATGCTGGAACGTTTTCATGCCTATAACCAACCAGACCTCCGCATTTTGCACCCTTTGTAACCTCCACATCAAGTTCAAAGGTAGAGTGCATTGCAGTAATCTAATTTGGAGACTACCAATGTATAGGTCAGAGCCTTTAGAGACTCCCCTTCCAAATAGTGTTGGAGCTGGGCAATCTGCTTAAGTTGGTAAAATGCAGACTTGACTACAGCATCCACCTGTTGTTTCATGGTGAGCACTGGGTCAGAATTTTACATGTAAGGAAATGTAAGTGGTTCTGTGAGCATTCAGTATGAGCATACATAAGTCTTACAAATTTCGTTCATCAGAGGTGTGTAAAATAAAAGCACGAATGAATTACACATGGCAAAGATGTCTAGATTTTTAAAGAATAAAAGCTGATTGTAGCCACATGCAATAAAAAGAATGTGTGATGGATATAAAACTTGCCTAAAGGTCTTTCAGCCCATATGCCAATTTATTGCATCTTCCATGCTTACGTGGGGTGTAACCCTGTTCATTTTGCCATATGATTGATATATACCTAGATTAAAATAAAGTAAATGAGTGCTAAGGAGAAATCATGCTCTGGATTCTGATGACAAGCAAGTTAACAAAATTAAATTTAATATTCATCTTGCTTTGAGAATGGCAATTTCAAATACAGGTCCTTTGCAAACTGATGTGCAGTCTAATAGAACTGTACATTTGTTTGCAAGCTAGTAGAAATTCTGATTCATAGACACCAATATAATATTTTTAAAGAGGAAATTAGGCATTTTAATTAGAAATCATGTTGATAGTTTTGCTATGAACATTTAGACAGAAATTTTGTTCAGTTAGCCTAAGTCCTAGGTGCTCACACCTAAGCCATTACTGAGAGGAGGGGCAGCCCAAACACCAAAGTAAACATTGCAAATGGATTCTTGTATTTCTGTTTCTGGACTTTGTAAGCTTCAAAGAATGAAGGCCTTAGTCCTTCTTTCCATCTGCATCAAGCATCCTTCTCTAAGTTGACCATTGGTAGCAACAGTATATCTCCTCGCCTTGTGTTTGTTTTTTTGTCCCCGGCGCCCCTTTAAGAGATAAGAATCATGACGACGACGGGGCTCAGGGGCGGCTTCCACCGGCAGACGGAGGTGAGCCTGCGTTTTTTCTCCCTTTTTTCTCCCTCCCCTCACGCAGACAGGAGCAAGGAAGTGCAGAGGGGGTGGGAACACAGGAAGAGCGACGAACCCCCAAGATCTCTGGTCCGAATTTAAGTGGCCAGCGGATCTTAGGGGTCTTGTAAAAACGCCCTTAGTTGCCATGATTTGCTGCTCCATGACAGACAATAGTAATTCAGGAAGGAGATGCAATACAAATGCCTGCATGGATATAGATTCTACAAAAGTCTCAGACAGTAAAGGGGAATGTGTATGGGAAGTTTTCAAGAAAGACCTGTACATGGTAGCACTCACCCATTTATGCCCCATAGCAACTGATATACAGAGGAATGTTGCTTATAAAATTGGAGTGAGTATATGTCTGTTACCACTAGTAAGACATAGATAGTCACTGATAGCCTTAACCCCCCACTCAAAATGAATTTGTCCAGTCTCTTTTAAAGCTGTTTTGACTTCATCCTCAGTAGGTCTTCATGTAGCAAATTGTGGAATTTAACTATGCGATGTGTGAATAACTGCTTTCATTTATAGTCCTGAAATGTGTACTGTCCTGCTTCAATGTACAACTTTGGTTTCAAGTAATATGATGTAGAAAACATTCTATTCTGTTTTTTCACACCACACATGATTTTTTCATATTTTTCTATACTCCGTTTTATATTAGGATAAAGTCCCCCGTATACTATTACCTTTCAGCTTTCTTGGATGACCTTGAATGTTATGAGAGATAGAACTTTCTATCCCCTTTATAGATAATATGAGAAAAAGTATAAGAAGGTGCTGCAGCTTCTTTATCATCTTGGTTGATCATTCTGTACCTCTTCTACACTAGTCTCTTCCTTCAGATTGAATAAGGGCTCCAAGTGTGGAATATGACAGATGTATTTAAAGACATAAGTGATACTAGTCACTTTGGTTTGAAGTTTCTAATTACACTGAATGTAGATTTTACATTTTCCACAGCAATAACCTCAGCTGGGTCAGCACTAAAATATAGTAGCTTGCCGCAATTTCAAGATTCTGTCCTGGTTAATGGCTACCAAGATTTTTTTATTTCAAGTAATCACTGTACACTTGCTTACACTACTGCAGGCATATCCAAACTTCGCTCCTCCTGGTGTTTTGGACCACAACTCCCAGAATTCTAAGCTTAGATTGCCTGTGGCAAAGGACTATGGGAGTTGTGGTCCAAAACATCTTGAGGGCCGAAGTTTGGACATGCCTGCACTACTGTATTAACGTCCTTTCCCAAAGCTGGCACAAATCCTTTTGGAGCTCTTTGCTTCAGATCTCCTACATATTTTGGTGTCATCAGCATACCTGACTGCCTCACTTCTCATTCATAACTCCATATATTTCATTGATGCATGGAGAAGCTCCAGTCTCACTATAGATAAAACCTCAGTGGTAAGTGAATGTGAATGCGCACTCTTACAGCAAAACATTTTAAGTGCCTCGGAAGGCCAAGATCAAAGCTCACGGCTATCCTTTATGGGGGAAATGACAGCACCTACCAGACATTACTAAGTGGATTGCAAACACTCCAGTTTTGTTCAATGTTTGGCCGGTGTTATTGGCCAAGTTAAAATTTCCAATTGTCATCTGTATATGTAAAAAGAATAAAGGAGAATAGGATGTCCACTTGCATCCACTTGCCGGGCGGCCGACAGGGGTTGCTCTACCCTGTTGGTTCTTCTGGATTTGTCAGCGGCCTTCAATACCGTCGACCACGGTATCCTACTGGACCGGCTCCGGGAGGTAGGGATCAGAGGCACTGTTCGCAGTTGGCTCCGGTCCTTCCTTCAGGGTCGGCTCCAGTATGTGCAGCATGGCGGAGAATTGTCGGCCCCGTGGACTCTCCCTTGTGGGGTTCCGCAGGGCTCGTCTCTCTCCCCCATGCTGTTCAACATCTATGTAAGGCCGCTGGCTGGGGTCATTAGGGGATTTGGAGTGTGTTGTCATCAGTATGCTGATGACACACAGCTCTATCTCTCCTTTACCACCTCTGCAGTGGAAGCTGTCCGGTCCCTCGACCAGTGTCTGGAGGCGGTCATGGCTTGGACCAGGGCCAACAGGTTCAGACTCAACCCTGAGAAGACCGAGGTGATGTTCTTCGGGAGTTCCCCGTCTGGGTACGGAGGCCCTCTCCCCAGTTTGGAGGGTGTTTCCCTCCAGCTGGCGGAGAGGGTTCGGAATCTGGGTGTGGTCCTGGACCCGGCCTTGTCCCTGGAAGCCCAGGTGGCAGCCGTTGCCAGGACTGCATTTTTTCATCTTCGCCAGATCGCCCAGATTCGCCCCTACCTAGACGGGGACTCCCTGAGAACAGTGGTCCAGGCGCTGGTGATTTCGAGGTTGGACTACTGCAACGCCCTCTGCATGGGGTTGCCCTTGACTCTCCTCCGGCGATTGCAGCGGGTGCAAAATGCAGTGGCCAGACTGGTGGTGGGTGCGCGCCGCTATGACCGCATCACCCCGGTCCTGGCCTGGCTGCATTGGCTACCCGTTGCCTCCCGGATCAGATTCAAGGTCTTGGTTTTAGTTTATAAAACCCTCCATGGCCTGGGCCCGAATTACCTGGCAGAACGGATCGCCCAGCGGTCAACTTCGACCCGACCGGTTCGGCAGGCGCGGGCGCACTCGCTCCAGGTTCCAACTCCCCGAGAGGCCAGGCGTTCCCTTACCCGGAGCCGGGCCTTCTCGGTGGCTGCTCCATTTCTATGGAACAGCCTACCCAGCGAGGTGCGCTCTGCAGAGTCCCTGCTGGCCTTTCGCAAAGCGGTGAAAACTATTCTATTCCGCGAGGCCTTTGGTGACCTAGTTTAGCCTTTTTTTTTTTTTTGCCGCCATCGACCACCGACCACTGTCTATTATGTTTAGGACTTGATAGAGTAGCAGTGAGGCTTGGAACTAAAGGATGCTCCCCTGCTGCTGTTCTGTTTTTTATTGTGTTTATATTGATATGTTTTTTTTTCTCATGTTATGTTGTATTGTATTGCTCTATTTGCTGACCTGCTCAGCTGTGTTAGCCGCCCAGAGTTCCCGTTGGGAAGATGGGCGGGATATAAGTCTAATAATAAATAAATAATAATAATAAATAAATATCTGCTTGAAGAGATCCCACCTATTCTAGCACCTTATGTCATGTTCTACAGAAGGAAAGACTGGAGTAAATTAGTGAGGAAAGAAGGTATTGGCTGATTTAGTGCTGTGTGGTCTTTCAGGGAGCCTTGACTGAATCACTGTCTGGCAGTCACCAGTCCTCATCTCAGCTTGAGAGATACCAGGGATTTCCAGAGAACTGTGAGAATGTGCCTTTCCTTCATCTTCAAATTTGTCCGATTCCTGCTCCCATAAATTGGGAGGGAGGCTGGCTCCTATTTTTATTTATTTATTTTTGACTATTTCTACCCCACCTTTCTCCTTGGAAAAGGACCCAAGGCACCATACAATACTCCCATAAGAAGTAACCACACTTGCTGTGTTGTGCATAGCAAATTAAATTGGTGGTCTTCTAATGGACAGCTGCCCACTCCCGTCTATACTACAGTTTTTCTTTTGATGGGAAGCAGAAAGTACAAATCCAGTGGGTTTTTTTCTGTCTGCAAAGCTTGCATAACTGTCAGCAAAAATTATGTCTGACACTTGTTTCTTAGGATGGCACAGGCAGGCAGTGCTATATAGAAAGGTATATATAAATCTAAATTGAGAGTAGAATTTCCAAGCATTCTGCCAACTCAAGGCATTGTACTTAATGTGATACTTTGACTCTCCAACTGAAACATTCTAAAATCTGAAGAAACAATCAGCAATCTGTTGCAGTATGGTTTTATAATGAGTGGTTTCTTGCAGAACCTCAGATTCTGTTTCATGTATTGGCTACAGACTTCTTTTCTTTCAAAATGAAAGAATTGCAGACAGTTACAATTTGTTTAAAATTCCTTAGCTGTTTAAATTGTCCAGTGTATAAACTCTTTATAAACTGCAAGCTTAGTTTCTTATATACTCATTATAAACCTTTGACAATGAAATCAAAGTATGCTTGTTTTCTCATTAATTATTTTATAAATAGTTTCTTGGCTTTAAAATATCCAAAATGGAGAACAGTAAATAGAGCAGTACTGTAATGTTAAAGCAGCATTAAAATGAACATTCTATACAAGTAGTATTTACATTGGTACATAGTGCTTTCTCATCCTGTGCAGAGTCCAATAATCTTTTCAGCAAAGAAAATAAATTGATGTGTATGTTTAAGACCTCTGTAAATCTGATTTTTACTATGTTGTTTTTTTGATGAACCAGCTACTTACAACCATTAAAAAAACAACTATTCAAGACTAGGATTTATATTTTTAAAACTTGTAAATGGTAATAGAGGTGAAAATGTAGAGAAGCCCATGTAATGAATACAGGTTGCAGGTTTTTTTCTGTGTGCGGTAACAAATGATTGCATATGAAAAAGAATTTAATTTTTTCCATTTATACAGGAATGTAGAGTTATACCTCCACCTGTCTGCACTTCTGTTTTACATCTTACACTCCTGTGGTCTAGTTATGTTTATACTTAATGGTTAATTCTTCTAAGATTTATATGACAAGATCTGGTCTAGGAAAAAACTGCTACCAGTCCAAAAACACATTAGTACTATTAGAATGGAAAACAACCATAATGTTATTACAACCTCTTTGTCTCTTTGTCTATTCTGCTGTATACTGGAACTTAGCTAATGTTAGTTCACAGAGTTTGACGTTGCCTTGGATGTTGCTATCTGCTAGGTGACTTGCTGCCAAATGATAATGAAATGTATGTTTGTCCAAGAGTTAGCTATCTAAAGCCAAAAAAAAAAAAAAGCTTTGCCACTTCTTGTTCTCTTCCTCCCTTCACCCAGCTGTAGTTTAAATGGAGGATTTCCACTGTCAGGGGACAAAATAGGAAGCACTATCTGACTCCAGGCCAAACTAGGCTTTTTAATGTTGCATCTTGCTGGTCTCAGTGTTTTCTTTCTTTCTTTTTTCTTGGACAAATATGGACCCTTGCATGGCTGCTGGAGTATTTAATCCGTTGCTCTCTTCTGTGGGCCTGATCTGGATTGAAGAGGCATTTGGAAGTTTTAGCAGTGATTATCCTGACTTTCTGGGTTTAACTTGTCAATTGATTTCACAAATGACAAACTTTTGCTATATTATCTATACACTTGGCAACTGAAAATGATTGGGTAAACACGGGTACCCAACCTTTTTGTAAGGAGGGCCAGATTTGGTGGCTGAGAATGTGTCAGGGGCCGGTTGCTCCCTTACCCTGCCACCTGACTGCAAGCCCCACCCACTGACCCATAAGCCCCACCCACTGACCCCTTGCAACCCCACCCACAGGAAGGAAGGTGGGGACCAAGGGAGGGAGGAAAGAAGGAAGGTGGGGACCAAAGGAAGCACAGGGAGCCGTGGCCACAGGTCGCCCCTTGGAAGAGGTGATCTGTGCGACCTTGCACCCCCCCAAGCTCCCCAGCGGTGGCGACGGCTCGCCTGCCAGCCTACCCCAAAGCTCCTTGGCGGTGGCAGACCGCCCAGCCAATCAAGCTTCCCAGCGGTGTCAGTGTTGGCAGGAGATTTTAAAAAAAATAGGGCAAAGGAGGGGGAGGGAGGGGCGGGCCAGCCAGCCGCGGGCCACTCAGAATGGCCTGACAGGCCGGATTTGGCCCCTGGGCCGGACTTTGTGTAGGCCTACGGGTAGTACATTACTGTTACGAAATCTACTTACAATTTCTAATTGATCTGCCACTTGAAAGCCACTCCAGTATTCCTGCTAAGAAAACTCCATGGACATGGAGTCATTAAGGGTTGGTCATGACTATAACCACACAACACACACACACACACACACACACACACACACACACACACACACACAGAGGAATAGTAAATTGATCATGAATATTAACAGACTAAGATGAGCAGTGTGATCAAACCTGTAAACAGGTTGGTTTTCGTAACTAAAATTGTCCTTAGCTGCTGCTGCTTCTTCTTCTTCTTCTTCTTCTTCTTCTTCTTCTTCTTCTTCTTCTTCTTCTTCTCCTCCTCCTCCTCCTCCTCCTCCTCCTCCTCCTCCTCCTTCTTCTCCTTCTTCTTCTTGCTTAATCCTGCTAGTTGTGAGGCAATATTTATGTAATTTTCTGCAAACACATGGCTGCTCTTGTATTTCTGCATCCAGAGTGTTTCACATAACATAGGTATGTTGGATACTGGATGCTATATTGAATACTGTGATGGGGAAAAATATCGTAGCTCTAATCATACTACTGTATATCATGCGTGTAACTTTCACTGTTCTGAGCATTTACAATGAACTTGGGATAAGTAATTGACAAAGGTTGCCTGATGATAAATTGCTTGTGCTTGAAGCCCACCCTTTTTTTCCTGCCATGGGTCAGCGATCATGGTATCCTTGTAACTTTTTGAGATCTAGTTCAAAATCTGAATAGGGTTGGCTACACCTATTGTTGTTTAGTCTGAGATTGAAATGAACCCACATAATTCATCATGTACATATATATGTACAGTGTTCCCATCATGGTGGATTTGATTTAAATATCAGTTTTGATGATTTAATACAAAAATGATTTTGTTAAACTAAATCATGATTTAAATAAATTTGATTTCTTAAAAAATTGCTTTTTATCCACCCTCATTTGCATAACTCTTCCACAGATTTTGTGCCTAGTTTTTCTGTTCTGGAAATGTTTGATGTTTCACCTGCTAAAAATTAGAACCTTGTGGAATTCATAGAATTGTAGAGATGGAAGATTCCCTAAGATTAATCAAGCCCAGCTTCTTGTAGAAGCCAGAAAAACCAGTGTTAAAGAAAGACTGATAACCTCTACTTTAAATCTTAAAATCCATGTACAGATGTGCCTTTCGGGGGCGGGGGGTCCCAGATCCCAGAAGCCTCTAAGACAGAATTTTGGGAATTACAGCGTTTTAAATGTACATCTGCAGACATTTCATACTCAATTGAGGATGAAAGGGATTAGGGGACTGGTAATATCCACTATTAGCTTCAATAAGAGTACTGTACCTCTCAAAATCAAAAAGTATCATAATCTCCTGTAGTTGTCACAGAGTTTAAAACCTGCCAATTATTTCTTATTCCTCACAGGAAAAAAGTGGCTCACAGAGACTCCATTTCTTGTATATAAGTAATTGAAAACTTGTGAGGATTTTAGTTATTTGGCTAAAATAGTACCAATCAACAGAAACAATGCAGTAGGAATTCTGGGACGTGTAGTGTGACACAACAGAGGTTTATCCTGCACTGTAGGTGCTGTTATACTAGCTTTGTTGTCCTCCCTGAGATGTGGGTAGGGAGATGACTCAGCTGTCCTATTTTCATTTTAACCCACTGCATTGCTCTTTAGCTAAGATTCTGGAAAATCAGGTGGTCTCTTTTTGATTCCAAATACAAGAGCACGCAGGCTGTTGAGAAAAATCTTTCACAAAGAGGAAGAAGGACTGCACACAGAGACTCAACATCAGAGTTAAGACAGAAGTGAGATGCTTCCCACAGGGGCCTTTACTTTTTTTTTGAACATTAATTTTTTAGAGAAACTAATAAATAATACACACACAATAATACGTAATTAATTTGCTTATTTTTACATCCCCCCTCCCCAACACCTCCCCAACCCCTGGAACCAAGGAACAAATTATTTTCCATACTTTCATACAAGCTCTTTAGTACATCCCACCAATGTCTTTGGCTTCCTCTTAAACCTGCTTACTTTATTCATAGCTTAAGCCAATCCTTCAGTTTTTTACATTTCTCCCATATTTCTTTGGATACTTTTTCTTCCCTAATCCATCTAAAGTAACTATACCACTTTTCTTTTTCATAATTTCCCAATCTTCCCATTTTTAATCTTGCCAATATGTCTTATTGTATTGTTTCAAGAAGATATAAATTCCAATTATCCTCATTCCACTTAGTGGAATCTTTCCATCCCCATGCGATCACTGCATGTGCTGCTATCATCATTGCTTTCAATAAATATTGGTCTGCAACCCTTACTTTTTCACACCCCAGTATACCCATAAATAATAAACTTCCATTAATTTCTAATTTAATTTTAAACCAATTTTCTATTTTTCTGAGGATTATATTCCAAAATGATTTAACTTTAACGCATTCCCACCAAAGGTGGGAATACCAATCTGGTTCATTGTTACAATGCCAACAATTTGGTTTGAATCCTTTTATCATGTATGCAAGTTGTGTCGGTGTTCTATACCATTTGAATATAACTTTCCTTTCTAATTCTCTAAATTTCACCAATTTTATTTCTCTAATACCTTTCATCATTTTCCTTATATCATCCTCTGTTAATATCATTTCATTGCTCCATTTATTTTGCAATGCTTTAAACAAAGAATCTTTATCTGTAACCATAAGTTTATATATTTCACCTATCAGTCCTTTTCCCTTTAAATCTAAAATTTTATGAATTTTCCCAAACCTCTTTTCCTCTTGTATGGGGCCTTCAGCTTGTAAATATAACTTAACCCTATTATATAACCCTAACAGATTCAACCAATATTTCCCCCCCACATCATTAACTAATTCCTGAAGTGAAATTAGTTTGCCATTCTTGTACAAATTCTTAATACAATGATACCCTTTACATGTTTACAAAAAAAAAAAAACAAAAAAAACAGGGGCCTTTACTATGAGAACAGAAATGCTTGTTGCGGACTCACAGCTATATTCACATGCATAGATTTAAAAATGAATGGTGAAAGCTGGAAAGTTGGATCCTGCAGAAAACTGAATCAATGTTTGGGAGCTTTTCCTTGTTATTAGAGGGCTATGCAATGAGGTCTGAGGTCTTCTGGGTGGTTTACCATGTCCTTCTTCTGTGGGGTGCCTTGGGACAATGCAGCTTGCCTGTGGCTATGCAGGCTGGCTCTTCTCTCATGAGACATGGTAGGGAACCACAAACCTCTGGCATTACAACCACTGAGCTAACCATCCAGCTCGCACTATATGTAAAGAATGGCTATATCTTACAAAACCTGTAAAAAGAACAGTGAAAGAATAATCACCCAGTCATAATACACTTTAAAAACATTTGTTGAAAAATATTTTGAAGAATAAATTAACATCAATTAAATGTTTAAGTTGGTATAGAGTTGGTTTATGTTTTACAGACTTCTTAACAACAGTTCCATAACAATCCTAACATCTTATTAACTAACATAAGAGTAGAGCTGCCTAGATGCTCTAAGCACATCCAATCTCGCCTGATTTCGGAAGCTAAGCAGGATCAACCCTGGTTAGTATTTGGATGGGAGACCACCAGGGAATACCAGGTACTGTAGGCGCCTGGAATAGGAACTGGCAAACCACTCCAGTATTCCTGCCAAGAAAACTCCATGAACATGGAGTCACATATAGTCAGTCACGACTGTAACAACACAACACAACACAACACAACACAACACAACACACACACACACACACACACACACACACACACACAGAGAGAGAGAGAGAGAGAGAGAGAGAGAGAGAGAGAGAGAGAGTAGACACCTAGCAGTATCCAATCCTAACTAAAAACTAGCATATCAACTACAGAGCCTGAACAATGGCCTGGGGTGTGTGAAAGTCACATCTATGCAGTCCTTCCCAACATCCATTAACTATGGGTTGTCAGCTGTGGAGGTGTGAAGTGGTTCTTATTTGTCTGGAAATTGGGCAGCATGATACTGTAAATGGGAGATTGTGCCTAAATCCCCCCATCCCTGTTGAGAGAGGGATTTACTATACACACATGAATAGCTTTTCTGACTCTCTATGGAACCACCTGTCTTCTCTTACACATATTCGACATATGGCCAGTGAGCCTATTCAGACTGGGGTGGGGTGGGGTAAAACCGAGGTGAATTATAAATTGGAAGCCTCCTACCAAACTTCCTCAGACTGAAGAAGCGACTTGAATAGTGAAATATTTTAATCCCTCAAGAAAAGAAGTCCAGTTGTCATGACTAAACTCCTGACCTCACCTGGATGACTGAAAATCTCCACAGACTTTCAGCAAGTGGCATGTAATAACAAAGTATATACCATTTGCTGGTATAATAATCACTAAAAAGAAATGGAAGAGGACAGTAAAAAGTGAAAACTGGAAATCTTTTCTATGTGATTCAAGAAACCATAGGGAAATATAAACCAACATTAGGGGATCAACAAGAGTATTTTTATCTGAACAAGTTAAAAAGAGAAAAGATGGAAGTGACCCTGAAGAGCATTGCAAAAAAGAAACCAGGATGTCAGATTCCTTAAACAAGACCCATTGGATGAGACCTGCATTGTGGTAGCCAAAGTGCAATAACTTACATTTGTCATAAGTCAGTCACTATAAATTAGATTTAAAAACACATAAAACAAGGAAGATTTCTGTATCTTGTAATTGGGCTAGAGAGTGATTTGTTGGATTTTTAAAGGCCTTCTCCTTTGTGATAACCTGTTGTAAGATACTCTTAAGGAAACTTCCCTGGTGTCTGCATTGTTACTCTTAGTGGCAGGTGAACACTTTTCTTTTTCCTAAGGATTTTAGCTACTAGGTTTTATGGCTGTTCTTTTGCTGTGCTATCCATTTATAATTGTCCTGCCGTTTTTGCATTTTATTTCATTATATTTTCTTTTGGTAAAGTTTTTTGAGAGGGGCATATAAATCCTTATTTAAAGATAATTTTAAGATATAGTAAACATTCCTGCTTATGGACATCTGGTGATCTGTTGTGTATGTTGGGCATGAGCCATTTGGTATTTTGCAGAATACTCTCACTTTAACCCCATTTTCAAAATGGTGCTGTGGATAAAACAAACTTGCAATCATACTCATAAGGATAAAATGTCTTTTTAAGTGCAAGTGGAACATTTTCCTGTCTAGGCAAAGGGTGTGCTATGGGTTCCAGCTATGTGTTAATACTGGCAGAAATGGTATTTGTTGAAATTGTATATGTCCATCATTGTTGAAACCTTTGGGGTTTTTCATTTCTGCATCAGCTCTTCATACTTCCTCTTACCCTTCACTTGGGGGCACTGTTACTTCATTCTTTTAATACACTGTATTCCATGTTGTGACCTGACACAGGTCTTCTTAGCAATTTTTAATTTGAAATATCAATGCCTATTGCTTTTAAGTTGTAAAACATTCATCTGTGATAGTATTCAAAGAACTACTGTAACCTGTTTGTACTGATGTGCAAGAAATAAGAGATTTTGGGTTTATGATTTATTTCTGATATAATTTTACAAATCAGATAAGTGTAATGATATAAATTTAATGTTCTCAAGTACAGTATAACAAAACAGTTCATACATTGACATAATGTAGACAATTAGTAGAAAAATTTGTTATAAAATTTTCCTTGCTATAAGACTGACTAGTTGGGCTTGCACAGAGTAGATAATAAAGAAAGCATATGAAAGTATTTATGTACATAAATTAGGTCAGATGAAGCAAAGGGACCTTAGTAATACATTACTACTCTCACAAGTCAGCTTTACTTAGTCACTGTTTAGACTACAACAGCTGATAGCTGAGGAATGGAATTGAAATCTGGGAACAGGAATAAGGTGTGGTCTAGCATAGTTGGGATAAACAACCAAGAGGCTTGCACTCGATGTGAGAGGCTGAAGATGGTAAAAGAAGAAGGAATTAAACTGGACAAATTGGAGATTACAGTAGTAATACGTAGAAAACTTAAAGCCCCCAAATGTTTCAAATGACTCTTCACGGAGTAGATGACAAATGTTATTTGGCACTGGCAGCCACCTTCAGCGAGAAGCCAGCTAAATTTATCAGAATAGAAACATACTGTACATGAAGTCTTCAGGATTGTTTTAATTGCAGCATTGTTTTAATGGTGTTAATCCATTTTCATGTACAGACATGAGCTTGTTGTTTGTTAGATTTAGATGCTGCTGCTTTGCTGCTGACTAAGGAAGTACATAGTCACTTGATGTTGGGCAAAGGTCCCTAATGTTGAAGACATACCTTCTGCTGAAGTGCATGGCAAACCAGAGTAGCTCCTCAGCTAGGCACAGTTCTCCCTTCTAAACAGCTACGGTCGTAAACAGAAGAATTATTTTTGTCAGATGCAGAGTATTTTCTAATACTGTACCTGATAAACATATTGATATATTTTGTAGAGATTAGAGTTGGGCATAAATTAAAAATGAATTGCAAAATTAATTCTAAAATTGCTAATTTATCAGTGCATATTTGTATGAATTGATACCCCCAATTAATATGAATTTATGAATTTGTAGTGAATTTTGATTTGTTTATTCCTTGAGCTTTAAAATGGTCCCCAAGGCACCTAGAGATTTACAGATAAGCTTCTTCTAACTCCTCTGTATAATCTCTCCAAGTTTGGGATTTCTGCTTTCAGAGTTTTGCAGCACCCAAAAGTCCCCTGCCCAGTAAATTTCCTCCCAGATACCTAGAGACACCAAACTTGCAGAGAAGTTTTTTCTGCCTCTTCTCTACAATCCCACCAATTTTGGTGAAGATTTAGTTTCCTCAAGCCACTTACTAAAGGGGACTTGCCTAGAGGGACCACTTTTTGAATGTATAACACACCACATTACAGTATACTGTATAGTCAGAAAGGTTCCAAGGTTGTTCACAAATCATTAAAAAAACTAAAGCACTCACAAACAAATAAGACAAACAAATAAGAATCCAGGTAGTTTCAGTTCTTATAATAACCAGCTGGACTATAGACAGTTCAGGTAGCCTGAAGCAAATGGCTGCTGCAAGATGACCAATGACCACCTGTAAAAGCAAAGCAAAGTGTTCTGCTTATATACCACCCCATACAACATCAAGTAGTCTCTGGGCAGTTTAACAGTTTTAATAACATTATGCAGGCTACACATAGCCCCAACAAGCTGGGTACTCATTTCTCCCACCTCGGAAGGATGGAAGGCTGAGTCAACCATGAGCCTGCTACCTGGGATTGAACCCCAGGTCGTGAGCACAGTTTTACCTGCAGTACAGCATTTAACCACTGCGCCATGGGGCTCTTAAAAAAGAAGGGCATTCTCAGCAGAACCATCTTTTCTCCTGCCATTCCTTTGTTGACATCTGATTGGAATGCACAAATGAAGCTAATATTTCAGAAAAACTGCAAAGTTTTAGACAGCCAAGCTTTTGCTCTGGCAAAATGTTCTACTTCAGGGAATTCTGCTTATGGGTCTGTAGATTGATGAGATAAAAGGCAAGTTTAGATATCAAAACTTGCTGAATTCTAAACAGTTTGACAGTGTACTTACATTTTTGTTGTTGTCATTTCCTAATCCATGAGAGAACTTGTTGCAGAGGTATGTAGCAAAACAAGGGTTTCACTGAATCTGCATGGAAAGAATGAAATTGCAAATTAATACCATTTGCTGTATCCACCATTTCAGTGGTGGTGCATACAGGAAATTGTTGGGTCAGGATTTTTGCAATGTTTCAAATAACCTAGATTAGATTGCAGCACTCTTTGCAGTTTATCACTACCGTAATTCCCCCTTTTGCTCACTTTAACTCATCCTCAGTTTGTTTCGTGATTTTCAGTGCATCACTAATTTCCATTCCTACAGTTTCAAGGCAGGCGATTGTTCTTGATAATCCACTGAAGCTAGAAGTTATATACAGTATGCCAAACTTCTGTCCAAGATTTCATTCAAGGAATCTTACATAATCCTGACAGAGGAAGATTCACAACAGTCACATTCTTTAACTCTCCATTGCAGAGAATCATAATTTGTGGAATAATGCATAGCTTCATCCAACCAAGTGTCCCAACACATCACAACAGATTGGGGAGGGAGAGCAAAAGTAGGAGCAATTCATTTGGAATTTTGTACTCAAAAGTGGAGCTTTAATGAACATTTCCCCCTATTTTAAATGGTCTTACCCAGTTCACAATAGTTATTTTGAATCTCTTTGGCTGCTCTGTGTAGACCATGTGCAAGGCATGTGATATGGATCATTTTTGGATATAAAGGTTTAAGTCAGGCATGTTCAAACTTCGGCCCTCTAGATGTTTTGGACCGCAACTCCCACAGTCCTTTGCCATTGGAAACACAGGCCTGGAATTCTGGGAGTTGTGGTCCAAAACATCAGGAGGGCCGAAGTTTGGACATGCCTGGTTTAAGTCGTTGTATGGAGTAGCATCTTTACATAAAGGAGGATGTTTCACCTGTTTTATACCACCTGGCCAGAGAAGTTTCAAAGAATGTCAAAGAGCACGGGAATTGTGGATTTGTTTACTTTTTGTCGTGTTTGTTTCATTCATTGAAACCCATATCTTATTGTTGTCAACGGCAGATCTCATTTTTACTAACACCTCTTCTTAGCAGAAAGAGATGTAATTGTTTCTTAGAGCTGACTTGATTTTGCATTGTGTGACTGGTGAACTTGTTCAAGAAATGTCTGAATTAGCTGCAACCACCTAATTTCTTTAAGGAAATGTTTAAAGTAACACCAATGTACAGAGATACTTAAAAAATTCTTATTGGGTATTTGATGAACCTGCGGTTGAAGAAGAAGCTGTCTTAAAAGAATAGTTGACTACTGTCAGCAAAAGCAAATCTTGCTAAACAACTCTTATGTTTCATGGTATCACAGTGTTGTTGAATATAAAAATGTTTTTGGATCAACACTTTAACTTCATGCAATTTATAAAACAGAATATCACTATCGTGATGGAAAATTTATTTCTCATACTCTTAAACAAAATGCCATAATTTTACAGTCACAAAACAGCTACTCTAGTCATTGTTGAAAGAGTTGCCGATGATCAAAATGTTATTACTTACTTATTTATTTGATGTATATGCCTTCCATCTAGCCCATGGGTCACTCTGGGCAGTGAACAAAAAAATACAAATAAAACATTTATTGCAAAATTAAGCAGAAATAAGATGAAACACTTTTAAATGTCAAAATGTGAATTTCTAGACAAAATTAAAACAAAGTAATTATCTCTAGATTACTCATAAATATGATTTAACTTACACATTCAAGTAAAGGTTGCAGAAAAAGTATAACATGTCGTAGAAACCCTCATGCTAATAATTATTGTCTCAGCTAATTTTTTAAATCCTCAACAGAAATTACAAGGTAGCACAGAAATTACCCAAATTTTGTGGAAAAGTAAAACCTTTCCTTGTGAAGAAAGGGCTTGGACTTAAAAAAAAGATGTATAGTGAGATAGCCTATGGCTATATTTCACAAAAAAGTGTCATGAGCTGTGTACATTCAGTGTATTTTTTACAGAGGCAGATATTATTTATGAATTTTAACATCAACTTATTTTTTACCTGTAATTTGAGATGCAGTTTGCCAAGAAAAGGTAGAGGACTTAGAAATTCTGTTGCATGCTGAGTCCTGTGGCTTAATACATAACAAATAATGTCTGTGCGAGTTCTAAATTTGAGGCATTTCACCTCCAAAGGTTATGATGATTATGGCACCTTACACTAACATAAGTGCATGTAAGGATTTTGGCATATGACAGAGTAACCCTTGAAGTGAGATATGTTTGGCCCTGTTATAGATCTTTGAGCATCCAAACACCTTGAAGAAAATTGCCCCTAAAATCACATATTGCACAATAAAGATTTGGGAGTGTTTGATTGATTTGATTTGATTTGATTTATTTAGCTTGTATGCCGCCCACTACCCAAAGGTCTCTGGGCGGCTCACAATAAGAATAAACAGTTAAAACATCAAATACAATAAAATTAAAACAATAAAACATGTAGATGCAATAAATACAATACATTAAAAACACACCACTAAAATTGCCATCACTGTGCACTGTTAGATCTATTTTTTTTGTAATCCAAATTCTTCAGTGATATCTTGGAAAAGATAAGAATTGAGATTGTAAATTGGGCTATCTAACTATATACAGTACTGCACTATAGGCTTTTTCTTTTCATTGGTATCTGTTTCTTATTAAACAACCTAGGCCTTTTTATTCACCATATCTTGACATCATGTTGAAAAAAGTCCTTTACTGAATGTTTGCCTCTTTATAGTCAACTTCAAGTCAAATTCCAGCGATTTACAATCTTCCCATGCCTCAAAAGACAGTCATTCATAAAATAAAGGATATTCTGCAGAGAACTTTATTCCACAGAAAGATGGACAGGTTTTTATGTTATGTCTGTAGGTGAGATGTCTAGATGACAAAAGAAGAGTTGTAGGGAGGGTACTGTATTAGGAAAGCAAAAACTGGGAATGAGCTGAGATTAGGAAGAGACACTAAAAGCAACAGAAAAGCATTATTTGGGTCTGTGCATAGAAGAAGCGCCCCCCCCAGTTCTGAATCCGACCCCCATGACCAAATTCAGACCCCCCTGCCCCCGCTTAGTGAGTGATTGAGTTAGGTGGCCTCCACAGCTTCTTCTGTTGCTGAGGCAGTTCAAAGCGGTGGGCTGTCTTGCTTCCCCCGCCCCCCTCACCCACCACCCAGATGAATGGGGTGCAAGCTGCAGCTGAGACTGAGAAATAATCCAGGCAGGAAAGCAGCTCACCTAGTCCATCTTGACTCCTAAGTGAGGGGGAGAGAGAGAGAGAGAGAGAGAGAGAGAGAGAGAGAGAGAGAGAGAGAGAGAGAGAGAGAGAGAGAGAGAGAGATATGCCCTCCATTTCTAACTTGCAAAGTCAAGAGCATGGCCAGCTTTCGCAAAAGTTTTGTCACTGCAAACCCCAAATGTCATCTCTCTCTCTCTCTCTCTCTCTCCCCTCTCCCTCCCCCCCCAATCCACCACACAATAACCGTTCCCTGTGCTTGAGACACAAGGAAAGTCACCTTTTGCAGTTTGCACATTGAAAAGTATCCAGAAAGGAAGCCACCGCCTCTCCAATTTGCATGGATTCAAATTTTCTTATAAAAGAGAAAGAGAGATTTGTTCTGGATGAGAGGATAATGAATGTAAATAAGAAGAATGGTCTTTCTGGTGAAGGGGTGCACTGTTGTTGATGTTTTGTCTTTTTTGTAATTTGTATTGTGTATTTTTTGTATTCTGTATAAAATAAATATAAATATCTAAAAGAGAAAGAGAGGGGGGACTGGGGCTTTGGGGAGGAGGAGGAGAGGAAGATTATGGGTTTGAGGAGGAAAAGCATTGTGTATGTATGTGTGTGAGAGAGAGAAAGAAAGAGAGAAGGGACTAGGGTTTTGGAGAGGGGGAAGAGAGGAAGAGTACAGGTGTGAGGAGGAAAAGCTCTCTCTCTCTCTGTGAAAGAGAGAGAGAGAGAGAGAGAGAGAGAGAGAGAGAGAAGGGACTGGGGCTTTGGGGATGGGGTAGAAGAGGAAGAGTACAAGTGTGAGGAGGAAAAGCACAAAGAGTAGTCAGGCCTGAGTGCTGGCAGTTGAGGGCTAGGGGTTAGGGTTAGGGTTAGGGTTAGGGTTAGGGTTAGGAGGCACATTTGTGTGTGCATGTGTCATATGTTTGTGTTTGTGTGGGAACTATTTAATAGTGATTATCAAAGTGGGAAATGTGTGAGTGTGTTTGTGTGTGTGGGGGTCCTTTCTGCCTGCCTCAGAATTGTGAGAGAAAGCCTGGGGGGCGACCTGAAGACAAACTTTGCACAGGGCCAGAGGCACCATTAATGTGCCATCAGAGACAAGCACTGGCACTGAAGTGGAAGGAAAAGTGTGTGTGTGTGTGTGTGTGTGTGTGTGTGTGTGTGTGTGTGTGTGTGTGTGTGTGTGTGTGTGTGTGTGTGTGTGTGTGTGTGTGTGTGTGTGTTTGCACACATATAATTTTTTAAAAAACTAGTTCGGCCCCCAACAGTCTCTGAGGGACAGTGAACTGGTCCCCTGTTTAAAAAGTTTGAGGACCCCTCAGTTACACAATACAGTGAACTCTTGTATAACAAACAGCTTGTATAACATAAAATCTGTACAACATAAAAAAATCCGGAGATAGGGGAAATTTGCTTAGCATAATTGCCTATGGGGAGAATCCATACAACATAAAAATGGGCTTACTCCGTTTTCAATGCATTCCTATAGGAATTTGTATAAAGGAAAATTTGCTTAACATAATTTCATTTGGAACAAATTAATTCCTTTATACAAGGTACCACTGTACCTTATTACATTGAACAAGTTGATGAGCTGTATCCAAGAGTACTGAAGGAACTAGTTGAAGAACTCTCAGAACTACCATCTATTATTTTCTTGAAATCATGGAGGATTGGTGAAGGTGCCAGATGGTTGGAAGAGGATTTATGGTGTGCCTTGGATTCAAAAAGGGAACTCCAGACCAGTCACGCTGACATCAAGCCCAGGGAAAATGCTGGAGCAGATTATGGTGCACCTTGATAATGAGGTAGTCTCCCTGATAGACACTGGGAATACTGTAAATGTAATATATCTTAACATCAGCAAAAATTTGGAAAAAATGCCCCCTGATATTCCAATTAGCAGGCTCTAGGTGTGGGTTGGTAGAACTATCAGGTGGATGTGCAGTTGCTTGGAGAATTGTATCCAGAGAGTGCTTATCAATGGTCCATCTCAAACTGCAAGGAGGTACCAAGCAAAGTAATAGAAGGCTCAATCCTGTTCTGGGTTTCCTGTATTAATTATTTGTATGCGGCAATGCAGGGAAGGCTTTTCAAATTTGCAGTTGACACAGAAATGGGTAGAATAGCAAGTACTGTGAAAGTACCCAAAAAGATATTGATAGGCCTCAGCACTGAGCTGAAAACAACAGAATGAAATTTAACAGGGTGAAGTGCAAAGTTCTTCACCTCGGAAAAAGAAACCAAATGCACAGTTACAAATAGGGGATACAGTACTTGGATCAGTAACTTTAGATGCAAGATCTTAGAATTGTTGTAGATCAAAAGCTGAGTATGAACTAACAGTGTGATGCAGCTGTAAAAGGGAGAAATACCATTTTAGGCTTCATTAACAGAGGTCTAGTCTCCAATTCCCATGAAATACTAGTCCCCTTCTATTTGACACTAATTAGGCCTTGTCCTGAGTACTGTGTGCAGTTCTAGACACTGCACTTTAAGAAGACATCAGACAGACTGCACAAATTTCAGAGAAGGACAGCAAGAATGATTAGGGAACTGGAAACCAAACCCCAAGAGGAAAGACTGAATGAACCGGACCTGTTTAGCATTGGGAAAAGAAGACTTGGGGGAGATACGCTAGCATTTTTCAAATATTGCCAGGGCCAGGTTGTATGTGTCTGTTATATGTTATTCCAGTGTGCAGGACAGGTGGTATTGGGTTCAAGTTAAAGGACACCAGATTTAGTTTGTGTATCAGGAAAACATTCCTGATTGTTGAAGTAGTGGAACCATTTTCCTTGAGAGTTAATGAGCATTCCCAATACTGGTATTATTGCAGGGAAATTAGGTAACCATCTGTCAGATATACTTTGATTTGGATTACTGCATTGAGCAGGGCTTTGAACTTGATGGCTTTATAGACTTTAGTTCATCATTGTATGATTTGATGATTTGGTGTTTTTTATATGTATGTATATATATAAAGCAGGGACGGTCCTGGTTAGTACTTGGATGGGAGACCACCAGGGAATACCAGGTGCTGTAGGCACCTGTAGTAGGAACTGGCAAACCATTCCAGGATTCCTGCCAAGAAAACTCCATGGACATGGGGTCATGAAGAGTCGGTCACAACTGTAATGACACAACATGCACACACACGCACATATGAGAGAGAGAGAGAGAGAGAGAGAGAGAGAGAGAGAGAGAGAGAGAGAGAGAGAGAGAGAGAGAGAGAGAGAGAGAGAATATACACCAGGAGGTTTCAGAGGGTGAGATCCAGTGCTAGCAACTGTGTGGTAACAAACCTGTGGTCCCTTGATGGGCTAATTTGGTCTACAAAGTAGTACAGGAAGAGCTTTACTCTTCTTGCTTTATTTTTGTTTTGAATCACTCCTAAACTAACACTGAGGAGCTTTTCATAAGTCTTGTTTTAATTTTATTTTTTTAAACCAGAAGCTACATGTTTTGCCCTGAAGAAGACATGTAGGGAATGTGAGATCTATATCAAGAAGTAGAACTGCTTTCCTTTTCTAATAGAATTTCAAATATGAAAAAAATACTATGATATTTCTATCACTCTTAACATCCAAGCTTAATTAAATTTAGAACTAAGAAGGATATAAACTTGTTTATACTTGTTATACAGCGTTCGTATTGTTCTCTTCAGTCCATTTCTCAAGGAACTCCTTTGGCAGAGGGCCAGTTAAGAAAAATTAGATATGGATCAGCTGAATGCTGTGAGGACTGGTTCTTTAAATTAATTTATACAATATGTTCATTTCAAAAGAAACTGGAAAGACATGAAATGCTATTTAGAGTTCTTAACTGTTCTTAAAGAAATATGCTTTAGCATTCGAATAACTAAAAGTCTTGGCAGTATTTTGCCAAGTTAAATGTTTTCCTCTCCATTGATGGATTTTTAGTTGCTTTAGCTTTCTTGATCAGTCTGTACCATCTGTCTGCAAATATAAATATTTTATTAGTGTTATATAAGGTACTTGGGAAGACGTGTCAGCTGGAGAGGTTAGAAAAAATTATAGTAAATAACCTCTACAATAATTTTGCAAGAAAAAAGGACAAAAATGTGTTGTCCTATGTAATTATCAAAAAGGGGATTGATACATCAACATATGTGCTCATATATTAAAGTAGGCATTTTTAAGTGCAGTTGAGCAATTATTCTCAGTGGATCCACTCTTTGGGACCGATAGTTTAATTTATTGTCTGGAATATTGTTGTGCAATTTAAAAATCATTCCACTGGTGGTAATTTAGGAAATTAAAGACTTCCCCTGTCCCACTGCCCCCAGAAGCATCCTACAATGAAAGAAATCTTGGGAGTCACAGGAATTTTTTGGAGGGGTCATAATTTTTTAATTTCTGAAAAATCCCCATAGTTGATGATGTCATCAATCTTACATGACATAAATTAAAGCAACAGGATTTCAGCCATTATTTATTATATATATACTTAAACTTTCTACTAAAAAGGCACCCAAAGTAACATCTATTAAACAAATTGGAAACAGGGTGCAAAATGTTGAAGAGATTTAAGCATTGAAATTACAGTAATTTATCCCTTAGAGATGGATAGCACAGAATAGTGGCAGTAAACAATCCAGGTGTGCCAATGCTTTATAAAATACCTGAGGACATCCTTAAATATATCAGTATAAGTAGGAACTGAAGTCGTCTCAGTTCTTAATGTCTAATTGCTTGTTTGTCACTGTATTTCTCCTTTGAAGAGTTCTGTCATAGACCCTCAACTTTCACTTTAAGAAGAAAAGGAATGTGTGTAAAGAAGCTTCTCCTTTCTCCACCTCCTACTTCTGTACTTTCAAGTCAGTTCTAATTCATAGCAACTCTTTTCATGGTTTTCCAGGTAGAGAATACTCACGAGTGGTTTACCATTCCCATCTTCTGGGGGTGCCCTCAGAATGTGCCGTATGCCCATGACCGCACAGCCGTCTCCACAGCCAGATACCTGAACTACTGAGCCACCCAGCCTTCCTTGCCCATGTTGCTCATCTTGTGTGCTCCCCCACCCAACTTTTTAGGTGCGAAATTGATGTTATACCTAGGTTTGCGCTACCTTGCAGAATTTTATGATGGCTGTTTAGGTTTACCTGCATTGGAACGTTCTTAGTGAGACAAGCATGTTTTCTTTTCTCAAAAGCAGACATACTTAAGGGGTATTACTTTATTACTCTTGCTGTTTGTTTATTCCATCTGTTTTTCATAATGAGTCTTAACAGCACAGCTTGATCTTTTCCCTGAAGCAGCCATTCATCATTGAGATTTCAGACAGAAGCAGAAAAACAAGCCACACGCTGCTGCAATAGGGCATGGAGAAATGGCAGCATTGTGCCGTAGCTTTGTGATTGGCTGAAGGACATCACACCCCTGCAATCTGTTTATCCCTTTAAAATAAGCTAGAGCTTCTGTGTGTTTTAAACAACCTTTTATGCAACGTTTCATATTCAAACAAACATGATTACAGTGTTTGCAAATTATTTGAGTGGGATAGCTATGAATAAGAGTGACTAAGTTTGTTTCTTTTGAGAACAGCAAGTCCTTTATATGTTTCCTAACAACTCAACATTATACATGTTTATTTAAAAGTAAAACCTATTCAGCTGAACAACCCTTAGTCTTAAGTAAATTGGTATGAATTGAGGGTACAGTCCTGATTTTTGTAAAATGCTTTTTTGCAGGTAGGGTTTATGATAGATAAACATGGAAACCTGAAAAATCTCAAAGCATTTTCTTACATCTAGTAGTGCATACTGTATATAGGAAGGTGTGCAAGAACTGAACTGTTATATCTTGTTCTCTGTGTGTCCATGCACAACAGTTTCAATAGCACATTTGGAAGTATAAAATGAATAGTTTACTCATGTTTAGCAATCAAATATTTTTGACACGTTGTATTATTAGTAACAGTACAATGAGACCACAGATATTATTCATTTGGTTTTTTAAACCAAGAAGTGCTCCTTTTTAAAAGCACAGAATAATGCAGTTAATGTTGCAGTTTTATTTGCAACCTCACCTGTTGTCTGTCATTTGAGTAACTGAGGGACTTTTCTGGGCTGGTGTGATTGTCTGTCTGCCCAACACTAACTAATTGTTCCTTCTTCAAAGAGAGCCCCACCTCTCTGCTGAGTGTTCTATCCCTCTCTTTAGTTGGTTGATGTTTTATTGTTGTTGATCTGTTTGGTTGCTTGCTAGCATGTGTGTGGCAGAAAAAGCAATAGAATCAAGTCTCTACTTTTAAGCAACTGTAAAGAAATGCTTTTTATTCTTCTACAAATGTCTCACAGCGAGTTATTGGAATTTTAAGTGCCCGTCAATAAGAAAGGGGGGGGACTCTGGGGAACTTGTTATTATTTTCTGCTGTAGATCTTTTTACTCCTGCTGTGTAACAAAAAGAAAACATGCTGCATAGTAGAGATGGGCACGAAACGAACAATTTTCCGTTTCCGTTTTCGTTTTTTTTGTTTCGTTACGCAACGAAACGATAAATGAATTTTGTCTCCAAAATGAAACGAAACGAACAGAAACACCAGAAATTTTGTCGTGCGTTTCGTTTCCGTTACTGCAATACAGTGAACTGCTTTAAATGCTAAAAAAATGAAATAAATGGTAACAAAACGGTAACGAAACAAACAAAAACAAAAATGAATTTTTTGCAAAAATTCACGAAAAACGGAAACGAACCGAAACGGACCCACCAAACGACGAACGAAACTCCATTTTTTCTATTCGTGCCCATCTCTACTGCGTAGTATAAAGCGTGTGTCGTTCCCTTGGACAAATAGCCAGTGCATCGGATGAGGTGGTGGTGCTTTCCACATGCTGCTTGGGAAAGGCAGAGTAGCTTTGCCGCAGAAGGGTCTTGCTGCTCTGTGATGTTCCACAGCCTAACTACATTTCAGTCAGCTGTTTCAGAAATGCCAGGCTCCTTATGACCATGGCATTGTAGAAAGGGTAGTCAATATTTTGCCTTTATAGCTGCACTGCTACTACATTCAGCATTTTGCCATCTGAGACAACCACTGTATTGGGGGCTTTATGTTATGCCAGATATGAGGGAATTTGAACATCATGGTTCTGTATCCCACAGAAGAAAGTCTGAAGCAATTTTGAAAGAGGAATTCTCTGTCTTAATAGGCAGCTTTAAAATGTTTTATTTAATTATACAAATGATATCATAGTGTAGTGGAGTATCTTTTGAGTTTTTTCTGTGATTTGCCAATTTAGTGAAGTTACCTTGGGAATTTCTTTGTAGAATTAGAGTTGCAAAATAGAAATCAATATTTGTATGGCTTCTAAACAAATAACATTTCTTTTGAGGTATAAACATCAATCAAAATGTTGTTTTTCAGCAGAATAATTTTGTTCTTCCAAAATACTTTTTCTTGCAGTTGCTTGTATATGCTCTAATAGTTAACTGTAAATAGATATGGTTTTAAATACTTACTTTATTTAACACTCATAAACTCAGAGGGGATATTTCATTCCCTAGTGTCATTTATTGTTGAAGAATCCACAAATAACTAGATTAACAGCATGAGTATTCTACAGCTTTATTAGCTAAACAGATATAACTGTATTCCCATATTTCAACTTCATGTTATATAAAGGTATAAAAAAAACAGAAGAGCAGTTAAGATTTTTTTTAAAATTGCATTTTACCATTGGAATATACTTTACTCCTAACCAATGTAATATATTGTGACCAAATAAGAAGAAGAGTGGATATAGGGCCTGTCTTTAAAAACCTTAGCAACAATACTGAAACACTTCAGCTGAGTCAAGTTCAAAATCTTAAACTTGCTGACTATCTTGACTCACTGAAATAGAAGCTTAAGGTAAAAGCAGTTTAGTGTGAGATTAGTCCATCCAATGGAAGTTGTGGAACTATGTGTTCTGAATGAACCCCAAACAGTTCCTCTGTACTTTCTTCAAGAAGAACAGCGAGAAGGAGGAGGAAATTAGCTTAGCTATTCTAGGGGCTCTTTCTTGGTAAAGTTGTGCAGTATACAGTGGTACCCTGGTTTACAAATGCCTTGGTTAAAGTAATTGTCACTTCACGAAAAGAAGTCCGTTTAAAATAATGCACACATTTTTCCAGAAAACTCTGGTTTACACATTATCTGAAGGACTTCATTTCCCAGGATGCATTGCGCCTCCATGTGGTCCGGTTTACGTAATTTCCAGTTTACGAAGTGTCCGGCTGAACGGATTAACTTCGGAAACCGGGGTACCACTGCACTTTTATACTGTTCACTGTGAGGGAATTTTAAAAGTCTTGTTTTAAAGATTCCTAATTGGGAAACGTCATTTGTTCCTTTGGTATGCTTAAATACAGTATGAAAGAAATCATGTCCAAAGGGAAGTAGGTAAAGCCATTCACTCCTGTGTAAGAGTACTGGACTGAAAATAGGTTAGCCTCTATTTTGCTCTAAGTGGAAAATGCACAACCAAAGAGTGATTCAAGTCTTAGTGGCATCTTGTCTTGACTACTCTAGTGTGTTCTATGTGAAGCTACCATCAAACAGGGTCCAGGATTTTGAGTTGGTGCAGTATGTAACAGCTAGATTGCTAAATAGTGCATTGTGTTATTATCATCAAACCTCAGTACTGAAGGACCTGTTCTAGTTGCCAGTTGCTTACCAGACCCGGTTCAGAGTTTACCCCATAAATCCCTAAACATCCTGGGATTTGGCTGTCTCAGGAAATACCTATCTCATTATGAGCCGGTCAAGATGCTAACATCTTCAGGAGAGGCTCACTTAAGGATACAATATCTGAATGAACAGAGTACTGCTTTGATGCTGGTTCCATCTCTGATCTTTTTTTTTCAAAATTCTTGAAGGAATCAGACGTCAATATCTGATTGCTTCTGTCGCTTGCATTGCTCTGAAACTGCTTACTTTGCTTTGTCCCATCCTGAACTGAGTTGGGGTGGGGTGCTGAGACAGCACCTGAGTTTTTGCCGAAGGAGACTTATCCAGGCATTATATTAACTGGCATTCTGGATATACAGTATATTCTCATGTATTAGACTTTATTTTTGTCTAAAATTGTTAAACTAAAAATTGAGGATTGTCTTATACATGGAAGTAAGTTGAGAGAATTGTGCAGTTGTGGAGCTGTGATTTTGGGTTCGAAAAGTGGGGGTCATCTTCTACAAGGGGGCATAATATACATGGGAAAATACGGTACAGTAGGACCCCAGTATCTGCTGGGGATTGGTTCCAGGCCTTCCCATGGATAACGAAAACCATGGATAAGAGAGAATGTGCCCAAACCCCCAAAACTGCTGTTTTGTGACAGCAGATTGCTTTACGGCTGCTGTTTTGCAACAGTAGCTTGCTTTACGGGTGCTGTCTTGCAACAGTATTTTGGTTTACGGCTGCTGTTTGTGACAGTAGCTTGTTTTGCAGCTGCTGTTTTACGACAGTACTTTATGGCTGCTGTTTATGACAGTAGCTTGGTTTGCGGCTGCTGTTTTACAACAGTAGCTTGCTTTATAGCTGCTGTTTGTGACAGTAGCTTGCTTTGTGGCTGCTTAATTATTTATTTAATTTTTTTCCTCTGCCAACTGTGGATAACTGAATCAGTGGTTAATGAATCAGTGGATACAGGAGTACTAATATAGTTAATACAGTTACAGAGAATCACCAAACACCTTAATCTCTTCTGAGATTTTGCTGTCATCAGTCACAAATCTGAAAAGCTTGCATGCATACATAAGAAGGAACCCGGGACAAATCTTGGTTCTTTGTAGCACCTACATATGAATAGCCATCCCTTTATCTTCAGACATGGTACTGAAAATGTGAACAAAATAAATATGAAGGGAAGGGATATGACACTCTCAATTGTGTTCAGAATAACACAGCTAATAGAATGCCTGTATAGGTGTTTGCTATCCTTTTTTATATCACAGTCCCGGTTTAGGCAACTAGGACCCTCTTCGTTTAAGATTTTTGTTCCTTTCTTGCAGCCATAAACAAATGGGCGGAGTGTATGAAGCATTTAGGCTACGTGTGTCCTTCCCCTGCACTTTTATTTTTGCTATCCCCAATGTAATTATAGTGTATGTTTTTTATTCCTGCTTGTTCAGTAGAGTCCCCTGAGAAATAACTATATGTGAGCGTGCCGCTAGGTCCAGTCTTCTGAGAAACGGTACAGTGGAGTTTAGATTCTCAGAATGTGCATGTATTCGTAGACATTACTGGACAGCCTGCCTGCCAATACTAGTCCAAGCAGATGGAGGCTGAAGGAAATTGAGTTATTAATTTTGCCAGTGAATGCTATTGTTGAATGCCCTTAGCTTCCTTTTGCGGAGAACATTCTAAACATTCACCACCATTGGTTTTCTTTTTTTAAAGAGTATACTTAATTGTAATAAATATATTGTGAAGTATTGATCACCTTTGATAGAAGCATTCAGTTTTAGTCTAATATTAAACAATGGTGAGTTCTTGTAAAAACTTTTAATTTCTCAAAATTGAAAGTGTCCTTGTTTTGGTGGATAAATTTGAGAAATTAAAAGTTTCTGCAAGGAGTCTCCATTGTTTAATATTAGACTAAAACTGAGTTCCATCAAAGGTGACTATAAAGAGGATTTATAGAGTGCCTTTTTAATTGCATGTAAAATTGATAAAGTTTTAAACAGTTATTCATATTCGAGGCACATAGGCAGCAGTTTTCCTTTTAAATTAAATTGTTCTTGCTGCTAAGGAGCACTTTCGGGGGGGGGGGCTGCTTTGAAGGACTATAACGGGATGTTCCAAATTCAGTCTTCGCTAGACTTGGAGGGGGTGGGGAGGAGTGTTAGCTGAAGATGGGTGGTGAGTATGGTGTCTCTAAATCTGGCCGGGGCTATTCTATTGCTCCTGGAAGTCCCAAATTACATGAACCATGTAGTGTTTCATTTTGTCGGTAAGTTCATGGCTCGTGAATAGCAAGAACCACAAACCATCATAAACCACAGTTTTCCTGGTTTGTGCCCACGTCTCCTCCAGAATCAAACTACTTGTATATACTCAAATTGATAAAACCTTTCAGTCACTTTAATTAGGGAAAAACAAATAAAAATATTTGCTAGTTTTCAACTCATCAGCTGCAATTTGTGTATGTTTCATTGATTGCCCTTTACAAAGGCCACTGTAAGTGCTCAAAATTATTTTTTCTATAAATTTGTTTCAAGAGACATTTCTGCATTGGTATTTGCCTGTCTTCTGGTGAACCTTATATAGAGAAAGGGGCCAGTTTTGGGAATCAGGTTGCAAAGGAGTTTTTGTTGTATCTGATTTTAACCCCACACTTTCCCATTAATCCCTGTGTTTACAATCTTGTTTATAGCACAAATCCAAAATAACTTACCACATAGGTAAGTTAAAATTGGGGTTGCCCCATTTTTAGCTTCAAAACACACATTTAAATCATTAAAGTCTCTATGAATTATTTTAGGCATATGATCCCTGCTCCCTCCAGACATCTGTAAATGACTATGTTGTTATGCGTTACCAAGTTGCCTCCATTTTATGGTAATCCTATGAATGAGTGATCTCCAAATTGTCCTGTCTTCAACAGCCCTGCTCAGCTCTTGTAAACTCATGACTATGGCTTCTTTTATGGATTCAATCCATCTCATATTTGGTCACCCTCTTTTCCTGCTCCCTTCAACTTTTTCTAGCATTATATTTCAGAGAATTGTGTCTTCTCATTATGTACCCAAAGCAGGACAACCTCAGTTTCATCATTTTTGTCTCTAGAGATATATCAGACTTGATAAGCTCTAGGACCCATTTGTTCATCTTTCTTTCAGTTCAAGATATCCACAGAACTATCTGCCAGCACCATATTTCAAATGAAACAATATTTCCTCAACAGTCTTCTTCACTGCCCAGCTTTCACACCTGTACAAAGTGATTTGGAATACAATAGTGTGAATGATCTTGACCGCATTCTCAAGTTTCATATTCTTCCACTTGATTATCCTAATTGTTTCATTACTGCCTTTTTGAGTCATGGTCTCCTGAATTCTTGACTGCATTCTACATTTCTGATAACTAGACCAAATTTTCCAACATCATTTGGTTCTGCTTTGTCTCCTACTTTTGTGTTTCAGTCACTTATGATTATAAACATGTCTTGTTTTGGTGTCTACTCTTGAATGCTTGCATAAAAGCTTTCCTTTTCATCATCTTTATCATCTAGACTTGGATGATGGTTACAATGATAGGTTTTCAGTTTACGCTGTTAATTGCATATAACTAATATGAAACAACTTTTCACTCCTCCCCCCATTCAGATCCTATATTTATAGCTGTAGCCTGGCTGGTATTTTAGAACTTTTGAAAACTGAATAGTGATAATAGAATTATTAGTAGCTAGCAAGAGTAATCTTTGATTTAGACCAGTGGTGGCCTATCTTTGGCACTCTAGATGTTTTGGACCACAACTCCCAGAATCCCAAGCCTGTACTGCCAATGACAAAGGACTGTGGGAGTTGTGGTCCAAAACATCTGGAGGGCTGAAGTTTGGCCACCACTGATTTAGACCTGTGTGTGTGTGTGTGTGTGTGTGTGTGTGCGCGCGCTACACAAAAAAGACTGCTGAGTATTATCTGTACTCTATTTTTCTGCCTATAAGATATTTTCCCTAGGCTTGTTAGCCTAAATATTGAGGGTCGTCATATAGACAGAAGTAAAGCCTTTCCCGCTCAAAAGACCAGCTCCGATTTCTGCAAAAACAAACAAAAACAAAGCAGAGAGGCATTTTGGAAAGTTGGAGGGCAGTGAAAGAGCTTCCAGAAAGGAAGGGAAACAGTGTATGTGCGGGGGACCCAACTGATGTCAGTGAATGAACTGAACACAGTCCCTGCCTCACTGAGGTTTCACTGTGGTCAGTTTGGATTCTCCTCCGCGTGTGCGTGTGCATGTGCACACGCACGCACACACACACACACACTACCTGGTGTTTCCCTTCCTTTCCGGCAGCTTTTTCACTGCCCTCCACCTTTCCAAAATGTCTCTTTGCTTTGTTTATTTGTTTGTTTTTGTAGAAATCCGAGCAGTCTTTTCAGTGGGGAAAGGCACTTCTTAATGGGCTGCTTGACCCTGAGCTGTATCTCCCTTCCGCTGATTGACTTATTGTTTTGTGTAATTGGAGCCACTGTTTGGAGTTATTTATATATAGATGTGTTGTACATCTCTCCTGTCTGCTTTCTACTAGTGGCTGTTGTCCCCTGAAATGTATCACAACTCAGGGGACTCGCTCATTCCAAATCTATGGACCAAGCTAGAAAAGTATTTCCATGTAAGAATTAATGTAAATGCTACAGCCATGTATGATTTGCAAACCACAAAATCATCATTATGACTGACTTTACAGGGAGTTCATGCTAGTTAATTCAGGAAATATGTCCTATGAATGTGTTTTTCAGTTGCTTTTTTATGTTTTGTTCTGTATGTTATATAGGCAGACTCTCAGCAGAATAGCAATATGTAAACAATATAATAGCAATATGTAAACAATATAATAGCTGCCTGGATGCCCTAAGCACATCCGATCTCGCCTGATTTCAGAAGTTAAGCAGGGTCGGCCCTGGTTAGTACTTGGATGGGAGACCACCAGGGAATACCAGGTGCTGTAGGCGCCTGGAGGAAGAATTGGCAAGCCACTCCCGTATTCCTGCCAAGAAAACTCCATGGATATGGAGTCACGAAGAGTCGGTCACGACTGTAACCACACAACCCACACACAAACAATATAATACATTAAAATATTAATGTTCAAAGCAGCTCTATGACATTTAGTTATTTAACTGTTTAGTCACTAAACAGCTTGTCTGTGTAGGAGGTCTAAAATTGAGGTGGTTTGCTGACAACACAACATATGTTGTTCATTATGTACCCTGTAATAATAATACAGACTATCTTGATTTTAGCTTCTTTTAATTTCTTTCTACATAGCAGGGTTAACTAAAAAGTATCAATATTTTTTAAAGAGACCAAATAGTCTGTTTTTCAGCAACAGCTAGATATGTATGTACCGTAGCTCATCCCGTTTCCAATAATATGTTGGGAATTCATGTAAGAACTTGAAGGAACTTGTTCTCATGAATGTGCAGGAACATTTTCTGTCAAGCAGTGAAAGGTTGTTGATAGCTAAGTGCTCATAAAGGTACACAATGGGAAATGTTCATCTGTCTGCATCAACTTGTCATGAAGGCTATAATAAGCAGTATAGCACACAAACAACATTTCAGAATCATGAACATGGTGCATTTATAGAATATTGGATTGCTAAAATATCTGCTGCTTGTTTAACAGTGTCAAGTCTAATGTGTCTTCTAGACTTCATGACTCTTAATGTAGATTAAAACAACAATAAAAACCCTAACATTTTTGTTCAGTAAGCTTTGGGCCTGCTCATTTTAATAGAATGGTTATATAGTTGTTTGAAGACATTCCCAATAATGTTGTTAAAACTATGTAAAAGTCTCTGTCTGTGATTAGGAAGGTAGCAAAACAAGTGCAGTTGGTGTAATATAGCAAGCAGCTATCAAAAGTGTTGCTAGGGTCTTCTACTGTTATTTAAAAATAACATAGGCTAGCGTGAGCCATAAAACCATAAATTATACAGCTCTAACTCACCATTTAATGTTCTCACCAGTTCTACTAATTAACTGTCCCTCCTCTTCTCCCCCCTCTTCCTCCCTCCCCTCCCCTATACACCCCCTATTTGCTACAGGCTATGATATCTAGGCCACAACCCATGAATATCTGCTATGAAATGTATATCTCAGCTCATATTATATCTTACACCTCATTCTGCTGCTATATATGTCTAAAGAAGTGCACATGTGCGTGAAACGTCACATTAAAATACGAAAGTTAGTCTTTAAGGTGCCGCATGTTTGTGTCTTTTGTTTTGTTTTGTTTTGTTTTGTTTTGTTTTTCTTTGATTTTTGCCTGAAATTCTTGAAAAGACTAACACGGCTACCCTCTCTGAAACTTCTACTGTTAACTGTGAAACAGTTTATGTTCATAGCCATATCTCTTCTAGAACTGATAATGAACTGGATCTAGATTTGCTCCTGCTTGCATTAAATTAACTGGGCTGTATTTATTTTATTTTATTATTTATGAATACTTATAAACTAGATTAATTTTTTTTTCAAAAGAACAACATACAACTAAATATATATGGGACATATAAATGCAGTATATCCAGTAGAGAAATAGAAATTGTAATGCTTTACTTGATTAAAATAAAGTGCACTGGAATAAGAGATATACAGTCAAACAATTACAAAAAAGTTTTAAAAACAAAGTGTTCTGCATATATACCGCCCCATACCACTTCAAGTAGTCTCTGGGCGGTTTACAGTTTTTAATTACATTATGCAGGCTACACATTCCCCTTCCCCCAGCAAGCTGGGTACTCATTTTACCGACCTCGGAATGATGGAAGGCTGAGTCAACCATGAGCCTGCTATCTGGGATTGAACCCCAGGTTGTGAACACAGTTTTACCTGCAGTACAGGCATTTAACCACTGCACTACGGGGCTCCTTAAATGAGAAACTTGGAGAAAATGAGTGTTTAAATATGAAGTGAGAGAAAACATTAGGAATTAGGTGCTATAATGCAATGATGGAGTAATATGATAATGATGCAATAATGTCAGAAAAGCTTAATAGCCATCATTCAAGGCTATGCTTCAAATACAGATGCTGACAAGGAGGAAATTGAAAGCTTTAATGCACTCTTTCTACAGGTGCTCAGGATGAAACTGGTCGTGTACCAGAACAATAAAAGTCTGATAGGTCATAGGTGAGCAGAAACTTAAAAGCAGGAAATGAAATAAAACCAAACATCATTGGAGAATTTGACCTTGGAGTGAGAAATTAACAGAGCACTCAAAAATGTTGTGAAGCCAGTACTATAATATGTTGGGAGTTCAGTTCCCCACTATACATCCTTGACAAGGGCTCGACTCAGTGAACCATAGGGTCTCTTCCAGCTCTGCAGTTCTAAGATGACAATCTGATTTAGGCACACTGCTGGCCACTATAGAAATCAAATTGATTATACAGTATAACTGGAAGGGAAAGTTGGAGAAGCTATATCGTTTTTATAAAACGACTAGAAGTGGATTGTAGTACAAACCATCAGTGGTTAATACCAAAAATTAGAGAAGGTGATGAGGAACACTAAAACAATCCTTGTGCCAAAATGGAATTTAAATAATATTTCTGAGAGTCAAAAGACCATATAAAGAAGTGATTTGTGTTACAAGATTAACAACACACTGCTAATGCAATAGCTGTAATGTGTACCAATCAACAACTAGTGTGTCGTCTTTTTTAAAGCAATGCTAATGTTACATTTCTAAGTAGCATTTCAAGCTCTGGCCATAATAATGTAGGGTGGACTTGAGAGCATAAGCTGCTTCTTATGCATGTATAATGTATTTGAATAATACCATGTGTGCATGACACATTTGAAATATAGTACTTCTGAATTTTGAATTTTAATACAGCTTTGTCAATAATTCATCAGATGATTCGGATTCTCCTTCCCTAACTTGAAGTGTTAGGAAATTACACCAACTGTTTCCCTGAAATGTTACCAGTTAAAAGAACTCGGTATCTTATCACCTAGTCAGAGTTTTGCCACAGAGATCTTAAACAAGGGTTATGCATGCAGCCTTTTTATTTAGTCTGGGAAACTGCATGGCTAATATAAGTGGCATTCAAGTGGTAAAAGAATCTGAAAATACTTTCTTGACAAATGGGGAGAGGTGGAGTGTGGTAGAGGGTGTTAAGAAGGGAGGATGGAACTTCCTTTGTTTGCTTACTTGTGAACAATTGCTAATTGTACCTCATTTATTGATTAACAGATGGATACTAATCTGCCTCTTTCTTTTTTTTCTGCATGGCATGAACTCTGAGAACATTATCAATAAAATAGTGATTTCGTTGTTGGAGCAAAAGAGCCTAACCTGTTTTTACCACATACTATGAAAACATGGGAGACATCTCAGTATACCAAGGGTTGAGTTGTCCCGTACTTAGTTTAGAATGTATTTTAAGATGGGTGGGCTGATCTATTCAAAGTTACCTTCTTTAAAAGTTTGTGGTTTTTATTATTTATGGTTTTAAACTTAATAATAAACTTAAGTATGTTCTTTGTTTTACCCTTGTAAACATGTTTTCTAGGAACTGAACTAAACAAGAGAAACTTTAAATAGTTGTACTATTTTGAATGTGAGCACTCAGAGGTTATACAAATAAAAGATCCTTATGCTGCAAAGTCTCCACAAGGATTCTTTGTAACCCTATTAAAACAGAATGAAATTTGAGATCATAGCATAAACAGTCTGAAAAGGTAAAAACTCTACACTGAGAATAGGGTTACTGCAATCTGCTTCTTAAACCCAGTTTCTTTCAAATACTGTATTTTTAAAGTGTACTGTAGTGTCAAATGAGTATCATTTCTTAAAAAGAGAAGATAATAAAGTATCTTGCAAATGATGTATACAGGGATGCAATGAGAGATCAGTTTTATTATGAGAACATGTAAATAGAGAAGATGATACAATGAACAGAAACAAGTAAGAATCCATCAGAGAAATACATATTTGTTGAAATCTTTTCCTGTAAGTTGCACCACATATGGCTAATGGTGATTTTATGAAAATAAACCATTTTCAATTCCCTTCCCATTCCCTGCAAGGTTCTACAAGTGGCATTTGTCAGAAAGCCTTTGGGGGCACAGGGCCAAAGGGTGTTAATAAACAACAACAACAACAACAACAACAAAAAGGTAAATGAATTGCCTAGTTAAATACTTCCTCCTTCCTTTTGCGCCCATGGAAGGCAGGGAAGGAGACAGAAATATTTTAATTTTGAGCAATCACCACAGCTGATGTCATATAGTCTTATGTGGCATAATTTACAGAACGGGATTTCAGCCAGAGAATTTAATTATATATTCCAGTGGAGCTGCAACTAGGTGGGCAAGCAGAGCATGTGTCCTAGGTGCTACTCTTGGGGAGGGTGCATCAAAATGCCAAAATAGTATTTGTACAGTAGTACCCCCATATCCACTGCTTCAGCATCCACTGATTCAGTTATCTGCGGTTAGTCACCAAAAAAATTACTGTATAGTGAATGCTTTCTGGCACCTCTCACACCAACCCATGGAGGGGGTGGGGGGTGCATGTTTGCCCCAGGTGACACAGGCTCTAGTTATAGGCCTGTGGTCCAGCAATGCACAGAATAGCTAAATAGGGAAACAATTTTCAGTTTTAAAAATTCATTCAGTTAAAAAACCCAGCTACCACCTGCTGTTTTGTTTCAACAAGTGTTATTATCTTATACATAAAATACCTGTTTGTTTCCCATTACAGCTTATGAAACTGCAGTTATTTTCTGAAACACAATTAAAAATTGCTTGAGGAGGCTGGCCTTTCTGAGGTTCTGAGAAGCTGCGCCTTGTGTCTGTTTTTCTGTTCTCTGATTGGGTGAATACTGTTGCTAGGCTTATACCTTTGTTCCTTGGCAGGATTAGAAACTTCAGCATGATCTGTTTGAACTGCTTTCTGCTGCCTTCCCCACTTTCTGACAACTCTAGAAACTCTCCAGTCCATGGTCTGTGCTTGCAAATGCATTTGTTTCTTCTATTTTAGGTTGACTACACCCAAACCTAAGTAAGTAACATCAGTGTAGTTATCTTTTGTAGTTAGTGGGAACAACAAGCTCTGGATATTTTTAAGAGCCAGAATAATTAAAGCTCCCATCTCCCTGTAGGAGAGATTCAATATTAACGCTGCACTTTCTAGAATGCAAATAACTGCCTTCTAGGATCAAGGCATTCTTTCAAAGCAAAGAGTGGACTGTAGTATCCCACATGAACAAACAATTCTGCACCTAAGATGTGTTTCCTCTTATTCCACATGCAAAGTCCTCTCTTGCTTCAATTTAATGTGAATAATAAAGAGTTAAAGGATGTTACCAACATGTGTGTTCTGAACTATGCTAACTTCCAGAACTTGGTGTAACTGGAAACACTTGTAGGTGGTGAAAATACCGCTGAGAAAACAACAGAAAAGAGAGAGCATTGACCAGTGCAATCATAGCTAAAGACAAAGCCAATAGCTATACCAGACGCAAGAGCCAACAGTTCAATAGCAGCCCATTACAGTGATTTAACTTGGCAGGTACTGGGTAAGTGCCTGTGGACCTCAGGGTTATTAAATCTACAGAGGTGGGAAAAGGTTCCTGTTGTTTTTGAATTACAACTCCCAGAATTCCTGTTGGCTTGGGGATTTGGGGAGTTGCAGTAGAGAAAGGAACTTTGTAAACTTCTAGATCTAAGTTGTGAGTGGGTGTAATCAAAGGTCTGCTTCTCAGTTTCTTGTTTTCGTACTTTCAAAAACAAAACACAGCTTGTCTTACTGGCTTCCAGCAATTGCTTCCCCCACCTATTATATATGTTCAGAATGATTAATCTATGTTAGAAAAAGTAATGTGTGACACAATTTAACTCAGATTGTGACTACACAGTGAAGGGATGGGACTAATTGTGAGGTCCTGGAGATTTCAGGTGTCTCTGGGTCTGTTCCCTCGAACTGGCCATGTAGGGAGAGAGGAGGGAATTGACTGACAGCCTTGCCTGAAACTTGTTAATGTGACTCTCTTGTAGCCCTAGAGGAGGAATGGTTACTGGGGAACTATCTAATAAACTGTAAACAAGGGTCACGTGGCAACTTGCTTGTTGTACTGCTGCCTCTCATTAGCCCTAATGTAACAGTGCTTGCACCAGGGTGTTTAAAGGGGGGGGCAATAATTTTAATGATCCAGCCTTAGTGGATCTTTACTGCCAAACTTCCACCCCTCCCCCAGCAGCTACATCATGGCTCCAACCACCAGCACATAGATTTCTGCAATCATACTGTTTGAATTGTTGCAAGTGGATCTGTTTTTGTTTTTGTTTTTTGTTTTAAGTTGAAGCCTCAGTGGCGAAAGGAAAAACTTCAGATTTGGAGGGAGGGGACTCTGGGCTGATTAGCATTTCCCTTACATCATATATGGTCATTTGGGGGAAAACAGCCATCCCAATCCCCTAACATTTCCTGCATTTTTGCCACTGTGCCCACACCCTTTACATTTGTATGGGATTCAAACATATTGTAGTCCATGTTTCCTTTACTACTGTACTTTATTTGTATTAAATGTCCATGTGTATCAGTGGTACAAGTTTAGTTTTCCTTTCGGGGGGGGGACTCATTTCTGTAGCACTTTTCATGACAGACAAGTAAAAATAAAAATCTCATTATTCTGTCACAGTGATCAGCAGTAACACTCTTATGCAATTTCAGCAGTTTCCATCCTTAGGGGAGATTTGTATTGTAAACACTGTACAAATGTACCCAACCCTCCACGCAGAGTTCATATGCTCTTAAGGGAGCAAGCAAATACATGTTGAGTAAACTAGAAATATTCTTTCTCTAATTTTCTTTTCTGTATCCTTTCTTGAAATAGTGTTGAACTACTGGTGCTAAAACACACAATCCAAGCCAACACAAATAAGGATTAACTAAGTATCTAGCTATTTTGCACTAGTGAAGAAATTTAGTGCCCTTATATGTAGGAATTTGGACATAAAGATTTTGGGAGTTTATGCAGATATGCTGAGAGGGGGCTTTTCAATTACTGCATTGTTTTCAAGGTGCTTGCAGGGTGATTACTTTATAATCTGTTCCAGAAGTTTCCCTAGGATTGATGTCAGGCTGGCCACTCTGTAGTTCCATGGTTCCTTCTTTCTGAAGATAGGGACAACTATCCTATGTAGTAATTACTAGAATCCAACATGATTTGTCAACCACAAATTTTGCCAGACTAATCTCACCTAAGTTTTCCCCATCAGGTAACCTCCCTGGTAGTCAGCAGAATGCTGCAGATGTAATATATATTGGCTTCAGCAAAGCCTTGACAGAGTGCCCCATGATATTTTGACTAGCAAGCTAGCTAGGTGTTGACTTGATGGAACATCTGTCAGATGGATATACAGTTGTTTATAGAATCATATTCAGAGTCCTTATCACTTAAATATGGAGGAGGTAAGAAGTGATGTTACCATATGTTTCAGTCCTGGCCCTAGTGCTCTTCAACATTTTTATTAATGACTTGGATGAGAGCATGAAGGGAATAGTTACCAAATTTGCATATGACACAAAATTGGATGGAACAGAATCATAGAATCATAGAGTTGAAAAAGACTTCAAGGGCCATCCAGTCCAACCCCCTGCCATGCAGAAACCCCCATCAAAGTACTCCCAATGGATGGCCATCCAGCCTCTGCTTAAAAACCTCCAAAGAAGGAGACTCCACCACCCTCCGTGGCAGCATATTCAACTGATGAACAGCTCTGTCATGAAGTTCTTCCTAATGTTCAAATGGAATCTCTTTTCCAGACAGGAACAAAAGTCAAAAAGATCTTGATAGACCTGAGCACTGTGTTGAAAACAACAGAATGAATTTTAACAGGCACAAGTATCAAGTTCTACACCTAGGTGTGGAGGGGGGACAAATGGACAGTTCCAAGATGGAGGATATGTGTCTCAGTTATAGTATGAGAAGAATCTTGGAACTGTAGTTCAAAAGATGAATATGAGCCCACAGTTTGATGTGGTTACAAAAAAGGACAAATGATATTTTAGGCTGCATTAATAGAAATAGTCCCCAGATCCCAATGGGTACTACTACCCCTCTATTTGACACCTTGAGTATTGTGTTCAATTCTTGCCACACATGTCAAGAAAGATGCTGACAAATTGGAATAAGTTCAAAAAAGGACCACAAGGATGAGTACATGCCTGAAAACAAATCCCTATACGGAAAGCTTGAAAGAATTGGGCATATTTGCCCCTCAGAAAAGAAGACTGGGGAGATAAGACAGCACTTTTTGAATACTTGAAAGGTTGTCATACAGAGGAAGGGCAGGATCTGTTCTTAATCTGGGTCAAGATCTTTGTACCTAAACACATGTGATAATGTTTCTGGATTAACATGATCTCTGTTAAAGCCTGTTTTTAATATCGTTCCCTTGTTGGGCTAGCATGAAATCTGTTGGACAGCTCTGTTGCACCCTTGTTTACTGGGGTCATACTTGAAACTGTCATGTGACTTAATTATAGCATGTCTGAATCCATAAGGAGTGGTGAGGCTGGAACCTGGACAGATGTTGCTACTAGATTTCTCAGAAATTAGTCAGGGAACAAGTACACTTGTCCAAGGTGATGAAAGTACTTTACTGCAGATTAATAAACCAGGTAGAAGTGCCTTTTGAGTTTTTAACACAATCCAAACTCTCCCTTTTTAAACTCAGATTTTTATGGGGGGTGGGTACTGTTGATGTTATTTCCCATTTTTTTTTGCAACTCCTACTTCTAATCAGGAAAAATTAGTAAAAGTGGAAAAGTAGAATTGGTTCATACTGTGTCTTGTAATTGGTAGCACTAGAAGTCCATTGTTTGAGAAGGTCTTCAAGGCTAGTCTATGGAGTAGGAACTGGCAAAACCACTCTAGTAGTCCTTTCATGGGGTCACGAAGAGTCAGTCACAACTGTAATGACACAACACACACACATGTTAGCTTAAAGTGATCTGTTTGTACCTGACAAATCATCTTCCTTCTGCTACCGTTTCTGACCCCATTAGATTCATTGCAGCCCTTGCAAGAATCTTCTACATTTATGTAAATCCCTTCTTTCTCTAAAATGCAAGGAAAATGTATTGTACCTAAATGGTATTCTTTCCAGCAGTGGCAGATGATGCAGGTTATAAGACCACTTGGGCTCAAAATAAAGCAAAGCAAAAGCAAAGTGTTCTGCTTTTATACCGCCCCATACCACTTCAAGCAGTCTCTGGGCGGTTTACAGTTTAATTACAGTACGCAGGCTACACAATACAAAGAACATCGCAGCGACATTGCTGATGTTCTAAACGCGGTTTGGAAAGGAAGGGCAAATCAACATTGATCGTTGCATAACAAATCCAAGTAACGTGCCGGGGTCTGCCTCCTCCAACTCGGTTCTCGGAGGCTGTGCTTGTCCGGAGGTACTGAAAAGAAGACTCAGGAATTGGTAGGATTGAAGTTCGGTTCTTGGCAAAGGTTCTCGCTCCTCAAGTCAGACGGAGATGGCATGAAACGACCACGGAGTCAGAGGGGCCCGATTCGGCATCTGTCCCCCCCCCCTCTCTCCCGCTCGCCCGCCCGCCCGCGAGGGCCTCCTCTACCGGGGATCTGCTGGGTCCTCCCCTCCCCCTTGTGTCACTCGGGAGCGACGCTATTGGTGGACGCCAGGCGCGGAAGGCGGGCCCTGCCGAGCGCGTGGTTCGTGCTGCGCTCGGGGCTCCTCGCCGGCGTCTGCCTGCGCCCAGTGCGCGGAGGAGGGGATCGGCGCGAGGGAGGAAGCGGCCGGGCAGGCGGGCGCGCTCGGTGCCGCGGCTCGGCGACTCCTGCTGCCTCGGGAACAGGCATGACGCTGGCGAGCCCCGCTGAGCCCGACCCGGTCCACGGAACCGGCCACGCGTTGCCCTGCAGCCGCTGTGAGAACCGGCGCCGCGAGGTACACGGGCGGGTTCGCATAGGAAAGAAAGCGGTGGGACAGAGGCTGCCTCGGCCGTCCGCGTTGTTTCTCGGCGCGCGTGTGTTTAAAAGTAGCCCTTTTTCGGAGAGGTTTGCGGTCCCCTGGTTGAGCGGGCCAGTCAAGGGATGGGGCGCGGGGAGACGGAAGCGGACAGCGACCTTTCTGGCTGCAGAAGGAAGACTTGGTGCACTTGGTTACCTTTGCACCTTCAGGCGTCGGTGGTCATTCCACCATCTCAATTGTCTGCTTTTAATCCAGGCCACTGGGAAAGCTGGGGAAAGAATAGTGCTGGATCTGCAGAAAAGTGCCTTAGTGGAGTTGGCCGGAGGCGTTGTGCTTGCATTTAGGTTTGCGTTCAAGGCAGCTCTGAAGTCTGAACTTTGCAGATTGCCCCATTGGGTGCATTCTAGCTTCTAGGAACCATCAGTGCTGCACTCCGGATATCTGATCATTTTGTCAAGCTAACAACAAATCATACCAGACTTACAGCACATCTGTAGTTAATTAGATACAGAAAAACAGTTCTGCCTGAGTGAAAGGCAGTGCTGCCCCTTCCCCCAGTCCCCAAATCGTAGAATAATACAGTTGGAAAGGGACCATAGGCCATAAAGTACAACCCACTGCTCAGGGCCTTCTCTCCAGAATCATTTTGTTCGTTGGAAGTGTAAACACTTGTTGACAAGACTCCCCTCTTCCACTTTCCCTTCTTTTTCCAGTATCCTCCAGGAGTCTTTCCTGAGATCCTGTGGAACCTAACATTGATTTAAGTCCCATAAAGTTACTTTTAGAATTGGCCACCTCAAAGCTGGTATCAAAAATACTGCAATCCATTTAAATGATTCCCCACCCCCTTCCCTATATAAAACAAGAACAACGGTGGGAAAGCAGAGTGGAATAGACTGCTGTGAGCTTTTTATAAGAGTAATTCAAGCTGGGTGGGTCTCGATCAGGGACACTGTAGTCTCATCCTCCACTTCGAAGAGGTTGACCTCCAAATTATCAGTTGAAAACATGGTTTTATTTGTTGTGTTATGTGCCATTAAGGTGGGATTAACTTGTAAGTACCCTGATAGAGCTTTCAAGATAAGTACAGTACAATATTTAAGGAGTGGTTTTACCAATTCCACACACCAGCAAGCTTCCATGGCTGAAGAAGTATTTAAACCCAGTGCTGCTGAGTCCTAGTCTGTCACTGTCCATGAGACCATACGGAGTAGCCATTGAGAGAATCATGTTCTGCACAAGAAAATGATCCATCTCACCTTTAAACATCCATTGTGGTTTGGAAGATGTAGCCACATTAGTCTCTGCTAGCATGTCAGGCAAAACCAAAAGAAAAATAACAAAGCAACAAAGTGATGTGACCTTAAAGACTAACTAGTATATTTTAATGTGAGCTTTTATGGACAAGTTCACTTTCTCAAGCAACATGAGGTTCCTTGCAGAACTACTGAAGTTTGAGGAAGTGGACATGTCTTTGAAAGCTCACATTAAAAATACAGCAATTTCAGTACTGTAGTCTTTAAGGTGCCACAATGTTTTTGTTTTTATTTTATTTTTGTTTCCACTCTTTTTTTCTTGTAAAGAATTCACTTTATTTCAAAATGCTACAAGGTGCTTCTGCTTTTGAACAAAGCTAGTACAGCGTATGCAGGCATGTGTAGGGAATCAGTAAAAAATTGCAATACTAGTTGTTCCAAGATCCAGGCACATGGTTGAGTACAATCTTCCATAATGTAAACAGTATGCTTGCCATTCCTTCAAAACCACGCTGAAGAACTATGAGGTTTCTTGCAGAATTGCCTGTATCAGAACCACTTTGCAAGAGGTTCTGTCACCAGCCATCTGTTATAGGTAAAGTTCTGGTATAATTGGAGTGACTGTGAATGGCATCGCTAGAAAGTTTAAACATAGATCTTTGTTCATGCTCTACAGTTCTAAGATAGTGATGTCCAACCATAACATCAATTTATAAAAATGTGTAATACTGGAATGTTTGCATTTCTCATCTCCCACTTTATGAAAAATTATGCTATACACAGAATACATTTGGGGACATCATAGTTATCTTACTGCCCTTTTTAAAAAAAGACATGGATCAACTTGAGTTAACCTGTATCTTTATAATTGGATCAAGAATGTTTGTAAAGGCATTTTGGGAATCAGAGATAAAATGCATATAGCAAGTGTTGTAGAATATCTGGCTGAATTGTAGTGGTGAAGGCATTTAATATCTACAGTAATACCTTGGGTTGCGAGTATAATCAGTTCCGAAAACATGCTTGCAAACCAAAACACTCTTATATCAAAGCAAATTTCCCCATAAGAAATAATAGAAACCCAGATGATTCATTATGGGGCCCCATACACCACACACTGTACACACAAAATACCAAAACTCACAAAAGAAGTTGGCTAGAAGTCCAGGTCCGCACCATGGTTCACATACCTGGCTGTGGAATCTGCTCTGTGTGGGACTAACAAATGGATTTTACTCTGTTTTTAATGTGGCAATAATAAAGTGTGATTTGTAGCCCTATACACACTTGGCTTGCAGCCCCATGACTGGAAATGGTTTGAAAAAATAAGAATGAATGTTGAAAACAAATAGAAATATAAAAATAAAGAAAAATAAAACCCTAACCTGCATGTTCCTGGCTGGTACAAGGGTGACCTCTATTCCTCTCTTCCCCCTCTGCTTTGGAGGCTGCTTTTTTAAAATATTTTTTTCTTATATACAGAGGGGACATAGGGGGTGGTTGAGTGGAAGCAATTGGGTTAAATACAGGTTAATACATAAGTTGAAGCTTACCATCATCTCTTTATCTAACCCACCATTACAATAATTCATCAGATTGTCCTTAGTTGTCCATAGTAAATAATACCTTTCAGGTCTTTTAAATATATCCTAAAGATCAAAGCCACAAACCAACAAATTATCATTTCCTTTTTTTAACACAAAATCTAATAGAGGTTTCCAGACACTCTTAAACTTGTTCATTGATCCGTTCCCAGTTAAAGCTGTCAGTTTTGCCATTTCTGCCAGTTCCAACACCTTAATTAACCAGTCTTCTACTAGGGGTAGTTTATCCGTCTTCCAATATTGTGCATAGAGAAGCCTGGCAGCTGTCGTGAGATATCTAATAAGAATAACTTTGTTCTTTTCTATCCGATTGTCTATCAAACCTAATAAAAACAGCTCGGGTTTAAAGTGGAGATTGAAGTTCAGAATCTCATGCATTAAAGAATATATTTGTTTCCAAAATTTAACTGCCAGTCCACATGTCCACCACATGTGGTAAAAGGTACCTTCATTCTCTTGGCATTTCCAACACATATTGGAGATTCCCTTGTACATCTTTGACAGTTTGTCTGGCGTTAGATACCACCTGTACATCATTTTGTAAAAATTCTCTTTCAAATTATAACTCCTTGTGAATTTCAGTCCATACTTCCACATTCCCTCCCACTGTTCTAATTGAATATTATACCCAAAGTTTTTGGCCCATTTGATCATACACTCTTTGACCTGTTCGTCTTCGGTATCAAATTTTAATAACATTTTATATATTCTTGAGATCAGATGGTCCTTATTGGCACAGAGTTCCATCTCAAAAATAGATTTTCCCTGGTCAAATTCAAATACTTGTTTATCTATTTTGAATCTTTCTGATAATTGCAAGTAAGAGAACCATTGACAGGCAAAACCTTCCTGGTTCAATTCCTCTCTGTATTTCATCTTATATTCCCCTTGACTCCATTTTAAGATATCTTTATATGTTAACCAACTATCTCTCTGCGATGTTTCTGACTTAAACAGAGCCTCCTGTGGTGATACCCAGAGCGGCATTTTGGGTGCCAGTCTTGATTTGTGAGTATTCCAGATTCTTAAAATAGATTGCCGAATATAATGATTATTAAATTCTGCGTTTGCTTTGGCTTTGTTATACCAAAGGTACCCGTGCCATCCAAATCTCAAATCGTGTCCTTCTAGATTTAACAATATTTTATTCCCCAACGATATCCAATCTTTAAGCCACATTAAACAACTAGCAGTGTAATACAATTAAGATATGTGTTTTCCCTTTTACACTAACTGATATTGGGTTATGGTCAGAAAAGGATCTTGGCAATATCTCTGCCTTTATAACTTTAGTAGTCAGATCTCCTGTTACCCAAAACATATCTAATCTGGAAAAGGATTTATGTCTTTCTGAGAAGAATGTGTATTCTCTGGAATTCCCATTTTTTGTCTCCAAATATCAACCAATCCTAGTTCCTCAATTAAATCAAAACATGCATTTGGTAGCTTCCCTTGTGTATCTTTAATCCCTTTATCAGACTGCCTATCTAGTGCGGGGTTCACTACACCATTCCAATCGCCAACTAAAAGCAAACTAGAATAAGAGAAATCCAGCAATTTATCCAACAAGTACTTAAAGAAACACGCTTTCCCTTGATTTGGTACTTATAATCCCAATACAAGTGTTTTATCTCCATTGATTTCTACCTCTACCCCCACAAATCTCCCTTGTTCATCTGAAATTATTAATTTTGGATTCAATTGATCTTTAATGTACAACACAACACTATTTCTTTTTTTTTGTCACTTGCCGAAATAAACTCTTGACCCAATCCCTTTTGGAATAAAAATTTCCTATCCTTATTCGTAATGTGGGTCTCCTGCAAACTGATGATGTCCAAGTGTTGTTTTCTCAAATAGTGGGAAATGCGGCGTCTCTTCTGTGGTGAGTTACATCCATTTAAATTCCACGGCAGGCATTTGAAATGCATTATATTTCAGTAGTTGAAAAGTCTGGATTGGGGCCTTCCTTCAGTGGCTGTTGCTTTTGTAAGTCCACTTTTTCCAGAAATTTCTGGGCCTCCTGGACAGTGCTTATTCTATAGCTCTTCCTTTGGAAATTAAAATTAAGACCATACAAGCTCTCCCACTTTTAAGTGCTTTGGAGGCTGCTTGAGACTGAATATCACAGACAATCACCCACAATCCAGCAGGGGGAGGGAGGGAGAGCCACCATTGGCTGACTTGTGATCATATGACTTGCTCCAGTGCTTGTATATCAAGATATTGCCTGTTTATCAAGGCAAAATTTAGAAGAAATGTTTGCTGGTCTTGCAAAATGCTCTTAAACCAAATTTCTCTTAAACTAAGATATTACTATACTTGAGTTAAAATAAAAATAATTTTGACAATAGAAATATAGAATGGGACAAAATAAGCCGGTCTTATTTTTGCTGGACTTAGTTGGGATGTTTGTATATGGAAAAGTACTCCGTTTCTCATAATTTTTCTCTGTAGACTTGAGATCCTAATAACTGGAAGAGAGTTAAGTCTCAAAATAATGAATGCCAGTTATGAGTCATTGTGGTGATTTCCAGCATTTATGTTACTGTTGAAATAGCATGTGAGGATAACAGCTCTGACTAAGCAAAAACTCACAGATTGCCTCTCTTATTTTGCTGTAATTAAGGAAACATTTGCCTTTTATGCAGGAGTTGGGGGTAAATAAACTCTTATCTCAACCAGAGCTTAAACCCATAAGGCATATTTCTGAGGCTAGATAATTATGTCAGAGACACTACAGTTATTGTCTCCAGCTGAAACAAAAACAAGCCTAGTCTTTAGTGTGTATCAGTTTGCTTAAGAATGGTAAATAAGCCCAAGTTCTGATAATCAGGCATTGCATTAAACTATAATTGGTACTGGATATAAACAGTGCTGTAATAATTAAGGCTTTGAATGGCATTTGAGATTGGCATGGAAGTTGTAACTCACTCTCTTAAGAGATCTAGTTGTAGCATTTAAGGACCTCAAACTGTTCTTATATTGAAATGTAAGAACAAGAGCATTGAAGTATACCTACAGATAACTTTCTTCCTAGGAAATGTCCTCTCTTTTACGAGATTATTTTTATTTATTCTTTAAAGGTGAGTCTTGATATTTATGTGAAGCTAATCAATTTTATGGCCATAGTTTAAACCTAGTGCTGTTTATATATTGAAAAAGAAAGAAAGCAGTTATAATATTAAAATGTTTTTACAGCCTTGAATGATTGCAGCCAGTTTTGCTGTTACTGTACATTTGAACTTTTGAAAAACAGATTTTTACCTCATTACAACTATGCTCTTGCCCTCTTTGGCTTATACTTATACCTTCCCTTGTTTTGAATGTACATTGATTCCTAACTAGATCCCAGAAGTAGTCCCAGGGAATCAAAATTCCGTTTTCTGGGACACAGAAGGAGCTTTTGTGTGTAGTGTCGAGCAGAAAACACAAGAGGGGCACCATCCCAGAGTGGCCTCATTGCTAGATGGCACAGTATATAAATCAATCATTCATTCAAACAAACAAACAAACCCTGATGCATAGAAGAGCCCAACCTCTTCCAAGTGGTAATTATTATCTGTTGATTTGGAATCTGTTAATTTTGTCCTACCAAGCTAATTAAATAAAAAAGTCTTATCAGGTGTACATTCATATTCAATTCCTACAGTCTGCATGTGAACTAAGAGGAAAGCGTTCATAGGATTACAGTCGCTTAAAAGCACAAACTGATGCAGAATTCAGAAGGAGAATTCAGGATAACTTTAATAGGTTGCTTCATTGGGCCAAAATAGTTTTATTAGTGAAAAACCAAACTGCATTTAGGCAAGAAAAACCATACACAAATATAGGGAAGATGAGACCTTGCTTATAGTTCACACAGTAATACAGTGGTACCTCGACTTACAACGTTAATCTATTCCAAAGGCATGTTTGGAAGTCAGTCAACTCGTAAGTGGAACAGCAGTTTCCCATAGGAATGGATTGAAAATCAATTAATTTTCAAACCCACAAACACACTAAGTCAGAGACTCTTCCACCCAAAGGACCCGACACCAAAGCACAAGAGGGCCAATATACCAAGCCTAGAAGGATTTTTAGCAAACACTACATCCCTGTTTACTTCAAACCCAATATAGTATATGTGGTCCAGTGCAGTGAGGCTCTACTGTGTAGAGCTCTACACTGGAGAAGCTAAAGAGCCACTAAATAGGAGGATGGCCCAGCACAGGAGGGGCAATAGCTCAGGAGGACCAGAATTAGCAGTGCACCTCCATTTTAAAAGGACAAAGACCTATCATTCAAAGATGATGAAATATACATATTAGAGAAGGTAGGTTGTTTGAGAGAGGGGTCAGGGAAACCATTTATGTGTATATTGAAAGCCTCTTTCTCAACAGAGGTGGGTGATTTGGTCCCAGTCTGTCTGCAACTTATGCTGCCCTTTAATCAATCCCCAAACAAATCAGAAGCACTTCACACCTTCACCAAGAAGGCCACAGCTAACAACCCATATATAGTGGGTGTCGGGAAGGATTGCAGAGGTGGGACTTTCATGCAGCCCAAGCCATTGTCCACCTAAGGAGCCTATTCAGACCAGCGTGATTTGAAATCAAGGTGAACTATAAATTGGAGGTCTCTCCATTAACTTTCATCAAACTGACAAAGCTACTTGGATGAGAAGCAAAATGTTTCGATCGCACAGGAAAAGAAGTCCAGTTGCCATGATTCAACTTCCAGATACATCTCGTAATGTGATACAGAGTGCTTTTGCTTCCAACACGTTACACTTTGGAAAACAAAACATATGAAATACTGGAGCAAACATTAATCTGGAAAAGCCCATAGAGGCAACTAATGAATCTATTTGATGTACAGCTACTTTGCACATTGCAAAATAACTGATGCTATTTGTAGATGACTGTAATGTGGAAAAGTTGCCCTTTGCTTTCATTATATACATATCTCTTGGAGCTATGATGGGCCGCGGCTTATTTGGTATATGTATATATAAGTGCTTTTTATAGTGCAATACTTCTTCCACTGTAAAAGACACAGGAATAGCTCCTTCAGCTCTTTAATCACCCACCGCTGGATGAGCTAATTCCAAAAATATGGTGGAAGACAAACATAATAGCTATACTGAAACCAGGTAAAGAACCATCAGATCTCCACTTATATCAAGTGCTTGAACAAATGATATTAAACTATCTAGCCCCTAAAACTGAACCTCTTCCAGTTCCAGAACAGGCGTTCTTCAGACCTTGCAAGACCTCTATGGGTCCGAACCCCAGTTTGACATATATAGATGGTTCTGAAATACATAAAATAACTGGAGCATCAATTGCCAACTTTACAAGGGCAGATGATACTGTGCACCATTAATTGCTGCTCAAAAAGTGCTACCTCCTTATTAAAGATCATGGCCTAACAGAAATGGTTGGTGTTCTACTTCAAAGCCAAAGATTCTTTATTGGATTTTATGGGAGGGCACAGTCACTGGAGAAATCAAGAGCACACTCCCACATGACAGTGTCCTGATACCATTGCTTTTTAACATTTATACAAATGATCAACTCATGTTCCCATATTCCCATATCCCATATCTATGCTGATAATCTTGATTTCCAGGCCAGAAGGGAGCCTTTGAGGCCACTGAGCTCCAGCTAACCTCATCATTAGAACATCTTTCCTTATAAACAATCCACCAGAAACCAACCCTTTAACAATACAAGTCTTTGCCTTCCACTTAAAGAACAACGAAGCAGATAGTAAGCGCTGAGTTAGATGGGAAGGCAAGATTTTGGAACACTGCCACTCTGGATCAAACTTTAACCAACAAATAACATTGTCCAAACACCTAGCAATAATATGGTTAGGAAATTATTGGCTATGTCAAACGGGTTCAGACCCATTAACAATAAGCACTATAGCTTTGTCCCTATGGTACCCCATAGCAGAATATTCTTGTGCTGTACTATGAGCACATGCCAAATAAGCAGGTGTAGCTGTTAATGAATCATATCAGATTATTACTGGGCTTCTTGAAATCTACCACAATTGGAAAAAAAAACTATTATTTGTCTGGCTTTGCCTCTCCGGAAGTACATTGAGAGGTACAAGCAAATAATGAATGGAATAGGTAATACAACACCAGGCCTATCCACTTCATGGACACCAACCCCCTAGACCCGTTGTGGCGAACCTTCATCATGCCAGATGTTTTGGACCACAACTCCCACAGTCCTTTGTCATTGGCAATACAGGCATGGAATTCTGTGAGTTGTCCAAAACATCTGGAGTGGCAAACGTTCGCCACCACTGCCCTAGACAATGGCTAAAATAGAGGAAAGGTTTTCTGCACATATCACAACCTCTAAATACTAAACCAGAAGAGGCTAGGGAGCAAAAACACCACAGTTTGCTGAAGGGCAAAATGCTGAAGAGCGTCTCCCACCAAGACAAGACTCTAGCAGGACCATCTGGAAGTCACTTACTTAATAGACGTTGAAATGAAATGGGTAGATCAAAGAACAATCAAGTAAAATGGGGGTACTTGGATACAGAAGAAATTTTCTGTGACTGGAGAAATTCAGTCAGTGCAGCGCTTACGTGCATGAAATTTGTACCCCACCAAGTGTACAAAAGAAGATGTAGCAAATGGCTACGTGTACGATGTTGAAGGAGCCCACTTCTGAAAAAATATAGACCTATTCTTTAGCATTTTGTTTTTACCTTTACCTATACTGTATTTCATATACATCCTTAATTTTAAATTATGCAATGCTGTTAAGGAAGGAAAGAAAGAAAAAATAGTGTTTTTACAGGGTTCATTGCAAAGACATGTGGTGAGTTGACTAATACTTGTCTGTATACTGTGGCTAAGAGATTCCCGCAGAAAAATTTCCATTGTCAGCAAGTTGTACAATGGTTGTAAATTGGAATGTGTCAGTTAGTTCAGTGAAAGTTTTGTGGTAGAAGGTGTTTTGGGTTGGCTGTAAATTTAATCTTGAGAAATTTCTACTTCTGTCATTTAAAAATAACCACTTTAAAAGAGATTTACATTTGCTTTTGTGGTTAGAGTGCATAATTTCCACCATCTCCCTCTCAAACCTTTAGTAAGATTATAGCTATGTAGCTTCCTGAAAGATACGGAGAGATTTTATTTTGGTCTGCGGATGTGCAGATGTACTTCAAAAGTCTGTGGTTATCGCTGACATTACTCTGCTGGCAGCTGTGTACTGAACTCCTTGTTCTCAACTCTCTGCCAAGTACTTTATGCAAAACTAGGTTTTCAGTGAACCAGGTTTCATTGTTTTTAATGGCAGAACTGTGGTATACTGTAAACAAGTGTGGCTTGTTATGAAGCATGGATAGAAAATTTCCACAGACTGCACTTCTGAAACAAGGACAGTTCTGTTTGGTTCAAATGGTGAATTCTCTCTTTTCCCTCTAAAGCCAATGCTTGAAATGTTGACAGTTCAGAGAGTGTCATTTTATTTTCTAGGAATTTGGAATTAGGATCCCAAGACCACTGGGACAAGGACCGAGCAGATTCATCCCAGAAATGGAGGTGTGTGGGGTGGTATTTTCTTTGCAAGTTCAAAGTGAACTTCTTGCATTTACATGGGGGTGAAGTTTCAGAGTCCAGCACTGGCTGACAAACAGCTGTTGATTTCTGTAGTGTTATGAACAACTATGAACATAAGAAGAACCATGCTGGATCAGGCCAAAGGCCCATCTGGTCCAGCTTCCTGTATCTCACAGTGTCCCCACCAGATGCCTCTGGGAGTGCACGAGACTAAATGAGTTCAATCTTAATGATAGCTGGCCATCAAGGCTTCTAAGCAAAACACCAACATGTTAGCAGAAAGTTGGTACATCAAAATACAATGTTTTGTTAATAATAATGACCTAAGCCAATTCTGACTTATGGCAACCCATTCTAGGCTTTTCTAGATAGAGAATATGTAGAAGTGGTTTACTATTCCCCTTCTTCTGGTGATCCCCTGGAACTGTGCAGCTTGCCTGTGGATACGCAGGTTGGCTCTTCTCTCACAAGGCACAGCAGGAAATCTAACTCTGAACCTCTGGCTCCATAGCCAGATAGCTAAAACCTAGAAACATTCTGTTAAGTGCCTTTGAAAACCTAGTGTTTGGTATCAACCCTTTGAGGAACAGACTGATTTACCCTTAATCGCAGAAGGTAGGTATGTTAAATTAATCCAGTTAAATAGCATCCTTTCAGCACAGATAATGTGCATGTGAGATAAGGTAAAGTGGATTATCTTCTTGGGTCTCTTCATTTGCTGGCTCTGGTGAGATGCTAGTGGACACGAGTAGCTTTGTTAAATTATTCATGGCTGGCACTATAGCAACTTGGCCACAAACATTTTCCCAACTCCATCCAAAGAGGTAAATTAACTCTTAATGTGGGTGGTGATGTTGTAGTTGCTAATTATGGTCCACATCTATTTAAAGCAAGTCTGGCACTCATTTGTAAACAACCGTTATTTATCTTTGCCATTTTAAAGTAATGGACCATTCCCAGTTATAGCCCTATGAGGAAAGACTGAAAGAGCTGGGCCTGTTTAACCTGGAGAAAAGAAGACTGAGGGGAGATGCACAGGACACATAATATAGCTCAAGCTATTGGAAGCCAGATTTAGACTGAATATCAGGAGGAATGTAATTGTTAGAGCAGTCTGACAGTGGGACCAAATGTGTCGGGTGGTGGGAGTGCTCCCAACACTGGACACATTCAAGAGAGAATTGGACAACTACCTGACAACTCTGCCTTGATTTGGATCCCTGCATTCGGCTGGGGGGGTTGGACTTGATGGCCCCATAGGCCAGGCCCCTTCCAGCTCAATTATTCTATGATGCTATTATATAATGTCACATATATGTTTGAAAACTGATTTGGGGCTATTACCTGTTCTCTAATGTAAAGAATGACTGTTACAGTACCTTTTACAAAATATTGGTACCTTTCTTTTTTTTCTAATTCAAACAGATTCTCCAAATGAGTGCTGAAGATCCCCAAATGCATGCTTTGTTTGCCGAGTCTTTTACAACTTTGGGACATTTGGACAATATTACTTTGGTGATGGTTTTCCACCCTCAGTATCTGGAAAGCTTTCTAAAGACTCAGCATTATCTGTTGCAGATGGATGGACCGCTGCCGCTTCACTATCGACACTACATAGTTATCATGGTACATGGAATTTTGAAACAAGAAGCAGTCACTGCTTTTTTAGATCTTTTATATTTCTCTTTATAGAGGGCAAGAACCAACTTAGAGAAAAGAAAACCTGGAGTTAAGTTTCCTATCTTGTAGAAATGCTGTGTTTTGCAACACACTTGGCAGTGTATGATGGGAGTTGTAATCCAATATTGCTGGAGGTCACTAGGTTAGGTAAAGCCCATCTGACTCAAGTATGAATTCTCATTCTTTGCATGTTCTCTTTCTTCTTGTCCAGAATTTATAAAAGAGCCATTGTGCTAACCTTTTTAGCAATTTACCTGATTTCTTTCTAGCATATGTTGGCCATAATCCTGTTGTCAGTTTGCACTTGCGCAAGGGTAACTTTATTTTATTTATTTATTTATTTTGAATATTTTACTCCACCTTTCTCCTTGGAAAAGGACCCAAGGTGGCTTATAATAATGAGGGACAATATACAGTCCAGAATGTTGAAGACATATTCAAGTTAATAAACAGGGAATTTGAAGAGGCATCTACAAACATTAAAAAGTAACAGTAGAGCTGCAGAGAGCACACACAAAAATCCATTATGAGGTGTGGAAAGTAACATGGAAAACACTGGTGTTCTTAAGAAATCAGTCAATGCAATCATGTATGGTAAGTTGCAATCATGTATTGATAAATTGTGGCCGCACATTTTCACTAACAAGGTGCAGCTTGCATTCTTGAACGTTCACTTAATCACACAAATAGGTGCATGCCCAGGAATGCAACTAGCAGCTTGCCAGTGACTGGCAGTTTGCCATCAAGACCTGCATGCTTTCCCCTCTTTAAGTAGGTTTTGGATTCTGGCCAGTCTCAAATACAAACAGAATGGAATGACTAGAATTACTTAGGATGTTCTAGTTGTTTTTATTTGCCCTCAAGGTTGCAACTGTATTCAGTATTATTCTATATTTAGCTCCAAATCATCCATGATATCGGAGATTGACAATAGGCTGTCCCAAATGTTGATCCTTAAAAGTTGTCACAAGGGGATCCCAATCGGGTGGCAGCATGTTTATAGTTCTTGATTTATTTTTCTGCTTCTTGGGGAGAGATCAACCAGAGTGATCTCCAGGTACTGCTGGAGCTGGATTCAGACCTTGTAATACACTCACCATGGACAGTCGGTTGATTAGTTTTCCTTGGTTTAGCCCAGGGATGGGCATCTTGAGCAGGCCTGGAGTCCACATGCAGCACTCGCCGTGGGTTCTGCCAAGGCTAGGACTGTGCTAGGAAGGATGGGGGTTGGAGGGAAGCAAAAACCCTAAACTCAATTCTAGAAATTCTTAGATAATCCACTTCTGACTTTGATTTTTCGTGTGTGGGGAGGTTTGCCCTCTTGATTTCTTTATGCAAAAAGTGGAGTGGCAATTGTCCTGCGTAAAGTGGGGGTTATCCTTGGCAAGGTGATGATAACGGCACTTTCCCCTTCTCTGGTTTAGTTGTTCCTACTTGTAGCAAGATCCAGCAGGATGCATCAGGGTGCAAAAATGGTTCCCTGTTTATGGTGATGACTAAACTGGTTCGTTCTTGTATGAGATATTTTACATCTTTCATTAGCTACTAACTCTCTGCAAAATAGATTATTAAATAAGTACAAATATTTATGTATATAAACAATGTTTACATGCATTGCTTGAACACACGGTTGTGACACGTATGCCATGTTGTCAAGTTTTACTGCAAGGAGTGTCTCTGCATTTGGTTTCCATGTTGCTATTTTTTCTCCAGGCTGCAGCTCGACATCAGTGCTCCTATTTAGTCAATCTTCATGTCAACTACTTTTTACATGTTGGGGGAGATCCTAAGTGGCTGAATGGTCTAGAGAATGCACCTCAAAAACTACAGAATCTGGGTGAACTAAATAAAATCCTGGCACACAGACCATGGCTCATTACCAAAGAACATATTGAAGTATGTTTCTAAAATATATGCTTATCTTTGTTTTAGATTTTCCCCATAATTATAGACTGCTTCCATAATATGTAAGCCCTTTCCTCATATAAATTCTGAATTATTCCTGTCCAAACAAAAGCTTTTAAAAGCTGCATCCCATCTTTATTTTAATTAGCTGTAATGATGACTAAGATAACTAGGAAAAGTCTTAACTTCATGCCATCTAGATTGTCAGAGTGTATGCCTCTTTGGATGCATTTAATTCACACTGTTTTCCTGGAATTCTGTTGTATTACTGGCTAATTTGTCTATGAACATATGACTTCAAATTATGTTTTTGTTTTAAAAATGACCTCAAATATGTGAGGTTACTTTAAGCACACTGAGGTTTCTCAGACAGTCTTTATTTAAATCTCTTTTTCTTTCTTTCTATGAAGCATCTTCTAAAGAGTGAAGAACATAGCTGGTCCCTGGCAGAACTAATCCATGCTGTTGTTCTTCTCACACATTACCATTCGCTTGCTTCTTTCACATTTGGTTGTGGAATCAATCCAGAAATTCATTGTGATGGTGGTCACACATTTAGGCCTCCTTCTGATACTGACTGTTGCATTTGTGACATTACAAATGGAAACCATGGTGCATATGAGAGGCAGGACCCAGTTGCAAATGCTACTGTAAGTACTTAATATGTCTTTACAGGATTGATATTTGAATCTTTGGGGAGTTATTTGTACAACTGTAAAACCTGGATAGCATGTTTCCTTGGTTTTTACCACACCGATAGGCAACGTTGAACAGTCTGATGTGCACGATGATCAGTACTGTATTTGGTGGATTACTTTTGGCGGAAGGGGTAGTAGGGTGCCAGGGTAAAAACTTACACCACAACACCCTCCAAGTAGTAAGGAGGGAAGAAAGTTTTTCCCCCTTTCTTCTGGCTGCAGCAAGGAGGGGAAAAAAACTTCATGAGAGCCGCCACTGCCAGCCAGAAGGGGAGAAAATTAAAAATAAAACTACTGCTGCCTATGCCTGCCGACCACTTCCTCGCTGCTGCCGCCGCCACCCCTGCCACCAGAGCGGACCAGCAAGGCCACCCTCCGGAGAGGCGGGGTGGGGACTCACCTGACTGGCCAACTGGCCTTTGAACTTCCAGGTCAGGCCCCAGGCGGTGGATTGGAAGTTCCTATCCGCCGCCCGAGACCTGAGTGGGAAGTTTAAAGTCCCCACCTCACCCCTCTGGAGAGTGCCTGGCTGGCAGCGTCAGCAGTGACGGTAGGGGGTTAAAAAACGCCACCAGCGAGGCACTCTCCTGAGGAGTGAGGTGGGGACTTTGAATTTCCCGTTCAAGTCCCAGGTGGCAGATCAGAAGTTTAAGCTGAAGTTCAGACCTTCTGCCACCTGGGACCCAACTGGGAAGTTCAAAGGTCGTTTGGCCAGCCAGGTGAGACCCTTCCCCACCCCTCCAGAGGGTGCTTTGCTGGAACACCCCAGCGGGGTGACAGCATTAAGGAGGAGGTCAGTAGGCATCAGCGGCAGTAAGTTTTGTTTTTTATTGCCAACCCCCCCTCCCCCCACTGATCACCAACTGCAGATAACTGAATCCGTGGTTAGTGGATCAGTGGATAAGGGGGGGTGTCGTGCAGTATGCACATAGGTTATATTGTGCTTTTTACTGTCCTAGAAATAGTTTCTATATAATTATCTGTGTGAAGAAAAGCTTCAGAAGACAACTACATGCAACACAAATGCACATTCTCTGCTTTCTGAAGCTCAAGTGACTATAGCTTGATTCTCAGTATGATGCAGTGGATCAAGTAAGGGACATGCCTTTTGATTTGATTTAAAAGTCTGAGTTAATTCTAAGATGGCAATTTTCATCCATCCTTTTAAAAATTACTGTTGAAATTCTACGGTTTCAAACATCTAAGTACCTTTCCTTTGCCTACTATAGTTACTTGAGCTTCAGAAAATAACTATAATGACCTTGCTGTTTTTTGCTCATGTTAGTGCACTTAAAGACAACTGATGGACAAGTCTGTATTTCTTTGGTTTTATAATATATAATAATAATAATAATAGAACTGCAGAGCTGAAAGGGACTTAATGGATCTTAGGCATTCAGTTAGCTACACCTTATATCTTAATAAACAAGTTACATGCAATTGAATATTTCAAGTTAAGCGGTGAGATATGAACGAGTGGATGTTCCAGCATTTTTCATGTCTAGCGTTCCATGCCAGTGCCTGAGAATATTGTTTTTCCCTTAAGACTACAGAGCCTTTGTATGAAGTAGAAACACTTATGGAAAAAATGAAACAACTGAAAGAATGCAGAGGTGAAATTAAAGCCAGCCAAGAAGAAAAGGCAACTCGATTCGAGAAAGAGAAGAGAGAAAGCATGTTGGTGGGTTGCTCAGGTCAGACCAAAATTTAGGTCAGCTTACTTTAAAAAACAATAACACATCTTGTTTGGTGACATACTTTGGAGCATTGCCAAATGAAGCTGAAAGGCTGTCTTTAATTGGATATGCCACATTTAAATATTCCGACGCTTTTAACAGTTCCAGCTCACAGGTTTGCAGTGATGTAAGTAATGAAACACTGTGTTAATAATCAATTATTTCTTCATAATGCAAAATCCAAACTATAAATCACTCTGTTCTTTCTCTCTTTGTGGTTATGTAAAAATGTATGTACAGATGGAAATAAGATATGTTGATGCATTCCAACCATTGCGTTCACAGTTCAAGTTTACTTTCTCATGTCTGCTGTCATCCTACTGCAGTCTCAGCAGCCGAATATTTTGCCTCTCAAAGGAGAACTGCTGCTGTAGGACAGCGGTTCCCAACCTTGGGTCCCAAGATGTTTTTAGAGGGAATCTCTCAAAGACCAACTGAGGCCCCAACAACTAGAATGCCGCGGGCGCACTCACTTCAGGTGGCCACGCCCAGGGAGGCTCGGAAAACGGTGACCCGCAACTGAGCCTTCTCTGTGGCTGGTCCTGTGCTATGGAACCATTTCCCGAGTGAGTTGCGCCTTGCACAGTCCCTGCCAGCCTTCAAAAAGGCCTTAAAGACCTGGCTTTTTTGTGAGGCATTTGGCGACTGCTAAGTTTTTTTTCTTTTTTTCTTTTTTGTCCCGCCATCCTGCTATCTACCCCTATTTACAGTTTTATTGTTATGTATTAATTAATTATGATTGCTTTTATTTCTTTGTTGTAAACCGCTTGGAGTTCTTCCGGAAGACGGGTGGTATATAAGTATTAAAATAAATAAATAAATAAATAAATAAATAAATAAATAAATAAATAAATAAATAAATAATAAAACTCCTGGAAGCCCTCACCTAGCTATGCTGACCAGGGGTTGTGGCCCAAGAATATCTGGGGACTGATTAGTAAGCGCCACTCTAAGAGCAGAATTTTCTCTAAGGCAAGGCCCCTGCCCAGTGATGGCGAACCTTTTAGAGACTGAGTGCCCAAACTGCAATTCAAAACCCACTAATTGTTCACTAAGTGCTAATACATCGTTTTAACCTGAATGCAGGTGGCAGAGAAGGAGCGATGTCGGGTGCCCACAGAAAGGGCTTTGAGTACCACCTTTGGCACCCATGCCATAGGTTCGCCAACACTGCTCTAGCCCTTGCTTTAATATGGAAATATAAGGTATTTTGAAAAAAACCCACCCCACCCACAAAAAAACTGGACTTGACTTTCAAAAGTTTATTTTGATATCAGAAAATATTTTGGTTTTGAAATAATACAATATATATATATATATATATATATATGCATGTTAGGGTGGATTCGGGTTTCTTCCCGTGTAGAAATCTGGTTGTTTTGGCGACGTTTCGACGAGGTCTCACTCGTCATCTTCAGGCTGGTGTTCTGGCTTCTTTCTTCTTGAAGCAAAGTGTGGTCTCAGTTGAAGTCCTTCTATAAATACTGCTGGGGGGGTGTGGTTTGCTTGCTTTGTTGCTGATTGCAGGTTCCTTTGTTCCTTTGTTCCTTTGTGATCTGCTGTGTGGCTGAGGCGATCGTTAAGGGATTAACTGCTGGTGGCTGTTTAGATGGCTGTTTAGATGCTGGTGGGTTAGATGGCTGGTGGGTTCTGGCAGTATCCTGGGCTTTGGTGGAGTGGGGTCCTGTGTCTTGTGAATTCATTTTGGTCTGGCTACGTGTCTGTGGTCTCCCAATGTTTTTTTGGGGTGTGTGAGTGTGCTCCATGTGGTGACTGGAGTGGGGTGCCGCAGTAGATGGTGCAGTCGTGGTTTTGTTATTGGATGGTGGTTTCGTTTCATCTGTGGGAAGGGTCTGGGTTTGTGTTTGGTGTGGATGGAAGGTGGTGGCATCTTGTGTCCTTTTGGACCTGGTGTCAGTCTTTGTGACAGAGGCTCGTCTGTTGACCAGGGCTAGTTTCCAGATGTCAGGCAAGCGGGAGGTGTCATCACGTTTATTCATGTTGTTTGGGTGTTTCTCTATTTCAATGGCTTCCATGATTATTCGACTGTTGAAGTGTTCAGTTTTGGAGATGAGTTTGGTTCTTTCAAAGTCAATTTCATGACCTGTTGTTTTTATGTGCTGGAAGAGAGAGGAAGATTTTTCTTCTTTTTTGACTGCGTTCTTGTGTTCTGCGATGCGTGCGCTTATTCTCCTGTTTGTTTGTCCGATGTATGTGGCTGGACAGACTTTGCATGGTATTTCGTATTTCAATATATATATATTGGATGGAATGCATCTCCCAGTTTTCCTCATAAGGCTGCTGAACCACCCAACATGCCCTTTCATGGTCTAGTGCCCTGTGAAACACAAACTCTTGTAGCTCCCTTTTCAGTTGGCAAGGACTAGCATATTGGGATTCTAGTGCAGTATTGGAATCTTATGGGTTACATGTAATCCCAACATATACTGTAGTTAAAACCATGAAGATACATAGAGACATGTTTCTGCATTTGATTATGGAGAAGTATTAAAAGCGTGTAACGTAATATGTTTAGACAAGAAGAACATAGTATCACCGTATTTTCTGATGTCTGAAGATTGTTCTTTAAGGTATGACATGTCAGTCTTTGGTCTTTGTGCATATTTTCTTAGAGAAACAATACTTATATCAGTAACACCTGGTCATTAAAAACACCTGGATTCAGCATGGCTGTCTGTCCTGAACTGTTGCCTGTATCCTACTTAAAAGCAACAGTCATAGAAGGCCATGTGCTAAGAGACAGTTTTCAATATTGTATTTTTAAAAATACTTCTAATGAATTATCCATTAAAAAACCTTTTTATCTGTAGAATATTTCTTACATACACATTAAATACTGTGTCTGTCATAAATTAGTAATTTGCTTCTGGCCATTCTGTATTTTTGAAATAAGATTCTGGTTTTTGTTTATTTCTAACAGAGGATGAGGAATCAGCACCATCTAGAGATGTGTCCCGTCATTTTGAAGATACTAGCTATGGCTACAAAGATTTCTCCCGGCATGGAATGCATGTGCCTACCTTCCATATTCAGGTAATTCCTTTATTGCAAGCAGCAAGATATAAATTGCACATACATTTCACTTACTGCATTTAAAGGACTTTGTTGGCTCTTTAAGAATAGTTTTTAAAATTCTAAATAAGCCAATAACATCCATTTTCATGTTCCATTTTAAATGTTGTCTTAGCAAGCATGGCATCTCCCATGAACATCTTGCAGTCATTCAACTATTTTGTTTTTAAGGACTACTCATGGGAAGACCATGGTTATTCGCTAGTAAATCGTCTGTACCCAGATGTTGGACAGCTAATAGATGAGAAATTTCAGATTGCCTACAACCTGACCTACAACACAATGGCCATGCATAAAGATGTGGATACCTCAATGCTTAGACGAGCGATCTGGAATTATATCCATTGTATGTTTGGAATAAGGTTGGTCATCTTTACACAGTCTTCGCATAAGGTCAAAGTCAGTTAGGAATATGCACTTATTATTGTTAAGAAATGTTGAAAGTGTAACATACCATGCACACAACACTTGTTACAAGTGCAGCTTATAGGATGAAGTCTACATTATATTGAAATTTAAAGTGCAGCAACCAATGACGTATATGGATTAGGCAAGAAACAAGAGGAGTGTACAGTGGATATAAAAAGTTTACATACTCCTATTAAAATGTCAAGTGTCTGTGATGTAAATAAATGAGACAAAGATAGATCATTTTGAACTTTTTCCACCCTTAATGAGACCTATGAACTGAACAACTCAGTTGAACCCCAAACTGAAATATTTTAGGTGGAAGAAGGAAAAATAAAAAACTGAAATAATATGGTGGCATATGTGTGCACACCCTCATAACTGGGGACGTAGCTGTGCTCAGCAGTAAAAAATTACATTCAAACTCATGTTAAGTAGGAGTCAGTACACACCTGCCGTTGTTTAAAGTGCCTCTGAATAATCCCAAATAAAGATCAGCCGTGCTAGTAGGGCTTTCCTGACATTTTCGTAGTCACATCCTACAGCAGAAGCTATGGTCTGCAGAGAGCTTCCAAAGCATCAGAGGGATCTCATTGTTAAAAGGCTGGAACACAGTAAGGACAATCCTAATCAAGTGCAGATAATATGGTACAACAGTGACATTACCAAGAACTGGACGTCCCTGCCAAATTGATGAAAAGACTAGAAGAAAGTTGGTCAGGGAGGCTGCTAAGTGGCCTACAGCAAACTTAAAGAAGCTGCATGAATATCTGGCAAGTACTGGCTGTGTGGTACATGTAACAACAATATCCTGTATTCTTCATACGTTTGGCCTACGGGGTTGAGTGGCAAGACAGAAGCCTTTTCTTACAAAGAAAAACATCCAAGCCTGACTAAATTCTGCAAAAACACATCTGAAGTCTCCCAAAAGCACGTGGGGAAAGTGTTACAGTCTGATGAAACCAAGGTTGAACTTCTTCAGCCATAATTCCAAAAGATATATTTGGTGCAAAAACAGCACTGCACATCACCAAAAGAACATTATGTCCACAGTGAAGCACGGGGGTTGCAGCATCATGCTTTGGGGCTGTTTTTCTTCCACTGGGACAGGGGCCTTAGTCGAGGTAGAGGGAATTATGAACAGTTCCAAATACCAGTCAATATTGGCACAAAACCTTTGGGCTTCTGCTAGAAAGCTGAACATGAGGAGGAACTTCGTCTTTCAGCATTACAACAACCCAAGGCATACATCCAAATCAGCAAAGGAATGGCTTCATCAGAAGAAGATTAATGTTTTGGAATGGCCCGGCCAGAGGCTAGACCTGAATCGGGGGTGATCTGAAGAGGGCTGTGCACAGGAGATGCTGTTGCAGTCTGACAGATTTGGAGAGTTATTGCAAAGAAGAGTGGGCAAATATGGCAACTCAAGATGGGCCATACTGATAAGACCCATACCCAAAAAGGCTGAGTGCTTCAACAAAGGGTGTGCACGCATATGCCACTTTATTATTTCCATTTTTATGTTTTTTCCTCCAACTAAAAGATTTCAGTTTGTGGTTCAACTAAGTTGTACAGTTCATAGGTCTCATTGAAGGTGGAAAAAGTTCTGAAATGATTTCTTTGTCTCATTTATTTACATCACAGACACTTGACATTTTAACAAGGATGTGTACACTTTTTATATCCACTGTAATTGCCTTTAGTAACCCCCTGTAAGATAATTACATATTTGCCTTGTTCTGGAGAGCTTGTAGTCTGAGAGAAGTGCCTTTTCATTTGGAAAAGCCAACCACTGTAATATAACAAAATTAAATACATCTCTGGCAAAAAAAGTTATAATTGTTCAAGGTTCATGGTTTGGAGAAACTATTGAACAAGATAAAATTGAGGGGGGGGATGAAAAGTTAATTTTAAAATGCAAAATTCCAGAAGTACAGTGGTAGCTCAATAGAACTGCTTGGTAGAGAAAAGGGGGTGTAGGTCTATGGGGAATACGGAAAAGCAGTGAAGAAGGGAGCTCACTGTATGTTCAATTTAGGATTAGTTGTCAAAAAGCTATAGTTATTAAACTGGTTGGGGATTCAGGGGAATTGGTTTTAGAGCCACCATAAGATGTACAGTGATGTAAAAAGAAAGCACACCTTTATATATTTGGACATAATTAAAATCATCTGGTCCTTAGCAGGCCTGAAAAATAAGAACATACAACCTCATATGAACAAGACATGACATATTGCATCACATTATTGTAGAAAAATAAAGCCAAAATGGAGAAGCCATGTGTGAAAAAATAACTACGCCTTATGATTCTGTAGCTTGTACATCTACCTTGAGCAGCAATAACCTGAAGTAATTATTTGGATAGGACTTGATCAGACTCTCACATCATTGTGGAGGAATTTTGGCCCACGTTTCTTTGCAACGTTGCTCCAGTTCATTGAGGTTTAGGCACAGCTCTCTTAAGGTTCCATCTTAAGGCTTCAGTCAGATTGAAGTCTGGACTTTGACTACTAGGCCATAGCAAAATCTTGATTCTTTTCTTTTTTTCTTAGCCCTTCTGTTGTAGATTCGCTGGTGAGCATGGGTTCAGAGAGATGGTCTCAGATTTGACTCTAGAATACTCTGTCTCAATCTCTCTCTCTCTCTCTCTCTCTCTCTCTCTCTCTCTCTCTCTCTCTCTCTCTCTCTCTCTCTCTCTCTCTCTCTCTCTCTCTCTCACACACACACACCGCCACCGCCGCCACCACTGTCCTTGACAGTTGGTATGTTTGTGCTGATAAACTGTGTTCAGTTTTCACCAAATGTAGCGCTGTGCATTGTGGCCAAACAGCTCCACTTTGGTCTTGCCTCTCCAAAGGGCAACCTGAAGTCTTGTGGTTTGTACGGATGAAACTTGGCAAACCTAAGCAGTACAGTAACACTTTCTTTTCATATACTGCAGTCCCGTGATATACCGTGAAAGGGCGGGGGGTTACTGTACTGCCATGACCTTTTTTGAGAGAAGGGGCTTTCTCATGGCAACACTTCCAAACAAACCAAACTGGTTCAGTCTTTTTCCAAATTTACTGTCATGAACTTTAACATTTAACATGCTGAGGCCTGAGGAGTCTGAGATGTGACTCTTGGATTTTTGGCAGTTTCTGAGCATTGCAGTCTGATCTTGGAGTGAATTTCCTTGTATCTGGGATGGTTGGCCACTGCATTGAATGTTTTCTGCTTGTGAATAATCTTCCTTACTGTAGAATGATGGACTGTGAAAAAGTTTCAAAATGGAAATACCAACAGCAGGAGAACTGTTAAAAAGTTTTTGAACATTGCAGAATTGGATCCGCTCTCAGAGGCACTGCAGGATCAACTGAGATACTTTGTAAAGGAGAGCTGGAAGATGCTATATAACTGGGTCCAGAAGCAGACAAATGGTTAAGGGAAGAAATAGATACGAAGATGTTAATACCCACTAGAACCTTTGGAGAGCATGGAAGATGACCGGACAATGACAAAATTCTTGATCCAAACGTGTACTATTTGGATAAATGTGTAACCATAGTAGGTTTCAAAATGACCTTGTAACCCTTCCCAGATTTATGCGAGCAACAATTGCTTCTCCATAATCATTCCTGACATATTTCCTCCTTGGCATTGTGTCAACACACAGCTGAATGCTCTAGAACAGCAAGCTGCTGAAACATCAGCATTTATAGAGGTAGTCACATTTGCTGATGGTCTATTTATTACTCAAGCATTTGATTAGCAGCACCTGGTTGCTGCTTAGCTTCTTAATTCCTATGGAAGCCGTACGGTTATACTTTGACATGTCTTCTCCATTGTGGCTTTATTTTTGTAATATAAATCATGGTATGGTGTAACATGGCATGTATTTGTTGTTCATCTGAGGTTGTATGTGCCTGATTTCCAGACCTGCTAAGGACCAGATGTCCTGATACATAAAACCAACTTTCTTTCTCACATGACTGTATTTCTGCCAGGCACTGATCACACTGAAGTGTTTACTTTAGTAAAAAGGAAAGCTGTGGTTACACAAAAGCACATGTTTTCGTGCCTTGATTCCAAACAGGTATGATGATTATGACTATGGTGAAATTAACCAACTACTGGAACACAGCTTTAAGATTTATATCAAAACTGTGGTGTGTGCTCCTGAAAGAACCACAAGTAGAATGTATGATAGCTTCTGGAGGCAGTTCAAACACTCTGAGAAGGTAAATTCTGAATATATGCATTCTGACGTGCTAAACCACACAATATGCTGCTTGATTATTATCTATAGTGAGGCCTCTGAACACTTGTTTTGTTAAACTGTGGTTCCATCATTTTCAGTAACCTCACATTAAAAATTAATTTTGTATGGTTTGTAGTATTTTTAAACATTACTTAATATGTGAAACTGAAGATTAGCTTGTTGTGCGCGTGAGAAAGAGAGAACTGTAGACATCAAAGCAAGCGTCCTCATGACTCCTGGATGAGGGAGCAGGGCAACACTGTGCCTTCAGTTCATATTGCAAACTTTGTCTCATAGTATAAATATACTGGACAGTATTATCATTACGCATTTGGCAGGAAGATTTTCATGACTTAGTATTGTTATTCCAAACTCATTTTAAAAGAGAACTGCCAGGAAGAGCTACACAGAAGGTATTGCTACATTTATAAGCAAGAACTACTGCTGTCGAGGTTTACCGCTATTAGATCTTAATTGTCCCTTGTACCAACGACCAGCTGGAAACTGCAGAACATGCCCTCTTATTCTGTACTTATTGCCAAGACTTCCGTAGAAAACTCATCTCCCCAATCGTAGGTAAATTCCCTGGGAGGTCAATTGACTTTTTTTTTGCATCTGCCCCTCTCTGACAAATTTTACCAAATAACGAGGCAAGTTGCTAAATTCTGTGCAGTAGCAATAAGCGTTCAAAAACATCATAAATGGAGGTCAAGAAACATAGTAGCCATGTAGGTGATGACTGCTTTACTGTGAACCAGATCTAATTTTAATCTGTACCTTTGATCAATGTTATGGATTAATTTAAACATTATTATGAAATGCATATTTCATAGTTATGTATATTTGCTACTTGTATTTATTTTAGTTTGGTCTTTGACCATAAATAAAGGTAACTAACTAACTAACTACTGCTGTGATCAGAGCCCAATCAACTGCTAGTTTTGAGAACCATCTGAAAGTTGAGTCATGGCAACTGGGCTTCTTTTCTTGTTAGGTCAAAACATTTTGGTCCTCAATCAAGTAGCTTCTCCAGTCTGAGGAAGATTGGTACAGTCACCCCCTGCCATTTTGCGGTTCAGGCACTGCGGTCCCACTATATCGCAGGATCGCAGTACCTGCACCTTGGGGCCGCCCCCCCCGGGCCCCTCCGAGAAGCCTCAGAGCCATGAGGGGTGCAGTTGGGAGTGATCGCATCGCCCCGCGCCACCCCCCAGGCCCCACCCGACCCACTTTCACATATCGCGGATTTTCAAGCATCGCGGGTCGGGTGGGTCCCTAACCCCTGCAATAGGCAGGGGGTTACTGTATGAGGACTCTCATCTTCCATGTTGGTCTCACTTCACCCTGGTCTGAATAGGCTCCTTAGATGGACAGTGAACATGTGTGTGTAAAAGTCACAACTGTGCATCCCCTCCCAACACCTTCCCTAGTGGATATGTGAAGTGGTCCTGATCTTTCTGCAGAGAGATGAAAGAGCAGCATGATAAATAGGGGAATTGTGCCTAAATCCTCCATACCTGTTCAGAATGGGATTTTCTCCCTGACCCCTCTCTTGAACCATCTATCTTCACTTTCCAAGATGTGTTCATCCTCGCCTTTGACGTAGTACCCTTTGTTCTTCATATGAAGGTACACTGCTGATTCTGGTCCTGAGCTTTTGCCCCTCCTGTGCCAGGTCATCCTCCTGTTTAGTGACTGTTTAGTTTCTCAATGTAGAGCTCCAAACACTCCTTTCTGCATTGGACTGCCTATACTAGATTGCTGCTGTTGTGTTTTAGTGTCTGGTCTTCTGGGTGAATGAGTCTCTGCCTTAGTGTGTTTGTGGGTTTGAAGTGAGTGGGTATATGGTTTACCAAGAATCCTTTCAAACTTCTCAGACACACAAGCCATGTAAGGAACGACCAGGCTCATCCATTGGCTCTGTGTCTCAGACTGCTCCACAGTTCTGGATGGAGACACTGCCCTTTTAAAGGCCTACTTCATATATCCACAGATCTTAAAAGCTATCTTTCTGTCTTCCTTCTTCTTGGCTTATGTGGAGATGGGGATGTATTTCTCCTCTATGGTTTAAAGTCCCGATGACTCCTAGTTTGTGTTGCAGTAAGTGGTAGGTGTCATACAGCAGGTACTGGTCACTGTATGTGGGTTTCCTATAAATTTCTATTCCTAGGCTACCTAAGTTCTATGATAACCATGCAGTCCAGGAAAGTAAATTGGTTGTCTTTATTGAATAAAAAGGGAGATGTGTGGCCACTACAAAATACAAATGCAAGACTAGGCAACAGGTAATACTGTAACTTTATAGGCCACTAATAAAAAAATAAAACACCATTGCAAGTTTTCATGGGCAATACATACTTCCAAGTATGTACAGTAACTCCTTGTTTTACAACAAGGTTGTATCACCTTGGTATGTAAGTGTTTTGCAAAATGAGCAAAACAATAACATTTTGCCCCACTTTGTGAGCAATGTTTTGCAAAATGAGCACCGGAAGTGCTTGTTTTGCCATCACACCCACTGCAGCCGTCGCTGTCAGCCCCTCACCTAAGGGGGTTACAGCGAAGGCGTTGGCAAGGGTGATGGCAGTGCATCCAGGGGTGGCCTTCCCTCCCTCACAGCCTGGGTCACATGTTTCACCACGTTCTCACTGTTCCCACCACCATCTTGGGATGGCAGATGGATGTTGCCTGGTAGATTCCCAAGATGGCAGCGGCGGAGGAAGAGTTGATCCGGGCCATGAGGGACTAAGTAAGGAGAGGAAGTCTTGTGTGCCCTGCCGCCACCGAGGCCCTGGGCAGACACCACTAGCTGGCAGCCCTTTACCACGGCCCCAGTCCCAGCGGTTTCCGGCCTTCGCCACAGCCTCAGCCCTTCACTATAGCTAAGGAAATAATGGAAACTGGGGCCCCAGAATGAATCATCTGAGTTTCCATTATTTCCTATGGGGAAATTTGCTTTGATAAATGAGCATTTTGGTTTATTGGCATGTTTCTGGAAGAGATTATGATCATAAACCAAGGTACTACTGTACTAAAAGTCCAAACATGGCAAAAATGTTGTTTGCCAGGAGATTATTCTTAGATGTAAAGTTCTTGGCAAGATGATTTTTACCAGGCATGTCAGTCTTAGATGAGGCAGGAAACAGCAGCGCTGTTATAAAACTGTACCTGAAGTCAAGGATTGAATTTCACACCCAAGCCGTTCAAACAAATCTGATGTTTGGGTCCACTGTGTTTATGTGGTAGGTGAAGGTTTGTACTTCCTGGATCTTGATCTTTACCCAGGTATCATGCACATACCTGAACCAGAAAGTTGTTGTCATTCCCAGAAAAATCAGGACAACTTCACATATCCATAATAACCCATGCTTTGTGCATGTTGGAAGGGGCTGCAGAGGTGTGGTTTTCACACTCACATGGCCACTGTCCACCTAACAAAACTATTCATACCAGGATGAAGTGAAACCAATGTGAAGAATAAACTGGAGGTCTCCAACCAACCTTCCTCAGGCTGAGGAAGCTACTTGGATGAGGAGCAAAAGATTTCGAAGTCCAGTTGCTATGACTCATCTTCCAGATGATCTCACCTGGGATGAATGAGAATCTCTACAAACATATTGTGAGAACCATGTAGGCAATATATGTCCATCCCCTGTTCCATGGAAGCAACCAAAGACAGACTTTGGCTCCTCCACAGGACCTTGCAGGTCACAAATTCATCAGCAACTCTACACAAATTAGGAGGACAGCCCACCAATAGGAACTAGTTCAATAATGAATTGTTAAATACAGAATATCTGTGTGCTTTAAAGCAGTTATTTGATCTCAACTATGTTTGTTTCTCCCACCCCTCCCCCACCAAGGTTCATGTCAATTTGCTTCTCATAGAAGCACGGATGCAGGCTGAACTGCTTTATGCTCTGAGAGCAATTACGCGCTACATGACCTGAAATCTTTGGCTAATGGCGACGAAAATGCAGGAGATGCTGCCTACAAGAAGATATAAATGTGCTTCAGAACCAGCGGTGGCCAAGTGCGATGAGACCCATTGTGCCATAATTATGTTTCTGTTCCTTCCTTAAGATGTCTTTGCTGTTGCTGAGCTTGGTTTTAGGGGGAGGGGGAGTTCAGCGATTCTCCCTGATCACTACAGCTCTTCCTGTTAGCATAAGAAACCATGATTAGTGGCAGACAAGTAGTTAATTATGCAAATCTTGTATTGTTGCAAGTAACAGAATCTGGAACACAAAGAGAATTGAAGTGAACTGCTTTTGATACAAATGTGTTTTTTTTAAAAGAAAAAGCCCTGATGGTGCTGTATTTGCTGGTGCAATGAAGATACTAGTAATTCCAATTAAGCTTTGAGTGAGAGCAAGCAGTGCTATTATCTGAGCCTATCTTTAATGTGTATTAAAGGATATCCTTGCTAGTCATTAGAAACTGAATTGTACTTCACACTAATAGTTTTGATTGCAACAGAAACTTCTTGCTGTTCTTTAGTTGTGTGCTACTGGCCTGGACTTGTTCACAGTGGTGTGGCTAAGTCAACACAGTGAGGAGGACTGAGAATTTTCAAAGCTGCTTAAGAAAGACTGCATCTGTGTGAAATGCTAAGTGCTGGGGAACACTGTCCTGTTTTTAAACCACCCACCCACCCACCTATTCTTAAGAACTATCTAAGGTGTGGGAATATTAATTTGGACTGTCAAGTAGCTTCTCGGTGCACTGCTAATTTGTAGCCATGACCTGTCATTTAATAATGGATTATGTAGCTAAATGGGAAATATTAAAATAAAAATGTTTTTGGTATGCATCTGTTCTTTTAAAATATATGGAAGCTTTTCACTGAGCATCAACTGCTCTGAAATCAGTATTACTGAATTTTTTAAATAAAACATTTCTCTCTCTCTAAATGGTATTTTTTCAGGCACTAGAATCACCCATTGCAAAACCTAAAAGTGAGTCCCCCCCTCCCGTATTTGTAATTTGCATTTGAGAGAAAAGAACAAAAAGCCAAGTTGCAACCTCAACAGTTTAACAGGAAGCATCTGTTGTTTCCTCTAGACAGAAGTACAAGGTTTATGCTAAATCCACAGTTCATACACCAAATGTTCACACTGTAAACCGGCTTTGCTCAAAATATTATTTCCAATTGTTGCTATTGGAATTTCATTTATGAAGTCTATTAAGTGTTGTGTTTTGCAGACCTTCTTCACCTGCCAGCCATGAAACTGATCCTTCTATCCTAAGAATGTTGATGCTGTCCAACAGCTGGAATTTCACAGAATGCATATGCTCTCTAATAAGGAATACAAAATTCAACGTGTAGGCCATTTTAAAGATTTCCAGTAGAACAGTAAGGCTAGCAATGGTGATATGTAACCCACACATTCTAAATAAAGTGGTGGATTATTGCATCCTTAGTGAACTTTTTTCAGTTGTAAACAGATGCAAACTAACTGAAAATCATTTTAAAGCCCCTCTCTTCTGTCAGGAATTGTGTAAAACAAGAAATCTGTCTTCCTACCTACGTTTCAACCACTACCCTTTTCTGAATTTTGCTTAACTGACTCATCTATGAATAGAGGATCACCTAAGCAATTATTTGGCGAAACTGTTTGCACTGAAAAGTAGACTGAAAAGAAACAATAATGTTTTTTAGAAAGATTGATTCATAAGTCTGCTTCAGAGTTGAAGCATAAGAGTAAATGATAGCATTTGATTTCCCAATTAAGACTGCATTTTAATCATGTGATCTAATCAACACGAGCAGAAACTTCAAGTCAGTAGGACAAGAGCAGTCAATCCTTACCCATTGTTTGGTGAACACTGTCCAAAATTACACTTGCATATCTTCTGTGCTATAAAATAAGGACAGATCTTGATCTAGATTTATGTTTTTTCAGAAAGGAACTTAGTCTAGATGTGGTAGCTGTTTTATTATTATATCCCTAGATGCCACTGGAAATGTAACAAGGATTCTGTAATGTAGAACCTATATACAAAATAATGTCCTCAATCATTTTCCTTGGAAACAGCAGGTTCCAAGTAGTGGGAAACAGTTTGCATAAACAGCAATAAAGTATCCTTTATGCCAATATCCTCAACACCCACCTTAAAATGCAATAAACAGTAAAAGGTTCAAGTAGAGTTCAGTTTTGTATTTTCTGGAGAAGCTTCTGTGCCACAGGTTTGAATTCTGTTTCCCAATATAATTTGTGATAATTTCTTAAATCGCTGTCCAAACTGTAATCCAATGCCAGTTCTTCATCTGCAGTGAGGAGCAAGGTCCGAATAAATCAGTATTGAGAAACTACAAACCAGAACTATTTTAAAATCATTTATATATGTATATTTATGCTTATTGGTTGTGTACATCTTCCACCATAGCACTCTGTTCTAATATATGGAAGTAAAGCCAAGGAAAGACAGTGCCAAATTCTGTTGTGGAAGCTGTGAGTAACTAGTATAATTTTATGAGTTATATCAGGATGTCAGATTGTGGAGCTGCCTGTTTTTCTCTTGATTTCCCACAAAGTCAGTTGTAAAATATGCCTTCAGCTGCATTTAGAGCAAAATGTAAGATGTCTAGCCAAGATCCCAGAGAGTGGTTATGGGAAATCAAAAAGTTATTATATGCAGTGATATAATACAAGTTTGTAACAACTTGTATTATCAGAGCAAAGTGACTGCTGGACGGGCTCCAGTTCTTAAGGTGACTTTGGTGGAAACACCTCCTTTTACTATTGCAGAAATTTATTTTATGAAATGTACTGTACAGACACTGTTTGAATTGCTAGTAGTGAGACTGATATGTAAGCCATATGAAAGTAGGTGCTGTCTGTTAAAAGGATCATTTAGTGACACTTGCACCTCTGGCACCAGCAAAATAATCTGTAGTGGATGGCTGTAAGGAATGCCCTATGTCAGCTTCTCTGGAGTATCTCAACAGGCTGTTGGCCTACTGCATCAAACAAGATGGAAAAAGACCCTGACACCCATCTTCTATTACTTCCTCCCCACCAAACAAACATGTGCCTGCTGAAAGCATCAGTTTCAGGGTCACACCAAGTATCAATAAAACAAGAAAGAAAAAGTTCTCTCTCCTGCGGCTCTATTTAAAATTTTATTAACTTCCCTTTTGCAGTCTTTTCCCCATATGAGTTAAAATCACAAACATTTTAGGCTTTCTTCTTAGGGAAGATGCTTAGTCCCCCTGTAGTTTCACTTGCCCTGTCCTAAGCCCACTGCAACATGAGGGGAAGTGGACATGACATTACAAATGGGGTTGGCAATCTTTGTTAATCCTTGTAGAAGTTTATGTACAAGGAGAATGAAGAATATCATGGAAATAATGCAGAATACAGATATGAAGGCCTGCATGAACAATACCCGTAGCGTCCTTCTGGGAAGAGACTTTAACTTAATGATAACGTAGTAATATAGAGAACATGCCTTACGCATAAAAGGCTAAGGTTCAGTCGCTGGCTCCTTGTGTGCCTGTGTGTGTTTTTAAGGAATGGGTAGCTGATGATGTGAAAAACTTACTTGAAACAATAATGAGTCAACGCCAAAAACAATACTAGACTAGTTAGACATAATATCCTGTCCTAAGACCAATGCTTATGCTCCTTATACTACTCATTTAAAGAAATACAATAAGAATAGCTTTTTCAGCTTACCTAAAAGTGATGCAAGAAGAACAAGCAGGGCATTTGATTCATCATCTTCAAAGCAGGGCTTAGCAATTTCAACACTCTCACTATAGTTCCACAACGTTTTGCATATTAAGCAAGCTAGCTGCCAGTCTGTAGGCCCAAAGTCTCTCAAACAATCAATTAACCTGTTGAAATAATGGGGGGGGGGGACAAGGTAACAGATCTGTTGTGTTTGGTTTTTTCCAGCTATCACTAAAAAATAATGAATCTGGGTGTATTTTCCCTTTTAAGAAAATAGGGGAAACAATGCTTTCAACATTTCTCCTTTTTCCCATACAAACTTTGGTAATAATCAGTCAAACCTACACACATTCCTTTCTCCAACTCACTTTTTAATTCCCCCTTCTTCATTCAATACAGTGCACCTGTATTTATCCACAGTAAGGTTGAGGAGAACTCCACAGGCTGAAAAGCAGACATCCGGGTGTTTGGCATCGAGCAAAGCAATCATGAACTTGTAAACTACATTGCATAATGAGAAACAGATGTTTTAGACAACAATTCTGCTTTTAGAGCCACTATATAGTATTCTCAGGATAAAACATGAAGAGTTCAAAGAACATATTATTTAGAACAAGTACATGCTTTGAACACAACTCTGTTACTCTAAAGATTTACTGTTCAGAAATATCCTGCAGTAACCAAGATTCTCAATTTCTTCACTATTACTATAGTATTGTTTACTAAACTTCACTCATACTTTTATTCAATTAACTATTTATATCTGTCCATTTAAACGGGCTAGAAATGTCATCAAACCTCCCACTATTCTTGTGATTTATGCCCTAAAAAATTCACAGCGTTCAAAGCCAAGAAAATGTACCATAGTGACTCTGGCCAAAATCCCCTGTCATACTGAAAGCTGCCAGCGATAAATGGAAAAAGTGGGTAAGATGTCAGTTAGGAATCCAGAGTCCATCAGTATACTATGTTAGACTGAAATTATTCTTAACAGTACTCTGCGTACTCTTATCAAGCATCCTTATTGTGTTACTGCTCAGCTTCTGAATGCTATACAGCCAACATGACCTAGTTATAGGGGTACTTTTAATTTATATAGTGTGTGACCATCCCCGATGGGAGTAGGAACTCACCCTGTCGCTGTATAATGAAGTCACAGACTTCATGGTGTTGAGAAAGATTACCAAAGACTCGAATGGCCTCCAGAATTCCATCCATATTGCTGCTCATTAACAACTTGAAAAGCACTGTTGGTTAAGAGAAAAGCAGAAATGATGCGCTCTGTGTATTTCAAAGAATAAAGTTATCTTTTAAAAGAAAAGTCTAGAAAACATATGTTGCAGATGTGATAAAAGCAGAAGTTGCTTTGTAAAAAATTAGTAAAACATTCTGGAAACTGAGTAACAGTTGAGCAAGGAACCTAACAGAGTTGTCTTTGTATTCTGTATTATTCTAGCTATAAGATGGGCTAAGAAAAATGGGATGAATAAGAGAATCATTATTTTGTACTCTGAGGTAGAAATGTTTTTGGACAACTTGTGAGAGTATATGAAGGAATCAACACTATTTGTAAGAGGAGGAGAGCAATTTTAGAGGAACTTTTGGAAACCAAACATATGTCTCAGGCTTTTTGATCACATAAAGTTTTTATTTGTGTCTATTTAGGGTGTATGAATTTGGGATTTGCTGATAAACCAGCAACAAATGACCATATTCTTTTTCAAAGTCTCCTTCCCAAGTTTATATGTTGGATGGTACAGAAAGCTATTAACTGCATGTGCCCTCAAGCAAATTTCCTTCCTTCCTTCCACCCACCCACCCACCCCATTACTGCAAGCATTTAGTGCCATGCATCATTCTGGGAGGATCACAACATGATAAGTAAACATACAAAACATCAATAAATATATAACAAAACAGTGAACAAGTTAACAAATTGTTAGATCTCCAGACAAGGAAGTTATTCTGCTTTCTATGACATACTGTTTGCTAAGAAATGTTGGCTTCTTCAGGCACATTAAAATGCAGCACATGACAGGCTGTAGAGACGATATCTGTTGTCAGAGGAAGCCCAGTGACCTTTTGATCAGGCAGCACCATTTCTTACATTTTTCCGCTCATAATTACAGAGCCAGGACAAATCATAAGAGACACATTTCACATTGGTTAGTGTTATGCTGCTTGCCACACTTTTAGATTTCCTCTTCATTTCTTCTTCTAAAATGTGTCCCTTGATCCCATCCTTTCCTGTCTCCTGGCTATGACCTCCCTTGCCAGTCTGGATCCTTCCCTGGTGGTGTTCAGAAATGCCAACCAGCATAGTAACAGATAATGTCTACGTTACGTAATTTCATAAAGCAATTTACCTCCAAAAGTTACATTGTTTCCATTATGCCAGTGTAACTAGGCAAGAGGATTTGGAATAATATGTGATGAATGTGTTGATCAATTATCTGTCCCCTAATGTCTTTAAACCTATCATTTTAGTTTTCTCTCTAATACTGTTTTACATTTATAGGGTGAAAGAGTAACTTTGAATTCACAGTTATGCAAGTCAGCCATGTTTTGCCTGAGCCAAGGTACAGCTGCAAAAGACATATGAAAGCAAAGGCATTGACAACAACTTCCATAATCCCCCAACTACCATGGCAATGATGAGGTGATTCTGGAAGATGAGGTTCAAAAAGTAACTTTGGAAATTGCTCTGAAAAGAAATTAACTTGCTGTTCCCGAGCCCAACCAGTTTATAAACTGATATTATTACTTATTTTCAGTTAATTAAGTAAAGGCAGTTATCACAGTGGTAACACCAATGGGATTCATTTTATCAACCATTACAGAATAACCTGAACCAATCAGAAGGAAGATAGAATTCTCCTTCTTGTTAATGTCAACATTATTTCTCACCTAATAATAATGATTTTGTGGCATCAATTAGCTGCTTTATGTAATATGAAATTCTGGCCTTGATTAATATAACATAAGTAAAGGCAACAAAGATTGAGTTTTAAAATCCTTACACTCCGCAATATGTAATTTCTTCTCCTGTATTACAGAATTCTTCACTTGGTAGAAAGATAAATTGTTGATTGTTGCTGTGGTATTAATAACCAGCTCTTCACATTCATTGATTGATTTGTATTCTGATGAGTTAGAAACAGGAAAACTAAGTCTTTTGTCAATATACTGTTAACCCAGGTTTAACCCAACTTCAGAGATTATTACACCATAGAACATTACAAAATTACATAAAAGAAAGACACAGAATCAAAATAAACAAGGAACTGGCAATATTTCTACATAACTACATTCTTACTTTGGATCACTCCCAAACTCTACCTGGTGTGTTCATTTACCTGATGACAGCTAGATATGTTCACATTCCTCTTCTCCCTTTTCAAACAAGTCTTTAATACCAAATTGTGAAAATGGCGTTGGGGAGGGGGAGATGGCTTGAAGATGCTGTTTCCTATTTATAAATACTGATCATTTGAATATATCTGTTGGTCCAAATGGGCTCCCAAATGTGCATGCATTAAAACTAAGAACAACATTGAAGAATGCAACCTCAACTAAATGAATTGCTCCTTTAGTATTCAGAACTCATGCTTGTTATCAATACCCAGAGTCATTGCAGCACATTGGTTAAGATATTCACTAGGTAATTTGGGGCATATCTTCAGCTTTAGAGAGAGGATTCTAGGAGCTACAGTTCAAAAGAAGTACTTTTCCAAGCCCTAAAAGCATGGGAAATGCTTTGGATGCTTGGGTGTTAAGAATCACTGTAATTATTACAAAGGTGCACTGACTTAACAGCAGGTGGCGCTGAAACATCTAGAGCCGCACAGTGCCAATGATTTCGTCAGCTCAGAAAAGGAAAGCCAGCATAGACGAGATTGCTTAGCTACCAGAGTGCCTTTGCTTCTGGGAGTATGAGCTGGAGACAGCAATGATGTCTGGACTGGAGTAGTGAAGTTTAAATCTTCCGGGGGGGGGGGGGCGGGGACGACCTAAAAGTAGAACTTTGGGTGAAGGATATCAGGGAGGCAAGTAATATGAGATTTTGTTTAATGAAGATGGGGAAGGAGAAGCTGTGGGTATTTAGCAGTTGGGAGATCAGTGACTCTTCCTAGCGGAGGTGGTGATGCTTGATAGTGAATAGAGCTTGGAAGGGAAAGACAAGACTATCAGGAGAACCTCAGACATGTCACTCTTTCTGTCATCTTAAAATTAGTCAAATTATTTTAGCACTTTAGCAAGACTTAATTTAAAATAGTTCATTATGAAAAATGCAAATGAAAGTCTCTACAGATAATACAACAAAAAGCAGTTATTCTTACCTAGTATTTTAATAAGCAATGTCACAATCTGATCATTAGTTGCTAGGCTTACGCCTACAGTTGGATGAATTGACAAATTGGCAATCACTCTTATAAGTTTGATGAGGATATCTTCTACTTCAGAAGGATGCTTTAGTTTTTTAAATTCACCATCATCTTTCCACAGTTTACTATTAGATTCAATTTCCCAATGAGACTGGAATAGTGTTATCAGGGTGTTAATGCTGCCTTGCGTCTCATAAAATTGCTCTCGAGCCTCATTGTTCTTCGCTGTTAAATTGCCAAGAATGAAAATGATACGGACAACTAAATCCTAGAATTAAAAACAGCAACAACAACCATGCTGCAAGTTATGATAGATAAAATGTACTGAGAAGAAACATCTTCATTCCAAAGGTATCCTATTAAAATCTACTATACCTCAAAGTGAGGGGACATACAATTCATTTTACTTTCATCCATTTTTTTTTATTTCTGAGCATAGGCAGGGTTCATTCTGGAGCCCCGTAGACCACAGATTGTACACACAAAATGCCAAAACTCACAAAAGAAGTTGGCTAGTTGTCCACAGTTCACCAAAAAGCATTTCTGAGGCCTCCAACATGCCTGCTCTGGTAGGTCGGGCGGACAATGGCCTTTGGGAGATCCACTCTGCCAGATACTCAGGCCACAAGCCATTGAGGATTTTGTAAACCAAAACCAGTACCTTGAACCTTATCCGGGAGGCAACGGGTAGCCAGTACAAGCAGGCCAGAATTGGCGTGATGTGGTCAAAGCAACCCGTACCAACGACCAATCTGGCAAGCCACATTCTGCAGCCGCTGCAATCACCTGACAAGGGCCAAGGGAAGCCCCATGTAAAGAGGGCTATAGTAATCAATCCTCAAGGTGACCAGCGCTTGCACAACTGTCCACAGGGAGTCAACATCAAGGTACGGATGAATCTGGGTGATAAGCCTAAACTGGTAAAAGGCTGACTTGGACATGGCAGCCACCTGTGACTCCAGGGACAAAGCCGGCTCCAAGACAATGCCCAGACTCTTCACTCTTTCAACCAGCTGGAGGGCATATCCCCCTCCCAAGACTGGGAAGAGGGCCATTGTACCCATCCGGCCTCCCCCCAAAGAACAGAATGTCGGTCTTCTCAAGGTTGAGTTTGAGCCTGTTAGACCTGGTCCATTCCAATATGGTATCCAGGCAGCGATCAAGGTTCTGGACCACCTCCATTGCAGAAGTAGAAAAGGAGATATAGAGCTGTGTGTCATCAGCGTACTGATGACAGCAAGCCCCATATCTCCAGATGACCTCAGCCAGTGGCCTCATATAAATGTTAAAAAGCATGGGGGAGATTGCCGACCACTCAAGCACCCCATAAGAGAGTGACCATGGAGATGACAATTATCCACCCAGGCTTACTCGCTGGGCACGGCCCCCGAGGAAGGAGTGGAGCTAGCACAAGGCTAGACCGACGATCCCCACTTCAGAGAGTCTGCCCAGGAGGATACCGTGGTTGACGGTATCAAAGGCCGCTGACAGATCGAGAAGGACCAACAAGGTAGCACAGCCCTGTCAGCCCCCCTCAAAATGTCATCCTGCAATGCGACCAGGAAGTCTCAGTCCCATGATGCAGCCTGAACCCAGACTGGAAGGGATCCAGGGGATCCAGGACACAATCTTCCTCCAGGAACGATTAGAGCCACTCAGCAGTGATCCGCTCCACAACCTTGCCCATGAAGGGAAAATTGGCAATTGGGCGATAATTACCCATATCGTCCGAATGCAGGCCCGGTTTCTTAAGAGTGGTCTTGACCACCGTCTCCTTCAACTAGCTGGGAAAGATCCCATCCTTAAAGCAAGCAGTGGCGATGGTAGCAGCCCACTCTGACATGCTCCCTCCGGGCGATCTTAATAAATCAGAATGGGCAAGGATCAGAAGGGGACGTCACCAGCTTATAGTGGACCAATGCCCTGGAGGCATCAGCTGGAGTCACAAGCCCAAACTCAACAAAACTAGGAGACAGGGGTGCAACACTGGCCATGATCTGTGCAACCGGAGTCCAGATTGGCATGGATGGCCTCAATTTTAGACTTTAAAAAGGCTGTGAAATAAGTCATTAGGAGGAGGCCCAGGCAGACCAGGATTGGTGAGGTCTAAGACCACCCAGAGCAAAGATCATTTAGTGTCCCTGACTGCTCGCACATAGCACCTGGTCATCACACAAACCGCAGGCCGATTAATTCCAATCCGATCATTCCTCCATCTGCTCTCAAACATTCTCCTTTCTTGCTTCATTGCCCGCAACTCTGCCGTGAACCATGGCAAAGAGCGGGCTTGGCAGCAGGTAAGGTGCTTGGGGACGATCTGGTTGACAGCCTCAGTGGCAACAGCATACCACCTGTCAACCAGGGAGTCGACCGGGCTGCCAGCCAGCCTGTCTGGTAATCCTCCAAAGGCCTCCCAAGAACCGACCTGGGTCCAGAAGCCTACGGGGGCAGCCCCAGATGGATGGGCCTGGCTCCCTGTGGGGTGGGGCAGCGATTGCCAGGGAAAAAGTCAGCAAATTGTGATCGCTCCATGACACAGTCTGGGAGTGCACATTCTATACAAAAAATTTGAAGAGGTTAGAGTTTACCTCTTCAAATAATATAAGTATAATATAACTGAAAACACAGAATGGCAAATAAGAAGAAAATGGAATAATAATAATATAATATAAATGAGTGTGTAATTACATTTATTCTTTCATCAACAATGGGGTTAGGGGTCTCTGACCTCTATGTAGTCCAAAATCTGTATATAATTCATCTGCCCCCCCAAAACATAAACACAAATTTAAAAAGGTTGATTAAACACAAACACACAAGGACAGACAGACCTCCCTGACATATATCAACCTCCCAGCATGCCCTAGTACCCTACCCAGCTGAGTATCAGAGTCAGAGTAGGGGCGAGTCAGGCTGCTGCCACTGGACTAGGGGGATGCCGCACCACCACCAACAGGTGCCTCTGTAAGTCAATGACCCAGCTTTTCCAAGCCACTACCTGGAGACTGAGTGCAGCACAGTATTTAATGAATATTCATTTACTAAGTATTTATTGATTTTAAAAAATATGTATAACCAAAACAGTGTTGCTTTGATATGTGCGATTCAGAGAGAAGTGTAAAAATATATTATTCAAACCATATTAAACATACAATAAACATAAAAATAAACAAAAGCAAACTCTGCAGGAAAGATGATCCACCAGTGGTCAGTAACTAAAGTGTAATGAAGAACTATACAAAAGAGATGCAAGAACAACAGATTCTTTCCAAGGAGGATATCTGACAAATAATCTATGATTTTAAATTTTGAAATGAAAGCATATGGAAGAAATAAACATCCCAGAGAAAACAGAATATCAATGGAGCTATCTCAAACTACAGGGACTGAGTCCATGAAAATCCTGCAAAGCCTTCGCCTATAAATATAGGAAACAAAACAATGGCTCACAAATTGGAAATACAGTAATGCAGTAACCCCCCATCTATCATGGGGGTTAGGGACCCACCCCACCCGCGATCATTGAAAATCCACGATATGTGGATGCAGGTCGGGTGGGTGGACACAAGTTTTAAAAGGGTTCTTGGCCATTGAGCTCTGCGGACAAAAGCTCTTTAAACATTGCATGCCGCTCGCCCATATCCCCGAAGGGAGTGCAGGCTAGTGGGGCGCAATCTTTAGAAAGGGCTCCTGGTTGAGGAGACAAGCGCTTGTCTTCGCAGCTGAGAACACTTTAAACATCGCTCGCTGCACGCCCGCAACCCCCAGGGAAGTGTGGATGCGCGGCGAGTGATCTTTGGAAAGGGCTCCCGGCCGCGGAGACAAGCCCTTATCTCCACAGCAGAGAGCCCTTTAAACATTGTTTGGCGAGCGATCTTTGGAAAGGGCTCCCGGCCGCGGAGACAACCCCTTATCTCCACAGCAGAGAGCCCTTTAAACATTGTGTGGCGAGCGATCTTTGGAAAGGGCTCCCGGCCGCGGAGACAAGCCCTTATCTCCACAGCAGAGAGCCCTTTAAACATTGTTTGGCGAGCGATCTTTGGAAAGGGCTACCGGCCGCGGAGACAACCCCTTATCTCCACAGCAGAGAGCCCTTTAAACATTGTGTGGCGAGCGATCTTTGGAAAGGGCTCCCGGCCGCGGAGACAAGCCCTTATCTCCACAGCAGAGAGCCCTTTAAACATTGTGTGGCGAGCGATCTTTGGAAAGGGCTCCCGACCGCGGAGACAAGCCCTTGTCTCCACAGCAGAGAGCCCTTTAAACACCATGCGCCGCGTGCCCGCACCCACTAAGGGAGTGCGGGCGTGCCGGCCGCGGAGACAAGTGCTTGTCTCCGCAGCCGAGAGCCCTTTAAACATTGCATGCTGCTCGCCTGCACCCCCGAGGGGAGTGCGGGCGAGCTGCGCGCAATCTATGGAAAGGGCTCTCAGCCAGCTCCCCTTTCCCTCAAGCCCTTTCAAGGTACTGTGGTCCCGCAATATAGCGGGACCGCAGTATGTGAACCGCAAAAGTGTGGGGGACCACTGTGCCTCAAATTACAAATGCCCTGAATTATGAAAAACTTAAAATACACAAGGACATCCTGTGGTGATGGGCAGCCTGAGGGAGGGGGACTTCAATTACAAAGAGGCAATGCCAGCAAAGCGTTGGAAAGCCTTTTTGTAAGTGAAGTCCAGGCCTCTCCAGAAAGGCCTCTCCTGATGACCTTAGCACCTGAGCCGGTTCATACTGTGAGATTCAATCTTTGAGGTAGCTTGGACCCAGGCCATTTTGTGCTTTTTAGGTTAAGGTCAGCAATATGAATTGTGCCTGACAGCTGATTGGCAGCCAGTGGAGCTGCTTTAGTAGGGGTGTAATCTGTAATGTGATCTCTGTACCCCACCCCAGTCAGCAATCTGGCTGCTGCATTTTGGACCCATTGAAGTTTCCTGAGACTTTGCATCAGCAGCCCCACATAGAGTGCATTACAGTAATCCAGCCGGGATGTCACTAGGGCATGTGTCTCCGTGGCCAGAGCAGGTTTCTCAAGAAACAGGCATAACTGACGTACTAATTTTAATTGTGCAAATGCACTCCTGGCCACAGCTGTGACCTGGGCATCTAGGCTCAAGGATGAGTCCAGGAACACCCCAAAGCTATGCACCTCTTTTTTTCAATTGGCGGGTAATCCCATCCAGTATAGGCTGCATCCCTATGGCAGTCTGAATGTTGAAAACATTAATGATAGCAGTCAAGATAGTCTACAGGATAGCTTGTAGAGACTCAAGCAAGGGAAAACATCAGAACTTGACTCCTTTTTTCATCAGTTAAGTGTTTTTCATGCAAACACAAAGCAATTGTCAGGGGTAATTTTTTAAGGCCTATACTGCAATAGAGATGGCTAGGAGTACATTACACCAGGGGCAGAAGGACTCCAAATTCATGCTAATTATTTGGAGATTAACAATCCAAAACCTTCCAGCTGCACAGACATATACTCGACTGCACATAGACAATCCAAAATACCCATTTCTTTCAGGCTTTTTGATTACTTTGCATCTCCAAGCAATAGATACATAGAGAATTTGCTGAAAAAATAGCCTCAGCAATGACACTGTATTTGAGCGTGAAGTGGTTGACTGATGATACAAGGTGTTGGGTTCTCAGATTTCCCATGCTTAGTTTTTCTCTGTGAATGTAGTGAACACAGAAGAGTATCCTGTAGACCATCTTAGCTGCTGACATTCGTGTAGTCAACATTCAGGGTGCCCTTTGCTCTGTAAAACCTGGCATCCTTTTTCCTACTGGCAGCACTGGCCAATTCCTGGTGTTTTGAACTGTGGATAGAGAATAACAATATCCCACATTCATTAGCCAGAAGATTTTTAGAGGAATTCCTTGCTTTTTAAAAAGAAATGTTTAAGCAAAAATATGCTACACATACATTCCAAAAGTAACTTTTATCGTGTACTACTTAGTGCTAGAGCAGGCCTGCTGAACAGGTATACCGGGGGCTACCAGTAGCCCGCGAACGGTTCAAAAATAGCCCGCCAGCCATTAATAAAAACTCTGAGGGGATAAGTTCTCCACCTCTACCTCCCCCACCCCAAGGACCACCACTGCCCCAGCAAAGATCTGGGTCTGCCAGCCCACTGTCTCAGCCGAGGGGGGCAGTTCAAGGGCCATGGCACAGTTCCCTCCTCTCCCTACCAGCCAGATGATTGGCGTGCCACTGTCTCGTGACCAACTGAGTTGTTGGTGCAGAGCGGAGGGAGTGGAGGGGACAGCGAGGGGCGGGGTCATGGGCATGCCCACCTTCTTTGCACGGTGACATTCCCCCCCCCCCGGTGAATTCCTTCCTCCCATCCTTCCATCCTCCTCCTCTTCCTCCCACCCCCACAGCTGCCTCACAGAGACTGTGACCTATCGCTCCTCCTGCTCCCCTTCTGAGTCATTCCCTCCTCCTTGTGCCGCAGTGGCAATGTGATTGCCCCGCTGCTGGCTTGGCCCATTCCAGCTGCACAGAGAACATGGCAGAAGTGAGTGACTGCTATGGGCGGCAGCAGCAGTGGCAGCAAGGGGGCTGGAAGGGAGAAGGGGCGAAACAGGAGGAGAAGTAGAGTCAAGTCAGGCCCCGGGCAGGTTTGGAGGGAAAGTGCACCTTTTAAAAAAGGTCTTCCAGCAGCCTGGGCAAGCGGAAGGGGTGATATGCACAAGCATGCACGCGCCTCCCTTGCACCCATCCACAACGGCTTGAGTGGGTGTAAGGGAAGCATGTGCATGGTCAGCCCTACCATAGGAATGCATTGAAATATGTTCCCTCCAGAAATGATTAATTCGATATGGAAGAGGGGGCGGTATATAAATATAATAATTAATAAATAAATAATAAATTGATTTTGAATGCGTTCCTATAGGAAACAGCTGCTCTACTTACAATTTTTTTTTACTTATGAGCATGTGCTCGGAACAGATAAAATTCATAAGTACAGGTTTTAGAGTACTAGCTCTCAGGCACTTTCATCTGGAAAAAGTAGACCTCGGCCTGTTTAAAGTTGGACTGCCCTGTGCTAGAGGATCCCAGAAGAGGCTAGGTTTGCTTTGGAAGGAGGAAGCACCAAGAATAGCTAGGATGTGGCTATTGTCCCTTTTTGCCAAACTAGGATTGTTTTTTAGTCTGTTGATTCACTCTGCTGCAGAATATCAGAGGTGCAAATCGTGTGCACCTCTAAACAATGTGCTGTCCACAAATTCCAACTTACAGTGACTCCTCCAAGGCCCTCGAGTCACAACGCACCTGGAAGTCACCTACCATTCCCTTCTTTCTGGGGGGGGGGGTCCTCTGAAACTGTACAGGTTGTCCAAGACCACACAGCTGGGTCTTCTCTTACAAAATACAGTATGGATTTGAAATCCCAATGCTTAGTTCCAGTTCACTAAGCTATCCAGCCGGACCAATAACTCTTAACTTGAGTTTCTATATCTCATACCCACCGACATTTGGAGCATGGTTCAGTATGGAAAAATAACAAATACTATACAATATATATAAATGTATGATAATGAGTTGAGGTTAACTAACACACAGGCTTTAGGAATAATCTAGATCACTTTTTCTTAGATAGAGGTTAAAGGAAGGTTAAGGTCATTATATATCCTGAATTCTTACAGATATTCTTAGGTTCGTAATTTATAATGTGTATGTTTATTGATGAGATGGTTTTAAATATTTTAGTTTTGTTTTATTGTTCTGCATTTTTACTATGTGAAACACCTTGAGGAAACCGCAAAGGGTTTATTTGAAATAGATGAATAATAAATTAGAATAACTGCTTTCTGTGAATCATAACCAGCTGGTATTGTATGAATCATAACCATTTGAAACTACCAACCAATCTGCTTTTGGCTCTTTACAACTGACATTCCTATATGTTTTTTTATTTAACCATGAATATGAATATAGTTTGCTCTTATAATTTTTCTCCAGAGATGTGCATATTAAAAATGTTTCTGCTCCCCTATGAAATTTCATTGTATAAAGATATAATCCTATACACATTTTCCTAACAATAAGCCTTATGAAACACAGTGGAATTTATTTCTCAGCAGACATGCACAGGACTCGACTGCAAGATCTTGGGGAACAGTATTTTCAAAAAAATAAAGCATGTTTTGAACAATGACATATGGACTGCAACCCTGATTTTTTAAATGTGTTACCTCTTGTGAGGCCTATTTGTTTTCAATGGAAATTATCTTAGAAAGACCGACTTCTTGAGTATCCATTTTACTTTGTTCGAACACAAATAACAAAGACTCCTTTGATATCTAAAAAAAAACTAACATCTTAATTAATGTATGAAGTATCATGGGTTCACATCATAACAAATTATAGTTTAATGATAGCATGAGATATAAAAATGGTCTGGCTGGATACTACAAGATTCGTCTCTGATTTTTCCTCCAAGTAAGCATTCCTATGCTTACCATGTGTGATACACATTCATTTAAAAGCAAAGGCCACAGAACCCAGTAAATTTTATTTAGAGCAAAATGACTTAAGATAAGTGTACTTGAAATTAATTAAGAACTAAGCAGAGAAAGGCATGCTGGATATTCCTAGGTTTCAAAGAGCCTATGCAATGACATTGTGGTGTGATCTCCATGATTTGCACCCAAACCTGTGTTTCCCTAATGCTACTTTTCTGCAGGGTTTATATTCAGAAACGAAATAAAAGAAAAGCTTAGGCTGGTCAAATACTGCAACAAAGGCATTATGTTTCTCACCCTTGATTCAAAGCCTTCTTACAAAGAGGCACAAGTATTCCAAATGTTATTGATCTCTGTGTAAGAGAAGATTTGAATTAACCAATTCTCTATTCTATATTTTGTCCCAAACTGTGAATCTAACTTGTGTCCATTTCAATAATTTACTACTTAGAAATGCTGTCAACTATTTAAAATTTCTGTCTTGTACATCCACATGAAAGTAGGTCACTGAAAATGGGCTTACACAAATACGGCACCACAGAGACATCAGAGGATTAAAATATAAAAAGTAGGAGATGAAAAAACTGACCTGCTTCTTTGGGTGTTTGTTTAGCAGGGCTAAAAATAAGATGTAACATCTGGAGCAATCTGCCAAAGCTGTACAGCAGTCATTGAAGGAAGAAAGCTTGCTATATGTTTAAAAATAAGAAGATAATATGAGTAGGATAGCTTTTCTTCTATAGAGCACCCTAAGTCCAAGCAAGGGTGCACTTCTATTTTTAATTTTTTTTCTGTGTACGTATTATAAACCCATTACTCTCTTCTGCTACTGATCAGTAAAAGTGAAGCATTGGCTAAAATCCAGTAGTACATAACAGTAGAATCACTAAAACACAGAGGATGTGATGAGTTAACACCTGTGTAAGTTCCACTGATTCAGTGGGCCTGCTCTATTTGTGGCATACTCCTCAATTTCAGCCATTAGGTTTGAGAATGAGTTTGAGCTACAGCAAACAAACAGCTAATTCTACAGTATGGAGTAATAGCAACTGAAAATAAAACATAGGTTATCTCCCAGTATATTGGAAAAAGACAAGATATTGTCTCCTGGGGGCCCAAACAAAGTGCTAACATTATGATCTTACGGGGGGGGGGGCAGAATCTGTGCATACTGGTGGGGAGGGCAAGAGGAGAGGTAGAGAATGAGAGAGAGAGAGAGAGAGTATCAAACTGGAAATGAGGTATCAAGCAATATTTAACAGCACTGACATTCAGCTGACAATTTTTAAAGACTAGATTGTGGGAGGAAAGGGGATCAAGAACAGAAATAGAAAGCATGAGAAAGTAGCTTCTACAAATAAAGAGGTTGCAGAAGACTTATTGAGACATTGCATGCATATAAGAAGGCGCTCTAGAGACTTTCCCTCTCTATCCTCAATTTTGTCACCCTTTTTTTTACATGGGGAGGGCAATGACACTCATTCCTCTATGGAGCGGTGCTCTCTGGATCAGTTGGGCCCTTGATTTTGATAAGAGCTCCTATAAGCAGTGGAGGTTTTCCCCCTCTTCACATTTGATGCCGTCGACATGGAGATGGGCTACAGAAGTGATGATAAAGGGGGACAGGAGTGAAATATGTCCCTTTGAACATTTTACAGACTTTGTAATGCCCAAATAGGACTCGGTGTTTCTAAGGAAAAAGAAACAACAGCAGGGGTTGTTTCTTGGGGAAGAAGAAAAACCGAGGTAACAAGGTTTCAGCTGTTAGGTATGTGAAGATTATAAAGATCACTAAGGTACTTTTCTGCATAATGTGTTGTCAATTATCATGAACAATTGGTCAATGAGAAAGAAATCTGTCTTGATTTGCTAGCATCCTTTTTTTCAAGTAATGATGCCATTACTGTGAGCTTGCAAGACTTTCCTCCTTTCATCCCTTCAGATCTTTTTGACGACTTGGGTGGGAGGGCAGGTAAGCTAAACTTTGCTTGCCATTCCTGCAGTTCAAACATGACTTGGAACAGGGACACATTTTCCTCTGTAAATGTCATGAACTGCACATGCACTTAAGTTCTATTTCAGTCAACAGAAGAACCATAGGTTGCCTTATAGCTGACAGTGGGGAAACCGAGCTCCACAGCAACATTGTGGTGGTGCTTTCAAACAACAGCGAGTTACCTGAAAATTCTGGCCACATTGATACATATATCCTTGTCGCTCATACGTTTCTCCAGCACTAGACAAAGCTCTTGAATTGCTCCATATTCTAGGAGTTTGCACCTTGACTGAGGCAAGTCAACTAGGTTTCGCAAAGTGGCAGTGAGCTGGAGAAAACAAATTTAAACATCAATAAATCATCACATTATTATGAGTCCCAGACACTTTTGAAATTTAGTAGAATGTCTGATGGCAACTCTATGGAACTGCAGATTTCTATGAAAAAATATTGATTATTTAAGGTTCAGAATAGGGACAATGACACAAGTTTAATTTTTTTTAAAGAACAGAAGTCAATTGAGGTCACATCACATTTCTCTTTTTACAATGAAAGCAAACTAACATTTTATTGCTTTCCCAGAGATAAATTAATTAGGGTGCTTCTCCACCTCCATCTGCTCTTTAGCTTGTTTTCATAATATCTATTCACAACTAAGCAAGGAATTACAGTACATACTTGGGACAACCCTTTCCTCCGTGGCCAAGTTACTTCAGTGAACAATGGACAGATAATGCCAGACGCATTTGGGTGAAAGCAGACTACCTAAATCCAATTAAGCCTACCTTCTGTAAGGGCTAGAGCAGGGGTCCTCAAACCTTTTAAACAGGGGGCTGGTTCACTGTCCCTCAGACTATAGTTTGAAAAAAAAATGAACAAAAAATAAAAATAAAAAAACAGGTGGATCTGACAAATTCAGTCCCACCTTCAAAACCCAGCTTCCTCCATGGCAAGTGAAAATGGGCGAGGACCAAGGAAAAGTTTCATCCAACGTGCCCCTCCCATGCCCGCTCCAAAGAGGTCAAGGTGGGGGAGGGGGCAAGCGACGGATGCCCACCTCATGGCATCTGGTAGTGGCAAGACAGCAGCCCTGCCCCCACTTGTGTGTGCCTGAGGCAGCCCGTGCTCATGCAGCCTGTTCGACAGAGCTGTGTGGTGTGTATGTATGTTTCAGGAGGACACGTTTGGGCTGAGTGGGCACTGTGCAGCAAAAGGCGCCTTTCCGGCTGGCTCACTCAGTCCCCGCCTTGAACTCGAGCGTGAGGTGGCTGAGGCTTCCGCCACCGCCGCTGCTTCCCCTGCCGCTACAACTGTGCATGGCTCAAGCACCCCTGCAATATACCGTATTTTTCCATCTATAAGATGCCACTTTTTATTAGACACCTCCCACTTTTAAGACCCCCAAATAAATAAAATGAATACATCCTCATTGAAGTCTCCTCCACCCCCATCCCCACTGTTACTTTTATTTTCCTCCTTCGAAACAGTCCTGTCTGCTTTAGTGGGTTTGTTTTTTGCAGGATCAGGCTCCATCTTTCCTTGAGTTCTCCACCCCAACCACCCCCACTGTTTTCTTTCATTTCCCCATTCTAAACACTCCTCTCGGCTTTGGTGAGTTTGTTTTTTGAAGGATCAGGCTCCAGACAGAGCCTATCACACAAAAAATAAACCAGAGGGAAAAGCAAGGTAAGTTTAGGTTCTCCTCCACACAACCTGAAAGTTTTACTTCTGTGTATACCACGCCTCTTAATTTTTAGTGTCATGATTTTCGAAAAAAGTAGTTTGGTACACAGAAAAATACGGTAATCCATATTTTTCAGCATATCTGGGGGCAGGATTGGAAATGCTCTCTTGCAGATATGGTGGCCCTACTGTATTGTTGTTCTTGTTGAGGGTATAATCTGAAATGACTTCATAGATGGTGAACAAGAGACATTTTATGCGGTTTTATGAAGGTAGGGTGAGGGGATCCAAAAGAAATACTAAGAAACTCAGTAGAACTATCTTACTAAATCTCACTGAGATTTACTCATGTCTCATATCTATCAACATGAAGTCCTGGGAAAACTGTCTTACAATTTGGAGTGAGGTGCCATCAGAATGCTAACACTGAGCTCTAGTTTTCCTTTGGTCTGGACTAGCTCTAGTAACTTCCTGTGTCTATAACCACTTGAAATACGGGATGCTCTTCCTTGACATCCCACACAAAGGCACAGATCTGCAGTTTGGACACAGTTCTCAATCTAAATTTTCTCCTGGATTCTGAAGGGCTGACTATGATTAGGAGTGCCTTTAATCAACCCCAGTACATAATATGAGCGCAGGTCCTACAATTTCTCAACCTGACTTTGGTAACACAGTTTATATGGTCACACCTGAAGACACTTTGGAAGCTAGCTGGCGGAGAATGCAGCATGTCTAAGGCTGCACAGAATATAGACGAACTTCCCTAAATACCTCTCTGCTGAAAAGTATTCTTAAAAAAAAAAAACCAAGGTCCTTCATTGCTCCTAGGAAACTCCAAAAGCAAAAGTTCCACTCCTCTTCACACCTAACACCTCTCCCAAATAGCAGTTAATATCCAGCTACTTTCTTTTTCATTTTCTTCCAGGATTTCTTTTCCATTTTCTGTGTGGTGTAGTCAGAAGTAGATCCTGAGGGCAAAAAGTTGGTCCCTGCATCAACAGAGCCTATCTTGATAGCTATCACTATTTGAAGGTAAAAAGAGGTACAATGCTATTGTTTTCTAATATGAGACTGAGGCATTTAAAACGAAAACTACAACTAGTGACAGAAATTAGGCCCTCCAGAATCCTTAGGTGTTCTTTGGTATATTTAACAGAAGAACATTGTGTCCTAGAACAATAAATACAATAAATGTTCCAATTCTCAGACAAATCCTTTTGAGGCTAGAGTACTTCCAAATGACTAGCCATAATTATTTCTTTAAGCATGGCTATTTTCAGATTCAGGTCACTTACTAACTGAATACAACAAGAAATCCTTCAGCTTTGAAAATTCTACACCTGAGATTTGAATTTATAAAGTTTATAGTTTATCGAGCAAAACACCAAATATTTTATCTTTTAAACCTTATTAAAAAGGACCCTGAGTACAAGAACCTGAATAAAAAAAATCAGACAATAAAAACTACTTAAGATGGGTCAAGCTGTCATCAGGAGAGCAAAATCTCTTCTGTTATTTTAAATATACATTTAGGTGTCGTTAAAATGAAGCAGTCAGTACAGTAGAGTATTTCCAGATACATTTTTGTGATTCATACACTGCGGTCCTGGTATATAGCTCTACCGCACTATATGAAAAGCAAGGGCCCCTGGGGTAAACGGCATGGGCCTGTTTGAGGCCTCCAGCACTTACCCCAGGCCTGGCTCTGCCCTGAACGGGCCTCCAACAGGCTTATCGGGCCTGTCGGAGGCCCCAGAAGTGGTTTCCAGTGAACCTAAAGTCACTTTAAAAAAAAAACAGAAATCAGTTCTGGGGAGGGGGGGGGAGAAGAAGTACCTTCCAAAAACCCAGAAGTGACTTCCGGTTCACCAGAAACCACTTCTGGGGCCTCCAACAAGCCTGGGAAGCCTGTCAGAGGCCAATTCAGGGCAGCACCAGGAGAAGGTAAGTCTAGGAGGCTCCACACAGTCCCCCTCCAGTCCCAACCCGCATCCGCATATCGCAGTTTTTCCATTATTGCGGGTTGGGTCGGAACCCTAACCCCCGCGATAAGTGGGGGGTTACTGTACAAACCAAATACAAACCTCCTCTCTGCTGCTTCTCAGAGACATCATGAACATAATTCTCAACCTTAGCAATAATGCTGGTGAATTTGTCATAAGAATTATTGCCAAAAGAACAACACTTCCTACAAAGAAAGTAATATAAAGTACAACACAGCAAAACAGGGATTACTTCAGTAAGAACATTATTAATAATTTTTAAAAGCTTATAATGCTTTTCTAGGGTAACATAAGAAACATTTAAAAGTGTCCTGTGTGCTGCACCCTTGCCAATAATCATATACCAAATTTCGTATTTCATCATCATCCATACAGGGACCAGAGTCTCCTTATCCACTGTTATTACTTCATAGAACATCCATCTTGTAATTCTTTGCTTCAGTTCTTCCCTATCCCATTTCTAATCTTCTTTGAAAATTGCTTTCTGCTAGCTTGCTTGTGCTTCTTAAATAATAAAATAGGTGAAAAGACAGTGATTTCTTTTTTCTCTCTCCTCCTTTTCCTGAGGCAAATTCTCATAAGGGGAAAGAGCATTCACAAGAATGAAACTCATGCTTTTCACTTTCTGTTACTATTTTCTCATAGGAACACTGGGATTATAATTATCCAAACCTACCTTAACTTTTTAGTATTTCATCACATATACAGATATAGAAATAGACAGATATATAGACATGCAAGACATGTACATATAATAGTGCTTCACAAGCTATTCAGATACAGAAATACTGTAGATATGTACTCACACAGACACATTCATAATGCAAATAAATGCTTACTGATAATACTGATTTCCCCCTGGTCTTCTATTTTGTTTTCAGCTACCTATATTGTCCACTAGAGGCATTCCTGCAATTAACATGGGACTATGCCAATTCTAATACCAACTATCACAAATTGAAATAGACCAGCAGGATGTGTAAAAAGAATAAACTAAACGGCAATGGAAGTACTAAAACTACCAATGGCCAATTATATTTATTTTCCCATAAACCTGACTCAAAAGACCGGCAAACTCAGATATCTGAACTAAAATAGTGCTGTTGGTTCATGATACTACACCTGTAACAAATTTCTGTAATACTGTAATGTATAAACCAATCCATTTTTGTAAACCACCTTGAAATCTCTAGAAAATGGCACTATATAACTGTTTCAAATCCCATTTGAAACTGGTGGAAATCTGTTTTTTGATATCAAGTCCTTTCTTGTGGAACCCCTATGAATTAGTGACCTGCAAAAGGTTCTGTCATTAGTAGCCATGGTCAGGGATTGCAAACTATAGGTCATGATTTCCTTTACTTGTAGTAATTTTGCTTCTTTTAAGTAAGAAGAGTTCAAGCATGATTTGATCTCAAATTCACTTACATGCAGTCCATGGGACCCTCAAAAATCTCTTCCAGTACCACATCCCAGATGAGTCAATTTCTTTCCTATCAGCTTTCCCTGTTATCCAACTTTCAAATATCATAATTGCACGTTATTTGGGAATACAATGCTATGAGTGATCTTGACCTTTGTTTCCAGTAAGAAATCTATTTCCTTCATAGCTACTCTTCCAAGACTTTTTCTACATTATTTTATTGTTTATATATTGTACCAGCCTGCCTGGTACAATATTAATTAGACAAAATTCAGCTGAAGTTTAGGAAGGAGTTAAGAAAGTGCCTTTGTCTTCCCAATGCTGTGGAGAAGAACAAGGCTTGTTTGGTTGCCAGCACAAAAAGAATCTGGAATTTGGACGTTGATGTATATAATAAGGGGCTCAAACGTTCCTTGAATTGTAGTAGCTGTTACGCATTCAGGGCAAGGAATGTGATGGGCTGATAGCGGCTACACTTTTTGACTTCTCCTTTCTCTGTGACTAGATCCAACAGAACAGTTTCCTTCTGTGAGACACTGCTTTATTTTCTATATTTGTCGACATATTCTTGTTAAGACTTTGATTCAACAAGGGTGGGCAAGGTCGGGCGGTTGGGGTTAAAGTCATGCCACTAACCTTTCACCCATTGCATCAGACACATAAATGGCCGAAAATATCAATTTTTGAAAGAAAGAAAAAAACAAGAGGATGAAAATGTTTATTTTGAAGGCATGAAGTGGGGAAATCCTCCAAGGAATGCCCAGCAGCAGAAAAGTACTATTCCTAAGGTTTTTTTAAAGCCAAAATAGGGTGTTTTAAAATAACAGGCCACTTTAAAAAATATCTCAGGGGCTTTGAATCCATCCCGCAGGCCACACTTTGCTCTACTCTACTGGCATCCTACCTGCTCCTGGAATTGTATTCTTCTTCTTGCTTTGGGTACAGATTGCATTTTGCTTTCTAAAACTGCATATTCTTCCTCCATTACATTTTTGTACAGTTGTTCAGTATACTGTACTACTGCCATCTTCTCATGGTTTTATCACAATCAGATATATTCCTGTGTTGATCTTTCAACATCCCTACTGTTCATTTAATTTTTTCTGTGATCTCATGAAAGAGATATCTTGCTTTCCCATGCCTTTTAATGCTTCCAGATGAAATTCCTTGGGGTGATTTTCTACTATCATTCACTAGTGGAGGTAAAAACCACTGCAGGGCTAGAATCCACACTAAGACCTGGTGCAGGCAATCATCTAAACCAGATACAAGCCACAGCAAGCCTTATATTCATACATTCATATTCTCTCCACTCTTCCTTCTTTATATAAATGAAGCCAATGAAAGCTTCTGCTTACACTTATATGTTTAAGTAACTAATTAATGCATAGTACACATGGGTCTAATGTGGATTTAGATCTTCTCGATTTAATTAGACTATTTCTTATCTTCCAAGACCATACTTCCGAGACTATGGACTCACTTGCCCATCCCTTCCAGTGGTATCACATTTAAAAAATTACTGGCTTTCCATTCAGAACCAGGAACCTATAAATATCAGGATCAGAAGAAAACATGATCTTTGGCATACTTTTGATCATGGCATTAAAATCCTAGTTCGCTACAAGCATATTGGAAACATAACTGTTTTGGACTACAATTTCAGATTATCATGGCCAGCATGACTGCAGGAGGATTCTGAGTGTTGTAATAAAAAAGTATTTTTTAAAAATTGTTCCACTACAATTACCTCCCTGCTTTGGATTAACCAAGAATTACCCTGTGCTGAGAAGGAAGAAGTGACTTAAAGACAGAAAATGCAGGTAGGACACTCATATGTATCTCATCTTAAATCAGAGCTTATATCCAGACCAAGCCATAAAAGTTAAGAAACTGTGATTTATCCTAATTGTAGTTAGTGAAATAAACCACATTTATCAAATGTCTTGTTTGCTCTCCCAATTCACACAGAAAAAAAAACAAATCCTCATGTTCCTACAGGAAACTGTTTAAGAAAGTATAACCCTGCCTAGAGAACAGACATTTCATATTATTTAGCAGACAATTTTATCTTTTTATGCATTTGTGAAATTAGTTCCTGAGTATGGAAGGTACAAGCCAAAAGGGATTAATTAAAATGACTACTTGTCACAATCATTTTGTTCACCAATATCAGTGTCATTAAAATAAAATTGCCTAAAGACATTTAGAATTACTTTATCAGGATTCAGGTTGGCCCTCGATTCATCTTGTTGAAATAAAAAACTATAATCTGACCTGGACTAAGAGGTGTCCTGTGCTGGAAAACCGAAGATCACCTTCATTAATTTCATTGATCTGCTTCATTAGTTTCAGAAGTATCTCAACACTTCCCTTGTTGACCATCTCATGAATGAGCCTTGTATTTCCAGAAATGAATTTTATAGCACCCATACAATAGAGAAAGGCTTCAGTATTTGCTTGCAAGTCTTCAACTCTCAGAATTTCAAGCAGAGAATCTACGGAGAAGATTAAGATGTAAATGCTTCTGTCTGGTGTTATTTCTCCTTAGAAAATTGTTTTCTGCGTTTTTCTATGAAGTGATCCAAGGAACTTAAACACAATGGGTTTTACCCAGTGAAGTGTGAGTTCACAAACAGTTGTGCAAGGTAAAACTCAAACACTTCATTAAGTCCCCACTGCCTCCTAGCCTAAGGATAAGGGAACTCAAAGGACAGGCATGGAACACAGGGGTGAGGGGCTGCCAAGATGGAGAAAAACAGTTGGAGAAAGTTTCTGAGAAGAGACGTTCTATTCAAAGAAGCTATCTCCACTTGTTTAACCCAATTCCTGCCATTCAATAGAATCATTTGTTTCTCATTCCAGATCCTTCTATGAGGCTTTGAAAGAGAAGCATAAGGAACCCCAAGGGAAGAAGGGTGGGAGCTCCTCTGTGTAAGTAACCTTGCCTCAGCACAAGATGGATGCCACCCAATGATTCCAAAATGTTGCTGTTTTTAGAAGTCAATTAACATGAGTTTATTATCTCACCAGAATGAAATATTATGGAAAGCCTTGGCAATTATATTTCGTAAAAATGCTTATTGACTAAATGATCCAGATTTTAGGCGCTAACCATCAGAGCCGTGGCCAATTTATATTAAGATACAGTTTAGATTAGTTTCAAACAAAACTAGCCAGTCTTGACTGCCGAAACCAGTTGTGCACATGGTTTTCTCTCCCACATGCACAAACGTTTCTTTGAAACTCAGCCAAATGTGTTCTGAAGAGGAACAAATTTGGAAGCATATATATGTTTAGACTAAACAACTGTTGAGTCTCAAAAGATGAGGCATTCATTTTTACTTCTGAAGAAATGTCTTCACTAGTAGCGAGATAGCTGGAGGAGTGGATGAGGGAAGCAGAGGAGGATAAATCATAATCTTTGTTTTTCCTCTGTTCTTGCAGAATTAAAGATCAGCATAATTAATTAGTAGGTGCTACAGCTCTGCTTCACAGTATTAACTTAGGGAAATCCACAGAGTTTCCTCCACTTCTAATTCAGTTTATAAAAAAATAAAAAAATCCTAAAACTAGAGCAGAATCTGAAAACTCTATTGGTATTAATAATGTCCTTAAATACAATTTCATATCTTCTTCACAAATTAGCAGTAGTTTCATTTCAAGAATGAACAGTTACTATTTACAGTAGGATATAGACAAAAGAGTACATACCCAGTATGTTGTCATTCTGAATCAGAATATCGTTTTTTTCATTTCTGCTTATTTTGAACACAAGTTTGCAAATATTAAGTAGATTCTTCCCACTCACTTTCAGCTGCAATGGAAGGTTAAAAGGTAGCAAAACAAAATCACTAGACTGTGTTCTTCAGCTACTTATTCAAGAGCAGTCATTCAAAGTCATTTCTGAATTGTAATGTAAAGTCACAGCATCATATCATTTTATTGAGTCTTTAAAAAGGACTGGGATAAAATTATGTAGAGTTTTCATATAGCTTAAAAGTATTTGCTTGTTTTTGTAACACAGAACATAAGTGGGAAGCTAGGCATCAATCAGTTTTGGTTTACCAAAGTGCTTCTTTTCAGAGTTATTTCCTTCTTATAATTATATTATACTACAGAAGTGTCTCCTAAGGCAAATGTAATTGGTTCCAGGGGTCAATTTGTTTTAGGAAAAATTCATCTTAAGAGGCACGGTTTCCCATAGGAATGCATTGAAAACTAATGAATCTGTTCCAGAGGAACAGATTACATTGGTTTTCAATGCATTCCTATGGGGATGCTGTCCCAAACCCTCTCAATCAACCAGCAGCCTTCCGATGCCAGATGATTGAGGGGGCTTTACCCTCAACCCAGCAAAAGGGGGAAGCTTTTCCTGGCAAAAGGCAGGCAGCGGCTTGTGACCACTTAAGCCGCTGCCTTCCTTTCACTGGGCTCCGTGCATGGAGCCCAAGGTGAAGCAGAGGCAGTGCCTTGTGTGCTCGCAAACCGCTGCCTCCCCTTCGCCTTGGGCTCTTTGCTCAGAGCCCTTTAAATGGGGGTGGGGAGCAGCTTCAATCAGGCAAGCCACTCCAGTATTCCTGCCAAGAAAACTCCATGGACATGGGGTCACAAAGAGCTGGTCAAAACTGTAACAACGCAACAACAACCCGCTCGGGTTATGGGCATGAAAAATTCAAACGCCTACCCCACAAGACAGATTTTTCACAAGAATCCAGTAGGCAAACCATCGTCTTGCAAAAAATGCCTATACCTGGAAATGTCATTTGTTTTACAAATAATTCATCTTACAGGACATTCGTCTTGCAAGGTACCACTGTACTTGGAAGAACCATACTCTACTTTAAATCCACAGTCAATAAAGAATCTGAAATTCCTCTATGAGCTGGATTCATTTTCACTTAAATGGAAAATGGTTATGAATGTATCTCATCTTTTCATATATAATTTGTAATAAAACAGTTTAACTCGTTTGAAAGTATATTTCTGTTACCTTAAAAGTCCCTTTTTAAAAGAGAGAGTGGACAAGGTCTTTTAATATATTTGGTAACGAAATAAATAATCTAATAAATATACAAGTAGGCACTATCACCTATCTCTTAAATAAGGGCTTTTAATGTAACAGGAATATTCTTTCAAACAAGTTAAAATGCTTTGTCACACATTATATCTGCAAGGATGATATCATGCAATAATAATCAATACTATTATTTATATATTATACTGGGCTTATTGTTCTCATTAATAATCCAAAAGAAAAACAGAGAATTAGTTTTGAAAAAAAATATGGCTGTATAGTTAATCAATGCTGAAATATGATAGTTGTGTATTTGCTGACCTGTTTCAGCTCTGTAAGCCGCCCAGAGTTCCCGTGGGAAGATGGGCGGGGTACAAATTCAAAAATAAATAAATAAATAAATAAATAAAAACAGGCTTTCATCCAAGATCTTGTCAAAAATATATGCACCATTTTATAACAGTGCAAAATATAAACCATAAGATGTTTTTAGCAAACTTTATTCTAAAAATTGGTTTTTTTAATTTTCTAGACTAGGATCCATAATAACAATGATGCCTTAATTTCTTCGCTTTTATTTGGTACTTTTTGTTATTTATCTCTTTGATATACTGCCAACTGTTCATATAAGGATATTTTGTTATTTACGTCATTGTCTCATCAAAAATATTACACACAAGCGAGTATTATGGACTCAGGTTTCAGGCTAAGTTGTTTAGGTTCAGAGACAACTAATGATATGATGTTGAAGGGACAAAAATTCTCACAATGCTATAGTGTGTAATTGTGCTTACTTATTGTTCAAGTTAATGTTGACTTCGTATTAAATATTTTAAAAATAAAATTATTTGAAAATTATGCACTTTTTTGTACTGAGTAATTCACTAAGGCTGAATAATTTATTGAGTAATTTAATCAAATTCATTTGATTACTTTCAGAATACATTATGTAATTTCACACAACTCCCAATGTATAAGATATACAAGCCACCACACTGCACAGTGTTCTCCACACACTTTAACTTACACCCAGAATAATTTTTGCTAGTTTTTAACTTACACCCAGAATAATTTTTGCTAGTTTCAGGCCAAGAGTATCTGAAGCAATGTCAACTAATTTGTATAAAGTTTTCAAAAAAAGAGTTCGTCCTTTAAATCGCTTGCCAAGCATATTTCCTTCCTCCAAGACTTGATAGAGAGCACTGCAGGCATGGCAAAGGTTTTCTACATTGTCCTCTGATGAAAAAAGAAGAAAGCAGAGTTAAGTACAAAGTACATTTCAAAGCCTCTTTTACTACTGATTTTGGCCAGTTGTACCTTCTATGGGCCAACCCTTACGCTTCCTAGTAGCAGGAATTATGTACTGCAACATCATTTCTGCCCTATGGGAATGTTATAAGTATATAGTTATCAGAAATGGTTTGCTAGTTCCTCCTGGGACTATGCAGCTTGCTCAAGGCCACAGGGATAACAGGGCACATAATTCTACATACCACGCAGACTCAAAATGATCTTGGCTAGCTCTCCAATTCTGAAAGGCACAATGGGGATTTTCACTCCCACACATTATCTTCATGACCAGGCATCCCTACCCTTCATATAGTACTGATATGCATCATAATGGTGGCAAAGGCAACAGGTAAGCGGACTACAGAGGCAGGTTTCTATTTGTGAAAGCTAAAGTAGTTTATGTACCTGTTTCTAATTCATGCAAAATTGGTAAAATTTTCTTATTCCAGTAGTTTTCCTCTTCTGTCTCATTTGCGCCAGAAAAAAAATCTGAAATGTGTAAATATATTACTGAAGGATCACTTTGTTTTATTTCAGACTTCTTAAAGAAAAACTGTAGAGGAAAACTGATACTGAAACATTTTCAAAAATACAAAACTATAAAATAATCTAATGTGTAATACTACTTGTAATACTACTTAACATGTAAAAATGAAAACAAGAAATGTAAATAACAAAAGCAGATACATTTAACACGTTTGTTCTGTCTTTCTGGTTCATTGATCATTACCACAGCTTTGCATTCTGGTCACAAAAATGATACCAGTCTACATTCATTGGTTGCTGTTTTTAGCAGCAGCCTTAGCAACACTGAGCACTAGAAAACCAGTCAGGCTTTTTTACAGAAGCAAATGTCTACAAGCGTATTCAGTCTTAATATACTACAGAATCATCCTTCTGGGTCAGGATCCGGAAACACAACAAACTACTGTTTGCAATGGTACCCAGGAATGCACAAGGGCTGAGAACTATTAGATGAGGAACATGGATGATCTGCCGAATGGACAGCTGGAGCTCTCTTCTACAACAGTACAAAATTTGTTCATCTCCACCCACCTCATCCTATAACTAACATGCAATGAAAAACAGTACAGAATCCATTTCAAGTTGGTGAAGGTGCACAGTGGCTGAAATACTGTTGAAACTGTTGTTAATGTATGTCATCAGCTACAGTGGAGGGGAGATACGAGAATGCCCCATTCCATCAATGATTCTGTATTTGTGGAACCAGAGAGGTCAAAATGTTTTCTACTATTTATTAAATTATCCTTTATATGAGCACCCCAGAAATCATTTTTGCTGGCATTCTCAGCCCTTTGAACGATAAGAATATAAGAACATAAGAAGAGCCATGCTGGATCAGGCCAAAAGCCCATCTAGTCCAGCTTCCTGTATCTCACAATGGCCCCACCAGATGCGTTTGGGAGTGCATGAGACTAGATATTGTCTCCTGATATCACTCCCCTGCATCTGGCCCTTGAAGTGCCCCGGTTTTAAGCCTGGAGATTACACATCTCCATCATGGTTTGTAACCTGTAATGGACTTTTCCTCCAGGATAAACACCTCCCTTCACTCCCAACTCAAATTTATATTCTGCTACCTATCAAGAAGCAAAATTGGCTTTGGCAGCAAAGACAGGCACAAGCATCAAAAGTCTTCAATCAATGTGCACTGTAGCTTATTCCTACTAGTAGATGAATAGGAGAAATAAAAAAAATAGAGTGAGTTCTCTGGCCAAAACCTAGAAGTACCTAATTTAGCTGCAGGTCCAGCCTGTTCATTGGTGTCCTGGGAGGCTAAAGGACTTTCCTCATTATTAATTTGGTCACTAATAAAAGAAGGAGAAAGAAGATATTAACATGGGAAAATGCAAGAAAACATTCACAGCAAATATATAACATTCTTGCTTTCTATGTAGGCAATTGCTAGATCTACACAACAGTCCTGGTTTCTATTTAGATCACATTGTACATTGGTAGAAGCTTGCCCAGGCAGACCCTTAATTCTAGAAAATTTGTTTAATTACAAATGTGAAAAAGGTGAAATGGAATTAGTCAAAAGTCTCCTTGTGATTTTGGAAAAGGGGACATTTTTGCATGAATCACACAGTGAAATTCATTGAAAATGTGAATTATTTATCCTGGAGACTTCAGGAGTTCCGATTCCCCCCCCCCAGGAAAACCACTGGATGGGTGTGTGAGTGGAGAATCTGATGGGGCATGGGCTCACAAATACTGCCTTGGAGGGTCCTCCGCAAAGTCCCAGACCCACATTTTGCCTTGCACTAGGAGCCTAATATTTCCCAGACTAGGCTTCTCCAAATGCCCAAACTAACATCTCTCTCCCTCTCTTCTTCAACTTCTCATATGCACACAAACTTATATTGTATATAACTCTAGAACAGTTTTAGGAGTGGGAGATTCCTCCGTTTCTTTTTTTTATTAGTTCCAAGAATTTGTAACACCCCTTCAACCAACTTTCAAGACCAACTTTCAGTGGTAAGGACCATGCAGCCATCAATATTCTGTTGGACTACAACTCTTGCCCTAGACAACTATGAGAAATAATCATTGTTACAATCCAACAACTTCAGCCTACAAATATCACATGGCTGCCATACCCCAAGAAACTTCCTCTGTTAAGCCCAGGACAGCAGGTAATTATATTTCATGGAGACAAATGCAGCTCACAATTGGCCGATCAGTGCTCAGCATTTTTGTTCTGATCAAAGCTGCCAAAGGCAGAAATTATGAATAGTCAAACCACCTGTTTCCTTCCTAAATCATCTTGCTATAATCCGTTTGGGAGATTTCATAGAATGGAAAGCAGCACAAGTCCAAATGAAAATACACTTCTCCTTTGAATTGCAGAGATCCGAACAGCACAGTTTTGGTTATACACAGATTTTTTTTTCAATAAATAAATAAATATTTCAACAATTAACCAAATAAATTATGTGCCCGTGGCCACCCAGAACCCCATGAGTTCAACGCTGAAGATGTCAAAGCGGTCTACTTGTCCTCAAATACGACATCTCTATCTCAGCCTCTAAATCAGGGGGTCATAAGGACCTTTAAGGCTCATTTCACTTGGTACTGTATGAAAAGGTGTGTCCGCACTACAAAAAATAACTCCAATAGACAGAACTGGTGTGTGTCTGCATGTGCATGTATGTGTGTTTATAAACTATTTATGCTTTGTGGTTACATTTTAGGGGGACAGGAGTTATACACAGATTTTGAAATAGATGGGAGTCCAGAACCCCTAACCCAAGTGGTGCTGGAGAAGGGTACAGTGTTCTTCCCATATATGTACCTTCCTTTCATCAAGTATTGTTGCAACCTCTAAAAATGAATTCCCAAAATTAGCTTGCCATTTGTTTAGTAAATAATGTAATGCTGCAATTATGTTTCTTCACATATTGAAATTAGCTAATCTTTATAAAATGTTTTTGAATAAAATCCAAGAATGCTGCAATAAAATCCTTATACCACATGAGGGCACCATTACTGAAGACAAACTATTACAGAGCTTCTTTCCATAAGACATTTCAGGAGATCATGAATCAGTACTAGATACGGATTCTTATGTACATGTTTTCTCAGAACAGCAATTAATACGAATGTAAGATGTATATATTGACATTTGTGATTTTATAATGTTCATGTTTTCTTCAATGTGTAGCCTGCATACTGTAATTAAACTGTAAACAACTCAGAGACTACTTGAAGTGGTATGGGGCAGTATATACGCAGAACACTTTTATGGAAAAAAGGATAAAGGTTTTTTATTGAAACACTGTACCTCATCTGTCATGCCTGTAGCATTTTCAGTGTACTAAGCATTAATCTGTGAGACCACTAGTGAATTGCTAATACTTGTACTTCTGTCTTTCTATTCACCCTTGTCCACTTTCTATCTGATACCCTTTCTTCATTCACGTGCATCTGCCCATTCATGTAGCTGTCTATGCACTTGATGAAATGGGATGCCATCTACAAAGGGCTGTGCCAAATCAACAGCAAGAAGAGTCTCTGTCATGTTTCCACAGAACACTCAGATAAGAATTTCTTTTCCTAGAAACTCCTACACACAGAGAAGTAGGTGAGAAAAAAGAAGATTAATAAGGAATTGTGGGTGAAAGAAGATTTCCTGGTTTTCAATGGTCTTCTTTTCAATGAGTCAATAAACATTTGGAGGCACTTTCTTAGGAGTGCAGTATTTTTAAATAAAACATCTAAACCTTATCGCAGAACGCCTACAATGCTCTAGTAATTCCACACTGCCCATATATGGTATGTGGGTATGTATTTGTTTGCATGACGAGTGACAAAGTTTTGACTGGCAGTGCCAAGTTGGATGTGTGCCAGGCAGGTCTGTTAAAACCAGTTAGGAGTGTGATTTACATACAGGGATAGATACAGATACAGGAGATGGAGGCAGTTTTGGTTCTGTTTGAGTTTGAGTTTGGAGCTGGCCGGTTGAAGTGAAACTCTGACAGAGATTAGAAGTAGTGGGGGGTCAGGCCTATGAAGTCATTTGTTAAGAGATGAGACATTAAAAAAACTGAGGTGTTGCTTTTCTTGTGATGAAGCTGCTAATTCTAATTTGTGTCCTTGTTGGAACTTGTGACCAATAATCTGTTTAGAGGTACTGCATATTATCATTTTTATATAAAATATTTTATGCCACCATTCTTCTTAAAAACCACTTGGCAATTACAGTACATCATTAAAATGTGCAAGACTCAAAGCCATTTAGGGCTTTAAAGTTTAGGACTAACACTTTGAATTGTGTCTGGAAACAGATCGGCAGCTAGTGGAACTGCTGTATTGGAGCGGGGGGGGGGGGAGAAATCTCATGCCTGTGAAAGTGTTGAGACCAAGAGAAAGGCATCCTCTGATGGTCTTAAAACTCTTGCAGGCTCATAAAGGGAGACAAGGTCCTTGAGATAGCTTGTATTCAAGCCATTTATAAATTAGAACCAGAACTTTGAATTGTGAATGGCAGCCAATGGAGCTGCCACAACAGGTGGGTTACTGTGTACTCTTTCCAGGAAAGAGTACAAATGTTCTGATCTCAACTTTCTTTATCCAGACTGAAGCATTTCAAAGGTAGGTGAGCTGTGTGTGTGTGGTTTTTTTGTTACCTACCAAGCATAGCCAAAATAAATTATGCAAACACTGGATCGTGTTATATAATAGGTACAAAGCAAAATCTTAGCATTTGCTAATAAGCAGGCCAGTATGCATGATATCATTTCTGAGATCTGTAACTGTGTGTAATAATGTGTGAAAATTTTTGTCATTGTTCCTAAAGCTCCAGTGATTACAGGAACTACTGAAGTGTGTTTCATCCCCAAACAAGATGTTTCAACTGTGTTTTTGTTAGTTTTTCCAGTTCTTTAGCTTCTACTCGGGCATCCTCTGGAATTGCAATGCCAATAATCCAGGCATTTTATTCATTACTACTATGTCTAGTGTGTTATGTTCAAACTGTCTTATCAGTTTGATACCAAAATGCCACAGTATCTTGACTTTGTCATTTTCTGATACCTTCTATACCTGATGTTCCCATGAGTTTTTGGAAGCTGTCAAATTTTTTCTTTCTCTTTTTTTCTTTTTGTATAATGACCAGTGCACTAATTTTGCCAATATGTCATGTCTGTTTTTGTAATCTCTTTCTGCAATTTTGGGGCATACCAGGATGAAGTGTGACCCAGTTTCATCTTGGCAGAGTCAACTTCTGCAGTTGGCACTAATGCCTTTATTACATTGATTTGGTTTGGAGTGCTTGTTCTTGTGCAGGAAAAACCAAGCCTTCAGTTTCTATCTCAGTGGCCCCGTTTTATCCGTACTCCTGTTTTCCATCAATATTTCACAGATGTTGTCCATACAGTGGTTTATTTATTCTGTTTAATTTGTTTTCAAAATGTTGCACTTTACATTGAGCCCTTGTTTCCCTTGGTTTCAAAGTATTCGCCATTTTCATTGCTTTAAGAAATGTTTCTCTAATTGTACTAATATAATCATTTGGGCTTCATTTTAACTCCTCTACTACCTGTTGCAATTCCAATGATCCATGGGTTCCAGATTTTCCTGGAAAATAACCTGCCCACAATACTTTGTGGGTGTAGTGCATGCCACATGCTCAGCAGTTTCTGTGTTTTTCAGTCACATGTTTCTAAGTCATCTTTGTTCCAATCTATTATTGTAGTTGGGTATCTAATCGCTGGAATTGGTCACAATATTCACTGGGTTTATTGTCCTTTTAATTATCTTTCAAAAATCTCCAATTTTTCAGTCTTTCCTTGTCTCTTAACACTTCCACTTATTACAATGTCATCTACATGTTTTCCTTGAGTTTCTTTATAAATGTAATTAATCCATGAGGCATTTTTGTTATGTTCCAAAATTTTAGATCATCATCTTTCATGGGCCTAATTTGTTTTGCTCTGCATATTCTCCTAGTGATTCACAGATAAACTGTTGGTTATTTCAACATTTTGTGTCTTCTCTATATTGTTTCAATGTTATGTCATCATTCAGTTTTCTATTTTCTGTAGCTGTTTCCTATTTTTAAAAAAATTCTTGCATAGTTTCAACAATGGTTCCTTTCTAGGTCATATATTTTGCAGCCTGACTTTTAGTCTTTGTTTTCTGTGTTGTGTATAACATTTTATTATATATACAGTGCTACCACGGGTTACAAATTTAATGCATTCTTCAGGACATTCTGTGTTGTGAAAAATTCTTAAACCAAAACACAGACTCCAGCATGCACAGGGGCAGAGATATAAACCTTCCAAAAAATTGTAAACTGAGGCACTGTAATAAGCTGATGCAATATTTTCAATGGATTTTCATTTGTAAAATGACAACTATGTTTTTCAATGTTAGTCTCCATCCCTCATAACTTTTGGATGGTTTACCATGCATGCTTTTACTTTTTTACTTTCTCTTTAACTACTCAATTCCCTACTCCCGAACTTGAATTGTACTGGACTGTATATTGTTCCTCATTACTGTAGGCCACCTTGGATGCTTTTCCAAGAAGAAAGGTGGGGTAAAATATTCTAAGTAAATAAAACCCCTGTTAGCAATCTGGCTGCTGCATTTTGGACTACATGAAGCTTCTTCAAACTTTCAAGAGACAGCCCGATGTACAGCACATTACATTAATCTAGCCATGATATAATGAAGGCATGTGTCACTGTGACCAGATCAGACTTCTCTTGGAACTAGTGCAGCTGTCAAGACTAGTTTTATTTGTGCAAATGCACTACCAGCCACTGTTGAAACCTGGGCATCCAGGCTGAGAGATAAGTCCAGGATCACTCCCTAGCTGTGCACCTGGGTTTTCAGAGGAAGAATTAAGAATTAAACATGCTTAAGCTAAACAGACAGAGCAAAAGAAAATTTGTGTGATAGAAATTTAACAGGTAACAGTACTGAATCTTATTTATCTTGTTAATTTATTTTTAAATTGGCAGTCACAATATATACAGTACTACAAATGGCCAGTATTTGTGACAATGTTTAAAGAGCAGTGGAAAGGGAACACCGCATGATTTTGGTAAAAGATATTCCAGGAATGAGTCCCTATTACAAGTTAAACAACAACCCCAAACTTAATGAAGGGGTTTGGGGGTAGTTTTCAATTAGTGTCAACACAACTAAGAGGGGAAGGGCGGGATGAGCACCACACATTTCAATGAATATATTGAGCAGTAAATACGGCTATGTTTTATACCTCAAACAGTACATACAGTACAAAATAGGGCACAAAAATAATAGTTTTTTTTAAAATCCTATAATGATTAATGGCTCCTTCTTAAACCCTTAGGAGGTAACAATTGGGGTACCCTAGGCCTCCGTTCTGGGCCCAGTGCTCTGACCTGGATCAGAGAGTGCAGAGAATGCTAATTGAATGTGCAGATGACACAACATTGGATGGAATAACTAATACCCTGGAAGACTAAAATTCAACAGGTATAAATGCAAAGTACAGCACCTAGGCAAAAGAAACCAAGCGCACAGTGACAAGATGGGAGACACTTGGCTCAGTAATACTATGAATGAGAAGGATCTTGGAATTTTTGTAGATGACAAGCTGAATATAAAACAACAGTGTGATACGGCTACAAAAAAGGCAAATGTTGTTTCCGGCTGCATTAACAGAAGTATAATTTCCACATCCTGTGAGGTGCTCGCTTCCCTCTATTCAGCACTTGTTAGGCCTCATCTTGAGTTCTGGACACCACACTTCAAGAAGGATGCTCAGAAACTGGAAGAACACCAGAGGAGGACAACAAGGAGAATCAAGGGGCTGGAAACCAAGTCTTATGAGCCTGGAAGTTAAGTCATGGCTACTGACTTCTTTTTTCTTGAGAGATAGAAATGTTTCGCTGCTCATCTAAACAGCTTCATCAGTCTTATGAGGAAAGACTGAAAGAACTGGGCATATTTAGCCTTGAGAAAAGAAGACTGAGGGGAAAACACAATAGCACTTTTCAAATACTTGCAAGGCTGCCACACAAAGGAGGAGCAGGATCTGTTATAGATCAACCCAGAGTGCAGAACACAGAATAGCAGGCTCAAGTTACAGGATGCCAGATTTCAATTGAATATCAGGAAAAATGTCCTAACTGTTAGAACAATATGGTAATGGAGCTAATTGTCACGAAAGTTGGTAATTGCTCAAGCACTGGAGGCATTCAAGAGAAATTTAGACAACCACCTGGTGTATATCCTATGAGTTATATTGCTGTTTTGAGCAGGGGATTGGACTCAGTGGCCTTGTAGGACCGTTCCAATTTCATGACAGCAACAGCAATTTTGCAGTGTAAACTACAAATTAATTATTCCAAGCAGGGTTCTTCTTATGTTCTTATGAGGGGTTCAGATCCACACAGACTCAGCTGGCTTACAGGAGTGTCAGCTCAGTCAGCCCTCAACCATCTAGGCTAGCTAGAGTTCTTAGGCTGTAATTTAACTATTGCATTTCAAGCCCTCCACTTGACTAGCTCGTTCCAATACACTGCTATAAGTTGTCAATGTGAATTAAGTCTACAACCAAAGCCATTTTCTACTACCTTTTACATCTGAACTGTTAGACATCAAGGTAATCAAACTGCATTATTAGATTCAGAGTAAAAGAGATTTACCATAAGCTGCTATTTAACAATATAATATACGTAAGAATCCCAAGAGTATTAAACCATTAATAGTACCATATTTAATAAATTGATCAATTCAAGGCAAAAAAAGTATCCAAAGCTTAAATTCATGTAAAAGATTGACCATATTATGAAGAGGGTAACAGATTCTACATTGAATCTTATATGGTGAGGAGGTACTGATCTGCTACTGTCAAGAGGTTATTACGTATTTCATAATTTTGTGAAAAAATGCCTACCCATTTTAAAATACGATTGTGGAAGTGAACATGATGAAATCAGTATGATTCGGTACTTACACATGTGCGTGAACATGCACAACTTGGCAGTTTGTTACTAATTGGAATGCGCAAACATATTAGAAACAATCTAATATGTTGTGACTAATATGTACAATTCTACTGTATCCTGCATAACCTCCCACACTAACGCATGTGAAACAAATATCACAGGTCTCTTGTGTGTTATCAAGTACACTGAAGATTATAAAGCTGTGTAAAATACTGACCTTTGGCTGCTGAGTTGACATGAAGTTGATATGTGTGTCATTTTTTGATACGCTTCTTCTCCCATTAACTTACTGTAATGCTCTTTAGAAGAGAGTGGATGACATTCATCGTTAAAGCTCAACTGTACAGTTAATTTCTGTGAGCAATTTTCATTACAGGACCTTGAAATATCACCTATGGTAGCCTCTTCAGAACTTTGCCTCTTGCCTATAATTATCAAGAGTTAAAGAATATTCTTACAAGGCAAACACATAACTGCAAGTCCTTAGAATATTTGAAAGAGACATTTCTGAAATAGTGCTTTTCATAATAACAAGGAGAAAACCAAATAAAAAGGATGGGCACAGGCCAGATGCCTTATATATAAAAAAATCAAACGAGACATGAACTTTTCAAAAAACATTTGACAAACTATTTTTATGAATTAAGGGCAAAAACATTTCTTATCCTATAGCATTAGGTAAGGCTACATGCTATATGTAAATAAGGATTTAAACTAGAAGGAATGTGAGTTTTTGTTTTCGAAATAACTCATGCGTTGTTAGTAAGTTTTTTTTTAAAGTGGTGTCTGAAGCTTCACATCAAACACTGTTTAGGAAAATGTGACTTGGTTCAGGAACTACTGGTTGACCCCACTTTCTCAATAAAAAGTCTGATTCAGGATATGACTATATGATATAATTTTAAATATTTTATATTTTATATGATATATTTTAAAACAAACACTTTTTATTGGCATGGGTTGCAAAATATTTCACCATTAATTGTAGACTTATATTTAATTCTCTTATGCTGACTTCAGTTTTTTAGGGATTAAATACACACACAGAGAGAGAGAGAGAGAGAGAGAGAGAGAGAGAGAGAGAGAGAGAGAGAGAGAGAGAGAGAGAGAGAGAGATTTAAAAGAACAATATGGAAATATTCTTACTCTCATTGGGAAGAAATGCTTTATCGGGGAGAAGATTTCCATAAGAGGCAGATCTAAACAAAAGTGCACGGGCATTGCTGACTTTTTTAATCTTTTCTGAGTCCACTGGTGATTTAACAGGAGGAATGTGATGCTCTTCGCTTGTAGAAGATAACAGTAGCTTTGGTTTCTGTTAGAAGACAAGATTTAATTTAATGCAAACCAATGCAAAGTCTGCAAGGTCAAAAGAACTGGAATCCCACCTAGTTATCCACAATGGAGAGGAGTAGGGTTCCTGCCAAAACACTTGTGCTCATCTTGATAAAGTTAATTCTGCATAGGCACAGATGAACCCATACATGTGATTTCCCAGAGCTCACAAAGAAGAGCTTAAGCCACTACTGAAAAGTCACAAAAAACAGACATCTATGTCAAAAGAGAATACGCACATGCTCCAGTGGGCTAAGGCGTGCACAAGAGATAGGTCTTGATTCAACAGATTCAAAACTGGAAGCATGGAGACTGGAAAGAAAAGCAGAAGCACTATGTTAATTGTGTAATCAATACATAAATAATGATTTGCAAGAGGTATCTCAAACATCTGCACTAATACAGTAAAAAATCCCCCTCTGCTAAACTGCTTGATGCAACACAAAAGCTCTTTCCAAAATGCAAGCCAATATTTAAATATCAGGTAAAAGGGGAAAGGGTCAGAAATAGCTATTGGTGTGTGGCAGATGTAACGGTTAACATTGCTATTGGTCTGCTATCAAACAGCTAGAATGACAAACATACTGAACTATTGGCAAAGGCAAGCATACTTGTGATCATGAAATCTAGGAGAACAAGAGATGAGACATCAAGATAGCAAATTAGAGAACTTCACCTTCCTACACAAAAAAACTAATAATAGTTTTGGGTTGACAATTAATGTCTTTTCTTTTGAAAAGTTGTCAGAAACACTTCAATTATTTTTAGCTTTTCTTTTCACCAGCTACACCCATACAAGCAGATTTATCCCGTTAAAAAGGTGAAAATTCGTATTACCTGTCTTTGAAACTTCTCAGATAATCTTGAACAATGAGCGGTCATGAACACTCAAAATGCATTCCATTCTCTATTTGCGCAGAATGCTGCAGTTATAATTCCCTTTCCCCATCTCCATACCTAAAAGTAGAAGGTGGCCTATTTTCAGGTGTTCTTGATGAACCAGAACCAAAAAGTTTCCTCTGTTCTTCTCTTGGTGTAAATGGTCTTTGTGTTCTCAAGGTCCTTAGCATATTCCGTGCTTCATTTATGATCTCAGCACTGGTCTTCTGGACAGCTACAGAAGGCCTATAGAAAGTTTCCAAATATTCTACTTTTTTATTCTTTGATGGCTGCATTGGTCTGCTGGAAAGTACTTTGCAGGAAGCACTCAATATGCTGTGGAAAAGAGATCAGAAATGAAGCTAAGAGCTTACTGAAATAAAAAAAAAATCAGAGGTTCAGAATCACATCCTATTGTAAATCAAATCTCTAAGGTTCCCAAGCTGGGTATGCTCCTGAATTCACCCCTGAGTTTCAATGCCCTAGTCTTGGTAGTGGCTTGGGGTGTGTTTGCAGTTGAAAGTTAATGTGTGACCCATTCCTGGAGAAGGCTGCTCTGGCCGCATCTACACATGCTTTAGTTGCCTTTCTTTTGAATTACTGTGGCTCACTCCATGTGGGGCTGCCTTTGGAAGGAATTCTGAAATATCAGTGCATCCACAATGCTACTGCTACAGTCCTGACCAGAGCTGGTTACAAGTAGAATGGGAACTCCTTGTTGCAACAGCTTTATTAGCTACTGGTTTATTTCCAGGCACAATTCAAAGTGCTGGTTGTAGCCTATAAAGCACTGAATGAGTTGTCTACGGGCCATTTGAGGAACTGTATCTCTCCACGGTAGACTCCCTGGGCTTTAAGATATCTCGCGGAGGTCTTTTGCTTGGTCCCACCGCCCTTACGGGAACACTTGGTTCAGGCATAGTATTGGAACTTTTCTGTGGCTGTTCTCAGGCTATGAAACTTCCTTAGATAAGAGACCAGGCTAGCCCTCCACTCTGTTGTCCTTCTGTCAGCAGACAAAGACATTCCTTTTCAGGCAGATATTTAATTAGTTTTAACAGACTTTGTACATTCTGCCTTTCAATGACTAACATGTTCAGGTGTTTTAATAATGTAATTTTTATATTTTGTAATTATTTTAATATTTCTGTTTTTAAGCCATGTGTAAGCTGCCTGTACAGGGAGAAAAGCAGCGTAGAAATGAAATAAATAAATCAAATCATGTTGCTCAGTCACCTGTCTGCACTGCAGATTAGAATGGTCAGTTTACATCTAGAAAAAGCTTTGTATTATAGGATTCTCTGGCATTGCATATTTCCTCTTCTCCACATTCTATCTGAGTTAGTTACTGCAATGATACAGCAACAGCATCAGGAAATGCACAGGAACTTTAAGGGATCAAGATCCATAATATAGATAGGATAATTTCAGGTAAGCTCTGAAAGCCTGGAGTTAGGAGGAGTGATGCATTATCCTTGGGTTGCATGGGTCTCCCAGTACTTTTGCAGCTCTCCTCCCAAGCTCCTAAAAATTGTGCCTCTGAAAATCTGCTAAGAAATTGTGCACCAAATTCCAACAATAAACAGCTAGAAGCCATTTAAAACAAGCAGAATTGTTTTTTTGTTTAAAGGGGGGTTTGGTTATTTTTAAAAAAAATCCATTTGTGAACCAGGAAAGCACTTACAAAAACAAGCATTTCCTGCTTATTTTCCTCAATTGCCATCAAACTGGAAGGTGGGGACTAGCTTCATGATTTGTCAAAGCTCCCCACAGCAGCATACAATCACACAGGACAGAAGTGACAGGTGTTAATCTGTTTTTCCAAGGTTGACAGATTTCCAAGGATTGGATTCAGTAATCGCATGAGCCAACTTCCAGATAACCTCACCTGAATGACTGAGAATCTTCACAGAAATATTTGCATATAGCACGCTCTTTAAAAGACCAGGCCAATCATGATAAAAATGTCCACTTTTCTTCAGTTAATGCAAGTTTAATTATTTTAATATTTCTCAGTCAATGTGGTTTTGGTCTTCATGCAGATATATTATACTCCAGCCAAAATCCTGTTGCTTAGCACAAGCCACTGAAGCAACAGAGTAGAACCTCTCCAGTAATTCAATGGGAATCTGGTGAGTTGCCTCTTCTGTAAGTTTCACTGATTCAGTGGACATACTCTAGTTGGGACTTATTATGCTAACCAACAGGATTTCAGCCTCTGTGCATGGAATGTTTTTGGGGGGGAAATCATATTCTATAACCTGTCCCTTCAATATTCAACTATTGTTGGAAAATAAATATTTTGTAACACCCTGCCAGACACAGCCAGTGTCTGTCAGGGTGTGGATATTTGCAATCTTTACAAAACTTAAAGCTCATCTTGTCTAGCCCAGGCATTCAAAGTCTGAAACCTGACTATAAATACTGCTGTCTAAAAGCGACCACACAGGCATTTAGACTGCTGTTTGGATCACTGTAGTGAAAGGCTGGGGCACTCTTAAATACAGCAATCAGATGGCATCTTTCCGCCCCCAGAGCATTCCTATCTGTACTTTTCTGGTCCTAATCAAGGGGCTAATTTTTGGTGCAAATAGGCTTAGTTTGCTTTGCCCCCCCCAAAAAAAAAAATACATTGGGATCACTGGGAATAAACAAAGGAAGCCTTCTTCTTTTAAACTGCCAACACTTTTAAGTGACTTAAGAAGGGAGATGCTTCATGATATAACAAATTAAACACTTCCTAGGCATCATGGAAGTGTTTAGTTTCCTCATGTAGTGGGGAGGAACCTTTGGAAAGCTGAACTCTCCTGTGCACATGCATGAACTCCTTCGCCAGGATCTTGGCTTGGCTTTTGAAAGGAAGCAATCAGAACACTGGCAGCAGCAGATGGAGACAGGAGGGAAATTTTTACTTTCTTTTCTCAACCAGCTCTTGAAGAGAAAAGGAAACAATAATCCCCCTCTCCACTCCTGTCTCCTGCTTCCTACAGCTGGCTGGTGGGGAACAAATACAGTCACTTTAGCTCTTTATGCCATTTGGATGCAAAGAGAGAACCAAACAGCATACTGGACTTTGTAGGGACCCTATTTAGCCTGCTCCAGCACAGGGGTCTAGACAAGACCTCTTTTTATAACAGAGTGCAAAGCTCCTGCCCCTGATGGGGCTTCAATGAATATTTTCTTCCTGTTTTATTATTAATGGCAAAGAACCAATTAAGTAATGCAGGGAGAAGAACATTTATTAAAAGCAGGAGGGAAGTTGCTGTCACATACTTATGCACAAAAATACTCACCAAAAGCTTCACTGCTATATACTTTTAATGTAAAACAAAAGACCTCTTCAAGACCATAGAAACTTTATTTGAAAACCATTAAAAACCCTCTAAGTTGACAATTTGATGTATAATATAATGAAGATATCTCAGCAGGATCTGAATGATAAACAGAAAACAATTACTGTCAAAATAAACAAGACAAATGGAAATTAAACAGCAGTGTTTTCTGTTAAAAAGGTAAACTGAAACTACAGCCAAAAAGAGTAAACACAATATCCTTCACAGGATGGATCATGAACATAAAAATGCAACTCCCAGAAAGTCCATGCCTAATAAAGGATTCCTTCTGCATCTATACAACTAAGGCAACATGCCAATTCAACTGCTTTGTAGACATCAATCAGCAATCTGACATGAATATTTCTTTTTAATTTACTGCCACTACTGTATAAAAAGACATGCCACTAACCAACTTTTAAACACATTCCACTTCCCATTATTTAGTTATTTCAAGTGATCCAAACATCTCTCTACAAACTAACTATGGCTGTAGACCTTTACCTCTTTATACTTGGTGCCTGACAATAGAATGCAAGAACTGGATCCACCGAAAAGCAGCATGTTTGAGAATGAAAAGCATTATTTCTTGTCAAGACAAGATATGTACCTCTTAAGACAACATTGATTTGTTCCAAGGGTCCATTCATTTTATGAAAATTTCATCTTACGATGCAGTTTCCCACAGGAATGCAATAGAACCAATTAATCCATTCTGGAGGAACAGATTACATTGGTTTTCAATGCATTCCTATGGGAGGGCAGTCCCAAACCTTCCTCAATCAACCTGCAGCCTCCACGCAGCGCAACAGACTGCTGATTTTGACAGCTCTGAGCTGCCAAAATCAGCTGTCTGTCCTGGGCAGCATGTAGCAGTTCTCTGCATGTTGATTAAAGGGGGATTAACCCCAACTGAGCAAAGGGGGGGGGAGCTTTTCCCCTTTGCTGGGATGGGGCAGGGGAAAATCTTCCCCCCTTTTGCTGGCTACCCCAACCCAGCGGGGGGGGGGGGCGGTGAGAGGTGACTCGACCATTCATCCCCTTCCTGTGTAGGGGAAGCCACCCCTCCTTCACCCAGTCTCCACATCGAAATGGCTTCATGCAGAGAGCTGGGCAAAGGATGAGCAGTGGTTTGTGGGCTTGTTTGTAGCCCTAGTTTGATCTCTAGCCATGCCACTCTGGGCATCCCAAAAGCATCGTGGCTGGAGAGTAAACTGGGGCTATGAATGAGTCCACAAACTACTGCCACTCCCCCGGCTTTCCTAATGGTGTAGCACCCCATCCACCTCTCTGCTCAGCCAGGGGTAGAGAAGTGGATGGGGTACAACACTTCGGGAAAGCGAGTATCAAAGAGTAGGCTTTTGAATTTCCTGCGGCCACAGCACCCTTGCTGTTGCTGCAGGAAATTCAGAAGCCTAGTAGGCTGCCCCAGTGCAGGAAGGGAATGAGCATGCTCTTCCCCCCCTCAGCCATCAACCCCCTGGGTTGGGGAAGCCCAAGCTTCCCTAATGGGAGGGGTGACAGGAGAGGGGTGATTTGATTGCTCACCCTCTTATTGCATTGGGGTAGCAAGCAAAAGCTCATTCTGAAAGACAGGAAAGGGCTTTTGCTGTCTTTTGGGGGAGGAGGTTTGAAAGCCTAAAGCACTTTCAAAAAACCACCACCCCCTAAGACATGAAGGGGCTTTTGTTTGAGGGGGGTTTCCCCTCAACCCAGCAAAGGGGGGGGAGCTTTCCCCCTTCTTTGCTGGTTTGTGGGGGGGGGGGGAGACTCAAGCAAACTGCAGCTAAATCCTACTCCCGACAGCCCAAGCAGTCAGTCTGCTGGGAGCAGCAATTGTCTTACAAGTTTTTCGACCGATGGGGCATTCATAGTTCAAGGTATTACTACTGATGTTCCATTTGCAACAGCTTATTCATATTTATGTTCCATTGATAACTTCATCACAAATGTAGGAATTAGTACACAGTTCTTGCTCTAAAGTTGCTGGGGATTCAGAGAATTTTCAGAAGACTAACACATCCTTTCTTTCCACATCTCACCCCATTTTTTTCATATTTTCTTTTTCCAAAATGATTCTGATTTTACTCTTACAACATTTTCTTCTAAAGCTCATTATCCTCTTTGGAATTTTGGAATTAAAAGGCCATGTTATTGTTCCTCTTATCCTGCAGAACATTTACTTCATCTGGCATAAGAAACAGCTCTTTTCACTGACTGATCTGGATTCCGAATTACTCATAAAAATCACTAAGCTTATAATCCAGACCATAAATATCTTTCTAGCTATATTTGTAGCTGATTAAAGGTAAACTGCCAGTGATAAAATTTTGCGATGCGATACAACTCATACATAATAGGATTAATGGATACGGTTACACTCTCTTTAAAAACACAGGTACACAGCTTTGGGTGCCCCTGGATTCATCTCTGAGTCTGGATGCCAAGCCTGATCTAGCCACAGTGACACATGCTGTAGTTATATGATGGCTAGATTAATGTAATGTTCTTCTGTCCAAGGGGCTGCCTCTTGAAAGTTTCAAGAAACTTCAGCCAGTCCAAAATGCAGCAGACAGATTGCTAATGGGGGTTAATCACAGTAATCCACCTGTTGTGGCAGCTGCATTGGCTGACAATCTACAATTCAAAGTTCTGGTTCTAATCTATAAATGTCTTGCATACAAGCTATCTCAAGGACTTTGTCTCCCTTTATGAGCCTGCAAGTGTGTTAAGATCATCAGGGGACACCCTTCTCTTGGTCTCACCACTTTCACAAGCATGTTTGTTGGGGACATAGGAGAGAGCCTTCTCTGTTGTTTTCTCCAGACACTGGAACTCCTCCCTACAAGAGGCCAGAATGGCCTCATTTTTGCTGTCCTTACACAAGCAAACAAAGACCTTTCTCTTCAAGGCAAGCTTTCCCTTAGCGACTGGCTGCTTAAGTGGGGTTTTTAAATAGGCTGTTATGACTTATTACTTGGAATGTATTTTTTGTATTGTGTTCCTTTACCATTTCTAGTGTGGTATTTGTTTGATTCTTTTATGTATTTGTGTACTTAGTGTTGATAGCTTAAAACATTGTCTTTTAATGATGCAATTGCCAAGTCATTTTTAAGGAGAATGGTAGGGTAGAACTATATTATGTACTAATTATATATATTGAAACAGACTATTGGTCTTAGCACAAGTTCCAACAAGGACACAAATTAGAGGTAAGAGCTTCATCACAAGAAAAACAAAACCTGGGTGTTTTTTAATGTCTCAGCTCTTAACAAACTACTTCATAGGCCCTGACCCCACTACTTACAATCCCTCTGAGCTTCACTTCAACTGGATAGCTTCTTATTTCTTCTTAGTGACTGGCTGCCTAAGTGGTTTTTAAATGGATTGTTGTGCCTTACTGCTTTTGAATCTACTTTTGGTATTGTTTTTGTTTCTTTTTTAGTGTCTGAGGCTCTCTCTCTCTCTCTCTCTCTCTCTCTCTCTCTCTCTCTCTCTCTCTCTCTCTGTGTGTGTGTGTGTGTGTGTGTGTGTGTGTGTATAGATAGATAGAGATAGATAGACAGATAGATAATATTTATTATTATTATTATTATTAAAGTTGCATGCATCCTGAAATCCCCAAAGGAAGTGTTTAATCGGGGCCCAGTGTCCAGTCACTTTTTTCCTCCCCACCCCACCAACAGCTTCATACTACAAATTTCCTTAAAGTAAGTTCTGGCATGCCTGCATTGGCTGCCCGTGGCTCTCCGGATAAGGTTCAAGGTCCTGGTTTTGGTTTACAAAACCATCCACGGCTTGGGCCCTGAATACCTGTCGGAGGGTATCTCCCAGAGGTCAACAGAGGCCAGACCCACTAGAATGTCGCAGGCGCGCTCACTCCGAGTGGCCACACCCAGGGAGGCGCAGAAATCGCTCACACACAACCGCGCCTTCTCTGTGGTGGGCCCCTCGCTGTGGAACCATCTTCCGAGTGAGCTGCGCCTTGCACAGTCCCTGCCCGCCTTCAAAAAAGCGCTTAAAACCATGCTTTCTAGGGAGGCATTTGGCGACCTTTAATTTAACCTACTGTTTTTTCCCCCTTCGCCTTCTTGCTGCCTCTTGCTGAGGGTTTTCCCTCCTATTGTTCTGATTTTTTTCTGTATTGTATTGTCGATTTTAATTTTGTTGTAAACTGCCCAGAGTTCTGCTGGAAGATGGGTGGTATAGAAATAAAATAAAATAAATAAATAAATAAATAAATAAATAAGTAGGTGCTCTGAAGTTGTCACCAAATGTTTTTTCTAGTGTCCATGCTCATTTTTCCTTTGAAATTACAAACATATCCACTTTGGCATAACTAGAAAGTCCATTACTCCAATACAAAAATGTTTATTTACTGTGTGGTCCTCTCCTATGTTTCAAGTATAACACAAGTATTCAGCTACCTGAGTTTCCTCTTAGTTCAGGACAAATTCAAGTAAAAACATGAATTAGAATATCATTTGGTCCTTGTTATTCCCAGTTTCTTGTTTAGAGGGCACTTTTCCAGGACAGAATGCATGACTGTCAGGCCAAGTGCTACTTTAAGATTCAGATAAGCACTGAACACCTATTCCTGCTAGTTTGATTGGATCAGAATTATCATGCCAGGTGGTTCAACTTTTCCAAAAGTTCTAATTTTAAATCATTTTCCTTGCTGGATTCCTAGCTGTATCTTGTATTCATGTCATTACATGTTCAGAATTCCTGAGCAGAAGCCATCAATGCAAACAGGAAACAGTACAGATAGAGATTGGAGAATACTATAGTCTCAATCCAGTTTGTTATGAAGTCAACTTGCCTACAAACACATCTTGCAGAATTTAAAAAGATGGAATCAAAATTATTCCAATACAGTATTCCATGATTAATCAATTCAATGTTCACAAGCTTCACGTCTACATACCATCCTGACAACAATTCAGATTCTTTGTGTTAAAGATAAGTTCTGTACAGTATATGTTTATCCTTGACAAATATAAAAATGCAGTTGCTATAACAAGCCAGGCACAAGAACTACCTGGTTCCCAAACTTGGGTGTCCAAGCACTGTTGGATCTCAGCTTCCAGAAACCCCCTGACCACACAGGTGATGATTAATGACTCTGGGACTGAGACTCCAACAACTGACAGAATGACTGGAATGGCATGTTAAGAGCAAAAGAAGTGAGAACAACGTCTTGTATCTCATAAGAACATAAGAAGAGCCATGCTGGATCAGGCCAAAGACTCATCTAGTCCAGCTTCCTGTATCTCACTTTGGCCCCACCAAATGTGTCCGGGAGCACACAAGACTAGATATCTGTCTCCAGATACCACTTGACAAATGCATCTCCTAGGATGCATTGCCAAACCCTTACCTATCTTAATGTCCAGCTTTCAAATTATTTCAAATAAATAAATAAATAAATAAATAAATAAATACAGTGGTACCTTGTATAAAGGAATTAATTTGTTCCGAATAAAATTATGTTAAGCACATTTTCCTTTATATAAATTTCCCATAGGAATGCATTGAAAACGGAGTAATCCCATTTTTATGTTGTACACATTCGCCCCATAGGTGGTTCTGATAAGCAAATTTCCCCTATCTCCGGAATTTTTTATGTTGTACAGATTTTATGTTATACAGACTGTTATACGAGGGTCCACTGTAAATAAATTACTGGCACTGCCAATATACCTTACCTACCTAACAGTCGGCTTTCAAATAATTTATGGTTGTTGTTGTTTTTTTCTCCAGCCACGGGAACGCGATTCAAAACGATTCCTCTCACCCCTGCGACCGTGGCAGCGCCCTTGGGGTTGCGCCAACAACCCCAAAAGCCCCCTCACTGGAACCGGGGAACCCGGAGAGGCTCCGATAAGCTTCGGAGCAATTTCTCTCTTCTCCGCGCCAAGAAGCACCCACAAGCACGTGCGTGATTTCACCTGCAAAAGGCAAAAAAAAAAAAAGCGCCCAGAAAGAAGAGTTTTGGGAGCCACGCCGGGGGCTTTAGCGGCCGTACCCCGAGGACCGAGCTCCCTCGGTTACCATGGCAACCGCCACAGCGCACCGACGCGCGCATGCGCACACACAGAGAGGCACCCGGCGCCGCTACTCCTTTTCCCTCAACCCTCCACACAGTTCCTGCGGGAAGAAACGCTACGGGAGGGCCCGTGAAGAAAACCGGTGCCCGTCAGGTCGGTGGGGTTTCTTTCCCCCTCTTCCTTGTGAGGGGCCGGTACACCCAGGAAACCGCCGGCGGCGTCTTTCCTCGGGAAGACTGAGCATGCGCGGAGCCACTGAGCATGCTCAGTAGAAAAGAAGGACTTGCCCTTCACCCGCCCCTCTCCAGTACGACGTTGCTGCAGCTGCGCATGCGTGACTGTTCTAAGCCTGCGCGGGGAGGCTTCGGCGAGTTAAGCGCGTCCAGGTTCGTCTTCTTGGTTCTTGATCGATTTGCTTCGATCTGTCTCGAAACGCCGCCGGGTGGTAGGAAGGGAAGCGTTGTACTACGGAGATACAGGATTGTAGGTATAGACACCTTCCTCAGCAAGAAACGTCCTCTGACTCTACGTCGCCCTTTTTGTTTATTTTTTATTTATTTTATTTTTGAGTATTTTTACCCCGCCTTTCTCCTTGGAAAAGGACCCAAAGCGGCTTACAGTAAGAAGAGACTGTACAGTCCATTACAATGAAGACACAGTCAGTTTGAGAAACAGGGAATTATGAGGCATCTTACAGCATAATTTATTTATTTATTTTATAGTTTTTTATCCCGCCTTTCTTCTTGGAAAAGGACCCAAGGCGGCTTATAGTAATGAGGGATAATGAACAGTTGAGTACAATTAAGACATGTTCTAGTATTGAGAACGGGGAATTGAGGAACATCTTACATACAGCATTAAAAGACAGCGTTACACTAAAGCTACAAAAGAATTCCAGCAGTCACACAAGGAGAGATATACAGTAAACACGAAATTATAAGTGGTTATAAACACAAAGTTGTGCAGTCATGTATGGTGGATTCATATAAAAGACACAAAATAGTTAGACCTGATATTCAGGGAAAGCTTGCCTGAAGAGAAAGATCTTTGCCTATTTCTGGAAAGACTACAGAAATGAGGCAGTCCTGGCCTTTAGTGGAAGGGAGTTCCCGAGTCTGAGTGCAGCAGCTGAGAAGGCCCTTTCAAGACGATTCTCTCACCTGTGTGTGTTCCCACGTGACATACCTGTGAGGGAGGCGGGATGGGGAGAGAGGCCTCTCCTGACGACCTTAACACCCAAAACGGTTCATACTGTGAGATCCAATCTTTTGAGGTAGCTAGGACCCAGGTCGTATAGTGCTTTGTAGGTTAAGGTCAGCACTTTTAATTGTGCCCAATAGCTTATTGCTAACCAGTGGAGCTGCTTTAATAGGGGTGTAATGTGATCTCTGTAACCTGTCCCGGTCAGCAATCTGGCTGCTGCATTTTGGACTCCTTGAAGTTTCCTGAGACTTTTTATTGGGAGTCCCATGTAGAGTGCATTACAGTAATCCAGTCGGGCCGTCACTAGGGCATGTTACCTTGGCCAGAACAGGTTTCTCCAGGAATGGGCGTAACTGGTGTACTAGCTTTAACTGTGCAAATGCGCTCCTGGCCACAGCCGTGACCTGGGCATCTCAGCTCAAGGATGAATCCAGGAGCACCCCCAAGCTGCATACCTCTTTTTTCAATTGAAGACTGCTCCCATCAATTGTAGGTTGCTTCCCTATGCCTTGTTCTCCCTTTTGACCAACCAGCAGCATCTCTGTCTTGTCTGGGTTTAATTTCAATTTCTTCAGCCTCATCCAGTTTATTACTGAAGCTAAACACTCGTGTAAAGTCAAAATAACAGCTCCCTTTGAGGTGATAAGAGGTAGAGCTGGGTGTTATTGGCATACTGGTGGCACTTAATCCCAAAACTCCTGATAATTTCCCCCATACGCTTCATATAGATGTTAAATAACATAGGAGACAGAAGAGTATAGTTATATATATTTCTGTATAGTTATATACATTTGGGGTTTTCCACAGCAGTGCCTTGACTGTTTGTTTTTCCTTAATACTACCTCTTTGTTGTTGTTTTGTTGTAACTGAAACATCCCTATATCAAATATAACTTTAGCATTTAATATTGTGATTAAAGGTACAGAAGAGAGTGACTAAAATGATTACTGGGCTGGGGCACCTCCCTTATGAGTAAAGGTTACAGCATTTGGGGCTCTTTAGTCTGAAAAAAAAAGGCGCCTGAGGGGGGATGGGATTGAGAAGGACAAAATTATGCAGGGCATGAATAAAGTGGATAGAGGGACATTCTTCTGCCTCTCACAAAATACCAGAACTGGAGACAGCCACTAAAAGTGAGGGTTGGGAGAGTGGGAACATACAAAAGAAAATATAGTGGTACCTTGTATAAAGGAATTAATTCGTTCCAAATGAAATTATGTTAAGAATATTTTCCTTTACCGCTTTACCCAGTGTGTTGTTAGTCTGTGGAACTCCCTTCCACAGGATGTGGTGATAGCATCTGGCCTGGATGCCTTCAAAAAGGGGATTGGACAGATTCCTGGAGGAAACGACCATCACAGGTTACAAGTCATGATGGTGATGTGGCCAGATGCAAGACAGTGGTATCAGGAGACAGATATCTAGTCTCCTGAGCTGCCAGAGGAATTTGGCAGGGCCACTGTGAAATACAGGATACTAGACTAGATGGGCCCTTGGCCTGATCCAGCATGGCTCTTCTTATGTCCTTATGTTCTCTTCTGTTGGAAGTTTCCCCAAACACAATGGGACTCTTTTTTTGTTAGGGATCTCTTTCATCTGTGTTCCATTGTAAAAAGCCTTTAGCTACACTGACTGTGTTACACAGCCATTATTATAATAGCAATTCACAGATCACACAAGGACACGTGATGCCACATGCATTTCATCCCACAGGTCCTCCTTTCCTTCCTTCTGCTGGTCCCATCTCTGCCCATCTCTTTCTAGTTCTCTGTCAAGCAGTTTGGTTTTGAAAAGGTGTGCCATGTTCCAGAAAAGGTGACACCATTCAAAAGTTGTCCTTAATGTGTACAGGAGTACCACATATTACAGGAACATTTTTATTTTGTCTGGGTTGTTTCCGTTTTGTTTGTAATTTTTTAAAAGATAATCTTGCCAAGAGATGACCTAGCACAGTGGTTACCAACCTTCCCAATGCCGTGACCCTTTAATATAGTTCCTCATGTTGTGGTGACCCCTTGCCCTGCTTTGGAAAAGGCCACAAGCCCCCTTTGCCAGGTCACGGCTGCAGGTGCCATAGAGAACTTCCCTCTACAGGCACCCTCAGCCAATCGCAGCCCCCCCCCCGGTGCCATTGACAGACATCCCCTCCAACCTATCAAGCGGTAACTCACTCTTCCTCCCCCAGACCCAAGCCATTTGTGCCTTTTTCTTCACTGGCTCATGGCGACACCTGTGAAATGGTCATTCGAACCTCCCCCCCAAGGGGTCCCGACCCCCAGGTTGGGAACCACTGACTACCACTAAATTAGTATATCAATACTAGGGATAAGGAGGTTTAAAACTAATCTCATATCATTCAGTCAATCAAATTGACAGTGGAACTTATAAAAATCAGTTGCAACTGATGTTAGTCACTCACAACAAAATCAGGTTCACTTATATATATATTTTCTAATTTGTTTGCAATAGTTTTCCTATATGCATTCTTTCGAGGGGGGTTGCTGCAAAGCAGGCAGAAAGGACCATATATAGTCCTGTAAAATATGATTGATTTGTATGTATACCCAGTGGCATAGCGTGGGTTGGCAACACTGGAGCAAGGCAAGTATGGCACCCCCTAACCAAAGGGTTGGGGGGTGTCTGCATGCAAGTGAGCACACTCTGGGCAGCTAGCCCAATGCCCAGCCATCAAGGGGTCTAGTTTCCCACCAGTCCACTCAACTCCCTTGGAGTCATGGACATATTCAAAGAACTAGGAAATTGTTGTGAGCACCTCAATTAAATGGTTTCCATGAGGGCCTGGAGATAATTACTCAGGGCTTGGCTAGTCACGAAGGACGTGATCTGATCAGGAAATGAAGTACCAAGGCAGATGCTCAGCCTGCACTCCAAATTGAAACTGTATATATGGCCCCATGGTGCACAGCACAGTATCTCTGTTACATGAAAGGAAAAGCACCCTCATCTCTGTAGAATTCACTGGAACAATTTATTTTATTTCATATTATTTAATATGTTTCATCATATTAAAAGAGACTCATTGAACAGGAGTGATGGTAGCCACAACAAAGTCAAGTTCCCCAAGATATTTTTTCTGCCCTTGTAATATTCTACCCAAAAATGTTCTTTCTGCCTTCCACCACCACCCCGCCTGCAAGACATACACCATAAGAGCAACTGAACACAGTCTCTAGTACAGCGTTTTGAGATGTTGCCTGGTGTGCCGTGGGAAAAATTGAAAAATTCTAAAGAAATTCAACCCAGGGCCGGCGGGCGGCCCACAGCTGGGAGGCACTATAAATAGCGTCCAAGGGCCAGCTTGGCTCCTCCCCCCCAAGGCCCGCGGCGCTGGCGTCACTTCCTCCCCGGCCGGACCTGGCCCCGCTCATTCTCTTAGTGTTTGCCCTGTGCCTGCCGCCGCCACCGCGACTCGCTCGCTTCCCTCTCCCCCCTCCTTTTTTTACTCTGGACCACCACCACCCCTTTCCTGGGAGCTACCAATGAACTGAGCTGCCCGACAGCCCGCCCGCCAACACGAGCCGGCCCGGGAGCCCCAGCCCAGAACAAACCGCCAGGTGAAGGGAAGGGGAGGAGGGGCGCCCGGCTGCCCCACGAGCACCGTGGCAGGACTGCGAGGAGGAGGGGATGGAGGAGGCCTCCGCTGGGCCTGGGCTGAGGCGGCGGGCAGGGGGGGGCTACTGGCACGGCTGGACGGCCGGCCGGCCGGCCTTTAGGGTCCGGGAGGGGAAGAGCCGTCTCTGAGGGCCCCCGCGATGGGTTCCTTGAAGTCTTGCCCCTTTCTTTCTGTCTTGGGTCACCCTCTTCTCTCTGTCTGTCTTTTCTTTTTTTCCCCACCTCTCTCTTTCCATTCGTACCCTTTCCCCTCTTCATAGAAATGTGCTCATTTCTAGCCTGCATATGTGTATGTCTAGTAGCCTGCCTACTGTAATTAAAACAGTAAACCGCCCAGAGACTCCTTGAAGTGGTATGGGGCGGTATACAAGCAGAACACTTTCTGCCTTCTTTCCTTCCTGTCTTCCTTCATCCTCCTCCCCTCCTGTTGCTGGACTTGCTGAAGGCATCTGCCTTGGCCACAGTGTGGAGAGCAAGATGGGCTTTTGGGTCTTATTTGTGTTCCTGGAGAGTCAGTGCCCCTTCTCAGGTCTCCACTGGACACAGAAGTCCATGTCTTTAAAAAATCAACACAGGTAAGTGGGAACTGGGTGCTAGAGAGCGGGCTGCCTCAATCTGTGGCCCCTCTGTCCTGCTTCTCCCTACACCAGCAATGGCGAACCTTTTAGAGACTGATATAGGCACAGAGTTAAATTTTTTAACATTTTCTAATGGTGGTGTGCCTCATGATTTTTTTCATGAAACAAGTGTGCCTTTGCCCAAAAAAGGTTGAAAAACACTGCTCTAGTAAGCTACATTTTCCTAGTGCTCCATTGTTCCCTGACGCTGCTCTTGGTTTAAGACCCAGAAAGAAGGGGTTGGGGGAGCCTTTTCCTGACACTCAATGGACAACGCATTGTTCTCTCTGGCTTCCTCCCCAGAATCTTTCCTTTAAGCAGTAGCCTGTCAAAACCTCTGTATCTAGTTCCAAGATGCTGCCAAAATAATGAGCATGAACCCATTCCCTGTGATTATAATAATCTAACATTTCTTTGCACCATTTTATATAAAAGTCACCAAGCTTTCTTGAATTCTTCTCAGATCCTTTTCATATGCACATTATTTCTCTTCTTTCCATTCTCTAGGTTGTCAAGTCCAACAGTTAATTTTTATTTCACTGCCTAGATTCCCTTTGTAATTTCCTTCTTGTGTCTTAACTGTTGGAATCCCTTGCATCTCCTCTTTTTTACATTAAAATAAAAGTCCCACTCGCATCTATTTTTCACATATTCAAAAGTCTTAATTAATTCATTATATGCAGCGGGACCTGTTCTAGAGTATGTGTCATCAAACCCATTGAAGTATATTAGGATCAGAGACTTCACTAGAACTATATGAAATAGTAGCATGGCAAAACTCCAGTACTCTACAGAAAATAATTCAGTGAAATATTTAAGTTCTGTCCTATAACTTTAACATACAATTCAATTACAGTATAAAACAATATGCAGAAGACCACGCTCCCAACAGATCAAAACTGGGTTGTGCTCACTAGACCCCCCCCCAAGCTTGGATGAAAAGTATGGTGTTCGCTTGACAAAAAATGAGGCCACTGTCTAAACCAGAGCTGTCCAAACTTCGGCCCTCCTGATGTTTTGGACCACAACTCCCAGAATTCCAAGCCTGTATTGTCAATGACAAAGGACTATGGGAGTTGTGGTCCAAAACATCTGGAGGGCCAAAGTCTGGCCACCACTGGTCTAAACCAATCAGAGACCTCATGGAAGACATTCCACAGCTGGGAATGCTTCTTGCTTAAGCTCACCCTAAACAATGGCCTCAGCACTATTCAACCTTGGTGTACAGTTGTCCCCCGCCCTTTTGCGGTTCATATATTGCGGTCCCAGTATATCGCAGGTCCGCAGTATATGAAAAAAGGCCCCCTGGGGTAAGGAGGAAACTCCTTCCCAGGCCCACCAGAGGCCCCAAAAGTGCTTCCCCGCAAACCAGAAGTGACTTCCAGTAACCCAGAAGTGACCTCCAGATCACTAGAAAGCACTTTTGGGGCCTCTGTGGGACTGGAAAACCCCTTGCAGCCTAGGGTAAGTACAAGAGCCCACAGTAAGCCCGTCCAGTCCCGAGCTGACCCAGCATCTGTATATTGCGGATTTTCAGTTATTGCGGGTTGGGTCAGGTCCCTAACCCCTGCAATAGGTGAGGGTTTACTGTATAATATTAATGGAAGTGTGTTTCCAATGGGAAGAAGTAAGGTGTGGGAGTTGCCGTCATTATTGCAAATTGCCAGAGACATTTTAAGATGGGGAGGCAAAAAAGATTTGAGAATCGCTCTATCCTGAATTGAGATATTATTCTTCCATACAATATGGCCTTTTTGTTGTGCTTTTCTTCCTCATTTGTACAATTAATTCTCTTCCATCGTGGAAGATTTTTGACAACAGTAGTTCATTAACATTTGCTCAGAATGTGGGTTCCACAGTTAAAAGTACAGCAGTGAAAGAAATGAAAAATTCAGAGTCAGAATAGTCTTGTATTCATTCAGAAGCATGCTTTATTTAAAATGGTTTGTTGTTGTAAACTGCCTGGAGATCCTTTACTTTACTTTGGAGGCGCCTGAGAGGGAACATTCCAGACAATCACCCGCAATCCAGCAGGAGTAGAGAGAGCCACCATTGGCTCACTTGTGATCATGTGACCTGCTCCAATTACTTGTATTGCAAGACATTGCTTGTTGATCAAGGCAAAATTTAGAAGAAATGTATCCTTGTCTTACAAAATGCTCTTCAACCAAGTTACTCTTAAACCAAGGCACAGTATTACTGTATAAATTTTCTACACCTGAAATCTGCCTGCCTCTACTCTATACTTTACAAATAGAGTGTAGCAAGTACAGAGTGTAGCATGGGCAGGGGTATATGTGCTAGTCCCAATAAATCAAGCATAATGTACAGAATCAACATCAAATGCCCAAAGTTAATGTACATACATATTAATCTCAATGTGTGTAGCTATCTTCATCACAGCAGACTTTCTGATTTCATTCAGTTAGTTACCCAGATGCCTCCCCAGGTGATTTTATACATTACTACTTTTCCAGAACTAGCACTGGATAGAGGCTCATACCATTAACTACTGATCTATTTAAAGCTGTATGGCCAGGAATTTATTACTTACCCCAGCATTAAGTCAAAATTGTTGGCTTTTGGTTCTAATAAACAAATTATAATCTATAGCTTAGCCAAGTATGTGTATAGCAGTTTGAAGCATTTAGATAAAAAAAAATCATTTTTGCACAAAATGTGTATGTGTTCTCCCATATGTGTGTTTGTACCAGCAAAATGACATTAAAACAATCACTTGTGCTTTTGGTTGAACGTTAAATAACTTACTATTCATAAAATCTGTAAAATATAACATAACTTATAGTGCTTAGACATTTGGTATGATAAAGGGGTTTTCTCTAGTAAATAACTTATTCTCTCATCCTTATACTTTCACACTTGTCAGTCTTATTTTGCCCTATTACATATTCTAGTCAGTTACATCTTTATTCCTGTCTGAGGTACATACTGTTGTATGAGACCCTGTATATTTCATATTTAGTTATATATCTTATTGGACCCTGTCAGCTCTATTTAAGTTATGTATCGTTTGACAGCCTGTCTATTACATGTCTGAGTTTATGTCCCTGTTCCTGTCTAACAGACCTTTGATTGACATTTGCCTTATACAGCAGTCTGCCCGACTAGAGGCTCATTCTGATTGGTTAGAATCATGTTATGCAAATACTACATTGTAAACATAAATATACACATATACATGTATGAATATTCTGTGTTGCATAATTACACACACACACACACACACACACACACACACACACACACACACACACACACACACACACACACACAAATGACACAACTCTCCATGGTGATTTGCCATTAATTAAGAAGTCAGGGCATGTTTTTCTTGCTGCATGCCAAGACTGATGCCCAACGAGAAATACCGGTAATTACTGACCTTGATTACTGAAAAAGAAAAAGCTATTTCTGAAACAGAGAGAAAAGAAGGGACAGAAATGAAAACATCGTAGGTTCAATTCTGAAGATCTACTGTTGTTAATTATACCAGCTACCTTGTAAATATTTCTTGCTTCCATTTGTGCCATATTTGTAATTAAGTCTCCAGTTCAATATCCTCCAAGGAAACCAAACTGAGTAACACGGAGTGAGGAACATTAAACTATACAATATAGAACAGTGTGAAAATAGCATAGACAGCTATCTTGATCCAGAGAATGCATAATGCAACAATCCCTTTAACGAGTCCAATAAGGTGAGAGAGGAAAATTAAGAGTTGGTGCTAGACATGGGCACGACTAGGCGAAATTCTCGTTTCCGTTTTTGGTTCTCGCTATCGTTACGTAACGGGTAACGGTAACGAGAATTACTCCGCTCCAACTCGAACTCGAACCGCAAAAGAAAAATTGTGTCTGATTTTTCGTTGTCGTTCATGGCATTGTGGCGATCGTGCGATGCCAAGCAGCACAGAAAAAAAGTTTTTTTTAAAAAAAACCCGATTCCCAGCCATAAAAGCAGGCGAAAATATGCCTGCCTCAGTGAGGGCACCTACCGAGGGGTGGTTTCTGGGGGGGTCCCCGGCCTTTCCCCCCCTCCTGTCCTGGGCTGCTGGTACCAGGCTGGGGGGGGGGCATCCTCGTCGTCTCCATCTGCCATGCGGTGGGGGGGATCCAAAATGGCGACCGCAATATTTATTTTTAAATCGTGGTCCAAAAACCCACCAAAGCACCACAGGAACATTTGAAAATTAGGTATTTTAAATGCCTGATTTTTTTAGTAGCAGCAGTGGGTTTTTCTTGCAATAAAATGTCTCCATTGATGTTATTTTATTTTATTTTTATTTTTATTTTTTTACACCTGCGCATGCGCAATGATGGGCTGGCCATGGGATGGGACCATGCAAATGTTTGGACCCATTCCACCAATCGCATGGCCAGGTTTTGACTGACACTTCTGGGTGTGCCAGAGAGGGCATTAAAAGCCCACAAACCCTAACCCTAACCCTAACCCAACCCTAACCCATATGCCAGTATGCTGTCCTTCTTAGTGGGTCAGAGGCACCCAGAGGTGCAGCCCACTAACCCACCCTAACCTTAACCGTAACCCTAAGACTAGCCCTTACCCTAACCCCAACCCTAACCCAGATCCGTACGCAAGTACACTTTCCTTCTTAGTGGGTCCCAGGCACCCAGAGAGGTGCCTCCCACAGCCCACTATCCCCTACCCCATTCCCTAACCTGTACGTCAGTACGCTAGTATGCTCCCCTTCTTAGTGAGTCAAAGTGAGACCCCCAGAGAGGTGCCTCGCAGAGCCCACTATCCCCTATCCCATTCCCTAACCTGTACGGCAGTACGCTAGTATGCTTCCCTTCTTACTGAGTCAGAGGCACCCAGAGAGGTGCCTCTGCCACCCCATCCTAACATAATGTAATGTAAATGTATGGTACGCGGCGGCTCCGCGAAACGCTTCCCTTGCTTACCTTCTTAGTGAGTCAGACGCCAGAGAGGCACCCAGAGAGGTGCCTCCCAGAGCCCACTTACCCCAACCCCAACACAAACAACAAACGGAAATGACAAATTTTTGAAAATTTCCTCGACAAACGGAAACGAGCCGAAACAGACCCGTCCCGACAATCGAAAACTCGAAACGTCATTTTTCCTGGTCGTGCCCATCTCTAGTTGGTGCCATGTAATGTCAAATTACAACATATTTTAATGGGTTTTCCCCCCGACACTTATTAAAAACCCACTTCTCTTTTCTTTTGAGACTTCAAAAGCAATAGATTAAAATATCTTTTGAAAACTTTGAAGATGTGATACCCTGTAAAACCATGTTGTTTGCTGGATCTGTTTCCTTTTGGTTTAGTAGATTAATGGTAGACATCTGCTTCTCATCTGGATGTCAACTGTCTTCAGAAACAATTCTTTTAAAATCTGGAAGAAACCTCAGAAATGACCTTTGCCCTATTGTTGTGGGTTTCTTGTTTGTTTAAATGGAATTGCACTAAACTGAAAGCTTCTGACAAAGTGTACATCCACTACTAATCCTCTTGAGAAATCAGCTTTACCTTCTATACCTTTAAAATTCTGGCATAAACCCATTAAAAAGATATTCTCTGATCAATGTGTTTGTTTGTTTACTGTTGAACTAGGCCTAAATTTTAAGGCTTCCAATCAGGGCTGCTTTTTCTGTCTGATCTCTATCACCACTGCAAAGTGGGGGGGGGGGATCTGTAGGAGACAGTTTTGCAAACCACGTATTTTGCCACATTTTAGCTAAAGTCCTTTTGTTTTGTGTACAGTTCTGGTCCCCGCATCTCAAAAAAGACATAGTGGAACTGGAACAGGTGCAGACAATAGGGAGTAAAATGATTACTGGGGCTGGGGGACTTCCCTTATGAGGAAAGGCTAAAACATTTGGGGCTGTTTAGATTGGAAAAAAGGCTCCTGAGGGGGGATATGATTGAGACATACAAAATAATGCAGGATATGAGTAAAGTGGATAGAGGGATGCTCTTCACTCTCTCACAAAATACCAGAACTAGGGGACATACACTCAAATTGAGGGCTGAGAGAGTGAGAACAGACAATTTTTTTTCACCCAGCATGTTATTAGTCTGTGGAACTCCCTGCCACAGGATGTGGTGATGTCATCTAGCCTGGATACCTTCAAAGGGGGAATTGGACAGATTCCTGGAGGAGAAGTCCATCACAGGTTACAAACCATGATGGAGATGTGTAATCTCCAGGCTTAAAACTGTGGGATACTTCAAGGACCAGATGCAGGGGAGTGGTATGAAGAGACAGATATCTAGTCTTGTGCGCTCCCGGACACATTTGGTGGGGCCACTGTGAGATACAGGAAGCTGGACTAGATGGGCCTTTGGACTGATCCAGCATGGCTCTTCTTATGTTCTTCTTATGTTTAGCTTTGTAAGTCACAACTAGAGTAGGCCCACTGAATCAGTGAAACGGACAGAGGAGCTGACTCACCAAATCCCCACTGGTTCAGTGGGTCTACTCTTGCCTCAAACCTAAGCAACAACATTTCAGACTTTGTCTCAGCTGAGACCACTTTACACATTGTGTCCTCTGGACCACAGGAAAAAAACAGTTTTATCAGTACACAAACCAGAGAATAGATACTCCATTTGGATGAGCCCTGAGCCAACATAGAAGTCTAAAAGGAAGATAACATAATGTTTTGAACTTTGCTAATGGAAAGAACTATGCAGCTTTCTTTTTAACATTATAGTTTGATGTCAACCTTTTTGTCACTTTGAAACATACAAGCAATAAACATCTGTTGCAATTGATTTACAAAGCAATATTAAGGCATATCATTAATTGCAGGAGATGTTTATTACTTTGTGCATTACACGTGCTAAAGACTATCTCGTGGAAAAATGTTTCTTAACATTTTGAAAAACTATTTAAAATTAAAAGTTTTTCCCCCTTGACTGAAATACTTTCACTGTAGCAAACTATAGTATACAATAGTAAATCACACCAGAGTAGGCCCAGTAAATCAGTGGAGACTTGTTGAGTCAAATCCTACATAAGTGTCATTGATTCAAACAGAGTGGTCTGGTTCAACTATCAGAAGATTGAAGTAGAAAGCTCAGATACCAGTTTTTGAATGTCTCCAAATGACAGTAAATTGTTAGCATTGTACATTCACGGATACCGTGTTTCCCTGAAAATAAGACAGTGTCTTATATTAATTTTTGCTCCCAAAGATACGCTAGGTCTTATTTTCAGGGGATGTCTTATTTTTCCATGAAGAAAAATACGGTACTCATTTATTGTTATTTTATTATTATTTTTTATTATATTTATATACCACCCCATCTTCTGAGACGGAACTCGGGGCGATGTACAATAAAAAGAAAAGAAACCACAACAAGCAAGCATAAAATCAAAGGCATCAGTAAAAATAGGAGGGTACAATACCCTCTGCGCAGAATGGCATGGGCGGCAACAGAGAGAGGGGGGGAAATTAAACAAAATTTTATTTTTTTTAATTAAAAAAAATATTATGGGGAGGCCTTATTTTCGGGGGATGCCTTATATTTCAGTGTGGGGCAAAACTGTAAGTAGGTCTTATTTTCAGGGGATGTCTTATTTTCAGGGAAACAGGGTAGGTATTGTGATAAATATTTATAGGACTTTTTGCCACACGTGCTAGAATAACATGGCCGGAAATAGGTAGTCAGCAACGCAATTTAGGTGGGTTACAGAAGATGACATTTGCCTCAGGAAGGGAAATGTCAAAACACATTTCCATGAAGTGAAATAATGAGTAATACTGCAATCTGCTCATCTTATTGACTTACCTTTGTGACTGGATGTGGAATTTCACTCAAGTATTCTTGGTTCTAGTCTAAGACTTTGTCCACTGCAGTTTGGAATGCTCTGCATGCAGCTCATATACAAGCAAGTTGGAAATTTCGTTCTTGGACTAACAGCACGATCCTACACACATGGTGGTGACCCTAATAGGGCTTTCAAAGTATGTCAGTGTGTGGTATTCAATGAGTAGTTTACCATTGCCACCCCTCAGTACGTTTCCAGGGCCAAGTGGGGATTTCAGGCCAGGTCTCTTGAGACCTCAGCTAACTTTCAATCCAGATTATTTAGAAGAAAAGTGCTCTGTGTTCAGAGGGATATCCTCTTATTGTGCATAGGACTGCAGTTGTAATTTCTTGCACTATATAATTGTCTTAACTGTTTTTAACAATTGGGAGTTTGTGCAACAGTATCAAATGGAACCCAGCAATTTGTTTTTTCCTCGGGAACTTGAAAAGATGTGACATGGAAATTGATAGGGAAAGGGCAGTTCGCTCTATCTCAGCTCTTCTAAATGTACCCAAAGCATTACAAGAGAGAGTGATCTTTTAGGCCAGATAGGTGGGATATAAATGCATGCATGCATGCATGCATACATACATACACACACACACACACAGACACATACTTGCATACATACATACATACATACATACATACATACATACATACATACATACATACATACATACATAACGAATAAATGGCATAATATACAAACTGGTTTGTCCACATTTGGGGGCGTACCTACTGTGCCGTTGTCAGACTGGAGTGAATGAGTAAAAATCCAAGCGGTCATGAACGCTACATGGTTAAATATTATCTCAGCAGACCGTTATGTGGCTTGCTATTCAGAAACATTTTTATTTTTTATTCAACAATTTTCAAGACAAATAATAAAACTGAAATAATAACCTGTGCACCTCATTTCATATTAAAAGCAACTTCTAGCACCCCACAGAGATGATTTATTCATGGAGTGGCATAACAGGTAAGAGTAAAAATAGTCAAGGTGCCATTTTTGGGGGGTGAAAATTAAATTCCATTTGGAAATAACTACTTTGACATTTAGTTTAGATAAATACTTTACCCTTCCATGGCACCTGTCTCTTAGTTTAATCGAAGCATATGCTGCTTCCTGTTATACTATGTCTCCTTCAGAGTTCACATCTCCACACTTTCAGAAATTTTAGAAATTATTAAGACTTTCAAAAAGTCTGCTGCTTTCATAATGAACAGACTTTAATACAGTATTTCACGGTCTCTAGTGCTGCCTTTTTAAAAATGGCATTTCCACTAATTTGAACATTTCTGGGACTGCTCATCCAAAAAGGTAACTTGTTTGGGTTCTGAAGGCTGGTTGTCAGTGCTTATTTTCATTGAAACATTTTTTGGAAAATAATATGAAGTTACTAGATTGAAAGTATCTACATTGAGAGTAGGGCTGCTTGGTTACTGTAACACTTGGCATCTGTTATCTCTGTCCCTATTCTGAAAGAATTGCAACATATTGCTTGAAAATGGGATAAATATAATTCACTTTTGGTTAAGAGTTGGGACATGCAGGCTGAAATCTAGTACAGTGCCCCTCCGCCCTTTCGCGGTTCATATACTGCGGGACTTGAGGGAGGGGGAAAAGGTTTGGGGGCTTTTTAAACCTTTCCCCAAGCCCCAAGCCCCAGCTGATTGGTGCTGGGGTAGGGGGAACAAAAGGTTTTTCTCCCCCACCCCAGCGCCAATCAGCTGGAACCCGGGGCTTGCCTCCAGAGGTATCACGTGCCGCTTCTCCCCACCCCCTCAGGGTGCTGGCAAGCGGTGTACGATGCTAAAAGGGCTTTTGGCCGCGGAGCTGAGCGCTTGGCTCCATGGCCAAGAGCCCTTTTAAAAGATCGCACACCACTCACTCGCACCCCTCCTGGGGTTGCGGACGAGCGGTGCGCGATGCTGAAAGGGCGTTCGGTGGCAGAGCCGAGCGCTCAGCTCCACAAGAGCCCTTTTAAAAGATTGCGCACTGCTCCCCCGAAGCCTCCCGGGTGCTTGGCTCCGCGGTTGAAACCCCTTTTTAAAGATCATACGCCGCTTCCTGCAGCCCCGGGGTGCTGGGAAGCAGCACACAATCTTTAAAATGGTGCCCCCCAACCTGCATCCGCATATCACGGATTTTCAATGATCACGGGTCGGGTGGGTCGCTAACCCCCGCGATAGATGGGGGGTTACTGTACTTGATTTCAGCCATACCATTATAGTACAATAATAAGAGGGTATCCATAAAGGTGGACCAAATATAATTTTAAGTATGTAAATAATCTCTGTTGGACTTTTTGTCTCACGTGCCAAAATAAAATGTCTCCTTGACCTTCCGGTAGCAGCTTTGAACCTTCCATGAGCAAGCATTATGGTCAAGCACAAAATACCTAGCAAAAACTTCACAACTCAGCCTCATTGGCTCAGGAAAAGCAAATAAAATTTTAAGAGAATAAACTTTTCCTTCCTTCTGCCCTCATTCTCCGAGTATAGTCACTGCATGTTATGCCCTTAAAAGAAAGTCTCACTTTAAAATTTGTCATGACAAGTTACTATGTACTTGATTTGTCCATGGCACTTGAAGTGGCTGCTAAAAATAGTGCCTCCTGTGCTATCTCATTTGTCAGTAACTATTTTTTTAAACTGCCATTAGGAAAAGACATGAAGATCTACAAAATGAGTGGACTGGATTCTTCAGCTGGTAACCATATGGTCTGCCTCTAAATATAGTTTGATGATAATCCAAAGATTATGTGATGGGACTTGTCTTTAAACACACAGAGACATACACACAATTAATCCTTATAAAGGACTGGATTCATCGCATGTCATGATGTGCTTAAATCTCATTGATTGCAGGGAGTATATTATAGGCATTAATAGGTCTAGATCCAAACCATACTTTTTTAACATCAGCCAAAGCATGTCATTCTTGTGTAACACTTTTACTGTATTTCAAAAAGAAATCAATGAAAACAAATTATGAACTAAGGTTTAAAAAAAGGAAGAAAATATAGTAGATGCTTACTCCATTTATCAAAAAGAGGAGGGGGAGGAGGAGGAGGAGGAGGAGGAGGAGGAGGAGGAGGTGGAGGAGAAGAAGAAGAAGAAGAAGAAGAAGAAGAAGAAGAAGAAGAAGAAGAAGAAGAAGAAGAAGAAGCATCTGGAAACATGCAAAGGATCCAATATGGAGACTAAAGTCTCGGGATCTTAAGAAAATATTTCCTATAAGAAAGGCAGAAATGAAGGAAAGTAAGGATTTATCACTGGAAACCAAAGCCAAGATCATCCACACTCTTGTATTTCCAGTTATTATGAAAGCTAGAATGTTAAAAAAGTTGATAGGGCAAAACAATTTATTTTAATTAACAAGTGGGTGCTAGAACAAGTCAACCCTCAATTATCTCTAGTGGCAAAAATGTTGAAAATGAAGATGTCCTACTTTTGGGACATAATGAGAAGACAGGATTCTCTGGAAAAGACAATAAAGCAGAGAAAGGTGGAAGGCACAGGAAAAGAGGAAGACCAAATACAAGATGGACTGATCCCCTAAAGCAGTGGTGGCAAACCTTCGGCACTCCAGATGTTTTGGATCACAGCTCCCAGACTTCTGAGCCTAGATTGCCAATGAAAGGACTGTGGGAGTTGTGGTCCAAAACATCTGGAGTGCCAAAAGTTTGCCACCACTGCCCTAAAGGAAGTCACAGGGTTTACTGAATTTACAAGAGCTAAGCAGAGCACTGGAGGACAGGACATTTTGAAGATCACTCATTAATAGGGTCAGAGGCAATATGATGGCCCACAACAACAACATCCTAAACTTGTTATCTCAAGAGTTTGGTTTTTTTCTTGAGTAGATGGGCATAACATTGTGGACATGTTCTTGTGGACATGTTATTTAGTAGACGGGCATAACATTGCAGAAAATGGATTTCATTAAAGAGAGAAGTGATTTCCCCTGCTCCTACATGTCCAGATTTATTCAAGTCCACTAGCAAAGGCAATTGTCCTTTCTTCCACCATCCAAACTCCAGTACAGTATAGGGTGAAGGGGGGGGGTCATCTTCTCTCCCAGTGCCAAAGCCTTGAACAAAAGTATAACACAAATCTAATGCTCAATTACAGATACTGAATAAAACTCACTATCTTGATGGGGTATAGCAACAGAGAAACCAACCAACCTTGTTTATATTGGTAGTTCTGTTGCTGTACCAAAATATCATGCTTAATTTGTACATACAAAAGGCAAAAAAGGAAAATAAGATGCCAATTCTGATTTATGGGTATGTGTCAATTATAAAAGAAGAAACTGACATTCCATCAACTAACAGAAAATACAAAAATACAAATCATAAAAATAAAAAATGAAAATGCAAAGCATCAAACATTAACACAAGAAATTAAAAGGATATGGATGCTTTATCAGGTAATTTTCTTTCTGATACTAAATTCAGCCATTAGAGTCATTCTAATCTCTTTCATTGTTGTTGTTCAGTTGTTCAGTTGTGTCCGACTCTTCGTGATCACATGGATCCACTGCCTCCCGGAGTTTGGTCAAATCCATATTGGTTGCATCGATGACACCGTCCAACCATCTCATTCTCTTCTGTCCTTTTTCCCTTTTGCCTTCAATCTTTCCCAACATCAGGGACTTTTCCAAGGACTCCTCTCTCCTCATGAGGTGGCCAAAGTACTGGAGACTCTTTCATTAATAGCTGCTAATTTGCTTTCTAATATTCAAAATGTTTGAAACCATGTCTTCCACTCAAAAATCTACTAAGGGCCTTTTCACACGACCCCTAAGATCCGCTGGCCACTTAAATTCGGACCAGAGATCTTAGGGGTTTGTCGCTGTTCCTGCATTCCCACCCCCTCCGCACTCCTGGCTGCTGGCTGCGTGAGGGGAGGGAGAAAAAAAGGAAGAAAAGAATGCCGCTCACCTCCGTTCTGCCGTCCCGGCACTGCATTCAGATCTCTTAAAGGGGCGGGGGGGGCAAAAAAAGAACAAACAGAAGCAAGGAGAGCCGGGCAGTCACTACGTTATATCCGCATCAGGAATTTTCACCTCCAGAGAGCAGGTACCTGAAAAGTGCGCTGGGACACGCTTAGGTGGGCGTGGTCGCACTTAATTATCTGTAAACCCCGGAGCTGGTGGGGAAACAATTTTAAGCTCCGGAGCTGGGAGCCATTTGCGGCGGAGTTTAGGGGTCGTGTACAAAGGGCCTAAATTTCCTTGGAATGCTTCCAGCGTTTGAGCAATCACCACATATAGGGGTAATTAGTTCCATTGCCATACTGCTCTAACAGTCAAGGACATTTTTCCTGGTTTCGGCCCAAAATCTGGCTTCCTGTAACTGGAGCCCATTGTTGCGTGCCCTGCACTTGGGATGACTGAGAAGAGATCCTGTCCCTCCTATGTATAAACCATTTCAGGTATTGGAAAAGTGCTATCATATCTCAGTCTTCTTTTCTCCAGGCTAAGTATGCCCAGTTCTTCCAGTCTTTCCTAATAGAACTATTTTTCCACTCCCTTAATCATTACTTTTGTTTATTTTCAATAATAATAGTAACAGAAAATAAACAAAGTAAAGCCACTCTTAAGACAGTACGTCTGTTGTCCCTTTACTTTCATTATTGGTGATCTGGAGACACAGGGGTGATCATCACTTGTAACACTGGGGGATGTGACATTTTTCTTTTTTACACAGCATCTATTAGTAAACAAGCTTGCATGAAACTTCAGGGACTGGGACCCATCTGCTGGCATAGAAAAGGAACTACATTTAAAAGCAGTTAAGTGGTACTCTGTATAAAGGAATTAATTTGTTCCAAATGAAATTATGTTAAGCAAATTTTCCTTTATACTGTACAAATTTCCCATAGGAATGCATTGAAAACAGAGTAATCCCTAATTGCAACCATTTTTATGTTGTACAGATTCGCCCCATAGACAATTCTGTTAAGCAAATTTCCCCTATCTCTGGAATTTTTTATGTTGTACAGATTTGATTTTATACAAACTGTTATATGAGGGTCCACTGTAACTACATTTTGTCTTTAATATTATATTTCTCAATGATATAATGTTGCATCCGTCCTATGTTATATTATATATCTGGGTGAAGCTCAAATCACAAAGGGCCAGTGATTTAAATATTTACTTACTACATCATTTCACTTTAACTGCAATATGGAAAGCTTACATTTTGGTATTTGAAATATAGGTTTGGAAAAGTTACTTCAAGATATCTTTGTACACAGACATATTGTTGTTATATGCTATTTCTATTGGCATTCAGTTTGTCTTACCCCTTGAATTATGCTTTATTAAAGTGTTATTGGCAGTTGTTGTGCCAGTGTGCGGTTGTATTTGTAGGAGAGCGTAATGTACCACATGCAACAAGCCTCAATTATTACTTCAAAACAGAGATATTGTATAAATACAGACTAGGGAGAGGTTTAGATCTTCTACAGCTACCCAAGATAACTTGTCCCATGTGAAGAAGAGAACTTCACAAGCTGCCTCCTCAAAGGAAGAAGATTTGATTCCTGTTTCTGCCGCTAAGGATTACAATTAAATGCTTCAGGTGAGAAGGCAGGATCTCATTCAATAAATGATAAAACTTAAAACTCCAGAAGTGCTGGAAGTGACAGAGTTTCCTCTGACCTATAAACTTTGATCAGAAGAAAGTCCCTACAAAATGCCACTTCAAAACTTTTTCTTTTTCTTGCTACCAAATAATGCAAGATGCCTTCGAAACATCTCCAGGAAACTCCAAAGAGCAAGTATCTCTGAAATTAGAAATTGTATGTATCTCTGATCTGCTGATTATTTACTACGTGTGTGTGTGTGTGTGGTTACAGTTGTGATCGACTCTTTGTGACCCCATGTCCATGGAGTTTTCTTGGCAGGAATTACTGGAGTGGTTTGCCAGTTCCTACTTCAGACACCTACAACACCTGATATTCCCTGGTGGTTGCCCATCCAAGTACTAACCAGGCCTGACCCTGCTTAGCTTCCAAAATCAGGCGAGATCGGATGTGCTTAGGGCATCTAGGCAGCTCTTACTACTTGGTTACCCATAGCCAAACATGCGAACAGTGTTTCTTCCCTCACAAAGTTGACATCTGGCAATAAAAATACTTTCTCTCCAATAAACTATCCACACATGCCAATCATGACATCGTACTGCAGTCAACAAGTAATGAACATTAATGTATGAACCAGTTCTATAATGACAGACGTTTATCAACAGATGGTTTGTTATACAGTAGCCATCCACAAGTTTTTAAAGCTTGTTCCAGCTGAATTTATCTATCACTGTGAGTTGTTGGCCTGCAATCTGCAGACCCTGGAGATATGACAGATATCAGTATGACATATTTTTTTAGGCTCTGGAACGTTCTGAGAGTTTTGTTCAGGTGCAGAAAGAATCCATATGTGAGATTCACAGAAACCCTACCACATGTATGTTGTCTTAAGCCACACTGCCACAGTTTAATGATGCCACAATGTAGCATTATTACAAGGATAGTAAGATCTTTGAACTGCAGCTCAGCAAACCTATTTGTAAATTTAAAACATTTTTGTCTTACTATTTGTACATTAATATTAGAAGCTATACACAATTCCCAGAGAACTATCCTTGTTAGTCTATGTCAGCATGTTGATAAAAATTGAAGGGGGTGGGGAAAGGAAAGAAAAAGAAAGAAAGCACAATATTCAGTATTCAATTGTGCAACATTAGGTTTCACCCATGGGCCTTATCTCTCTCAAACTCATTGTGAGGGGTTCGACTGCTGACTTCCTGTGTTGTTTAATTTTCTTACTATAATCTCTCCATGTATTTCTGCACTTATCTTTGGTTATGTATGACATCTATAATTACACAGTTTCACCCTCATGCATATATTTAAGTAATGCAAGCAGCTGTTGTGTACATTTTCTCATTATTTTTATTTATATGCCACTTTTCTTGCAATAATTGGAATGTAAGATAATTTACAGTAGCATTTTAAAAACTATAGATTTAAAATACGCTACTGTTAAAAATGCTAACAGAATTAATATAACTCTAGTATTGACAACTAAATCTAAAACATTTTAAAATACATTAAAATCCTAGCAATAAATGAGCTAAAGAAGAAAAAAACAGGGACAGTGCCTCTGTAGGAGACTTTCAGGTAGCAGGTCACTGTTCAAATAATTTATGATACAATTGTAAAATATCTGAATATCCCACACATGGAAATGATACTGCATAAATTTTGTAAAGCATGGGCAACAGTTTAGCTTCAGTTTTTCTAACAGAATAAAGGGCAGAGCTTGGAGATTTTTTTAAAAAGCTGTGGTTAAAATGCTATGAGTTATTTCTGTTGACGTGATGCAACTGATGTAGATGTTAGTAGTGAATTGCCATAAATTAGGTTAAGAAGGCAGAGTAGGCATTTGTACACTATGTTGCATTATTAGGCTTTAAAACCTGCAGCAATCTGCCATCATGATTTAGACAATTTTTTTACAGTGGCATAAATATGGAATAGGATTTTGACCATTAGTTGTTACACATACTTACATGCCTCCAGTCTTAACTCAAAACACACAACAAAGTCTACTGTTTACAGCAAGACTTTCAGGAGAAACTGTGTATGCTGTGACAAGACTAAGAGCTGCTTAATTTACAGCAGATATTTCTTAAACTGCAGTATACACTGGGTGGGATTTAAAGAAACAAATTGATAGGACAAAGACCAGAAACCAACTACTTGGGATATGCCATTCAGATGTTTTGGATTCCATTTTCCATTCTGGGATTTCCACCTGACAGATCCACTCCTTTATAGAATCCTAAATTTTGCTCACCTGGAGAAAGACCTAGGTTAAAACTAAAGATTTCTGTGCAGAGGAACATTTATGAGTTTGTAACTAATTTTTTGAGGCTCTGCTTTAGAAGAGCCTCATGGCGCAGTGCTTAAATGCCTGTACTGCAGGTAAAACTGCTGACAACGTGGGGTTCAATCCCAGGTAGCAGGCTCAAAGTTCACTCAGCCTTCCATCCTTCCGAGGTCGGTAAAATGAGTACTCAGCTTGCTGGGGGAGGGGGCAATATGTAGCCTGCATACTGTAATTAAAACTGTAAACCGCCCAGAGACTATTTGAAGTGGTATGGGGCGGTATATAAGCAGAACACTTTGCCTTTTGCTTTGCTTCATGGCCTGACTTTGGATTAGTTTCTTTCTTTCTTTCTTTTAAAATAAAGTATCACAAGAAAGATTGAAAAGAGAGGATAACAGAATACCATCAATTATCACGTATGGCTACTGGGTGAGATCACTCAAACGTTTCATGAATGTACTACAGTCCATTCTCAGTAACAAGCTTTGGGTAGCAGGCACATGCTTGCTCACAAACAGCTCCCTAACCTTTAAAAGGTTACTGACACTTAAGAGGCAGGCAATGTCTATGGATACAGAGAAAGAGAGAAGAACCCCTTACAATGACACGTATAACCTTGCATTATTCATTACCAGTCCCAAAAATGTCATCTACAACCTCAGGGTCTTTTTTTACCTATTTATTTATTTTTATATAATACATGCTATCTTTTGCCAGTACTGTATGTGCATTTGCAAAAGGCAGGCCAGAGAATAAATGGATGCAAATCTGACATTAAAAACTGCCCTAAAATAAATAAATAAATAGATGAATAATCATTTTAAGTTATTGATTTCAGAATGACCACTGTAGGGGAAAAAAGAAGTGTTGGAGAGATTTGAGTGAGAAATGGCTAAAGTGGGCTACATTCATAAATTCCATGGTGCATCTAGATCCGTGGTTCCCAACCTTGGGTAACCCAGATATTTCAGGACTCCAACTTCCAGAAGCCTTCACCAGTAGCTGTGCTAGCTGACGTTGCAGTCTGAGAGCAACCAGCATTGGGAACCACTGGTCTAAGTATTTAAATAGAAATAAATCATTTTAAGAACTCTCTCTATGTGTATTAATAAGTTGGCTTGATCTCTTGTTTTGTGTATCAATATGCAGTGTATGGTTTTGGCATTATCACAGCAACTCCCTGAGAACTTGAGATCTAAAATTGAATGCCTGTGAAGTCGCATCATTTGCAACTTCCTATTGTCAGGATGTTAATGTTATCAACACATTGAATGTCCACTTTCTGTGTTACTAAGGCTATTGTCACACTGAAAAGAACCAGTTACTTACCTGTAAAGGTGGTTCTTCTAGAGCAGTGCTCCCCAACCTTTTTGTCCCCGCGGACCGGGAAATGTTTTAAAAATTTTCTGTGGCCCGGGGGTGGGGGTGGGGAGGGGGAGAATGCGAAAGGGGGGTCCGGCGGGGAGGCAAAAGGGGGTGAAAGCAAATGATGGGAGGGAAGGAGGAGAGGGAGGCACGAGACCGGCGGCGGCACTCACCGGCTTGGGGCGTCGGGGGTGCCACTCCCCCCCACACATGGGCGGGGTGGGGGGGAACCCGGGGCTCCTGGGCAGGCGGGCCCCCGCCTCCTCCTCCGGCGCCGGGAGTCGCGCGTGGGTCTCGTTGCTGGCGCCCCGCTTGCTCCTGCTGCCGCCGCCGCCGACGTGGGCCTCCTCCTCCGCCGGGGAAAGCGAGCGGGGCGCCAGCAGCGAGACCCGCGCGCGGCTCCTGGCCCCGCGCCCCGCGCGCAGCACCCGCCCGGCCGCACCGGGAAGCGCCCTCGCGGCACCAACGAGCCGCCGCCGCCTCCTCCTGCTCCTGTTCCTCCTCCTCCTCCTCCTCCTCCCGCCACCGCTGCCGGAGGAGCAGCAGCAGCCACCCCCCGCATCGCCCTCCCGCCGCCGCCGCCGCCGCTGTCGCCCCGTCCCGCCGCCGCCGCCACCACCCCTCTGCAATTGCCCTCGCTGCTGCTCCTTCGGCGGCGGCGGGAGGAGGAGGAGGAGGAGGAGGAACCGGAGCAGGAGCAGGAGGCGGCGGCGGCGGCGGCTCGTCGGTGCCGCGGGCGCTTCCCGCGCGGCCGGGCGGGTGCAGCGCGTGGGTCTCGCTGCTGGCGCCGCGCTTGCTCCTGCTGCCGCCGCCGCCGCCGTGGGCCTCCACCTTCGCTGGGGAAAGCGGCGGGCGCCAGCAGCGCTTTTCCCGGCGGAGGAGGAGGCCCACGGCAGCGGCGGCAGCAGGAGTAGGAGCAAGCGCGGCGCCAGGAGCGAGACCCGCGCGCGGCTCATGGCTCAGGCGCCCCGCGCGCGGCACCCGCCCGGCCGCGCCAGGAAGCGCCCTCGCGGCAACGACGAGCCGCCGCCGCCACCTCCTGCTCCTGCTCCGGTTCCTCCTCCTCCTCCTCCTCCCGTGCCGCCGCCGAAGGAGCAGCAGCAGCAGCAGCGAGGGCAATTGCGGAGGGGTGGCGGCGGCGGCGGCGGGATGGGGGCGATTGCGGCGGCGGCGGCGGGGGGGCGATTGTGGGGGGTGGCTGCTGCTGCAATCGCCCCCGTCCCGCCGCCGCCGCCGCCACCCCTCCGCAATTGCCCTCGCTGCTGCTGCTGCTGCTCCTTCGGCGGCGGCGGCGGGAGGAGGAGGAGGAGGACGCGCTGCCGCTGCTGTGGCTGCTGCTGCTGGTGGTGGTGGTGGAGGGCGAGGAGGAGGAGGGCAGAGGAGGGAGGCGGCAGCTCCTCCTGCGCTCCTCCTGCGCTCCTCCAGCTTTCCTCCTCCACCGGCCGACCGCGGGAGAGAAGAGGAGGAGGAGGAGGGCGGCGGAGGAAAAGGGGAGGAGCCTCCCCGGCCTCCCCAGGCGGCCCGGTGCCGACCGGTCCACGGACCGGCACCGGTCCGCGGACCGGGGGTTGGGGACCACCATTCTAGAGGACCTTCGTGAAGCCACACAGATGGGTTTCCCAAGCGCCCCTGCGCCAGAGGTCGGAACTTCCCTAGCAATAGGAAAGTTAGTTAGTCTCCGCCCCCGCACCTTGCGCATGTGCGAGGGTGTTCCCGCCTAAACGCCTCAGTTCCTCTTGACCTCAAATTGAGGGCTGGGAGAGTAAGAACTGACAAAAGAAAATATTTTTTCACCCAGCGCGTTGTAAGTCTATGGAACTCCCTGCCACAGGATGTGGTGATGGCATCTGGCCTGGATGCCTTCAAAAGGGGATTGGACAGATTCCTGGAGGAAAAGTCCATCACAGGTTACAAACCACGATGGAGATGTGTGATCTCCAGGCTTTAAACCAGGGTACTTCAAGGGCCAGATGCAGGGGAGTGGTATCAGGAGACAGATATCTAGTCTTATGCGCTCCCAAACGCATCTGGTGGAGCCTCTGTGAGATACAGGAAGCTGGACTAGATGGGCCTTTGGCCTGATCCAGCATGGCTCTTCTTATGTTCTTATGTTCTTATGTTCTTATGATGACAGGTAATGGTAGTACCAGTCAGGGTGTGACGGTCCGAGGGGAGGCGGGCGGGTGCTGTGTGGCTTCACGAAGGTCCACTCGAAGAACCAGCTTTACAGGTAAGTAACTGGTTCTTCTCCATCGTGGCCTTCGTGAAGCCACACAGATGGGTGATTGGAAGCAGTACTCACTGGCAGGAGGGTAGTCACGCCGTCACAAAGGAAAGCACTGCCCTCCCGAAGGAAGTAGCCGACCTCACGTGGGCATCCACTCTGTAGTGGGTCACGAAGGTGTCAGGTGTAGACCAGGTGGCTGCCTGGCAGATGTCATCCAGCGGTACACCCTTGAGAAATGCCGTGGAGGAGGCCATAGTTCTGGTAGAATGAGCTCAGACACCCACTGGCAAGGGTACCTTAGCCAGCTCATAAGAGAGTCGAATAGTCTGCACTATCCAACGGGCAAACTGTTGGGGAGAAACAGGATTACCCTGCACCGCAGGGTCATGGCGGACAAACAGTTTATTAGTTTTTCTAACACTCTTGGTCCTGGAGACGTAAAAGGCTAATGCCCTCCTGACGTCGAGCGTATGCATGTCCCTCTCAATCCTGGTGGTAGGATTAGGGAAGAAGCTCAGCAATACAATAGGTTGTGACACATGGAAGGATGAGACAACCTTGGGAAGGAAGGTAACATCAGGATAAGCTACCACCCTGTCCGGGTGGAAGCGTAAATAAGGAGGGTTACACCGAAGGGCACAAAGTTCGCTGGCCCTCCTAGCCGAAGTGATGGCCACCAAAAAGGCAGTTTTTAAGGTGAGCAGTCTAAAGTCAGTTGAGGCCATAGGCTCAAAGGGTGGGCGTTGTAGAGCTCGCAGGACCAAGGATAGAGACCACTTAGGTGGAATTGGTTTCCGATCAGGGAAAATATTCTTGATGCCCCTGAGCAAACGCTTCAGTCTTGGATGCCTGAAGAAAGCAGCTGCCTCTGAAAGTTGTGGCTGGTGGGCCACAATTGCCGATAGATGCACTCGGAGAGACGCAAAAGTCAGTCCTGAGCGCTTCAATTGCAAGAGGTATTGTAAGACCCAGGTGAGAGAGGGATTGAGAGGGTCAAACCCGTTGTCAGCCGCAAAACTTGAGAACCTCTTCCACTTATAAAAGTATTGTCTTTCAGTGGAAGGCTTGCGGCAGGAGTCAAGGATAACTTGTATCAAGGCAGAATCCTCCAGGCTGTTAAATGAAGGCGACCCAGGTCTGGGTGAAGAACTTGGCCGTTGTCCAAGGAGAGAAGCTCCGGAAATTGAGCCAGGCGGAGATGGTCTGAAGACATCCGCAGAAGGGAGGCAAACCATGGCTGACGAGGCCACCAAGGCGTGATCAGGATGAGGTTGGGCCTCTCCTGAAGAGTCTTTATGACGACCTTGTGAATCAGAGGAATGGGCGGGAAGGCATAAAGAAGATCTCTCGACAAGGGGAGGAGAAGAGCGTCTCCTAAGGAACGAAATCCCTTCCCCGCTCTGGAACGATAGTGGTGGCATTTGGTGTTGGTCTGGGAGGTGAACAGGTCCACCTGAGGGGAGCCCCACTTGCTGCAAAGGTGAGTGAATGTCCTGGGATGTAACTCCCATTCGTGGTTTGCTTGAAGCCGTTGACTGAGGTCGTCCGCATCCACGTTCTCTTCCCCAGGTAAGTGCATTGCGATTGGATGGATGTTGTTGGAGATGCACCAATCCCAGAAGCAGGTCGTGAGCTGCAGAAGACGCTGTGAGTGTGTTCCGCCCTGTTTGTTGATGTAGTACATGGCGGTCGTGTTGTCGGTAACCGCCAGTACTACATTGCCGGAAAGGTGACGGATGAACGCCCGGAACGCCTTGAAAATTGCCAGCAGTTCCAACTCATTGATGTGGAGTTGTTGTTCCTGGGGAGTCCAGGTGTCGTGGATGGAGTGTGATAGGCAAACAGCACCCCAGCCAGAGTTGCTGGCGTCCGTCGTGACTTGAACGGTAGGAAATGGATTTCGGAAGGGATGTCCCGAAAGGATGTTGGACCAGCATGAGCACCAGCGAAGGTGGAGAGGTAAGTCTGCTTGGAGAGGTCTGAGTCGCAGCCTTGCGTGGATCAAGACAGACATCATGGAAGCCACAAAGCCTAACAGTCTTTGTGCTTCTAATGCTGGAACGAGCTGTAGAGTTTGAAATTGCTGGAGCAGCTGGAACATGTCTGCAATTCTGGTTCTTGGAGGAAAGGCCATAGCCCTGGTTGAGTCTGAATGGCACCGATGAAGGCGATGACTGGCGAAGGGTCTAGATGCGACTTCTTGTAGTTGACCCGTAGACCTAGTGACTCTAGCGTGTCTAGGACGGTGGCAATGTCTTGACGAGCCTTGTCCTGAGGGTCGGCCACGATCAACCAGTCGTCTAAGTAGGGGAAGACAACTATTCCAAGAGTGCGTAGATAGGCTGCCACTGGTGCCATACACTTGGTGAAGACTCTTGGAGCCGTGGCAAGACCAAAGGGCAGAGCGGCATAATGATAGATGTCTTCCCCCACGGCAAAGCGCAGTAGATGTCGATGAGACGTGTGGATTGATATGTGGAAGTAAGCATCTTTGAGATCTACAAATCCAAACCAATCGCCTCTGCGCAGAAGAGGGATGACCTTCTCCAAGGTGCCCATGCGAAATTTCTTGTATACCAAGAACTTGTTCAAGAATCGCAGGTCGAGAATAGGTCGAAGTCCTCCGTCTTTCTTCGACACTGTGAAATAACGGGAGAAAAGGCCGAGGCGAGCGGAGTGTCTTGGCACGACCTCTATGGCGTTCTTTTGGAGCAAAGAAGAAATTTCTTGGAGGAGGCAAGGAGATGGAGACGTGCAAACCAAACTTCCCAACGGGGGAAGAGAACTTAACTCCAACAGGTAACCTTTTTGAACAACTGAGAGGACCCATTGGTCCCAGGTGATGCGTTGCCAGGCTGCCAGGAATGGATTGAGACAGATGGGATTATTGTCAGTAATCGTCTCGGGATCGTCTATCTCTGGACTTAGATGGGATGGTAGAGGGCTTGGACTTCTTGGACTTGGATAAGGTGGAGAGAGCGGAAGATCTTGCTGGTCGTTCTCTCTGCTGTTGTTTAGAAGAGGACTGCGCTGAGGGGGCCCAGAAACGTCTTCTTGCTTGGTAGCGAAAGGAAGGCTTCTGGCGAGCTGGTATAACATTCAGCTTCTTAGCGGTGTCTTGTTTCTTATACCTGTCTTCCATGAGGTCATCTGTGGCCGTGTTGAAAAGGCCGGAGCTGTCAAAGGGTAAAGACTCTATCTGTGCCTTATGGTCATCGGAAAGGCCTGTAGTTCGCAGCCAAGCATGTCTTCGAAGGGTGATAGAAGCGTTGAGAACCCGCGAAGCTGCGTCGAAAGAATGTTTAGAAGCCCTCATCTGTTGAGCGGCCAAGGACATGGATTCTTTGTAGAGGGCAGAGGCCTCAGCACGTTTCTCCTCCGGAATCAGTTCCAGGAAGGGATGGAGGTGGGTAAGAAGATCCCTTTGGTAAGCGCCCATAGCACCCTGGTAGTTAGCTATTTTGTGCTGGAGGACAGCGTAGGAATACAGGTGCCTTCCAGCGGTATCCAACTTCTGTCCCTCTTTTGAAGGACGGATTGGAGTCTGCTTAGTACGGGATTGTACTTGAGAGGAAGCTACTACCACTGAATTGGGCGTGGGATGCTTATTAAGATACGGAGCCTTGTCATCGTGGACTCTGTAAAGAGCTTCCAGCTTCCTTGGGATAGCCGTAGACGACAACGCCTGGAAGGAGTCCTCGCTCATAGTTAAAAAGGAAGGGATCAGAGTTAGATGAACTGGAGACGTCTCATCGTTTGCAATCCTTCCAAAGATGTGGCATATGGCTGATGGATGGGCAACTCAATAGTCTTTGACATCCTAATCAGGAAGTTGGTATAATTCCTCATGTTATTTGAAGAAGACGGAGGAGATTTCTCATCAACTTCTGAATCCGGCGAAGTGACGAGCTGCAGAGATGTCGAATCCGAGACTTCTGAGTTGATGGATTCGACCTCCGATTCCATTTCGTCCTCCTTGTTCGAACCTGAAGAGGAAAGGACTACAGCCGTTTGGTCGGATTCGACTTGTTCAGGACTCCTGAACAAGTCGAGGGAGGGAGAAGGCCGGGATCGGAGGAACAGATACAGGAGCCTGGATGTGACGCTCCTTACGGCTCTTCTTCTTTGATGGCTCCGTCGAATCCGAGGTGGCGGCGGACCATTTCGGCGGTGTTAAAGCCAGGGCAACCGCAACTGGTAAAGACTCTGTGGCCAAATCCGTAGGAGGCTTTAGAACGGAAGCCTCGAAACCGCCCGAAGCCGCCGGGATGGAGGGTTGCAAGTGGACATGCTTGTCCTTTCGGCGGTGCTCAGGCTTCGATGACGACGAACCCGACAGGAACATCGGAGGCAAGGAAGAGGCATGCTCTTCTACCTCAGTCTCCCGGATTGGAATAGGGGATGAGGCAGCCTTCGAAGCCATTGAAGGGGAGCATATAGCCAGCCCCTTGGACCGAGAGGTCCGCTCGGGTTCGGATCGACGGGTCCTTTCTTCCCTCAATGGAGTGGAGCCCACAAAGGTAATGCTTCGAGGTGGGTCTCCGTCATCGTCAGATGACAACTCCGACGGATCTGAGGGAAGGAGCAGTTGGTATCTCGAAGCAGGTACCTTCAAAGTCAAAGCCATAGCCGAACCAGAAAACTCCGTTTTGACGGTGAGGGATGGAGAAGCCAGAGTAGAAGATAGCGCAGCCGCGGTCGATGAGGAAGAGACAGACGTCTTGGACGGTTTCGACAGTTTCGAATGTTTAGAGGAAGACTTCGTCACAACCGGTCGAGAAGGGCTTGAAACCGGTTTAGACTTCGAAGAAAGTAGTCCCTGTAGAACCGGAATTTTCTTCGACTTCTCCCTCAGTTTATCAGGTCAAACCGGAGCCTCCGACTTACAAGACGGTTCTGAAGATTTTTGCTCCATCGGTTGGGGCTGAAGTGAGCGTTCCAAAAGATAGCTGGCCAGGCGGTTACGGCGATTTTTAAGGGCTTGAGAGCTAAATCCCTTACAGATCGGACATGAGTCGGTGCGATGGTGCTCACCCAGGCAGATTAAGCAGAGCTCGTGTCCGTCCGTGAGCGGGATCTTCGCCTGGCAATTCGAACAGCATTTAAAGGGAGGCGCGAAAGACATTAGCCGTGTATCGGTCCGAGTCAAAAAGCCAAAAGGGAAGAAAAACTTCTGAAGAACTAGAGAAAACGCGGAGACTAACCAAGAAGCACCTCTAGCCGTTGGCGGTTAAGAGGAACTGAGGCGTTTAGGCGGGAACACCCTCGCACATGCGCAGGGTGCAGGGGCGGAGACTAACGAACTTTCCTATTACTAGGGAAGTTCCGACCTCTGGCGCAGGGGCGCCTGGGAAACCCATCTGTGTGGCTTCACGAAGGCCACGATGGATGGAGAACTTACTACCACAAGTTAATAAATTATTCTTATTACTATCATATGCCCATTTGGTCCTACCCACATCATGTACAGTGTACATAAACCTGTGATCCTGATTTATGTCTACCCCATCTGCCTGAATAAATGGATGATACCAATGAATTATATCACACTGAAATACTGTAATACATTAGTCTTAATGGTGCCATAGTGTATAGTGTAGTAGCTCCGTAAACTGCTTGTTGGTATTTTTCATTGTTCAGTGAGAGATGTGTTCATTATAAGCAACTTCCACTTCTTACTCTATTTTTTAATTACACTTAAAATGGAAAACATGCCCAAACACAGAGAAACAAACAACCCCAACAAACATTTTGAAGCAGCTGGGTACATATGTAATGTACAGTAGCTAATGTTACTGATTACTATCCTGTGTTGCAAAAGTAATGTTATTTTGTTCTAGGTACCACGAACAGTAGTGTATTACAGGGAACATTGATAGTTGCAAAAACAAAACAAACAGTGCCCCCCATACACTGGGCACGGCACAGGAAGAACACGTGAAGTTCTAGTGCAATATCCAAAAAAAAATGTGAATGATTTAGTAGATGGGGTGAGAATGTGATTTCAGTCTGACATGGGGATTGTGACATTTCTGGGGGAAGTTACTCCCAAACAAAGCAAAAAGACAATTGACTCTAGCTAAATATGTTGCCATTAATCAGACAGATATTATTAAATGTACAGCAAAGCAAATGAAAGAAGAAAAGTGGCATCTAAAGTAATATATAATCACATTTAACAGAGGGATTGTTTATGAAAAATAATTGAATAATAAATAAATTTCCATGCTATGGAAAAGACTGAAATTTTGTCTCATCCTGTAATTTAAGATCAGATTCATTTCACACTAAAAATAAAACTGAACATGTTGAGGGGGACCAGCTCTTCAGAGGAACATAACTAAAGGTGAAGAGAACCAACACCAGACTACAAGGGCACTGCCTGTTTTCATAAACAATGTTCAGTTTAGTTTTGCATTTTCCCTTCTCAGAACATATGAACATGAGGCACCTCAGCAATCATTGGTCCATCACCATACAATTCAGCCATAGTTGTTCCATCCAAATTTTAAGCATGCCAGTTCTGTAAGTTCCGCTGTGCATCATAAGCATCTGCTGCCCAACAAACATAAACAATAAAAAATGGTAGAAAGCAAAGAAAAATCTGCCATGCACTTCCAGTTGCCAGATAAGATAGAAGCTTAGTAAACTGCACCAGATATTCCTTTGTGTTAAGCTGGCTGACTATAGTTTGAAGGTTTAGAACTTATAGTGCTTTATAGTTAAACAAGCAATTTCAGGTTTGTACCCAAAATGTTGTATCTGCTCCTAACAAAAGCCAGAAATCAATATTAATGAAATATATGTAAATATAATAAGTTTAGGAATGTAAGAAGACAATAATCAATCTAACAAGATTAGATTCTGTTAGCATTTTACATATTTTTTATTTTGCCTTGTTGGAACTTTTATCCTTCCATCAACATGTTCAATTCCAGTCCAGTCACAGGGCATTACATAATGTATTATTTCCATCAAACATCCCTTTTGTGTTTCTATGAACAACGCAATAATGGCCTGTTAAAGAGTTTTGAATTTATTTATTTAGATTTTTTTTTACCCCGCCTTTCCCCTTGGAAAAGTAATTACTCTAGCTGCATAGCAGAATTGCAGGGATTCACAGAACAGAATAGCTTCAGGTTTCCCCAGAGTAGTCCACCCCTTTTCTCTCATCAACTGCTCTTATAGTCACAGTAAATCACTCTGCAATATTTCTAGGAGAAAGTATCAAAACATTCACTACAGTACTTACAATTGAAAATATTAAACAGCAAACTGACAAATATCATTGCTTTCATCAAGAGACTTCAACAGACTCTAGAGAGGGGAAAAGCAAGAAATAGATTGACAGTCACTCCAGTTTAGAAAGATCCCTCACACCCAAAACTACTGAAGACAGCATGCGAGATTGCAAAAACTCCAACCTTTCTTTGGTGGATTGGAGGCTGGGGCAAGACTTTCTGAAATTTGGTTTCAATAAGAGCTAACCGGATGTTTGGGAAGATTATAAGACAGGCATCAGTGTAAGGTGATGCTGTTGTTTGTTCAATATCTGGAAATCAAATATATACTGAGTCTGTACATAGCACAGTTCCTTAGAACCCATGCTGATGATTGTCCAAAACCCAAGACAGTCTTTGGCAGTTTGCAAAACCAATTCCACCTGAATCCTCACACTCACCTGCTATCGAACAGGTGAAAGATTAATGTTGCCTCAGCTCAGGGTTTGTGTGACTGTCAGACTCTGAACTAGCATTTCTGAATCTTCTAAAACTTCATTACCTAGCCACACAAATTTAATTGCATAATAGGTACAGGGTAATGGGAGGTTGTGGTTGATTCAAAAACAGTGAAGCATTGACAGTAATAAGGAAGCCATGTAGATACTAGTGCAATTATCTCCCTGTCAGCTCACTCTGGTGAACAGGAGAATAAAAGTCATGACAAATCACACAACTGTCTTGCTTAATCTAGAATTCCAGTGGTGTTCAGAACTATGGAAAGCCCAGAAGCACCCTCCTCCAACTGGCTTTCAAAGCCCTATAGCAGTGTTGGCGAACCTATGGTACGGGTGCCAAAGGTGGCTCTCGATGCCCTTTCTATGGGCACCTGACATCACCCCTTCACAGCCACCTGTATTCAGGTTAAATTGCTGTATTGGTACTTTGCGAAAAACTAGTGGGTTTTGAATCACAGTTTGGACACTCAGTCTCCAAAATGGTCACCATCACTGCCCTACAGTCTATGCATTTGTTTAATCATCATTTTAAATCACCCAAGTTGGTAGTCACTGCTATATCTTGAGGTAGTGAATTCCACAATTTAACTATGTGCTGACAAGCTGCTGCTTGTAATACAGCCTGAAGTGGTCCTTCATCTGGTACCTCTGAATATATCTAACTAAAGGTCCAGTAGAATGATAGAATCATAGAGTTGGAAGAAACCTCAAGGGTCATCCAGTCCAACCTCCTGCCATGCAGGAACCCTCATCAAAGTGCCCCCAACATGATCATCCAGCCTCTGCTTAAAACCTCCAAAGAAGAAGTCTCCACCACCCTCTGTGGCAGATTCTACTGTTAAATAGCTCTAACAGGAAGTTCTTTCTAATGTTGAAATGTAATCTCTTTTCCTGTAGTTTGAACCCACTGCTCTGAGTCCTAGTCTCTGAAGCCATGGAAAACAAGCCAACCTCCTCTTCAATATGTCATCCTTTCAAATATTTAAACATGGCTATCATATCCCCTCTCAACCTTCTTTTTGTAAGACTGAACATTCCCAGATCCCTAAGCCACTCCTCATAAGACATACATTCCAGACCTTTTACCATCCTGGTCGCCCTTGGGACCCACTCGAGGTTGTCAACATCCTTTTAAAATTGCAGAGTGCAGAACTGTACACAGTACTCCAGGTGGGGGTCTGGGCAGAGCAGAATAGAGTGGTACTATCACCTCCCTTGATCTAGACACGAAGCTTCTGTTGATGCAACCAAGAATCACATTGGCTTTCTTGGCCGCTGTGTCACACTGGTGACTCATGTTCAATTTGTGGTCTACCAAGACTCCCAGATGTCTACTGGCGGCGTCAGCAACCTAAGACTTCTTTATGGGTCTATGAAAGTAAAAGAAGGGGAACAGGTAATAGAAGGTGTCTTGGAAGAGCTACTATAAAAGGAAGTAGAAGGCAAGGGATATTTGGAACCAAGTGTGAAGTAAAATCAAATGAAGCACAGAACTGAGAGAGATGAGGAGTTGGAATGTGTGATTTTCTTAACCATGTTATTTATCAGTTCTTGTGGTAAGGTAAAAGGGAAAACAATTAAACAAGTCTAATCAGGATAAAACAGGACAAAATGTAAATTTGAGCAGAGAAGCTCATAGAGTGAGCAAGTGGAAGCACTCTCATAGCCTTTCTACTTCAGAAAAAAGAGAACAAAGAAAAAGCTATTTACTTGAAGAAAAAGATAAGTGATCTAGAAGAAAGTAACCTAAAGGCAACAATTGAACGTGGCCACTCATGAGAGGCCAATATACTCAGGTTCATATGGTTTCATTATCTGCCTACTGGTACTAATTAGTTATTTTAAATAAAACATGCTAACAGGGCCTATCCAGACCAGCTATTTTGGTTCAGGCTGGATCATGCTATAAAGGTTGGGTGAGGTTGGAGGGAGGAGTTATGTGCCATTTCCTCCCATCCAAATGGCATATTATGTCAATTAAATATTTCCCCAGATCCTCCGAAGAGGGTCATGAGAAGTGAAATGATTAGTTTTTATATCTTATATCTTAATAATATATAAGATATATTTTATATCTTATATTTTAGTTGTTGCTGGTGTACTGTAATTAATAACTTTGATTAAATTTTTTAAAAATATTTTTCTTTGCCTCTGTGTATTGCCCTCAGCCACTGTTTCAATCAGCATACATAGAAAGGCAAATGATATTTTTAAAATAGACATTATTAATTGCATCAGCGATAAAATAATTTCCGTTTTCCACTTATGATCAGGGGAAGAAACTGCAAGGCTCTGGTTTAGTCTATTTCAAGAGTCCACACTCATTGGGAATGAACTAACCTGGAAGCTCCTACCTATCACTAAAATAGTAAAAAAACCCTGAGGTGCAGAGTAGGAGAAGTTGGCCTACTCCAATTATGTCCACATGTGGATGCCAGAAAAAAGAGTTGACCAACCTGACCCTTTACAACTGTTCCAATTTTTAAAAACAGGCAACAGCTTTAATTTGTAAAGCGTAATTTCTAAGCTCTGAGATGGTTGTGTATAGTGGAGGTTCTGCTACCTCTTTTGAGGCTTTGCTGATAGCTTCAAGTAGCCTGAAAGGAGGGCGGTGGTGGAGGCAAGAAGCACCAGCCTCCTGCCCACCCTGCACATCAGCACCACCAATGCTTTCTACATAGTTCTATGGGGAAGAAGAAAAACAGTAAAATAAAAGCCACCTGTTAATTATGTGGGGTTGCCATCAGAACCATTAAGTGGATAAAATATATTATACTTCCATATATTGGTTGTAGTAGATCTATTTTTTGAACTTAGCCAGGAGTCTAGATGATCCTGGTTACCAATTAATGAATTTCATATCTGCTCTTGGGTTTATAGGCTCAAAAGTTTTCTTAGAAGAAGCAGACCAACAAATGTTAGTTGTGGTCTCTATGTAGTCAGAGTCGATAACTTGGTGTCTTTTACTTCTGTTCTGATAGTACCAGGATACTAGGAAACAGAACACAGATCATAGTGGCTTCATTTCCAAGTTTTAAAAAAATACAGAGACTGTATTGTAACTTTATGTAACATTATTATTATTATTTATTTATTTTATTTCTATACTGCACCATCTTCCCAAGGAACTCTGGGGGGTTTACAACAATGTTAAAAACATGCAGTACAATAAAACTAAAAAAGGGAAGGCACGGGAAAGCAAAGACAGTAGGAGAACCCTCAGCAAGAGGCAGCAAAAAAGTGAGTAGAAATAAATCAAATTAAAGGTCGCCAAATGCCTCCCTTAAAAGCAAGGTTTTAAGTGCTTTTTTGAAGGCGGGCAGGGACTGTGCAAGGCGCAGCTCACTTGGGAGATGATTCCACAATGAGGGGCCCACCACAGAGAAGGCGCGGTTGCACGTAAGCGACTTCCGCGCCTCGCTGGGAGTGGCCACTCAGAGTGAGCGCGCCTGTGACATTCTGGTGGGCCTGGCCTCAGTTGACCTTTGGGAGATATGCTCCGAAAGGTACTCAGGACCCACGCCATGGAGGGTTTTGTAACCCAAAATCAGGACCTTGAACCTTATCTGGAGAACCACGGGCAGCCAATGCAGGCGCGCCAGAACTGGGGTGATGTGGTCGAATCTTCGAGCACCCACCACCAGTCTGACCGCCGCATTCTGCACCCATTGGAGTCTCCAGGAAAGGGTCAAGGGCAACCCCACGTGGAGGGCGTTGCAGTAACCGATCCTCGAGATCACAAGGGCCTGCACAACTGTCCTCATGACTCTCATCTTATTTTAAAATCGTCACAATCAGTATATAAGAGATGTTGCATTTTGTCCAGCAACACTGTACTCCCCCTCATCCATCTCCCCCTTTTCCTTCAATTTTCTTAAACTCCTGTATGAACAAGAGATCTGATTAACTTGAAAGTTTGCTTATTCTTTTGTGACCTTCTAAATTATCCATTCATCCTATTAAAGGGGATATTATTTTCCTGTTTCATCTGCAATGAATCCTTGCATTTCTGTGCCACAAGATGCCAGCATATTTGCAGACAAATCCACTGTTACTCTGCACAAGCATGAGATGTAAAATACTTTCCACATAGGGCCTTTTCACACGACCCCTAAGATCCGCTGGTCCCTTAAATTCGGACCAGAGATCTTGGGGGTTTGTTTCTGTTCCTGCATCCCCACCCCTCAGCACTTCCTGCTCCTGTCGGCGTGAGGGGGGGAGGGAAAAAAAGGACAAAAGAAGCCTTTACTAACCTGCCGGTGCCGGTGGAACTTGCCACGAGCCCCGTTACTTCCTGGTTCCTTCTCAAGGAGCTCTTAAAGGGGCGGGAGGCAAAAAAACAACAGACAAGCGAGGAGAGCCCGGCACTCTTATCCGCATCAAATTTTTTTCACCTCCAGAGAGAAGGTACAAGAAAAGTGCGCTGGGTCGCGCTAAAGTGGGCGGGGTCGCACTTAATTGTCTGCAAACTCCGGAGCTGGTGGGAAAACATTTCTAAGCTCCGGAGCTGGGAGCCATTTGCAGCGCAGCTTTTTGTTGTTGTTCAGTCGTTCAGTCGTGTCCGACTCTTCGTGACCCCATGGACCAGAGCTCGCCAGGCCTTCCTATCCTCCACTGCCTCCCGGAGTTTTGTCAAATTCATTTTGGTTGCATCGATGACACTGTCCAACCATCTCATTCTCTGTCGCCCTCTTTTCCTTTTGCCTTCGATTTTTCCCAGCATCAGGGACTTTTCCAGGGAGTCCTCTCTTCTCATGAGGTGGCCAAAGTACTGGAGCCTCAGCTTCAAAATCTGTCCTTCCAGTGAACATTCGGGGTTGATTTCTTTCAGAATGGATAGGTTTGATCTCTTTGCAGTCCAGGGGACTCTCAAGATTCTCCTCCAGCACCACAGCTCAAAAGCATCAATTCTGCGGCGATCAGCCTTCTTTATAGTCCAGCTCTCACTTCCATACATCACTACTGGAAAAACCATAGCTTTAACCATCCTGACCTTAGTTGGCAAACTGATGTCTCTGCTCTTTAGTATGCTATCTAGGTTTGCCATTGCTTTCCTCCCAAGAAGCAGGCGTCTTTTTATTTCATTGCTGCAGTCGCCATCTGAAGTGATCAAGGAGCCCAAGAAAATAAACTCTGTCATTGCCTCCATTTCTTCCCTTCTATTTGCCAGGAGGTGATGGGACCAGTGGCCATGATCTTAGTTTTTTTGATGTTGAGCTTCAGCCCATTTTTTTCACTCTCCTCTTTCACCCTCATTAAGAGGTTCTTTAATTCTTCCTCACTCTCTGCTATTAGAGTAGTATCATCTGCGTATCTGAGGTTGTTGATATTTCGTCCGGCAATCTTAATTCCGGCTTGTGATTCATCCAGACCGGCCTTTCTCATGATGTACTCTGCATATAAGTTAAATAGGCAAGGTGACAGTATACAGCCTTGTCGTACTCCTTTCCCAATTCTAAACCAGTCAGTTGTTCCATATCCAGTTCTGACAGTTGCTGCTTGTCCCACATATAGATTTCTTAGGAGACAGATAAGGTGGTCAGGCACTCCCATTCCTTTAAGGACTTGCCATAGTTTGTTGTGGTCTACACAGTCGAAGGCTTTGGCATAGTCAATGAAGCAGAAGTAGATGTTTTTCTGGAACTCTCTGGCTTTCTCTCCATAATCCAGCGCATGTTGGCGATTTGATCTCTAGTTCCTCTGCCCCTTCGAAATCCAGCTTGTAGTTCTGGAAGTTCTCTTTCCACATACTGCTGAAGCCTGCCTTGTAGAATTTTGAGCATAACCTTGCTAGCATGTGAAATGAGTGCAATTGTGCGATAGTTGGAGCATTCTTTGGCATTTCCTTTCTTTGGGATTGGGATGTAGACCGATCTTTTCCAGTCCTCTGGCCACTGCTGGGTTTTCCAAATTTGCTGGCATATCTTATGCAGCACCTTTACAGCATCCTCTTTTAAGATTTTAAAGAGTTCAATTGGAATGCCGTCACCTCCACTGGCCTTGTTATTTGCAATGCTTTCTAAGGCCCACTTGACTTCACTTTCCAGGATGTCTGGCTCCAAGTCAGCAATTACGCTATCTTGGTTATCAGGGACATCCAGATCTTTCCGATATAATTCTTCTGTATATTCTTGCCATCTCTTCTTGATCTCTTCTGCTTCAGTTAGGTCCCTACCATTTTTGTCCTTTATCATATCCATCTTTGCACGAAATACCCCTTTAATATCTCCAATTTTCTTGAACAGATCTCTGGTTTTTCCTTTTCTGTTGTTTTCCTCTATTTCTTTGCACTGTTCATTCAAGAAGGCCGCCCTGTCTCTCCTTGCTATTCTTTGGAAGTCTGCATTCAATTTTCTGTATCTTTCCCTTTCTCCCTTGCATTTTGCATCCCTTCTCTCCTCCGCTATTTGTAGGGCCTCGTTGGACAACCACTTTGCTTTCTTGCATTTTCTTTTCTTTGGAATATTTTTCATTGCAGCCTCCTGTACAATGTTACAAGCCTCCATCCATAATTCTTCAGGTGTTCTGTCCACCAAATCTAATTCCTTGAATCTATTCTTCACTTCCACTGTGTATTCATATGGGATTTGACTTAGGTTATACCTAACTGGCCCAGTGATCTTCCCTACTTTCTTCAGTTTAAGTTTGAATTTTGAAATAAGAAGCTGATGATCTGAGCCACAGTCAGCACCAGGTCTTGTTTTTGCTGACTGTATAGAGCTCCTCCATCTTTGGCTGCAGAGAACATAGTCAATCTGATTCCGGTGTTGTCCATCTGGTGATGTCCATGTGTAGAGTCGCCTTTTGTGTTGTTGGAAAAGAGTGTTTGCAATGACCAGCTTGTTCTCTTGACAAAACTCAATTAGCCTTTGCCCTGCTTCATTTGGAACTCCAAGGCCAAACTTGCCAGTTATTCCTTTTATCACTTGACTCCCTACTTTAGCATTCCAATCCCCTATGATGAGAAGAACATCTTTCTTTGGTGTCAGTTCTAGAAGTTCTTGTAAGTCTTCGTAAAATTGGTCGATCTCAGACTCTTCAGCACCGGTAGTTGGTGCATAAACTTGGATGACTGTGATGTTCAAAGGGCTGCCTTGGAATCGTACCGAGATCATTCTATCATTTTTTAGGTTGTATCCCATCACTGCTTTTCTCACTCTATTGTTGACTATGAAGGCTACTCCATTTCTTCTTTGGGATTCTTGCCCACAGTAGTAGATGTGATAGTCATCTGAACTGAATTCACCCATTCCTGTCCATTTAAGTTCACTGATACCCAGGATGTCAATGTTTATTCTTTCCATCTCACGTTTGACCACATCCAGCTTACCCTGGTTCATAGATCTCACATTCCAGGTTCCTATGCAGTATATTTCTTTGCAGCATTGGACTTTCCTTTCTCTTCCAGGCACGTCTGCAGCTGAGCGTCCTTTCGGCTTTGGCCCAGCCACTTCATTAGCTCTGGAGCTACTTGTACTTGTCCTCCGCTCTTCCTCAGTAGCATGTTGGACACCTTCCGACCTGAGGGGCTCATCTTCCAGCGTCATATTTTTTAGCCTTTTGTTTCTGACCATGGGATGTTCTTGGCAGGGATACCGGGGTGGCTTGCCAGTTCCTACCCCAGGAAGTATAAATGCCCATAGAATCATAGAGTCGCAAGAGACCTCAAGGGCCATTCAGTCCAACCCCCTGCCATGCATGAACCCTATCACAATATTTCCAACAGATGGCCATCCAGCCTCTGCTTAAAAACCTCCAAAGAAGGAGACTCCACCACCCTTTGTCTTTTCTTGCAGATGTCATTTAGTTACCACAATGGCTTTCCTTATTTTGGTTGCTGTTGATAAAGTAAATCCCAGATCAAAAGAGCAACATATCAACTTAGCATAATGTTAGAACTACAATGTGGGAAATATTTTTTTTAAAGAAGATGAAAATATAAGAAGGGGTTTCTCCATCCTCTTTTAATGGCACAACCCACTAACACTCCACAGAGTTGTCACCCCTGATAATGCAACCTACAGCTCCATTTGGGTGCAAACTAGCCCTCTGCACAAGCTACACATGATAATTAGGACAACACTGAATTATGCCAAAAAAGCACAAGCCCACTAGCCTCTTACCAGAAAGAAGTACAGCAGCTCTTAAAGGGGCAGGGTGGGTCAATCTAAGTAGAAGCATGTGCAATTTGGTTTGAACCAAACCAGACCAATAGCAATCCAAATACTGTACTATACCAATTTATATATCCAATCTGGATAGGGCCCTAGTTAGAAGACTTCTGTGATAAGCTTCCAAACCATCTGCAGGCTGACCTAGAATACAATTTCAGAACCTCTGCCCCAGCTCAGCACTAATACTTCCTGGGTTCTGTGATGCAGCACTAGGTAGTGGTCTCTAGTCCCTTGTCTAGTCTCATCAAACTCATACTGGTGGAAATAAAAATATAGATACCAAGGGCCAAAATTCACATGCTTACTTTATGGGACCTCCTCAACAACCTGTGTGAAAAGTGGTTGAGAGGGGAGTGTACACCATTGGCCTGGTTCTCCTAAATGCATATTAACCCTGATGCTGTGAGGCAGTCCTTTAAAATAACTGCTCCTCAAAACAAAAGTGTCTGGTACACTGCCTGACAATATACAGCCTGTGACACTGGAGGAACCCTGCATTGCAAAGGCAGAATTTGTCGATCATGGATTTATTTTAGCGTAAAGCCTCAGATAGGAAAGACTTTGGAAGACGATGCATCCTGAATGCTAATCCAAAGTCTTGAATTTTGAAGATGGGTGTCCGGAAAGGAACCCACATGGCCTTTGAATTCCCTGAGCACTGTGGACCAAGGGGGTCAAAAGCCTGTATAGAGCAGGAAGGGTACTCAGGTTTTAGCAAAACAAATTGAGGAGCCATATAGCCATCTCAAAAACCAAATACAAAAGTGGAACAGGCGATACCTTTAGACTGCTAGAAAATTCACAAAAACGTTGCTGATATTTTAAGGGTGAAACCCTCTTCCTCAGAGCTGTACCAATAGGTTATAACATGGCAAAAGATGGATTTGCCAGGAGTTATTTCTTAGATGCAAGTCCTTGGCATATGGGTTCCAGAAATATATGTCTGGATGACTCATATATGTGTCTCCACTTGGTTGGATGTAACTCGTGCACTGTAAATAATTTAGCCCAACAAGATTTTCCTTTCAGTTTACCTTATTGCTAACCTCTTTTCTCCTACCCCCCACCACCAACCCATCTCCTTTCCATACTACCAGCCGCCTTCCCCGCACACCACCCCCCACCCCAGTCCGTGCGCGCCCGCGCTTCCTTACAACGCTGACATCACCGTAGTAGGATTTAAATAGCTATACATGCCATGTTTCTCCTGGAAACAAACCGCGCGATTGGTCAAGCCTGCCGCCGGCCTCTGCCTACCAGCGAGGACGAGCCCGGTCGGTTCAGCCAATAGCAGCTCGGCTTGTCCTCTCGCTGGAAGCCAATGAAACGCCTGTCACTAAGGGAGGGAAATACATAGAGGCATCCCAGGTCTGTCCTGTGTATTATCATATTTTCATGCCGTGTTGCTGATTTTTTTTTGTTTTCGTTCCGATCTCAGTAGCTTTTAAGGCGTAGATTAAAGACTTAATCGAGCGATTCTGTGCATGGGTTCTTATTTAGTATCCAGAAAGTGGGGATTTCACGAGGCATGCGATGCGTAGTACTATCAGGTTGTAAAAGGGGTGGAGGGGGTTTGCAAGCGTGCGTTTGTAATTTCAGTTTTTCTGCCTTTGGTGTGGGGTAGTTCCCCCTCTTTTTTTCCTTTTAAGGATCCTTGGAGTAGTCGAAGGTAGCATAAAGATTGTGCTGAATGTAGGTCTGTGCTCTGTGCTCCCCCCTCCCCCCTTTCTTCCATTTTAATTTTCTTGGAGGGTTTAAAAACAAAACACCATCCTAGTGATGATGGCTCGTGGGGTCCAAAGCAGGTTCCTGAGATTTAAATGCAGTAGTCTCGTGCGGGGAATGTTATGGCGAGAAGAAGAAGGAAGAAGGTAAAAGAAATTGTTTACGTCAATACCTGCTTGTGTCTCGGTGTGTGTGTCTGTGTGTTGTTTTGGTGGGGGTGGATCAACGGAAGGGGTGGGGGAAGGGGTGAGTGCATGGAGAAGGGGATTAGATGTATTGTATATCCGATCAAACCTTTGGATTTATTACGAAATCAAAAGGGTAGCGGGTCCTGGATTATTCAGAAAGGTGGAAGAGAGCACATTGCTCCTTTGCTTGAAAAACCTCACTGACTTTTAAAAAGCAAACAAACCAGGGGAGCTTAGCTGCCCTAGGGGGAAAGAGAATGTGGAGCCATTTTTTGATCCAGAATGGCCACAAAATGTTTTTTTTCAGTTCCAGTTTGTGTTCGGTCCATTTTACACTGGACCCAAACCCCATGTACTGTTTAATGCATGGGTTGTAGCTCAAGCCTGTGGAGCATGTCTGTGAAAGCACCTTTAACAAGGGCTTCATGGAGAGCGAGCATTAAGGGTGTCTGTCATGAAGGAAGCACAGACAGGTGAGAAAAATATTTAGGAGGATGGAAGAAAGGGATTTAGATACTGGAGGTGAAGTTGACGTAAATATACAACACACATGGCAAGTAGTCTGAGAATAAAGAGAGTAAATGGAATTTCAGAGGTAAGGTTCTGTTTACCTCTGTCGTGGTTGCCAGCGTCTTCCCATCACTGAATCAGTTATCAAAACAAAATTGATTATATCTAGTATTCTGTCTCCAACAGAGTGCTAAATAGTTTAAGAGATATAGAGATGCCTGTCAACGATAAATGTAAGGCTTCGTTTCCACTTTCATAGTCAAATGAATGTGCCAAATGCCCTGGTACTTTATCGTAGGTGGTCTTACGGTGTTGTGTTCGGTAGCCGTGGTTGGGCATGAGCTTGTGTGGCAGGAGTTCTGTAAATGAGAGGCAGCCTTCAACTACAAAAGATGCCCTTTGAAAGCAAGAGGCAGATGGCAACAGCAAGGGTCGCAACTGGACAATCTACAGTATTATTCCATGTATAAGGCTATATTTTTGTCTAAAATTGTTAGACTAAAAATTGAAGGTTGTCTTATACAGTACATGGAAGTAAGCTGAGGAGAGAACCACGCGGTCGTGAAACTAATTTTGGGTTGGAGAAGTGGGAGTCATCTTTTACATGGGGGCATCTTATAGACGGAAGAATGTGGGTAACTTGCTTTATTTGCTTACCAGTGCATGCAACTGAAAACTGAATTATTATGTTTGGCACATTTACGTAGTGACTGTTTTCCAATTAATTTTTTCTTCTTCTTGAATTATTTTCCTGAATTAATCATTAATACGAAAACTGTTTTCCACCACCTAATATTCTTTCCCCTTTAGCAATTATGACAAGAGAACAGGTAGTTGGAATCTTTCTTGGCTTCAACACAGAATGTTTTCCACATTGTAATACCGTTTTATATGAAGCTGAATCAAGTCAACGTGGGACATCATAGAACTCCAGATCTGATAGAACAGCTAGTTTGTTATAAAGTCTGAGTAGAAATAACCTATTGCTTTTTAAGATTGCCAGTTAGTTAAAATGGTGGCCTTCAAATAATTCTCTTGACTTCTGAAAGGCAAGGTCAGCGTAGGAGCATAGCAATAGCTCCCCCTAAGCCCCTCTCTGGCTAATGTTTTCCTTGCTTTATTAAGAAATAGTTTAAATATAACTATAATTCAGTAACTAAATCAAATTGACACTGATTCAGACATTATTTTGTCCCAGCAAGTACAGGAAGTGTTTGTGGAAAAATACAATATGTCGTACTTTACTCCTAGAGATCCATGTGGATGTAGAACAGAAATGCTTAACTTCTCAAAAAAAGGTGGGAGGGAGGAGTTACAATGGTGTAGAAAGTATCGACGGTACTGAAAGGTAAACATGCATAGCTGGCAAGCAATTTTTTCAAAGGATGTTATTCTATATCAGTATTTAAAATACTGCAGCTATTAACAGTGGTTTTTAAAGGTAGATTGCCCATATGGGTGATTGTTTGTGGTCCCAGGCGTTTACAGAATCCTTACTGGACATCTTTTAGACATATTCATCTTCCTAGAATCATCTTGGTACTGCAGAGTTGGAAGGGACCCTATGAAGCATCGAGTCCAGCCTCCCCCTGCCCACCGTGAGGAATTCATCTCTCAGCGTCCAGTAGCACAGCCAGATGCCTAAACCAGTGAGCTATCCAAGAGGATCAAATGAACAACAATATTCCCCATCTTTCACTTCTGCCATTATGATGTGTTATTCTTCCCATTTGGGGAGGGGAAAGTAGCAGGACAACAACACAGACTGAACTGCAAGGTGTGCACAGCAACTTCTGCTTTTATCTGATTAGGCAAGGCACCAGCATAATAAATTAAACCTCACTATACAATATGTTTGGAGAGGGAGAGGGCTAGTGTAGTTTCAGAGGCAACCCTCCACATGGTACTGATGAGTCTGAGGGGTGTCAGTGGTGTACAGTAAAGAGGAGATTATCTAACAGTAAGAAGCAAAAATAACAACGGGGAAAATGGGAAATACATAGAAAATGATAGAAGGTCCACCAGGAGAAAAGCTAGCAAGGAAAGCACTGATGCATTTTTGTAGGACATGCCTTGGCAGCTCTGCTTTAAGCGTTGATTTCTTATTTAGGACAATTTAGGACATGTTAAATAGAAGGAAGTACAACCAATTGCAGTTACTTTACCATGAGGTACTGGAAGGATGTGATGGATATTTGGGAATTATTTTAAAATATTATATATAGTTTGGGGCCATGAGAAAATTTGCTCCAGATGGAGCAGGTGGCGATAAACTCTCATACATGACATTACAGCTGAACAGGACTTCAAAAATGGCCAAATGGAAGAAAAATACAGCAAAGCATCTTAATGAACACATTCTGTTTTAAATTTGACTAGGCCACCTTTCTTTCAAGTAACCTTCAGTTTTCAGGAAAGGGTAGAATCACAGAATCATAGAGTAGGAAGAGACCTCATGGGCCATCCAATCCAACCCCCTGCCATGCAGGAACCTCCATCACAGTATTTCTGACAGGTGGCCATCCAGCCTCTGCTTAAAAATCTCCAAAGAAGGAGACTTCACCACCCTCTGTGGCAGCATATTCCACCGCCGAACAGATCTAACTGTATTTCAAAATATACAAATTTAAAGATTAAGTTTCAAAACAGAAGCTGCTGGGTTTAGTTTTGTTACTTTGCCTTTTTTAAGAGGTGAAATCTACATGTCATTCATCTACTTCCACTATTCAACAGATGAATATGTTGACGCATCTATAAAAGCAACGGCAGAATATTCCTACAGAACAATTTTACTTTTCCTTATTTACTTAGTGGCCCCCAAGAGATGTAAGAGTAGGATGATACTTTTTATTAAATTACTAAACAAGCAAGCAAGCTTTCATGGAGAAAATTCCACTTCTCAGCCGTAGTGATGCTCAGTCTTACCTCAAGGAGCCCTGTTTGTTTTTTAATATGAGAGTTATGGGGGAATGTTGGTGCAGTGTTGATCAAAACTGTAGAGCCACTGATCTTCGTTCTCTCTCTTTTTTAAACAATGTTCCTGTAGTGGATTTTTTTAAAATTATATTTTTGCTAACCTGTTTGTGGTTATTTTGGTGCAGGTTCTTTTCAAAGTGTTGTATTCATGAGACATGGATTCTATCTTTCTAGGCTACTATCTTTCTAGGCCTACTACTTTTTCTTCTATAAAATTTCTAGCCATTTGGGCTAGAAAAAAATTGGACCAAATCCATTTCTAGCAAAATCCCCAAGAAACTCTTAAAAGTGTTGCTCATTGCAGAGACTGTCTCATCATTAGAAGATGGAAAAATAAAATTCAGTTAACAGAAACATGTTAACAACATTCATGATATTTGTGTAATATGGCCTTATTCACATGTATCTTTATACTACAGCCTGGCAAAGAGACGCCATGGCTGCTCTACATTCGTCTAATACAGTATTTCAGTTTAACTTTGTGCTGTATATTAACTCCTTACTCCAAAATACCCAAAGCATGTTAAAAATATAATAAAATACCAAAAGCATTGCAGTGAGGAACCAACACGAAGCAACAACATGTGGCAGGAAAATATTGGAAATCAATATCAAAATGGCATGAAAAAGTTGGCTCTAGGGATTACAATGGACAAAGAAGGCAACAGACTAATGAAGGAGAACGCCCTTGATGAATGGGAGGGAAAACCCGTATCATGCGGCGAGAGAGAGAATTCCAATATTAAAGTGTCATCACAGATAAAGTCCTCGCTGAGTATTCCAAGACACATTTTTAAGACAACAACCTAAATCTGAGCCTCCCCCCAGCCCTGGGCAGCATAGCCAATTGTAAGGGAGTTACAGTCAAAAGTGTCTGAGGAAGGCAACAGCTGTCTGTCTGTTCTATAACCGACATGAAGCAAATTGTGAATTCCATATAGAAAAAGCAAATACAAAAGTAGATCAGGGGATAGATACCTTTAGGCTACTAGTAAAACAACAAGAAGTTGCTAATATTTCTAGGGCAGTACCCTCTTCTTCAGAGCTGTACCAAAAGTTCAAACATGGCAAAAGATAAAGGTATCACCTGATCTACTTTTGTATTTGGTTTTTGTGGTGGCTTCAGGGCTCCCCAACTTGTTTTGCTTCGTATAGAAAAAGGGATACAGCTTTAGTTCCAATCCTTATGAAAGAGAGAGACTGGCGTCAAACCAGAGGGATGTGATCTGCAATCTCAATTTCCTTTAAGAAGGAATCAGAGAATTGCAACTGTAGAAGGGGCCACCCCCCTCAAGTCGTTTAGTTCGACTCTCTTCTGAATTAGGAAATCCACATCTTAAAGCATCCATTGCAGAAGGCCATCCAGCTTCCAGTGAAGGAGAATCTGCCATCTTCCAGCATAAACATTTGTTACTGTCAGGAAGTGTTGCCCCAAAGGGAGAAGATACTTACAAATAGATGCTGTGGTGTGTGGCTAGAGAATGGAAAATTGTGCACTGGCCATGTTCCATGGAGAAGAGCGTACCCCCAAAGGTTGGTCAGTCCGACATGGCATCCAGACTGATTTCCAGATGGCAAAGCAGATGATTCACATCAGAAGCACGTTATGATAATTGCAGACTAGGCCTGCTACATAAGGAAAAAAATTAATGAGCAGTGCAATGCGTTATCTTCATTAAAAAAATACTTGTAGTAAGTTTAGCCAGTTTTAAAAAACACCTCCCTTTCATATTATTTTTCGTTTACCATTTTGATTTTCTAGATTACTACTATTATTTTAGAATAAACCCCAGTCAGTTTTGCCACATTGTATCTGGACTGTCTTTTATCACGTAATGGGCAAAAAGCAAGAAAGTACACCCTTGAATCTTATTCCTGTTGAGGCCCTCTTGTTTTTTTTATAATTTTAAATTGTAATGCTAAACAGCATAATGCCAGTTCTTGCATTTGTAATTTGAATGGCCATGCAGCTCCCCCTTTTATTTCAGCATATTTTAGATGCTGTTTTCCAGTACTGTGCCAAGTAGTGGGAATATGTATGATTATGTAACAGCTAATGGCATTCAAGGCACTAAGTAAACCATGATAAAGAAATCTTATATCCCATTTATTCATTTAACAGAAGCACTGTTAAGGCTGGTATGACCAAGCTAATAGATCTTCAGTTAAGCTTTGTAGTCCATATTTTTTAAAACTACTTTATACAGAATAATTTTTCTCCCAATGTTAGTAAAATCAGCTCTTGATGTAGCTGTCAGTCCAAATATCATGACCTTATCCTATTTTTTCAATCAAAAATCTGGTATAAAATTCAAATAATATTCAGGGCAATTTATTTAAAAATAAGCTGGTGTCATCTGTAAAACCTGAAAATCTACATATTATGTTTGCATTAAAGATTAAAATATGCTTGTCCTTATGGGAGCCCAAGCTCTAACACCAGATACTCACTATACATTTTTATATCTTTGTTACCTAGCTGTAAAATTTTCCATCCAGTGGGGAACTGAATTCCCCCTAAAGTTTACCGCTTGGTATTCATATTAATTTATTGTGTGTAGCCATAATTTATGTGATGCGATTTATTTGGCTTCCATTGCTGAAATATTTGCTAAATTCCACGTTCTTCACTTTGTAACAGAGCAAATAAAATATGAGGGTCTCAACATTTTTGTAAAATGCATTTGATTTCTGAGATGTATGGAGAGTACATGCTGTCAGCCACCCTATTCCTCACTGTCTTTCTCAGATTACATAACACATCCATCCAAAAGCCCTCTGTGATATAATTCAAGAATAATTTTGAAGGGTGAGCCATTTGAGTGGTTAGTACTAGAAACAAGGGAAAATAGATTTTTAAAAATCCTCAATTAAGCCAATTGTATTCTGTCATCTTCGTAGATTGTTTACTGTATTTAATGGTCTGCAGAAGCTGAAGCGTCCGGAAGTAGATGTCTTCTGGTAATGAATCCTATGGTGCGCGGAAGCTCTAAAAACTCTTGGTCACTATCATTTATTGGTATTTTGTGCGTTCAGATTTCAGTATAGAAGGACTATGGTACTGTAGAGTACTAACACTTGAAAAAACATGTGGATTTTATTTTAAGATACTTGAATCATCCTGTGTATCATATAACACATTGTATTACTTCCCAGTAATACTTGTTCTTACTGCTTGGTTGTTCAGCTGAATCTGCACTATTTAAAAATGCCCTAGGAATCATGATAGTCGATGTCCTCACATTTGGTAAAAAGAAGAATGGCACCTTTCTGTCTCTATTAGAAGCTGAACATGCCCTTGAATAAAGCCAAGTTGGGGAAACACTACATTTATATTTTCCTTTCAGATCCAGCATATATAATAACTACCAGAGACTTTAAAAATGTGCTGTGCAGTTTAATTATATAATGTGGAGACCAATTTCTGTTCACTCCTTTATCCACTTTCTTTCAGTGATGAATACAGGCATTTTCATCGTTTATACATTTACTTTCAAATTGCCAAATACAACTGAAATACTATGTAGTGGCTTCTAAGTTTTCATTTCCTCAAATACTTGGGGAGAAGTTGTAAAATATTTGAGTTCATTCATCCCATCCTTGTTCTGATGAGTTTCTTGTAAAAAGACAATATCAGCCTGAGATTTGTTCAATTTTGCTTGAACTTTAGCCCTCTTTATATTAGAGCCTAGGCCTTTCACATTCCAAGATGTTATCTTAAGTTGTTTAAACATTATAAGCAATGAGTTTCAAATTTAACAGTCCCGAGTTTAGTGCATATAAACAAATAATAATAACAAATAAAAAAACATACCGTTACCCCCTTCCCTTCGTCCCTTCTTCCCCACATTCCCAACAAAATCCCAAGACATTTATAATTTGTTCTCCCCCTCTTCACTCCGATGTCTTCTTCGGGCAATGAGTCCACCGACTCCCGGGGGGGGGGGGAGGCCTGTCCCAACATCTTGGCCATGATCTTGATAATATTGTCGGTCGGATACGCTATATTAAACATAACTCTAATACTGCATTATACGATATAACGGTTTCGTCCGACTGTAAGAAATATGTGGGGTTTTTTATTGTTATATTGTAGGTGTTGCCAATCGTTTTGGTAGGTTATGCCAGCTCATAAAGAAGGCAGTGTGCTGTTCATTGACAGCAAAGAAGTGATGGAGGTTGTTATCCCCACATACACACACACCATCCTCTAAAGTTGGTATCTTACACAGTGAGTAGGATCTGTAACATGGCACCATCGGCTCGTAATAGCAAGATGGCAAGCCGAATCCAAGCAGAAATAATGGACCAAGGTGGAATCCTGCAGTTACTGGGTGTGTGGTAGTTGGAGGAGATTGCTCAAATTGTAACTTAAAAGACGGATGAAGAGCTCTGAGGATGAGAAGAGACTCTGAATGAAAGTGTGTGTGTTGGGGGGGAGGACTGACTGAAATGGGTAGTGCTGTTTTTCTAGCACCGGGTCGTTTTTCGGTATGAGTGTCCAGGTTTTGCAGCACAGATTTGGTACTCGAATCTGAAGCAAGCTGTAGGAACTGTAACTCTGAAGAAATGTGGTATAGGTCACAAAAGACACGGGATGACATGCATTGCACAAATTTCACGAACATTTCTTGATGCCGCATGTCCATAAAAGCTGAATTGGAGAAGTGAAAAGGTAGTAGAAACTGAGCCTTTTAAAGAAGGCAGTGGCTGGGGCTGTTTCAAAAGATTTTAAGATATATCTTAAAATGGCTGTTAAACCATTTAAAAATTGTTATTAAAGTGGTCTTTCATTCACTTCTCTTGTTTCACAATACTTTGCTCTCAGTATCAGTAATATGTACGCTACAGAAGAGAGTTGACAATACTGTTATAGTTCATTTGTATTCAATTTGGTTTTCTTAAAATAATTTTTAGAACATGCAAATACCTTTGTAGTATTGATAGATACCTTTGCTTTTATGCTTATTTTTGGAAACTCTGCGGTGACATCCATGTTAATGCAGTATAAACCGGTCAGTAGCAGTATGGTATGGGGGGAAGCATGACTATGGACACGGTGCTATTCCTAAATCATCATCATTATCCTCATATATATTTGGATAAATCTGGTTTTGTAACACTTTTTACATTGCACTGTATATGCTGATTAGACTAATACTGTAATGTGATACTGGAGTCTTATGTAAGAGCCGCATTATGGACTCCTTTTATCTCCATTTACCCATAGATTTCAGAGAAAATAGGGGAAAGAATACAGCCGCATTCTTCAAATATATTATTATTACATTTAGATAATATATCAGATTTCATAGAAATTTACTTACTCTATAACTAAAATTATGGTTATGTAAGAGTTGAACTGACAATATTATGAACAAATGGATGTGATATCAAGCAACATTCTAATTTGTACATTGATTAAAATAGTAGGTGATCTGGTAACAATTGTTTGCCCAGATCTTGCAAAATATTAATAATAGCATTTATTTATTTTTAGTCAAAATTTAACAATATTACTGTCTTGCTTCTCTGTTTTTACATGTGAAAATAATTTCTTAAAACGTTTAATTTGTATTGCAGATAGAAAACCAATGTATATATAAAATTACTAGTACAAGTATTTAGATTATTAAGGATCAAAGTTGAATTTAATTATTGCAGTCCTTAAGTAAGGAGAATATTAGAACAGGCTTGTTTGTTAAGACTTATTTCTACCTATAGGTGGCAGTCTGCTTTCACTATAGAGATACTGGACTTGTCCATAGTGAGCAGAACTTGTGCATGGAAAATATATTGAGGGTGTATATGCAGGTCTGTGTTTTGAGGACAGATTAATAAAGAGAGTCTGTGCTTATGAAACAGGAATAGATTGGCAGCATGTTAGTTATTTTCACGAGCAAAGGTGCCGTTTGCCATCGTGGGGTTAGTTTTGTTGATTGCTGATCAGAATGAATGAATAGGATATTATAAATATAGTAGACCAACTACTGGTATTATATACATTTCAACTTATGGGTCTGTGTAAATTTATAGTGGCACTCCTGTGTAAATTTCTAACAGCACTGGGAAATGTTACCCTGATTATTATATATGAACCTATTGCCCTGTAGCAGGGCATTTGTTATTCAGAGCTTATTTCCATTATCCAGCCTGTCGTATCATGTCAACTTTTCATTCTGCAGCATCACGAAAGCCTTTTTAATACCCAGTGTTCTACTCCTGTGCAAGCTGGGTACGTGGTCCATCCAGTCTTTTTCTTATTGTGGCTCCAGAGGGTAAGACTATGCCCTCCCCTTTGTTCCAGTTCACAGCAGGCATGATAGGCTCACACTTTCTGAGGGAAAAGGAAGGACTCAAATTACAGTTTTGGGCGACTGTTCCAAAATGGCTTGTGGATTCTGGGACCTGAAGCCCCAAACGTATTTTCTACGCTGTGGACAAGTGTAATACCAAGAAGGGACATTATAGGTATCTACCTGGAAAGGAGCAACATTAATAAGAAAAGGCTTTTGTATGCTGCTATTTCAGATATTCTGGCTCATAGGCCCCAAGCATCATCTCCATGAATAGCAAAGTCAGCCCATATATTTACCTTATCCATGTTCCTTATTACATAGTGGAAGAACACTGATCTCTCCATCACCATGACCATCAAGTACAACATCAGGCAGGTGCCTATATGCCTGAAGGCCCATTTTGTAGGTCAGCTCCCCTATTTTTTCCCAAGGAGGAACTGTGTAAATTGAGTTACTCACAAATAACTGCTCCATACAGGACCTACACATTATGTGTGTGCGTGTTTTCTCTTCCCCTTGTAAACTAATCGGAGTTCTAGTCTCATGCCCAAAAATCACATAATTTTCATAAATGTGCCAATGTACAGTACTGTACATTATTATGTACTGTAGTTTGGTACACATTGCATGGAGTGTATGGTGTGTTGGTAAACTCAGAAAGGGATTTTCAACAATCGAAGAACAAGGAAGAAAGCAGGGGTTGGTAAGATGGAAATGATGGGGCTAATTGAGAGAGTGATCTGTTCCACATATGGAATATTTATTATTATATAGTTGGGGTTTTTTTACCACCCGTCTAGCCAGTAAGTAAGATTGAGAGGAGAGAGGTGTCATCCTATACAGAGAGGAAGAGCATATTTAGTGCAAGGATAGGAGTCTGAAGGTACTTTACAAAGGGATTAATTTAATTTAGACATTTACAGGGAAGTGCGGTAATACTGTAGCTGTAATACAATAAGATTCCCACCCCACAGTGGAACTCTGATTCCATGACGATTAAAACCCTGAAGTTGTAATCTGGGTATACATTTAGCATTAGGATATTCATCTAAAAAGATAAAGAGTAAATTTAAAACAAATCTGCATATTTTTCAACTGCTGGTTGTAAGATGTCATTGTCTTGTTTTTTAAATCTCAAGAAGGAATAATAACGTGCAAAGCGGAGTATAATTCTGTTTCAATAATCTTAGCTCCCATGAATGTTACAAAATAAGTACAGTAGAATGGATATTGCAGTGATTATACCGTGGAGTAAGTCCCGTAAGTCTCATTAGAGTTGCATAAGATGAAATCCTGTTTAAAGTCCATATATCTTCTTTGTATGTGTAGTTGAAAGTAGCATTCTACTGTCGGGGCTCTGTTGGTCTCTATGGCAAAACTCGACACTATAAAAATGAAGTGTTAATTAGCAATTGGAGAGTGAGGTGGGGTGATTTCACCTTGCCTTTAATTTTGCAGTGATGTTGCGTGGTGAAAACTGAATGCAGAGGAGACCACTTTTTGATGCAGTCACTACTGCTGAAATTGTACCCGTGTGCTGCTAAGGCCACAGAGATGTTTGCGATAACAGGAAAATTTAAAAGTAATTTTTAATTAAATAAATTGTGCCACTTCTCACTCCTAGTGAATGTACATGAAGGCAGAAGGGAAACAAAAACATTTAAGCCCATTGTCCAAGGCTAAGGAGTTAATTTGGAACAACCCATCTATGTCAGCACTGGCCCACTGATAGCAATAATCAGAGCATCAAAAAGAAAAAGAGAAAATGCAAGATGTACATTTAATCATTTCTTTCCACACTACTGTCATTCCCCAAATCTCTGGATGCAAGGAAATAATTAAATACTTCAGCATAGTTTATAAATGAGCCTCGTTTATAAATGAACACCCTTCCCCCAATTAAGAATGTATAAATTTTGTGCAGGCTGTTAAACAACTGCAAAATAAGCAAGTCACAAGCTGTCAATTAATATTACCTGTAAATCGTAATGTAATTCAGATGCAGTAACTTTTATCATATGCTGCTGGACTCCACTTTCTATTAATTCAAAAACAAATGTTTGTGTTTTGTTTTGGTTTTTTGCCAGAAAGTGATATATTAATTTTGTAATCTAGAAAAATATCCCATCTGTTCTGTTTGTAGAATGATTTTTTTCTGTGTGTTCAGATGCAGTTACAAATCTAATTCTGTTATGTCACCCAAAAACAATTCTAGATTGCAATGGGTTAAGCCTTTGCAGGCTTCTAAGACAGATTGACAGAGAGTCAGCCACCGGCTTGTCTGAGGATTCACCTTAAGTTGCAATCCTAAATGCACTTAGAGAATAGTAAATTCATCTGAAGTTGGTAGATATATATGTACAATTCTGTCATCAAAATAGTAACATTTCAAAATATCAATAATTATTGTTCATGTTGTTTAAAAGAAGGGCCATTTTTCACGGCTTATTATTTAGACAAAACATATATGTGGGCTGCATTTTGAAATGAAGAATATTATTAATAGTCCACGTTTATATAATGAAGCAGGCCCAGATTTGTAGACTATAGGATCTTTTTTTATCATATATTCTGTATATATACATTGCTACTTTTTAGAAATTGTAGAAATCCTGATATCTCCTAAGACTTGTTACTGGGGTTCTTACATTTTCAGTTCTTCATGTAGCTGTCAAGACTGAACATCTGGAAGATACATTTTACCTCTATAATAAGTTATGGCTCAATCACACATGCCAAAATAACCCTAGTTATACTTATTATTTTTGTCCCCTTCTTAAATTGATACATATTTACATGTGACCATGCGGTAGATATACTGCTAGGCCCATTCACATGGCTGTCAGTTCAATTCGTGCATTGCTTGCTATTTGTATAGGTTCTGTCGGCTATTCATGCCTTCTCATATAACTCACTTCTTTTACCATCATGTTTTTGGGGCCACACTGCTCTAAATTTTTTATTTTTTTAAATAATTCATAAGTTATATATTGTATCACTATTTTCAGTTTGCAGTTTCTTTTTCTACATTGTTTTTCTCCCCCCTTTTCTTTATCTCCTCCTCCCCTTTTCCCTTCCCTCTTTTACTCGCTTGTACCCTTTTACTTATTTCCCTGAGTGTCTTTTCCTCTCAGTTCTTGAATTTCATTTTTTGTCCCTTTTGAACACGTTGGGAGGAGGAAGCGGGTTTTAAAATACTTGCACATTATTGTGAAGAAAAAGGTTTTAAAGAAAGAGGAAACATGAAGGCAGTGCCCCTTTCTTTCTCCCGTCAAAACAATTCAAAGCAGGAAATGTCCCCTTTCTCTGTTCAAGAACTCCCCCTTTTTTCTTTCATTACATCTGCAAGTGGGAAAAGGCTGTCTCCACTTTTGAGCAGTGTATTCTTGTGGCTTATGTGGCAGCAGTGGCACCTGCTAAAAGCAATTTATCAGTATCCCTTTAATTTTTTTTTAAAGGAATACAAGTGCTGTGACAATGAAGTGGCCACAGCAATGAAAAAACTGACCCTCTGGGAAGTAAATATATTTTAAAAGAAGAGGGGTGCGATTGACTGGCCAGAAAAATCAATCTCACCCACGTATCATGTGAATGGATGATTTAATGAAATGCATGGGCCTTCTACACCAACCCCCCTCCCCCTTGCTGACAAATCAGGGGCTTTTGGTCTCGGCAAGTTACATTGAGGAGAGGTATGAGTGTGTGCACGTGAGAGCCGTGACTTGTCTTTGGAAAGACTGGGACAATTAAAACACCTCCCTCCTGTCAGTTTGGATACAGCCTAAGAACTGTGCCTCAAGTAAACTGCCTGGCTTTTTTTCCATCTCACCATGGACTCTACATCTAAAACTCCTGGCCAATTTGCCATGCTAAAACCTATGTTACTGCTCTGATGAAGGAGGTTTTGCACCGGAAATATTAGCAATGCTTTGTTATTTTTAAAGTAGCCTAAAGGTATCATCTGTTCCACTTTTGTATTAATGAAGTCAGTATATTTTAAAAGAAGTACGGGGTGTGCAATTGGCTGGCCAAATGAATCCATCTTACCCATGTATCACGTGAATGGAAATGTATACAATTATTTTTTTAAACTAGCAGAATAATATAACTGGGGTTCTTTTGGCACCTGTGACTGAGCCCTTACTTAAACTTGGTATTTACAGCATGGAAGATATTAATTTGTTGTAAAGACCTGATAAGATTATTGGTCTTTGGCTTAGGTATCTATGTTCCTTGATTTAATTTCCCTATTCTCTGGCTATAAAAGAAACATTTTTTACATTAGACAACGATTCCTTCTATAGAATCTAGATATACATACACTGCTAATTATATTATTGGGAGACATGATCTTATAAAACTAAAACAGACATCATTGCATTGCATGTAGCCAAGTCGATTCTGATTTATGATGACCTATTCCGAGATTTTTTAGTTAGAGAATATACCAAAGTGATTTACCATTCCCTTCTTCTGGGAATGCCCTGGAGCTATACAGCTTGCTCATGACTACACAGGTTGGGTCTTCTCCAGGAGGTATAGTGAGGAACTAAGCTCCCAACATCTGTCTCTCCAGATAGATACCTAAACCACTGAGTATCCAGTCAGCATCAAAACAGACACAGGGCCACTAAAAAGTGTTTTATTTAGAGACCTTTAGACCATTGGTTTATCTAGGTCAGATTATCCTCACCAGCAGCTCTCCAGGGTTCCTGGGAAGACGGACTCCCAGAATCTTCCTGGATGATTGTCAGGGTTGCTGTTAGAAGGGGGGGGCACTGACCACAGCCACGAATGTGGTACCATCACAATGCAATACATTAGCCCTACTGAGTTGTTCACTAATCAGGAATCATCAACATATAGTCACAGAGGAGAGGTTCCTCTTGCATTACTTTACTCGTGCAAGGAATGACAAGTTTGATGTTCCTGCTCTTAAGGTTCCATGCTACACATGCTGTTGCGTAGAGAGAACAGGCAATGAGGTTTCGTACTTTCCGAATTTCACTGTTCGGGTGAGCACAGCAAGGATACAGCACAGCATGGGTACCCTCTCGCATATAATTCCTGACTAGAGAATGTCTGAATTGCGCTACAGTTACATATAAGATACTGAAATAATATCACACTGCATTCCATCGAAATGTAGGTAAACAGCTAAAATGACCACAAATTAGAGTGTACGGAAAAATTTTAGTAAAACAATGTTCTTGTTTTAATAACAGAACAGATCTCTGAATGAATTAGTCTGTTAAGATGATGATGGAGCGACATCATGTACAGAAACGTTTTACTCTTGGGGTAAAGCTGTTGTAAGGGTGGAGTTCTTTATTGATGGCAGGGTTGGCTGTTGTGCAAGAATGTTCACCTAAACTGACTGACTGTTTTGAGTATTTATAAATATGGTGCAGTATATGTGGTAAACATGCCAGATTGATCACTTGGCACTATATGTGTGTATTGTGTGCATGTGTTTAGTTGCTCTTTAAATGGATATTGAAAACGACAACAACAAAACCTGTGCTGGATATACAGTACAGAGCTGATACGTTATGCTGTCAGTACTTGGCTATTGCAATGGTCATTATATCAGAAGAATGTCGTAGACGTGTGGGTTCTTATTGTGATCAAACATGAATAACGTTTTATATTTATGTTTAACTATAGCTTTCATTGACTTCTTTTTTGGGACTGGTTAATCTTAATGAATGGGTTTGTTAGTGTGGATGCCTTAATTTGTATGTGTCCACTTATTGTATTCATGTTTGTGATAATTATTAGATTCTCCGTGCTGTACATGATAGTATTATTGTTTGGGAAGTTAGTCCCAATGAAATCATGAGATATTCACAGGTCTATAATCGCTACGCAGTTTACAGCTTGGATTGCAACAGAATCAGAAGTCTCTGAGTTAAAGATGTGATTCAATAAAATATCAGTTGCTTGTGCCAACTAATATTTTGATGCTTCCTACCATAATTTTAGAATTAAAAGTAAGTTATCTGAAGTATCTTTGTTATTGATGTCATATGCAGAACTGTGACTAGAACTACCACAATACAATTCTCATAGCACATCTGTTTATCTAGTCCTAAAATAAGTACCCAGTTTCAACAACAGTAGAAGGAAAAGGTGTCTGAAAAGTGTGATTGCAGGGGAAAATAGTGACATGTCTGAAAAAATATCAGGTGGTATCCATATCAATTAAATATAAGCACAGGTTTGCTGTAATTTAATATAGATTGATATTTACATTTTTGTGTAATGCAAATCAAAGGCAACATAATTGATAATATACAAATGAAATAAACCAACTAGTGATAATTATAGTTTATTGTTTGAAGGATTTTGATGCACACAGTTTTAAAAATGGTGAAAGCAGGGAGATATTTTAATAGTAAAATGTTTTTAAAATTATAAACAAATTACAAATACATAACTACTCTGTGCAATTCTGAAATATTGAGCTAGTGAAGAGAAGAAAATTTTGCTTAAAATAGCTATTGATTTTATCTTTCTTAAACTCTCTTATTTCTTTCTTAAGTATGCCCAAGCTGAATCACACGTCATCAGATAAATATAGAAAAATCACCTCATTGCCCACTAGAAAGTTGAAATAAGGACAACACTACACACACACTGTGTAATTTGCGATGGGTGTCTTTAGCTTTAAAGGGCTTCCATTGTGTTTAAGGGATTGCTTCTTATCCCAGAACACTACAGGTTCAGAAATATAATCAACCCCCACCCCCTTTTTGGCACCTCTGTTCTCGACAATGCTTAGCAGATAACTTTAGCTTGACAGTCTTTTCTGCTTTTGAAATTAATTGCAACAAAACTTTTCTTTTTTAATAAAAGATGCAGTTGTCTCAGATACTTCTTTTAAAAAAATCAGCTCCCTGTCTTCAGCTCCTATGACGAAGATTTGAATAGCTTAGCACTTATATAATGCTGTTCTAGCTTTATTCCCTTACACATTTCCTGTTGGTCTCTGTCCTTATTTGCTTAATTTTCAAAAACAACAGCAATTCACCCTATTCAAAATATTCTTATCTTTTATTAGAATATTAATTATACTAAAAGCCTTGAAGTCTACTTTCATGTGCCTTGATTAATACAGAAACAGCATCTGATATCATTTTCAGTCTCATTCTGGGCACCTAACTATAGGTTTTGAGGGATGATGTTAAAGTTGCCTTAAAAAATACAATAGACAAGGTCCAGTTTATAACTAGGATTCTAAGCAATTTAGTCAAGATAACATTTAGATGTAGGGTAATAACTGGCAACTTCAGAGACGTCTAGAGATGAACATAGATATGGCTGGTTGATCTACTGAAGTTTTCCCACTGAATGGCAAACCCTTATCCCATATCACACACACTATTTGAAGTGGCCACTCAGGTGTGGGCTATCATGGGCATAGGCATTACTGTCAGATTCAAAGCCCTTTTTTACATGCAGAATTGCCATAAAAGCTTTTTGGATTTTAGCCAATTTATTACCACGAGGTGTTCTTGTAACCCTCCATTTGGTCTCTCACCTTCATTTCATTTCAAAGGCAAGAGTTTTAGCAACAAGATTTTTTTCCCTGCAAAGTGCAATAGATATTTGATGACTCGACCAATGTAATTAGTTGTCAGCCATTGCTTTTTTTAAAAATCTGAAGAACATCTTCAGTGAGCTCACGTTGCTTCAGTATTTTGCACTTAAGAATAATTATATTCATCTGGTATAATAAAGCAAATGGATCCCTCAATGGTTTTTAATTTGCATTTTAAATAAAGATATACTGTTTTCTCTCACACAGGCCAAGATATGAAGTCTCACTTCAAATTTTTCTTGTGATGTTTCCTTTTTTAAGCAGCATAGACAGGGAGATATCCTCTTAATTCTTCCTTTTCAGCAAGTGCTACACACGATCACCTTTTCAAAAATAACGTTTTGTTGATGGGCAATGCTTTATTTTATATTTGTGTATGAAGAAATGAATGAGCAAACTCTAATAAATTTTCATCTCCTTCAGAGGTAGTAAATTTACTAATACCGTGACAAATCAAGACTAGTGTTACAATGTGTTGCAGCTATAAAATGGTTCAGTGGTTTTGAGGAAGCTACAAAACAACGCTGTGGCAAGGATACTGCACTTAAATAAGTCATATTTCTTTTGTATCCAATCTAGAAAAGTGGCACAATATACAATATTAACAAGAGTTGCTCTTTCTCTGAAATGGAAATGCTGTCTTGACTAATAAAAACTGGGCTGCAACATTCGTGTCAATGAATTAGGCTACATTTATTAATTTAAACCTTTTCAGGGGCTTAAAAAGGTGTGCTTAACTAGTCAAGCAACACATGGGACAACATGTGTGTGGTGTTTTTTTTAAATCAGGTTCCTGAAAAATGGTAGACAGCAGAATCATCTCAGAAGTGGAATCCAAGACCAAATTCTGACAGCATTTCATGACCTAAGCACATCAGGACCATTTTCTTCTTGAACTCACTCTTTGCAAAGTAGATAGGTCAGGAATTTTCCCTCCTCTTTTTGTGGTATCAAAAAACACAAGCTCTTATTTTAGTTTTACCATACCATGTGGATCCAGCTACCACCTGGAATCTCTCCACATCTTTTATTATTCTTTCCCTTCTCTGTGTCCAGAGGTGAGGCCGATAATACAATATTATTCTCTCTCAAAAAGAAGTCCAGTTTACACATATTCTGCTGCCTTCACTTAGTCATACCAACCCCAAACAGAATGAACACGAGCCGACACAACCCATGGAGGATGCAGCTGCTTAATCAGTTAGTCAAGATGGCCAGGAGAATCAGTGTCACATCAGGTATTTAATGTGTGCCAGGGACTGGGGGAAAAGAGCAAAAGGCATATTTCATAAAGTGCTTTCATGCATCATCCCTCTTAAGACGCTGAAGTTACTTGTTTTGGTCATCTTTGGGCTACATTTTCAAGGTACCTAAAAATGGTGCAGGATGCATCAGCCTCATCTTCTCCATACTTGACAACACTATTGATCACTAGAACAGGTGTTATTGTCTACACAGCATGTTCATTAATATATTTTTTTCACAAGGAAATACTTGGTTCATTGAGCTGTGTGCTAGTTTTTTTTAAAAACAGAGCAAGTCTGATTTTTAAAAATCATTTAAATATTTAATTATTCAGTCAAGTGTCTTAGTAGGTGATTCTTGTATTTTCTGTCTCTTTTATAATTATTGTCAAGCATATTTGTACATCTCATTATCTCAATGGTTTTTTATTTTATTTTCTTCTGACAGTACTGAAAATCAATCCAGCCACAGCCTTTCAAAGATACTTGCCAATATGCAAATATTCATAATAAATTGATTCTACTTATGTTTGTGTCCCAAATTATTGTACTTCTTTGACATTTATTTGTATGGTGTCTGGAACTGTATTGCTGTACTTAACTGCTCTAAAGCAAAGGAGTCCTTAACGGAAAGCTTACATTCTAGATGAAAAGAGGGAAATGAGAAATCATTAGGAAATGCTGTCTATCCTTCCAAAATGTGTATTTTGAAATATACTCAAGTAGAATAATGAAAGAAATAGTTTAGCAGGCATAGCCTCCTCAAATCCCATTTTATTTCAAAGGGACTATTTTCAGATGATCACTGTGATTACAAAAACGTAGTTCATTTATAATCTGTATAGTGTCATCTTTACGATAAATACCTGAGAATCCCTGCCCCACACTCTGGGAATTAGTACTCCTTGTCATGGATGCTGGGTATGCAAACAAACAAGAAATAACTTGTATATTTATGTTTACAACAATGTCCTTTATTTCTTGAAGACTCTTTCCTTTACCCTAGATTTGGAATGAACAGTTTTCAGTTCCCCACAGCCCATCACTATGCATATCTGCAGTATCTGCGTATCTGCATGTCTACAACATGCTTAGTATGATGGGGCTCTCATTGATGATTCTGTTAGCACAAGGCATGGCGTTGTAGTGATTTGAAAGCAAAGCTGTCTCTGGCAAGTCCTTAAAACCAAGAGTGCCATTCAGAAGCACACCAAATGACCAGATGAATCCTGATGTAAGAACTAACTCTGAACTCTTCCTTTTAGTGATGGCTGGGTGAACATAAATTAACAGACTTTGCAAAGAAAACACGTTGAGGATGTAGGAGAAAGTGCAACTATAAATATTTTATTTGTCCTCATTAAAAACTGCTGGAAAAGTTCCAACTGAGCAGGACTTACCCTGCAAAACACTATAGGTCAGGATAACCTTATCTCAAAATATCTCATGAATGTTCTGCAAGATGTGACAGGTAAGTACTGTATGTAGATTACACAAATAATAATGCCACCACCAACCTCTCTTTAACTAGAAAGGATGAAGATATGTGTGTACATCTGTAAATGTCCTACTTTTTCTGCAACCAACATTCAAAAGCTCAATAATAAATATGCAGTAACTATTATTTAATTTAAATGACAATTCCAATACCATGTATAATAAAATAAGCTTAGAAAAGGAAACCGTAATATAATCTTTCTGACAGTCAAACATTGAAATTTGCAGAGAGAACCAAAGTTCAGCTTTAATGAGAAACAGTCCAAAGAAAGTGGGACCAGCATTACCCAGTAAGAAAGGTCTTGTTAGTCAGATAAGTTTTTGGTATCTAGAGTTGCAACTATGCATCCAAAATACTGTACTACAGGATTTGCTGTGGATATAAAATGAATGAATCAGCTTCTTCTTCTTCTTCTTCTTCTTCTTCTTCTTCTTCTTCTTCTTCTTCTTCTTCTTCTTCTTCTTCTTCTTCTTCTTCTTCTTTTTCTTCTTCTTCTTCTTCTTCCTCTTCTTCTTCTATCATAACACAACACAAAGACCAATTTCAAATTACTCTGGCCCTTTTTGCTGCTGCTGTGGATTCCCTCCCTCCCCCGCTCCTGGGAGCTTCCACTTTTTTCTGGACAGAATGATTCAAACGTAGCTTTTCCCCATGTGATCAGTTTTCTTGTTCTCCAAAAGAAAGAAGACGAGGGGCATAATTGTAATGGTATTCTGGTGATGCGCTAAACTGGGCATGATGTTTTGGACAGTGGGAACACCCACCCCCTGTGGTTTTTCTCCCTTGTCACCTAAAGTAATTTTTTTTTAATTTTAAAAAAACAAGAACAGCAGTGTTTTGTTCTAGATCAGTTTATCAGTACAGTGGTACCCCGACTTAAGAGCAGCTTGACTTAAGAGCAGTTCGACTTAAGAGAGGAAAACTGTTGGGCATTTTAACTGCCACCTTACAAGTTTTAGATAGGGTCTGCTCGACTTCACAATTTTTGTTTTGATTTTTAACTCATTTTTTCAATTTTTTAGATAGGTACCCTGACTTAAGAGTAGTTCGACTTAAGAGCATGCCTTCGGAACGGATTAAATTCGTAAGTCAAGGTACCACTGTACATTGATAAATTAGGCCCTAGATCACCCCTGTACAGACAAAACAAAACAAAAAAAACAAAAAAAACCAGATGCAAATTGATGTGAAATAGAAACAGTTTGGATGAATTGCAGCAGACTACTGTGTTTCTGTCGATATGCGTTTGTACATTATGGAGAACATTGGAGAACTGTCCCTGTTCCCGAGTACCATGCAAAATTTTATTGTGGGCTTTACAATGAACTATAAATTGAGACATTGGGAATCAGCAGACAGCAGGACCAGAGGAAGAAGGGTTGTGGGCTGTGATGTGGATAAAACCTCACAAGAAAAAGAGATCAGAATGGTCACTGGCACCAGTTTCCATGTGGTCATCAAATCCAAGCAGAAGCATAAAATACACTGAAAATTAATCTGCAGGGAAAATATTAGTCTAGTTCTGTGTAGTCAGAGCCTCAATTAGTTTACAGATGTTTCTATTCTTGCATTTTTATTATTGTTTTGACCTTTTATTATTCTTTTAATTAGAATAGTTTTGTAAGCTGAATTTTACAGTGGTTCATCACCTTGGGTGTCACAGGGCCATGGCAGAAAGGCAGGATATAAATTTAATTGATAATAAACAATCTCAGTGGGAATGCCATTACTTCAGGGACCAGCAGCTACCTGACTTGTATTAAGAAGTGCCATAACAATATTTCCAGTCACCAGGAGAAAGGTGGCATGCAAATGAAACTAAATGACTGAATAATCTCTGGAACAGTGACGATTGCAACTGGCTTTGGAATGGATAACATTGAGTCACGGATACAGACAATGGAGAAAATTACAACATTCAGAAGCTCCAACTTCTATGGAGGCTTGCCGCAGATATTCCACTTCTTCATATGCATGTTCAGATGCTTTAGAGTTTAAGCCTCCTTCTTTGCACATTCAATTGATAAATTTGTATGCTTTTGGAGCGTTTATAGAATCGTGGCATATAGAATCATGGCATATTAAGTGTCCAGTTTATCGAGGAAACCATGAAACTGTTCGGGAAGCCCCTTATTACTTTAACGGGCATTGGGCAACAAATGGTTGCATTGCCCCTACCCCCAGCTGGAATCCAGACCACAGCTGGTCAAGTAAAAGAACTAAATCTGAAAGCAAATTAAAAAGAAGCCCCATCTAGGGAATACTGAGAGCAGCATTGAAGGGAAGAATCCTTGAATGCTCATTAGTTCCCTTAAAATCTGCTGCACATATTAAGGTTTCCCCTTGGGCAGCACTTGTATGACATTTATTTATTCGTCAGATAACCTAAACTGACAGTACCCTTGCCATCAATACTGGGGCAATAATTACAAAGGGTTGAACTATTTTTTAAACAATGCCCTTCCTAATGTAATAGATGTGGACAGGCTTTTCTCGATCACCAGGCAAGCATATCATTTTGGTCCAGAAATTTTGTTCACATAGAGATGAGTTCACTACGGACCAAGGAAACATAAAAGATTCCAATGTGAGTGTCGTTCCACTTAGGTTTCTTGTTTCCCACTCGTATTATTTTGTCCCAAGGCAATGACATGTCACAGGAGAACTTTTGAGGTTTTGCTTCAACGGTGGGTGGGTGCATGTGGGGTGCATTAATTTTTCCTCAGTCCCTTCAGTGCTACAGGACACAGAGGGTGAAGAGGTTTCTGTGCCTGTTGGTGTGCAAGTGGCAGTGTGTTTTCCTTTGCTCTTTTCTCTCTTTTGGCCCTGGTGACTCAAGAGTAAACAGTTTTCTTGGCAGCAGAAGATGAGACAACAGAAGCTCCTCTGAGCTGTGGGTAAGTGGATGCACCTGGCACATGGTCGGGAACAGAGGAGAATTCTCCCACACTGGTGCATGAAACCACCCATTTCATAAACAACCCGGCACTGACAAAAGCTCCCCCTGTCACATGCTCTTTGGAAACCGGCAGCGGGGGCTGATGGAAGATGCTGAAAGAACCTCTGGCCACAGTGATGAATTCAGCATTGCTGGGAACCTGCGTGAGAATTTAGCTCTAAACCAAGAGGAGGGAGAGAGCCTCATACCACACAGAAAAGTGTGGTGCTGGATTCAAAAAAATGTTTCCAGAGATACGTCTTGCAACAGCTCCTGAGAAGAATCACAGATCCTGGGAAGGTGTCTTGTGTCGTTTGTTCAAGCCTTAGGTGCTACCCCAAAGACCTAGAAAATATTATACCATTTTGTCAGGATACAAAGGATTTGATGCATAATATGTATTAAATAATATTGCCTGAATGCAATTTCCTTTCCTAATTAACCCATGGAAAGGGATTATTTTTAAAAGTATTGTTAAAGCAATTGAAATTCCTTCCTTCTTTTTTTTTTTTTAGTAGCAGTACTTTTGAAATACACAGTGCTTATGTTTTTTTGAGAGCTAGTCAGTTAGTATGGAGAGTGACAAACACTGCAAGGTTGGAAGACAACTGTGCTTTTGCAAAACCTAGTAGGCACAAGTGGTGCATCATTGTGGAAGAGCAGAATGAAAAGACACTGGGTAACAGATGGCAGAAAGTGGTAGTGCAAAACATAGGTAGAGATGGTGAAAAAAAGGAAGCTTGTTCACTTAGCAGTTTTATGTTCATGATCCTTGTATCAAACAGCTCACACAGTGGAACCATCACATGAATGGTTTGGCATTTTTACCACTCGTGTGGCATCCAAAAGGTCATTGTGCACATACAAATTGTCATCTACATGGCTATAATAGATGGCAGCTGTGATCCTGTGTTCATAGACCAGTGGGGCTTTTCAATCCCCCATGATTCATTAGGATCTTGGAATACCTTTGTAAATTTGGACCATTTAAACATTAATCTTCATTTATATCAGAAGAAATCCAACAATACTTCCAGAATGAAAGGTTCTGCTAAGAGGGTGCTACCGTTGCTCAGGCAATGCCCAAATGGCTTCGAAATCCTTATGTTCTTTGGAGATGCTCTATCTGCATTCCCCAGATACGACCTAGCATACAGCAAGACCCTGGTATCTGCTGGGGATCGGTTCCAGGTCTTCCCGTGGATAAGAGCGAACACCAGAAAACTCCCCAAAACTGCTGCTTTGTGACAGCAACTCGCTTTAGGGCTGCTATTTTGCAACAGTAGCTTGTTTCACGGCTGCTGTTTGTGACAATAGCTTATTTTACAGCTGCTCTTTTACGACAGTAGCTTGCTTTACAGCTGCTGTATTCATTTAATTTTTTACTCTGCCGACTGTGGATAACTGAATCAGTGGTTAATGAATCAGTGGGTCCTACTGTACAGTACACCGAAAAGCATAAAAACATTTAGTATCTTCTGGTATTTTATTTGTGTTCTTGTTATGGACAGAAGGAAGGGAAAACTAACTATGGCTAGTGGTCAGCGTCCGTCTTTAGTTCTGATAGGGCAGGAAAGGTAAATAGATGTAAAAGGTAGCCTTCATTGGTAGCTTTCGATTTGGAAGATCAGGGCTGCCGAGCACAGCTGTACTATCATACCAGTTGGAATGATTATATGGGGTTCAAATTGGGTGGACTTCCTGTAACATCGTTCAAATGTTGACATTTGCTGTTTTGTCATAGTTAGGAACACGGAAAGGACAATCTAGCCCAGTGGCAGACAAAGGGGGGGTTGCATGTTGCTCCCAGGAATCCAAACCCCCTGAAATTCCTGTGCCTCAACCCTGGATTTCTCCCCGAAGGGACATGGGCAGCCATTTACTATGTTGTGAGCCCACCTTTAGGCTATGGAGAAACTTTTTTGTTCCAAACAGGAAGTGACCAGAAGCCTTCTGGAAGTTGTGAAGAGGGAATTTGGGGGGCCCCTCCACGAATACAAAACAGCCAGGGCAGGGTCAAAAACATAAATGACCACTTTTATCCCTAGAGATTGTGGGAACCTTTTCAATATTAAGAAAAAAAAAAGAGGACTGGCAGTCCTTAGACCTCTGGAGGACGGTGATATGTGGACCTCTGTGTCTGTGCATGTACTCACATGTAGTCATTCTCTCTCCTGATGTAGATGGGGTTAGATACAGACTTTACACCCTGTTTTTCTTCTCAATATATGGAGGGAATAAAAATTCGGTGGACAGTTCATGACAAACAAATATTGACTTATTCATATTTAACTTTAACATAGCTGGATGGCTTGCACATGTTTCCATGTACAGTATCCTTTTTCATGTGTGTGTGTGTGTTCAGTACTTTTACATTTTAATCTGTTATTAAATAACTTTTGGGTGATTGACATGTTTTGTTTTTAATTTTTGTTTGTTTTCATGATTTGAGAGCCACCCTGAGACCTGCCACCTGGGAGAAAAGGGGCATTAAAAAGTGCAATTAAATAAATTGATAGGCAGGGGAGTACTCCTGCCCTATCCCCTCTTTCTCTTCAGCCTTTAACATTGCCTCTTTGTTATTCCAGAGTGCCTTTCAACTTCCTGGAACAGAACTCCATCTAATGTACTATGACCAAAGCCCTCTTACGTGGCACAGCACAAATGGTGTAACTTTCAGAGATGAATTGCCCTAAGTTAAGAAATCTCAGTAGATATTATTGGTGGCATACTAATTCCCATGACTCAGTTAGCCACTGATAATGTCCACAGTAATTTTTTTAAGTTAGAGTAATTTTCTCTCCAAAAAATTACTCAATGCATATATCTGTGGAAGAGGATTTAGACTTGGATTTTGATGTGACTTCCAGTGCAGAGGTAAGTGTGCTGTTTTCAGGTAAAACACAGAGGGGTGTACAAGGGGTCTGTATTAATTTTCAATAATTTCTTCCTTTCATCTCTCAGTGGTGTCATTTATTGTTTTATTTTCTTGAACAAATATTTAACATCTCTTCCATTTCCTGCCCTTCTGGATTGTGTTTTCTTGGCCTATGTGCTTCACCAATTTCCAATTCATTAATTTTTCCCATCTAGATGAAGGTCCAGAATTAATTTGTTACAAATAGCCAGTTACATGCCATTAATTCCTCAATACCTAAAGTACAGTAATAGGTACATTGCATTGCATCTGTGATGCCTTTCTTTTTGCGGTGTCCGATTCATGATGTGGCCCCTAGTCAAGTGCCCACTTACGCTGTGCCTCACACTACTCTCTTACATTCCATGGTGGAGATTGAGGCAATGAGGTAGGGGAAAAGACAGCATGTTTTTGTACTAGGGCCAGCCCAGACATTACCCAAGATGAAATGGCCACTTTAGGAAATGGAATATTGGGGAGCCGTAGTGGAACTCCCCTGCCATCCAATCTCCACCACCTTCTAACACTGCCATGACCACAACCATCACCACTGGGTTCTTTTACTTCCCACTTCAAACAAGCAGTAAGTTCACATAAGAACATAAGAACAGCCTTGCCAGAACAGGCCACACCCCATCCATTTCAGCATTCTGTCTCACACAGCGTTTCACCATTTACTTCAGGGTGTTCCCAAGCAGATGTCTTCACCTGCTTATGATTCCCTGTAAATGGCATTGAGAAATATCCTGCCTCTCTCTCCAACCCGGAGGTTGTCCTTACGGATCCATAATGATAGCCATTGATACCCTTGTTCTCCATGAACTTGCCCAATGCTTTTTTAAAACTGTCAAGGCTGACAGCTGTCACCACTTCTTCTGGCAGGGAGTTCCATAGACCAGTGATCCTCTAGGTGAAAAAGTATTTTCTCATATTTGTTTGAGATGTAGCACCAAAAAGTTTCATGGAGTGCCTCCTAGTTCTAGTGCTGTGCAATAAGGAAAATAGCTTTTCCTTATCTACTTTGTCGGTACCATGTATGATTTTCTACTTTTGTCCACACCGTGTATGATTTAAGTTTGTATCATGGCTTCTTGATACCACCAGCCAGTTTTGAGTAGCTTTGAAGTCTGAAATATTTTGAAAAAGGCATTAAAAGATCCATCTTAGTAATTTTTTTTGGAAAATAAGAGATTTAGTTGTAAAAGCTATAAACAACTTCTGGGGAAGTGGGGGCTAAGATCATATAACCTTTAACAAATTACTTTAAAAATATACAGTAACTTTCCAGGATCTTACTTGATGTGAAAATAGTTCTGTGCATATGACATGTAGACTGACATAAATATAGGAGAGAGCATAAAGACATGGGTAGCCATTCAAGTATGTAAAGTAGGCTAGCCTACTCTAAACAATTTAATAAATTTCAAATCAGAGTTGTCTGTATTCTTCAGTAGTTTTCTTAGTGGTTCCTAAAAAATATGAAAGACCTGCACAGGCTGTCAATGGCTTACCAAGCCCAATTTAAGGTGTTGGTTTTAACGTTTAAAGCCCGAAATGTTTGGGGTTTTAATGTCTTGTCATCAGGAAAGCCCTTTTAAAAATATTGATGGTTTCAAAGGTTTGCCTAATAAGCGGGTGGGAGATGGCCATCTCCCTTGTGGCCCCCAAACTGTAGAATGTAGTTCCTTCCAAGTTGCAATTTGTTTCTGCTCTGACAGAATTTAAGAAGGGAGTAAAAACACATCTACTGTAGGATATGTTCCACATTCTTCTGTTAGCTGTATCCTTTGCTGATTTAAATTGTTTTGTAATGCATTTTGATTTACTGTATTATTGTAAAGCTCTTACAGTGGGGCATATTTGTATGACTTGAAGTAGTAGTAGTAGTAGTAGTAGTAGTAGTAGTAGTAGTAGTCGTTGTCGTCGTCGTTGTCGTTGTCGTCGTTGTCGTCATCGTCACTACCACCACAGCAGCAGCTGTTGTCCAAAAATTGTTCAGACTGATTATTTAGCCCCTCAAAATAAAGTAGCAGCAATGCTTCACTTGAATATATGTAAACATTTCAACCTACCATCAAGCAAGAACTGGTGGGGACATCAGCCAGAAAAGGTGACCAAAAATGAAGTCATCAAGGTGCTCTGGGATTTCAGAATCCAATGCGACAGACACCTTGTCCACAATACTCCAGACATCACAATAGTATACAAGCAAGAAAACAAAGTTCAAATCATCAATGTGGCAATATCAGGAGACACAAGAGTCAGCGGGAAAGAGTTACAAAAGATAACCAAATATTGGGATTTAGAGCTAGAATTAGAAAAGCTATGGAATAAGAAAGCAAGAACAATACCAATAATAATAGGTGCCTTGGGTGCAATCCCAAAAGACCTGAATCAACATCTGAAAACTCTCATCATTGACAAGATCAACATTGGTCAACTACAAATGGCGACATTTATTAGGAACAGCATATATTCAACAAAGATATCTCCAGTCATCCTAGGCTCTTGGAAGGAGCTCAATCATTGGAGAAGACCAACTCCAGCTTAACACCTGGCAGCTGTGTTCAGAAGATAATAACAATAACAACAACAACAATACAGTGGACCCTTGTATAACTAGTGGTTTGTTTAATCAAAAATCCACTTAAAGGAAAAATTTCCAGAGCTAGGGAAAATCGCTTAACAGAAACGCTATAGGGATTAATCAGTTTTAATGCATTCCTATGGGAAATTTGTACAAAGGAAAAATTGCTATACAGAATCTCATTTGGAATGAATTAATTCCTTTATACAAGGTACCACTGTAATTATTATTATTATTATTATTATTATTATTATTATTATTATTAATAATAATAATAATAATAATAATAATAATAATAATAATAATAATAATAATAATAATAATAATAATAATAATAATAATAATATAGAAGGAATTGGAGTTGACAAAGTCACCATCAGTGAGCTGCAGAAAGCCACCTTACTGGGATCTACTCGCATAATTTGCCAATACATCACGTAGTCCTAAACGCTTGAGAAGCGTTCGACTAGTGATTTGTAATACAAAATCCAGCATAGTTGTCTGCTGTGTGATAATTTCATCATCATCATTATCATCAACATCATCATCATCATCAAAGGCTTAATACTGAATTTAATTGTTTTAAAATGAACCATTTTAAAGACCCTATAAAGTGGGGGTTTTCTAAACTAGAAAGATAGCTGTAAACAATTAGTAAACTACATGAACTACCAATGAATAAAAAGGAAGTAGATTTAGCACAAACCCTTTTTATCAGTAAAAGGCCTAGAATCCTCTGTAGAAAAACAAATTCAAAAAAATAGAACAGGAATGAATGTATATCATCAGTATTTCTATTGGCATTAGTATTTTGTCAGTCCATTTAATGTGCAGCTACTGACAGAACAAGTAGCTGCTAGCTGCCCTAAACGGTTGAGGACCTCGCTACTTGTCAGAGCGCCTTCTCCCATTGAAAACCGCCCATAATACCCGGTCCTCCCAGGCTAGGTGTTTGAAGCAACTAACACCACGAGAGGCCCAAAAGGAAAAAAACTAGAAATAGGGCCTTTTCCACCATTGCCCTTCACCTGTGAAATAACCTCCCACCAGACATCTGCCTGGCCCCCTCTTTGGCTGCCTTTAAAAAACTATAAAAAAAACTTGGCTATTCAAGCAGGCATTCCTTCAAATATAATGCAATTTCAGTGTTCACCCATTAAATCATGATTTTTAACTGATTAGCCTGCCAATAATAATACATTATTTTATGTCACTTTAATGTTAATTTTAGTTTTATTCCTATTTTATTATGTTAATGTATTTTATGTTTTTATTGTATGAATTATTTGAATGTATTAATTGTTATAAGCTGCCCTGAGTGACCTCGCTGCCAGATGGGCAGTATAAAAATCCAATAAATAAATAAATATATAGGTCTGAACTGTGTTAAAGATCTGAACTTTGTATTAGGGGAGTACAGTATATTAAGGTATATTTAATTAAGACAAGCCTCCCCCATTAAAACCCTCCATGTTTTATTTCTTATGGCATGTGAAACTGGTAAGTATATTAATTTTTAAAACTTAATAAATTAAAGGCTAGCATCCACAATTTATCTGAAAAAGTCTCAAAAAATGCCAGATTTCAAATAGATGAATTGTCTCTTTGGCTTGAATATGGAGATGAGCACTGCCCCTAGAGTCGGACACGACTAGCAGGCATGTGCGGGGGGAACTTTACCTTTTTACCTAAGTTCTCTGAGGCCAAGTGCTGGCAAAATTATTTTAAGCAGTTTCAGTTTGTCAGTCTAGAACTAGAATCTTTTAATTGTTTGTGTTGACTCTCATTAGAAATCAAGAAATGCCAATAACATTTGGATTGTGTTTAGACAAATACAGTAGTTGGAAGATTTTTGTATTCCGTACCTTTAACTATGGCTATCACATAACTTAAATATGCCCACAGATTCTCCTCTCAGAATTTTGGCAATAGGAGAAGGGTAAGGAAAATATCCTTTCAGCTAAGGTAAGTGTGAGGTAATTTTGTGAACTACATGCCCTAAGCACATCCAATCTCGCTTGATTTCGGAAGCTAAGCAGGGTCGGCCCTGGTTAGAACTTGGATGGGAGACCACCAGGGAATACCAGGTGCTGTAGGTGCATGGAGTAAGAACTGGCAAACCACTCCAGTATTCCTGCCAAGAAAACTCCATGGACATGGAGTCACCAAGAGTCGGTCACACTGTAACGATGCCACCCTACTCGAAAGATAACTGATGAAGAGAAGAGAGAAATGACAAAGTGATGCTGGAATTTTGTGCAGCTTGACTCAGAAGTAAGACTGTAGTGGAACATTTCATACTAGCTTGAGCAAAAAATGTTGGTATTATAGTACACCATTTAATTTTGGTCTTTTCCTTTACTTTTAGCAAAGAATAGGTGTTTACATAACAAAACAGGAACCTACTGAAGAGTATAAATGTTACTTTTAGGACCGATTTCTAAGGAATACCCTGCAACCACTCCTGTCCCCCACTAGCCACAAAATTAAACCACTGCCACCCAAAAAATTACCTTGTGAACACCTGTCCCTGGTTAGCCACAAGAATAATCTAAACTTTTAAAATATCCCTGGCTTTCCCTCAACCTTTAAAAGTCAGATTTTTCAAATAAACCAAATTGTGAGTTTGTTAAAAGCATAATGGTTTCACTTAACTGTTCAGCATGCATGTGGTCACAAGACTTCTTCAGCTTAGATCTTTTTATTAAGTCAGGTGTTCTCAAAATCAGTTGGTTCAAGTCACATTAATTCAATTCACTATCAAATTGTAACTTTTTCAAAACATTTTCTCTATATAGCTATTTCCACATAACATTCTTCTCATAACTCTTATGACACAGTCATATTCATTCCAACATGACATCTCCTTCCTTGTCTGTTCTTCTGGCAACGCACCTATATATCTTTTGGCGTAACTTTCTGATTAGTTTGTCTCTGAAGATTCTCAGTCATCGAGGTGAGTTTATCTGTAAGTTGAGTCATGGTAACTGGTCTTTTCTTGAGAGATTGAAATGTTTTGTTGCTTATCCAAATAGCTTTGTCAGTTTGAGGAAAGCTAGTTGGGAGTCCTCCATTTTATAGGTCACTTTGACCTCGTGTCACCCTGTTCTGAAATAGGCTCATAAGATGGACAATGGCCTAGATATGCCAGGAACTCATCCACCCAAAGGACCCGATACCAAAACACAAAAGGAACAATATAGCATGTGCAGTCCAATGCAGTGAGGAGTGTGCAGACCTCTACATTGGAGAAACCAAACAGCCATTAAACAGGAGGATGGCCCAACATAGAGGGGCAACAGCTCAGGACCAGAGTCAGCAGTATACCTCCAATTGAAGGACAAAGGACACTCATTCAAAGATGATGATGTACAGATATTAGACAGAGAAGATAGGTGGTCTGAGAGAGAGGTCAGGGAAGCCATTCACGTGAGTATTGAAAACTCATCTTTCAACAGAGTTGGGGGGTTCAGGCACAGTCTATCTGCAACTTATCAGGTAGTGATTTCAATATGCCACAGACAAATCAGAAATACTTCACACCCCCACCAGCAAGGCCATGGCTAACATCTGATACTTTATGGGTGTTGGGAAGGCTGTAAAGGTGGGACTTTCACGCACCTTAGGCCATTGTCCACCTAATGAGCTAAGCCTATTCAGGCCATTATCCATATTATAGGCGTATTTCAGACCAGGGTGACATGAGATCAAAGTGAGCTATATAATGCAGGACTCCGAACTAGTTTTTATTAGACTGAAAAAGCTGTTTGGATGAGCAGCAAAATATTTCAGTGGCTCAAGAAAAGAAGTCTAGTTGCCATGACTGAACTTATAGATTTCCAATTACGGTAGTTCTCTCCTTGATTCTTCCACAGTCAGTCATTATTTAGTCCAGTGTTGCTGGGTAGACCTTCCTGTTCTGGTCCTGGAGTCAATCACCCCCATCCCAAAACCAGCTGGGACAGTGCCACCACTGGCCATGGTAGCTGAATGATTCTGAAAATTAAGGTTCAGATTAAGTGGGAAATATGGGGATGAGTAGGAACTGAAGCTATAGTTTTGTAAATCGTAATCTACTGACTGATGGCATGCAAGTGTCACATATGGTACTTACTTTTCAGTTTGTCCTACCTGTAGCCATACACATACTGTACAGGGTTTTTCAGACCCAAATCCAGGTGGAGAAGCATTCAGCACATAGCAGGAATCAAAATGGCCAATCTTGCTTTGGCCTTGTCTTGCATGTTATACCACAGAATTCCTAATCACTGTTAAGGCCTTGGACTCCAGTTTTATGACTTTGTGGCGTTTCAACTGATGTAAAAAAGCCTTAACTGTGGTCTTAAATGAGCAAGGTTTTTAAAAACCAAATGGGAATAGATGTCAGAGGTAGAAATATATATATTTTAAATTACGTTTAAGTAAATATTGGAGGGACATTTGTTAAAAAGAGCACTTTGACTCTCTTTTTTGTGTTGAAGAGAGAAGTAAAGTAACCCTTTGATGTAGATACAATAACCTTGAAGGAAAATAAGAATGAAGGCTCCTGGTTTCCAGAATTCACGGGGAGTGAAAGAAAACACAGTCTACTCTGTGGAAAAGTAATTATTTTAGCTTGAGTAGACTGGATGGAACATGATTTGATTCTTCATCAGGTAAAGTCAATCAGGAAATGAGCCAAACCAGTTTTCTTTCAAAATGCATGTGTAAGTACATATGTCTGTGCTGAACAGAAATTTGAGTGGGTTAGGAAACCCAAGGCTATATATCAACTCTTGGCTTGGACTTTTTCTATGATGAGTCAGAGCTTAATATACGGTGTTGTAGTATAGTACTTATATTAAATGACATTAGGTCAAATTTCCTTCATCCTAAATAGGGATTGTCCTCAGTGAACAGATTGGTTAACATATACTTTTCTTACCCAGCAAGATACTTCCATCACTACATTCCAAATAATAATTTAGACAGAAAACAGATTAACACAATGCAGACTCTCAGTTGCTTCCAAACCTCCTCCCTTAGGTGTTTGATGAAGGACCTCAACTAAAAACAAATTGCCTTCCCCCTGCTTTCCCTATATAGATATTTTATCTCACGTTTTGCTTTGCCCAAACAGTGAGATACAGGAAACACACCAAATGTTTTTTCTTCAAAGGAGTACTAGGCTCAAACAGACCTACATGTTAAGGGGAATATGTATTCCTTAGAATTAGGTCTTACAATTAACTGCTTCTCCTCAGAGATACTTGCCTCAGCAATTAGACTTTCTAATTAAGCTTGTGTTTGTCATCCATTTACTCATCACAAAACACAAAATGGAGATAGGTAGATAGGTAGGTAAGGAAAGTCACATGGAATGATTGATCTCCCTTCACCAATTGGGAGTGCAGCTTTGCAAATAACGTAAAATAGCTTAATTCTTCAATGGATTAGACAAAGAATGAGGCATGGCAATTGGACTGGGATGGCTCCTCCCTTATTTAAAATAATTTCTATTCCTCCCTCTTTGTTGCTACTACTACTACTACTGCTACTGCTACTGCTACTGTTCTGTATAGGAAAATTCCACAGCAAGTGTCAGGTTGCATGGCAAAGGATGATAAAGCAACTCATTTCAGAAAATGGGTATTCAGAATATTGAAATATGAAAGTTTATTACTACCAGTTTTGAAGGTTTTTTCCATTTTTGTTTATTCTTTGTTGAGCACTGAGAAATAATCAGTTGAGCATATTTGTTCACAGAAAGCCTTACATCAACTAGTAGATTTCCAGATCTTGCTGGATTTCAGCTACTGTCAGCCTTAACCAAGGTAATCAGTATTAAAGGGTAAAGGGAGATAGTCACCAAAAACATTTCATCTGGAAGCCCACCATTGCTTTAAATTCTATATTATTTGGGCAATCTTACATGTAGAGATATTGCAAAACCCATGTATGTATATCTCAAAAGACATTTAGTTTATTTTAATACTTCAGGAAGGGCCTTTTTCTTGGAGGACTTAATGTACTTTGTGTATTCTTAGAGAGGAGTCAAGAAAGCTAACCACAGACCAAGGAATGCAATATCTAAATTTAATAGCATCCTAGCACCCTACAGGTCTCTGAAGCAAAGTTCAGTTTCTCACAGCCTGAAAATAGATTCGCTCTAAATTAAATTAATTTTCAAGATTCACAAAGTATAACAGTGACAGTTTGCTCTTGCACTGTGTGTGGTGCAGAGTCAGGTCCTGCTTTCAATATGAACAGGGATCAGGAAAAGTTCTTAGAAGTTTTCTCTATCAAGCTTATATTTATCAGTTCCCACTCATATATAAAATCTATGGAAAGCATCACTATCCAAAGAAATAAAGTACTGTGTCATTTTCACTGGTAACCAACACTAGAAGAAATAGATTAACATTCCAATTGTTAGTAACAGATTTTGTAATGATGGAACACAAATGTTTTAGGGTCTTAAGGTAGGACCTTGCAATTTGGTTTCTTGTATATTCGTATATTTTAAATCATGCGTTCTGTCCATTCTGTTTATTGAAAATTGAAAATTTTGAAAATATCCTCTCTAAATCTAAGCAAAACACTTATTCATCTGAATGGGCTATTTTCAGTAGGTTCTGCTATGGAGCTCAACAGAAGAACAATGAGATTCCTACCCGTACCACTTTCTTCTTTCCTTATGTTGTATTTGCCATGCTTGATTCACTGTCATGTCCCAATTGCTGAGGCATGCATTTCTGAGGAAATCACCTAGGGTGACTGGGGAGAAGGGTTGTAGTAGTAGGCAACATACATAGCCTTAAGAGGCTTTCCCAGCCATTCCTTCCAGGGATGTGGAGCTGTGTCTCCTCCAACCAGTGATGGGAATCTTTTATAGAAATCTTGTGTGCACCAAAATGGGTCAGTTTCAAGATGAGCTTTCAGAATGGTCACCTTTGCAGAACATGAAAATGAGCAATCATTGTAGGCCGGATACGGTCCATCCAGCATCCTCTCAATCTGATGTCCCTCTCCTCATAAGTAAGGATCTGCTTGGTAAAAGTCTCCATAGTTGAGAGAGAAGAGTCTTGAAGGTTCATTGTCAACCTCCGTAGAGAGGAAGATAAGGCTTCTATCATGATAGAAGCTAGGCAGTAGTCTAAAATGAAAAAAAAATCTCTTGGTGCAAATTCCCATAATGAAGGGCACTGCTAGAAGAGCTTTGTCAACATTTGTCATGGAAGCACATTGCCCAGGGCCCCACCATCTTCAGGCCACACAGAATAGAAATGGCTTGCCAGTTGACTCCTCCTCACCCATCCAATACTTTGACTTGACTACTGTTATCACATTAGATTGGCACTTTAACAAAAGATAATGCCAGTCCTTTTGCACTGTAACTGTACATTTTAGATTCTTGTACTTGGGGATGTATGGTGAGAATAAATGATGGAAGGGGACTATTGTGTGGTCCAAGGGCTGCTTCATGATATGATTGTGCTGGGTTGTAGACCTTAAGACAATGGAAAGATAGGTTGGAGGAGAGGGTGTTTTCTGCTACAGGTTAGTCAGTTTTTTCCTTCAAATTTAAATAGCATTTTAAATACCTTAAAAGTAACAAGGAAGTCAAATGGGAGTTCCAAGAATTTTTTACTGTAGTTTGAGAAATGGCTTTAGGATTTTTAATCAAAGCAATAATAATATTGTGCGACAGATTCTTTTGAAATGGCAGGAGCTCCTTGGATTATTTGCATTGCTCTTCTACAACCTGTTGTAGAATAAGAAGAAATCTCATGTCTGCAGCAACACTAGAAGAATGTTAGCTGTATCATGAAAGCTTTGCGTAGGAAGAGGACCATGAAGGTGGTCCAGGCTTAAGGTCCATTGTTCCAGGAGGCTGGTTTTGCTTCAGATTCAAATTTTTACAAGTGTTTCTTTAAAAAAAAAGTCATATGAGACTAGAAGCCATTAGTTTCAGATGTGTGGCAATCGTTGCTATTGCAGTAGTTCACAACCTTGGGTTCCCAGATGCTTTTAGACTATAACTCCAAGAAATGCTGACGAGCATAGCAAGTGATGAAGACTTCTGGTAGCTTTAATTCAGGAACATCTGGGAACCCAAGGCTGGGAACAACTTCTCTAGTGAGATATGATAGTACACAAGTCTTGCTTTATAAATGACATCTCATGTTTTAACGCAGATAGAACCAACCCTAGGTTTTTGACATACTGCATCCCAGCATATCAATAACTACTATATGGGATTTGTAGTATGTTTAGAAAAAAAAATTGGTTGATGAAAATAATGTAGGCACTTTCTAGTTTATTTCAAACTAGTGATTTAAATTATACCGGTAAATCTAATTCAATAAACTGAACATTTCCAAGCTCTGAATTACATAGAACTTCATGCATTTGATGATAGAGATTGTAGTCTATGAAAGTTTATGCCAGCATTTATTTATTTATAGTTATTTATGAGACTTCTAAACTGCACAAGTTAGTTATCTGGGCGGTTTACATCCAAAATGAAACATTTTATATAACATAAAATAAAATATAAATAATGTAATAAGCACTAGACTATGCAAAGAAATAAGACAACCCACAATCAACAAATCAAAGAAAACAACTGATAGTGAGAGGGCTACATTATGATGGTCAGTCAGTGTAACTTTAAAGAGGATGCTCTCAAAGCCTTCCATAAACAGTCTTGTTTTGAGTGTCCCCTTAAAGACTGAGGGAAGAGAACAGGTACAGCTTCACTTGGATCCCATTAGAAAGGGATGGGAAGACCCTGTTTTAAGCTGATGGCTTTCTGGTCTTCCTTGGTATGGCAACCCAAAGGATCATAGGGCTCGGACTATTTGGTGGCGTAAGTGGATGTTCTCAGGGAAAAACACTCTGGCCAGTAGATGTAACCAAGAGTTTTGGTTGTGTTTAGTTGCGAGAGCAATATGCCCTGAAAGGTGGATTACAAATATTTTTAATACGCTGACAAAAAATACAGAACAAAAATACAGAATTTGCTGACCAAAAATCACTGAAGTACAGAATCTGCATTACTCTAAGGGCCTTTTCACACGACCCCTAAGATCCGCTGGCCACTTAAATTCGGACCAGAGATCTTACGGGTTCATTGCTCTTCCTTCCTCCCCACCACTCCGCACCTGTCTGCTGAGGGGAGGGAGGAAGAAAGTGGGGGGGAAATGCAGACTCACCTCGGAGAAGCTGCCGGAGCTCCGTCGTGCTGATTCCTTCTCTTTTGTTTGCTTTTTTTTCTCCCGCCCCTTCTCTTAAAGGGACGGGAGGCAAAAAAAAAAAAAAGAAGCCAGGAGAGCCCGGCACTGACCAGATTAAATCTGGACCTGGCGATTTTCACCCTCCTTGAGCAGGTACAAGAAAAGTGTGCTGGGATGCGCTTAGGTGGGCGTGGTCGCACTTAATTTCCTGCAAACTCCGGAGCTGGTGGGGAAACCATTGTAAGCTCCGGAGCTTGCAGCCATTTGCTGCGGCGTTTAGGGGTCGTGTACAAAGGCTCTAAGATTAGACTGACAGGTCTAGTACAAGGTGACGCTTTTGGATGTGGAAGGCGCTATGGAAGAACAAACATCAGGGTGCTTTCCTTGACATAGATTTCAAATGTGTTTCTACTGCTGATGAACTCCAGTTAGTATAATTTGGGGCACAGGCACATATAGCCCTCAACAGACAAAGAGAAGGGTAACTTCCAAATAAGTAAATGGGCTCTAATAACAAATTTCCAGCAATTTCCCCTTCTGCCGAGCCATTTGGTAATCATTGCACCAATTAGGGCTAATCATATATTATTGACATAAGCATTGGTGGCTCCTCAAGATATGTCATTTCCTGTGCATTCAATTGCAGGTGCCATTACCCTTGATAATGATATGAAATTGTAGGTTCTTTCTACTTGGAAAGAATGGGGCAAGGAGGGGGATAAAGAATGGTTACAGCTGATAAACACAGAAAATAAGTTTGAGCCAATCTATTGATCATTCAGTGCCAGAGATAACAGGTTAATAAAGTCTTCTTGAGCTATGAGGAAAGCAACTTTTTCTTCTCTTTTGCTATATGTAAAATGTGTGACAGTATGTGTAAGTGTGGGTGGGTGGATTTGCAAGGAAGGAAGAATATAACTCCTTAAATTGATCCATGTGACAAATTATTCAGAAAGAACCTAACCTAGAATTAGAAGCTGGTTGCAGAACATTACTTGAAATTCTGAAGTGGCAAAGCTGAGTTCAGAAACATGTTCAGGTTTTGCCTGAACAAAGCCAAGTTGTGCTCATGGTGACACTTCATACTTTTTGTCTGTAAAATATGGAATATTGTTGCAATGTTATGTCATTTTCCCTGGTTTGTTTCTGAATTCAGTTCAAGTCTCTTAAATTCAACAGACAGCCTACAGCTAGACTAGAGCAGGGGTTCTCAACTTCAGGCTGTCCAGGTAGAATAAACTTGAAATCCAATATTTTCTTCATCATTGGTCACAATGACTGGGACTTCAGTGGATTGTATTTACTTATTTATTTAGAATATTTTTACCCCCACCTTTCTCCTTGGAAAAGGACCCAAGGCGGCTTGCAATAATGGGGGACCGTATACAGCCCAGAACATTTAAGACATACTCAAGTTAGGAACAGGGAATTAAAAGAGGCTTCTTACAATTTTCAAAGGTAACATTAAAGCTACAAAGAGCATGTGAAAAGAAAAAATTCCATTATGAGGGATTGATGCATGGTGTTCATGCAGGGTTATCCATCTAAAAGTCACATAACAGGTAGTCTGTCATTCAGGGAAAGCTTGCTTGAAGAGGAAGGTCTTTGCCTGCTTCCGGAAAGACAGCAGAAATGGGTCAGTCCTGGCCTCCAGCGGGAGGGAGTTCTAAAGTCTGGGCGCAACAACAGAGAAGGCCTGCTCGGAAACTGCCTCTTTGAACCTGTGATTTATAAACAAACTCCAGCTTCTGCAAAGAGGCAATTTCCAAGCAGGCCCTTTTATGTGTTCTTATGAGAAGCACCTGTAAAGGTGGTGGGAAGGAGAGAAAGGCCTCTCCTGATGACCGTTAACACCCGAGCTGGTTCATACTGTGAGATTCGATCTTTGAAGTATCTAGGACCCAGGTTGTATGATGTGTTGTAGTTTAAAGCCAGCACATTGAATTGTGCCCGATAGCTGATTGGCAGCCAGTGGAGCTGGTTTAGTAGGGGTGTAATCTGTAATGTGATCTCTGTAACCCGCCCCAGTCAGCAATCTGGCTGCTGCATTTTGGACCTACTGAAGTTTCCTGAGACTTTCCATCGGTAGCCCTACATAGAGCACATTACAGTAGTCCAGATGGGATGTCTATAGGACATGTGTCACAGTGGCCAGAGCAGGTTTCTCAAGAAATGGGCGTAGCTGGCCACAGCTGTGACCTGGGCATCTAGGCTCAAGGATGAGTCCAAGAGCACCCCTAAACTGCACACCTCTTTTTTCAGTTGGGCAGTAACCCCATCCAGTACAAGTTGCATCGCTATCCCTCGATCCCCCTTTCGACTGACCAAAAGCACCTCTGTCTTGTCTGGGTTTAGTTTCAGTTTGTTCCTCCTCATCCAGTTCATTACCGAAGCTAAGCACTGATCTAAAGTCACAATAGCTTCATTGGAATGCGGAGGTGACAAAAGGTAGAATTGGGTGTCATCGGCGTAGTGGTGACACTTAACCACCAAACTCTGGATAGTTTTCTCCAATGGCTTCATAAAAATGCTAAATAACATAGGACAATGTTGGCGAAACCAATGGCACAGGTTCCAAACGTGGCACTCGGAGCCCTTTCTGTGGGCACCCCAACGTCGCCCCTTCACAGCCACCTGTATTCAGGTTAAATTGCTGTATTGGCACTTTGTGAATAATTAGTGGGTTTTGAATCACAGTTTGGGCACTCAGTCTCTAAAAGGCTCACCATCACTGACATAGGAGACAGAACAGAACCCTGAGGGACCCCACAGGTCAGTGGTTGTGGTGTTAAACATGAGTCCCCTAACAGCACTTTCTGCATTCTCTCCTGCTGGAAAGACTGGAGCCACTGTAAAGACAGTGCCCTTGTCCCATTTCAGAGAGACGAGTCACTACCCTTCCTAACCAGTCTGCCATGCCTTTTATGAGCCAGGAAAGACAAGGATCCATGTGGTGGTCCTCATCTCCCCAAAGGTCCTGACCCCATCCTCAGGCTGTAGGAGCTTAAACTCATCCATTAATACAGGGCAGGCAGGGGGCAGTTTTATTTATAGGCTCTGAATAAGTAACCTATAAATAAATAACTAAAATCCTTTATTTTTAATCCGTTTTAATTGAAAGTATTATATTAAGAGATAATCTACATTGTCATTCTAGGATTGCTCTGGGCTGCTCTGATTTTGGTTTTTGGTGTTCATATCACTCTGGTATTGGCATACACACATTGGGAACCAGTTGTTACTGAGTGTATACATAGAGTGCCTGTCCAACACACAATCAGAATTGCTCTCTGGGGTCTCACTCCTAAAACAGACTTCCAGATTTGTAACACTTTTAAAGTTCTATGGGGATATTTATTTACTTAGACATCTATCGATGAACCTTGCAAACAGAATTTCACAAAACGAGTCTCTTCTTATGCACTGTTATATTACAAACAAAATGAGCGGTTTTCATAACTTGGGGGCCACAAGCCCTTGGCATCGGCAGCAATACAGAAGTTGCTTGTAGAACTCCATAGGGCAAGTGTCATTTTTGAATTCAAATTCAGGCAAAAATTCAAGATATCTTCCTCAACTGGGTTGGGTATCAGTAATATATAAGAATCAGCTCCATATGCGATGCTTCAAAACCCTAGTATAAAATATCATTTGAATTCACTCTAGGGATTCATCCCTACAACAGCAACATATAGACATTATTTCTAGACCAAGTTGGCAAGGGTCTTAGGAGGGAAAACAGTAGATCTGGCCTCTTCAGCTATCCCACTCTGTCTGATTCAAATCTCTTACAGCCCCACTCTTTCTTTGTCCCACCCTTTATGCTGAACTAATATTTTATAGGTATTGCATCTTATTTTGCCTTCTCTATCCATCTGTTTCACCATATCTTACTTTTCTTGCTTTCTTTTATAACAGTAACATATGGCGACACATTCCAGCGTGTTCTAGGAAGAGAATGTACAGAAGTAGTTTACAATGCCTTTCTTCTGCAAGTGCCCTGGAGCTGCGCAGCTTGCCCAAAGCTACACAGGATATATCAGAAGGCAAAGCAGTTAATTTAACTTCCAGCCTCTGGTTCCGAAGCCTGCTGCCTAACTCACTTCTCAAACATTCAAATTTCCACAGCAATGCCTTCTCTCTCCCCCCACCACTTATTTTATTTTTGTATTGGGGTGCAAAAGTGATCAGATTTGTTTTAAAAAAAAGCAAAAGGTAGGAACAACTCATGTCTTCTCTGCCTTCTCCCTGCCTACTTCATTCTCTCTTTCCTTCCCTCCTTGGGTTACTTGATTAAATAAAAGAAAAACAGAACAATTGAAAAGCTAAGAAACAGCTCCAGCCAAGAGTGCATGACTATCACACTTTCTACAAATAATAAATATTTTTACATGCCATTTTTACATAACAATATTTTCGCCACCTTCTCAAACTATGAGGAGGCCTCGTAAATTGAAATGGCCCAAGTCTACTTGGTAACGCCTACCAAGCATTACGTGTCAAGGCAGTAATGGGATCCTCATCAACAGTCCTAGGACTGGAGCAAATGGGAGCAAAGCAGAATAACTCCCACTGCCTGGAAATTTGTTAAAAAAAAAAAAAGAGTGGGTTCTGATCCCATTTTTATTCTGCTAACACTAGCTTCAGCCTCCATTTTCTGGACAGTGGGATGCAGGGAAAGTTGATCAGGATGGATAGGTTGTCGGTTGCTTAGAATAAGGAAAGACTACTGACTCAGTTAGGGCCCTGTCTCTTTCTGGATGGTTTTGTTTTATTTGAATTTAATGTCCTTGTACAGAGGTGCAGGCACTTGGCTATAAGAAATATTCCTGGTATTCTAGCCAAAGCATCTTCAGATATGCAAAGTGCTTCATAACGTAGTAACTCAGCGATCTTTATACCAGCTCTGTAAAACAGGTTAGTGTTATTGTCTCCAGATTGCTATTAAGGCCTGAACAAAACAATTGGCCTGCTGGAGTTGCAGTTCTAACATATTTATTCAGCAGGAACAGGAAAAAGTCCCAAATTTGAGAGGGTCCCGTTAAGTCACTGGGTCTTCTTTGCCCTGGCATGTTGGGCATATTCGGAAGCCACAGGAGGCAAAAGCTACAACAGAACCAACATTTTGATTTTCTACTGTGGCACAATTCAGTGTAATTCTGGGGGATTATGGGAAATTTAAGGAGCAGGTCCTCTGGTCTACTGCTGTCACTTGCTACTGGCCCTATTGCCATGTACCTTGGCCCTTTCGAGGCTGCATCATAAGGGGAGGACCTGCTGGATGGTGTTTTGCCAAGGGTCTCTTCAAGCTTGATTGGTACACATGCAGTGTTCCAAGCAGTTAATGAGCTGGGTATTCCTGTGCTTCCATTCAGTCTCGGAGACCTCTCTTAGGGCCTTTTCACACGACCCCTAAGATCCGCTGGTCCCTTGAATTCGGACCAGAGATCTTGGGGGTTCGTTTTTGTTCCTGCGTCCCCACCCCTCAGCACTTCCTGCTCCTGTCGGCGTGAGGGGGGGGAGGGAAAAAAGGACAAAAGAAGCCTTTACTAACCTGCCCGTGCCGGTCGAACTTGCCACGAGCCCCATTACTTCCTGCTTCCGTCTCAAGGAGCTCTTAAAGGGACGGGAGGCAAAAAAACAACAGACAAGCCAGGAGAGCCAGGCACTCTTATCCGCATCTAATTTTTTATCACCTCCAAAGAGAAGGTACAAGGAAAGTGCGCTAGGTCGCGCTAAATTGGGCGGGGTCGCACTTAATTGTCTCCAAACTCCGGAGCTGGTGGGAAAACATTTCTAAGCTCCGGAGCTGGGAGCCATTTGCAGCGCAGCTTAGGGGTCGTGTATAAATGCCCTTAGTCCTAAACCGTTTAGGAAAGTTTGACTGAAATAAGTAGGTATTCAAAAGAGGTAGATCCCGTTCAGTCGGCCTTATGGAATGCCCCTCAAAGGGTGGAGGCATGGATATATTGAATTTTGTAGATGTCGAACCCTTGACTTTTTAATTAGTGGCCTATAAATGTATAGTCTATAGCCTAGTCTTGACTTTTCAGGGAAGCCTTGTTTTTTTTTCTTACTGCTGATCCTGTTGCAGTTTTTATTTTCTAACTGTTTGATTGCTGGCTTTGCTACATGTAGTCTGATTCTGGGTTATTTTATTATCAGGCAATTTTCTTCTTTTTCTATTGTTTCAGTAACACAAAAAGGGACCACTTCAGAGATCTCTTATCCATTATGCTTGACAGTCATGGGCTTTTGCTGATTGAGGAATGAAACAGGGGGATTTCCTTTAAACCATTACATGTATACTATTTGTTGGCATTTGTTGTGTCTCAGATGTGTACATGCACGGTAGTGCAAAACATAACAAAGTGATCTAGAAAGTGAAGTTGAAGCTGACTTTTCTTGAGATGCTGCCACAGATCTCCCTGTTAATGTCGCTACTGAGGCATCTTGACACCAGATATGTGTTTTCTGGCAAGCTGGAGAAAACATTGTGGATGTAGCCTATTGTTACGAAACATGTGAATGAAACGTATTTCATAAATACTGAATGTATTGTACAGTCAAATACATAATATTTTTAAGAGGTCTATCATTCTAATTGAACGTTTATGAGCAGAAATCAATGTAATAAAAACTTGTGATTAGATCTGGAACTACATTAATGTTGGAGAAACTATGGTTGAGGTAGTTTTTCCATGTTTATGAAATCAGCAAGCAAAGGAATCCCAAGCTTAAATCCTGAAGACTAATAAAAATAAAATAAAAGCAAATTAATTTCCAGGCTCAGGATCGTGTGGTGCTTTTTCTGTGAACTCAGACACTTTCAGCAATCAAGAAATTCCCTAAATAGAGGCTATCTGCAATGTCTGTTTTTGCCTTACGAGAGACAAAAACACTGATATACAATTTAAGCAGGGATGAGTCAGTCATGAGAAGGATAAAGCTGGGCATCAGAGCCAAAGGATGAAATGAAAAACAGCAGCTAAGAAGAGTAGGTATTAGGGGATTTTCTGTTTGAGAGGAGTCGAAGGAACCAGTTAATTGGAGAGCTTCCACATCTTGAGAATGATTCTGCAGCCAAGAAGATGTTCAGAATCACAGTACTGTATACCTGTATCACATACAGATATTAGAAAAGTTACTTTTTTGGACTGTGACCCTGAGAATTCCCCAACAAGTGGCTATGTTAGCTGGCATAGTACAAAAAGTAACTTTTCCAAACTCTGATAAGAGGGGGCATTTGTACGAAGAGTGGGTTCCCCTCACCACTTCACTGCCATGTTTGTGTTTGTCTGTGGAAGCTTCCGGTTGTCCAGCATATGTTAAAGTCTTCAGAGCCCCACATAGGTGATGTTCTGTGCTCCATCTGCTTTATTTCTCCTCTGTCATCCAGGAATACTGCATTCTTCCAAAATGAAACCCCTTTTACAAATGTAATCATTTTGAATATTTAAGTCCATTAATGCAAATATGTTTGTGATGCTATGTGTAATTCATCATTCAAAGGCTGAACTTTTCAATGTCTTCATCAAATTCTTTGACCACTCCTGTTTTCTCTTGATAAAGATAAAAGTAATTGTGGACGATAAAACTGCAGGACCTGAATACAGTATGAATGAATTCATGCCTTTGATGTCACCGTCTTTTTGCTTTTATGTAGGGTTACAGCATCCTATTGTTTTGGGTCAGGGCCAAAACCCTGAGACCGAAGGGTGAATCCTGTAATGTCAAAGAGGTTGTTACTTCTAACACCAAAAAGGAAGGGAGGTAAGTCAAGAGTTGGGGAAAGGGCTGGAACATCTCTGGGCCAAGTGATTGGAGAAAGGGTCATGACAGGAATCGCAGCCCAGAATTGGAATAAATCAGATCATTCAGCCACCCAGAAGTGGGAGAACAAGATTTTGATGTGGCCAGGCAGAGAGCAGAGTTGTCCTTGTGTTTGGAGTAGGTGATTCCATGTCCACTATGGCACACATCTCAAACAGCCTTACCTATGCCATACAAACTGTGATGCAGGTGCTCCACCCCCTCCCTGGATCCATGAAGGTATGATGGATCCAAACACATGCATCTTTCAGCTCTCTCCACACACCCCTTTCTGTTTTTTTATGTGCTGACATTGCACAACTGCTCTCTCTATATAAGCACATTTCTCATTCGGTGGACCCTGGTGACTCCTGAGAAGGCCTCAGTTTTGGACCCACCTCACACACAAAAATCTAACTTTCTCCCCTGCTGTTCACCCTAAGAGTTGTCTTCTAACCTGAAAAATCAGAAGTGCATAGCAATTCCCTGAGATGCCAAGTAGTACTTGAGGCATGGTAACCTTATAGTAAGATTGAATTAAAGATTAAACCCAATAAACTGTTGTTTATCCTTTATTTATTTATTTAAAATATTTTTGTCCTGCCTTTCTCCTTTAACAAGACCCAAGGCAGCTTACATCATTAAAATAAAATATTTGAAAGCTAAGACCGGAAGTATACATATATGTTTTTAAAAATTAAACAAATATAATAAATGATAATATAAAATTAAAACCAACACACACATTTTAAAGCAATCAAGACACAACAATCCATTTATAAACCCCTTCAGACAGCTGGTCATTTAAAGGTCACATTTATTGCCTCATCTGAACATGGACCTGGTTCCCATATTACATCCATGAAGATGTCTGCTAACAGGAATTTTGAGGTTGTGCCTTAAGTGTAGTAGCATCGCCCTGGCTCCTCTCAGCCCAAGTGTGCACAATTGATTGCGATTGTCTGAGTCAGTGAAACCTCCAGACATAAACTTCTATGCTTAGAGGCTGCCCTGAACCTTGAAATGCCAGGTATTAAGTGCTGGTGAAAAATTCTATTGCCTTCATAATGTTAATTCTCTTTTTGTTTTTGTAGCTATCTGCTAAGCTTTGTGTTCCATCCCTCCCCCAGTAAATCTGAATCATGTCATATTCAATGTTCTGAGTGATTATAAGTAGACGCATGGCGTGTCAACTCTTTGAGCCCCATCTGCTTTTAAAATGCTTAAATTTATTTATTTATTTATTTATTTTAGGGTATTTTTACCCCGCCTTTCTCCTTGGAAAAAGGACCCAAGGTGGCTTACAGCAGTGTTCCCCAACCCCCGGGCCGCGGACCGGTGCCGGTCCGTAGATGAATCGGCACCGGGCCGCTGCCGCGCCACCCCCCCCCCCACAATTGCCCCGCCGCCGCCACGACCCCCCGCAAGCGCCGCCGCCCCGCCGCCGCCGCGACCCCCGCCATCGTCCCTGCCCCAGCCTCTGCCGCTCACGACCCCCGCCGCCGCAATCCCCCACAATCGCCCCCGCCCGCCGCCACTGCCGCGACCCCCCACCGCCGCGACCCCCCGCACCGCCCCGTCCCGCCGCCACCACCACGACCCCCACAATCGCCCCGTCCCGCCGCCGCCGCCACCCCCGCAATTGCCCCTGCCCGCTGCCGCCGCGCCGCGACCCCCGCACGTCCCGCCGCTGCCGCCGCCGCCGCCGCCGCCGCACGCCCCGTCCGCCGCGCCGCGCCGCCCGACCCCCGCCGCCCGCCACCCCCCGCACCCCGCCCGCCCCGCCGCCGCGCGACCCCCCCGCCCCCCCGTCCCCCCGCCGCCGCAATCGACCCGTCCGCCGCCGTCGCCGCCGTGACCCCGCACCGCCCCGTCCCACCGCCGCTGCGACCCCCCGCCGCCCGTCGCAACCGCCCCCGCAATCCCCCGTCCGCGCCGCCGCCGCGCGACCCCCATAATTGCCCCTGTCCCACCATCGCCGCCGCCGCTGCGACCCCCCGCAATTGCCCCTGCCCCGCCAGAAAGAAAGAAAGAAAGAAAGAAAGAAAGTAAGGAGGGAGGGAGGGAGAGAGAAAGAAAGAAAGAAAGAAAGAAAGAAAGAAAGAAAGAAAGAAAGAAAGAAAGAAAGAAAGAAAGAAAGAAAGAGAAAGGAGGGAGGGAGGGAGGCAGGGGGAAGAAAAGGGAAAGAAAGAAAGAAAGAAAGAAAGAAAGAAAGAAAGAAAGAAAGAAAGAAAGAAAGAAAGAGAAAGAAAGAAAGAAGGAAAGGAGGGAGGGAGGGGGAAGAGAAAGAAAGAAAGAAAGAAAGAAAGGAGGAGGGAGGGAGGGAGGGGGGGAAGAAAAGGGAAAGAAAGAAAGAAAGAAAGAAAGAAAGAAGGAAGAAAAAGAAAGAAAGAAAGAAAAAAGGAAGGAAGGAAGGAAGGACGGAAGAAAAAGAAAGAAAGAAAGAAAGAAAGAAAGAGAAAGAAAGAAAGAAAAAGGAGGGAGGGAGGGAGGGAGGGGGAAGAGAAAGAAAGAAAGAAAGAAAGAAAGAAAGAAAGAAAGAAAGAAAGGAGGGAGGGAGGGAGGCAGGGGGGAAGAAAAGGGAAAGAAAGAAAGAAAGAAAGAAAGAAAGAAAGAAAGAAAGAAAGAAAGAAAGAAAGGGGGAGAAGGAGGAAGGGAGAGAGAGAGAGAAAGAAAAAGAAAGAAGGGAGAAAGGAAGGAAGGAAGGGAGGGAGGAAGGGAGGAAGGAGAGGAAGAGGAAGGAAGAAAGAAAGAAAGAAGGAGGGAGGGAGAAGGAGGAAGGGAGGAAGAAAGTAAGTAAGTAAAGGAAGGAGGGAGGGAAAGAAAAAGAAAGGGAGAGAAGGAGTGAGGGAGAGAGAGGAAGAACGAAAGGAGGAGGAGGAAGGAAGAAAGAAAGAAAATTAGGAAGCCCATGGGGGAAAAATGCGAGGAAGTAAAAACAGTGTTTCCTTGCAGCGATGCCAAGGACTCATCGCACAACACTGGCTCTTCGGCTTGAGTACGGAGATGAGCACCGCCCCCTAGAGTGGGAAACGACTAGCACGCATGTGCGTCAGCGGCTGGGGGGGGCATTTACATTTTTTATCTTATTAAATCAAAACAAGCAGGCCAGGGAAAAATTATCAAGCATTTACTGGTCCACGGTGATAAAAAGGTCGGGGAGCACTGGCTTACAGAATGAGGGATGATATACAGTTCAGTACAATTAAGACATGTTCAGGTATTGAGAACAGGGAATTGAGAGACATCTAACAGCATTAATAGACAACATTACATTAAAGCTACAAGAGAATGTGATCATTTAAAGGGGAATAAAGTTCCATGTAAAGTTATGAGTGATGGAAACTAACATTGAAAACATATTGTCAATGTAAACCCATAAGGTTATAAGTAGTTATAAACACAAAGTGTTTGTGATCCTGTAGATTCATATAAAAGACACATAGTAGGTAGACCACCATTCAGGGAAAGCTTGCCTGAAGAGAAAGGTCTTTGCCTGTTTCCAGAAAGACAACAGAGAAGAAACAGTCCTGGCCTCTAGTGGGAGGGAGTTCCAGAGTCTGGGTGCAGCAGATGAGAAGGCCCTTTAATGGGTTTTCTCAAGATGTACTTGTGAGGGTGGTGGGATGGAGAGAAGGGCCTCTCCTAATGACCTTAACATCCAAGTTGGTTCATACTGTGAGATCTGATCTTTGAAAATTTAACATATAAACTATCAGAATTATGTTTTATAGGTATCCGATACCAGTTTATGCACCCTTATTGCAATGAGTGGGAAATGAAAACTACTAGATGCCTTTGGTATTAATGTCTGTTCCATCTTCTCGGACTAGGGCAGGGGTATCATTTTGAGTACTTCTCTTGAATCTGTTTGCTTGCACCTGGGTCTAGGGATGTTCATGAGCAACCGAGTAGAATGTTTCGTTGTCTGTTTTAAAAAAAATACCCTGCAGTATGTTCCTATATATGAGATTTTAAAATAAAAATAGCAAACTATGGCACTGAGGCACAAATTTTATGGCAAGGGGACGGGGGAGGTTTAACTCTCTTCCAGGAAGTTTTGAATGGTGGTCATGGCTGGTGAATCCTTAAGCCACTGAGGGTCCATTGGGTCCATTCCATTTCTTACTTTGATCTCCAGGGATTTTGTTTGTTGTTATGCTTTCTTTTCTGTTAACATTGTTTTACATCTCGTGTACTCGGGCAATTATGCTGTTTCAATGGGATGCAAATAAAATCTTTTGAGGGGGGTTTGTTGGGTTAGAGTTGTTTTTAGATTAGATCACGTATTGACTTCCAGGTGGATCCTTAAAGGAATCGATTCATCGTTGGCAACAGACTGATGCTGTGTGTCCAGTCTAAGTTGGAGTGGCTTAATTGCCCCTTTCTGGTCCTTCTGTAGTTCTATGATGTCTTTTTCAACACCTGTGGGTTGTGTATTGTATTTATTTATTATTTATTTATTTATACAGCTTATATACCGCCCGTCTTCCTGAAAGGAACTCCGGGCGGTTTACAATAAATGTGCAAACAACAAATTAAAACAACAACTAAAATAAGCAATAAAACAAAAACGGCTGCAGCAGATGGCGGGACCAAAAAAAAAAAAAAGGTGTCACCCAAACGCCTCCCGGAAGAGAAGGGTTTTCAGCGCCTTCCGGAAGGCAGGCAGGGACTCTGCAAGGCGCACTTCTGCTGGTAGGTGATTCCATAGGGTTGGGCCAGCCACAGAGAAGGCTCGGGTGCGGGTGGAAGTTCTCCGAGCCTCCCTAGGCGTGGCCACACGCAGCATGTGCGCCCGCAACAACCTGGTCGGACGGGCCGAAGTTGACCGCTGGTCGATCCGCTCCGTCAGGTAGCCAGGTCCTAGGCCATGGAGGGTTTTGTAAACCAAAACCAGGACCTTGAATCTAATTCGGGCTGCAACGGGCAACCAGTGCAGACGAGCCAAGACTGGGGTGATGTGCTCGAATCGACGCACACCAGCCACCAGTCTGGCTGCCGCATTTTGGACCCGCTGCAAGCGCCCGAATGAGAGTCAAGGGCAACCCCATGTAGAGCGCGTTGCAATAGTCCAGTCTAGAGATCACCAGCGCCTGGACCACAGTTCTGAGGGAGTCCTCATCCAGGTACGGACGAATCTGGGCAATACGTCGAAGATGGAAAAAGGCAGCCCTGGACACGGCGGACACCTGGGCTTCCAGGGTGAGCGCCGGGTCCAGGACTACGCCCAGATTTCGGACACAGTCCGATGGCCTGAGGGAAACACCCTCCAAGGTGGGATACGCGCCACCGTAGCTGGATGAGGAAGCCCCAAAGAACATGACCTCGGTCTTATCGGGGTTGAGTTTGAGCCTGTTAGCCCTGGTCCATTCCATGACTGCGCCCAGACACTGATTGAGGGTCCGGACAGCCTCATCTGCAGCGGTAGAAAAGGAGACATAGAGCTGCGTGTCATCAGCGTACTGATGGCAGCAGACTCCATGCCTCCTAATGACCTCAGCCAGCGGCCTGATGTAAATATTGAACAGCATGGGAGAGAGAGACGACCCTGTGGAACCCCGCAAAGGGAGTATCCAAGGGGCCGACATCTCGCCCCATGCTGAACCTGCTGGGGCGGTCCCGAGGAAGGACCGGAACCAACTGTGAACAGTGCCCCGATCCCAACCTCGGAGAGCCGATCCAGCAGGATACCGTGGTCGACGGTATCAAAGGCCGCTGACAAATCCAGGAGGACCAACAGGGAGGAGCACCCCCGTCGGCCCTCCGGATGAGGTCATCTTGCAGAGCGACCAAGACTGTCTCGGTCCCCGACCAGGCCTGAACCCAGACTGGAACGGATCCAGGGCATGCTCGGCCTCCAGATAGGATTGAAGCCGGATCGCGGCCACCCTCTCGATCACCTTGCCCATAAAGGAACGTTAGCGATCGGGCGAAAGTTGGATAATTCGCCCGGCGCTAAGCTCGGGTTTCTTCAGGATGGGCTTTACCACGGTCTCCTTCGGACGGGAAGGGAAAATCCCTTCCCTGAAGGAGGCCGTGGCGATGATCAAGCCCACCCTGAGATGTTCGTGGCAACTGCTTTCATGAGCCATGAGGGGCAAGGGTCGAAGGGGGTGGACGCGGGGGCGGCAATGGGCAATAGCCCTGGAGGCCTCAAGGGAGGTGACAGGCTCAAACTCAACCATGCGAGGAGACCGAGGGGCACAGCCGCCGGGGATGCCGAGAGTGGGCTATGGCAACAGGATTCGAAACCGAACGGATGGCCTCTATTTTCGATCGAAAAAGGCTGCAAAGTTCTCACTACTGAAATCAGTAGGAGGAGGCCTAGTCAGTCCAGGATTAGTGAGGTCGCGAACCACACGGAACAATTCCGCTTGGTGGTTCGAGGCCTCACTAATTCTCAGGGTGCAATAAGATCTTCTAGCAGCCCTGATCGCATGAACATAGCGCCTGGACTGTGCGATGACTGCAGCCTTCTTAATAGCCGTCCGGTTCTTCCTCCAGCTGCGCTCCAGCCTCCTCCGTTCATGCTTCATCGCTCGAAGCTCTTCCGTGAACCACGGCGAGGAACGAGCTCTACAGCGGATGAGGCGCCTAGGGGCGATCTGGTTGACAGCCCGGGATGTTTCATCAAACCATTGATCCACCATGGAGTCTACCAGATCGTCAGCCAGTCCGCCAGGAGGCTCCCCGAGGACTTCCCGAAACCGATCAGGGTCAAGGAGTCTACGGGGGCGGGCCCAAACAGTGGGCCAGAGGTCCCCGCGGGGTGGGGCGGCGATCGATACAGAGAAGGACAGCAGGTGGTGGTCTGACCATGACACGGGGGTGGGAACAAGGTCCCACACCCTCAGACACGAATCCTCAGACGCGGAGGAAAATACCAGATCCAGGGTGTGTCCAGATCTGTGTGTTGGGCATAAAACATGCTGGGCCAGGTTCATGGAGGCCATGGACTGCATGAATTCCAGAGCAGCACCAGACAGGTCACCGCCAGCATGCACGTTGAGATCACCCACCACCAAAAGGCGGGGGGTTCTCAACAGGGCAGTGGCGATGAACTCGGTGAGCTCTGGTAGGGATTGTGCTGGGTTGCGGGGAGCACGGTAACCGAGCACAATGCCAAACCTGTCCAGCTGCCCAACCAACAGATGAACACATTCCAACCCTGGAATCACCAACGTTGAGGCCCTGCTGATTTGAATAGTATCCCTGTACACGATGGCCACACCACCCCCCTTACGACCCTCCGACCTTCCTGCCCCCTGCACCAGAAACCCAGGCGGGCACAGCTGGGCGAGCGAAGCCCCCCCTCTGCGCCCACCCAGGTCTCGGTAATGCACGCCAGGTCGGCCCTCCCATCAACGATGGTGTCATGAATGATGGGGATCTTATTATGGACCGACCTGGCGTTCATCAGAAGGCAAGAAAGATCGGAGGCGCTGGCGGAGTGGCTCCGAGGCACATGACAGTGAGCTGGAGGGTCAGAACGGGGGACAGGCGCGAGATGTCTGGCCCGGGTTCTTCTTAGCCGACTAACCCCCCAGCCCCTAGCGTACCGACCACGGTCCGACACGACAGGTATGGCGGTCCCTGCCTGCATGATGGAGGGTGAAAAGGGAGAGAAGAAGAAAAAAAAATTAACACAACACTAAAATACAACTATAAATAAAATACACAGCAATGTAACAAGAACAATTACAAATTACAAATTACAAATTACAAAGAAAAAAAAAAGCATACGATGAGTTCAACACCAGGGCTGGGGAAAAGGAACGGGGGGAGGATGCAGAATGTCTCACTAAGGCAATTAGTGGGCGGTGGTAGATGGTACATAAGGTGGACTGTGTTAATTTGATGTTAAAAACACATGTTAAAACACATGCAAGAACAGAGGACAAAGGGGAAACAGGCCGACGGCCGTCAGAAGGGCTAGCAACGGCCTCAGGGCCAGATTGGGCCCAATCATAATGGCAGCAGACCAAACCCCGGCCCTCCGCAAATGATGCAGCAAGGGCTGGTAGGTGGCTTAAAAAGCCCAGGATGAGCGTCCTGAGCCCAGCTCCTCCCCCCCCCCCCACAGCAGCAGGAGGCCAACTGTTCCGGTGACTCTCTCACAGGTGAGGTGTGGGTCTTGGCTGGCAGGTGCAGATGCAGCAAGGGCTGGTAGGTGGCTTAAAAAGCCCAGGATGAGTGTCCTGAGCCCAGCTCCTCTTCCCCACAGCAGCAGGAGGCCAACTGCTCTGGTGACTCTCTCACAGGTGAGGTGTGGGTCTTGGCTAGCAGGTGCAGATGCAGCAAGGGCTGGTAGGTGGCTTAAAAAGCCCAGGATGAGTGTCCTGAGCCCAGCTCCTCTTCCCCACAGCAGCAGGAGGCCAACTGCTCTGGTGACTCTCTCACAGGTGAGGTGTGGGTCTTGGCTGGCAGGTGCAGATGCAGCAAGGGCTGGTAGGTGGCTTAAAAAGCCCAGGATGAGCGTCCTGAGCCCAGCTCCTCTTCCCCACAGCAGCAGGAGGCCAACTGCTCCGGTGACTCTCTCACAGGTGAGGTGTGGGTCTTGGCTAGCAGGTGCAGATGCAGCAAGGGCTGGTAGGTGGCTTAAAAAGCCCAGGATGAGTGTCCTGAGCCCAGCTCCTCTTCCCCACAGCAGCAGGAGGCCAACTGCTCTGGTGACTCTCTCACAGGTGAGGTGTGGGTCTTGGCTGGCAGGTGCAGATGCAGCAAGGGCTGGTAGGTGGCTTAAAAAGCCCAGGATTAGTGTCCTGAGCCCAGCTCCTCTTCCCCACAGCAGCAGGAGGCCAACTGCTCCGGTGACTCTCTCACAGGTGAGGTGTGGGTCTTGGCTAGCAGGTGCAGGCCGACGGCCGTCAGAAGGGCTAGCAACGGCCTCGGGGCCAGATTGGGCCCAATCATAATGGCAGCAGACCAAACCCCGGCCCTCCGCAAATGATGCAGCAAGGGCTGGTAGGTGGCTTAAAAAGCCCAGGATGTACCCAGTGATAGCAGGACAATTCCACCTCCATGGCCCTGACTCTGCTCTGTTCTGTTGAATCTCTTGAGTTGTAGCTTGGTGAAGGGTTTAGAACAGACATGGGCTCTTTGTATTCGTATCCCCAGAGACACGAATACAAAGCGCAGCAGCACAGGTGCCAGGGAGGTTCATTTCCTCCCTCCACAACTGGCCAGTCCACATATTGGTTGCTATGCATCTGTCATCGTCACTAATATGGCAGTAACGGAATTAGCCTGATGGCTGGCACCTCCTCACCTCCTTGAACGCAGTCGACCGCTCAACAGCTGCGTTGGAAGACCATTCACCCTGCCTCCTCGCTAGAGTGGTCAGCTGCATGGGGAAGTGGGCAAGCCCTGGCTTCCTTGGCACCAGTGGTACCCGTGCTTCATATTCATATCCTCAGGTATACGAAGGCAAAGTGTCCATGTCTAGTTTAAGAGGCTCTTTCTCTCCCCCCACCCCTCCAACTAGCAGAGAATTCTGAGTCTCTCACCAAACTTCAGTCCAAGGTTCCCGCAGGATGGAGCTGTAGGAGTTAAACTCGAACTAAATTGCTATAACTGTATAGTGCAGGAATACCCAGAGTGACCTAGAGCTGGTTGGCAGTGTAACAATAGTCTACACCAGTGGTTCTCAACCTGTGGGCCTCCAGATGTTCCTGGACTGCTACTCCCAGAAACCCCTTCCAGCACAGCGAGTGTTGGGGGTTTCTGGGAATTGCAGTCTAGGAACATCTGGGATCCACATGTTGAGAACCACTGGTCTACACCACTGGCTGTTGACCTCCTTTGCTTCCTTGATCTGTTTCCCCCACAATTCATACCACCGTAGGGGTCAGTAACGCCTACTTTATCTTGACTCCATGTCCAGTTCTAAATGCCATCTTTATTGGGGGTACATTATACTTCAACAAGAAGCAGGAGATGACATTTTTGGCAGTGACACTGCAACTATGACTTGCCAAGGGCTTGGAAAATGTGGTTCAAAAGGAATACGTTTCACAAGGATGTTGAATTTTAAAAGCCCCTGCCAGCCTCTTCCAAAACAGAAGTGCTTTGTTGCTTTAAAAAGCAGGGTTTGCCATGGGTTGTGTAGTTGGTATTTTTTCAATAGTTTTTAATTATACAACACCCAATTCAAATGTAGTTACTTTTGGTAGTGTAGCCATGCCTTCAGAAAAGTGAAAAGTTACTTTGCTGTACTATCACTACAAGAACATTCATTTTAATGCCCAGAAGGTATTAAAAATGAAGGAAGCTAATCCCATCTCTGGCTTCTTTTTTCACCACATTCAATTCCCTATGTATTGGCATCAGGGATTGTTTAAGAAACTGGTCATAAGAACATGAGAACATAAGAAGAGCTGTGCAGGATCAGGCCAAGGACCCATCTAGTCCAGCTTCCTGTATCCCACAGTGGCCCCACTAGATGTGTTTGGGAGCGCATGAGACTACGTATCTGTCTCCCACTCCCCTGCATCTGGGCTTTGAAGCACCCTGTTTTTAAGCCTGGGGAAAACACATCCCCATCATGGCTTGTAAACTGTGATGGACTTTTCCTCCAGGAATCTGTCTAATCCCCTTTTGAAGGCATCCAAGCCAGATGCCATCACCACATTCTGTGGCAGGGAGTTCCAAGACTGGGTAAAGAAGTATTATCTTTTGTCTGTTCCCACTCTCCCAACTCTTAATTTGTGTGGGTGTCTCCTAGTTCTGGTCCTTCTATCCACTTTACTTGTGCCCTGCATAATTTTGTACATCTCAATCATGTGCCCCTAGGAACCTCTTTTCCAGACTAAATGTTTTAGCCTTTCCTCATAAGGTAGGTGCCCCAGCCCAATAATCATTTTAGTCGCTCTCTTTTGCACCTTTTAAAGTTCCACTATATCTTTTTTGAGATTCGGTGACCAGAACTGTACGCATTACTACAGGTGCGGCCTTACTATCATTTTGTACAATGGCATTATAATGTTGGCTGTTTTATTTTCATCATCTTTTTTATGATCCCTAGCATGGAATTGGCCTTCCACCGGCATATTAAGATCTCTTTACTGATCCATCACGGATAGCTCAGAACCCATGAGTTGATAAAGTTTTGATTTTTGCCCCAGTATGCATCACATTACATTTTCCTACACTGAAACACATTTGCCATTTCGCAGTCCATTCTACCAGTTTGGAAAGATCCTTCTGGAGCTCTTCACAATCTTCTCTGGTCTTCACCACTGGGAACCCGGGCCCCCGCCTCCTCCTTCAGCGCCGGGAGCCGCGCGCGGGTCTCACTGCTGGCGCCCCGCTTGCTCCTGCTCCTGCCGCCGTCGCCGCCGTGGGCCTCCTCCTCCGCTGGGGAAAGGGAGCGGGGTGCCAGCAGCGCTTTCCCGGCGGAGGAGGAGGCCCACGGCAGCGGCGGCAGCAGGAGCAGGAGCAAGCGCGGCGCCAGCAGCGAGACCCGCGCGCAGCTCCTGGCCCACGCGCCCCGCGCGCGGCACCCGCCCGGCCGCGCCAGGAAGCGCCCTTGCGGCACCGACAAGCCGCCGCCGCCGCCTCCTGCTCCTGCTCCGGTTCGTCCTCCTCTCCTCCTCCTCCCGCCGCCGCCGCCGAAGGAGCAGCAGCAGCAGCAGCGAGGGCAATTGCGGAGGGGTGGCGGCGGCGGGATGGGGGTGATTGCAGCGGCGGTGACGGGGGGGATTGCGGGGGGTGGCTGCTGCTGCAATCGCCCCCGTCCCCCCGCCGCCGCCGCCACCCCTCCGCAATTGCCCTCGCTGCTGCTGCTGGTGCTCCTTCGGCGGCAGCGGCGGGGGGAGGAGGAGGAGGAGGACGCGCCGCCGCCGCCGCCATGGCTGCTGCTGCTGCTGCTGCTGCTGGAGGGCGAGGAGGAGGAGGGCGGCGGAGGAGGAGGATGCGCCACCGCCGGCGGCGGGCGGAGGAGGGAGGCAAAGACAAAGGCGGCGGTGGCGGCTCCTCCTGCGCTCCTCCAGCCTTCCTCCTCCACCGGCCGCCCACGGGAGAGAAGAGGAGGAGGAGGAGGGTGGCGGAGGAAAAGGGGAGGAGCCTCCCTGGCCTCCCCAGGCGGCCCGGTGCCGACCGGTCCACGGACCGGCACCGGTCCGCGGCCCGGGGGTTGGGGACCACCGCATTAGAGGATCTGCCCTCTTATCTCCTGACTGTGCAATTTTCTCAGCAGCTTTTGGAGAGGGATTGTGTCAAAAGCCTTCTGAAAATCAGATGGTACCAGTCTGTTTTCGGTGTCTTATTTGTTTGTTGTTCATTGCAGTTTCTTTGCCAGGTTTTATGGCTCTCTGGATATAGTTGCATTACACTTTCAGTACACACCCACTGAACCTGAATCAGTTAAAAAATTATTTACAGCAGTTTCCATTATCCCCTGCAGTCGGGAGCCAGTGCCCATGCTGAATGGAGTTTAGGAATTTTTGGTCCCAAAAAGTAAATTTTCTGGTCTCTTGCTCCAGCTGGCATAACTAATGGACCAGAATCATGGAAGCTGCAGTTCAACAAACTCTGTAGAGCCACAGATTTCTCATGGCCAGTGGTAGACATCAGTCCCACTCTACAGGGTGTTCTTTGTGTTTAAATAATCCATACCTTTCAGGTTGGGCATCTTCCAGCCTGAGGATGCAAGGCTGAGGCCTCTAGAGAACAAGGCCAGCTTATTACTCAGATATATATTTGGTAACAGGAAGAAGCTGATAAAATCTGTGATTAAGTTAACAGACGGCTGTTAGGAAGATAGTAGATGGTAAGTATATGTCACCTAGGCCTTGATAGCAACCGCACCCAAAGGATGAACTCTGTTGTGTTGTGCCACGCAGCACATACACACCCACGCAATCTTTTCCATAAACACACTGGAATGCAAAGCTGGTTTGATCACATGCCCACATCTGAGGTTCCTTCGGATTATCACTTGTCAAAGTACATTGGCACCTTTTCCAGATCTGTGGCATTCAGAAGGCAGATGCTGTACTTAGAGGGATCTTCTGTTCACTTATGTTTAATTTGGCCATAATTGAGTTACCCTACTCTCCAATCTATGTTTCATCCCAATTTATCTGATACAGGGTTTACCATGTTTTTGTGAACTTTTTTGTGGTGATATAAGGCTCTCTGTGTGTAGGTGTGTGGGTGATTTGCAAAATGGCTAACATGATTGGGAGACACATTTTGAGGTACCTCTTCTTTTCTTCTTCTTTGTCTCAGCATTTGCCCCTCTTGGAGTTGGGAGTCTGCCGTCCTGGCAAAGTCATGGGCTAGGTACGGATGAACCCAGCACAACTTCATGTTGTTGTCTGAGGTGTTCATCCAGCACTGTTTTGGTCATCCTCTTGGTTGGGTTCTACTGACCTCCAGGGTGAGATTCTTTTTGGCCAGAGTTTCCTCATTGTTACACAAGACATATCCATACCATCACAGAGATTTACCTCTTCCCAGCTATAATTTGAAATTTGTCAGCCTGAACTGACCCTGCAGTTCCCATTTTGAAATTTCCTTTAAACAGAGGAACTTGGCATGCATCTCCGTTCATAATTTTTGTAAGGTTTTTATTTCATCTGTGCCACCTGGCGCTCTGCAACAGTGAGTCTGATCTGATGAAGATTCCTGCAGGAGTGAAAAGGAAGCCTTCTGAAGTGTCAAATGGCTGCTTGCAATTGTTTTGTCTTCTAATAAAGGGGTTGTCTTTTCAGTCTTTCTTGTGATAATATAATTTTCAAGGAATATTTGAACGGATCAAAACTATTTACACATCCTCTTTTATTGTGTAAGTCCCCAAAACCATTAAGGCACCTACAATGAAGTACATGGAGACTCTGAGGCATTAAAAAACTCTTGGGTAGAACAGGATAGGTTTTTTGATTTTCCAAAATTAACCTGATATACCTGTATCTTTTTAAAGGGTTGTGGTGGCTCAGCAGGCTAGAGCGCTAAAACTGTCAGCTGCAAAGTCGACAGCTTGGCGGTTCGAATCCTGGGTGCCATGCAGTGGACTGAGCTGCTGTTAAACCCAGCTCCTGCCAACCTTGCAGTTTGAAAGCATGTAAATGCAGGAACATAAATAGATACCACCATAAAAAGCAGGAAAGTAAACAATGTTCTGTGTGCAGAAATGCGTTCAGCCATGCCGTCCACATGGCACGACCTTGCACAACTTGGCTTGAATACAGAGATGAGTACCGCCCCTAGAGTCGGACACAACTAGCATGCATGTGCGGGGGGGAAACTTTACCTTTACCTTACCTGTATCATTTGGTTCAAATACTTCCCCTCTTTTACTGACAAATTATCATGAAAGAAAGAAGGGAAACACAAAAGAGAAAGGAAAGAGTAGAAGTCATTTGTGCCCCAAAAGCCAGGGCAATTGCTTTCTAAATTTGTTTTTGTTGGGGATAAGGGAGAAGATGGATGGAGAGCTTCTTGAATTACTAGAAAAACATCATTTGAGGAGCAGCCATGAACATTTTTTTTTCAAAACAGGTGTGTCACCAGCCAGATCTATACAAAGCACATAGTTAGGATGGTCAGGTGATGTACAGTTTCTAATTCTGTACTTGAACAACTTGGCTTCTTAACATGAAAGAGGCAGTTGTCAGCAGGTCATCTTAATTACTGACATCCCCCAAGGGCATCTAAGAAGCACAACAGGCATGGACTGATGAAACTGAAGGGAAGTCAGTCCTCTTCAATGTTTTGAAAAAGCATGTGTTGCCTTGAAGGTCCTAGTCAAATGCTGCTACACTTTCTGTTGACTGGTTGTAATTTGCTTCTATGACTGTATAGTTTAATGCCTCCTGATGTCATCCCACTGTACAGTTAGGTTGTTAATAACATGATAGAGAAACAAATGAAAAAAGATGGACCAAATATATGTATGCTGCATATAAATTTTAGGAATGGAACCATGGCTCCTAAGTTGTATTCACAAACCTGGAAGGAATTAGTCGAGCTTCTTAAAGGAATTAAATTGGCTTTGAAAAAATGCATGTTTTCCCCTCCTTTAATTATAGGTTTCTGCTCCTATATACGTGCTGTAGAAAAAGATATTTATATTCCAACAGAACAGATAGATAAGATTTTTTACAGAATAAAAATAAAAATCTGGTATCTTTGTTTAGTTAAAATTTAAACACAAAAATGTACATGTTTTTAGGCTTCAGCAGCCAAGTTAATGGATTTAGTTTTCAAATACTTGGATTTAAGTACTTCTGTCCTACTAACACTTTGAACAGAACACTTTGCTTTGCTTTTACTAACATCTGTGAGTAACAACCTAATTCACAAAACCAATTACTCTGGAATGCCCAGATTTAAATCAAATTAGTTCCTTTGACGTAAGTGGGTGTAAAATACACTTAAATCCAAATGTTCTGGTTTAACTGGTTTCTGGACTGTGCCCAGGATAATCTTGAATCAAAATAGGCAGGCTTAAATTCCTTGTGGATTGAACTCTGGCTTTTGTCCAAACTAAATTTATTTTGAATGTTCATACTTGTAATTTGAAAATATGGCTATTTAAAAACTCATTTTCCATTGTACATGAAGAGATCACTTTTCTGGAATTTGTTGGCATTTTAAAGGACTCAATCAGTTTAGAACTCCAAATATTGTTGGTTGTGCCCTTTTCTTCAAATGTTGTCTTAACTAAGAGGGCAATGAGGAAATGCAGGAACAAAAAAAATGCACCACAGATTAGTCTTGTCACTCACACAAAAAAGTCAAAGTCCTCAAGTGAACTCATGACTCATCAGTCTTCAGATTTTGCAACAAGACTGTACCTGATAGAGGTCATCTTTACAAAGTGGAATGGCTGGTTTTTCATGATGGTTGACCTGGTACTAAACGAGGATACTGTATAATCATTAGTACACTGGAGAGTCTGTAGACCAGGTCTCAACAAGTAACATGGAGGAGTTATGGGGGCGGGGAACCTACTGATCTCAACAAGAAATTATTTTTGAGTACATATGCACAGGGTTGTATTGTGCATGTACTTTATCTTGACTCAAGTAGCTGAAAGTGAAGTGGTTCATGGTGAACTTAAGAGTTTAAAGAAGGGTTAAGAGGAATTTATTTGTCCTTCTTCAGATCATTTCAGATGTGAATGACCATCACTTAGAGCCTTTTCACATGACCCCTAAGATCCGCTGGCCACTTAAATTCGGACCAGAGATCTTGGGGGTTTGTCACTGTTTCTGTGTTCCCACCCCCTCCGCACTCCTGGCTGCTGGCTGCCTGAGAGGAGGGAGAAAAAAAGAAAGAAAAGAATGCCGGCTTACCTCCGTTCTGCCAGTCTCGGTCTTGCTCTGTTCCCGGCAGCATTCAGATCTCTTAAAGGGGCAGGGGGCAAAAACAACAACAAACAGAAGCCAGGAGAGCCCGGCACTCTCTACGTTAGATCCACATCAGGGATTTTTCACCCCCGGAGAGCAGGTACCTGAAAAGTGCGCTGGGACACACTTAGGTGGGCGTGGTCGCACTTAATTTACTGTAAACTCCGGAGCTGGTGGGGAAACAATTTTAAGCTCCGGAGCTGGAAGCCATTTGCCGCGGAGTTTAGGGATCGTGTGAAAAGGCTCTTAGTGATGATAACATTAAGTGTCAACTTCTGTGTGTAAAAATTACATTTTGCAGATCTGAATCTACCATAGAAAATATAACCTGGGATCACTGAGATTTGAATCACTTGGCACTAATTAGCCAGACACGTGCCACTGCCTAGTAGAATAGAGACCGAGTCAACATTTTGCTTTTTACGACAGCGAAGATGTAATCTTAGGATATTGTTCTGCAAATAGACAGTAGGTGTGAGTAGTTCCTTGTGCCAGTCAGAACTTAAGGTGTCATCATGACACTGTTTCCTTTCTGAAAGGAGGGGCTACTGGTCCCATTAGGGCTGTCTCTGTGTCCTTTCCACGTACCAGACACAGGTGGACCCAACTTAGTCAACACTCCCCTCCTCTAACCACCACCCCCTCACCGCAGGTGAGTTTACAGAGGGATAACATTCCTCTCCCCAATTTTGAATTCTCCCACTGTCCCCGAAAATGTTGTCCTTGTCAGGCTCTGAGGAAATAGAAGTAGCAGTTCTTTAGCCACTTGGAACTAACAATATAATAATAAAAGGGGGCTCTACATTAAGCGCCCAACCACAGGTCCTGCAGTGACAACTTCCCTTCAGCTTGTCAAGAATTTTGTATTGAAGACACCACCTGATCTCATGTAAGTCTGGGGTTCTAATATGACAACGTGCCAGGTCACAAAAAGAGACCTGCCTAAGAATTTGTGCCAGTCAGATTCTTTAATACTGTGGCACTGAATATATAAGTAACTCGACACAGAATGGCTAAAAATCTTCAGGTTTGGTATGTCTGGGCAAGGGCATAACACAAAGAACTACAGTGTAGTTAGAGCCAGTGTGGTGTAGTGGACAGAGTGACCAATTAGGACTTGGAAGACTTGGGTTCAAATCCGCACTCAGCTACACTCTCTGGGCGTGGCACCAATAACACCACTACGTCAATATCCTACACATCTCGAAAACCCTATAGGGGTGCCATTAAGTCCAATGTGATTTGATAGCACAAAATACACATGGTCCAGTTGCACAGCCTCACAATCATGAAGGGAAAGTATGTGAGGAAAAGCTTCTCGTGAAAAATGTGAAACGTTCTGTGCCTAGGAAAGAAAGTCACCAATCACAATGGCCAAAATCTTGCTGCTGAGTTAGTAAATTGCCCTAAATCAGACCCATTGAATCAATTAAAATTTAGCACATCACCTCTTTTTTTAGTTCATTGATTCAAATGGGTCTGCTCTCGTTACTACTTACTTCATTCCAACTTGTGCTTAGAACAGGCCCTTTGGATCAATGGAACTTATGGAGGAGTTATATTCCACTACGTCCCTATTGAGTCAATGGGCTTACTATAGTGCAATTTGCTACACTAAGTAGCAAGATTTTGTCAGCAGCTCTGTGAAAACTGAAGAGTCAAATTTGTGTTGCTTTTATTTTGGAGAAAACACTGAATCCATTGATGATGTCTGCTGAGCTGAAATTTTATCTTTTTCCCTACTCCCAGATCCAGGGAGGCAATGCATGCAATCACAAAGCACATAATCACAGGGTAGCTGGCTAATTTCTCAGTAGAGGAAGCAAATCACTTACCAAAGAGCATGGCTTGTGTGAGCTTGTATTGATCTTCATCCAGTATGCTGTATTGGACACAGTGACAAAGGGCCTGACTACACTAACAGCAAGAATTGAGCTAGTGTGGGCTGTTTTAGAACAGTCGGGTTTGATTAGAGTGATTTAATCAAGCCTGATGGTTCATACAGAAATCACTTTTGCCTTTATCTTGTATGGCTTAATAAGGATATCAATTTAAAAATTTCATCTGTTCAGCAGAAGGGTGGAGGAAGTGGGGGGGGGGATCAAGACTGTATATGGTCTATTGCTGATGTGCTGCATCAGTTAGAATTACAAAAATAAAAATAAAAACAAACCTTTTTTTTTGCCTTCTCTTAATCGGTCAGATAAGAAATTCTCTGTAGCCAAAGCCACGTTCATAAAACTTCAGCTAATCAATCTTGGCAGTTGGCATAACTCTGTAATAAAGGATGACCCTCGTATAATCCTAATACAGTGGACCCTACTTGCAGAGAAGCAGAGAGGAAGCAGGCTGTGAGAGGAAGCACACGGCTGTGAGAGGAAGCACATGGCCAGAGGGCATAGAGCTTACTTCCTGTCCTTGCAGGAAGTAAGGGGCAGATATTTATCTTTAAATAGCTGCTCCCAGCAGCCTCCCAGTCCTTTTCTTGCAGAGAAGCAGAGAGGAAGCAGGCTGTGAGAGGAAGCACACGGCTATAGAGGAAGCACACGGCCAGAGGGCATAGAGCTTACTTCCTGTCCTTGCAGGAAGTAAGGGGCGGAGATTTATCTTTAAATAGCTGCTCCCAGCAGCCTCCCAGTCCTTTTCTTGCAGAGAAGCAGAGAGGAAGCAGGCTATGAGAGGAAGCACATGGCTGTGAGAGGAAGCACACGGCCAGAGGGCATAGAGCTTACTTCCTGTCCTTGCAGGAAGTAAGGAGCGGAGATTTATCTTTAAATAGCTGCTCCCAGCAGCACGCGCCTGACGGCGCGTGCAAACTAAAAAAAAAAAACTTCTTCTGGGTATCTTTGAGTTCCCAAGCCAAGCTACTCCTGAGGAGATCCTACGCACATTAGCAAGTGCTTTAGCAGCCCCTACACTGTTAGATCTTGAATAAACAACAAAAGAAGTAAATAGTCTTACTAGATTAAAAAAAATAGTGTAAGTTTACATTTTTGAGACCTTGAATACATTTTATTGCACTCGTTAAAATGGAGTTGGAGGGAGCAGCCGTAGTTACCTGCAGTACTTGTGCCACGTTTGTCATCTTGATAGAGCGTGTGCAGAACTACATTTGCTGCAAGTGCAAGCTGGTTGCGCTATTGGAAGAGAAGGTCCAGCAGCTAGAGGCTTGCATATCGGACCAGCAACATATTAAGGAGCTTGAGCGGTTCTTGGACAGAGCGGAACAGACTATCCAGGTCCAAGAAGAGACAGGGCGCACTTCTGAGGATGTAATCACTTCCCCAACCCAGGAGGTAGATGGGTGGAGGAATGTGACTCAAAGGAGTAGAAGGCCAAGGGATCGCTCAGAGAGTCTCATATTGCACAATCAATTTGAGGCTCTTTCCCTCAGCACACCTCATGAGGCACACACCGAGGAACAATTGGTTCCACCTGAGGATCTCTCCCTCATCACTATTGATGAGATACAAGATCAGGTACATGTAGATGAGCAGGCTGCAGGAGAGAAGCTCCTTGTACTAGGAGATTCTATAATTAGAAATACAGAGGGATGGATTTGTGAGGAGCATGATAACCGTATGGTCACTTGCCTGCCAGGTGCAAAGGTTGTAGACATCACGAGAAATCTAGATAGCTTGTTAGAGAGAACTGGGAAGGAGCCAGTGGTCATGGTACACGTTGGTACCAATGATGTCGGGAAGGCCAAGCGGTCAGTCTTGGAAGCCAAATTAAGGTTGTTAGGTAGAAGATTGAAGTCCCGGGCTTCCAAGGTAGCATTTTTAGAAGTGCTACCTGTTCCTCGTGCAGGACCCGCCAGGCAGGCAGAACTCAGAAGCCTCAATGCGTGGATGAGGCGATGGTGTCGAGAGGAGGGCTTTAGATTTGTCAGGAACTGGAGAACATTTTGGGACAAGCCAAACCTGTTCAGGAGGGATGGGGTGCACTTGAATCATGATGGGACCAGATTGCTGGCACTCAACCTCAAAAAGACAGCAGAGCAGCTTTTAAACTGATAACTGGGGGAAAGCCGACAGGAGCTGAGTGGCATCCGGTTCGGAACACCTCATCCTCGGGGAACGAGGTTGGAGAGGGTAGAGAATCACATAGAGATGAAATAGCAGGTATTAGCACTGGGAGAATAATGGACTATGACAGTTTGTCTACTGAAAATAAAAGCTGCGAGGGGAAAAGAACAAGGCAGCAGCTGTTGTTGCGGGACCCACTGTACAGGTGCTTCTACGCCAATGCTCGAAGCCTCTGAGCAAAGATGGGAGAACTTGAACATTTGGCAGCTAGGGATAACATAGATATAATAGCCATAACAGAAACCTGGTGGAATGTGGAGAACCAGTGGGATACAGCAATCCCAGGCTATAAACTCCATAGAAGGGATAGAGAGGGGCGGGTTGGAGGAGGAGTGGCCATCTATGTCAAAGAAGGGGTAAAATCCAGCAGAATGGAGATGGACAGAGGGTCTGACTCCACCATAGAATCACTGTGGGTTAAACTACCAGGTCCCAGGAGTGATGTGATAGTTGGAGTATTCTATCGTCCACCAGATCAAAAACTTGAGGGGGACCTTGAAATGAGGAGAGAAATCATGGAGGTGGCTACGAGGGACAGGATAGTAATCATGGGGGACTTCAATTTTTTAAACTGTTTAATTGTCTATGCCAAAGTTGTTGTTAGTATCTCTTATGCTGTGAACCGCCCGGAGTTCCTCCGGGAAGACCGGCGGTCTATAAGCTCAATAAATAAATAAATAAATAAATAAATAAATAAATAATTATCCCCACATTGACTGGGCCAATGCGAGCTCCGGGCAAGAAAGAGAAACCGGGTTTCTCGACTTGCTGGATGACTGTGCCTTAGAGCAACTTGTCATGGAGCCCACCCGAGAACAGGCAACTCTGGATCTAATTCTGTGTGATACTCAGGACCTGGTCAGGGATGTGAATGTCACAGTGACCATGCTGCAATTTCCTTTGCCATGCATGTCGGAGGAAGAGTGTCAACCAAATCAGACATAAAAACCCTTGATTTTCGAAGGGCAAACTTCCCTCAGATGAGGAAACTAGTTAGAGAGAAATTGAAGGAGAAAGTTAGAACAATCCAATCTCTTCAGAGTGCATGGAGCCTGTTTAAAACAACAATAATAGAGGCCCAGCACAAGTGCATACCACAAAGAAAGAAGAGCTCATTTAAGTCCAAGAGGACACCGACATGGTTAACGAGTGGAGTTAGAGAGGCTCTAAAGCACAAGGAGAGGTCTTTCTGTAAATGGAAATCCTCCCCAAATGAGGAAAATAAAAAGGAACACAAACTCTGGCAAAAGAAATGTAAGAAGATGATAAGGGAGGCAAAGAAAGATTTTGAGGAACACATGGCTAGCAATATAAAGGGTAATAATAAAAGCTTCTTTAAATATGTTAGAAGTAGAAAACCTGCCAGAGAACCAGTTGGCCCTCTGGATGGTGAGGGAGGAAAAGGGGAGGTTAAGGAGGACTTGGACATTGCAGAGAAATTGAATGACTTCTTTGCGTCTGTCTTCACGACAGAGGACCTTGAGCGGATTCCGCTGCCTGAGCCGCCCCTCTTGACTAAAGAATTAAATCAAATACAGGTTAAAAGAGAGGAGGTTTTAGGACTAATCGATAAATTGAGGATTAACAAGTCACCGGGCCCAGATGGCATCCACCCAAGGGTTATTAGGGAACTGAGAAATGAAATTGCAGCTCTCTTAACGGTTATATGCAACTTGTCTCTTAAAACTGCCACAGTGTCGGAGGACTGGAGGATGGCAGATGTCACACCAATTTTTAAAACAGGAAGGAGGGGGGAACCAGGAAACTACAGGCCAGTTAGCCTTACATCTGTCCCAGGGAAGATGGTGGAAAGCCTCATCCAAGAGAAAATCTTAAAACACATAAAAGAACAAACCTTGCTGAGAGAAAATCAGCATGGCTTCTGTAAGGGTAAATCTTGTCTGACAAACCTTTTAGAATTTTTTGAAAAGGTCAACAGGCACGTGGATTTGGATGAACCGGTGGATATAGTCTATCTGGATTTTCAAAAGGCTTTTGACACAGTCCCTCACCAAAGGCTGCTGAGAAAATTGCACAGTCAGGGGATAAGAGGACAGGTCCTCTTATGGATTGAGAACTGGTTGAGATCCAGGAAACAAAGAGTAGGTGTCAATGGGAAATTTTCACAATGGAGAGAAGTGAAAAGCGGTGTGCCCCAGGGCTCTGTCCTGGGACCGGTGCTTTTCAATCTGTTCATAAATGACCTGGAGACAGGGATAAACAGTGAGGTGGCCAAGTTTGCAGATGACACAAAACTTTTCCGTGTGGTGAAAACCAGAGAAGATTGTGAAGAGCTCCAGAAGGATCTCTCCAAACTGGGGGAATGGGCTGAGAAATGGCAAATGCGTTTTAATGTAACCAAATGTAAAGTAATGCATATTGGGGCAAAAAATCCAAACTTCATCTATCAACTCATGGGCTCTGAGTTATCCGTGACGGATCAGGAAAGAGAACTTGGTGTGTTGGTGGACAGCTCCATGAAGGTGTCTCCCCAGTGTGTGGCAGCGGTGAAGAAGGCCAATTCCATGCTAGGGATTATCAAAAAGGGGATTGAAAATAAAACAGCCAACATTATAATGCCATTATACAAAACAATAGTAAGGCCGCACCTGGAGTATTGTGTACAATTCTGGTCACCGCATCTCAAGAAAGACATAGTGGAACTGGAAAAGGTGCAGAAGAGTGCGACTAAAATCATTACTGGGCTGGGGCACCTCCCTTATGAAGAAAGGCTAAAACATTTGGGCCTCTTTAGTCTGGAAAAAAGGCGCTTGAGGGGGGATATGATTGAGACATACAAAATAATGCAGGGTATGAGTAAAGTGGATAGAGGGAAGCTCTTCTCTCTCTCCCAAAATACCAGAACTAGGGGACATACACTCAAATTGAAGGCTGGGAGAGTAAGAACTGACAAAAGAAAATGTTTTTTCACCCAGCGCATTGTAAGTCTTTGGAACTCCCTGCCACAGGATGTGGTGATGGCATCTGGCCTGGATGCCTTCAAAAGGGGATTGGACAGATTCCTGGAGGAAAAGTCCATCACAGGTTACAAACCATGATGGAGAAACCAGGGTACTTCAAGGGCCAGATGCAGGGGAGTGGTATCAGGAGACAGATATCTAGTCTCATGCGCTCCCAAACGCATCTGGTGGGGCCGCTGTGAGATACAGGAAGCTGGACTAGATGGGCCTTTGGCCTGATCCAGCATGGCTCTTCTTATGTTCTTATGTTCTTACGACCCTCATATAACAAACGATTTGTATAATATAGAATCTGTACAACAGATTCCAGATATAGGGGAAATTTGCTTAACAGAATCACCTATGGGGCAAATCCATACAACATAAAAATGGACATGATTAGGGATTACTCCGTTTTCAATGCATTCCTATGGCAAATTTGTATAAAGGAACATTTGCTTAACATAATTTCAATTGGAACAAATTAATTCCTTTATACATGGTACTACTGTATTGCAAGTTGGTGGGCTGGGTGGAATGGTAGGCGGTCCAGTGAGTTTATAACAGAGGACAGGTTTTTATCTGAATCCAGTTCCTATGCTTCGTTGCTATAGTTTATTAAAATATGAAAAAAATGTGCTTTGTATTATTGAATACATTTTCAACCTTTTCCCTTTCTCCTTTATTTCGATAAGCAGAGTGGGAACCATCCAATCACACTGGTCTGCTCCTTTAGCAAAATGTCTGTCAACTCCAAAACTTTTCAGGCCTAGACATTGAAAGCTGAAAAGAGGTTAGTATCATCAACTGATTCTTGTCCAGCACTCCACGAGAAGGAAAGTTCATATTTGTCCTCCCGTATCTCTGAAATCCACGGCCACCCGGTATGGATGGACAGAGTGCCAAGGCCAGTCTTAAGTTTGAGACACAGGTAACATTAGGCTGCAGTGCAAACCTTGCAGCTTAGTTGCAAGGAAGTATATTGGATCACATGAACTCATCCTAAAGCCAGTGGCTAATTGAGGTGAAGAGAAGCCACGCTGGTTCGATCATGCGGTAGCTGTTGCCCTGATTATTTAATTTCTGGTACACTGGGCAACCTGCATGAACCCGGTTTTCCCTCTGCTATGGAAGAACTTTAGCCACTCTGATTTGTTTTATGAGTCAATGCACGAAGCACCATGACGAATACATGATGAGTGAGTGGCCACGCAGAGCTCTGAATCTAGGTCCACATCTAAATTTCTATTCGTTGGCTCGCACTTGATTGACAAAGAACATTTACATACAAGAGCTTGTAAAACAAGTCTTTCCACATTACTACAGCTACACATGTCTTGAAAATAGGCATGGTCAAGGGAAAGGAATTCTATCACCAGCTGGCTGCCCACATACAAAAAGTACATGTGCAGGTGTGTAATTCCACCCTCCCTGGGCTGGCATCCTGAAGTGGTACAACCCTGTTCTCTCCCCATTCTTCATTCAATTTTTATAAGAAAGGACTAATTTGTTACTGGGATGAGTTACTGGGATAAGTCCCTCCACCCCTGAAGACAGCTGGCATCTCTACAAGTGTCTACCCAAGACAAGCTAAGGAGGATAAAAAAAAATAACCAAGCCTGCAAATTCAACATAGAGATCCATTATGCTTTATTTACATGCGTCACAACTTCTTGTACAAACTCAATTACAACTGAGAATGGGCTGCACAACGCAATATCTACTAACATGAAGCTGAGTTAAGCTTTGCACTGCTATTTCATTTGCAAAAGGGGAAAGATTTCCAAATGACACCCAATCATGATGTAGTAAGGTAGTATATTTACCCATGTCAGCATTTGGTTTCACAAAAGCCTCTGTTGAGTTCACAACAGAGTCAGCTTTCGGATGAAACTGCAAGGCAGCTCATACAAAAAGTAAAAATGGTGCACCTCTTAGGAAAGACGGCCATGCAGTAAGGCAGTGGATGGAGTATTCTTCCAAAACATGTGGTTTGACTGTGAATGAAAGAACCCAGATCAGACAGTTTTACAGATGCTGTATACATATTTTGTCCATTCATGCAACCTCTTTTGGTTTTAAAAAAAAGTTCCACGTGTGAAGCCAAAGTGTACCTTACTTTCCCACCCCTCCCCAGTCCCACCCCATAGCAAGTTAGATTGTATCTGGTCCCCCTTTACATCTGCTGGTTATTTTGATATACACCATGTACAGAAGGTAAATGAACGTTGGTTGCTAAGCAATTAGGTCATTTCCAAGAGATTAAAGTTCTCATATCCAGTTCGTGAAGACCATGATATGATAAGCAACAGCCTGGTATTCCATGGTGACAAAGATTAAATGAAATTTTTAAAAAGCCATGGAATAGTGCACTGAGTTACTGGACAGCTCAGTGGTTTTAAGTATCTGGCTGCAAAGCCAGAAATTGGGAGTTGAATTCCTCACTGTGGCTTCATTGACAGGAACTGGACTTGATGATTGAAAGGGTCCCTTCCTGCTTTGCAGTTCTACACTTATTATTATTGTTTCCCAAACCAAAACAAATAAGAATGCAAAAGAAAAAAAAAACCTTCAACAAAGAGCTAAATAAATATCTAGGAAACGGTGCCAACTCCTTATTTAAGGGACATGATTTCATAATTTTAATTGGGTAATAAATAAAAAATACATGGTGACCAAAGCTCCCTACCTATGTGCTAGGTACACTCCCACAGACGATTCCACAAGCCCATCTAGCTGCCCACAGAATGATTAGCGCAACTGAATCAGTTCACGTGGCTTCACTGAGATGTACCACAGCATTTAAATCACATGAAAGGTGATCTCATTGAACGGGTGACATGTTTAATGTTTGCTATAGCCAGATTACTCAGAATTCCTCAGAGCTGCGCGTGCGCGCGTGCGCACACACACGCACACGCACATTAAATGGAGGATAGTTGAGAAGCTGGCAGGCTGGGAAACTGAACTCACTAATGCAGAGTCAGCTACAGTACTTTAGGGCTTCCTTAGAATGGCTTACTGGGGGCTTCTTTGCATGGGGCCATGGGAGCAAACTGGAGTGGGCTAAATAGTGTCACTACAGGTTGTAGAGAGGCCCAGTATGCCATATGGTATATTCCTGTACTAGTGCAGCGCAGATGCACTGCATCACTTATTTAAAAAATTGAAAATTGAAAATTCAGGCAATGAGAGGAATCCCCCCTTCCTTTTTTTTGAGACTTATGTTGAAGTTTGGATCATGAATCTGTTTGCAGCCAAATCCGATGCTTGCCAATTCTCAACCTGACCTTTAAGAGAAGTCACAAATAAAAGGAGGGAAATCGCCACTTCTTGCCCCCTCCTTCCACTACCAGGAGGAAGTTTTCAATTAAAAAAATTGATGCTGCATATCTGTGCTGCCCAAATACAGGAACAGAGGAAGTATCTCATTTCCCAATATCATAAAGTGGCTGCCTTCTTAACCTACTTCATAATATAGGAAATAGACAGTAGAAAGAGCCTGTACAACTCCAATCTCGCTTTGGACTGTTTCCAATGATCATAAGTGCTAGAAACAAAACAGAGCAATCCTACACACACCAAAAGAGTAGAAACCTCTGATGAGGATTCAGAAAGGCATGGATAGGAAACCTCCAGGGATGGGCTGGTTCACTCCAGTGGTAATGTCATGTGATCACTGGAAAAAGGAATAAGCCAACTCATCTCCACCGTGGACCAAATAGCAGGCTAAATGCCCATCTAATGGCATTCTAAGAGAAGCTAAGTCCATCTGCCAATGTATCCCAGAAGCTAATATTAGAACCCTGTGTGCTTTTTTAGCACCATTCCGACATATGAGAATGAACAAGTAGCAACCCTTCAACTTCCACACTTCCACACACACTTCCACTCCTCTGTCCTATATGAAAGGAGGTGGCACGAGAGGTTATCCCAAACACTATTTTCAGTTTGATTTGAAAAGGGAGATACAAACATGTCAGCAAATGTCAATTGTTAATTCAGACAAACCACAAAGTGGGGTTTCGGCGTCTGGTGTGTTAAGTATCTGCAGCTGGAAACGACAGGTTCCTACGTTTAGAAATCTTAACGAGAAGCTATGCTTTATTCAAAGCTCAAAATGGGAGCTTTTGATCTCCTCCCCTTCCAGTTAGAGGAAAGGGACAGAATAAATGGGAGAACCTGGAACACACAGCAACCCCTTCACAAAATATTGAATCACTGTTACATCTGAACTGGGTCACCGGCTAACTCCAGTGCTTGCTTTATCAGGTGCTTACTTTCACTTGCCACAGCTGCCCTCAACCTGGTGCTCCCACATATTTTAGATTACGGTGCCCATCAAATCCATCCAGTCCAGCTAAGAGCAAGAGATTATGGGAGTGGCAGTGAGGGAAGCAAGTTAGAATGTCTGACTCCTTTACATCTATGTAAATACAATCTTTGAAATTACTTACTGAGGGAAGCAAGTTTGAGGAGCAAAAAGATTCTATGGCCAGCTAAAGGTATCATAAAAGACACACCGGAAAAGCCTGTGAGCTGGAGGGCAGTCGTTAGAAAGTCATTTGAAGAATAGCTATTGACTAAGAACTGTTGAATTCAAGTACGTGGCATACTATGGGAAGCAGATATAAAGGAGGAAAAATTAAAAGAGCAATGGGTGAATCTCACTTCAAAATCACATTCCTGTGACTGAACACAGAAGGCAGCATACTATCAATGAGACTTTCTCCTGAGTAAACATATAGAATCAGGGTGCAATGTGCTCACAATTGACTTGATGAGGTCTAGTGCGACCAAGGAAGCCCTTTATTAGCTGAATCTTAAAATAAAAAGATCATCTGTTTAGACTAGAGGACATTGCAATCCACTGTTGTTTCCAGGAAGATAACTGTATTCATCCGTTGCAGGAAAAACAACGCAAGGTCTTGTGTTACCTTCAAGACCAACACGTTTGGCATTCGCTTTGATGGATTCCAGCCCATTTCAGTTCATGCCTCTGAAGAAATGGGCTGGTATCCACGGAAATGCACGCCAACTAGAACGTGTTCATTTTTTAGGGTGCCACAAGCTCTTTGCAGCTTGCTTTGTTCTACTGAGGCCAACGTTGCCTTTGGTCTGAGCAACTTGACAAGACTGTTTTGTAATGTTTATTTAGACACATCCCTTGGGTCAAATATAATTCACTTTCTATATAATTGCAATGGTCAGTCTCTGCCCATAAAAGAACTCCCGGGGATGGTGAACGCTCAGTTGACTTACACAGAATCCAGCCCTTGATCCATGGAATTCACTGTTATTTAGAATGACTGAGAGCAGCCCTCCATAGTTTCACACAGGGGCTTTCATTCTAATCCTACATGCGGATGCCAAGGTTTGTATCGGGGACTTTTTTATCACGCAAAAAGGTGCTGCAGCACTCTGCTGTGCCCTTCCTCTTACCCGCTGAAGAAAGGATTGCCCCTCCCTTTGGGGGAGTCTGCACTTTGGAATGAAAATAAAAAACATATGGAAGCCAAACCATGTGGTTAATGTGGGAGCAGCGATGTTGCCTATGGGCAGATGCTGAAAATACATTTAGCTTCACCAGATGAATACCTCAGTTTCTATAACCTGAAAAAAAATCACAGTTTGCAAAAGGGTAAATTAACTTCTGCAGCTGTAGAAAGAAAATTTCAACAGGGGAGGTCAAGGGAGAAACCAAGAAACTTTCCTAGGAACTAGATACATATTTTTAAAAGATGCACATAGCTGCTGTTGAGAAAAACAAAAAAAAAAGCCATGGATTGTATGCAACTAAAAATGTTGCAAAACCAAACAAGTACCCCCATCATATTATTGCCTGAATTCATATATAATGATGTGTCAGATACTCTTGACTAACTAATGCCATGTGAATAAAATCTTAACTAGCTTTGGTAATAAGTACCTGTAACTGAGTCTTTCTAAATACATACATACTTTTCTTAAGCCCTGGAACTGATGACAATTATATAGCATTTTCTTCTCAGGGAAGCCCTTCCCAATGTGCTAAACAGACTCACACACTGGTGACCTCTGATTTAAAGAAATATGGTAAACTAGACCCTGCCATTGACAAATATACCACCTTTATTACAAAAATAGTCTGCATTTATTTATTTTTGAAAAAATGATAAAAAATCTTAACTATTTGGAAAGTTTTCTTTTATTCTATGATCTAATAAGAACCACAATAGCACAGAGTTTTCGTAATTCGATTATGAACTGCATGATGGCGTTCACATGTTTGCCTATAGAATAGCGCAGCACAATCATGAGGAGACTACATTACAAAACAAAACTTCCATTACACGAGGAGCTGTAATTTTCACCAATATTACCTCAGAGGGCTGGAAAAGAAGGAGCAGCATGGGGCCCACAGACGTGTGTCATGTGTGTGTGCTTGTGTGCCTTACATGTGCACGCGCACTAATGTGTGGCAGCTGACGGGCTTCACGTCACATAGTACATGGTACATGTGCCAGTGGAAACTCATGCACTGAAACTTTGGGTTAAAATGCTAATTTGTTTTCCTAACATTCATGCATAATGATTGGTTTCTGTACATAATAAAATATATTTATATATTTATATGTATTGTGTCTTTATGCCAAAAGTTGGTCATGTATCACTTTGGAGAAAGTGGTATACGTTGGCCTAGCCAAAGTGTCCTCCCACCATTAAAAATAATAATTAAAATGTACCATTGGGGTTTCCCCCACATCTGTCTGTCTCCTCCCCCTCTTTAATCTCACTCCCCTTCAAAAGGATAGCAATAAAAAGTAATCAAACAGGACTTGTACAGCACCATAACTTTCAGTCATTATTACTATATAAATTTACAAAAGAAACCCATATAAGCAAAATATATAAAAACTACTTTGTTTTTCAGTGGAATTTATCCAATTACAGTCTACGCTCCTATGAAAAGCTATCTGTATGGTTTTTCTCCCCTCCCCGTCTTTCTTTCCTGCGGTACACAGCGTCTCCTCCCAGTCTCAATGATACATCACAAGAAGGAAAGAATTGACAAAAGGAGAATGTAAATAATAATCACCAAAGTAATAAATCACCCATGTTCTGGATGATACATATACATAAAACTTCATTTTCATGCAATATAGTTATTTTTTTTCCTTTTGGTTTTCCTTTTGCTTTTATTGTTATTGTTATCACAATTATTATTGGTATTGGTGCTGTCGTTAACATGAAAGCAAGCTGTTGCCTTCTAGGTGGTCATGGACTCGTTTGGCAAGGTCGTAAACAGTGCAACTCACTACCTCATTTCCAGATTCACCAGTTGGTCTATGGGCAGAGCAAAAGATAAAAACACAAAACAAAAACAAAACCTAAGCCACCACGCCTACTGGGGCAGAATTGTTAGTGCAACCCACTAGGCTAGAGCTGATCGGCACATCGCCTACTATCTAACTTCCTCAACACTACAAAATACCCGTCTTCCTCACACCTTTTGAACATTGGCTAGGATGCAGCATTGGTGGTGGCTAATGTTGTGAGGTAAAATCCATCCCCCCTCCCCCGTACTGAGGAGAAAAAGACAAGCGTACCCTTAAGTTTCAGAACAGACTTAGATGAGGAATTCTAGGGAACTGAATCGGAATAAATCCCTTAATTAGCCATCTATTTAAAAAAATCAAAAATGAGAAGCCAAGCCAAAAACAAATATAAAAACCCTTCACAAACCACCTCTTTAATCCAATTAATTTGTAGACACTATAAAGACTGTAATATTCAAGTGCTGTTGGTATTTCAAGCCAAAATGGATTCAATTTTTCATTGTGCATATATTATTCTGCATTTTGTATTCATAAGGAAATGGCATGTGAAAAATAATAATAATTAAAGCATTTATTTTGGGAGGGAATTACTCACGCTTTAGAGTGGTGGGATGGGGTGGGGGGAAACCCTGGAAAATAAAACTCAACCAAAAGAACTTATGCAACATCATATACCAAATAACAAAGAAACTATCATCAAGGCTACACAGTGTGTTCTGAAACAGGGCGGTATCCACGTATCCTGGAATTGGTGCTGGGCCACCCCACTTTAGGAAGATTTTGCATACTTCAGAATAAGTTCAGTTCCAGACAAGGCAGTTCATCACTCCAGTGCTGGGGCTCATTAACAGTCTTGGTTTCATCAGGAAAATAATGCGGGGCTGACAAAGGTTATAATAATATAAGCTGTAAACGGTATCCCTGTCTTTGCTGACAGTTGATTTTGGCAAAGGTTTTTCTTTTCTTCAGAACTTGTGTCAGATGAAGGGCCTAAAAGAACACAAAAACAAAACAGTATTAGTAAAACTCAGCAGACGGTTGAGAGGGGCAAGCAATACAAAACGTCTAGAAATCCAGCACTCCATGGATGGAGGAATGGTGCAGGGTAATGTGTGCTCCAGTGAGAGCACAAAGAACAGGCTACTGTAGGCTGCATCGGGGAGGAAGGGGAGGTCCATTGACTTGGCTGCTTCATTGGTTCCCAGGCAAAACACTGAAGGCAAATGCTTCATGTTAGGCGCATCAAGTTCTACTGGCACAGTTGGTAGGTGAAATAAATGCAGGTAGAGCACTGGGTGAGTAAGACATCTTGAAGGCCCCTCCCCTTTTGTGCTGTGTTTCAGATAGACACGAGCCCTATTCAGGGGTTTTCTACCATATTTTTTCCTGTCCATAAGACACCCCCCCATGTATAAGAAACACATCCCCACACTTTTTGGACCCCAAAATTACAGTTTCACAGCTGCATGGTTCTCTTCTCGGCTTACTCCGTGTATAATATGATCCTTAATTTTAAATCTAACCATTTTAGACAAAAATATAATCATGCACGGAAAAATACTGTAAGCATATAGAGGCCCACAGATTCTGAGGGAAGCACAGCAGTTGTACCTCTCCCATCCTTGTTGCAAACGCATAAAAGCAATGATGGAGTAGGAACTGGCAAGCCACTCCAGTACTCCTGCCAAGAAAACTCCATGGACATGGAGTCATGTAGAGTCGGTCACGACTGTAACGACACAACACACACACAAAGGCAATGAAGACAAGGAGGCAGTTCTCTTCAGGGACCCTCTCAACATGGACCAAAACCCTTCGAGTAAACTGGGGCTGGGGCTCAAATGGAGAGGCGACCCACATGGAACAGCTTTCCTCCCTTCAAATGTTTGCTTCCAGGTGTTACTACTTGTCTTTGTGCCTCCAGATGGGCCACCGACCACAGCAACCCTTGCTGTTTAGGAATCATTAACAGCATCTTCAGAGAATGTGAAACCCGTAATTATGGTACTGTATATACATTTCTATTAGGAAACAATACATTCAACGTTGATCAAGTTAGCATGGAGTTGAAGGAAGAACTCAACTGCAAATTATCCTCCGTTATGAGGAAAGGCTAAAACATTTGGGACTTTTTAGTCTGGAAAAAAGGCACCTGAGGGGGGATATGATTGAGATGTACAAAATAATGCAGGGCATGAGTAAAGTGGATAGAGGGAAGCTCTTCTCCCTCTCTCAAAATACCAGAACTAGGGGACATACACTCAAATTGAGGGCTGGGAGAGTAAGAACAGAAAAAAGAAAATATTTTTTCACCCAGCCCGTTGTTAGTCTGTGGAACTCCCTGCCACAGGATGTGGTGATGGCATCTGGCCTGGATGTCTTCAAAAGGGGATTGGACAGATTCCTGGAGGAAAAGGCCATCACAGGTTACAAACTATGATGGAGATGTGTAATCTCCAGGTTTAAAACCAGGGTACTTCAAGGATCATATGCAGGAGAGTGGTATCAGAAGACAGATATCTAGTCTCGTGCACTCCCAGATGCACCTGTTGAGGCCACTGTGAGATACAGGAAGCTGGACGAGATGGGTATTTGGCCTGATCCAGCATGGCTCTTCTTACGTTCTTATGTTGTTAAACCTGCCCAGCTTAAATACCGGAAATATTTTAGATCTAAAGCTATACTTTGTTCAGCAAAGCCTGCTGTGTTGGACATACTGGACATCACTTGATTCACTTAGAAAGTAACTAAACAGCTAAATGTTAGCTTAGTAATATAGAATGTGCCTCTTTGAAGTACACAATGTGGGTATATCTAGTAAGATGTCCCCTTTTTTGGTTGGATATATTCCAGCATATTAATTTTGTATTTGAAAAAAAAGTTTATATTTGCAGGTATGTATGTACTTTTAAGTTACGTCCCTGAACCTTGAAGCTCAACCGGTTGTCAGAATGACTGCATTTTATGAGCTCTCACCATGTCTGAAAAATTCACATTTCAAGGGTGGAAAGATATTTTTGCACCATCTATTATTTAGTGGTCAAAAATTTCATTACTTTTTACTATGCATGAATGTCTACTTTATCAACACCAACTCCAGAGGAAATGTTTTCTGGATATTTTGTAATATATCTGGCTTCTGATTTTGCTTTGTATACCTTCCTCTTCTTCTCCCCACTCCACCCCCATCCCCAGATGGAATAAATAATACATTTTTTAAAAAAATTAATGCGTTGAAAACAGTTATGAAGGAAAGTGGGGCCTGCCTGTGCCTCTCACTCTGTATGTCTCACATGATTAGGTAATAACTAGAAAGATCTACAGACACCTTGAGTGAGTAGCTTCAAGCACCAAGCTTCCTGCTGCCACGTTCACAGGAAAATCACACAACTGACAAATGCATCTCTCCCTCATCCCCATCCCCATTTCACTGGGGGAGAGTTTCAGCCAGGTGAGACTATGACAACAACACTGTGTTTTATGCAGTCAGAATGGGCTATCATTGGTCTCAACTTTGCCAAGACGGTTATGAACAAGCAATTGGATGAATCAACACATTTCTTTCTTCACTGGCGGTAAAGTCAACATGGGGACAACTGCCAAGAATCCGGCTTAGTAAATATGTCATGATGGTCATCACAGGCATATTTTCTGTCACCAAGTTGGACACCACAGAGCAACCTGGACAATTATATACAGGGAAATGCTTACAATGGGTTGTTTACAACTTCCCACTTTCACAACTATTCCAGACATTAGCTGATGGTCCCAAGGTCCAAAACTCACTTTCATGACCACTGAATGTACAGCTAATACATTTGTATCAACCAACACAATACAAGAGGGTGGAGGCAGGAGGGAGGAGGCTGCACAGGTCGTCCAGCATGCAAGCTAGAGAAAGTGTGAGGGGGAATGGAGAAGGCAGCAGAGTTTTATTCACAAGGCATGAAAATTCCAACACAACCAAATCCCTATTATCACATTGAACCTAATGGGGGGGGGGGAAAGGGTTCAGTTTACAATGGCTATGGACAGTTGTTGCTAGGAAGCTAATTTGTTTGCAAATAGGGGAGTTCAGCTGCATGTGATCATCTTGGCTCATTCTTTTAGGGCTTTTGCTGGGATGTGGTCCACTTACTCCAGGAGTGTCCAAACTCTGGCCCTCCAGATGTTCTGGACCACAACTCCCAGAATTCCAAGCCTAGATTGCCAATGACAAAAACATCTGGAGGGCTGAAGTTTGCACACCACTGACTTACTCCAAAGCAGCAGAGTATCACCTAGTTTCAAGTTTTTCAGGGAATCTCTGAGACTTATTGCCTTGCAACTCCTGTCTCATTAGTTAATAAAGGGCGGGGGGGGGAAGCATTTTCATTAATGAGATCAAAATACCCCAAACCCATTTTCCAGAACACCAAAGTCAACCAGCTGTGTGCCCTCCATTTGTTGTTCTTCTGGATTAGAAAGGCAGCACGAGGCTGACTGTTTGGGCTACTTCCCTCCATGGCATCTAGCTGGAAAAACTATGGACATTCACTGGTCCACGGAGTACACATTTAAGCTGCCAATATGATGCAACAAGGAATGACAGGCCTGCTATTTTATTCACTGTGACGTGGGAGAAATAATTTCCCTTCGTGCTGCATTTCACCGTTCTCCAACAGAGAACTGTCTGTCCATCTTGGCACTGTGGTGAATGACCCTAAACAGATTTCCTTTGAAGCAGCCATTGCCCATCCCAGGAAACAGGGACTGACAAAATGGCCTGGTGAATGTCCAAGGTCAATGACAGGAGGAGGTAATTTACACATGCAAAATCCAGCCCTGTTTCTCTGCTAGCCAGATTATCTGGCATAAGGTTGCTTTGTGAAATAAGGATGGCAGAATCCTGCTCACCCTACCCAAACTAAGGAGAGGGGATTTTAGAGAGTAGCAAGTGGTGAACTGAGCTGGGGTTATTGAGAAGTCTATGTGGCCTTTCCTTCACAATATTAGGAAGTGCAGCAGCATATTCCTCCCCTCCCCATCAATAGGTGAATTCAGGGAAAGAAAAGAAAGCACATGGCTTGGACTGTCTGGACAACACTGCCTCCTAGTCCCAGAGATGCTCTATGCAAAGATACTTCCATCTAGACTTTGGGATCAGCAACAGAGATTAGAGACTCAAGTTCCTGACTCGAACAGGAAATTCCTTAACTGATGAAAGCTTCTGTAGCATGGCCCTAGAACCACGTCTCCTACACAGCTCTTTCTTCTCTATAGTTAGTTTGCGGTAGCGATTAAAAGTCACCTGGTGATGATTGGTAGTATATATATTAGGTGGTGTGTGTGTGTACCTATCTATCTGTATATATGTATGTATGTAGGTAGGTAGATAGGTAGGTGTGTATACACACATACAAACACAGTATATATGAGTGGTACCTCTACTTACGAGTGGCTCTACTTACAAGCAATTTGACTTAAGAGCAGAAAACGGTTGGCGTTTTCACTGCTGCCTTACAAATGTTAGATGTGGTCTGCTCTACTTACAATTTTTTTTATTTTATTTTTTATTTTTTAGATATGGTTGCTCTACTTACGAATTGTTCAGCCTATGAGCATGCATTTGGAACGGATTAAACTTGTAAGTAGAGGCACCATTGTATAAACATATGTGTGTGTGTGTGTGTGTGTGTGTGTGTGTATGTTCATAATTTGATATCCATCTGGAATAATTTTATAATCTCCTCTCACTGCTTTGTAGATTATTTCATGCCGGTTTTATTAAGATGAACGTGAGGTCACCTTTTAATCTTTGGATTGCTGCCCAATATTGGGATACAGCCTTTTACGGTCTGGGATGGCCCTAAACACTGTTTATATTTTATCTTGATTTTACACTGGTCAATGACCGTAATAAAGACTTGTATTGTTGTATTGTAGTTAGTTTTAGTTTTCATGTTGCCTTTTAATTTGTTAAGATGCCTTTTCTAATTTCCTGTTCTTAAGCTTGAATATGTCTGAAATGTTCTGGGCTGTATATAGTCCCTCATTATTGTAAGCTGCCTTGGGTCCCTTTCCAGGGAGAAAGTTGGGATAAAAACATTCAAAATGAATACAATAAATAAATTTAAAGGGTGAAGTTCTTGGAAGATTCAGTTGGTGACAGCTCAATGTTTACAGAGGTCACACACATACAACACCATTTTAATATGCACAAATAATCGTTTCCAAATTTTGAAGTAGGTTTCTGGCCATTTTCTTTCTTTCTTTCTTTTTGGCATTTTTGGGTAGTTGGTGTGGCTTCCAGACAGTGCCAAAAGTAAAAATAAATCAGCTCTCAGGCCCATCAGAATGACCAACACCCCTCCAGTGCCCTACTGCTAGTGTGATATAACGTACTGTATATACTCGAGTATAAGTCAACCCAAGTATAAGCCGGGCCCCCTAATTTAAACCCCCCAAACTGGGAAAATTTATTGACTCAAGTATAAGCCTAGGGTGGGAAATGCAGCAGGGCCTGGCAACTCCTCCTTTGTGAGCTGTGTGTGTGTGTGTGATGTTTAAAATGACTTTTAGCCACCGAGACAAGTGCTTGAGTTGGTGGCTAAAAGTCATTTTAAACATTGTTTTAAAATGACCTTTTAAAAAGTCATTTTAAACATGGGGGGTCAGGAGAAGTGGCGCACAATGTTTAAAATGACTTTTAGCCACTGACCCAAACTTGCCTCAGTGGCTAAAAGTATTGACCCGCATATAAGCCAAGGACCCCTTTTTTCAGCCCAAAATTAGGGCTGAAAAACTAGGCTTACACTCGAGTATACACAGTAATTGCCTTTCCTTTCTAAAGGAGTTCTTACCATTGCTTAGAAAACTGTTGTCCTTAGGAAACTACTCCAGATGATTTTTCATGGGCTATAAGTGGAGCATATTGACTCCTAGTTCTGCTAGCCAAAGTAGTATCATCAGTGGAAATCACCTAGTTGCACGCTGGACCTTCAGAGGATTTTTTAGCAGAAGGGACAGAATTTCAGAGCAAGGAGACTAAGTTAAGGCCCAGGGTATTTTCTATTGGGTTCAATGAAAGTATTTGTTATTGTGTGTGTTGTGTCGTTCGTTACAGTCGTGACCGACTCTTCGTGACTCCATATCCATGGAGTTTTCTTGGCAGGAATACAGGAGTGGTTTGCCAGTTCCTACTCCAGACGCCTACAGCACCTGGTATTCCTTGGTGGTCTCCCATCCAAGTACTAACCAGGGCCGACCCTGCTTAGCTTCCGAAATCAGGCGACATCGGATGTGCTTAGCTCTGCTTTTATGTTCAACAGCCTCTGCTCTCTGCACTGAAGTAATGCCACATTGTGCTCCCTGACTTCTAGGTATTGGCCTCTGACTGTACTTTTGCCTTACAGGATCTTTCCTCAATATGATATGAATGGCCCTTTACCTCCTGCACCTTTTTCCTGGTCTCTGAGCCCAAGAGACTAAGGAATATACTGGAAAAAGCAGTTTATTTTGACATTGTCTCCTTTTTCTCATCTCAAAACTCTGTAAACTAAAACAACAAGGAGTGTGGTGAAACACTTTGAAGTTTCATTTGGGTCACACTTTCCTTCCAGACTGACAAAGCTACTTGGATGAGTAGAGAAACATTTCGATCTCACAAGAAAAGAAGTCCAGTTGCCATGACTCAGCTTCCGGATAACCTCACCTGGATGACTGACATCCCGGACTTTAGTTCACTTCTTCAGATACCTATTGCCTAGTATAGCCTCAGTACACTAAACACACTGGAATATTGGTGAACAAATTAAATAAACTGTCTGAAAAGAAACTGTTTAGAATACAGATGAAGAGCCAATTGCATGCAACCAATTATGCACCGTACTGTTTGATCTAGACATGATTTTAGTTGGATTTATTGCTGATATTTCTGATTTATGGATCATATTGTAAGGTTGCTGTATTTGTGCCAATTGTTATTCTACAGCAACCCCAAGAATATAATAAAGCTAGCCTTGAACAGGATTCCAGCATTATTTTCAATAGGTCACTGCCACCAATGTGTCTGAATCACACATTCTGTCTAACGTTCAAATTTTTCTCAATGATGGAAGAAGGTGTAGGAAGCTCTTAAATACGCTTATCAACAAAACAATGCCTTAGACAGCTATAAATTAATAAATCCCTCTTCAGGCTTTGAAGGAATTCTCAATTAAGGTAAAGCAGGAATATTTAAGTCTGGAGATCTCAAGGTAGTTATTATATTTCTTTTCAATCAATAAGATGGATCTTTTCTGACACAAGAGATTATTACTGTGCCTATTCAAAATCACCTAAGTGAATGACTTTCCCAATAATAATTTGCAACTTCAGACAAATAAAGTCACTGCTGCTCTTCCAATAATGTTAGGAAAAGCATAGTCATGACATAGGTACAAATCATAGATAACTGGGGAGAACCAGGCCAAAAAGGCATCAAAATCATAGCATTACTAGTTGGTCAACTCAAGTCAGTATCTTCCATTTAAAAACCTGCATAGGTCATAAACAGTTTCTTAGTACAAGTGTCTGAATATCTTGTATGTTTGGGGATTCTGGTTGCTCTGCTCCCAATATATGACTATTCCCAGTCCAGTGGGAGGCAGGGAGAGAGACGTTAACAATTTGATCTACAAATATGTTGAAACAAGACAGACTGGTGCAAGCAACTTAGGATGACTGCCTAGTTTGTAACCCAGAAAGACGGATTCAAGATAAAGAGGCAAAAGCAGGAGAAATCACATTACCCTCAACTTAAGTGGACTACATTTTTATGCCACCCAAAAAGAGACATTGAGAGGGAGAGTTCCCCCAACCAGTTGCCCTTTGAAGTGACATAATGCAGTTCCTATTGTTAAGAGCCAGAAGGCTAGTGTCCGTGCTGGTGGGTGGATGATAGGATTTGTAGTCCAATACATGTGGAAAACATCCATTTGAAGGACCCCCACCCCACCCTGGTACAGGCAGTAGGCAGCATCCCACTTACCAAAATATAAAGCATTCACGAGAACAGAACCAGTCTTAATGATTTCTAAATTGACATTCCGCAGGAAACACAACCCTGCCTTTCCTGCTCCACACATTCACTGGACTGTTGTTCTTCCTGTACGACTGCAGGGACACAGGTCTTCATTATGATTAGGGTTCAAACAAATCTTCTTATAATGGCAGGTTTGCATTTGCAAGGGCCATTACATGACTCAGAGAGGTCAGAAAATCGAGAGGAGATAATAAAAGAGGGCAGCAATGCCAAAGGATGCCCCCTGCCTTGTTAATAATACATTTTTCAAAACTGAGAGAGCAAAAGAACCGCTCCCATAAGTCACGTGCCTTCACTCCTCTTGAAGTTAAATTCCTTTTTAAAAAAATTGAAATTAAGAAAAGAGAATTTCAAATTAAGGGAAAATAAGCAAAAAGACTTGGGAAAGCAAAGGCAGGAGCTACACCACTGAAATAGCAAGTCCAATTTATTTCTTCTTGAAATCCTTTGAAGACAAAATTTTCCTTCTTTCTGCAAACTACACTTGTAAAGCAAAGCAAAGTGTTCTGCTTATATACCGCCCCATACCACTTCAAGTAGTCTCTGGGCGGCTTACAGTTTTAATTACAGTAATGCAGGCTACACATTGCCCCCCCCCCCGCAAGCTGGGTACTCATTTTACCGACCTCGGAAGGATGGAAGGCTGAGTCAACCATGAGCCGGCTACCTGGGATCGAACCCCAGGTTGTGAGCACAGTTTTACCTGCAGTATAGGCATTTAACCACTGCGCCATGGGGCTCATACTGTTTTCTAAACGGGGCAATGTATGTTTTCCTCTTGGCAAAACAAAGCTGAGTATCCTGGCTACGCTGGCTGGGGCTCATATATGTTGCACTGACTTCCTCATAATCTTGAGGCGTGTATGAAAAACCACTAGAATCTGTTTAATTACTGTATTTCCCCCCCCGTCCCCCACTTTTCCACCCCAAAACCACAGTTTTGCAACTGCAAGGTTCACCCCTTGGCTTACCTCAGTGTATAAGACAACCCTTAATTTTTACTCTAACAATTTTAGGTAAAAATATAGTCTGCTACATGGAAAAATACTGTGTAATTCATAGATGATACACAGAATGAACCTCGGGTCATCATGCACCAAGATTGTCGATGGCTCCCTTTCGTCACATATAAAAGTTCACCTCTGTCAAGATGCAGAGCTTGAACGCCTCAATTGCATTGGCTGGAAATTTTCACTGTGCTCAGTGGAACAATTTGAGTTTTCTAAACGGGGCAATGTTTACATATCTGTGGGGATCATGATCCAGAAATCTCAACACCGACTACAATCAATCAACATGACCAGAAAATGGAATTCATGTACAGTATATGGCTTATTTCAAAAAAGCAAATTGGGACAGAGTTGTTGGTTAGGGTTTTCACCTACAGACAGCGCCTACACCTTTTAAAGATAAATCAGGGCAAAGAGGCTGGCTTTATTATCCTGCTGCTCCACCCACCCACATCTCTCCACCCACCCACAGAATTCTGTTTCGAAGACGACAGACAGTATTATGTGTGTCATTTCTCAGCATCCTAGATCAATTAAAGATAAAAGAGGCACCCTCTCCAGTTAGCATCTCTGTTGGTCTCTGCTTCAAAGACTGCCCAGTTCAACACTATAATCTCGCAAGCTAAATGGTGACAAGCGGCAGACAAACGTTTGTAAAAAGGAGAGGGAAAGAGAAATATTTTAGACTAGGATCCTAATATCACTGAAACAAGACATAATGCACCAGAAAGTTCACCTGATGCTGTTCTGCTTGTTCTAAAAATATCCAGAGATGCCGTCATCTTGTGAGAGTGCACGATCCCATCATTTTGGCATCAGGAGGAACAGCAAGTTTCCGGTTATCTTTGCTGATTCAAATGAACAGCATGATGGCTCTTAAAAAGCACAGTGGGGGGGGGAACCCCTCAGATAATGGATGGACTATTATTATATTAGATTGTGTTATATTCTATTTTTAAGGCATGTACAAATCCACTTACTAGTGGGCCAGGAAAAAGGACCCAGCCCTCTAGTTAGCCAGATACACACGGATCTTTAAAAACTCTCGTTTGTGCTGCATTTGGAGAATGTAAAAACATGAGAGACCCCTACTGGTCTTACCTGCATCATACCTTAGTTGCTATAAGATCCTCCCTCCTCCCTCCCCTCTCCCCCCTCCCATATCCTGTGTGCCTATCAGATACCATGCCAAGCCCTGGGATCAAATCCAGCCAACCCACGGTCCCAATTTGACTGCCTTTTCCAGACAGCCATGACCCCTTCTCATGACATCAATGTTTGCGGTTTCCCCTACTTTTGTATGAGTTTTTACCCACCCTTGAAATGTCTCTCCTAAGGCTTAATTATGCTGATAGTTACAGGCATGGGTTTTGTTTGCTTGTTTGTTTTTGGAATTTCTGGACTACATCTCACAAAGGTCTGCAGGAATTCCTCTAAGCCAGCTTTCCAGGCCTATAGAAAAGAAATCAAAGTATTCACAGGTATTTTTAATCATGTGCCAGGTGGAGATGTGGGGTTGGTAATCTCTTTGTCTATTATGCTCCATAGAGTGTGAATCTTATTATAGTGTCAGGCCCATAAGGCCTTGCATCTCTTACAGTCTTCCCAGGCTGCATGACCCAGAGAGACCCACCTCCCCCCCTGTATGTGATTAAAATCACCTGTGAACACTTTGATGTCTTCTTTACAGCCCCAGGAGCTACAAATGGTAGAGGTCCTACAGAATTTGGGGGGGGGGGAGAGAAGTAGTCCAAAACTTCCATGTCTGAGCAGTAACAGCTTTACATTCAAGTAGAGTAGAATTTTTGACCCCACCATCTATGGCTCCACTCACCAGTAGCATGCAGCATCCAAAAACATCTCTCCTCTCTTAGTCAGGTATGCTAAAGTTGGAGAAGAGCAATGGGCATTAATAGCACCCATAAATGATGTCTAGCTGGTGAATGAAACCACCATATATGGGTTATTAGCAACTGATTCACTTCCTTCTATTTTTTTCTTTCACCTGCATTGCCGGGAAGGAATCTATGGCTTTAACTAATTTCTCCTTGAAGCAGTGCTTCAACTGGTGATATAAACATCACCATTCCCAAACTTGCTCTGCCAGCTTGTTGGATCGTGCATCTGTAGGGCACCAGCTGGAGAAGAGTCTGGGTGTGAAAGAACAGCTTAATAGAAAGAGGCTTAGATGATACAGTTAGAAACATGGACCTAGCATCCACTGATCATATGAACTCCACATTGTAAAATAAATGTGCACTTTTTCTGTTATCTCCTTTGACTGATGATATCATTCACTTTTTTTTCATAGTGAATGCAAAGGGACAAGTGTGAGAAATAAATGTTGTAAGGAAATACCCCTTGGGGGCTGATTCAGCAACTCTAGGTAAGAAGGTTTTGTAGACATGGGAACCGTCTTCAAGGGGGAACAGACTGACAAACAGCGGTCTTGTGCAAAGGTTGAAAAAGTGTAACAACATAAACTCATTACTTTTGCCATCTGCTGATACGGCATGGCAGTAATATAATCATAAGCAACATCAGATGAGCCACAAAAGTTCAGTTATCTGGTGTATATGTCTAGTTGGAAGACTCAAAGGCAATTATACCTATTATACGATAGAAGCTTCTCTCACCAAGCTATGCACTATCACACACTAAGGAGTTTATCATGTGCCATATCTAGGAACAAAACCACAGTGCCTCTGCAGAACAGCTCAGAGACTTAAGTATCTGGCTGCAGAGATAGTCGTTGGGAGTTTGATTACCCAGTGTGCCTCCCAGGAGAAAATACACTTGTGTACCCTTAAGCAAGCAGCACAACCTCTGAGTAATCTATACCTTAAAAACCCTGAAAAGGATCACCATAAAGTCAAAACGGACCTGATGGCAATTATTATGTGTCGTAGAGAGCAGTTTGGCAGAAGGGCAAAACTGAATCTGCCTTAGTAATTGCTACAGCAAGTCCTTTCTGTGTAACTTGGTGTCCTCTGGGGCACCCTGGGGCACTGCCAAACCCAGCCAATGGGTGCTGTGGAATCCCGCCCCCGCCAACCATTATATGTTTTAATTGTAAGATGAATCCTCTTTTTGTTCTCCTACTGTAGCCTTCATTGCCACCTCTGGCTGCCCCCACCGCTGCTGGTCCTGTGCAGCAAACGGAAGAATTACGTCAGACAGAGATGGCAGCCACTGGACTACCTCCCCTCCCATTCCCCCCTCCCATTCCCCCAAATATCCTATTGGGGGAGCTGCAGCCAGTGGTCAGTAAGTCAAGGGAGGCACAAGTTGAAGATATTTGGGAACCACTGGTATAACTGGCATGCACCATGCTGCAACCTACCTCCCAAGTTGCTTTAGGACAGTGGTGGCGAACCTTCGGCACTCCAGATGTTTTGGACTACAACTCCTGGAATTCCAAGCCTCTGTTGCCAATGATAAAGGACTGTGGGAGTTGTAAGTCCAAAACATCTGGAGTGCCAAAGGTTCGCCACCACTGCTTTAGGATATTTGCAGTAGTGATTGTATTTGTCCTTTCAAAAATAGTTCTATTTACATACAGTAAAGTGCAGTCTAATGAAAAACAGCCAATGGTGATAGACCAAATGTTGCTAACCTGCTTGGCCCATTTTCCCCTCTTTGCATAAATCCTTCATCCTGGAACCCAACTCTGTGACGACGCTTGCTTAGCACCAGTGAAGCTTCCCACATTCAGAGTGACCACATTCTGGGCTGAGATGAGGGAATCAAAGTTAAAATCCAACCCATCTGCATCCATGAGTTCAGTGCGGATTATGGACTCCATGTCGCATTCCAAGCTCCCATTGAAAATATCCAGGTCCAAATCCGTGGGGAATTTATCATGCCCCATGATTGGAAGGCTCACGCTGTTGGAATACAAAGAAGAGCCTGAGAGCGAGTCAGAAAGGGATTGCATAGACTGGTTGGCAGGCGACTGTTGCTGGTGTTTTGCCGACCCAACGTTGTTCGAGTCACTTAAGCCCATGGTGCCGACAGAATTTGACAAGGCACGGCTGCCACCGAGAGAGGAATTCTGGGATTGATGCTGGTGGTGGAGCAGATTCTGGTTGGTCAAACTGCCCTGGCTTGGCTGAGCGGCAAAGGACATCATTGGATCGTTCCGTAGCATAATATTCCTGCGAACATTCTGGACCGACACCGCCGTGCTAGCTTGCGACATGAGCGGATCGGACTGAGTCATCATGACGTCACTGTGGCTGTGAGAATCCGATGCCAGCAGATCCTGCAGGGTTTGGTTATTATAGTGAGAAATGGAAGAAAACGTAGCTTGCTTGTTCTCTTGGATGGTTTGCATGGGAGACTGTCGGAGGGAATTCAGAGACGAGGGCCCAAAAACAGTGTTATTGAAACTATTTGATGGGGAACCAAGGCCTGACCCTTTGGAGCTGTAGGGGAAACTTGAGCTTCTTTGCATGAGCCCCCCTGTGGGAGACTGCTGGGAAGAGGGGAGAGTTATATTGTCCAGAAGATCATCCATAAGGTTATCTGTCAGACCGTCGTTCAAGTTCATGGTGCCCGCCATATCAGTCAGTCTCGGCAACTCTACATTACAGGGTTTGTTTACTGACGGGGACATGCTGGGTGGGCTACTGTACAGCATTGGGGAAAGGGGAGCATCGTCATCCTGAACTTCATCTAGCTCAGTTGTTGCCAATATGGGTGACAAGCGGCCACTTATTGTACTGGCGTTTGAGTTAGTACGGGACCGGAAATCGGTCCATGCTTCCAGCTCATCGCTGCTGCGGGATGTCGGGCTACCAGGCCACTTGGAGAGCTGGGTGGGGCTGTCTTCGTTTGTGTCCGGCGCCGCTTGCAGGGCTGCTTTCTTCTTTGCCGCTCGCCCTCGGCTCTTTGTGTACTTGTTGCTGTTGTCCATTGAAACAGCCCGCCTCCGTGGCGCTTTCCCACCTTTCCCACCATCGGGATTGATCATCCACCAGGAGCTTTTCCCGGTTCCTTCATTCTGTACCCTGATGAACCGACTATGAAGGGACAGGTTGTGCCGGATTGAGTTCTGCAAGAAGCACACATACAAAAAAACAAAAAACAAAAACAAAAAACCAAATTTAGAACATGAACATGTTTCCTTTGTCCATCTCAATGAGCAAAACACAACATGTGACGACTGCATGAAAAATGATTTCTTCTTCTTCTTATCACTGCCATTGCGTTCTTATCTCACACCACCACATTCAGTAGTACAGTAGGACCCCCTTATCCACTGATTCATTATCCACTGATTCGGTTATCCACGGTTGGCAGAGGAAAAAATAAATACATATTTCAACAGCTGTAAAGCAAGCTACTGTCATAAAACAGCAGCTGTAAAGCAAGCTACTGTTACAAAACAACAGTTTGGGGGTTTGGAGGTGTTCTCTCTTATTCACAATTTTCATTGTCCACAGGGAGGCCTGGAACTAATCCCCAGCGGATACCGGGATCCTACTGTACAAGTACACAGGTACTATTGGCATCTTACTATCATTTTTAGTGCTAGCAGTATCCCATGTAGTAAGCACTATTCTGAACCGAAACTGAAAAGAGAAGCTTGGAAAAGTTATTTTGTTGGATTTCACACCAGATAACACAGACACGAGTCATGCTGTCTGGGGAAACTATGGGGGCAGCAGTTTCAAAAAAATGAGGTGACGTGTTTGAAGTTTATAAAAATCATACATGGTGTGGACAAAGTAGATAAGGAAAAGCTATTTTGCCTGTCACACAACACTAGAAATAGGGGGCACTCCTTGAAACTTTTGGGTGCTAGATCTCAAACAAATAAGAGAAAGTACTTTTTCACCCAGAGGATCACTGGTCTCTGAAACTCCCTGCCAGAAGAAGTGGTAAGAGCTGTCAGCCTTGAAAAGACTGGACAAGTTCATGGAGAACAAGGGTATCAATGGCTATCATTAAGGATGCCTAAGGAAAACATCCATGTTGGAGAGATAGGCAGGATATCTCTCAATGCCGTTTGCAGGGAATCGTAAGCAGGTGAAGACATCTGCTTGGGAATACCCTGAAGCAAATGGTGAGCCGCTGTGTGAGACAGAATGCTGGACTGGATGGGCTGTGGCCTGTTCCAGCAAGGCTGTTCTTATATTCTTATGTTCTTAAAATAATCTTTCCAAGTAATGAATTCATGTGGCTCCTGCTTATAGGATAACATGAACATCTGGATTAGAGCTGGGTTGCAGGCAGAATCAGCACTGACCCTACTGTAGTAACAACCTGGTTGATATGGCTCACTCCAGCTTTTAAACAACTTCAATAATAATTATCCATGTTAATTAAAGGAAAACAACCCCCCTTCTTCATTAAATATTACCTCCCATTAAAAGGATTCATTGAGACACTCTTAGGCTTATCGATGTATCAGTATGTTGCTAGAAACCTAGATGGTTAACAGAGATAGGTTGTGATTCTAATTACCTGCAATGCCAAACCAGTTTGGTAAGAAACTAATTTCCAAGTCAATGTGTTCAAGATCAGGATGTAAAACATGTTTGACCCATTTTAATCCAATGGTCTTCAGCAAATAGCATTGGCCGTACTGATTTATCCCATAGTAATCATTATATAATTATGGTCTCTTCCTTCTGTTTTTCCTTTTGTCATTTCTCTGTTCATAAATGGCCTAATATTCCTGATGTTACCAGGAGCATTCTTGTACATTTCCTGTATATTTATAAAGCTCCACCAATTGTCATGTTTCAAAGAACATGACAGAAGCCAAAGCACCATTTAGTGCTATATCTCTTGAGTAATGTTTTTAGATTGCCCCAAACTAACATTCTTTGGGAGGTTTACAATTAGCTGGAAAAGGTTAAGGTAAAAGGTTAAGATATAAAATCAAAACAAACCGACCACAAGAAGAAAACAGATGATAAAACAACGAAAGATAAAACTGAAATAATTGCTATAAGCCCATACAAAAACACAATAAACCCAAAGCAAAAGACACTGGAAGGTACACCCTTAGTCCAGTCACTACTGACATGATTAAAATTGCCTCCATTCAACAGGAGAACAAACCCACTGCCTGGACATCTCTGTGCCAGTTTCTCTAGGTGGATTAACCTGATATGAGCTACTACCTGAAAAGCTAGTCTCATCCATGCTAATGACATTGACATTAGCTGGGGATGTCAAAATACAGCCCAGAATAACATTTTTTTTAATTCTGGTAAATAACACTGAGTTCAGAAAATAACAAAAAAGAAAAACAACATAAGTACAGAGGCACCTTTGAGACTTGCAAATTTGTTTTCTTCATGTTCAAGATGCTACAATACTTTTATTTGCGCATTTATTGTTGCTAAAGTAGGCTTACACAGCTACCTCTCTGGAAAGAGCTTAGAAAAGTTACTTTAGTGTGCAACTTCTCATATCCCTAGCCAAATAGGAGATTCTGGGAATAGCAGTCCAAAAAAAGCAAAAGCAAAGCTAAGTGTTCTGCTTATATACCGCCCCATACCACTACAAGTAGTCTCTGGGCGGTTTACAATTTTAATTACAGTGTGCAGGCTACACATTGCCGTTAATGTTTCCCAAACACAGACATAATGTGGGCAAACCCTCTGTATGATGCTGGATGCTTAAGCATGAAGATTAAGAAGTTCTTAGAACACTGGCAAATGTTAGATATATCTATCTGAAAAAAATACATGCCTTCTGCTAAGCAACAGGAGGTCACTATTTTCTTTTTTTTAAAAATCTAATTTTACAATGTACCCAAGAGATTGGGAATTTGGGACTGAAGATGGATTATTCATTCTGGCATAAAGGGGAAAGACAATAAGGCAACAGAAGGCATCTGGGATGACTGAAGAAATGTAGTGTACTTCTCACTCAATTGTAGTTGTGTCTGAAGGCAGTGTGCTTAAGACGAATGCCCAAGTCACATTTTCCTCATTTCTACACAACAGCAGACATACACTGGAATTTCTGGACTATCTCTTCACGCCAACAGCTATTTTTCTTTCTTTATAAGCATAAAGTCTCTTGGGTGTCTTCTTTTAGTGACAATTAATAGTTCTGAATCTGCATCCTGTGAATACCCAACATAATGATGGCTATTTCTGCATTCCCATTCACAGAGTTCAAACTCCAAAATGTTTTAAAGTTGCAGCTGTTAAGGGCCACACCCTTAATGTGTAATTTAGGTAGCAACAGCCGCTGGACTTGCTGGTTGGGATATTTTGGGATATGTAGTCCAAGAAAGTACCTTTGTTCATCTCATCTGAAAGGATGTAGCAGAGTATTCTATGCTGCAGATAACTCTAGTAGTTTTTCTGCTGCTGTAGAACTGAAGGGCTATATGAGGTATACTTAAGGACTTAAGCGCTGTACTTGTCAGTTCAGTGTAACAGGAATACAGCATCTGTGCAACTGGAACAAAATGTTTCTAGGGAAAAGGGATACAGAGTCTACACAACTCTTAAGTATCAAGCAACAAACTTCACTATTCCATGTCACTAGTACCCAACTGACAACCAATGCAATCTTATGTTGAATGGTAGTACTGGAATGAAAAAAGTTGTGTTTTCCCCTTCTCTTCATCCACCTTTTTTCCCATTATTTGGGGAGAAGTTTGGGGACCGCAGAAATAACCCTCTCCTCTGTTGGCTCACAATTATTTCTGATGTGCAGTGAGAATGCTGTGCAGGATGCTTGTTCCCCGGTTCATGTATGTTGCAGAAATGGAAGAAAACACCTCTCCTAATGGTTCGAATAATAGGCACATTGTTTTAATGACCACAGGTTGGTGGCTGAGGCAGATTCTAGGGATAGAAGGCAAGAAGGATGGGAAAATGAGAGAATGAATAGGAGTGAACCAGCCAACTGCCAGGTACTCCTGAGAGGCTGATGCGTCATCTGTTGATTGTTGTAACCCACCCAGAGTGGCCATTTGGTCAGATGGGCGGCATATAAATATAGTAATAAATCTGTCCCACTAAACATGAAATTCACCAGTTATTATTGGTCATGATGACACGTACCAAGTCTCTGAAGAGTAACCTACAATCTGTAACAAAGGCTGGAGTAAAATGTTAGGTCTGTTGCGGGGGTTAGGGACCTGACCTAACCCGCAATATTTGAAAATCCGCAATATGTGGATGTAGGTCGGGTCAGGCCTGGGGGGTCCTTGCTGGGGGCTCTTGTACTTACCCCCAGCCTGGTGCTGCCCTGAACGGGCCTGCAAGGCACTTCCTGGGCCTTCTAGAGGACCCAAAAGGGCCTCCCTGTGAACTGGAAGTGACTTCCTGGATCGCCTAAAGTCTTTTCTGAGGCCTCTGACAGGCCTAGAAAGGCCCTCAGAGGCCTCAGAAATGATTTTTGGCAATCCAGAAGTCACTTCCAGTTTACCGAAATCACTTCCAGTTCACAGGGAGGCCCTCGCAGGCCAGTTCAGGGCAGTGCCAGTCCTGGAGGTAAGTACAGGAGGCCAGAAACAGGTCTTTCCCCTCTTACCCCCGGGGGCCTTTTTTCATATACTGCGGACCCGCAATATAGCGGGACTGCAGTATATGAACCGCGAAAGAGCGGGGGATCACTGTACTGTACAATCCACTCTCAATCTCTAGTTTCTTGCTTCTACTGACATTCGTGCAAAGGCAATCTCAGATGATAATGGATTGGGATTAGTTTATTAACACATCCGTTGGAGCATGTCACTGCCACACTCCTAGCATTTACAGCTCATCTGAAACCAGCCTTGGCTTCTTCTTCTCCATAATATCTAGGCGCAATGTTCCATTCTGGGGTCAGATTTGTCCGAATGGTCCATAACACTGGAGATGGGCATTTCCCCCCCCCCCCAACTATATAGCGTTAACCATGTGAATACAGTTCGTAGGTGAGTTTTATGGTTGTAAATAGCAGTTGTGGGGGAAACTTGAGTAGAAAAGTGAGAAAAATGGTTTAATACTCTTTCTACTAGGTCTTTGATTGGACTCCCACCCTCTGACAACTCCTCTCTAATGCTGCATTTAGAAATTTCAAAGTAGCCTCCACAGTTACTAATGGTGGCCATGAAATGCGAATGAATGCTTCAAAGTTTTGTTGAGACACTGGAAAGGAGAGGGAGAGGAAAAACCAATGCATAACTGCATGTACCCAGTTAATGACATGCCCTGTTTTGCGCTCAGAAGACCGACCCTCTCTCTCAGAAGATCAACCCTCTCCCAAAAGAAACCACATCTTAGGAAAAGTAGGATTTTACCTTTTATGTGACAAACACAAGAAATTACACATTATATCTAAATTGCCTTGTCCATTCATAGGCTTTATGAGGGTGACTTTGGAAGGTTCTTGGGAGTATGCTTGTTTACATTATTTCTTCCACTTGATCTGGGCCACTAATTGACCTTCCTATCCCAGTGTGCCATTTGAAAGTGTTTCATTTGGTTGTTTTTTCCATCTTCTTTAGTCAAGGGAAATTGGCAGACACTCTTCCCCATTCCTCCTAACTTAGCGGCTGTTTCAGTTTCTTCTGTACCATGTTTACCTTACGGACCCAGCCCATTAATTCAGACACCAGCTGCAAGAGCTTCTATAGGAACACAGAGACCTTTTTGTCTGGGATCAACATGTGGTATCAATTTATCATTCTCAACAACACGTCAAGGAATCTAATCACTTTAAAAATAAAAAGAGCTGTGTGATTTAATTCTTGAAAGTCAGCCCTCCCCTCTCATATTTTTTTAAAAATAAGACCCAGGATTAGCAAGAGAAGATACAGCTGGTGGAGACAGATTCTTCCTTACATGACAGTCTGGCTTGGACTTGGTGAGTTAGTTCACATTTATGTACTAGTACATTTCCTATCCAGGAAAAAGCAAACTAACATATCATGCTATGCCCTGCTACAAGGGTGACCTTTCGTAGATTAAAGCAGAAGTATGTTTTCACAACAGGCTCATTTGGAAGTACTGAATTATATGTCAACATCATTGCCTGACTAGCCTGCAGAGCAATAATATTCATTTGAAAGCTATTAACAAAATTCTAAGGCACAACATAACACTAAAACACTTTAATTTAAAAATTGTACTGATGGGAAATGCATATATTGCATTTATGTATACCCTGCTTTTTACACAGGCACCCCAGACGTCTCCAATCCAGGCCACCGACAAAGCCCTTATTTATTCTTCTTTTTCTTAATTCCACACTATGAGTTTAATAAGTATTCATAAAGATGAAAAAAAGCCCCCTTTATTTTTAAGTTTTATTTTTAAGGACAAGATCTAAAAGTTAGTCCCAAATAGAGTGAACTAAATGAAGCAAAAGGACTGCTGTAAGTATTGATTTAACGAGTTCTGTTTATTCTGTGAATCCATTAGTTGGATGAACAACTGAATTTAAGTACAAAATATACTTAATATTTACTACATTGGCATGCTATTGCTCTTCAGAGGATTGTATTCCTCCTTTATTTCCATTAAAGCTTTGTAAAGAAAGTGTGGTTGAGAAGCAGTATCCAAATCAAGCTTAATGCGAGATCTTTGCTTGGGCCATTAGCTATGTTCAACATTCTATCCATACAATAACTCTGAAAGATGAGAGCATACAAATGAAAGTTGGACTTGGACGAGACAGCTCAGAATGAAATACCTCAGGTTCATCAACCATGAAGTGATTCAGTCTATGTTTCTTAGTCTAACAATACTTCATACGACTAACCCAACTCAAGATGGAAGTCAAGTTGGATAATCTGCCACAGGTGCAATGTGACCCAGCAACATGAGCTAAGATCATTTATTCAAGGAATGATAGGAAAGGGCTCAATTATACTGTAGATTCTCAGCCCAGATCTAATAATTGCTAACTTAATTTTCTTAAGAATGGCTCCAATGGCTATGAGTTTCTGCTCATTTGGGGTGAAACTTAGGGGCACTAGAAGGAATGTAGGTGTTGTTGTTACAACAAGAAAAGTATTGTGAACCCTTCCACTAACAACTGCTTCTTCTGATTTCAAATCAGGGAAAACAAAACAAAACAAATTAAAGAAGAAAGAAGAGAAAATATTTCTGGCACCGTCAAGGCTAATGACTGACTATATAGTACTTTAATGTGAGCTTTTATGGACATGTCCACTTCTTCAGCTTGTGATATGGTGTCTGAAGGAGTGGACTTTGTCCATGAAAGATCACATTAAAATATAGATATTAGTTAAGGTGCCACAAAGTTGTCTTTTTTATATTTTAATTTTTCTTTTATTTTTGCCTGACATCTTAGTGCATTGATGGCAAACCTTTTAGAAACCAAGTGTGCAAAATGTGATTCAAAACCCACTAATTTTTTATAAAGTACCAATAACCTGAATACAGGTGGCTGTGGACGGGCGATGTCCAGTGCCCACAGAAAGGGCTACGAGTGCCACCTTTGGCACCTGTGCCATAGGTTCGCCAACACTGTCCTAGTACATGGCTACTTTTAACACTACATGTACGGAAGGCTTCTGATTTCACATCCATGTGGTCTATTTCACATGTTTTAGCCTTAGATCTCAGTCTCTGGAAGTTGGTTGTATGATCAATGTGGAGGAACTCCTTCAGCACATTTAGCCATTCTCTTATCACTTGAAATATTTAAGGGCTCAGCCACCGCACAGAGATTTGGAAATACAACTGGCTCAAATTCAGCCCTACTAATAAACTCTCCCCCCACATGCCCAAAGATATCTGGGAATTAATGGTTTATGCTGTGTGAATTCACCCAAAGACCACAGTGATCATTTGTTTGGTTATAACAAAAATGACTGTCTTTAAAATAAGTGAGAATGGAAAAATCCAACAATGGTATCTGTACTGAAGATCTCAAACTTGAAAGAACTCAGTTGCTTTGGAACGAGGAACGGTGGGGTGGCGGGAAAGAAAAAATAAAAGATCCATGGAATTTGGATCTTCTTCCAACTCAGAGTGACTATGAAAAACCTCTTGTGTTCTCAGCCATTGGGAGTTTCAGCCAGGGGAGTTTCGCTTAACATTCCAAGCTTTATACAAAGTTATTCCAAAAGGGTTGCAAGTATGCATTTCAACATTTGTTTCATTGCAGTCTTTCTTAGTGAGATGTATAAATAATTCTAGTTGGGAAATCATTTGATGAAAACCACCTGAAAAACAGCCTAGGGCTTGCATGGCAAAATGTTCCATGTGGCAGCGAATGTTCTCATTGCTGGGAGTGTTTCCAGACTGTTGCCCGGGAGGACTTGGTGGTTGTGTGGAGGGCCTTGTTGTAATTTGGGGGGGGGGCATGGAGGAAGTTTCAAGCACCATCTTCGAGTGAGTTATCTGTAGATTTAGACAAGGTATTTTTCATCCACCCAATTACTTCAGGTAAGGAGCCAAATCATCCAAGGAGAACCTGCTTTGAATATTAAAAGTGAGCAAGTGGTGTGGCATATCCAAACTTCAGCCCTCCTGATGTTTTGGACCACAACTCCCAGAATTCTAATCTTAGATTGCCAATGACAAAGGACTGTGGGAATTGCAGTCCAAAACATCTGGAGGGCCAAACTTTAGACATGCCTGGGGGAGTTCTATTGTTTTATTTAAAAGGAATTGTCCTGAACAGAATGGCAGAGTAAATAGAATGTGAAGGCTTCAAGAGTTCAGTTGTGCACCCTGGACTCATCCAATAGCCCCAACACATTACTGTGACCAAAAGTCCACTTGTCGTTTTGTAACACACACCCTTTTTGGGAATTTGTGTCAATGTTTTTTTTTTTTTTGCAATGTACAGGGAGTTGGTTGTGCCTTGTTCACTCCATCTTTCCCCCCCTACAAAGTGCGTGTTCAAGGATGTACAAAAAGATTGGGACAGTATATGTGCACCTATGCAACATTTAAGGCATGTTCTGTCTTTTATCCAGTGTATCCAACTGCCCGTCTTAACCAATTTTTTTCTAGTGAAGTGTACTGCGTATCTTTGCGTGAGATACCACACTCTTTATAATCAGAAAGGGGTTCATCATTTGTTACACGATGTCTAATTAACCAAAGGAGATCTCTGTGTGGCGACAGTGTTTTATGTACACTGCCAACACACATAGCAGAGATGGTATCAGGGAAGCTACCGAAAAGCCATCACTCACTGGTGGGTGGAGTAGGCACAAAAAGCCCCAGGTTCAACCACCAGCAGCTCCAGGTACAACTGAAAGGGATGCTACCTAGAATCCTGGAACGTCACTGCCTCAGACAACTCCTCCCAAACTGGATCTCTCCAGAAGTTTTCAATTAGCCATTTTGAGTTTGATGATGGGCACCCTAGCTGAAAACAACTGGAGGAACCTAGGCTGGAGAATGATAAATTGAATTAGATACAGCACATGGCTGAGGGCACCCCTGTGCGCTGCTGTGTTCTGTGGGGAATGTAAAAACCTATGGATTTTAAGAGTTACTGTTACATTCTTCAGATGAACACTGCTTTTGGAGTCTGAAAAATAATCCAGAATTGTGGGTAAATAAGTAATTAATTAATTAATTAATTAATTAATTAAGGGGCACATGCAGATTTATATCTCAATCACATTCACCCCTCTCATTATCTCAGCAAGCATATAAGGCCACTAGTTTTGAGAGGCATTTAGTTGCGCATAACTAGAATTAAATCAGGACCAGAATGCCTAAAACATGAAGCTCAGCATCCTCTCCCTCCCTCCCCTTCTCCATTTCAAACTGCTACAAGCAACAAACCCAACCCTGTCTGAAAATATAATCTTGGGGGATTGGCTAAACACATTAGACTTTCAGTTAGCAGCACTATTTCCAGTTATTCTATAGACAGCCTTCCACTGACCACAGGAGACTTCTAATAATTAACATTTGTTTTGCACACAGAGAACATATGGTTTGCTGCTTACTTTTTCCCCCCACTGGGAAATGGCCAGGGGTGGGGATGAGGTGGGGGGCACGCAAAGGAGAAATGTTTCTGTTGTTGACCCAAGTGCTGTAGTTTTCAGAAGTCGAACCAAAAAGAAGGGGAGAGGGAAGATTAAAAGCCGAGAGGGGGGAGAGAAATGAGCAGCTACTTTTCATGGTAAGGCAAAGTTCCAAGTGCTTCCAGTTTATATGAGGGAACCTTGTGAGGAGAGAGGGCAACGGTTAACTGGCTGTGTGGTGTTTAGTTTTCAAATTTAGAAACTGTCTCAGTAGCTTCTTGCCCGGCTGTTTTTGTTCTTGGAAAACTACAGAGAACATTCCATTCCACTCCACCAAACCTGCACTTCCGGTATACATTGCACACTGGAAGCAGCTCTCATAGGCACATTCCCCCACCCCCCCACACCTCCCTCCGCCTTCCCTGAAACACTGCCTTTTGACCAAGCAACGCCCACTGGTCTACAGCTGCAAGTGTGCATCTGTGATTTCCAGTACAAAGCCCTGTAGGCCTTCCAGCACACGTACCATTTTGGCCGTGACACTACTCTGTGTACTGTAGCACCAGAGGTTGCTCTTTGCCCCACAGAAGGGGCCTGCAAAGAGCCATCCCCAAAACTGCAGGCCACGTGGAAGCCCACATGATGAAAAAAGAAAAGTGGGTGATCTGTAAAAAAACAACACATATATTTTCTGATCCCTTTGACAATTAAAGCCAACCAGGCAGACGGGGAAAGAAAGCATCCCTAACAAACGCAGGCAAGGCCGGCCTCATCTCTGCATATACAGGACCAAAATGGTGTGTGTGTGCCGCACTTCAGAAATCCAGATTCAGTTCCTCACGAAAGCCAAAGCAGCTCCACTGGCTGCCCATTGAGCTATTGGGCACAATCCAAAGTGTTGGTTTTAACCTACAAAGCCCTAAATCGCCTGGGTCCTAGCTACCTTAAAGATCTAATCTCATAGTATGAACCGACTTGGGTGTTAAGGTCATCAGGAGAGGCCTTTCTCTCCATCCCGCCACCTTCACAGCTGCGTCTCAGAACAACACTTGAAAGCACCTTCTCTGCTGCTGCTCCCAGACTTTGGAACTCCCTTCTGCTGGAAGCCAGGACTGCCCCATATCTGCTGTCTTTCCGGAAGCAGGCAAAGACCTTCCTCTTCAGGCAAGCTTTCCCTGAATGAGGGCTGATGGGGGTTCCTGCATAGCAGGGGGTTGGACTGGGTGGCCCTTGAGGTTTCTTCCAAATCTATGATTCTATGACCTTGGGCCAGTCACTTTCTCGAGCAGCCTGCCCTGCTCTGCCCAACAAGGTTATTGAGAGGACAGAGGTGTGGAGGGAGGAGGAGGGGGAGAACCGTGTCCAACAAATCTTGAGCTGATTGGAAGGAAGGGGACAGGGATACACATATCATACGGAAACATATCATGTGATATGGTATGAAAATCAGCTCTGGTCATCTTCTGGTTGTCTGATACTCGGTTATTGCTCAATTAGGGCTTGAGTGCTCATTGTAACGTAGCAAATTCAAACAGTTTTCTTGGGAGCTTCAGGTGAGAAACCCTTCTTCCTAGAGTGCAATCAATGGGTAGCTTTGTAACTTGCTCCCTCCCCGCTGTAACGTGCCTGCAGGGGTGTGTGTGATAGGCTGGAGAGGAGGAAGAGACGAGGAGTGTTTGGGAAGACCAAGCATTATCATGTCCCTGTGGGCGCACAACTACTGGAATACCTGGCTTGTCAAGTGGTGAAAGCCTAGAGACAACCATCTCACTTTTACCTGGTAAAAGTTCAATATGGTACATTTTAAGCTTGGAGTGCTTCTTCTGTAAGTGGAGTGAGGCCACTTTTTAAGTGTAGCATTTAAGAGCAAGTGGTGAGCCTTGCTCTTAAACATTACCATCAAACAAGTCTTCAGTCAATTTCAACATCTTCTGTTATCCAAGCAGGCCATCTTCATGTCCATAAATCTTGTTTTGAGGATAAATTAGGGAAGAGGGAAGATGTGTCATTTTTTCCTCTCCCTGGCACCAGCCAATCAGACAGGGAGGTGGGATGATGCAAGTCCCAGCACAGCTCCTCATTGGCCAGCACCAGGGAGAGGGAAAGATGACATTTCGGAGGTTACTTCCTGATTAGGATTTCATCCAGCACGAGGTAAAGCAAGGTACAACAGTGGTTGATTTTGTTCCAAAGGTGGGACTGCATTCTGAGCGCCAGCTGTGCTAGTGTGTTTCATGTCGGAACCAGACCCCTTCCAAAACAAAACACCCATGTCTAATGACTATTAATTCAATGACTATCCCATGGCTCTTTCCCTCAGAATCAGACCACCAATGCTTATCTGCAGAGCAGCTCTTTGTAAGAGGTGCTTCTGGAAGATGGAGTGCAGTCAATTCAAGTTATGAAATATTTTATGTAGGAACAGCACACCAATTAGATGTAGAAAGAGGCTTGCCAATTGACCCAGATATGCAAACTAAGTTATGCTGAAAATCAAAATTGCAGTAATGTAGTATTATCAAATATTTTCACAGAAGTTAAAAGCATGCTCAAAATTTATTTAAGGGTTGAATTCACAGAAACAAAACCGAATCACCACTGTTTGCACATAGTTTTTATAACAAGTTGTTAATATTTCATTTTTTTTTCTTAATAAGAATGGCCACATTCAGCAGAGGAATATGGGAATATTGCTTACTTCAATGTTTGTCCCTCTAATTCCTTTCAAGTCCTCAATGTTAGTTTTATGGGAAAGATTACAAGGGTGAGTCAGGGCAAGTTCTCTTCTTATGAAATCTCCTCATTTTATTGAGAGCAGTAAGCTTTGGAAATTGTGACTAAACTAGCTACTCCATAACAAGAAATGCTTTATATTAGTAGACAGTGAACAAACACCAAAACTAATCAAATCAGCATGTCAGCAAAGTTCCAAAGACCCTGATCCTGAATTCCCCTCTTGCGCAAAGTATGGTGTGTGTTTGCTGTATCAGCCATAACAGCGTGACTGATTTTAGACACAGCTGCACACTGGATCTTGTGATGGGAATAGAAACACACAGGAACTTGCTTTCTCTAGGAAGTTAGCAGCAAAAGAGCTGAAAGTACTGTGTTTCTCTTCGACTGTTTCACCATTATCTTTTTCATATATAGAAACCAAGAGTTATGGTTTCACACAATTAAAAAAAAGCTTCTGCACACCATCCGAAACAGAGCAAGTGGGAAGAGAAGGTGGAGAGCAGCCTTCTACAATCTAGTGTACTCTAGATGCCTGGGATTTATAGCTCATCATTCCCAGTCTGGGGATAATGGGAGATGTGATCCAATTTGTTTGGTGCAGAGGTAATTGACTGCTTGGCCCTTACACAACTCCTATCCCATCTCATGCCTACTTTATAAAGATATATTTCGACATTCGGCTTGTGGTTGTAAATCCTTGCCTGTCTTATTCTGAAAAATTAGTTATTGAGATCGAGGTACTTTTCATACTCTCAGTGAGAGAATTTGTGTGTGTGCGCGTGCAAATCAATCCAAAGTGTACAAAGAATAAAAATTAGATGACATTTTTTGAAATGACCAGCCAGTTATTCTTTGGTTGCTCTCTTTGTGTGTGTGTGTGTGTGTGTGTGTGTGTGTGTGTGTGTGAGAGAGAGAGAGAGAGAGAGAGAGAGAGAGAGAGAGATTTGATCCTTGAAGGAAAAGATGCTAGATTTGTGCAAATTATGGGGATCCTAAGAAGAAAAAAAATGACAGCTGTTTTGTTCTTCCATAGAGGGGAAGAACCATATGGGGCCTCAATGTTCTACTCTGAGAATTTTTTACATTCCTAGCTCAGTTATAATTACAATGTAATGTAACCATAAGGCCATCATTGGGAAAATTACAAATAATTTACTTTAATTAATTACAATTTAATTAAAATCAATTAGTTACAAATAACTACAAACATCTTATTTTTTAACTAGTTACTTGCAATTTCTGGTTAAGACGCACCAGCAGAGCACAGAAATCTTCTACGTTAGTTTGTTTTTCTAATTTGAAAAACTGGTATTCAAGACAATAAGAGGGCAGTAATGATCTTGTCCTCGCACAGGAAATTAACATTCTATAAGGCAATTCTAAAAATCGGTGCAGTCCAAACAAACAATTATAACTTTTAAAATTGTCCCTCAGATCAGCATCAACTTTTGCATAGTTGTAGCAGGCAGTCTGCTCTTACCAAATTTGAAAAAGTTTGGGCAAAGGATTTTAGAATTATGAATTTTTAAAAATGCAAAATGTCTTTATTTTCCTTGTTCAGAAGCAGGCAACTTGAAATGTCTCGAAATTTAAAACAGCTCATCTAAATAGAAAAGGCAAGTCTTATTTATCCTGAAAGGTTAGCCAAAACTGCTTCTTTTATTTGGAAAGAATCTAGGTTGTAGGAGCTGAAATACTGATCCTCAAAAAGGGGGTTTCAAAAAGGAAAAATAGTGACTGTCATAAGATTGAGCATGCATGGAGCAGTCTTGCCTTCATGAGTTTTACAAAGTAGATACTGTATATTGTTGCAGCTTTGTGGGCAGGGAGGGCAGTTGTCTGAAGAGCTGTAGTGCAATTGTTAAAGATGTCAGAAACAAAGTACAGCATTTTTTCTTTGAAGAGTTAAATACCCAAGCTTGGTTTAAAGAAAGTAATAGAGTTGTCCAGAAAGGTGGACATTTTGCCATGTATATCCAGAGGATTAGCATACAATTTTTAAAGGCATATTCAAAGTATTTCTGCATTATAAGAGCAAAAAGCAGTTGTGTTTGTCCCAGCCCTGTGTAAATATTTTCTCAAGATTTCTGAGACCAAGCTCCTGACAAGTTTTCAAAAGAAAAAATCAGTGCCAGGTCTGGGGTATATATCAACTTTTAAACCTGTCAATCAGGACCCAGTTGAATTTTTAACTCATTCATGACCTAACAAGGATTTGTACCTGCAATTTATTAAAAAAAAACAAAACCAAAAGCTATAGTATTTTTCCATGTATAAGGCTATATTTTTGTCTAAAATTTTAGACTAAAATTGAGTGTTGTCTTATACATGGAACTAAGCCAAGAAGAGACTTGTGCCATTGCAAAATTGTAATTTTGAGTTGGAAAAGTGGGGGTCGTCTTATACATGGGGTCATCTTATAGATGGAAAAAATATAGTAATTGTGCTGCTTATATATCACCCCTAAGAGTTTAAAGCATTTCCAATCACTTACTGAATATTGTTTAAAGGATTTTGGAGCTGTGCAACCATTAAAACAAACAAAGTCAAAACTAGACTATGGGTGATACCTTCACAGGTTGCTAGTAGAAAAATAAAAAAGTTGCTGAGCTTTCGAGAACACAAGTCCTCTTTTTCAAAGCGGTTATAAAAGTCCAAACATGGCAAGGGAATGTAATATGCCAGGATAGAGTTCTTAAAAGTTCATCTGGCAAGATGGATGCCAGGTTTTCTTCATGGAAGGCACAGAGCAGCATGGTCCGTTAGTGCTGGACTAAACAGACTGATTCAAACAAAGAGCTGCATGGTGTGGGTCCCCTCCCCCTGCTTACAACCATCATCTCTATTGGCTATAGTTTCAGCCATTCCACCTTTTTTTGTCACTATACAATTGTTTGGTAAGTTTTTAAAACATTAAATTACCCATGAGATCACTTCTGATAATGTAGTGGGTTAATCCAAAACATGGGTTAAGTGGTAATGACTGCAATATCTAAATGCTAAAGGCATTTAAATGATGTTTGATACAAATAAGAATGAGACCGTTAACACTTATCTGCAACACTCTTACTTTAATCCATTCCATCCCTCTCGCACAACACGGATTTACTGGATTTTCTTGATACATTTCTCCTTTGATCTTTGACTGTCTACCTACATAGTAATAATAGTGTTTTAATTGCCATGTCTGTATCATATAGATTTCAGAAGAACAGGCAGAAAAACATCTTGAAGGTAAAACCAGTTTGATCATGGAAATAAAGGGGTCTCTAGATTGTTGGGGAACTGGTTGCACTCAAGGGTTGGAGCTTTCATCATCCTTCACCATTGACTATGTTGGCCAGACATGATGGGGGGTTGGATGCATTTCAATAACCTTTGGAAGCTCTAAGTTGCCTACACTTTCCCTAAAACAAAGGAAATACCCTGCCATGGAAAGCTCTCGATCTCTTCCATCCAGCAATGGGTTGGGCCAAATATCAAATATGCTTCAACTTTAAGTTTTTGGCCAGGTATACTACTCCCCAAAGTATGCCATTGAGAATACTCTCACATCCACTGCAGCAAAAACTATTGCTGGCAGGGAAAAAAAAACTGGGAAAGAGCCAATACCTGGTAAGAGAGGGGAGATGATTATCACTGAATAATTTAGATCTAAAACCTATTGTATCTCCAAAGACTCAAAAGAGGTAACAACATGACATCATAGTCTTATTGACATTTAGAAAAGGGATCAGTGTTGTGTCTGCAGAACTCAAAGAGTTCTCAAGTGGCCTTCGATATGTGGTCTTATTTTGAAACCTGTGTGTGTGTGTGGGGGGAGAGATTGCTTAGACACAAAAGGCAGAATGTGTTTCAGCATTTACAGCAGTTATAGCAAGGATAACAGAACTTCTAAAACTCTCTTTGACTCAACTCTCTTCTGATACTAGCATGATGTCCACTGATTGTAACACCCAAAGCTGCATAAGATAATAAAAATGAGAAGGCCAGTTGAAGGACTCTCAACATCAGTATCAGGGTTTGGAAGCAATTGGCGACAGCATAGTTGTCATGCATAGATACTTTTAGGGCAACATGGAATGGAACAGGTAATTGTAAAGTAACTTTTTAGATGTAACAAGTGTCACCCAAGTTTCTCAGATGTAATGAGTTACGGAACTACTTTCAAAATTTGCTCACAAATGCATTTTCAGAGGGATTTTGATAGGCTTCCCCCCCCCCCAGTTTTATCTCATTTTCTTATCAATCCTAAATGGCAAGGGAAACATTCTTTCCAACAACAACCACATTGGTGTTTCCTATCTCTAATTCTCTGGGAGTAGATCTGCATCCCCTGACGATCCTTTGAGAACGTGTAGTGTGGAGAGAGAATGAACAAGTCAGTCCTCTATTCTTAGCAGGAATCCACATACATATTGCCTTGACTTAGTAGCTAGCTATGATTTGTGGTCACTGATAAGCCCTCCCCCTTCCCCTCCTGGCCCTCTACCTCCACTAAGCACTGTGTGTGATTTGCTCTCACTCCATTCTATGGGTTTGCAGAAGGCAGAAGCAGCAAGGCTGGTTCTGCATGCTTTTGACTTCTGTAAAAGCACGGTGTGGAGAGAGCTCTCCTTTCTCCCAAGTCCTCTTGGTGGTGGTGGTGATGTTCTACCCCTTTGCGGCATTCTTTGGAGACAGAAAGGAGTAGCCATTAGCTGATCCCTCACTGCTCCCTCCATTGCCTGGTGAAAAGACAGAAAGTCACTGCTTTGCCCACCTGCAAAACCTTGCATATTATAGTACATGATTCCCTGCTCCACGTTCTAGGTAATCTGCAGAGAACCTTGGGAAAGGATCCTCTTTTGCTGATCATCCGACACCCATCCTCATTATGGTGAACACAGTGTACTTCCTGCAGCCCGGAGACCGCACCCACCCTTACCACTTATTTCATTCCACCATCAAGACCAAGCCTTAGCAATTCATCATGCAGAAAATCAGTGTATTTACTTCCCACATAATCACAGGATGTTTTCCTGATCAGTCTTCTTGTCCAGGGCAGTGATTGGAAAGACAACAGGCACTGCTGTTTTAAGAACAATGCATCCTGCAAATCTTTATTAACTTAAGTAATGTGTGTTGAAGGAAGACTCCTCTTTGGCTTCAATAGATTCTTGAACATGAATGCCTACTTGAAGGATGCTGCAGCCTGGTTCATAATGGGATGGTCTTCTTCTCATTGGGTGCTTATGTTAAGCATGCTATGCTCTCTTTTATATACACAGTTTTAATCTTGGAATATGCAAGCTTTTTATTTACAAATGGAAAGAATTAAAAAAAGGAGGGGATATAGCTACACGGAATCTTCCAAGCTAATTCTGAGTAAAATAAAAAAGATTCCCCTGTGTTTCAGAATCCAAAAGTCCAGAAGGAAAGAGCATTTATACAACCTAATTTCACATGGACAGTTTATTGCACTGCAGGTTTCATGAATTTCTCAACAATCTATAAGGAACAATTTCTTTCGGTTCCTTTTCAATGTATATTTGCGGGTCAAAAATCTATAAATCCTGGGTTACTGTCCATACGCTAAACCAAATCTTTGCTGCAAGAAAGTTACATTGATAATTAGAAGACAATAAAATGGCTGAATGATACGGCTTCCTTCACCCTTGGTGGTGTCTTGCTTAATGAATACAAAGATCTTTCTTCAGCTCTCTGCCCTTGGAATCAGGATGCTATTTTAATTTGATATGATGCTGGCTGCAATAACATATGACAAGAAACAGAGCTACTGTAGGGCAACAGGATGATTTTTCAGGCTCACTGTGATAAAGCACAGCAGCTCTGCTCATAAGAAACAGAGCTGGAGTGTGCATATTTGGACTACAACTGTAGCCAAGAGGAGGAGGAGGAGGAGGAGGAGGAGGAGGAGGAGGAGGAGGAGGAGGAGGAGAGAGAGAGAGAGAGAGAGAGAGAGAGAGAATTTCTGTGTTGCTTTTTAAAAAATGGCCACCAAAAAGGCGAAATAGTAAGTGATCCATTTCTTTCTTTCAGATTCACAGAGTAGTTGACCTGCTAAATGGCTAAAATTGTTTTGATTGATGCAGTCTCACAAGCATACGGTGGTTACCGAGAAGCTAAAACAGTATGAAATAAAATTCTGAAAGGTCATAAACTAGGAGATGCCTCCAAAATTCATCCCCCACCTGAATATGGCAACCCTGCGATAGCTGGCATATAATTTTACTTCCTTAGAAAAGTAATGTCTCCTTCAAATATCTAAAAAAACAAATTCCTTCAGATCGTAGAACTATCAAGGGTTGGAAAAGCTATTCACTTGCATAATTCCACACATGCCCATCCAGCATGGCCATTGCTTATTCTGGCAAGGAATCCTGAAGATGATACTCCAAAAACATCCCCCCCCAACCTCCAAGCACTGATAAAAATCACCTTCCCCAGGGGCAGAGGTGTTTAGGAAAATAAACACACTTGTCCTACAAGGAATCACATCACTGACTTACCAACCCTGGCCAGATGTCTACAGCACAGGGGCAGGTCTCCAGGAGCTTCTTTCCCTTGCCTGGAACTGCCCAGCACTGAACCTGGGGCCTTCTGCAAGGAAAGGCTGAGGCTACAACCTCTTTCCAAAATTTCACTTACACATCTGCCTTGGAAATTGATGGCCCAGTGATAGTCCACAAAGGGATGTGGCATTTGGACCCCTAAGAAAATGCAGTAGGTGGAAAGGGTATATAAAAGGTCCCCAAGTCAAGTGGTTTTCAATCTTTGGTAACTTGTTCTCCCCCTATAATACAGAAACAAAAGCCCCATATTTTGCAAGAAGGAAAAATAATATTTTCAAGCATTATTATAATGCTTATTGTATGTGTCATTTTCTGTTTGCTTTTTTCCACATGCACATAAGAACATAAGAAGAGCCATGCTGGATCAGGCCAAAGGCCCATCTAGTCCAGCTTCCTGTATCTCACAGCGGCCCCACCAGATGCGTTTGGGAGCGCATGAGACTAGATATCTGTCTCCTGATACCACTCCCCTGCATCTGGCCCTTGAACTACTCTGGTTTAAAGCCTAGAGATTACATATCTCCATCATGGTTTGTAACCTGTGATGGACTTTTCCTCTAGGAATCTGTCCAATCCCCTTTTGAAGGCATCCAGGCCAGATGCCATCACCACATCCTGTGGCAGGGAGTTCCATAGACTTACAACGCGCTGGGTGAAAAAATATTTTCTTTTGTCAGTTCTTACTCTCCCAGCACTCAATTTGAGTGTATGTCCCCTAGGTCTTGTATTTTGAGAGAGGGAGAAGAGCTTCACTGTGCAGACACCTATCTTTTTACATCGGCTGAGCAAAAAAGGTGTTCACCACCTCGTGGTGCACATCCAAGCTGAACTGTTTTGAAAAGGGTGTAACTGCAAGGGACTGAAGCAGCTGCGGAGTGCTCCGCCCACTGACCAGTGATGCTCTGTCAGTGCTAATAGGATGCTGGCCACAGAATGTCTCAGGTGCCTACCAGCATGTCAAAAGGTCAGAGATGGATCACCTGTGACAGCAGGGTTATCCTATTCCTAGGTCATAGGGAGATGGCACATCTTACAGGCAGACATGGAGAGTGAGGCACAGTGATTTATTAACAATTGTTATGAAAACAGTGGCCAGAATCCTATTGGCTAATTATGCCAGCATAGGTGCAATGGCATGCACCTGCAGCAGTCAGTTGCAGCTGACTTACAAGTTCATGTGACTGGCCCACTACTCATGGGCCAGTCACATGAGCTGGCGTGCAACACAGAATACAAAGTACAACTCATTAACAAAAAGCAATCTACGGCTGTAATTGACACCATTGTGTTTACACTGTTGTAACTGCTGATGGGATTCTGTTTCCCTAGGTTTCACCTAGCATAATTCTGGATCTCAGCTCTAGTGCATGTACCAGAAATCAATTTTATCGCACAAATTGCTGAGAATTCGCGATCCCTAAATCACTATGTCTTTCTGCACGTGTCCTAATCTACCCACCATGCATTATTAATCTGTGGCCTTCAAAATGCTTACAGTAACTTTGGACATGGACTGGTTCTCTTAATCCTCTGTTCCCTCAATCCAAGTAATTCATTGCACATGAACAAAACGCCTACAAACAAAATACCAAGACAGGACCTACAGTATAACCACACAAACATCTGTCTTGAAAGAAAATGGGCTTTATTTCTATTATGGAAGAACTCAGGTTCTTTGAAGGAGTGATTGGTGGGACATGGGGTCAGTGGAGGAAGTTGCCTGAATAAATTTATGCTGGATACTAGACTGCAATGCTATTCCAATTTACTGAGCACTGGGTCCCATTGACTGCAAGTGTGAATTGCTTCTATGAAAAATACAGAATTAATACAGAAATGTCCCCCCCCCCCCGCCGCCCTTGGCCACCCTACTTGGAGGCTACCTACTTCTATACCACAGTCAATCAGTCATTTCTTTTCCTTATTGTAACTAATGTGATTCTATAAATGAACAGATATGTAGAGTCCAAGTTTCTCTCTAGCACATGTGTTTGACAACTCCCATCAGCTCTGACCAGCATGGCTTCTGGAGGGGACAACGTGAGCCTAGGTTTTATTCTCTTAGATGGTAGCAAGTAGGGGAGTGCTACCTTTATTACATAATATCATTAGCAACATGATTAAATACAGTATATCCATAGTGTTGCTCAACAACCTTAAATCTAATAGGTCTTTTTAAATACATACAATTCTGTTTATTCTGTTTACTCTCTCTCTCTCTCTCTCTCTCTCTCACACACACACACACACACACACACACACACACACACACAAGCAAACTCTGTCATAATGAAAGGCATTGTATTAGTTTATGAGTAAGAAATAAGCAAGTCACTAGGCAAGTAATCTTCGTCTAAATCTCTGCACTGCTGAATCCCAGTACACAACTCTTGTCAATGTAAAAAGAACCTTGCCTTAAATGACAAGGCATGGGTGCTTGGAGGAAATAAAAAGTGCAGGATGTGAAACAAGATTACTTCCTACCCCCTCATTAGGGACAGGACTCAAACTACACCGACAAGATGGCATCGTAACAGAGCCTGTTATTAGGCATATTATGAGTAATAACCATGAGTGACCAAAAACAGTTGAGCTTTGCCAACACATTTGTGCTCTGCAACTCCCTTTTTCTGGGGCCAAATTAAAGGTGGTGGCTGGCGGCAGATCTTGTAGACAGGATCAATGCCTCTCATAGCTTTGGGAAGACACAGCACAGACTATTTTGAAAGATTCCGTCTACAAAATGAGAGTAACCATGAGATGTATGGATGGGAATGTAGTCCACTTGAAGTTTAGAGTCACACATGAGGTCATGTGACAGCCACACTAAGTTGGTATGCTCTAGGAATATGGAAGATACATACACAGCATCAATCTGAGATCTGTATGAATGTCGGGCAGGACACAACCCCAAAAAAATCATTTAAATAACAGGAGTTCTTTTACAATCCCCCACTTACTAGTAAAATTACTGATTGCAAAGCTAAATCCTGACATTTCAGAATTAGCAAAAAATACATCCACATTATTTCTTTAATCAGGACAATCATATTCCAGAACAGATAAACTAATATTTTTGAGTATGTTCGTTTGACTCATTCTGAAGCTTCGTGACTTAGCCCATAATAAATAACAATATCATGTAAACACGAACACCATTAAAATAATGGAATAAAGCATATACATGTTACTTAAAGCACAGTAGTAGTGCAGAGAATGTTAGGTTTCTAAACCAGAATATAATGAAGTCTAGCAATCAAGAGAGTGAAATGTAAAGTCAAGAATTCAAATCTCATCTCACTAGGTGGTCTTATGTGAGCTACTTTTCACAGGCCGTCCTCCACCTCTGGATTCCATGTACAGGGCCAGCCCTACCATTAGGCACAGTAAGGCAGCTGATCCTGCTGTGTGCCAGATTTTGGATGTCATAAAAGGTCAATAGATGGTTTGCCACTTAATTTATAATAGCTGTGTTTTTACTGTCATGAAGGGGGTAAAGCACTTGTGAGGTTTTCTATCTCACGTGCCAAAATAACTCAATTGGCATATGAAACTACGACTTCTTACTTTGGGGAGGGCTGCCTTTTGCTGCTCAGCCTCAGGCACCAAGAGGCATTGGGTCAGCAACAGAATGCTGGCACTTACACAGCTATTCTCTACATCAGGGCTGTTCAACCATGAACAGCCCACGGTCTACCTGAAACCCCTGAACGTCCCCGCAGTTGGCTCTTTGAGCTTCCGGACGTCCCTGTGGTCTACTTTCACAAGCATGTGCGTGTGTGCACACACTTCGCCAGTTGTCTTAGGAGAGCAGAGAGCCCTACAGAGGAGCCGAGCGAGGGGGTGGGGTGTTGCAGAAGCAGGTAAGGGAACAAATCTGGCCCAAATGTCTGGGCGGGTGGGCGGGCCAATTTTTTTTTTTACCATGCTGCCGCAGGTGGCAGATTGGGAGGCTGGCGGAGACCCGGCTGGCCACTTCAAATGGCCCTGCGGGCTACCGGTCGCCACAGTCGACGGATTGTGCAGGCCTGCTGTACATGTATAACAGCTGTATTATACACTGCCCCCAAACCCAACAACGCTTCATGCACTTAAACTCACTAAAATGAAGGGACTTAAGCATGCCTAACTCTCTTGGGATATTGTGCTATGAGTACTTAATAGGTGCTGTATAAATGTGAAATATTACAAAATACAAAGGAAAGCAGTACAGCACAAATCCAGTAAGAAGAAAGCCAAAGTGAATAAATAAAACAAATGCTTCTGTAAGTGTGAGTTTCACTCTATGTATGGATGGATGTGCAAAGACAAAGAGGCAAACAGATATTATATACAGTATATTTTAGAAAATAAAGGAATAGGAGTCTTTGATGAGCAGGTGAGTACTGCAAAGTTTAAATTACATCAGTAACATCTAGACTGAGCATTTATGATAGCTATACTCCAATGAAGACTGAACGACCAATTAATTCCGCAAGCTTATAGCAATCATATAAAAATTAACACCACAGAGCAACAATTCCAGGAAAAAACAACAACAAAACAAAAGACAAAAACATGTGGCACCATAAAGTCTAACTATTATATTTTAATGTAAGCTTTCGTGGACACGTCCACTTCTTCAGATATACCGGTAGTAGCAGATGCTACTATATGTCTGAAGAAGTGGACATGTCTGCGAAAGTTTACATTAAACTATAATAGCTTTTAAGGTGCCATATGTTTTTGTCTCTTATTTTGTTTTGTTTTGATTTTTGCCTGGAATTCTTGCACAGACTAACATGGCTACTTCTCATAATTAGAGAGCAACAAGTTATGCTGCCAGTATCCATACATCATTTTACAAAGATACAAAAGCTATTTTCTTAAAGCTCTATTCCAAACCAAAAAGCAAATAAATTATTCACATTTAGAGTTAACATGACTACATAAGTGTTCATGGTTTTTGTAATGAATATTTGGTAGTGAAAAGACAGACATCAATGATAATGCCTCAGGTCCAGCACACCCAAACAAACTTCTTTTTGCTCTACTCTAAAAGAATGCTTAAGCGTCCCCTCCCAAGAAGTAGAATACAAGCCTCAGCTTCTCCTCCGCTTGGCCTTATAGATGCTTTAGATGCTTTTTATTTTACAAATGTACAATGTCAAAACAGGAGAGAATTGGGCTCCAAACATATTCAGGTTGAGATGAACTGCAATCACCTCCATCTGACATCTACAACTGCAAGTCATCTCCATCTGACTTAAGACAACTATTCTTCAGCTCTTAGCACACTGTGAAGCATACATTTAAGCAAAGCATCTAATAAATACTGTATATACTCGAATATAAGCCTAGTTTTTCAGCCCTAATTTTGGGCTGAAAAAAGGGGTCCTCAGCCTATATTCAGGTCAATACTTTTAGCCACTGAAGCAAGTTTGGGTCGGTGTCTAAAAGACATTTTAAACATTGTGCACCACTTCTCCTGCCCCCCATGTTTAAAATGACTTTTAGCCACCAACTCAAGCACTTGCCTCGGTGGCTAAAAGTCATTTTAAACATCATACACACACCCAGCTCACAAAGGAGGAGTTGTCAGGCCCTGCTGCATTTCCCACCCTAGGCTTATACTTGAGTCAATAAATTTTCCCAGTTTTTTGAGTTTAAATTAGGGCCCCCGACTTATACTCGGGTCGAATTATACTCAAGTATATAGGGTATGTTAAATGAGAATGAGATATTGACAGAAAAAGATAAACAAGTGTCATATTATGACACGGGGATATCCTTTATCTTTCTTGAGGAAGAATTCATGAGTCATTAAATTTAGCACACTATAAGTACAGAAAGAGAATTCTTGTCACATTAATGAACCCTTATTTATTTATTTATTTATTTATTTATTTATTTATTTATTTATTTATTTATTTATTTAGCTTGTGTGCCATCCACTACCCAAAGGTCTCTGGGCAGCTCACAATCAAAATAAACAATTCAGACAATTAAAACATCAAATTGCAATAAAATTAAAGCAATAAAACATTTAAATACAATAAATACAATATATTAAAATACTACACTAAAATCGCCATCAGGACCCACAATAATCAGTTAAAAAACCTCTGGAACAGGAATGTTTTTTTACTCGGTGCTGGAATGTCATCTATGTTGGTGCCAGGTGGGTCTCGCTTGGGAGGGCATTCCATAATCTGGGGGCAGCTGCCGAAAAGCCTCTGTTCCTACAAGGCATCCCTTTCACCTCCTTGAGGGGTGGCTCTTTCAGGAGGGCCCGCTGGCTAGATCTTAATTGCCGGGTAGGTTCATACGGAAGGAGACGGTCCTTCAGGTATCTATATTATTCCACAGACAGCATTTTTGCAATGATTTGCTTAAGTAAATCAAGTACATCTAGAATGACAAAAACAAGATCCAATGAGTGATAATCCTCATAGAGAAAGACTTACTCCTACAGAATCCAGAGTTAATTTGGGGAAAGAACACTTGTTTCATCAACTGGTGAATTGGTGTGTGGGGGTCAAACTGTTAATGCTAACAGATCAGTTTAGGAATACAAAAAAGGCAATATGGAAGTAAAGATATTACACTATTACCCCTGGAAACCCTTCAAGCTTTCTTTCCTTCTTTCTTTTGGCAAGCTCTTGAGGGGAAAAAGTTATAATTACTTACTCTTTACGTGGATGACTCCCAATTTGTGGGGCAAGGTGACTCACTCTTGGATCCAGCCCACTTCCTACCAATTTGCTTGCCAGCTTCTGGTTACACCCTAGCATCCTGTAAATAAAGGGTTTGTGAACTACATAAAATGCTCGTAGCCCACACTAAGTTGTTCTCCATGCCTCCATATCCATTAGATTTATCCTTACTTCAGACTTAATTTTCCCTTGATGAAACTTTGTGCTAATCTTTGATCCCCAAACTATCTATCTTACCACTCTATAACTGTCAACCTTTCAGCAGCTGTGAAACATTGCCAAAATCACTCGATAACTTCATCCACCTTTCCCAAAATCCTTAATCATGTTGTAATTACGTCTCCTTTATAGAACTTCAATTTGGTTTTACAGTCAGCCTAAATCTCTCTACCAATCTCAGCCTCTCCCAAATTTAAGGGTGGGATACTTTTCTAACTGTAGTTCCTCTCCGTGTGAAACTTCTGGGGCTCTACAGGCATTGCCTTTTGTGTGTGAATGTTTTCTTTTCTTTTCAGGCTTTACAATGAACTTTTAAGTGTGTTGTTGTTCTCTCTTAGACCTGTTTTTCCTCACAGACTCCAGAATCCACAGATTGCCCTATCATCTCTCTTCCCAACCCATCAATGAGTTGCTACAGCTGGAAGCCAGTCAACAACAACTATAGGAGAATATCTACTCTTTCTTCTATGAGACCATGGTGTTGGTGAATGTTCTGCCAGCCTGGTATACTTCAATGTGTGCATCACACAGCTCACTTGCTTCTGAAACTCCCTCAGAATAGTTATAAACACAACTTTTATTAGACTCTCTTTAACCTTTAAAATGTGAAAATGTACAAGTAAAAATGTAACACCCACATGCAAGTGCATTGTACTAATGGGGCCGTATGTATGAATGAATGAATGAATGAATGAATGAATGAATGAATAAATAAATAAATAAATAAATAAATAAATGCACTCATCAGAACTGGTAAGGTTTTAGTGTTATAACTATACAAAATTACACCCTGGTTACTTCCATGTAATGTATAAATTGAAGAGAGACAGACAGCCTCGTGTGCTGTTACCACAAACTGTAAGGAGGACCAAAGAAAAGAAAAAGAAAAAGAAAAAGAAAGAAAGAAGGCACTGGGGCAGAAATAAAGGGGGGGATGTTGAAGAAAAAGAAAAAAGGAGAAGCTGACATGGGTGAGGGGGGGCAGAGGGCACATGCTATGTGGAGCAGAAACAAGTAGACAATAGAAAAAGGAATGTAAATAGCGCAGAAGAGGAAAGCCATACATTGGGACACAGTGGAATAATTGGGTTAAAAGAAAAAGAAACACGAGGCACAAATGTGCCAAAAGCACATCCTGCAGTTAACGACTTAACACACTTCTTCAAGAAATCTGATTTGTACAGTTTTGGGGTACAGGTAGCTTTTGCTCTGATACACCCACTGAAATGGAGATATACAATACCTAGGATGCGATTTTTCCAGCCCCCTATAATGCTATCATTCTAAGCACACATCTTTGCAAATAAGATCCATGAAATAAAGTCAATATATTTAGGATAAGAGTGTTGGTTGATGAACAATGATACAAACAGAATAATCCAATAAATGATACTATCTTTGAAGCTTTGAATCCCCCCAACATACACAATACTGTATACAGTATGTATTTCAGTACTAGTTGAAAGAAACTGAAATAAGTCCCCAAACAAATTTAAGCTTTATGTGGTAACCCACCAGACCTACTCTTAGTTATGCTGTCTTAATGTGGTTGGAAAATTTCTTGAGAGATGGAAAAAATAAAGGTAGCTTTATATTTATTATTGCAACCATTCAAAATGTACATTCTCCACAACATGTGTTTAGTCACTGCTATTTCCTCCTGACAGCACAGAATTTAGATTTATAAGAAAGCAGTGTGCCACTCCTTCTTAGTTCACTCCCTTATATTTTAAAACCTTTCTAAAGGTTGGAAAATGCGAATTAGACACGAGAATAGGAAAGGACTCAAAATGACAGTACTGTATGAAAGTAGGTAGGTAAGTAAATAGGTATAATAAACACTCGAGAAAGGCCTTCACTGATGCAGCATGTCTCAAATGCGGTAACAATCTCAATTGTGCTCTTATTACATACATCAGTTAGTATAGACAACTTGTATAATGGTCCCTTCCATCTCTGCAGTGCTAAGAAGATGATGATGATATCATTATGAGAAGCTCCATGCTGGGAAAAATAAAAGACAAAAAGCAAAGTGTCCTGCTTATATACTGTTCTGTAGTGTTTAAAGCGATTTACTGTGGGGATGGGGTGCTGGCTTGTAAAGAGTTATAGGACAGGTGATGTGTGGTTGGAGTTGCACACAACACACATATCTTATGCACACGATACGCAAGGCGTATGCACCCGACACGCAAGGAATATGCACACGACTCTTAAGGGTGTGCATACGGCACGCTAGCTATGCACCCGGCACAGTAAGAAAGTTATGTAAGAGAATGTTCTGTTTTGATTGGCTAAAAATATGTCTGCCATGTTAATGTAACTGTTGACAAATGGAATTATGGGAATGTTGTTGAGAGAGAATAAAAAGGCCAGCGGGAGGTGCGGCTAAAAGAAGAAAAAAGAGAAGTTCCTTTCTATGCACCATAACCTCAGACTGCAGTCTCGTTTATTTCAGTGCACTCCCTTCGCACCACATCCTGATTGTCGAACTGGACCTGGAGCTGGACCTCCGTGGTTCCGACAAGTGGTGCCCTCTCTGAGGCGGATCAGAACGATAGCTCTCCGAATTGTCCGTCACTCATCTGCACCCATTTCGGGTCCCAGGCGCACCGATCATCTGTTTTTCAGATCCCGGGTGAGTGACCCCGTACCTTGCCTCTAAAAAATGGGCTCGTCATTGTCAACGCCCCAACAGAAATTCGCTAATGATCTCCACTACCTCCTTACCAAAAATGGGCATAAAGTACTCACTGAGGAGATCTCTCAATTAATAAAGGACATTGGTCGTTTTTGCCCATGGTATCCGGAAGAAGGCAGTTATGACTTGGCTTTGTGGGACAAAATTGGCTCCTGTTTCCATGGTCACCCAAAGGTTTCAGTGGCTACGTTATATACATGGCGCAAAGTCAGAAGTTGTTTAACAAAAATGTCCCCACAAAATATTTTGATAAGCCAATCTCAAGTAACCCTGAATCTGCCATACTTAATGCCACCATCTCCATTGCTAACTGCTAATATTGTAGTTCCTACGGCTCCTCCACCTACTTACCAAGAGTATAATAAACCAATGGAGCTGAAAGAAACTTCTGATCCTCCTGATTTACAACAAAAATTGCCACCAGAGGATACACCCACAGCCAAAGCCACCCAGGAACTGTCCTTGGAAGATATAGGCGCATTTCCTGTCATACGAGGGGCTCCAGCAGCTGGTGGTAATCCTGCAATCCCTGATAGATACGAGGCTCTGAACTTTAAGTATATTAAAGACTCCCTTCGCACCACATCCTGATTGTCGAACTGGACCTGGAGCTGGACCTCCGTGGTTCCGACAATTTACAATTTAATTTGCAGGCTATGTTACATACTTTAGAAGATTTAAAGATTTGAAAGACGTAAAAATAAGAGCTGTAGAACCCAGAAAGTGCAAGGAAGAGTAAGAAAATGTCCTTTCCAATTGTTTCATATAAATACCCTTTGCAATGGAGACTGTCTTCCATAGGTGGGGAGAACCAACATACAAATGTAAAAACGCTTCAGATATCCCAGTCTGTATATATAGTGGCTGAAATCCTGTTCCGCAGCGCCGGGATAAGTCAACTATCAGGTCTGCGAGTAGTCCTTAAGAGCTCACTCGGTTACTGAGGCTCACAAAAGTTTCCCCAGATTGAAAGAGATATCCAAGGAACCTTGGATCCTGGTGTGGGGGAATCGGAAGTTAAAGATACTCATTCATGGCTGATGTCGCTACCAGCCACATAATTGTGGAGCTCCACCAATAGTATTTCAGCCAGTAAATTCCTTTAAAATATATAAAATCAGATAATGGCTGGAATCCTGTTGCACTTCTAAATACCTGGCTTTTGGAGGGGAATTAACTATGAACACATTTCAACTGACATTATCTGCTGTACAATGTCATGCGGCTCAGAATGTAACACATAATGCCTCTGGAGATTTTAAAAACTTTTTTAATTCACTTCCAAATATTACACTATTTCTGTAGCAGTGCCATAGGACTTCAGCTTATGCTTTATTCAAAACACTGGCTTGTTTTATTTATTTATTTATTTATTTATTTATTTATTTATTTATTTATTTATTTATTTATTTATTTATATTTCTATATCACCCCCTTAGTGCAAATTGTACTACCCGGGGAGGTTCACAAAATAGTCATAAAACACCATACTAAAAATACAGCTATAAATAATATCCAATTAAAACACAATTAATCCAATTAAAATCCAATTAAAAGATCTTATAAAACACATGTAAAACAGCCATTAACAGAACCTGTTAGATGGCAAATACCTTATACTGCCCGATTTAATTCTCTTCCTTTTACATTCATTTTTGCTATGGAACATTCATATAATACTTTGTTGCTCCAAGTGACCAGACCTACTTAGGCAAGAGATGTCCTTCGGATTCTTCTTGTGCAAATATCTTGGATTTTTATTGTGACATTGGTACATATACTTCTTGTTGATATGTTGACAATACCCATGTAAGGGGCCTAAAAGACTTTTACACCAAGAGTCTGTTTTAATGTAAAGAAGACACTTATGTCACATAGATATAAAATATTAAAAACAACCCTTTCCGGCCAAATTCTACAAACTTCATCTTAAGCATTTCATATTTAGGAGAACTGATTTGCTGCATGCCACAGGAAGAAATGCCATGTAGTGAATTGAGAAAACCCAACAGACAGTGCGCAACTGTGCTGCGATATATGGCATAATATAGTACATACAGTGGGAGCTGTACCTGTCTTCCACACCCCTTATTACAGGTCCAGAGGTGTAAGCCTTTTGCTGCATCTTGGACAGTTCAGTGAATCTGGCTACAGAGGCACAGGTTGGAAGTTTGATTCCCCACTGAGAGAAAAGCCATCCTGTGTGGCCTTGGGCATGCTGCACAGTCCCAGGGTGCCCCCGATGAAGGGAATTATTACCACCTCTGAGTACCTAGAAGACCTTGGAAAGGGTCATCATAAATCAGAAATGACTTGATGGCATACAGTTATCCTTCTGTTCAGTAAAAACACTGATCCTTGCACTAGGTCATATTACAGCTACCATTTTATGACTTTGCTATCCCCTTCTCACTAACAAGGCCCTCATCGGCATCATCGGCATCATCATCCTACTATACATGACCTTCGCTAAGAAGCTGAGAAGTGATTTATCATCATCATTTATTAAATGGCAGAGGTTGTGTTGGAGAGAGAAACATCAGGATTAGGCCTTGACCCTTTCCACACAAACATTTGCAAAAGCAAAGCAAGCCAAAGTGGTCAAGCAGGAATCCTGAATTGTAGTTTTCTGTCTCGAGGACCACAATTTGTGAAACCACAAGAAATGGTCGAAGCAAACCCGATTATTGTGCAAGCTAAATTCAAGGCGGCAGAGGAGAAAAATTTAACTCCTTGGCACTACCAGTTGTCACTTTTTTTACTGTCTCTGGACTCACATGAGACCTGAAAGGAGGTCACAAAGAGGGGAATAGTGACACTTTCTTTTTAAAGTTAACATTAATTTAGTAAATGCTGCTCAATGTTCGTGACACAGGAAAAATAGAAAAGCAGAACTTTCACAAAGGTTAGCAGATATGTGTTGTGGTTGTTTGTTTAAAGGACAACCAGTCAGCAAGATCTCCCCTCTGTACTTTTTTCTATACAGTGTCCCGCTGCAAGTAGAACAAGTTACTGGCTTTGTGCAACTGCAATATAGGACAGAGGTATTCTGCAACTCTGAATTGGGGGAAGGGGACAAGAAGCAATATGGACATCCAGCAACCTCTGCCATTGTATTGTTGTTGCTGCTGTTGTTGCTGCTGCTGGCATATAATTCCTGCTTATGTACTTTTGCTCTTGTGATGGTGATGGAAGCCTGGAAGGTTAGCTTTAAAATAATGTTAGCTACAGTTGAAGTTTCAAGATTCCCCCCCCCCCCCGTAGTCAGTTACTGTTTATAATGTTTTACCAGCAACACTTTTATTTTCCAGCTTCCGAAAAGACTTGACTTTCTTGGGATAATATTTGAATGTAACAAAAGTTGCTTGCTTGTCATACAAAACACATTTCTCCTGTTTAGCTCTTACTCATCTCAAGACTCACAACATGAACACAGCAGGAGACAGCACACATACCATGCCACCTCGCCATAAGAAGTAAAAGTCATGTATGCGCTGCAAAAGGAGTGACATTATCCCTTGTTCAACTACAATAGCACAACAACGTAGCTATGCCTTAGTTCAGGGGTCCTCAAAGTTTTGAAACAGCAGGCCGGTCCACCACGCCCCAGACACCACTGGGGGCCGGACCACAGTCCAAAAAAAAAAAAAAAAAAAAAAAAAGAGGCCAACATGGAAAAAAGGGGGGAGGGAGTGGGGGACCTTGCCGTAGCCCTCCCACTTTGAATGTCCACTAGCCAGCATGCTAGATCAGCATGCTGATCATCTGGGTGGTAGTTGGGGGGGAGTGGGAGAAGTGACATAGCCCACTGCTTTGAACTGCCTCAGCAATAGAAGCAGCTGCGGAGGCTGGCTTGCTCGCAAAGCAGGGGGTAGGTGGGGGGGTGCAATTGGTCCCGGGGGAAAGATTTAGGACCTTGGGGGGCCGCATCCGGCCCTGGGGCCTTAGGTTGAGGACCCCTGCCTTAGTTACTGCAAAGAAAGAGATGATTACAAATAGTTATTTGTGAGTAGCAGTGCTTCTATTTGTATCTTCGGAATAAAACTCCCAGAATGATCCAGTTTGGAATGCCATCACCAGCAGTTCCTTTTTAATTTCTGGAGTTTATATGTAACTCTCAGAAGATACTGGCTATTGTTTTGACACTTCTGTATTTCTCATGTTTTTAATCTTGGCAGTCATAAGGCATCTGGTTCCTATCAACATCTATGTGGTCCTGGGAACTGGCTTCTGATTATATTAGCTATTAATGCTTGACTACACGGGAAATGTGTCCCAATGTTTTAGACTGCAATGTCACAGAGAAACAGCCAGCAAAGCCCATGATCAGGAATTATGAGAACAGTAATCCAAACTGCTGGATAGTTCAGTGGTTTAGGCATCTGGTTGCAGAGCCAGAGGTTGAGAGTTCATCATGTTCAGAAAGTACCCAGATGCCAACTCTTGTTTATTTATTTCACACTGAGTCTCTCCCCCTCTCTTCTTGATAGTAGCTAATGTTTCCAATTTGCTGTTTTTCTTCTTCAGCAGAAGGTAGGTAGGAAAGTTCTAAAGATAGCATAATAACTTGTCCAGATAGGCCTTAATTCATCAAACCAACCAACCAAAGGATCTAACGAGGAACAGAGCTTCTGCCTTCTAATCCCCTTTTGAGAACTCAGGATATTTGCTTTTTATCTTTGCCATTGTCTAAACTTCTCTTTTTCCTAGATACATGGCAGCACAGTCTGTACTCTACAGAACTGCTGAGTCAAAGCAAAAATAGTCCCAAGCTGTTGAAATAAAGAAGGAGGTCAGGAAGTGTGTGTGTGTGTGTGTGTGTGTGGAGAGAAAACCACCATCACGGAATTTTCCACCTGCCACATATTTTAACCACATCACACACCGTGAAGCCCACCACAAGGAACATGGACTTCTCCTTTAGCGCAAACCCCAAGTGATGACTCCTCTTTCCTTTTATATACAGGCAGGCAGGATAAAAATACTTCACTACAGTTCAGTCATCTCAAAAACCCACAGAGCCTCCCGTTTGTCTGCTCCAGTATTTTTTTTTGTGCAAGATCAAATTCTGTTTATAAACTTTAGTACTGTATTTGAGCAGGAGACAGGAATGAAGGCCTGTCTGTGTAAAAAGCTCTCCGTACCAGAGATCACCAGCTTTAGCTGCATAATCACCAGTCACTTTCAGTTGCTTTATTTAACACACAAAAAAACACTCCGCCAAATGGCAAGGCACAAGTGAAAACTGAAAACATGCACTAATTTTAAATTATCTGTCACTAAAGCATTTCACTCTGAAAAATGCAAATAGCTGAATAATCAGACTGCAAATGATAGCTAGGTCAGGGCAGGAGTCAGAGAAGTGCAACCTTGAACTACTATTGCTGATGTACAGTATCTTTATCTTCCGTTCACTGTGGCCTGTGGGTGCTTGCTATCTCAAAAGAGGAATGACCTGACTGCTGTGAATTATGTCTGCTTATCTCTCAGATAGGGCATTCCTGAAGCCATTAAGTCACCTGTGACTATAACCCTTAAGGGACTAAAGACAGCAAAAATAATTCAGCTCCTGTTTGCAGCCAACATGTCAGGAACCTCTTTATGTTCTTGATGAAGGATGGTTGGGTTCATTCTCATGGTTTAATACAGCCTTACTACTGACATCCAGGGCTGTATCTAATCAGTCCCCTTAAAGAGATTAAGAAAACCTTAGCTAGCGATATGTCAACTTTACATGAATTAAAACATAATAAAACAATACTCTCTTCCAGAACACTACACCATTAGGAAATTTTGCTAGTTTTTTTTTTCATCCCAGTAATCTTCAGCCAAGAAAACACTCCCTTGGCTGAGTGAATTACGTAGATAGGTTTCTCCTGAATCTTATCCTCACAAAGAAACTCATGGAACCTGGCCAGAACATGTGTATCTATCCATCATAGACCAAAGCTAGAACACTCTGCTCTGGTCCGTGCCAACAACTGCATTACAGGAGACTTAGAAAAGCAGAAAAGAGTCATCTTCCCTTTCTCCTCTTCCCCCTCCTCCACCACCAGCACCACTACCACCAAGGGCAATAGAAATCTTTATAAGAGAACATCAAGTGACACACAAAAAGTGTCAGGTATAGGAAAATATTTATCTGGGATCTCTAAAGTTCAATTTTCAATTATGGCACAATGCTGAGGTAACCTAATAAATGGTTAAGCAAATGTGGTAATCATTTCCTGTGGGTGAGGGAATCAAAACAATGAAGAAGTACTGTATGTAAATAGTACAAGCAGCAATTCCAGATATCTGGATAACTAGGATTCTATATATCCTATCCTATCCTATCCTATCCTATCCTATCCTTCCTTCCTTCTCAATGGTTTCTCAGCTACGTTGAACTACTAGATATATTAGTTCTCTCTCCTTCCCCCCCTCTCATTCACTCACTCACTCACTCACTCACTCACTCACTCACTTTGAATGCAACAACCAGACTATTATTTTTGTTTCACAGCATCCCACCACATATCACAACAACAAATTACATTTCTGAAAGAAGTGCTAAATTTAAGAAGTTGAAAACAGCTCACAAATGTAAAGGCAAAGCCTCAGCCATCAAGCCTATAGCTCTGGGAGGGATATAGTGGAAATAAAGGGTTCCTCCCTTGTTTCTGCCTACGATGACCTCAGAGTCGATGACCTGAATCTCTATTATATCCCGCCTTCCACACAGCCTATAGCTTAGATTATTCTCTTAGAGAAAACACCACCTGCCATATGGACAAGAGATTAATTGCACTGCATTAACATTAATAAAATATATGAGTGTCAGAACTGCCTTGCATTCATATTCTTTGTCACTGCTGTGTCTGGGCAGATTTGCATTAAGAAGTCAATGCATCTATGCTTTGTCTAGGCCACCGTTACAATATGATTCTGCCCTGTTTCTAGAAAAGCTTTACTTGAGTTTATGCCTCCCAACATATACAGTCCATGTTTCTACTTGCCAACCGTTTACTTTTTCATACTTCGACAAAAAGTCAGACCTTCTGAGCATTCTGGCACAGATAAAGTGTTTTATACTGTACAACAGACCACAATGACTTAAGTAACTAGCCAGCTAGAACTCGGGCTACGTTAAATTGAGTTCACTTATTTGAAGTCATCTCACTTGTGTTAGTGATCTCTGCCTGAAACAAAACACATCTGTATATTAAGTTTACTACTGATGTTTGTACACAGGAACATGTGCACAGTACAGAAAAGTGTACGGAAGGTATTTTAGTTATGAAAATAGGCTGCAATGATAATACAACATTTTAAAAGTGCTGTATATAACTCTGTACCATTTCCATAATGCACATTAAAAGGCAGATAAACATCCATGTAATTTTTGTGTGTGGAGGGAACCAAATCTGCAAAAATAATGCAGAATAGGGACAGAAAGAGCCTACTTTATTAAAAGAATGAAATGAGCAAAATTGAGCTTGACAAATTCAACAATCTCTAATTACAAAAGATCTTATTGTTTACCAAATTCTGGCAATGGAACTGAAACAGTTGTTATAATGATTGTGTTATTGCAGGGGTGGAAAGTCCCCAATACAACATTCCCCGAGACAGTGTATTTCAAATGTGCAAGACTACAAGTTCTGTCATCCCCAACAACCCACCTGGCAATAGGTTTGGAAAAGGTTTAATGGAGTGTCAACAAGACAAAGACCTTGTTTGAACTGGCAGAAACAAAAGTAAACCAATACCGCTCCTATAGACCTAATTTACAAGGTAAGTGCAAGTTCAAACCAATTGTTCTTCTTGACCCAAATATTATATATACTGTAGCCTGTCTTTGTAATTCAAAGTATCCAGTAATGCTGCCATTCAGAAAATATGACATATTGTTTTCTAACAACTTCCTAGACTCCCTGCTAAGGACTCTCCACCTGTACTGTACCACTTTCTCTTCAGGCAAATGTTCTCTTAATGACTGGCTGCCTGAGTAGGGTTTTTAAATGGATTGTTCACCTCTTTGCTTTGAATAGGACGCTGGTGCTGCTTTTGTCTTTTAGTACTTGCATATTTACTGTTTTCACTTTGACTTTTAATTTGACTTTTAATGATGCAAGCTGACTTACAGTAGATCCTACTTAAGGAGAAAGGTGGAGTAAAAATATTGCAAATAAATAAATAAATTCTGGGAAACCAGAATTGACTTGACGGCAGTTGTCATCATTATTAAATAGAATGCACGCTTATGGGTATACTGCACCAAGACCATGAATGTGTGGTTTGCTAGCACCCTTCCTGATCTTGTGCAGCTGGCGGTACATCGCCTGCACCATTTACAGTCTGGGCATTTCTGCAGCTCAGTTCGGTTCCTTATTAGGACCAAAGAATTTATCCCTGTGGCAGACAACGGGCATGCTGGGCTACTGGTAAGAATCTAGGACAGTGGTGGCAAACCTTCAGCCCTCCAGATGTTTTGGACCACAACTCCCACAGTCCTTTGTCATTGGCAATACTAGCTTGGAATTCTGGGAGTTGTAGTCCAAAACATCTGGAGTGCCGAAGGTTTGCCACCACTGATCTAGGATGGGATTTCACAAGTGCAGCCGTCAAAGATTATAAAAGTAGCCCCATTGCCCTGTGAGGTATTGTTGTTGAGGTGCCAAATGCCTCAGAATGGAGCACCCAGAGAAGTCCAGAAGTCTTGGCTGTGCTGGAAACGTGGCTGATGAAACAGTGCACTGAGTAGAGCATAATATCGGCTGAAGCCGCTCTCAGCAAATCTCCACAGGGGAATCCCTACAGCCTTTGGCCTCCCTGCTGTCTCATCAGCCTGAATAATTTATTCATAATTTATTTATTTAAAATATTTTTACATCACCTTTCTCCTTAATAGAAGTCAAGATGGCTTACACCATGAACAACCTACTCCTCTCAGCAGCAGAAGACAATGATGTTACAGATGTCTTCTTTTATCCATGCTTTGCTATTCTCTCTGGCAGTCAACCTGTCAAGCTTGGACCTGACTAAACCCTCCGACTCCTAGGACTGGCGTTGACCTTCCTGAGTTCTGTGTCGTGGCTCTCAACAAGTCCCTCAATATGGTCGTTTAGGCTCTCCTCTGTTTGCTTTGGATCCTGCCCTCGTCTCACTTGGAAGTACTTTTTATGGATCTGGCGCCAGGTTTTTGAGAAATGGGTTGGGTACAGGATTAAAAATCCTGCAATTTATTTGTAAAGGAAACACTGCTGCTGGAGAATAATGCACTTGGGAGACATTGTGGGGAGGAGGTTAGTGTGAAGGCTAGAAAAGCATCCTAGGAGGGCTGCATGTATGCCCACAGCCATATTTCAGCTCTCCTTCTACCTACAACCCATATGTATCTAACATGGCTTCATTTTCCCTATAGACCAGGGGTGCCCAAACTTTTTGTACGGAGGGCCAGATTTGGTGGCTGAGAAGGTAGGGGGGGCAGCTGCCCCCCCCAAACCTGCCCCCCACAGTGGGCCCCACCCACTGATCCCTTGCAGGTCCCACACACTGATCCCTCCTTACAAAAAGTGTCCTGCCGACCTGGCTCTGGCCCCTGCCGCCGCTGCTATTGGAATCGCCAGTAGCACCATTGACGGCTTCCCCTCGGCTCCCTGCCTACCTCCTCTGGACTGGGTGCTCATTGGGTGGCTTCATGACACCCTCTCGCACATCACCCTTGAGCATGGACCCACCGGGCCGTACGCCAACGCCTCCCGCACCCTTCCGACTGGGAGGGGGAGGGGCGGGCCAGCCATCTGCTGGCCAATCAAAATGGCCTGATGGGCTGGATTTGGCCCACGGGCCGGACTTTGGGCATGACTGCTATAGACAGTCACCTGTCAAATAAACAGTGCTCTAGCAAATAACAGAAGGAATCTTGTAATGATTTGCTCCACCACAGCAAGTTGTGAATGACTTAGGGTAATGTTTTCCAGTGATATGCCTGGCATTTTGGCACAATACAGAAGAACCCAGTTTTATTTCAGAGGCCACATAAAGGCAAGAATATATGTACCAGCTGCTGATACATATGTTCTGCTGGGCTTCTGTATACAGATATATAAGGAAGACCTCACCCAACTGGAAAGGTGCCTGCATCCTAAATCACTCAATTGGATAGTTGCCTGTATCCTTAATCTGTATCTTGAAATAACCGTATGCATGATAGGACACAAACAGAGCAAGAGCTTTGTGCAACATGCCTGCCAGTAGGTGAGCGCTTAATAAAATCGCTTTCATAAGCAATTCGCTGCACTTAAGACAGAAGAGGGAGTGAACTCTCCTGAACAGAGCAATGTTTATTACACTAAAGCTGGGTGATTCACCAAGTACAGGATGTGCCCAATTACTGTGTATTTTCCCAATCCTGTTTCATAAACTCCTTATTACACAAGTTAGTGTATGTACAGCATGTATCCTTTCCCACTTATTCATTAATGCTCGTTTCATGCCAAGTCCTCCAATTTGTCTGCTGGAGGAAGCACAGCTAACTAGGTCTGGGTTTATACAGCCCAGAAATGAAGTAATAGCAAGCTAGTAAGCAAACAAAACCAAAACCAGATGCTGACTTGGTGGTAAGTTACGTGTCACGCACTGTGCACTTGCCCTTTCTTTGCCACTTCAGCTCGCTACAGCTTTCCAAAGGTGACAATGAAGCCCACAATTCTCAAGTTATGTGTGGCATCTATTTGAAACCCAAAGCACCTGGTTGCCTAACAGGGAGAACCGCTCTATCTGAGTGCTCTTTCCAAGACAAATAATTACTTAGAACACAGGGGTTATGGGACTGTAAAGTCACCGCAGAAACACCAACCACTGTAGACAGAAGGCGTGCATTTCAAGGAAGCGAGAGTGACGTCAAAGCCTTCTAGTCTCTGTTCCGAAATATTAATTGTTTAACATGAAATGATGCTTTAATTTACCAAAAGAATGCATGATGAAACTAGCTTGGGTGTTAAGAATGTGGGTTTGTCTTACCAAGGAAGTTACATCGCTTATGTTCAATTTCCCAACCAAAGCATGCTTAATTTGTAAAACTAACAAGCACGACAACACGCCAGACAGGAATGCCTCGCTGCATTCCCACCCGGGGCTTGAGCCTCATCCTCCACTTCCCATTGTGCTATATGTGCCACTGGCGTCATGCTAACAGATTAGAATGTCAGAAAGCATCGGCCCTGGCTTCGCACCAGGCTTTTCCATTGTGCTCTCCATCAGAGCTTTGTCCTTGCCTCTTCAAGCTGTTGAATGTCATGCTGACAAGCAAGTGACTGGCATGGAAGATACTGTGGCTGAAATCCTGTTGCTTAGCATAGTCAATCACACTAGAGTAGTTCAAGTGGCGTATCTGACCTAAAGCAATCTTATTTTCAATACTGTATTGTGAAATGGTTTAATAAGTGAGCCACTTTGGGATATTGCCTAATTGAATACAGTGGACCCTTGTATAACAAACAGTTTGTATAACATAAAATCTGTACAAAATAAAAAATTTGAGAGATAGGGGAAATTTGCTTAACATAATTGCCTATGGGGAGAATCCGTACAACATAAAAATGGGATTATTCTGTTTTCAATGCATTTCTATAGGAATTTGTATAAAAATGGGATTATTCTGTTTTCAATGCATTTCTATAGGAATTTGTATAAAGGAAAATTTGCTTAACATAATTTCATTTGGAATGAATTAATTCCTTTATACAAGGTACCACTGTACTTCCTCTGCTCCTCTGTGGAGGGCCAGGAGAAGTGAAATTATTATCAATTTTTTGCCTTCATTAGATCTTCACTGGTGTGCTGAGTTACTCAGATTTTTAAAAACATTCTTATTTTGTCCATTGTGCTGATTAAGGAAACTGCCCACAACGGTGGTTTCAATCAGCACTTCATGCCAAAGCAAAGAACAATATTTTCAAATTATTTAATCTAAGAAATTAAGTACATCAGCAATGATTTAGCAGAAAGATTTACTTCTGTTCCCCTCCACAAAGTGACGGTTCAGTTTGCTGATACCCTGAAGTGGTTGTTTATTAAGCCACTTCATGATAAACTGACACCATAAAGAGCCATGGCAGATTTGGCAGGCACCCACGCCAAAATGTAGAAGCCCTTGATAAGGGCTCATAAAGAGTACTCTACAGGTAATGACATTCTGGGGCAAATTGGTTCAATTACATTGTGTTCACTGGAAAAAAGAGCAAACCACCCTGCCCCCAGAGCACCCCAAACAGCTGGACAAACACCTATTTAGATTGAGACGTTACTTTTGCATGTGTGTGTGTGTGTTGCGTAGTTACAGTTGTGACCGACTCTTCATGACCCCATGTCCATGGAGTTTTCTTGGCAGGAATACTGGAGTGGTTTGCTAGTTCCTACTCCAGGCTCCTACAGCACCTGGTATTCCCTGGTGGTCTCCCATCCAAGTACTAACCAGGGCCAACACTGCTTAGCTTCCGAAATCAGGCGAGATCGGAGGTGCTTAGGGCATCTAGGCAGCTCTTACTTTCACACAGTAAGTTACAATTAGAGTAGACTCATGTGAAACATATGGAGCAGCTAATATTTTAAAACACCATTTAGAGTAGTAAGTAGAGATGAGTAAGAACTGCCACCTCCATAAATGAGGTCGACCCTGCTGCCCCAAAACTAAGTTAACACTCCAACTGCCATGCTGGTTAGGGGACTCTGCAGTCCAAAAAAGTAACTTTTCAAAATGCTGTGAACAGCACACACACACACACACACACACACACACACACACACACACACACACACACACACACACACACACACACACACACACACAATGGCTCTGCATGCAAGTGACCGGCCTGGGACTTTGGTATGAACGTGAAGCATGACCCATCCCCCCCCTCTCTCTCTCTCTCTCTCTGTGTGTGTGTGTGTGTGTGTGTGTGTGTGTGTGTGTGTGTTTTACCAGAGAATTTCATTCAGCCACTCAACAGGCCTCCCTCCCCAAGACCTGGTGCCACTCCCCAGATCCACAGGTATGTAAAAAGTTATTTGTCAGGCTTTGCAACCTCAGGGAAGAGAGTCTTAATGGTTAACCACACCAAATTAAAATTCTTAAAGCCATTAATCACACACTCATGACTGCAGATAAGGCAACGTGCCACATATGCTCATGTAGGTCTTTGCCTTTAGCTATAATCAAGAGGTATTAACCTCTCAATGGAAAAGAGCTGCATGAGGTGCTGTAGTAAAACTGTGAGGAAGGAGAAGTGGGACAGGCAAAGGTCAAAGGCATTCATTCTGTATTAAATGACAGTTACGTAAGAAATAACTTAATACCTGAACAGGGCTGATTAACATTCATGAAAGGAGGCTCATCAATCCTCCACACAGACGTGAAGCCAAAATTTATGTTGCAACCCCCTAATCAATGGCACCGCAACCAGTAGGAGTCCAAATAGGTTGCTGCTAAGTCACCATGTTCTGCAATCAGCCACTTGTCAAAAGAGGGAAATTATCTGATAAATGCTTTCATCCAAGGCTTGTTCACAGATAAATGAAGGCTGAGTTGAAGGATGTTACATCGCCAAGCAATGCATTGGTGCCTGTGCTGGTGTTTTTTTTTAAAAACTAGTACTTCATTTCACTCATATCAAGGCATTATACAACAATACTATGACTTAACAATACCAGCAAGCAACTCTTTTTCCTGTGTCTTCTCAAGGTTGTCAAACAATCCTACAATGTCACTTGTTCCTAAGAGGGTATGGGAGAAGGCCTAGTTATAAAGTCCATTCATCACCTAGTATAGACTCCATTCAATCTATGGGATTTTTTAAATAATGTTGGCTCATCGCCAAGTCACCAATTCAGCGGAAATATCAATAGGACTTGGACGCTAGTTGGAAAGAACAAAAGCTCCAGCCACCTAGTCGTGGACCAAAGTGATAAAGAAGAGGTGGAACTTCCCCCTTTACTTTGACCCTGCTTAGCAATGAACATTACACTTTGCCCCAGGTAAAGCATACCATACAATGCTTAGCAAGTTTTCCAACTCTGTTTAATCCTACTAACTCTTATACTAAATTTTTACAACTTCTATTAGTAGAATTTCTTATTTTTCTAGGATTTAAGGTGATATTCATTAGGGAAACAGAGGCTGGGCTTCTGTTCTTTTAATTCCTACTAGTATAGCTGAAGTCGCCCGTCAGTACAGGGCAGGCTACTTAGAGATCCACAAGTACTTTTGTGGTCCTCTAGATGTTGTTGGGCTATAACTCTCGTCATCCCCAACTGTCCTGAGCACATCCAATCTCGCCTGATCTCGAAAGCTAAGGAGGGTTGGGCCTGGCTAGTATTTGGATGGGCAACCACCAGGGATAATACCAGGTGCTATAGGTGTCTGGAGTAGGAACTGGCAAGTCACTCCAGTATTCCTGCCAAGAAAACTCCATGGACATGGGGTCACGAAGAGTCAGTCATGACTGTAATGACACAACAACAGCAACAACAACAACAACAAACAAGGAGGGTTGCACATTCGCTAAGTTTTCAAAAAGCACAAATCATGGGAAAGAGCATCATAGACGCAGAAGAGAGTTGTAGGATCATGCCTCTGGCCCTACCTACCTGTTGATTAAGTTATGTTCATTTTGCTTATTGGCCACATTTTTACATTGTACACTGTTCTTATTTTGTTTGTTGAATTATTTATACACTGTCCAGGGTAGCCTTGTTGCTAGATGGTGCGGTATATAAGTCTAATAAATTAAATTCAATAAATGCTTTTGTACAAATTCAGCAGATAAAAGCCTCTCCACATTGGCATTTACATCTTTTAGGCTTTCCAGGCTTCCAGAACACATAAACAGATGGTTTACTTTTACTTAAGAGCATTTTTGATACTACTTTTCAAATAAAAGAAATCCAAGGCAGTTAAAAATACAATCCATCAAAAAACAATCAATCAAAAATCAAGGGAAACATTTTAATGTTAAAAAGTTCCTGCTTCCTATTAAAAAACAAAAAATGATGAGCGAACTGCCTGGTAAACAATTAGGTCATTAGATGATAGCAAAAACACTCAGCAAGGAAATTGTTATAGAAAGATCATTCCACATGATGGGTGCCATAGCAAAGAAGGCCTCCCTGTGCATTAGATGTAAACAGCCCTCACTGAGCTCTGTTTTGATAAGTAGAATCCGCCCAAGAGCATAGAAAATGGAATAATCTTTAGACAAAATGTGGTCTTACAGATAGCCTGGTCATGAGCCATATACAGCCTCTTATGCCTACAGTAACTAACAGCTTAAACACAAGTCAGCCTGTACATGCAGGTTATTCTCTGCAGAAGGGAGCTGGTGACTGGAGTAGAGTCAAACATGAAATGGTTGTTAAGTGAGGAGCATAAGGAGGTTGTCTTGTGGTGTGTTGAGGCTGCCCTCCTTAGAGGTAGGATGGAGTGGAGACGCTCTCTGGGAGGGCACGAGAGAAGTAGAATGAAAAGAAAGGGAAAATAGAGATGGGGCGGCCAACACACCACCCTGCTTGGGTCATTCTTCTCCCCAGCAATGTGGCAAGACATCGTGACCCATACGGCAATGCTCATCCCTTGGAAGCAGCAGAGAAGGAAGAAGGTGTGCATGTGAAGGGAAACGCTGTAGCCCTGCTTCCTCCCCTCTGAGCTGCTGACAAGGTAGGTAAAAGGCAAGCAGAAGCAGCCTGCACACTTTGGCCCCAACCCTGTGGGCTGGAAGATCAGGTTCTTCCTGAGGCAGCAATTAGGTTGTGACAGCAGTGTTGACCACTGTTGCTTGCTGTAAATCTGAGTGGTCATTAAACAAGTAGGTTGTTAAGTGAGGAATGGCTGAAGTTTGCGAAGCGTGAGGTGGGGAGTGTGAAGGGAGTGTCATATCTTTTTTTGGTTGCAATTTCTTCAACATTACTGTGCTTGTATGGTCTATATACTCACAAAAGTCTTTATAACAACCTCCTAGCCACCCATGAGGGGGTTTACATTGGATGGAAAAATGTATTTCCAGCCTCCTAACCACTGCGTGTAGCACAGAGTGGCTGCAGAGAACACAAGAGTCAGCCATCTTGGTCACAGGATGTAATAAAACCCAGTGAAGTACTACCACATGGAAATCTGATGTGGATCAGGCCTGTCCAGAACTGGGTCTCTGGCAAAACAGCTGTGCTTCAAAGAAAAAAAACCAACGTGTTCTCATTAATTCATAATAAAAGCAGTTGTGAAAATTCAGTTCAACCAAGCAATTATCTTAATAGGCTCTTCCTATATGGGCCAACACTGGCTGCAGATGATAGCAATTGTAGTTGATTACATTAGGAGGCAAACAGGTAAGGAAAGCTGCTCCAACCCCTTGTATCTCTTCTGTAGAAATACACAATGTCACATAGACATTGTCACATAGAAATACACGTCATATAGACAGCAGAAACACCGGACATCCTTCCGAGCACACAGTGCTTCTACAAACAGAGTAATGTCACCACAAACATTCCTCCTTAATAGGTCTCCCAAACTACATATGTCTGTGGTGGAAGAAAGATCTTTCACTACATAAAACCTGGCACTGCAAATCCTTGGCCTGCCAGAATTCCCATTGTCTTCATCAAAATGGCCCCAAGCCAATCAATAAACCAGCACGCTTGCTCACACCTGCAGGCCCTTGGACATCTGCCTCCATGGGCAAATGTTGCACAGGGCTATGGGGCAGAATTGGAGAGCGTTTTCATACTGCCTATAGCTTTTTTGCAGATGTGATCATTACATTATCAGCAGCATTAATGTTCTCTTGAGAGAAGAGGTTACCTTGCCTCAAGAAATCTCCATTTAAAAACAACAACACAGCAAAGGCATTCTCCTAAATGACCTTCTCCACAGAACTTTCCCCTCCACGCCAATGGCACTGCACACTAAAAATAACAAAAGGTAAATCTTTTGCTGAACGCAGAGGCCCTAAGGAACCTGGTTGCACCATATGCCTGGAAGGAATCATTTGTCCATAATGTCTCAGAAGCATTCAGACAGATCAACAGAGAAACACTTGTTTTAATGCTTCTCTCTCCCATTTCTTGGAACTGGTAATGATGGCTGAACATTCAGCCCTGAGTGCCCATAACCATTAAGGATTTGGCATGCCGGTTCCTGAGAGAATCAGTTCAACAAAATCCATTCTTTTTTCAGCTGCTCATCTCTCATCTGAAAGTAAAAAGAGGCTGTAATGCAAGAAGCCACTTCTTTGTTTCTGTTCCGGTTTTCAGGCCATGCTAACAACACAACCTCTCTTTGTTCGGCATCCTCATTCAGACCCGGGTGCACCTACAGGGAAGCCTGTCTGAGTCTGAAGCCTACTCTTCAGGTTGCCCTGTGGCTCCGCTTCAGCCACTCGCATACCTGTAGATTTAGAAAACACCATTCAAACTGCTGGTTGCTGGCAGTAATAGTTACAGAGCATCTTGCCCTCTGTCACATCCCATAACATCGCATCTGACTTACAGAGACCATCCTAGAATTTACAAGGTATGTGAGAGATTTAAGGATTAGTTTTACAAGTGCTGCTACCCACTCTCCAATCTGTGAGTGGCCGTGGTCAGGTGGGGATTTGGACCTAGGTCTCCTGATCCTATAGTCAAGTGATGGCGAACCTTTTAGAGACGGAGTGCCCAAACTGCGATTCAAAACCCACCAATTCATTGCAAAGTGTCAATACAGCAATTTAACCTGAATACAGGTGGCTGTGAAGAGGCGATGTCGGGGGGGGGCAGGAACGGGTCCGAGTGCCACCTTTGGCACCTGTGCCATAGGTTTGCCAGCACTGCTATAGTCCATCGGTCGATCCACTGTTGTTCCACAGTGGCTCTCACAAACAGAAATAAACGTCCTCTGCTGGGATCCTGCCGCCAGATCCCTCTTCAATCTTTTCTACTCTAACACCAAGATTCATCAATGAAGAATCATTCAAGTCTTTCCAACTTTAGCCTCTGCAAATTAGCTTGGAAAAGTTACTGTTTTGGATTACATGGGCCCTGGCCTTGGTGACTAGGGGATTCTGCGGTTTGTAGTCAAAAGCACCAACTTTGCCAAGATCTGCTTTAATCTCCGGATGGTAAGCATGCTCAGTTACACAGGACTGTGATGAAACTTTGAGGGCATGCAACACCTTAACAATCTTTGAAATGTTTAAAACCTGCAGAATCAAAGCGTCAGAAAGCATGGGAAAATTAGTACAAGAAACCAAAGACAAATGCTGGGGGGGGGGGGAGAAGAGGGTCTTTATTTCTTCGGCTTTGCACCTTCATTAGTCTACTGAGGTCAGTTTTAGTTGGTTTAAAAGAGGGGGTTAGTATAGTTAACATCAGAATCAGAAGCAAACCAAAGGCCAAATTCTTACTTCTCACTTACATTTGGAAATGCAGTTATTTTCAAATGGCAGACTGTTGTTCAGGGATCCTCTTGATCAGCCAGGATGGAGGAAAGGGGCCAGTGTCACACATAGATTTGAAGGCAGCCATTGGAGATGCCTGTTTTGAAGCTGGTCCTTCCAGGTATTTCATTAATTATGGAAGGCAAATGGGGCAAGAGGATTAACTTACTGCCAAGCCAGAGATGTTCCTTAATTATCCTCACTTAGCTGGGCCTTTATCTCTCTGGAAGGAAATACTGTATATTGTGCTTGACGTGGCAATGGGCGTGAGACACAATTCTGAGGTCTTTGCTGCTTTCTGGAACATGACTCATTTTTTTGCTTTCCTCAAAATCTTGGTGGCAGTTTTTAATCATAATACAGTATAGCCAAAGGAGGCTTCCCATGCTAATTAATACTGTACTAATTTCATATCGTCAAGTTGATCCCAACTAATGGCAATCCTTTTCCATCCTTTTCTAGGTATAGAGTGGTGTGGCATTCCCTTCATCCAAGGGTCCACTGGAATAACATAGCTTGCCCAAGACCACACAGGCTGTCTCTTCCCTTACAAAGCACAATGGAGAATCAAACTCCTGACCCTTGGCAGAGAATCCAGGTCCCTACCTACATTATCCAGCCAGCTTCCCCTTGTTATTTATACTATGTATAACACCACTTGGTGAAAACCATTAAGACTGAGACGTCTTCAAAAGGCAGCTCTGAAAGCATGACAAGTATGAACGTGTGTCACTGGATACCAAGGCCAAAATCATCCATGATACAGTACAGTATATGTGTGAATGCCAGGCGGCGAAGAATCCCGAAAGGAAAAGAAATGACTAATTTGAAATATGATCTGAGATGAGAGCGCTATGGATACCGTGGACTACAATGAAGACAAATAATGGGTGCTTGATCAACTCACACCTGAACCCCCTTTAGTAGTAAAAATGACTGAACTGAATTTTATGATTTTGGGTAAAGCATAAAAAGACTTCTAGAAAAAATAATGCTCGGAAAAGTTGAAAACACCAAGAAAAGAGGAAGATCAAATATGAGATGGGTTGACTCAATACAGGAAATCAAAGTTGAGTTTGAAAGTGCTGAGTAAGGCCCTTAGTCATAGGACTTTATAGAGGTCACTAATTCACATGGTGGCAATAAGTTGGACGTGACTGATGGCACATAATAACTCCAAGCAAGTGCAGCCTGCCTGTGTGGCTTTGTGCAAATTGTACAATCCTGCCCCCTGGAAGAAGGGACTTTCTATCAGGAATTTCAGGCAAAAATCAGAGAAAAACAAAACAAAACAAAAGACACAAACATGTGGCACCTTAAAGACTAACTTTCATATTTTAATGTAACGTTTCATGGGCACGTCCACTTCTTCAGACATATAGCAGCAGAATGAGGTGTGAAATATAATATGAGATGGGATATACATTTCATACCAATTGGCTGTTGTCCAGATATTCATTGGCTGTACTGTAGTGTATAGAGTTGAAAACCATGAAAAGAATTGCCATAAGAATTTACCTGACAGCTATGTTTGCAGTCCATTAAATGAAGAATCAAGAATTGTAGACAGAGAAGAGAAAGCTGCTCTCAAAGCTATTGGAAGAAATAAGTAATACCAGCAGAGTTGTTTCAAGCTACAGAGACAGGATTTATCAAAACCCGAACAAGAAGATGCATGGGGGTGGGAATGGGATGGAAAAGAAAACAAGGCCCCACAGACTGAAAGATTTCAATAAACATCCCAGTCCCAAAGAAAGGAGGTGTTAAAGATTGCAGCCACTATATTAATTTTCTAGGCTTGCAAAATGATGTGTTTCTCACTGTTACCACATACGGAGCAAGAAATAACAGATATCTGGAGCTGGATTTATAAAAGGAAGACAAAGTAGATAAATTATTGTGAATATACACTGACTACCAGAACTGAATGAAGAATTTCATAACAAAACCAGTCTATGCCTTATGCATTATAGTAAAGCTGTGTGGGGCATGAAAAGCTATGGCTTGCTCTAAAAGAAATAGTGTCAGAACATTTGAATGTCCTGCTGTGTAATCTCTCTTCTGGACAAAGGATTACTGTTAGGACAGAACATGGTTCTCAATTGGCAAAGGTGTCAAACAAGGGTGTATTTTACCTCCCCATCTGTTCATTTTATATACAGAATGTATCACACAAGGATTACAGTCCAACGGAGGAGTGAAAATTGGTGAGATAAACATCAGTTATTTTACATATACAGATGACATGATACTGTATGCTTGCAGAAAAATAACATGATGACTAGTAAAGATTAAAGAAGCAAGTGGTAAAGCTGGATTGTAATTGGTTAAGAGGAAGATTAATGACTACAGCAGAATAACATCACTGTAATGTTGAAAATCAAGGAGTCAATTTTCTACACCTCAGACTACTACAGTCCTGTACCATTGGCCATGCTGAGTGTGTGGCCAACTGGAATGGCAGGCCAATATATCGAAAGGGTCAGAGATTTTCTCCTCTTGCTCTCAAGTGTCTTGAGAACAAGCTATTTGAAGGAATGCCTCCTCCCACATGAACCTTCAAATCAAGGGCGTTCATGTTCAAAAACCCTGTTTAGCATTCCACTACCACCAAGAAAGATAATCCCAAAGGAGATTAGAGTGGTCCCTTCTTTGATGATTTTTAAGCAGAGAGTTAACTTTTTATTTTTTGTTCAGTGAAGCTTTTGGCTTATTTTAACTCTTGCAGGATTCTGGATTTGCATTATTGGCTTGAACGGACGCTCACTTTGCATTGTCTTAATAATATAAACCACCACTTGGGGGGACTTATTTTGAATGCTGAAAGGTGGTATGTAAATTGTTTTTTTTAATAAGTTCCAATAGACAATTATGTACAGCCAGTATGGGGCCAATCACGTTAACAATTTCTCAGTGACTACATCTCTCTTTCTGCTGCAGCAATCAGTATCCACCTATTTGAAATAGGAACGAGCAGAACCAGAGATGCAAGGTCACTAGACCAATAGACACTGCACATGGGCAAATGTATGGAATCACAATCACTGTAAACATTCATGTGGCACTGCTATGCCAAGGGTAAGCTCTAGGATGAGGGAGGGGTGAGGGAAGTCACACTTGCAGTTCTTCCCTATTATCAGGTCAAAAAAAAAAATTCCTGGGTTTGGAAAAGTGAGATTTTTTGGACCCTTAACTTCTGGAATCCCTCAGCTAGCATGGTCCCTGGAAAACTCTCACATGGGGCACCTTTCTCACACTCCTAAATAGAGGCTGATGACGCAATGACCTTCTCAGTGAAGTCTCTGAACATTTCCATCATTTCCTTAGAAGCTTGACACAGTTTGAGCAAAGGGCTCAGAATAAGCACCAGAAAATTCTGGCCATTGCGTGCCATGAGGGGCGGTATCTCTGGGTGCATCCATGTTAGCTTGGTCTGCCAAAAACAGAGTCCTATGGCACTTTAAAGATTAATACAGTGGTAACCCAGCTTAAGAGCAACCCAAGAGCTGAAAACTGTTGGCATTTTAACTGCCGCCTTACACATTTTAGATATGGTCTGCTCGACTTAAAAATATTTTTTCATTGTTTTGATTTTTTAATTTATTTTTTCAAATTTTTAGATAGAACCCCGACTTAAGAGTAGTTCGTCTTAAGAGCATGCATTTGGAACAAATTAAATTCGTAAATCGAGGTACCACTGTATACTGTATTGGGCTTCGGTGGATTACAATATGTGAAAGATCACACCAAACGAATACCTACTAGTATTTAAGCTGCTGCAATATGCTTTTATTAGTCGTGTTAAGGTACCAGACCAAAGAATGCTGATTTTTCTGTATACCCAGCTCCAGGATTAAGCATTGATAATTTGCTGAAAAATAACAAGTGGAAGAAATTGTGGGATGGGCGGTAGCAATCTTTTGCCAGAAGAAAAGGAAATGCAAAAAAAATTGGATAGATGAGACAAAGAGGGACACCTCTTTCAGCTTCTGGATGAAATTGGACAGAGAGCCATATGGGAAGTAAGGAGGGTGATGTGTGTACATTTGGTGTTAGGTGGCAATGTTGAGTTTACGGTGAAAGGTCCAGAGACGAATGCAAAGGTGGCACATCATACATGTATATGGTAGTCACTTGATCTGTTATTACCATCCTATCGCCTCTCAGAATGCACAAGTTGTGTGTGTGTGTGGTGGGGAGATATATATTGCTCCCCAGGTTTTTGTGAAGTGGGTAACCTGGCCTTCTGAGCCATTTAACTTTCCTGGTGTAGCGTAATTAAACTAAATCAATCCTTTATTGTGGTCAATTGACCCGAACACAATTTAAAACATAACAGTACAGCAATTGGAATCTATGACATAGCAATGCAAACAATAAATTCCTAGACCAATCTTCTGCCACTAGAACAGCCCTTCTATGGATAGCAGCCATGAAAAATTTGGCCACCTGGGTTGTTACATAAGAATTCTGATCTGAAAGACAGTATGCAACCAACAATTTGTCTGGATACCCTTGTAATTTATAAATTAGGGGGTCAATCAAGTCTCTCCTAATTTCTTTATAAAAAGTACAATATAGAAGGATGTGTGATAAAAATTCAGGTACCCCAGCTCCACAGGGGCAAACACGTTCTTGGTGTAGAATTCCATTGAACGTACCCCAAAGTAGGGCTGAGGGAAGAAGATTGAATTTTGCCAACATAAATGCTCTACAGGCTTGGGGGGTTCCTAGTGTAGATAGATAGTTTGCTAAATCCTTAGCAAGGGTATGGCTTTTCTCCTATACAGAAAAGCAAAGTGTTCTGCTTATATACCGCCCCATACCACTACAAGTCGTCTCTGGGCGGTTTACAATTTTAATTACAGTGTGCAGGCTACACATTGCCCCCCCCCCAGAAAGCTGGGTACTCATTTTACCGACCTCGGAAGGATGGAAGGCTGAGTGAACCTTGAGCCTGCTACCAGGGACTGAACCCAGGTCGTGAGCACAGTTTTACCTGCAGTACAGGCATTTAACCATTGCGCCACGAGGCTCTTAGAAAAAAGTCTGCAGAGCTTACTCTGATTCCCAATAAGGTACCACTTATTTTTTGATGACTGATTCCCAGGCCGTGAAAACTCTACTGAGAACCGTTGCGAGTGCCTATTGCTGTGCAAATTGTTGGACGGATACAAAGAGGAAGAACTTTCTTCAAAAGTGCCTGTGCGTCCGCAGACGGGGCATGCAAAAGGCCAGGAGTGAGGACTGCGAAAGTGCAGCTGTGTGTTTACATTGTAGTCCCACTGAAAGAGAAGCGGCATAAGGACTCTCTGAAGAAGTTACTGAACCAAACACATGTTGTTTTTCAAGCTTCTGTTTCTAGAGTTAACCCATTGCCCCCCCTTCCTGTGTGTCTGAAGATCAACAAGCAGTAATTAGTCACAACCTAGCATTTATATTGCTCACATTAATACAGCAAACAGTTCTGACTGGGCTTATCCTTACGAAGAAACAGAGTGCTCAGTAATGCAAGCCAACTCTTTTTCCAATGCCTGTGCCTTTTTTGATTTTCAGTATTTTATAGCCATGCACTCACTCAGAATTTATACCCCATCTTTCCTTTGCAAAATACATCTCCATGTGACTAGCAATGGTAAGTGAAATAAAATGTGAAGATAACCTTTTAATCTTTTAAGATGATCTTTAAATTAAGAGATAAAATATAAAACAATAAATATAATAGCAAATAAGTCAAAGTGCATCAACGGTGGTGACGAAACCAATTATGAGATTTTTCCCATTTTGAAATGTTTTCTTTGCAGGAGATGCTTCACCCCATATCAGCTTTGTGGCTAGTAATACTGTGGAACTGGGACTTCCCTCCTGAGGAGCCACAGATAGAGAACCGAGATGTGCTTTGTATGCCAGGGCACTGTGAAGAATGACATCTTGCTTCATCTGCTTTGCTTTGCCCCCCCCCCCCCACTGCCCTTGGCTCTACTTTCTTTCTTTAGCCCCATCCCTGAAAGATCATTGCCCCACTCCTCTGCCAAAACTGACACTCAACCTGATTGCCAAAAAGACTTCAAGCTTCTTACTGCACATAAAAAACAGGGGACATATACAATTGTTATGCATGATGATTTATCTACATGGATTGCATGTTATTTCCCAAATGGATATTCTGTTTTTAATGTGTCATGTGTTGACTGCTTCTCTTTGTACTTACAACTAACTACATACTGGCCCAAATCCTGTTGCTTAGCATAGTAAACTGCACTAGGCCCACTGAATCAATAAGGATTTAGTAATTCCACTCCTCCATAAATTTTATGGATTCAAATAGGCCTACTCTAATAGTGACTTACTTTAGATTAGTAACTTATAGTTAGAGTAGGCCTATTTGAACCCATGGAAATTATGGAAGAGTTGATTTACTAAGCCAAACAACTGCATTTTGACCAGTATCTTCAGGAACAGACAGAACTATAGTAGGACCCCAGTATCCGCTGGAGATTGGTTCCAAGCTTCTCCGTGGATAATGAAAACCGTGGATAAGAGAGAATGCCAAAATGTTCCCCAAAACTGCTATTTTGTGATAGTAACTTGCTTTACAACTGCTGTTTTGCAACAGTAGCTTGCTTTACAGCTGCTGTTTGTGACGGTAGCTTGCTTTACGGCTGCTGTTTTATGACAGTAGCTTGCTTACAACTGCTCTTTGTGACAGTAGCTTGCTTTGCGGCTGCTGAATTATTTATTTTTCCTCTGCCAACCGTGGATAACTGAATCAGTGGATAATGAATCAGTGGATACGGGGGTCCTACTGTATACAGATGATCTGACTCAAGTTAATCAAAATTTCAGTAAAATGAAACTGGCTCAATTCCATGGCAGCCTACTTCAGCAGTCCACATAATCTGGGTTTGTTTGTTTGTTTGTTTGTTTACTAGAATCAGTGATCAAGCTTTGTTTTAATTCAAAGCACGTTATGCCTAAAATGAACTTTCTAGTGATCCCCCCATCCTTCATTTTTTTTGTGTGTGAGATGGAGAGAGGTCAGAAAGACTACTCCTTCTGAGGAAAGACTGTTTGTAAGCAATAAAGGGGATCACATGATAATAGTATTGCTGTGTGTCATGCAAGCTTTGTTGGAGTCCCTCCAGTTCCTATACAAGTATTGCCATTTGGACAACAAAGCAGCCTTATTGAAACAGGCTGGCTTCATCTTAACTCAGGCGCCTGAATGCAGAGTACGCACTGGCCAGGGAACAATGAATCAAGAAAAGAGTCGCAAATCCCTAGTGAGAGCAGCATGCAAAGAAAGAGAAGATTCATTGTCATCCGCATTGTTTATTACACTCCTTATGAAGGATACTTTCGAACAAACTGTGGCTTTCAGCCTAGAACACAAAAACAAGACTTGTGGGCATAATTTGTGTATGCATTGATTCCAAATGTGGAATGTTCCAAGCTGTTTCTATAAAATGGAGGACTCACAACTAGCTTTCCTCAGACTGACAAAGCTGTTTGGATGAGCAGTGAAATGTTGCAACCTCTTAAAGAAAAGAAGCCCAGTTGCCATGACTCAACTTCCAGACAAATGTGGGGAAATGACCTTTTAAAAAATCCTACTACATTTCACAGAATCCCCCCATCAAACTGGATCACTTTTACTAGGTAGTCAAGGAGATAGGGTCCCCAAAAGTAACCTTTTCAAACTCTGCAGGTCTAACTCCTGATCCTTCCCCCTGCCATATACAATTTCTTCAAGAAAATCAACTTTGGTGCCACTTAAGAAAAATCTTTCTGATGGCTTCCTCTTTTCCTGCCCTGCCTATTCCTGTCAGACAAGCCATAGAAAGCTTTCAAAGCTTCGTCCCCGAGATGCTTACATTATGTCTGCACTGGAGAAAAAGAAGGAATTGGAGGCTTCAGCCAGTTGGCATGAATTTCCTTCAGCATCTCAGTACAGCTTTATTATCACCCAAAATGGACTAAAGCAGTGGAACCAGATGATCTGGAGCACAGCAGAGATGAATAAGCTTGAAATAATGGGAGTTGTCTGTCGAATGCTCCCATCAGTTCAAGGAAGCACATCCAATGATAAAGGATGATGAAATCCAGAGTAAAACATAATTTCTAGGGCCACTCACTCTCTATTTCTGGATTAAGGACTAGATAGTGGGAAAGGTAGATGTACTAGGATTTAGGAGACCGGAATTTTAATCTCTGCTCAACCACTGAAACTCACTGGGGACCTGGACCTGGTAAAGACACACCTTAAATATTTCATGTACCTTGAAAGTTCTACTAGAGTCGCTTGAGTCATTTCTGACTTGATCACATATAGCAACCAACAGGGTGAAGAAGGTCGTATTATATTTGAATTCCACTTTTTAAAAAAATTTTCTGTTCCACACAGGAGATTCTCTCTTAATCATTGCTGGCAGACAGGGAAAAAGTGAGTAGAAAGAGCAGAAAGGAGACTTTGTCCCTGAAGGATGAGGACGTTTTCAGATGAACGTTGGCTGTTTGACTTTTAAGGAAAGGAGTGTGTATAAGACAAATTTACTTTCTTCTACAGCAAGGGTTCCCAATCTTGGGTCCCTAGATGTCCTTGGACTAAAACTCCCAGAACCCCCCTGCCAGCACAGGTGGTAGTGAAAGCTTCTGGGAGTTTCAGTCCAAGAACACCTGGGGACCCTAGGCTGGGAATCAAAGGTTTGAGGGCAAGAAATAGTCAGTGCCCTAAGAGGCAGACAAAGAGAAGGAGGATGGAGGAAGCAGAGAGAGAGAGAGAGAGAGAGAGAGATCACTCAATGCCAAAGTGGAGGAAGGTCAGTTGAAAAGGAGAGGAAAAAGCTTGGAGAAAAGATACTCCACAAAGAGCTAAAGTCTGTGTCACAGTTGGTGACAGAAATCTGAGGAAGAAGCCAACGGACCAGGCTGAAGACCTCAGGTGACATTCTTGCTTCAACGTACAGTTAAGCCCAGTGAGTGGGGAGAATGCAAATCTGTGCCAGACCTGATTCAACTGGGGAAGAGCTTAGAGGTGGAAAAAGTGCTGGGAAGAGGGTATTGGACTACAACTCCCAAAAACCCACAGCCCACATGGCCACTGCTGTTTGTTGACATCACAGTAGTGCACCATGAGAACACAGCAGGACACTGGTGGTATAATAATAATCCCAATGTATTTCCCCAGGGGTCCACAGTAGTTACTGTAATAACTTTGAAACAAATAAGGAGATTCACATGTAGAAATAGACATTTCTGGGCATATATCTTGAGGAATGAGGGGAGATCATGAGCATGGGTGTACACTGTATGCACGGCAGCATGTGTGCCCACTGTATTTGTGCTTGTTACCTACTTCCACTGGATTAAGTGCAATGGAGAAGGAAATTTAACACCCATCGTAATGTTATCTTCATCTTCATTCTTTGCACATCTCAGTAAACAATCATGTATTGAAAGTGTATGTATTCAAAGTACTGCATATGAAGTGATGAATTGGGGCTCTTTTTTTCATTGAGTAGTACTCTGTATCCCACAGGTCATAGGGCAGTCTTTTTTTCAAAGTACATCAGGCATCTCCGAAGTGCAGAATTATAAAAATGGTGTCAAGAGATCTGGGGAAATGAAAGCTCATGGATTCGGTTGCTCTTGAGGAAAACCAGGCTTTGTAGTCAGTGCCTGGAACAGCTGACTGAGACAAGGTGGGGAATTCCCACTACCCACTGGAAGGCAGTAAATCTATGGGTTATTGCTGTGAGAAAAAGCTTCAAGAATGAGCTGACTACTTGGTATTGAGCTGATTAGGAAAACAGTTTCAGTTGATTGGGGGGAGCGGTAAAGTTATTGTTTTCTTTGAGAGCATTTGGGAGAACTTGATACCTGGTTTAGCAAATCTTCTGGAACAGTGTGAAAGTCAGAGGTTTGGGTATAAAAATGGGACAGAAATTATTTTGCTTGGCTTAGTTATCTCTTAGGATATGATGCTATGCTCATTTGCTGCTCTGCTGTGAGGCATGCACTTTGTTTATGCTCTGAGACATGCCAAAGCTATGGAAAGATGTTAGTATAAGAATAGTCAGCTAGCATTCTTATTTTCTTACACATTTGTTCTATAATTGCTCTTACCTCAACTTTTTGATACGTTATTTGCTCCACAGCCTCTGAGCTTCTGTGACGATACAAACAGTTTTGAGGGGTTTTTTTAAAAAAATATTTTTGACTTTTTTTCACCACCTTTAATAAAATATAAAATGTGCACAGTTGTTGATGCTTTGGGTTAAAATGGTGCTTTAAAGTTAAAAGCAGGCCTGATTGTCTATAGGAGCCTGTGTATTTTGTGAGTGAACCAGTATTCCAATATTGCAATGGTTGGTCTAAGAGTCAGAATGCTTCATCTTGTGGATTTATGTGACTCCCTGAGAGCACTACTCAGACTGAGTCTACAGGTGTTGAGAGAGTGCAGATAGTCATCAGCATATTTGGCCTTCCTGGACTTCATCCACACATGACCATCGGGGAGGTGTGGCTAAGTGGTTAGTATAGGCCTCCCTGACCCAGGGAACCTTGACAAAATGGTACAGTACCTGAAAAAGTATACTCCAAGATTAGAAAATAGGAAGGTACTATATTTTAGCTGTTTTTGTCTCCTCCCCATCCATAGTTATATGCAAACATTAGTACAGTATATGTAAGAAAGCTTTGGGGTTGGGGACACAACTGTTGTACATTGTAAGCATAATACTTAAATTAGTATCTGAGGGATTTCTGTGCTTTCCCCTATTTTTTATTTTGTTTTTGTTTTGGCAGAACGACTATCTTGGCAGCAAATTCCTAGTACAAAGTTTTAATCTTTCAGAACTAATTATTCTAGCTTGGATGATGTGAATGAGATCTTTTATACTGTTCTTCTGTAAGTAATTGGGATGGGCAGGAATTAAAATAAGTTGCAGCGCTAATTAATAGACTTTTGCAGGTCAACCCTCCTACTGTACGGTAGGAAATTACCTTAAAGTTTCAGTTCCATCTGAAAAGGAGATTATACAATGACGCCGTATATTACAGTGGCTGCTAAAGAACAGACTCCATTCCTGGCACAAGGCTCTTCACTGCAAGTTATTGTATCCAAGCATCAGCGAGCACACCTCTTTTATACAGACTGTGACAAGAAAGCAGTGCTTTCATATAAATACTGTAAATGGTATAAATTGACACCTTTCAGACTCATTTTTGTGTGTAACACACCAGGTTACACTGATTAAAGGGAATTACAAATAAAAGTTTGGTGAAGGGAAATTAACTACATTTTCTAGAGTGTTGGCCATACTAAGCCAACATTTGCTAGGTTCCCTTCCGTTCCATGATAATTCACTCAATATCATAGCTAATGATATGGCTTGAGAAGCAGGCAATGTTAAGCACATTTAAAACCCGTTTATTCTAGTGGAAGAGGTTTCAGTACTTCCTCCACTGAACCACAAAAACTGATGAGACACTGAAGTGCTTAGTGGCGGCTAGACCTAAAGGAAATTAAAATTTCCAGCTTTCAATTGCATTCCTGTTTTACATAAAGATTTAAACAGATGAAACTTTTTTTAAAAAAGTTGCTTCTTTGAAAAACAAGACCATGCTTCCTGCTGGATTAACTCTTTGTGGTTGACAGGGAATGATGGAAAACATGCTGTCGGCTTCAAGACAGAAAACTTAGCTTGCTCTCTGCACACAGTTCTCGGTACAATGGGCAGGCCAAACTGCTCTCAGCCATTTCAGAACAAAGCGTAGCAACACTTAACCCCAAATGCTGCTGCTGCTGCTGCTAATTAAAAGCCTTTTGCAGGCCAACCCTGCAGCAACAACAAGAGCAGCATGTTATACTGTCCAGATTCTGAATGTTAACTTGGTTACAAATGTTACTTCAGAAATATTTTTGAAAGTATTTAATCATAAGGGGATACATTCTTGAATTATGTGACAATATAGTTTGAATCTTAGTATAAGTGTCTGTTTTGCAAAATATATTGAAGACTGCTTTATTTTGCAAGTATAAAGATTACATATTCTATGAAGCTGGGAAAAGGAAGCCATTAGGGATTGAATCTTTGGATTTTGTACTACAAATCTCATTATTTCCCATTCTAGGAGTACTACTGGACAGAGACCTAAAAGTGGCTCACTTGACAGAAAGGTCTAAACAGGAAGGCTCCGAGGCCTTGCTCTGCCTAGCTTCCAGTATCCACCTTCCAGTTCAGAAATAAATCTCATAGCCAGCACCAGGGAAGCAGAGGCATAGCCAGGATTTGGAGTGCCTGGGGACAAAGTTCCTTTGGCGCCCTTCCTGCTCCCCCCCCCACATTGCCCCCCCAGCAATGGGGGGGTAAACCCTGTGGGCATGGGGTGGGTGCATGTGCACGCGTGTGCATGGGCGGACTGGCGGATGGGCATGTGTGTGTGCACGTGCCATCGTCAAGCCTTAGGGGAAAGGAGGACTGCTGGGTGGCAGGAAGGTGCACAGCTTCCTCCTCCTGCTCCCCCTCCAAGCACCCCCTGATTACTGCGCTCAGGGCAGATGTACCCTTCTGCCCCCTCCCCAGATATGCCCCTGCAGGGAAGGAATAGGACACTTGGGTGGAACTAAGTCTAGCAACACCTCTAAGCCACAGTTAGTAATCTGTAACATGTGCCTGTCCGATAGAATTCCAATAATTAAGAATTATGGGGTTTGTCGTACAATACAACAACCAAAATAATCAAAAAATTCAACCCCGCCTCCTGAAACCATTACAAATTGTGAGAAGATCATCCCTGGTGCCCCTGGAGGACCATCTGCTCTCACCCAAAGCTAACTGGAAAGCCTGCCAGAGCTGCTTTCTGCTGGGCCTCAGGAAAGCACTGTAGCCAGTTAGCCAGCTCAGAACTAGAAGGGGACATCGGCTGATGAGAGCAACTGGGATGATGGAGCAGAGACAGAACTCTGCACCCATCTGGTAGGAATAAAGGTAAAGCCACAGGAAGAGGCTTGGAGGGAACCAAGGGCAAGGTGTCCAGAGCAGGCTTGTCCAGACTGGAGAAGGAAAGCGTGTAGACTGTGTTGGTGTGGACCTTTATATGGTCAACTCCAACGCACACTATTTATGATACTGGAGAATCACAAGAATGCATGTTTGAAAGCAATCTCTTTCAATGCTTTCAAAATTTTCTTTGGATTATTTGAAAGAAAGCATAAACTGTTCACAAAAAAACTGTTCACAAGAGAAACAATGGATAACCCAGAAATATAATAATAACCTTTAACTGTAGAGCTGGAAGGATCCCCATGGATGATCAAGTTCAACCCCTCTGAAGGAGGCACAGTGTCTGTAGTCTATTAGGTTGGAGATATGAAGTTGTATAAGCCATTTTGACATCACCCTCTGTCCCACTGTCTTCCCAGGAATTCTACAACTTCCCCTCCGTGGTAAAGACTCACCAGTGGTATTTGAATTTGTGGTTATGGTTTATATTTTTTTGGCAAAAAACACAACAAAATAAAGTTGAAATCAATCTCAAACTGTGGCTCTTAACTATTATCTTTGAAATAACCTGATGCAATGCATGGTAGCTCTCATCAAGCTTGGTTGCAAATTTAACTCTTATCAACTGCCAATATTCCTCTGTTTCATTACAACTTTGCCAAACATTCTTGAAATTGCCTCCAGTAAATTAACTGATGGTCGATTAAAAGTAAACAAAATTAAAGCAAACCAAGAGCAAATTCCAGCTATCATTCTTTTCAATATGCTAATTCATTACAATATCAGCTGACACAGAACAATTCACTACCAGCTATCGAAGCTAAGTTTCACAGCAAACCAACATACAAACAAAAGCAAACTCTCTCTAAGATAAACTGTCTATTACGTATTATACCATTAAAGGTATTATTACCTTTACATTTTAATTAATATACTTTTAGCAGAGAAATATAATGGTGATATTTGCAATCCTTCCATAGGCGTTTGTTTCAGGAGCATGTTCAGCATAGGACATCATGCCCACTGTCACCCCTTCAAGTTCTTTTTTCTTTTTTCTTTTGCTCTTTTTGCAGTTTATCAAGCTTAAGGCAGCCACAAATGCTTTCTATATGTAGCTTCACAGGAATCTCCTTGCTATGCAGTGGCATCAACAGTAGAATGGCAAAACCATGGGGGCCTCGGAATCAAAAGCTGATTATATATTACAACATGATATCACTGCCACCAGTGTGCCTGAAGCATTCTAACCCCAGCTCCTGCCAACCTACCAGTTCGAAAGCATGTAAATGCAAGTAGATAAATAGGTACCGCTGTAAAAAGCAGGAAGGCAAACAGTGTTCCGTGCAGCCATGCCGGCCGCATGGCCATGGCCTTGGACAACACTGGCTCTTTGGCTTGGAAACAGAGATGAGCACCACCCCTAGAGTTCAGACACAACTAGCACGCATGTGCGGGGGGAAGCTTTACCTTTATACTACTGTCCCCCTTCCAACAGATGAGATACAACTGGAAGAAGCGGTGGAGAGAAGGAAAAACATGAGTAAATCTGTGTATTCATTTTTCATAAGGTCACGTAAATATTTAACATTCCATGACCCGGCAGAGTAGCCTTTGTGGGAGACTCTTCGTAGAGGGCAGGAGCCAAACGGCAGAGCATTTTGAAACCTGTGCTGGCTGTCCCATTCGGTCTGCTCTAGCCAAGCACAATGGCTAATCCTGAGTGCAGGTTTTGGGACAGGAAGAGCCAAATGATTCTATCTGAATTGCTGGAATGAGCTATCCTGCTCTCCCTCTCTTATTTATTTTCCACCCCAAAGAGGTAGGTGAGAGCCCTGGGCAGGGGCAAGCTTCCAGATGGGTGAGGGCAATGAAGCTGACAATTAATCCAGACAAGACAGAAGTGTTCTTGTCTAGGGCCTGACAATCCCTTGATTTCAACGGCAGCTTGCAACAGGGTTTAAGGGTTGTAGTCCTGCAATATAAAGAGGGGGTTACATGTGATTATGTTTCTGCAGCTTCCCAAGCACCCTTGTTTCTAGGAAAAACTGCTGTCAAAACAAGAAAGGAAAAAGGATTGTGCTCTTGGAAGCCCCCGGGTGCAGCTGCTCTCTAAAGGAGTACAAAAGACCTTGCTTTGGTGGAATTAGGCCTTTTCTGTGTTTGTTTTAAACTGGTCGCTTCAATTGGTGCACAATGTGGAAGCAATAGTACACGTAGGAGAGGTAGGCAGGTCAAACATACTGCACGCTTGTCACCAATTGAATATACATCAGCCTATTTAGCTATGTATTAATTTCTAGCCATGTTTAAATAATCACTTCTTAAATCTTGAATTGTTTGGGATCAGCTCATAGAAGGACTGTTTACACTTACATCAAAGTATCCTAGCCTTGAAACCAGCTTGGGAGGGCCTGTGCTTTGGTCTTTCATTAAGAACCATTTGACTTATGAGGACCAAGGAATGTTCTGTAGTGGTTCTTTCTTGCTTGCTTGCTTGCTTTCTTTCTTTCTTTCTATCTATCTATCTATCTATCTATCTATCTATCTATCTATCTATCTATCTATCTATCTATCTATCTATCTATCTATCTATCTATCTATCTATCTATCTATCTATCTATCTAGCACCCCATTAGTGCAACACAGTATTCTGGGTGGTTTAAAAGAAAATAAACACAAATAAAATGAAAACACAAATAAAATAATAACAATTTAATTTTTTTTACAATTAACAATGAAAAAACAACAACAAGGGGCACCAGAGGCAATGGCAGAATCCAAGGTGCATAGTCAGTCAGGGTCAGGGTGGAAGGCCTCCCTGAAAAGCCGTGTTTAAGCTGAATCCAGGCATAGATCCTTTGGGAGTTGGTCCACAAGGTCAGTGCCACTGCAAAGAAGGCCCTACCTGTTGTTGATTATTTGTGGGCCTCTCTCAGGGTGGCTATGTGGAAGTGTATAGTCCAGAAGGATCTGGTGGGCTGGGCAGATGAAAAGACACTATGACACAGAACGTGGCCCCAAACTAATCCATTACTTTACAGATTCCTTCCTTCCCTGAAGATTTATTATGTACCCTCCTTTTTATGGACCATAATAGAATACCATGACTTTATTCCAGTTTGCTTTGGAATTTTGTATTGTTTGTTTTATACCTATTTTATTTTCTGGTGCTATTTTTTGCTGTTCAGGGGTGGAAAAGGGGTGAGGCATTACATCTCTAGGTAGGTAAGTAAATAGATAAATATATCAATGTGTGGGGTGGGGACAAAATATATATCTGCTATACTTTTCTGTTTCTATAGTAGATGTCACAATATCGTGACTCCAATCACGGCCAGCCGACACAATGACAGAAACAAGACAAAATGCCCACGGGGCAGTCAAAAACCCTAGGCACACAGCTGGCTATAGCTATTTAAAATGTTAAGAAATAAACCAGGTGTGCATGATGTTCCCAAGGCCAGTGGTAAAGAAATAAAATTTTGCCACTCCCCTATGCACAGACAGAAATATCCATGAGTAATGACTTTTGTCCAGATCAGTTGATCCAAAGCAAAAGAAAATACTTTTACCAGAGATAGTAGGAGACAATTCTCTGCTAAGTAAAGAACACTCGCTGTAAATGGAATCAAACAAATGACACTGATGACAGAACAAGGGCTCTAGAAATGGCCTGAGTCAGATTAGATAATAGCCCAGATGAACAGGGCATTCTAACTGCACAACAGAGAAATACTGTGTCAAGGAACAGCCAGTGCCAGAAAGCTAGCAGAAACTTTAACATTAAATGGAACAAGAAGGGGAACATGAACAAAGGACACCGGCCAGGCACCTTTGCTTTGTATGATGATTTGATCAGGGCAGCCTTCTGGGGATTATTCTGTCATGTTTTCTTAGCCACAATATAGGCTAAACAAAACCCATTTGGGCAGTCCGAGTCCTACAAGCCCCTTCTAAAAATATACATTAAAGCAACTGGCAAAAGGAAAAACTTCTCTTCTTGAGAATATTCTCTTTTGTTAGTAACATGATACACAAAAAGTGGTAATTTATCACAGTGTACACACACAGAGAATCTCAGGAAAAGGTGGTTGCAAAAATAACAAAAAGCCAACTCTGAGGAATAAGCAAATACTGTAATTCATTACAAGTGTCCAATGAAACAGCCAACAATTTAAGGAAGTGTCACGCTATAAAAATATCCATCTTTAAGTGGCCACAAGACTCTATGCTGATTTTGTATACTGTACATACGTTCTCCTTGGTACATGAATAGCATTTATTCATTCCTTCATTCATTGAATTTATGATAAATAATAAATTAGTATGCTAATGATATACTGTAAATGCCCTTGATATAATTCTTTATAGAAACCTGCTTTTGGTCCACCAATTAAACACTTGGTGCATCTTTCCTGTATATCCAAACATCCTGATCTATACCTATAAATTTGGTCTGGGATAACTTATTTTCGCTCTGATTTTCCTAGCAATTTTGCCTTGCCAGATCATATCATTATAGAGCTACAGAGCTGGAAGAGACCGTATGGATCATCAAGCCCATCGCCTGCCAAGGAGATATACAGCAGGGAGCTGGATTCCCGACATATGACAGTTGGTCAGAAGACAATTCAGAATACTATATCTGGCTTATTTTATAGTCAAAAACAGATTACTGGTTTTTTGTGGTGGTGGTGGTGGTGGTAATTATTATTATTTTTTTAAATGATGGGGATTTCTACTAAAATGTCACTAGTAACAAATTATGTTTATTGAGGCGGAATCAATATTTGAAAGAAAGGCTTAATTTAGGAACTGTTTATACCTCTTTTCTGTGGAAATGATACTTCAGTAAAATACAGTATTTTCAAATGAGGGACGGCCTTTAAATTAGGCTGAGAGTAAAAGTTAAGGGTTGTGCTTTGGTGGAATAAAATGAACTTTTCAACTAGCGACCTGATCTTCTCCGGACTGTAAATGCTGTTATTGGGGTAGGAGGGGGTGGGAACATGTCCTGCTGAGGTCACCCAAAACTACCGGTTTTGAGTGACCATTGGAGGAGCCCCGTGGTGAAGTGGTTAAATGCCTGTACTACAGGTAAAACTGTGCTCAAGACCTGGGGTTCAATCCCAGGTAGCAGGCTCAAAGTTCACTCAGCCTTCCATCCTTCTGAGGTCGGTAAAATGACTACCAAGCCTGCTGGTGGGGGGGGGGACATGTGTAGCCTGCAAACTGAAATTAAAAACTGTAAACCGCCCAGAGACTACTTGAAGTGGTATGGGGTGGTATATAAACAGAACACTCTGCTTTGCTTTACCAGTGCTTCAAACCTTCACACACTGATCTTGCCCCTTCTTAAGCCCATCTTTATCCTTATTTAGAAAGAATTGTGCCAGTCCTCCCCACATTTAGTCAGAAGCGCCCTTCATATAAATAATATTTATTTATTTATTTATTTATTTATTTATTTGTTTGTTTGTTTGTTTTAGAGTGTTTCTATATTTTTACAACAGGACTGGGCAGGTTTAGAAAGACAGGATGTTGTTCTTGTTCTCACCTCCACTTCAGAGAAAGTGGGCAGAAAGGAAGAAGGAGGATCTCCATAGCTGTGCCCTGTCCTGTCTATCACAGCATAGGAGGCTGAGTGTGCAGACTTGATAGAGCTGGCGAGACGCCAGATTTAACAAAGCTGGATTCGGGAATGAGAACAACAAGTCAGTTCCACATTGCTATACTGACCTATATCAACTCCCTGTCAGCTGAGCTGAGCTAAAAGCTGTGGGCCAATGAGGCAAAGGGGTGGCGACCAATAAAAGCTTGCTGGAAAGGCGCCAGCGCAAAACCTGTTCAGGTTTGCGTTCTGCCTCTGCCGCTCAAAGGAATGGCAAAAAGAGACGGAGCCACGGAGAACAAAGAAGCACACAAAGACGGTATTAACTCTCTCTCTCTCTCTCTCTCTCTCTCTCTCTCCATGTGTGCAGGAAGCTAAGTTTCCAGCCCGACAGCACGGTGGTTCAAGAAAATGGCATGGCACAAGAATAAAATGCGCAGAAGAGCAAAAGACAGGTAGTGCAGAGCATGCCTTGTATTAAGCCTCAACTGGCCGTGGGAAATAAATGCCTGCCCCCCACCATGAGTCTTCCTGATTTGACTCGTTCTTGATTTTTAATACTTACTGCAAAGTTAGGAAACTAGAAAGATCTGATCTGAATATTCTCTTGCCACCTTTCAACCATGTTTCACCATTAGAACTGTTGTCACTAATATAAAAGCCCAGCTCTGGTACATTTGCCGGACAGAATGTATTTCACGGTGACAGTTTGAGATTATGGCCCTCAGGGGTCACTTGGAGATCCCGGCTGTTCCTTTTAAAAGCAGGACAGACCAATTCTGCTCTGTAGTCCAACAGGCTTCAATTCTGATAAACCTCAGGAGTTGCCATGATGGCTGGGAATTAAAAAACCAGTGACACCAGGCAATCTCCTCAAGACCTCCAAGTTGGCATTTGCCAGCTCTATCTGCGATACAGGTACCCAGCTGATCTCACACTCACATCCCAGTAACGATTCACATCCTAGTACTCAGGTACTCCTGTGGCCGCAATGGATTTAAAGGTAAAAGGCAAATACTCAGTATGCAATCTAGGAACCCTAGTAAACTCCCCCCCAGTCCCAAGTTACAGTGTGTATGCCAGGCAAGTTGAAAAAGTTGCTTGGAACAATAAAACCACTTCCGTGAAATGTGGGTAGGGGAGGGGGAACCTATTTCTTATGGCATATCTATCTTAAACATCACACTCCCTATTGTACTGCTGCCACGGTCTAATTCCAATTATTTGTCGTCATACAATTAATGCCTGCCTGCTATGAGCACAATGCACAAACAACCTCTCTTCAATGTTAAGGAATGTCATCATGTCACAATTAGGTTTAAAGATTGGCAGCCATGTTATTGACTGCTGCAATCCCTTTAGGCCTCAAGGATTATTTTTTTCACTGACCATTCTCAGTTCCCGCCCCTTGAATCTGGGCTGCTTAAATAACTTCCCAGACGAGCCTCTCAAATCTACAACAAATGGTGAATTTGGCTCAGAGGCCCTGGCTGCAGCACGCAAATCACAGTAGAAGATCCTTTTCACTGTTGACAGACAGACAGACAGACACAAAAATAAAAATAAAGAAATACTGCAAATAACAAGCCTCTTTTGTAAAAAACCAACCACATTGTCAGTTAAAAACAAAAATATCTTTAGAAGGACGATAGAGCAGACTAAACTCCACTAGCAAAAACAAGCACTGTATCCATTGCCTGAGGCAGACGGAATCTACTGGAACTTCTCAGTATGTCTGTGAGGTTAAAGAAGGTCAGTTCTCCTTGGTCCCTCCAGAGAAGGCCCTTGTTACACAATGGATTTCCCTTAAACAGAGAATTTTACAGTCCAGACAATACTGCTTTTCCATTCATATTCCTCCCCCCCCCCCATTTCCCAAACAACGTTTCCATTACTCTCCTTGCCACAGAAAGAGCCCTTAAAGAGGAAAATATGGCATGTCGGCAAAATGTCTTTCAGCTGATAGCATCCAGTACATCAATTCTATATGGAGTTAGCTGCGGCCAAGGCCAATAAAGGAGCTTAGGAAAGAAGGAAACAAAGAAGCTTCGTGATCTCGGTAAAGAAGGTTGGCCATCATCTCGCTAAAACCTCCGGAGCAAGAGAGCTTGTCGCTCAGAAGGGAAGAGCCTGGAGGGGGTGATAGGGTCAGAGAAAACAAAACCATCCTACGCTGCAGCCAGGTGTCAAGGCTTCATGTTGGGCACAAAGTGTCCCAAAAAGGATGCTGCAAACTTGAAGAACCTGTCTGAGATATCAAGTTTCACTTCAGAGTAAGTAGAATCAGTTGCCTTGATCTACAGTATTTCTATAGACAAAGGACTTCCAGTCACTCAGCATCTTCTCTACTGCCACACTGTACCTGTTTGGGTGATAGCAAAGCCCCCCCCCCAAAAAAACCCAGGGCAATCTCTATATCAAAATGTGTGGGACATTAAATTTACTCGCTACATGGAATAATAATAATAGAATAATAATAATAATATAGCTGCTATTTTCTGTTTCCAATTTCATTGTATTCCAAAACGTTATAAGCCTATTCAGTTGAACTTCAGTTCTTACATACCTGGCAACCAAGAAAATGGACTGTAATCCATGGATGTTCATGCTAAAATAAACCAGACTGAAGGTGCTTCAAGATTCTTTCTTGTTTCAGTGGAAACATCCGCTTATCTTGTATAGTGACATTGCACTACACTCAGGAGGAAGCCAAACTAGTGAATGAATGGCGGATAAGGATCAATGATGCCTCCCAACTTCACACAGAGTTTCCCAACCCAGCATCCCACTAACATAACTGTTCGGGGGGGGGGGGGAGTGAGCGAGATCCTCAATTGGGGAAGGGCACAATAGCTCAGCCAAATCTTTTGGATATATCTGCACTTTTCTGTTGGGACGGCTTTTTCTTAAACTGGGGGTGGGTGGGTATTGAACAAAAGTCCACAATTCAAGAGCCACATGAATGAGAAGTATGCCATTACAAGAATACCATGTTTTGAAGCATGCTTGGAAAGCCAAAGAATTCTGTGCTAGGTACCGCTGATAATAATACTGTTGAGTCATTTTAGATTATATAGTGGTTTCAGTGGTAAGTCGTTGTAGCTAAATTCTTAGGTTTATTTTCAAAGGATATGCTTAGATCTCTCACTATTAAAATATAAATCATTGCCTTGCAAATACACATCTGCTTTCCTCCCTCACCTATTTATCTCAAACATCAACTTGCATGGATTGTTGACCACTTTTCCACCCACTTCTCTGACTTGTGTCTTTCAGGTGCTCTTTGTGAATTTAAAATGAAAACTATTAATTGAGCAAGGAAGAATTCTAAATGAATGACTCCTAAAGATTAAGACCCTTGCAGACGGTCAAGCTGCGGGAAGGACAACAACAAAAAATGATTGTAAAAAGTTACTTCGGGAAAAATTAATTCCCAGGAAAAGGCATAATGTATATGTGATAAATAATTTTAAAAACTAGCATGTCAGCTTGGTAATCATGGAAGAGACTAACACAAAATATTATTTGTTTTGTTGTCAAAGCTATTTGTGGACGTTGGGGTCAAGCCAGTCTCTTGCTGGACAACTTATGATCAGTGTGGCTGTACATACATTCCTTGCCCGGGCCAGACATTAATCAGTTTGGAAACCGCAGTGAGCATGCTAGTTCTGAGTGAACAGTTCAAAACCTCAACAGCTAGGAAGCAGAAGGCTGTAAACAAGTTAGAATAGCAGTCTTGAGCCCCTAGTAGAGCTACAGAATTTGATCAGTTCATCAGTCAGACCTGTGGTGAGTCCAGTGAGACTTTCCAGAAGTTGCTCAAGTGCTGAGGAGATGCTGGGGGCTACAGTCCAACAAAGTCACTCTCTGAGGTAGATTAATGGACGTTTGCAATGCCTACTGAGGAATAAGTCCCAATGCAATTAATGAGACTTTCTGCCAGCTAAGTATGGATAATGGCCCTGGCAATCTGTTTTCAATTAATTGGAAAACTGATTTTTCAAACAAAGAAGCCAAATGTTTTTTTAAATGCAGCTGGCAAGCCCTTTCTTAAGTGAAATTCCTCCTCTCATTCAAGAGCATCTTAAAATGATGCTTTCTGTATCAACTGTGCAAGTACGTCATCCAAAAGCCAAGCACTCTTCCTGTTCCAGTCATCTTGTTCTTACTCACTTAAAGATTGAGACTGACAGAGTAATACATTAATTGGCAGGGAGACACATATGTTAATTGAAATGTTATAACTGGACTGCAGCTCTCAATCTTACAGGTATGTATACCACACAACAGTTTTGGAAAGTGAAATACTGTCGACCTCTAGCTGACAGTCCATCATTAATGTACTGTATATACCTTTAACAAAGTAGGTCTTGTGCACTGGGGATGTCAACACCAGTTTTTTTGCAGCTTCATGCTATTTTTAAAAAGTTGGGAATACTCCTAAACAAGTGAAAAGACTAAAGGTGAATCGGAAGACAGAAAAGTGGATCAGTCTTCATTGTGATGTAGGTTAGACCCAAATGAATGAGAAATAGCAGGCCCAGCTGTTGTCTTTCTGGTAACAGATGCTTACTTAAAATAATCACTGTAACAGTAGCCAAATTTCATGCCGATTCACAGTTGCTTCCTACATATAAATATGGAACTCCCCCCCACACCTCCATTATTACTCTTCCTATATTAATGCAGTCATACCCGATACTTTCTCTGCCCCAATTAATCATCTTCTACTAACAGATCACCCTCAGAAAGAGAGGATCTCAAGTAGGAAGCCTGTTTTGCTTCCTTTAGCATACAAAGCAGTCTCTGGAGAAGTGGAAGGTCTAGTGTACTTCTCACAAAGGAGAGATAAACCTGTGCCAAGTCTGGGCCACATCAGACTGCAAGTGAGGAGTCACATGGCTGCACAGATAAATAAGTACATAAATCCTCGAATGAAGGAAATTAGCTGTCAGGACTACAATTACAACTACAATTCCTGTCATGTCTCACCACTAGCTGGCCTGGAAAGGAGTGAGGAGAACTCAAGTCCAATAACCTCTGGAAAGCTGTAGATTCCCAGCCACAATACAGGCCATGCATAGTTAAGTACATATATACGTGTAAGTACATAGACTAGCAGTATGACATGATTACCACTCACTAGGGATGGGCATGAAATGTAAGAATTGTACTTCATTTCATTCTGTTTCTCCCTCCCCGCATTTCCTTTCATTTCGTAATTTTTTTTCCAAAAAATTCATACAAAACGAAATGTGGGGGGGGCTGGAAAGCTCCTTCCCAGGAAGCCCCCCCCCCCTGCTCCGGGGCCTGTACTTACCCCTCCTCCTGGGCTCTTGCGCCGGCCAGGGCCTTTGGCCGTGGCAGCAGCAGGGCCCTCCCGCTGGGCCGCTCACCCTTTGGAGCCGGCTGGGATGTGCGGCGGTGGCGACAGAGGAGGAGGTGGCCCAGGCTGACCTGCTTGGCCTGGCTGGGCCCCCCATGGTGGCACCCGCGGCAACGGCAGCTTCAGCAGTGGTGGTGGAGGAGGTTGAGGCCCAGGCTGGTCCGCTCAGCCGGGCTGGGCCCCCGGTGCGGGACACAAGCAGGTAAGGGACTGGTTTACAGAAAGAACAAAATGGTTCATTTCAACGAAAAAAACACCATTTCATTTCATCTGCAACTAAATGCTGCTTCCTCGTTTTGTTTCATTTTGTTATGTAACAACACGACCAACAGCATTTCGTTTTTCGTTTTGTGCCCATCCCTACCACTCACTCATCGCTGGGAAGGAACAGGCTCTTGTCAGTCATGGCAGCATTTTGTTTTTCTGGCAAAGGTGAGGGAGCTGCATAAAGCCCAAGAATTCTGCATTTGCACAGAGATATATGAGAAAGCACGGCAGACTATACATAATTTTTAAGCACTGGGTACAGTAAATAATATGTCTTTTAACATTTGTTTCAGTTTTTGAACACAAAGAACTCATGCTAGATACCAAAACCTAGATTGCAAGAGCCTGGGTACATTTGACTCTGCAACACTGTCATCTTAAGCCACACTCACAGAGATACAAGCAAACTGTGAGCTACATTTGCAAGATTTGCTCATAAAACTATGCATCACTACAGTTGGGCCCCGTATCCACTGATTCAGTTATCCACGGTTGGCAAAAGAAAATAAATAAATAAATAAATAAATAAATAAATAAATCATCAGCCACAAAGCAAGCTACTGTCCCAAACAGCAGCAGTAAAGCAAGCTACTGTCACAAATAGCAACCATGAACCAAGCTGGTGTTGCAAAACAGCAGCTGTAAAGCAAGCTACTACCACAAAAAGCAGAAATTCTCTCTTATCCACAGTTTTCACTATCCATGGGAAGGTCTGGAACCAATCCCCAGCGGAAGCGGGGTCCTACTGTACTGTGTTTCCTGCATAGGTTTTAAAACCAAGAATATCTACACCGCTCATTTCCTTCAAGAAGATGCGATGTTGTCAAGTCACATGTAATAATAATAATAATAATAATAATACTTTTATTGTCAATGTACAACATGTGCACAATGAAATTAGCTGAGTCTCCCATGCCCACCCACCCCACCATCCCGCCCCCATCTCACTGGCAATCACTCAGTCTTATTGCACCCTGTGTACTTGACACACAATGCGCCAGCCCACAGGTCAGTTCTTCTATACTTGTCCTGGGATTATTTCCCATTCAGCAGTCTGACAGCCCATGGATAAAAACTGTTCTTCAGTCTGTTGGTACGGCAGGCTATACTACGGTATCTTCTGCCTGATGGTAACAAGGTAAAAAAGTGCTGACCGGGGTGTGAGTCATCCTTAAGAATTTTTCCAACCCTCCTGAGGCAACGATCCCTAGCGATGTCGTCCAGTGCACTCAGGGGACAGCCCATGATATACTGAGCTGTGCTTACCACCCTCTGTAGTGGCTTCCTGTCAGCAGCTGTCAATCCAGCATACCAAACGGTAATGCAATATGTGAGGATGCTTTCAACTGTGGACCGGTAGAAGGAGATAATCAGTTGTTGCTTCACTTTGTTCTTACGCAAGACCCTAAGGAAATGCAGTCTCTGCTGGGCCTTCCTGACTACTTTGGTTGTATTAATTCCCCAGGATAGATCCTCACTGAGGTAAACTCCCAGAAATTTAAAGGAAGAAACTCTCTCCACACAACCCCCCTGGATGTACAATGGGGCTAGTTCCTCTCTCTTCCTCCGGAAGTCCAGCACCATCTCATTTGTCTTGGTAATATTCAGATGCAAGTTGTTTTCTAGGCACCATGTGGATAATTTTTGGACCTCATTCCTGTACGGTGATTCATCTCCCCCTGTAATAAGACCCATTATGGTGGTATCGTCTGCGAACTTAATAATCACAGTAGATGGATCAGATGATACACAATCATATGTGTACAGTGAATACAGGAAGGGACTGAGTAGTGTACAGATAGTGAAGAGGTCTTGTTTGTCCTCTCTACAGAGACAAGTGAGCAAAGCATATAGGTCAATGGTCCTCAACTTGAGTCACCAGGTGTTCTTCGACTAAAACTCCCAGAAGTCTTCACCACTAGCTGTGCTGGTCAGGATTTCTGGGAGTTGTAGTCCAAGAACATCTGGGGACCCAAACTTGGTAACCACTGATACAGGCAAAGGATAAGAAAGTACTCATGTGCTACGCCTTTGAGGTAGACAAAACAGAGCAGGAATTACAATATTTATTCTTGGAAACTTGAACTCCTGTTTCTCCTTCTTGTGGTCCAGTTCTTACCTATGACTATTTTGAAAAAAATCCTCACATGAAAATGTGAAACGTTTACACCCCAGGAACATGGGAGTTGGCAGTATACTTCTTTGACATAAACACACACAAGGCAGTTGGTGCCGTGTTCTCTTAGTCAACATTCCATTGGCATTCGCAGACGCGCAGGGCTGTGTGCTTGGGGTGGAGGTAGAGTAAGCTGATACAAAACAAGTTATACTGCTTCTTGGAAGACCACTGTGAGCATCATCAATCACACGTCAAAATTCTACATCAGGGAAATGAAGATTGTGCAATCAGAAGAAGGGGCTAATACTGGTTTCTATCACATAATAAATATAAACCTACCAAGACGGAGGTTTTCAAACAGTTTTCAATTCTGGAGCAGAGACGGGAGGTCTGGAAATTCTGTGAATCATGCTAACAGCTGGAACCGTGGGGGAGAACAGCCACTGGAGAAGACAAATACCAGGCACAACACTTTCTCAGGCAGTGAATTTGAACTTCATAAAATGCAGAATTAGGAGCAGACCTGCCCACCTGCTACATTTCAACTGGCATAGCAAAGTTGTTTCAAGCAAGCATGAGAGTTCTGCAAAACTGGAAACGATTAGGGGAATAGCGCGGTGCAATCCAAGAACAAAATGTGTGCTGCAGATTAATCACTTTTCAAGACTGGAACTGAAAGATAGGAGTGAGAGATAAATCTGGCCCCAGTGTTTATGCAAGCGTATCATACTTCATAGTACTGAATGTCCCAGCACTTACAGAGGAAGTAAACAATGTTCTGTTTGTGTATATGTATGCACACAGCACTGAATATGATAGCTTGTAAAGAATGCCCAACTTTGAGTTATGAAACACATACGTCTAAGGACTCCAAATAATTTTTGGCGGTGCCGCTGTCCCATGTCATGCTTCTGGTAACAACCAACACAATCCTTCTAGATACACTGAGGGTATTTCAGGCAGACAGTACTTAGCCTACCAACCCAAGAATCTTTGACCACTTGCTGGCTTTTTGTGGTGGTGATGGGGGAGAATGAAAAAATAACAGAAGATGTTGTGAGGAAACATAGGAGATTTACACATTTGGACCTCTGCCTCCCAAAGTCCAATGTGGTTGGTGCCTGACAATAACTTTTAACCAGGGATGAACATTAGCCCCAAATTAAGAAACAAAATTCAGATTGTCTTGATATCTATAACTCCATTATAGTCTATATGAATATGTATAGTTATTATTTCCCCTTTAAAATCATACACACACACAAACAGGCAAACCATTTTAAAGGGCCGGAGTCCTTCAACACCTTCTGATTCTGTTACAAACTCTTTTGATGAAATTCATACACACATGGGCATGCACAGATACAAAATGTATTAATGCATCTGTCTAAATATAAGGGGCCTAAACCTAATATATTTCCCGATTAGTTTATGTTTTAATCTAAGTATTTAATAACCCTAAATCTTATTTTTAACCTTATTAAGTAAACAATATACAATGAGATGTAGAGAATGTCAAGTTGAGGGTTCAGAAATGGACACAGAGAAACCTGATATAGTGCAAGCGTGCATTAGAGCATAATCATACTTTTATCTATTTTGCCAGAATTAAAGTTCTGCGTAACTCAAAGTCCTACATATTTCTACTCGAATAAAACAGTACATCAAAAGATACCATTTGGTATGCATCTCAAGGACAAAATAACGCATAAGAAATATAAGAGGTTAATTCAACGGAGCTGTGTATCCGAAGGTTGACTGGCCAAACTGGCTGTTACACCATTCCACCCCTACTCCCACTTGCACCCACTTGCTTTGATATGTTTGCCTTCATTATGTGTTAGTATACCCCAATTAACTATCTATCACTAACAAGCTTATGGTGCAGCTGGAAGATCTCCCTATAGCAAAACTGAGTAATTGATCCAGAGATCTGTACCAGCTCAATAGGGCAGGGTGTCTCTGGTTCTTGGAAACATTACATTCAGCCCAGTTCCCTTCCAAGGTTGCAAATGACAAGGTTATGATAACTTGGAACAGTCCTTCATGACCCAGAGATCTGTAGCAACACTGTTAACATTAATCTAGAGCAAAAAATAACTATTTGGATCTCGGGCATCAGACCGTTGGACTTGCCACTGGAGATTTCATATTGGAGATGGTGAATCTTTGCTGTAATTTGATAATGTTTATCACACATTGTTTGTTTTTTACCAATTGTATTATGCCCTGCAACCAACTAACAGAATTAGAAATGCTGAAATAAATAAATGGCAGAAGACAAAGGATAACAGGTTTGTGGGCCAACACAGCTGCGTGGAGAAAGAGGAGAACTATCTTCATGATGGGAGAGAGCAAGACAGAAAGAAAAATTAACCCAGGGTTTTTACTGAGTTGTGCTATCTTGCTTTATGTACCCTGCTGCAAATGCTCCGGGGCAAGTCTCATATTGTCGACCTCCTTATTATAGTGAACCTTATTAGATAGTGTTCATTTGAAAGACAGCCAAGCTCCAACTGCTTTCAGAGATGCATAGCCTTGCTGAAAGTAGCCCAGACTGAAACTGTAACCCTTAGAGATAGGACATGGCCAGCAAATATCCTGAAACCTCTAACTCAAAAAGGTAGTATGTCCTTTCCATCTCTCTAATCATCCTAGGAACCTTCATCTTATAATAGTCTTGTGTGCCTTGGCTCATACTGCCAGTAGAGTTTTAATATAACCACCCATCTTCCTAAATTTAGAAAAACAGTCCTGTATAGGTTTCCATGGCATTACTTACATGGTTTTTAAAAAATCCACAGTCCTTAGAAAAAGCAAGCAAATAAAAAGATGGCACTGGCAATGCCGTCATGGATTTTGCTGCCACCATAATGAGCACCCTGAGTCAGTCGGACTATATTCCAGTCCCGATTGCAAAATGGGCTTGCAGTTTGTAGATTTTCAGAATTGTAGCTGTTGTAGCTTTTGTAGTAATAAAGGGACACGTTGACCCTATGTTAAAGTTTGCTGACTGTGCTGGACTGTGAGACACTTGATGTGTGTAACGCACAGTAACATTGTTTTATGGCCCTACAACTGAACTGTCAGAACTACAGAAGCTAAAATGGAACAATATCCTTTTGTTGGTGTTCATCTGAGTTTTTTTATCATGTCAAAAGATAGGAGACAGGTGTTATAAGGAGACAGGTAAAGGGGAAAAGGTTCAAAGACTTCTCAGAAAATAATGGAAGGTATCACAGAACCATCAGACATGAAGGTAAATCATCCACTTAGAGACCCACTTGGCCCTCCAGTTCTTGTTAAACTACAACACCTAACAGTCCTCATCAGCCCATCCAGTGGATAAGAGTGTCAAGAAGATGTACTCCAAAACCATCCGGAGGGGCACATGTTCTCCATCTCTGCAGCGTGAGCTATACAACTTGTTACCTCCGGGGCAGTGTCTGTGGTGGGTTAAGCAAGCTTAGCTTCCAAGGAAAGCTATCTGGAGTTAGTTGTCCCTTTTGTGGGAAGTCACAGGAACTTCAAATTTACCTCCCATAATATCATGATTAAATTCAGTGCACCTTACAGATTGGCAGATGGGCAGGATCGGCAAGCGGCTTCTTGCCTTGTTTGAGAAAACGGTGAGAGATATTTGCAGTGACTGGTGCCAGGAAACCACCAGCAGCCAGCAAGCTTCTTATGCAAGGCAATGGGCAGCCTGTGGCCCTCTATGTGAGGCTGGCTTGCATGTCCCCCTCCCCAATGACTGTGCTGGCCAGGACTGATGGAAACTGCATTCCTAGAGAGCCACAATTTGTCCTGCTCCTGCTCTCAAAGGGAGAAGAAAACTCCTCTGAAGAATTATGAGAGTCACTGCTTACGTTCCTGGTGTCTGAAGGTCTTACCGCTATGTCTCCCAGACCATCAGTGTATATGAATTCCTTTAGGCTTTCAAAGCACCTTGTCTTCAGTATTTAGGTTGGGCATGCTGATAAAAAAAAACGCCTATGAGAAACCAATTAAAAACTGCTAAAATAAAAACAAGATAGTCCAGACCTGTCATTGGAAGCCGTCTCAAATAAAAAGATTCAGCAGAGTTTCTAACGAGGGTGAGGGAGCTCCAGAGAATTAAGAACTAGAAGTGATTTTACCTCCTCCGCCAAAGGAGTCTTTCTTAGCCTCTTTTACAGGGAAATGGCTACAACAGAGAGCATTACCCTCATATATTAGCAGAAATGCACAGTGGCAGAGCACCAAATTGACAACATTAATATGTTCTTTTACTGAGCAGCAAGAGATATCCTGGGTATGGATGATTCAGCTATGGCACCTGGAAACTGTCAAATATCCTGAGAGTCATTAGTCTGCTCAGACCAAAAATTCCCCCACAAAACAAACAGACAAGCAAACAAACAAACAACACTTGGATCCTTTGTCTGCCATTATCATGTGCACAATGGATTTCAAGGGTAAGATACTGAAATGTCAAGTGCATGGATCAGGGGGGATTTGATTGAAATCACTTTGATTTAAATCACTAGTCAGCAAGGCTCGATTTAAATCATGGTTTTCTACATAAAGACTCATTTTTGCTGGAGTTGTTTTAATCTTAATATTTACAACCAGATGGTTGTACATTTTTAAAATAATAACTTTACTGATTTGGTGGTTATATACCATTAGATATACAGTACATAGATAAATAATTATGAAATTATTGCAAGGTGAACTATCTCCAGTTTAATAGGTTAATCATTCATATTTGGACAACTGTTCTGCTGTATTTTATTGGAAGGAGAAAAATAAATATTACCTTAATAATAACAATTTAAATAGTTTTATTTAACCAAAACAATAACATAGCAGGTTTTTCTCCTCAAGGGAGAATATGAGAATAATATGATAACCCTCAAGCCACTATACACATAAAGATCTCAAAATGTGGAGTACTGTGCTCAAAAGGTTTCACTTTTTAAATTGCTTGTCATTCCCTCCTCAAACTTTGCTCCTTGTGCAGACCTATTATTCCATTCCAAACAACCTTCTATTCATTGAATGTCTTGAAACGTAGCACTTAAGAGGTAAGGGGGTTGATTCTGTGTATATAGATTTGCAGAGGAACAATAGAACTATGGCAAGTCCTTAAAGGAATGGGAATGCCTGACCACCTTATCTGTCTCCTAAGAAATCTATATGTGGGACAAGCAGCAACCGTCAGAACTGGATATGGAACAACTGACTGGTTTAAAATTGGGAAAGGATTACAACAAGGCTGTATACTGTCACCTTGCCTATTTAACTTATATGCAGAGTACATCATGCAAAAGGCAGGTCTGGATGAATCACAAGCCGGAATTAAGATTGCCGGAAGAAATATCAACAACCTCAGATACGCAGATGATACTACTCTAATAGCAGAAAGTGAGGAGGAATTAAAGAACCTCTTAATGAGGGTGAAAGAGGAGAGTGAAAAAATGGGCTGAAGCTCAACATTAAAAAAACTAAGATCATGGCCACTGGTCCCATGACCTCCTGGCAAATAGAAGGGGAAGAAATGGAGGCAATGACAGAGTTTATTTTCTTGGGCTCTTTGATCACTGCAGATGGCGACTGCAGCAAAGAAATAAAAAGACGCCTGCTTCTTGGGAGGAAAGCAATGGCAAACCTAGATAGCATCCTAAAGAGCAGAGACATCACTTTGCCAACTAAGGTCAGGATAGTCAAAGCTATGGTTTTTCCAGTAGTGATGTATGGAAGTGAAAGCTGGACTATAAAGAAGGCTGATTGCCGCAGAATTGATGCTTTTGAGCTGTGGTGCTGGAGGAGAGCCTAGAGAGTCCCCTGGACTGCAAGGAAATCAAACCTATCCATCCTGAAAGAAATCAACCCCGAATGTTCACTGGAAGGACAGATTTTGAAGCTGAGGCTCCAGTACTTTGGCCACCTCATGAGGAGAGAGGAGTCCTTGGAAAAGTCCCTGATGATGAGAGAGATTGAAGGCAAAAGGAAAAGAGGATGGCAGAGAATGAGATGTTTGGACGGTGTCATCGATGCAACCAACATGGATTTGACCAAACTCCGGGAGGCAGTGGAAGACAGGAAGGCCTGGCGAGCATTGGTCCATGGGGTCACAAAGAGTCGGACACGACTGAACGACTGAACAACAACAAATGAGATTAAGGTCTTTTTCTAAATTCTTATGTTTATTTTATAAAAAAATGCTATAAAGGAGGCATGTTATCGTTGCAGACCCAAATGCACAGTTTTGAAAATAGCAAAACGAAACATTGTTGATAATAACTTCTAGATAGAAAAACTGCCCCAAATAATCAGAAATCTCTGGTTGACATTGTGAATGGATTAATACAGCCTTATGCTACATAATTAAAAACTAATTTCATGATGAATAACCTTTGGACTATAATGTATCTTAAGTAGAACACGATCTTTAGAGAGATTTTTCCTCAAAAAGCATTTAATTTTTTTAAAAATCCGATTTAAATTTTTAAAAATCCAATTTAAATTTTAAAAATCCATTTTTAAAGTTTTTTTTTAAACCATTGATTTTTATCCACCCTGGTGTGGATGCACCTTGTTGATAACACACCCAATCTGGTTTATAAAGAAATTGTAAAAGCTGAATCATAGAGCAGGAACAATGGTTTGAGGACAGAGCCATAACTGGAGAGGTTCTCTGTGGTGCACACAACTTAAAATGACAGGAATGTATCAAATAAACTGCTGTAATTTACTACTTTCAAACATGTTGCTACTATAGTCTCGGTTCACCCACCAATTGGCACAATCTGAACAGTAAGATTCAGTCAAAGCAGCTGCCTGGAAACAGCTCGTAGAAAAACCCAAAGTGAACCTTTTCTCCAAGTCAATTAAATGTTCTTTTCACTATTTATATTCTTAGATTTCCCAGCTGTGATTGATACTGTAGATCACAGTGTCCTGTGCCTACGAGGAATGTGATGATGAGGTCAAAACTTCTGAACTTGTTTTCAATTATCCTGGTTCTTAACTGACCTGGCTCGTGGTGTGGGCATTAGGGAATGCTATTTTGTTCAGCACTCATCTCTTTTGGTGGTTGTTTGCCTGTCTGCATTTTTGATTTCTAAGTTTCAACACATAGCACATTTAAAAAAATGTTTTCCTGAAAGTGTCTGTTTTATCATATTATATCATCATGTTCACAGTTCATTACATGGCTATGATTCATATTTTGGCAACAAAATTTTAACAAATAATGCATCAATTGGAGAAGCTCCCCAGTGTGACTCAAACTGGCCTTAAATATCCAGTACTAAAGGTAAGATGTACAAACCTTCTAGAAACAATCAACTTGCTATCCAAATTTTACCTGGTAAACTACAACATAATCATAAGAGGAACAGGTGATATGGAACCAACACAATTTTTTTTTGGAGGGAAATGGTCATATTAGCTAGGGAATTAACGGAGTTGCAGGGGGGAAAATCTCCCCAAACTTTTTTCTTATATAATGTAACTTCAAATTTTTTATTAATTATCTGGAGCGGTGGTGCTGGAAATGTTAATCAAATTTGCAAAAGTGGATGGAGTCGTTAACACCTTGGAAGATAGGGAATATGCTGGAGCACAGAGCTGAAAACAATAGAATGAAATTCAACAAGGATAAATGCAAAGTACTGCACCTAGGAAAAAGAAACCAAACACAAATTATAAGATGGGAGATACCTGGCTGAACAATACAATGAGTGAGAAGGATCTTGGAATTGTCATAGATAATAAGATGTGAGCCAATAGTGCCATGTGGTTACAAAATATGCAAATGCTACTTTAGGATATAGTAATAGAAGCATAGTCTCCATGTGCTGCAAGGTACTAGTTCCCCTCTCTTTGGCACTGGTTAGGCCTCATCTTAAGTACTGTGTCGAGTTCTGGACAGCTCACTTCAAGAAGGATGCTGACAAACTGGAACAAGTTCAGAGGAGGGCAACAAGGATGATCCGGGGTTGGATACCAAGTCTGAGGAACGACTGAGAGAACTGGGTATGTTTAACCTTGAGAAAAGGAAAGTGAGGGGAAATATGACAACTCTGTTCAAATAGTTGAACGGCTGTCATACAGAAGAGGGGCAGAATCTCTTCTTGATCAATCCAGAGTGCAGGACACACAACAAGGAGCTCAAATTACAGGAAACCAGATTTCGGTCGACTATCAGGAACAACTTCCCAACTGTCAGAGCAGTACTTCGATAGGCGGCGAGCGCTCCAACATCAGATGCATGGAAGATAAATTTAGAGAGCTGCCCTGCAGATGTCCTTTAATTTGGATTCCTGCCTTGGGCAGGGGGTTACACCTGATGGCCTTGTAGGTTCCTTTCCAACTTCATGATTTTATTATTAAACTTCAACAAAAGCAACAATGGATTCTAAGTTTCCTCGCCAACTCCTAGCTGACCATCCGTAAAATAGTCCTTGTTGTGAGAGAACTTTTCCACAGAGATGTGATAGTTTTGTCACACAGAAACTCGTCCACAGATCTGAGGGCTGCTGGTTCTTTCCCACAATCCCATACTGCAGCACATAAGGCACGCTCCCCAAATTGTAGCATTTGTCTTATGTGCTACGGTGTAGGATTGGGGAAAAGGTAGGCTCTGCACTATCAGTGTGCCTTTCTATGAATGCCTTTCCTTGTGCACAGTTATAGGTAAAAAGGAATGCATTTATCATCTGTTATTCCTCCCCATATCTTCCCTATATTTATTATTTGCCTACTTGTCATTAAGACGGAACGGAACAAGATTAATCTAATTTAACTTTCCTGGCAGTTATCAGCTTGACAGAAAGTATACGTAATGGTCATGGAATTCTAGTTAGTTATGGCTTGGCAACTGCCGTAGGAACATCTTTACAGAATTTGCCTTCTGTTTTCTCAGCCTTAAGGAAACATGGTACAGTCACATCCCAGGATACCTCTATCTGCCTGATAATGAAGATCTTTTGGGGGAGAGCTCCTCTATATCCCATCACTGAGAATAGTACACTATGTGGAAAAACCAAGAAGAAGAATTTTGGCTTGGCACCTTGACCACGGAAGGCCTTTTGCTTGTGTCTCCATTACAGCTGACACTGCTTCCCCCCCTCCAAAAAAAAAATGCCAAATTACAACATGCATAGAATAAAACTAGAACCCCTCTGGTTTAAAAAGCTTGGCTTGAAAGGGCAGACACATTCTTCATAATGTACATAGTTTCAATGGTTTCAAACAGTTTGTAAAATTGTCTTACATGTTGCACACTGTTTAAATTTTTAAAATAATTCAATACACTTTCAACCATTCAAATTATTTCAATTCACTCTCCTAGTGCACCCCTTGCAGAAGAACTAACGCTATATCATGTCTACTTAAATAAAATAAATATAGCCCTCAAACCATGAGTGCTACAACCGTTTTTGAAAAACACAATCAAAATCCAGTCAAGAGTCTAACCTTTACAAAATAGAGTTGTCACCTGGTCAAGTGCTGGGAAGAAGAAAAACCTGTGACCTAAATAGTTACCTCAAGGGCTGAATTAGACATATGGGCTCCCTGCAGGTATGCTAAGCCTTGTTCACATTCAGAATGGGATGAACGGCTGCACAGCACAATGAGTGAAAGCTGGGAATAGGCTGGTGCATGGCGCAAGCTCTCCTGTACCTGCCTCCTCCTGCATGAAGAACAGATCTCCTCCTAATGTGTGCGTGAATGGAGAAGACACATGCTTGACATAGATCCAATCTATGTTTACTTTGGCTTTTAAATTTAGTAAGTAGGACAATTTTAAATGTCCCATCTATTTTCCATAACTAGCTCATTCAAAGCATCTCTCTTCCTCCTACCCAAGAGGTAACAACCTCATTCGATGGTCTCAGACTCCTAAACAATATCAAGGCACTCGATTTGACAATAGGACTACCAAGGACAAGTCCCAAGGGCCGTTTCATGCATGCCCCGCCTGATTAAATGTTCTCATGGGTATAAAAGCTGCTTAGATGCTTTTAGCAGCTCTCCTATCAGGAGATCTATGCCACGCTTGCAGTTTCCACAAATGCCCAATTCCGTCCAGGACAGACATTGCAGAAATCATTGTGAGTTAAATGCCAACTGTGAGTCCCAACTAGAGGAAACCCACACAATCAGTGGGACCTTGATAAACCAGCATGAAAGAAATTAATTTAGACCTAGATCAAGATGTACAAAATGCAGCCTTCCCGAATTTGCTGCCCTACAGCTCTCATTTGCCCTTGCCGACATATTGCTCAGTGGTTTAGACAGAGGTTGTGGGTTTGATTCCCCACTGCGTGTTCTCAACAAGAGCTGGACTTGATGGTCCATCAAGTTCCTTCCAGCTATGCAGTTTTAACGAGGATGATGAGATGAATAGTATGCTGGCAGACACATATGGGAATTGTAGTATGACAGCATCTAAAAGGCCTACATACTTTTAAGACATGGCGGAAGTGATGCTATTAAAGTCTTATCAGATTAACTGTTTCAAAGACATAAAGAAGTACCTCAAATACTTGACGGCTGGAAATGACTATTGGTCAAAACTTGCAGAAATCCGAATTCTCAATTTTATCATTGAGAGAAATACAACAGAAACCAATAACCTCTTCTTCTTTAAAGGATAAATCATCATCCTCATCCTATCTGAACGTATGAAACAGTCAAAAACAGACAAAATGATCATCATCACTGCCATCAACTGCATATGTTAATTACTATTTTTTACCACCAAAATCTTGAATTTTGTGCTCTTGGGGTTTTTACTATCTATATGTCCTGCAGTTTAAGTATGAGTACGTATGAGTGCCAATGTTCTATAGTTGAAGAACACAATAAATACGAAACACATATGTACACATAGCATAATTTTAAAGGGTGCTCATGTGTATAAATTATGAGCGATTTCTGCCTGTAAAATACACAGATGGTGATGGTGGGAAGCTGGATCTTTTCCCGATTGCCACATGTAAATTCTTGCAGAGTGCAAATGAGAGTTCACAATTTCTCCATGGACTGTCACATTTTTGCAGTACATGTGTTGTGTTCCCAAGTACAAAAGGCAACTAACAGAAAGTTTCATTCCCACACTTTGGTCATTTGTAATTTTATAAGTACTATGTGATTTTTTTTAATAAAACCATAACCCTGTTACCTCTCCCTAAAAAAACACAACTTTGTGTGGTCAGATTGTATTCATTTGAGTGCGAAAACCAGAAGTGTTATATAAAACAGAACGTGTGACAAACCTTGACTATATCCAAGTGGAAAGTAATCTGAGTAGGCTATTTTCATGATACATATTTCTGCATGTTCCCAGATTCCCTGAGTTGGCAAACCGCTTTCAAGTAAACACTTCTGTCAAGAATGAATGGGAAGGGCAACATAAGCAACGGACCTTGGTTGCTTTGTTCTAATGGAAGAAAAAAGCAGTGTCTACCTCAGTCCTAGGTTTATTCTCTCTGACTTCATTAAGTAGACTGTGATAAGATCATTCAAAGTGGAGGGAGTACAGCACCCACCCCCTGTCCACGATACAAAATGAAACAAACCAGACAACTGCTGACAGAAGGCAAACTTATTCTGCCCCATGGCACAACATCTAGGGCAGAAAGCACCACCCTTTTATTCTACGAATGCCTTGTCACACACTCCCCCGCCCTGATATCTTCCAGACATATTGGACTACGACTCCTATCACCCTGGTCAACGTAGCCAGTGCTGGCTGGGAATCACAGAAATGATCGTCCCAACACATCTGGAGGATGCCATGTTAGGGAAAGCTCTTTAAAGAAGTCAGATCCAGTGTATTAAGTGCAACACAGAGAATACATGCATGGCACAAGAGAGCAACAGATATGAGGCTTGCAAAGGGGGCATGAAGAGGGGGGAAATCAAGCCAGAGGAACAATGGGTGAAATGTTATGGCTGCCTGAGGGGAGGTCTGTGGAGGATCACATTGCTGTCTTCTAAGGAAAGACAAGGACTGCTCTGGTCAGACCCCACCTGGAGTACTGTGTCCAGTTCTGTGCGCTGCAATTTAAAAAGGATATTGACAACCTCGAGCCAGTACAGAGGAGGGCAACCAGATGATTGAGGGTCTGGAAGAAATGTCTTACGAGGAATGGCTTAGGGCAGGGATGGCGAACCTATGGCACGCGTGCCAAAGGTGGCATGGAAAGAGCTTTTGCCTGGCACGCGACATGCTCCTTGCCCCCCCCCACTTCCCCCTCCGCTGGACCAGCCATGAGGAATTTGTGGAGGGGGAAGTGGGGGGGCAGGGAGCATGTCGGGTGCCAGGCCAACCCTACCGTCGCCATTGCCATCGCCGCCCCTGACCCCGCCTCCGCCAACCCCACCGCCAAGACCAACCCCATCCCTGCCCTTCCCGCCGCCGCTAACCCTGACCCCGTCGCCCTTGCTGCCCTCGACCTCGCCCTACCCCTGACCCCCCGCTGCTTCCAATCCCAACCCCCCCACCGCCCCGTCCCCGTCCCCATCGCCATCGCCCTTGCCGCCCCTGCTGCCGCCGCTGCCAATCCGACCCCGCCTCCGCCGCCATTTCTGCTGCCATCCCTGCTCCTCCCACTGCCGCCGCCAATGACCCTGACCCCGCCCCCTCCATCACCCTTGGTACCTTCGCCCCCCCCCGCTGCTGCTGATCTCGACCGCCAAGTTTGGGCACTCGGTGGCAAAAAGGTTTGCCATCCCTGGCTTAGGGAGATGGGAATGTTTAGCCTTTCAAAAAGAAAACTGAGAGGGGATATGATAGCTAGGTTTAAATATTTGAAAGGATGTCATCTTGAAGAGGGAACTGGTTTGCTTTCCTTGGCTTCAGAGACTAGGACTCGGGACAATGGTTTCAAACTACAGGAAAAGAGAGTCAATTTGAACATTCGGAAGAACTTCATGCCGGTTTGAGCCGTTTGGCAGTGGAATATGCTGCTACAGAGGGTGGTGGAGTCTCCTTCTTTGGAGGTTTTCAAGCAGAGGCTGGATGGCCATCTGTCGGGAGTACTGTGATGGGGGTTCCTGCATGGCAGGGGGTTGGACTGGATGGCCCTTGAGGTCTCTTCCAACTCTATGATTCTATGAGGACTGAATGGGAGAATAGCAGCATGAGCTGTATCCAGAAAATAGTTGCTAGCTGCATCTTTGAAAGCAGCCAACAATACCATTTTCCTTAATCAAAACATTAGTTTAATGGTATTCACATAACATAATGAAGACAAAGTAGCAGTAAAATTCATCTGAAATGCTAACGTTTTGGCTCATTTCTTTACTTTGTAATAGGTATGTATATCTTACTGTAACGATTAGTGTTCTTTCCCTTCCCTTCTCACCTGACGCATATCTGACCTACCTGGACATGTCCTAGCACAGATTACTGGCTGGCACTTCAGAGAATGTGATCTGACTTGGACAAAAAATAAAGCTACAGTTCACAGGGTAAGGGTGACACTCCTTTCCCAGGAAGTATACATGAAGGAAGCTGGAAACGTTTGCCTCTGTTTCCAAGTAGATATGGTTCCTCTGATGCCCAAACCTGGGGATGTGCTTGAGGAAACAAGCCAGGGTCATAAGACACAGCTTACGAATTCGCTCAACCAAGTCACAGTCTGTCCAGATCTGGAAATACTGTAATTGTTAGGTTTATTTAGTTGAAAATAAATGGAAAATGCAATCTCTCTTTCTAGGCACAGTTCAAAGGTTCTAACCTATAAAGCCCTAAACAGCTTGGGACCAAGCTATCTCAAGCACTGTCTTTCTCTTTATGAGCCTGCCCAGGGATTAGAATCATCAGGGGAGGCCTTTCTCCAAGTCCCACCAACTTCACAGGTGTGCCTTGCGGGTACAAGGCAGAGGGCCTTCTCAGTGGCTGCTCCCAAGCTTTGGAAACCCTCCCAAATGAAGCTACGCTGGCCCCATCCTTCCATAAGCAAGCAGAGGCCTTCCTTTAACTATCCTAAGTGGGGTTCTTAAATTGATAGTTTTGCCTTATTACTGAGTGTGTTTTTAGTGTTGGTTTGTTTACAGACTTTTAGAGTGGTATCTGTTTGATATTTTTTTGTATTTTTACTTCATGTTTTTTAGCTTTAAACATTTTATTTTAATGATGTAAGCCACCTTAGGTCCTTCTTAAGGAGAAAGTCATGGCAAAATATTTTCAATCAATCAATCTTCTCGGAGCCAGAATGAGGGAAGAGAAGGAAGTAACACCAAATATTCCACACCTTTGGGCAGACCATGGTTTAGCCCCACTTTCAAACAAGATCAAATGTAAAAAAGGAACCTATCAGAACTTTTCTTAAAGAGTCCACTATTTCGTTCACAGTCTCCCGCGAAACCCTTCATCATACCATTTTGTGCCTCATTTTCTTCCACTTGGATCATCTGCGAACACCAGTCCAACAAAAAACACAACTCGGCTTGCAATTCTATAACCGTTTATGTAAGCAATTTGAACTACTTTGTTACTAACATTGGGCTTTTCAGTGCACATTTTGTTTGGATTTGGGGAACATGAAATTTCTACTGGTTTTAATTGCACTTGTAAAAGGCACGGTGCTTACAAAACAAAACTGGACAGTTGACCTCTGTTTCTTGAAATCAGAACCTCAATAGCTCGCTGAAGTGTTTCATAAAAGTTGCTTCCCTATATTAATGGTCATGGTAGAAATTCTGTGTCAGATGCCTCCTCTTGTTGTTCAGCCAAGCAAAGTTAAAAAAGTAAGTAGGTGAAACTTTAAACATTACTTGTGCAAAACAACAACCCACTGTAAAATAAAAACATTATGCATAAAGTGGGGAACTGAGTTCTGAAAAACTCGATTAAACGTAGATTCGATCTAAATTTAAATCTCTGTACTAGTGGAAAATATGAACCCTCTACTTTCAATGTTAAGTTTCTAAAATGTATTACTTAATGCAGATTAATCCCGGGAATTGAGAGACTCATAAACTTGCTTTTGGTAATGAACCACCATTGTGAAGTTTATCGTTTCATTTGTCAAGCTAGTAAAAATGACTGGATAAGGTATTTTAAAGTTAGATTAGGTGCTTCAGATTGACAACAATAAATAATGCCTATTATTTTAATATACAAATTTCTGAATCAGACTCTACCGAGCACAACTCTTGGCATGACAAGCCAGGTTAGTTACAACTGGAAGATAAAAACTGATTCATATTATCCCTCCCAATGTAGATTTGTTCACGTATGGGGGAAGGGAACCAGGAAAGCCTTTCACCTTTTTAGGCACCAAAACAACTGTCTCTATTCCCACACACTCATCTATCCTTGGAGCCGTTGCCTTCCTAGCCCCTTGGAGCACGAAGCCACAAGGACCAGTCCTTCTATTACAGAAAGTGTGCCACCTCTCTTGGGCCGCAGGTTTTGGTTTGGAGGAAAATGTTAATTGTTAATTAACAGTCTCTCTTCTCTCAGCCCGGCAATGCCACACTTGAAGGCGAGTCCTCTTGGATGTAGAAGTTTTCCTACTTCTGATATTTTTGTGGTCAAATAAAGGTATCCCTCTTGATGCTGCTGAGTTCAAAGGTCTGTGCACCTTTGTTTTTCTTTTGTAAATTCATTAATGTGTGAGGTGGTTTTGTTTGTTTGTTTGTTTGTTTGTTTGTTTGTTTGTTTGAGGGGGAGGGAAGGACAGCACTGGCAGGACCAGTTGGAGGCCACATCCTGTGGATTTTGCCTGTTCTTTCCACCTTAGGTGAGCTCTAGCCACAAAGGGGGAGAGATTTGCCTTAACTTTGGGTCAAAGCAACTGAGCTCTTCATCTGTCTGATATAGAGCGATGTGTACTGAACATACAGAGCACAGAGAATTTGCTGTGTGCAAAAATGACACTCCTGCTCAAGGGAACCAGGGTTCCCAACTCTGAGAAAGAATTCTATGTGCAGACGAATCTATCCAGGAAATGCTCTTATCAGTATCCCATGTGCATCTGTAAGAGGACAGCCTTAGAAATTATAGTTCCATGGGAGGATTTCTGGAATTAACAAACTCACTGTCCCATAATTCAGTGGCTAAATTAGGAGACTGGGAGCTCTCAAGCCAGCAGGAGGTAGAGCGGCTCTCTTATGTTCATGCCATTCCTGTGCAGCATCTTGGAAAGTGTCTGCTGCCCCGTGGGAATGGGGAGGATTCCCTGAGATTCACAAAGGTGCATGAGGGGAACAGTTCTGTAGGAGGATGCCTCTATACACTCTTCACTTACTCGCATGATGTTTATAATGTGATATGATATGTGACTCTAAGGGAAAGCAGAAACCTCATGAAGAACGTGATCAATGTACCTTTTTGGACTGCCTGTCTCAAAAGCTCACCCTCAGCAAGGCCACGGATCATGTTGGCTGATTAGGGTGGCGGATTTCTGACAGCTGTTGTCCAAAACACATCCCCCCCCTTCTCCAGCCTAGATAACAGGCTGTAAATATAGTGTGTATAGTTTTCAGAACACATTTGCTACTTTTAGCTATTTATCAGTTACAGTTATATTCTCACTTGTCTTCCGAAGAGTTTTCAAAACTCAGCATATATCTGTGGGTGACATTTGGCTTCAACGGATCAATCCTTAGTGGCTAAGTCCCTAAATTAAGAGCCGTACCTCCTACTTGGATGAAGGGCCTATTAGGTAGCTCCACACTGGTCAAAGTACCTCCAATTTGTGGCCTGTTAGGAACAGGGCGGACCTTTTGTTTGCATCTGCCGTCAAGCAATGTTTGAAAACGTGACATGTCAACATGCACTATCTATTGACATTGCCAATCACGCCTCATTTTCTAATCTAGACCAGAGCTTTAAAAATGGTATGTGATAACAGGGAGGCAGATATGTAAAATTCTCTCTCTCTCTCTCTCTCTCTCTCTCTCTCACACACACACACACACACACACAATTCAGAAAATAAATATACAAAGAGAGAAAACAGCAAGTATAAAGGCTTATGATGGAACAACCTTATAGGGCTATCGGGCTTTCAAGGGGAGAGAGATATTTACAGGGTGGTTTTACGAGTTCCACACCCCTAGTGAGGGATTTGAACCCTGGCCTCCTAAGATCCGGTCTGTCACTCTATCCACTATACCACACTGGGTATCTCTTCAAATGAACAAAATATTGGTATATCCAGTTAAACATTGTCAAATTACCTTCCACCAAAATTTGCCTACACAGACTCAAGTTTGGGATGGAAATTATTTTAGGAGATTGTCAGAGCTCCACACTGTAATTATGTGGGAATTTTTTTCAAACATCTGTAACCACTAGAATAGTTGATATTTAAATTACAGATTTGAAACCATTCATCATGTGACTAGGGGCATGACTAGGTGGGGGAATTTGGGATCTGGGCTGCATTTAAAAGGCTCTCGTCTTAAGTGCTATCTATTGTATCTCACACTTGATGGACCATTCCATTCACATGGAAGACTCAGCAACATCAGATGGGGAGTCTCAAGGAAAAAGTAAGAAGCATTTAAGATCATTCCAATTTCTCCTTCTTTTGACTACTGCTTGCCCCCATCTCTTTTCCCACCTATTGTTGCAGCTATCATTTTGTAGGCTGCCGAAACAGTCCTTCCCCTTTTTTGTTTGTTTAATTTAGTAACTGACTTTGCGCTACAGCAATACATCAACCTAGCATGGGAGCTCCTTCTATCAGAAACAGTGCTGCATCAGCTATGAAAATGTTTTTTTAATACCTGAGAAGAAAGCAGAGGAGAGGATTTCTCCTTTGTCCTTTCTAATGTCACAACTCACTGGATACATCGCAGGATTGTCACTGAAAAGAACTCTGCTCACAGTTTTTTTTGAGTGCAAATTAAACAACCACACAGACTGCAGAATTGCATAACCAGGAGCGCTCCCTATTGCACCAAATAAACTGCAGCCTTGTGTCAAAAAGGAGTGGTACAGTTTGCAAAAGGGGTGTGAATCAATGTTCCTTCTAATTATTAGAAGGGCTCTGCCCCTCCTGTGCACAACACTGCCCTCCCATGTGTAGGGTTTTGCGGTGACAAGAACCAAAGTGGCTGGAAACATTCACTGTGGGTGCGTGGAGGAAGAGGCATGTGCATGGAGAGCAGCAGAGTCACACATGTTCATGCAGCTGCAGGGCATCTTGGGTGGTTTGGATTGCTCTGACTTAAAACACCCATAGTGTAGTGTATAGTGTATAGTGTACTGGTTATATTAAGAGTGAGGCATACAGCAGCTGAAGACAGGTGGACCTTGTAATGAGGTAATGCCTAGTGGGGTTAACTGGGGGGTGGAGTTATGGGTATTTATGGAACGTGTGTGTTGTGTTATGTATGTCGTTTGTGGAATAAAGAAGTCTACCGGAGCTTGCTGTCGTGTCTGAACTCACTACACAATACATAGTCAATGGAAAACAGGGCAAACCAAACTGCACCAAAAGCAAACCAAATAGTGAGCTACAGAATATGTTTGCCTGTTTGCCCTCTATAGTGATACCAGGTTACAGAAGTCAGTCCTGTTGATAGAAGTAGGTTGTCTGTGTAAGTGGTGTGTTTATGTGTGTGTGTGTGTGTGTGTGGAAAATACATTAAAACGAAGGCAAACACTGGCCGTGATCACTTCAATGGGAAAGCATTTCATTGAATTATTGTTTGGCTGACAACCTAAATAGATATTTTATACATAAGTATATGTTTTTTCGAGCACCAATATTTACAGTCTTTCCTGCCAACACTACGGGCTCAACACATAGAGATCATGGGAAAAACTGAAACCATATCAGAAGCACCCAGGACCAGAGAGCTGAACTTATCAGCCAACACTCAGCATGTTTAGCACTTATCAGGATGTTGCCATGTGCCTCTTCCCCTCAAATATACAGAGGGTATCTCTGGCCTTACTCTGTATATGCCCAGAGTAGCCCACAGGCTAGATGATGAAGCATATCCATCTAATAATCAGTAAAATAAAATAAAATTCCACTAATCACAAGGCCCTTTTTACATTAAGCACATCCAATCTTGCTTGATTTTGGAAGCTAAGCAGGGTCGGCCCTGGTTAGTACTTGGATGGGAGACCACCAGGGAATACCAGGTGCTGTAGGCGCCTGGAGTAGGAACTGGCAAACCAATCCAGTATTCCTGCCAAGAAAACTCCATGGACATGGGGTCACAAAGAGTTGGTCACGACTGTAATGATACAACACAAATAGATGCAAATGTCAGTAATGCTTTAAAGGCCTTCAGGTAATTAAATGTCCAATGTAGTAGAGGCCTTCAGAATGAATGCCTCAGTTTATCAAGTTTTATCTGTGTCTGCCCATGACTTGTATTAAACAATATTGGCTATACAGAATAGTTTCAGTTTACCCTCCTCAGTGCTAATCAATGGATATTTTAACTTGTGCACATGAGCATAAATCAATGACCATGTGCGAATCAGCGATGATTGAGCTTTTCTGAAAAAGAAAACCTTTCTGCATTTGTATTACAGTATATTAATATACCTCTTCTACAAACCTTTATATAGTAGGAACACCGTATCCGCAGGGGATCGGTTCCGGAATCCCCGGCGGATAGTGAAATCCACAGATAAGAGCAAATGCTCTTATCCGAAGATAATAGCGGCAGAAGGGGTGGTGGGGTGATGGGCTGAAAGTTTTTCCTTCCAACACCCCATCAAATGGCAAAGGCGGAATAAAATTTTCCCCCTTTTCTCCTTGCCACTTGGCTGCGGCAAGGAGAAAGGAGAGAAAAATCTTTCTTCCCTCCTTGCCACCGCTGCCGCTGGGCAGCCGGGGACCCTCCACCCTTCTAGTGGGTGCCCAGCTGCCCGGTTGACCAGAGGCATCAGCAGCAAGGAGGGAATAAAGTTTTCCCCCCTCCTTTCTCCTTGCCGCAGCCAAGTGGCAAAGAGAAAGGGAAAAATATTTCTTCCCTCCTTGCCGCCACGGCCACTGGGCGGCAGGGCACCCAGAGGACGGGTCCTCCACCCCTCTGGTGGGCGCCTGGCAGCCTAGCAGCGGTGGCGAGGAGGGGAGAAAATAAAAAACAAAACTTACCACCCCAATGCCTGCCGCCCTCCTCCTCGACACTGCCGCGGCCACGGGCCGCCCACCCACCCAGCCTTTGAACTTCCGGGTCAGGTTCCAGGCAAATGATCAGAGGTTTGGAACTTCCCACTCAAACTTCTGATCTGCCGCCAGGGACCTGAGCAGGAAGTTCAAAGTCCCCACCCCACCCCTCTGGAGGGTGCCTGGCTGTGGTGGTGGCAGCAGCAAGGAGGCGGGTGGCGGGCATTACCGGGGGTAAGTTTTATTTTTAATGTTCCCCCCCCCTTTGCCACCCCTGGCTGATCACCAACTGAGAATGACTGAATTTGTGGTTAGTGAATCAGTGGATAAGGGGATTGTGTGGCTTATAATTAGTGTCTAATTTGATTCACTCTTGGAATACTTAATTGCGTACAATAATAATCATTTAAATTTGAAATGCACAATGTACACTTTCCAGCTGGATCCTACTCTTGTTTTTAATTAGAGTAGACTCACTGAATCAATGGGAGTTATGTAAGTGTGACTAACAATTTGATGTAATCCAGAATTGGAAGATTACCAAATTGTATTATGATTATATATGCTAAGAAAAGCCACGTACAAGTCATCAGAAGAAAGGAAGGTCAAGGCAACATTGGACTATTTGGAGTACACATAATGTAATATATTATATCTTGCTGTAAAAGGCATCCTCTGTGGACTTCACCATGAAGTACACTCTATACAGTGTGAAGATACAGCCATACAATGCCCAGCTCATTCACCTACTGTACTACTAAAGCAATGAAAACGCAAAGCAATGCAAAGCAGAGCAGGGCTACACATGACATATATATAGGTTAATTCAAGATGTATGGAGCAACCCTTAACAAAAGGAGGGGGACATGTAGCTTCTCGGACCTTGCTGAATCACAACTCCCATCGTCCCTCACCACCGGTTCTGCTGCCTAGGAATCATGGGATCTGGAGTGCAACAGTATTTGGAAGGCTGTGGTTAAAGCCAAAAGCACTGATTATCACCCATCATTTGGAAAGAGGCAACCAACCAAGTTGCTTACAGGTTCTAGTAGCTCGAGTGGGAAAATGATTATTCCTGACACCTTCAGGAGTATGTCGGGAGCGCTCCACTTTACCTGTCCTCCCAAAGCAAATCCAGGCTAATGAAAGAAGGCAAGGGCAACTCCTTGACTATATCCCTCTTGCCTCTAGCTGAGGTTTTGAAAGGAATCTTCTGGTGTTTATTTGGTAAGGAGCAGGGAAATGTAATTTGAGAGCTGACTCTCCTCGCAGAATCAACAGAAGAAATATATATAGAACAGTGAAAGGCAGAGACAAAACCAAGGCTTCTTTTTTTACCCCCCCCCCAAAAAAGTGCCAGTGGTACTGTAGTTTCTACTGCAACGCTGGAGCCCGGGGGAGCTAGCCAAGAATGTCAAGCACACTCTCTACTGGGTGTGAGGTCTTCAAGACCTTAAGCAATCAACACGCGAGAGCACCTATGTGCGGTCAAATTCTAAATCAGCAGGGAGGGAATAGAATTACATGGTCATTAGGAAGTTTTCAGGCACCCTTTTTCTTAATGTCATCTCCCCGGTGGTCTTTGCCAAGGCTCATGTGATATCTGCATACTTCTCCAACTCAAGCCTTTACTCTCCATCTTCGAATGAAATTTCAACTGCTGATCTCCGTGGCTTAAAACAACTTACTAGCCAAATTGATGGATTTCCAGCTTTTCCCTTACCCCACAATTATTTGTTTGTTTGTTTGTTTGTTTATTCACTCACTCACTCACAAGCTTTATGCAGAGTTTTCAAAACATCCCAAGAAGCCACACGGGGACAAAGAATTAATCGCACACAGCCAATGAGCTGGGAAAGAAAAAATATCTATCAATAGACAAGAGGACAATACTGAGTTCCTCAGTGTGGTGGCCACAGGTGCATAAGAACAGGCTGGATGGCCTGCTAAGCTTCCCTGCACCATCTGCAAGTTAATAGCACAACTGCTGCATTTATTTGGATGGGAAGTGTTCACCCTTCATAAAAGCAATGGAGTGGCTTGAAACAAAAGGGTTCTGAATTTCCCGTCAGCCACGACAAAGGAAATCTGACTCAAGACCTGGGTTCAATCCTAGGTAGCCGTCTCAAGGTTCATTCAGCCTTCTATCCTTCCAAGGTTGTTAAAATGAGTACTCAGCTTGCTGTGGGTGGAGGGCAAAGGTTAGCCTGTAAATCAGAATTGTCCAGAAAGTGCTTTAAGATTATGGGGTGGTATACAAGCAGCACTGGGAGTTACATTATGTCATTTTAGACTGTAAACTTTGTCAGGCAGAGACTGTCTCCCCATTCCCCATATTCGCTCCGATATGAGCCCACAGCTGGTACTCTGTCTACAGAAACCATGACTCAGCACAGCATTCAAGAACTCAAGCCAAGAGTGCATTAAGGTATATTGATAAAGTCAACGTCAAAGACCACATCCAAAGTTTGTATTCCATGTTCACAAAAACATTAAGAGTTTCAGGAGCTAAATGATTTTCTGCCTAGCAGCCAAAAGCGAGGCAGGGAGTACAATTCACAGAATCAAATTGGCTTACTGAGGATCTTAGACGAGCAGAGCAATGTTGTGTTTGATGTTAATGTTCTATCACACTACCATCAGCTGGATACATGGGTGTCATTGTATAGGGGAGAATCAAGCCCCCATTAAGTTAAGAATAGGGTGAGTGCAGCCCCCCAATGATCAGGCAAGATGACAGTAAGAGCGAGCACCCTCCAAAATGACCAATCAAAACTGAACTAAAACAGTGATCTGCCAAAAAGATTGACTTCTATTGTAGTTGAACTGCCGCAGATGGAAGGGAGAAAGAGTCTGAGAGACACTGTGGCTGGAAACAATGGTGTCCACGTTTACTTGAGACTATGCACGGCAGAACACAACGGAGAGGAACTTAGTATACATTGTGCCTCTAAAAGTATTCATAGTCAAAGGCTGTATTATTTATTAGTCCATATCCTATCTAATATCCCATCAAACCCTATGTCTAAACAACATGCCACAATCTGAAGATGCAGTCCTAACTAGCCAAGATGGATGATGACCAACTGATGTGATACTGGACCAGCTAATGCTATGCTGAATTCAAACCACTCACGGGCTACAAATACCAGGGATTATTTAGGAATACCATTACCTTGGCCCAACTTTCTGCTGACCAAGTGGCCTTCTCCCCGTGATGGAGGAGGTGTGGATTTGGCATACACTCAGTTCCTGCCTTACCTCCACTCCAGTTTGGGTCCTTTTGATGGCTTATTTTAGCGAGCACAGCAGTTGTGCATATGAGATCCTTCTGCTGACAGATCTCTGATATCAGCCACTACAGTGGGGCTCTGCCAGCACAAGAACAGTTAGGTTAGCACAAGAAGCTTTTTCCTTTTCCAACCCTCCTCCAGCCAGTGCATATCTGAGTTAGGACTGTATCGTGACCATGTAATGAAACAGAACATCCACATCTGTAGTCAAACATAACACAAGATCTTGCAACATTCTGGGTCCCTTCTGAATCTAGGCAGAAGAGTCCTGTTAATTGTGTGTTGTTGTTTGTCCCAAAACCCTGGTATTTGGCTCTAGAGAATGACACAGCAGGGGCGGCGGGTGGAGATCTCCACAAGCACCCTCTATGGCTTTTCTGCTTAAGGTAGTTGCACTGGAGAGGAAGATGTATGCTGTTACAACTATCTTTGCATCCACAAAACTGGTTATTAAGTACCGTGTTTCCACGAAAATAAGACACTGACTTATATTTATTTTTTCCCAAGAAGATACACTAGGGCTTATTTTTGGGGTAGGTCCTATTTTGGGGGAAACAGGAATTGGAAGCAAAAATGCTACAGCTAACTTTGGTGGCCCAAGCGAAGGGGGGTGGGGTGGGAAGGACCATGGAGTGAAAGGGAGGGGCAATGCTCTCTCTCTCTCTCTCTCTCTCTCTCTCTCTCTCTGTGTGTGTGTGTGTGTGTGTGTGTGTATGTGTGCAGGCACAACCATGCCCATCACTAGGTCTTATTATCGGGGTAGGGCTTGTATTTAACAAATGCATAGAAATCCTGCTAGGGCTTATTTTTGGGGTAGGTCTTATTTTCAGGGAAACAGGGTGCCATCAGGTCACTTCCAATTTATGGTGATTTCAACAGAGTTGTTAAGATATACGAGATGTTCAAGGCATGGTTTATCATCGCCATCCTGCATGGTCTTCATGGCTGAGTAGAAATTTGAACTCAAGACTCTTGAATCCTAATCTAACACTCCATTCAGTACACCACACATCATTTCAGACTCCGACTAGGGTCATATATATGTTTCCTTTTCTTTAATATACCAACTCTGTTTTCATTGTAATATTCATCCGTTTAGGGGATCTTCATAGTTTGCCAAATGGAATTCTATTGCCATACATGATTGCATGGTAGCAAGTATGCATGCAATTCTATCTTTTTAGAAGGCAGTCTGTCACATTCCCCCGCGTCCACCAGGCAAGAGAGCAGCCATGTGCCTGGCCACAAGACAAATGTCAAGTGAAAAGAGAAAACTACTTCCAAAGTTGTCATATGTACGATTTTGCCTAACTGGATTTTACCCATGGTAACTGCTTCAGTTAGAAGGTTGTGATCATATATTGTTGTTGTTGTACTGTATGAGTGTGTGTGATTACGACACCCAGGTTAAAAATAGTGAATAGAACAAGATGGTTCTTTATTTGGTCCATTATATAAGCAGATGCAAGAGCACCCCTGCAGGTAATCAGAAACTCACCATGACCTACCTACCAGCCTTGAGCCATTGCCCTCCCCCCACTGCCCTAAAATCTGTTCTGGGGTCAGTTTCCAAAGTCAACATGATCAGTATGGAAACGCATGTAAATTAAATGAAATATAATTTCTATGGGGGGAAATGAAAGCAAAAGTGTTCTGCTTATATACCGCCCCATATACAGTAAGCTTGGGTGGTTTACAGTTTAATTACAGTATGCAGGCTACACATTGCAAAAGGCAGTGTGGCTTGTCACCCAGTGCTCCTAGACCAGTGGTGGCAAAACTTCGGCGCTCCAGAAGTTTTGAACCACAACTCCCACAATCCTTTGTCACTAGCAATACAGGCTTGGAATTCTGGAAGTTGTGGTCCAAAACATCTGGAGTTTCGAAGCTTTGTCACCACTGTCCTAGGCTCTTACTTCCCTGCCACCTCCCAGAGCACAGCTAGGGGTAATGTTGGTTGGCAGTTTTTGGATCTTACCATTCAAAAAGATAATTTTTCCCAACCTTTGCTCTTAGCCTGTCCAAAAGTTTTCCAAACAGGTTCAACGCGGAAATATCCAACACTGTACAGTAGAGGAGGAAAAAAAACAAATAAATCTCTAATTTTCAGCACCCTGTGATAAAGGTGATATGATACAATTTCAGCAGAGACTTGTTCTCACTGGAGGGGATATAATACATACAACTTTCCCAGGCACCCTTGTGTGCCATCTCTGATGCTCTTCAGGAGTCTATTCTAATCCCCTGGAACAATATCTGACCACATATGCACAAACGTTTGGGGTGGGATTTGGACATAATCATGTTTTATCTATCACAAGTGGATGTCCACTCACAGATCTTCAGTCACAGATTTCTCAGTTCAACCCTGAATATAAAATACATACAAAACCACACACACACGCACACACACACACACACACACACACCACTGATGTGTTACATTCACGCAAATCTGCATTGACTCATAAGAAATGTTATACCCAACATAACCTACACATGTTTGAACACTGTAAACAAACTTAACACTAGTAAGAGAACTGATGACAAAAAATGATGACATTAAAAGCTAACAACCTTCTAGCAACCTGTTTCGACAACAAAGGTTCTGTTTGATACCTTGAAGTGATGACCTCAGTGAAGAAAACTGCCCACAATGGTCGTTGCTAAACAAAATTGGGGCGTCATTAAAGCACTCCAAGCTCTTTGTTGTTCTGATTGCTCCTAATGCAGATAAACTGGCCTATAGCTTTCACCTTGGATGAGGCAAAACAGGTGGCTAGGAAACAACATTACAACCTGACTATCATAAATTGTGAAGCTTAAGGTGAAATATTGCAAAAGCAACATTTAAGATTCAAAGCGCAGTCATAAGTCATGGGATGCAAGTCTTGAAAACAGCCTTGCAGATGCTACTCAACAGTTAGCCTGTTAGTCTGCTTACCTATAATACAGTCATCAACAATGGCTTCAAACATGTAAACATTTTGAAATATTCTCTACTTAATTACCAAAAATGCTGTCTTCATTAAAAGTGGTCAAACATGATGCTAATTTCCAAAATCCAGGGGAGAACATGTACTGTATTTCTGACATCCCACAGAATCTACATTATTCTTAACAAATGAAATACCCATTGAGGAGGTAATGTTTGCTCACTGAGGAGGGAGAGTTTTTGCAGTTCAGCAGAATCAGTGTTGACATACAAGACATTCTCTTACAGTAACACTCAAAAAGAAACTTTTTATTTTAAAAAATGACTTTATAAAAAAACCAAATAGATGGTCTTCATCCTTCATGAGGGAGGCAAACATGCATGGTATAGAATAATTAGGCTTCTGCTATAAAATGAAATCAAATGGTATTTCCAAATTCTGGAATTATCAATAAATCTGTATTTTGAAAAAAAATCTACTATTTCCACAAGGCTGAGGGGTATTTAAGAAGTGCATGCGCCGATGTAGTAAAGGGCAAACACTGTGCTTCATTTCATCAGATATGGCAAAATAAAATTACTCAGGTGATGCACATAATACTAACAAATGCTTCACTGGGCAAAATTCTAGTCCTTGGGACTGCAATGGTGCCAGCATTCTTAGCAGAAGAGAAGTGATGGGGTCAATACCAGGTAGTGAGTAATGGATACTGCCATGTGTCTACTTTAATCAGGTTAACAAAAACAAATACTGTACAGATGTGTTTATTTAATGAATATACTTTTTTGAGACACCACCTTTTTAAGTTACTGGGCATTTCTATAGAGAGTCCAAGTGTAATGTACAGTAGAATATAAAAAAGAAACACCTGGCTTTAAACAAAAGTATGGTGCTTATATACCACTCCATAGTGCTTTAGGAAAAGATTAAATCCCTACTTCCCATTGTATGGTTCTCTCTCTCTCTCTCTCTCTCTCTCTCTCTCTCTCTCTCTCTCTCTCTCTCTCTCTGTGTGTGTGTGTGTGTGTGTGTGTGTGTGTGTGTGTGTGTGTGTGTGTGTGTGTGTGCGTGTGTTTGTATGTATGTGTGTGTGTGTGTACTGGGCCCAAGAAAACCTAATTAGGAACCTTATATGTTGCTAATTACAGCATCAATTGTTGTGGACAACTCTTTATACTAATGACTGTTGTTGCTGCTGCTGCTGCTACAGTACTGTACTACTAATACTGCATTGTCTGATGAAATGGAAAAGTAAAATCAATTACCAATTACTAGTATCAACATCTATTGTTGCTGTCCTCTAGCCCTTCTTAAAGTCACCTGCTGCCTTGCCCTCTACTGTGGCATTTCTACCCATTCCTAGAGCAGAATAATCATGTCCATCTGAACATGGCAGTGTGGTAAGGTAGTTACAATGACTAGACGTTTGGATTCAAACACTCTCTTGCCCTCCAAGTTCACTCTCTCTGCCTGAACTTCGCAGGGCCGTTGGGAGGGGGGAAGGAGGAAGATCAAAGCTATGTGTGCAACCTGGAGCTTAGTTGGAAGAAAAATGGGAAATATTGTGTTTCATTGTTTGCATACTGCTTGGAGAAAACTGGGAGCTGGTAGTCCAAAAATACAAATTTATCTAAGGAACCAAATAAATCAAACCTCTGGAGCCTTATTTCTGGAACAACTTAAGACAAGAACACCTCATTCCCTTTATGGACGTTCATTATGACCCCAAAGCTTGAGGAAAGCTTGATTAACAGGAAACAAAAACCCGGTTGTGGATACAGCTCCCTTAAGCATGGCAGAAAGGAAAGCATTGCCAACGTATCTCCTTCTTCAGAAGCATGTATATATGCTGTCCTTTCCCAAAGCCTTGGCCTCAAGAAAACTAGAAGCTAAAATGTTCTCTTCCCCTTCCTCAGCTTTTCAAAGAGTTCATGAATACTGTTTCACATAATTAAATCATTGTGGGGAGACCTGGATTGTGTAGGTGAATGTTAAAATAGCTGCACGTATGTTTATTAGAAAATAGATGGTATGATGAATGTGGAGAGATTTAGTCTACAGCATTAGACTAGCTATTATTTTGCACTAGTATATGAAAACTGAAGGAACCGTTTGAACGTAACATAAGAACAGTCTTGCTGGAGCAGGCCACAGCCCATCCAGTCCAGCATTCTGTCTCACACAATGGCTCACAATTTGCTTCAGGGTATTCCCAAGCAGAAGCTGCCTAGATGCCCTAAGCACATCCGATCTTGCCTGATTTCGGAAGTTAATCAGGGTCAGGCCTGGTTACTACTTGGATGGGCGACCACCAGGGAATACCAGGTGCTGTAAACCACTCCAGTATTCCTGGCAAGAAAACCCCATGGACATGGGAGCACGAAGAGTCAGTCACGACTGTAATGACACAGCACACACATTCCCAAGCAGATGTCTTCACCTGCTTATGATTCCTTGCAAATGGCATTGAGAGATATCCTGCCTATCTCTCCAACCTGGAGGTTGTCCCTAGGCATCCATAATGATAGCCATTGATACCCTTGTTCTCCATGAACTTGTCTAATCCTTTCTTAAAGTTGTCAAGGCTGACAGTTGTCACCACTTCTTCTAGCAGGGAGTTCCACAGACCAGTGATCCTCTGGGTGAAAAAGCACTTTCTCTTATTATTTTTTTTAGATCTAGCACCCAAAAGTTTCATCGAGTGCCCCTAATTCTAGGGTTGTGTGATAGGAAAAACAGTTTTTCCTTATCTACACCATGTATGATTTTATAAACTTCAATCAGGTCACCTCTTAGGTGCCATTGTTCAAGAGTGAAGAGTCCCAGCCATTGTAGCTTCAGATGGTAAGGAAGGCGTTCCAGTCCCCTAATCATTCTGGTTGACCTCCTCTGCACTTTTTTGGTTAATAAACTGAACACAATTGTATCTCTTTCTTTGCATAATGCTAGTGCACAATCCTGGTGCAAGCGCCTCTTGTCTTGGTGATATAAGAAAACCTTAAAACATTTGCTTCAAAATCTAGTGCCAGCACTCTTCCAGCACTGCAGTGCCCGTGTTACTTCCTTGTTACAAGGTTCTTCTCACCAATCTATTACTCGGGAGCAAGGGCCCCAAACTCTCTCCTGTTACTGATTGAATCTGCCTACTTCAGTTGGATTTCAGCCAATTTTCAACACAAATACTCTCCTTCAAGTTCTCCACAAATTCCAAAGAACTGAGCAGGCAGGGGGGGGGGTACTGTATGTCAAGCTGAGGTTTTAAGCAAACAAGATTCTGCCTGATAAGAAGGTCAGCAGAGTCTTCCTCCTTCTTTTGAATCCATAAACATTTCTAGAAGACTGGAGGGATTCTTAAGTCCAACCACTTCAGAGCATTCCAAAGTCCAGCATGGTATCAGACAAGAAGGCAGACACTTTGCATCGCTAGACATACGGCAATGAGTCAGGGAAGAGGAGCATTAGTGGTTTGGGAAAATAATAGCAGCAAGTTCCTGAGCCAAGCCAACATTTTTGGATCCTTGCTTGTAAAACCAGCAAAATGGGATGCTCAGTACATCTGCTCTAGTCAATCCTAACGCCCAACTTCAGCATTTGTGGATGATGTAAACAAAAATGTCACTCTAAATGTGGTTTTCTATCATGTACTGTGGAACACATCCATCAAGAGTGCTTGATATAAGATCTATTGTTCCCAAGTTAAAATTGAGCCACTCAGTCCACTGATATTAGCTCTGAGTGTCTTCACATACAAATAGTTGCTCTCAACATTCTGTATTTACACAGATCATCGGCTTCTAAACCAACCCTGTCATTCTATTACACCAGTGAAATGGACTTTGATTACAAGAGTAAGGTGTGCCATGAACAGTCTTCCTGGGATTAGTTAGGAAACTGGCTATGTATTTAAAAAAAAGTTGCCCAAACCTATCATCAAATAATTTTTCTTCATTTTTGTATTAGCCATTTATATTCCTTTTTATTCACTCAAGTGGTTACAGAATAGAGAGGTATTGTCAACTACAGCCGAGGCCCGTCTTCACAAACATGCAGGTGTCCTACATATGCCATCATATACAATTTACATCATAACCGATAAGAACCAAAGATATTTGGTTGCATTTGAGAGCTGTAATTGTAAGCAATTATAACTCGACTCACACCATCTCAATCAAGATCTATGCCATCAGCGGTACAACTGGTTATTGAGATACTACTTTAAAAAGTAATGAAAGGAGTGGAACAACAGTTAATAGGCCACCAAAAGGTATCCCACATGGCAGTCAACACCTAACAAAAGCCACACATTTTGTAAAATGTACAAAAACCCACACATTGCAACACCAACCAGGACTCTACCACACAAGTATGAGTACCTTTCAAACCATGAGGCTGGTACACATGAGAAGCAGCTTACAAATATTACCATCAAAATGTGAGCAATGCATCTTTCGAAATGCCTTGTAAAGTTAATACAGTACCTTATACAGTTAATACAGCAGAGCCGGGAATTCTACTGCTTAGAAGACTAAATCACAACTAGATGATGGCCACTGAATCCATGGAAATTACAGAGAAGTTGACTCACTGAATTCCCACCTAACCAATTAACCTACTCTTATCGTGACTTACTAAGGGCCTTTTTACACGACCCCTAAGATCCGCTGGTCCCTTAAATACGGACCAGAGATCTTGAGGGTTCGTTGCTGTTCCTCCGTCCCCACCCACTCTGCACTTCTTTGTTCTGTCTGCGTGAGGGGAGGGAGAAAAAAAAGCCTTAGACAGGGACAAAAGAATGCATTCTTACCTCCGGTGCTGGTGGAGGTTGCTCCGACCTCCGTTTACTTCCTGGTTCCTCTTTAAGGGGTGGAGGCAAAAGAAAAACAACAGAAAGAAGCGAGGAGAGCTCAGGCACTCTCCGCATCAAATATTTTTCACCATCAAAAAGCAGGTACAAGAAAAGTGCGCTGGGTCGCGCTAAAGTGGGCGGGGTCGCACTTAATTGTCTGCAAACTCCGGAGCTGGTGGGTAAACATTTTTAAGGTCCGGTGCTTGCAGCCATTTGCGGCGGAGCTTAGGGGTCGTGTATAAACGCCCTAAAATAAGCAACAGGATTTCAGTCAGAAATATATACTGTACACACATATGCATGTAATTCAAATGTATACAACAAATGTATACCAAAGGCAATCAGGAATACTTACAGTACACAGCAAGTGTAGCCATGTACCATAAAAGTAAATTAGTATTCAGAAAAAGATTGGAATAAATGATCTTAACAATTCCCCAACTGCCCCTGTTGTCTAATAGTAATTTCACCCAATGGCTATTTGACTCAACTCAGTGAGAAGGGCACATTTGCGAGTTGTGTTCTGAGTAGGATGGGATTACAGTGATGACAACAAGTAGAGTATGTTGCACATAGAACCTCCAATCATTATGTTGTCATGAGAAGAGCACTACCTAGTTGGGTTTAGAGTTACTGGGACTCAGAATTTCTACAGGGCAAGAGAACAACTAAGAGCGGTAGATTCAAATGGCCTCTTGGAGATCTTCCTGCCACCTTGGTAGTCAATTCTGCCTAAACAATAGCGGTTCTGAAGAATTTTTGAGGAGTTTTATGTTGATATGCAGATTCATACATACACACAGACAGACAATTAAGGTTGTGGTTAAATGTGTTGCATGTTTGCACATTATTACACACTGGTATAGAGCAGGATATAAATAATAATATGAATTATTATTATCATTATTATAACAAGGCAACAGGTTAGGTGGTGACAGGGCTGCTCCCAGATGTCCTCCTTCTCCCATTCAGCAGAACCGTAAGAGGGCCCAGGTATTTTGGGCTATTACGAGTGATAAAAGAAGCAGGAAAAGAACGTTGGTGGAAAATGTGGGAGTGTGGCCAATCAAACATGAACTCGCACACATTTAAAGACATTACGATGGTAAAAGAAACATTCTTCTCTGGTGTCACTGCATCTCCACAGAGCTATGCAACAGAATAATTGCGGATGGGGTGGGGGGTAATGGACAATTTTAGCTCCAATTATCAATTTACCTTTTTCCCATTTGTTTTAATTAAGAGACACCTCTTCTAAGCGATGCTCCATTTACAGGACAGCTTCTGTTTGGTCTTAGGGGTTGCGCTACTTTCTTGCCCATAAACACAGACTAACCCATCCGGAAGGGTCTCTCAAAGCTCTGTGTAGCATTTTCAGGGGATATTATGGTGCAAAGAAGGTAGGGCAGGTCACTTCCACAAGCCCTACTAGACAAGCTAAGTGCAAAACCAACATGTCATTTAAGCATGCATGTCATTAACTCAGAGACACGGAGGTATGATGTCAACTCCAAATGAATGGCAATATATGCCTTCTCATTGTTCTACACAAATCAGCATGATTACTCTGAAGTAATGTTTTCAGCCCTTAAGCCATGAGAACCCATATTTATTTATGCTCATGAAAGACTGAGAGACAACATTTTGGCTCCCCTAGTACCTTCAATAAGACATTGTGTTTCTAGTTAATACCCAAGTATCCAGCGATGTAATATTTTAATTAGATTGGACCACAGAATTGAGGCTGCTTAGAAATGAAATCAATATCAAATTAAAACTATAAATTGTCAAAAAAAAGTTTCAACACTGCTTAGCAATCTCATTAATGTGAGCACTGCACTGTATGGCCTAGATTGTACTGGTATTGAAATCAATGAACATTTCGCTCGTAAATTCAATTTGGTCCTGAGTCTGTTGCTACCTCTTGCTTTTCTAACAAATTCCCTGCAGTTCCTCTGATAAAACTGTCTGAACACTGAAGGCTACAGCTAACAAGCTGGTTTGGTTACTGCTGATAAGGCTCCAAACAGCTACGCCTACAACAGACATCTTGCAACTTCATATATTCGATGGCTCGATATAAAAAACAGTAATTGTTACCCCAATTGTCATATCTTGTATCACACTTCTGGGACCGCATGGAAATACAATATATATCATAGTACAAAATATACAGTACATTAATGTGCTTTTTTATCCCATCAACGAATCTTTTAAATGCTACATTTTTGCCACTGTTTAATTATCCTGTTACAATTATATTTTATGGAGGGTTTTTTTCCCTGTGCTCAAGTCAGGATGATGGAAATCTTTCATCTGGAATGCTGGTGTCTCCTCCTGAGAAGATGAGACAGATGCACAGGTTACTAATAGGAACTGCATAACAGTCAACCATCCAAGTGGCTTATCTCCACCTGAGTCACGTTAAGCGATGAGATTGAAGAGGAAGAGTTACTCTATCATATTGCAAATATTCCAGGATCCTAAATGAGTGGACTTGTTCATGCCTTTAGGACAGGTGCTACAATTGTCCCAAAAACGGGATCTTTACAGGCAAATGAAGTACAGACGGACACAGTTCAAATAAATACCCAACACAATCATTCTTGGGTATGGTGAATATGCTATAAGGCAACAGTATGAACACTTCACACTACAGTAGGGGGATTTTGTTTGTTTGTTTGTTTCAGAGAATTCAGAGATCTACCACTGGAGACTGCTGCTAATATTAGAAATTGAACAGATGTCTCTGTACTTCTGCTCAAAGAGCGACAGGTTACCCTTTTTAAAAAATAAAATAAAATAAATGCAAATATAATTTAGAGAACATGTGTAATTTTGTGACTGCCACTAATAAGCAAGTTAGAAATCTTAACTACTGCATATCACCCAGAGAGCTAACAGCAGATTCAGACCTACTTTGTCTCTATTGTTGTGGAATGAGGTAGAGAATCATGCAATGTATTAACATCTTTAAAAATCTTCTACATTTGCTGCATATTAGCTAAAATCCTATTGCTTAGCATAGTAAGTCACAACTAGAGGAGACCCACTGAATCAATGGAACTTACAGAAGAGTTGAGTCACCAAATCCCCACTAATTCGGGGGCCTACTCTAACGTGATGAGATAAACGAAACAACAGAACTTCAGCCACCGATTCTTTCTGAGGTGGACATATGGTTGTACATGAAAACACAACTGCACTAATGATATAGGAAAAGCATGACCAAAACAACAACATGTCCTTGCTTATTCTGTATCATTGTTTGCTCAACTTGGGGGCAGTTTTTCACACAGGCTGTACACAGAAGGCCTGTTCTTGCAGGAAATAGCACAATCCACATAAAGAGAATGACTCATTCAGGCAAAAGTCCCAAGCAGGTTTTTGACCAGTGACCTTTTTGTGTTGTGCAAAAATGTAGCAAAACTACCTACAGTATATGCATAAATACATCTCTACCCAGGAGATGCAGGACTGTCACTGCATGGAACAACATTTTGCAGGGGAATTACTGCCAACTATGAATTTCCTGGTTGGTAGGATAGCACAGTGGTTTAGGTATCTGGCTGTGGAGCCAGTGTCTGGGAGTTCAATTCCCCACTGGGACTCCTCTGAGTAAGAATTGGCCTGTGTATCCATGCAAGTTGCATGGTCCCAGGATGCCCCCCCCAGCCAAAGAAGAATAAAATGGTAGGCCATTTCTGAGTACTCTCTACTTAGAAAACCCTGAAAAGGGTCACCGTAAGTCAGAAGAGGATTTATTTATTTATTTATTTATTTATTTATTTATTTACTGCCCGTCTTCTAAACAGAACTCTGAGCAGTTTACAGTAATGCAATAAGAATAAAAATGAGAGGGAAAACCCCAAAACAACTATAATAAAAACTATAATAACAGCAGCGGCAAGCAGTCTTATTTTACCGGTCCCAAGAGAGAGACAGAGAGAGACAGACAGAGAGAGAAACTATTTAAAAAAAATATTAATGGTCGGCAAACACCTCCCTAAAAAGCAGGGTTTTAACTGCTTTCTTGAAGGCAGGCAGGGACTCTGCTAGGCGAATCTCACTCAGGAGTTGATTCCACAGTGTCGGGGCGACCACAGAGAAGGCCCGACTCCTGGTGATGGTTTTTCAGGCCTCTCTACATGTGGCCACCTGGGTTGAGAATGCCTACAACGCTCTGGTGGGTCACCCCACAGCTGACCTTAAGGAGATTCGCTCCGGCAGGTGTTCAGGTCCCAAGCCATGGAGGGGTTTGTAAGTCAAAACCAGTACCTTGAACCTTATTCGGGACGCAATGGGCAACCAATGCAAGCGAGCCAAGACTGGGGTGATGTGGTCATATCTGCCCGCACCCACCACCAGTCTGGATGTTGCATTTGGTACCCGCTGCTATCTCCAAATAAGAATCAAGGGAAGCCCCACATAGAGAGCATGGCAATAATCTATCCTCGAGATCACAAGCGCCTGCACAACTGTTCTCAGGGACGCCTCATCCAGGTATGGGCAAATCTGGGCGATCAGCCGAAGATGGAAGAAGGCCGACTTGGGAGACATCTGCCACCTGCGCTTCCAGGGACAGATCCGAATCCAAGACCACACCCAGACTTCTCAATCGATCCGCCAGCTGGAGGGCAGAGCCCTCCAAACGAGAAAGAGGGCCACCATACCTAGTAGAGGACATCCCAAATAACAGAACCTCGGTCTTCTCTGGATTGAGTCTGAGCCTGTTCGTCACAATGATGATGATGATGATGATGATGATGATGATGATTCCCCCTAATATACTAGCTGGTTGTAGCTTTGTTTACTATAAGGCATGCCAACGGCTGGAAACAGACCTTCATCGACTGAAGTTGCAAGTGGTACAGCAGAGGCTTCACTGCTTGTGCAGTGGACACATTCATTTACTGAAAGCCTGTCTTGGCTAAGCAGGCTATGGAGGCTCTTGAAGCCTCTCAGAATCTTCTGAAAAGTGTAAACAAAGATGACATCAGTGTGCCTCCCATCCGCAGCAATGCCTCTGTTGTACCACCTTCAACTCTCCGAGAACACGATCGGCCATCTCCAGGGTAAATAGCTTCCCTCTCCCACCCCACCCCACTTCTTAGGTGCTGGATCAGTGCCTTGCTCTCCCCCCAAAAATGTAGAGGTAGGAAATGAGAAGAGAAAATTAATCATGATATGAACATTAATAGAAAATATTTATTCACGTTCCATTTTCAGTCCATCCTTCCTCCTATTCCGAGTCAAGTAAATCCCAAGTCTCCTCCATGGCAGTAAATCCACGATGTGGCTGGGTGGCACAATGCAGAATGAGCAAACTGATAGGCAACTGGGACCATAGCCATGTCTATATATTTTACAGCTATCCTCTCCCAACTGCCAACAAGTTCAAGGGGACACGCACTGTTTTTCCTCGGCCAATGCTGTCTTGATAAGAAATCTGTGAGTCAGGTCACGTTGAGAGAAGTAACTGGTCCAAGGTCACCCAAGGAGTCTCATGACTGAAGCGAGCATGATTCCATAACCCACTACTCTTGCTAGGGTGCCTCTCCAGAGAAGGACTGCTCCTCCATCAAGCTCCAAGGGGAGGGGGGAATCTCCTCACATGTGGCAATTTGAAGCGACAAAACAGCAAGTAAGGAAAGAGATACGCATATCTGCACCTTAGATATTTATCCCCTCCCAAATGCCACCTCCAAACAAGCACTTTTTACAAACACCCAGATTGTATTAGGGCTCCAACCCACACCTTTGTGTATAACATGCAAACACTCTCCAAGCATTACATAAATGTCCACTGTACCCTGAGGAATGAGCTAGGAGCCCACTCCTTGACACGTTCAGTGGAGTTCATGTTTTTACAATGTCCAATAACTCTTAGCTATCTAAAAACACGGGAAGCTCAATTTTTTTTTCATCATTTGCCCTCAAAAGAATATTTACAGGACCAGAATTCCACTTGATTTGATATACGCAACTAAACATACTGAGCATGTAGAACATGAAGAACCACGACATAAATTAAAAAAACATCCACCAAAAATATGTCCTGGTTTTCATCCACTGTACTCCATTCATGTGTTAAAATGTCACTAGCAATAAAAGGTGGCACATCTGAGTATCAATGGGAGGTCTTTACGGATTACCTTCATTTATCCTTTTATTTATTTAAAATATTTTTACCCCACCTTTCTCCTTTAAAGGACCCAAGATGTCTCACAAAAACTAAAAGACAACATTTAAAAGCTAAAAATAGTGTGTATACAAGTATATAAAAATAATTAAACAAGTACTATAACAAACATCGTGAATAAAATTACTACTAAAAACACCTTTAAAAACAGCAGGGTACAATAATCCTTTTTTAAAGAAAAACTCTCTCAGGGCACTTTTTATGTTCTTATCTAAAAACCTGAAAGATTCACTCTTTATGACAGAAACTAATACATGTACTGTAATGTGAACGTATAATGTGAAAAGAGAAGTGATCTAGTGACCTATAGATACTATTTTCTACAGCAGTTAAATAAACTTGCTGTGTTGAGTTTTTTTTAATACTGTACACCTCCAACGATCTAGCTGCTCTTATATGTTATTTTTTAAAAATGTCCTAATTTCCTTTTCTTCTGCCTTATCGTTCACTCTACCTGGGAGCTTAACATCTAAAGCAGGCCTGCCCAAAGTATGGCCCAGGGGCCAAATCCGGCCAGTCAGGTCATTCTGAGTGGCCCGCGGCTGGCTGGCCTGCCCCTCCCTCCCCCTCCTTCGCCCTATGTTTTAACAGGCTCCCTGTGCTTCCTTTGGTCCCCACCTCCCTCCCTCCCTCCCTCCCTCGTTCCCCACCTTTCTTCCTTCCTCTCTTGGTTTCTACCTCCCTCCCTCCCTCCCTTGGTTCCCGCCTCCCTTCCTGTGGGTGGGGTTGCAAGGGGTCAGTGGGTGGGGCTTATGGGTCAGTGGGTGAGGCTTGCAGTGGGGTGGCAGGGTCGGGGAGCAACCTGCCCCTGACACATTCTCAGCCACCAAATCTGGCCCTCCTTACAAAAATTTTGGGCACCCCTGATCTAAAGTAAAGGACCTAAAATGAAAGATATATGAAGTTAAGAATAGTGAGAGACAAACATCACCAGTTCTTAGTTTTTCTTTTCTTTTCTAGATAGCTTGTATCAAAAGGACCTGAGGCTGGTGGTGTGCATATAATCCAACCCAACAAAGTGCAGCCTCTGTCTCGCATGCTGCCACAGCAGTTACAGGCTTAAAAGAGCACTTCTTATGGACCTCAGCCAGCTGCAGGGTTCAGAGACCATCTATTGCACAGATTCATTTAAGCCACACCTTAGCTAACTGGAAACTGACAAGGGGTGGCCCAACTTGTATCATCATCCTTAAGACTAGGGGTGGGCAAATATCATGAAGGCAGGGACCAGTTTCCTGCCAATTTTCATTTCCTGAAAGAAAGAAAAAAAGAAATTGGAAGTGGCTAGAACTCCCATTTCTAGTTTTGAAAAATGGCTGGGGCGGTGGGGGGGGAGGGAGATTAAATGATGAAGAGGGCCGTGACTTTCCCTCCAGGAACACAAAGCCATTTCTCCCACCCCTCAAAAAGAAGAAAGCCAGTGTAGGCTGGGGTTGGGGGTGCTACAGAAACAGTCTTGGGTCGCAAGTAACTATAAGGCTATTATACTTTGTCCCCTCCCTCCCTCTCTCTTTGCTTTAAATCAACAACCCATTGACCTACTCCTTTCTCTGGACTGGACCATCTCAGCAGCCTCCTGGTTCACTAACAACAGAGCTGGCAACCACCAGTCAAGTTCAGCCTGAGACACATCCCTTTGCCTCCTGCAGCAGCAGGTGATGGGGCCAGAGAGCCAGGCAAGGAGGAGGAGGAGGAGGAGGAGGAGGAGGTCATGCATCAAGGCTTTCAAAGCCTTCTTCTGAACTCGCCCCCTTCTTCGCCATCTCTTCCTTTCCATCCGCTCTCCTCCCCACCAGACGTTCAGTTTTCTTCCTGGGAAGGAGAGTAAATCAGAGTGCCGAGTTCGGTCACTTCTGAGAATGCCCTTTTCTAAGCATCGCCCCAGGGCAGATGCTCAGGAGAGCACAGAGACCCTAGGAATCATGGAAAGGTCCTCCCTTCCTGGGGGGGGCAGAGGGGGGGCAACAGCAGAGGAAAGCCAGGCAGGTCACCATGTTCACCCAGGTCTGACACCTGCCCCGTCCCAGCCTGCAAGGGTGAGGCCAACATGAGTTAAGGACTTGGGCACCTGCCGACTGGCAGGGAGGAGGAGGAGGAGATGGGACGCCCTGCTTCCACTTTCAGTCAGCGGCCTCTTCTCGAGGCCACCGCGGCCGAAAATCCTGCCGAACAACAACAGCCTAGGAAAAGCCATCTCTTCCGGCGTGTCAGGGCGGCTGCGGGACCCGCGCGCCTGTGTGTGTCTGAAAGAGGCCAATTAAAATACCGAGAGAAAAATCTCCCTCCTTCTAAAGCTTTCTTGACCTGCCTTGATTTTGGCCAAGGAGAAAAATGAGTTTTAAAAAATCCGTCAAGCATGAAAGAAATGTTTAGGGCGCATTTTCCAGAGAAAACTACTGAAGGTGGTGGGTGGAGGAGTTATCCCGGACAACTTTGCTTAGTCCTCACCATCGTTTATAACAGAAGAACTCAAAGGAATAGCACAGAGAAACCTATCAAAGCATGGGTCTTTTTCCCGCCCTTTCCATGCCGTGTGTTCCGAGCGTTCCCGATTGCGATTTGCGAAACCACCGGAGGGCAATCGTTCTTCTGCACTAATTAACACCGCGATCCTGCACATGCGGATTAAGCCTGCTGGGTGTTTCCCCGCAACGAGCGCGGGGGTGATGGTGGTGGAGGTGTGTGTGTGGGGGGGGGGTCTCCAGACTTCTGCCATGGACTAGGAAAAGCATAATAAGGCAACCAAGAGGTTTGTCCCCAACTCCCTGTCTGATTCCCCTCTTTTGGAGAAGTTCCCGCGCGCCCCCCGTCCCCCACCCCAACTTTTCGGCCCGCGCTTACCTTCCAGCCCGCCGAGCTGTTGCTGTCGCCCTTATCCTTGAAGTAGGGCACGTTGCGCACCATCCACTCGTAGATCTGGGACAGGGTGAGGCGCTTCTCCGGGGAGCTCTCGATGGCGCGAGTGATCAAGTCGGCGTAAGACAAGTTCCCCCACGCGTTCCTCCGCGACGAGCATTTGCGCGGGGCGGCCCCGGCGCCCGTCGCCCCTGGAGGCGCCGGCTGCTGCTGCTGCTGCTGTGGTTGCTGCCCCCCGCCGCCCAGCGCCCGGGCACCCGAGCCCACTCCCTCGCCGGGCAGCCCGGAGAAAGGCGCCAGCAGGCGGGCCGTGTCCTCCGGGGCGAAAGCCTCGGTCTCGCCGCCGACGCCGCCGGGCGCTCCACTCGGGACGGCGGCGGTCATGGCCGAGCCTTGCTCCTCGTCGTCCGCGTCGTCGTCCTCCTCCGGGATCATGGAGGTGGCGTCGGCCGGCGCTTCCCCGGCGGGCTTGGCCGGACTTGCCTGCAGCTCGGGCCTCTGCAGGGGCCACGTACAGGAGCGAGGGCGGCTCTGGGGCTCGAACTCGGGGTCCAGATCCACCTCGAGGGGGGACGAGGGGCCCGGGGGAGACCCCTCTGCCATCTTGGCCTCTCCCCCCCCCCCCCCGCTCTCGACGAGCCTCCGCTTCCTCTCTCGCGCGCGCGCGGCCGCTAAAAAGAGGGGCAACGCTGCCTGGAAAGGTAGGGTCTGAGGCACACCCGGGGGTCCCTCCTGGGCGCGCTCAGCGAGGTCGAGCCAAGATGGCACTCTCCATGAAAGGTCCGGCCGCCCCTTTGGGTTCACCCCGCCAGCTCGGCTCCCTCCCCTCTCTCCTTAAACGAAAAAAAAAAAAGGAAAGAAAGACAAGAAAAAAGAGAAAACTCGGCAAGGGAGATCCAGAAGCAATCCGATGGTCACTGGGTTCCAGGTGAGGTCCCTGGATTCCAAGGAGAGCCGCTTTGGGGGAAGATCTCGAGCCGGACCCCCCCCCCCAACGCTCGCCCACTCCCAGCCCCAAACGCAGCGGAGTGGCAAGGCAAATCTCCGCGGAGGCGGCCGCGCTCCCGTCTGTTTGTTTATCTTTCACTCCGTGCAGGATCCCTCCAATAACGTCGCGCTGTATCCATTACAGAAAGCCCGTTCCCGCGGCTCTCGCTTGAAAACGAAAGACAAGAAAGGAAGGCGGGGAGGAAAGGGGAAAAGGCCACGAGTCCCCTGGGCTTGTTGCTTGGGCGGACTTTTTGCCCCCCCTTCTTGGGAAAAAAAAAAATTGGTTGAAGGAATCTTCGCCTCCGCTGACTTCCAGGACACCTGAACTGGAGCACGGAAGTCGTCAAGCGCCACCGCTCGCGTCCTGCTACATTTATGGAGGTCACTTACCTCCTGCCCAAAAAAAGAATAGGGACGGAAAAAAGGGTGGGGGAAGCAGCCCCCCCCAAAAAAAAATCCCACTACGATTATTGGTGTTTGTGTTTTTTTTTTGGTCTGCTTGTGGTCCTCAGGGTGGGAGAGCGAAAGTAGCTCGGGATCCAAAAGACAAGTCAAATCGCCGATTTTCCAACAGGTCCAGAAGCCCCAAAGTCCTCCGCGGGGCTGCCCAGGTTTCGTTCCAGCATCAACAGTACATTTATAACCTCCTCGCTCCTGCTGCTGCTGCTGCTGCTGCCGCCGCCGCTGCCATCTTGACAGTTCCCCCTCTTTTCACTCAAGTCATTTAAAAAAAAAAAAAGAGTGGAGCGAGGACAGAAAACAGAGCGAGAGGTTACGCAGGCAAAATGGAAGGGGAACAGCACCGAGCCGCTGGTTCCAGGCTTTTTTTTCTTTCTTTGCTTCAGTGGCTCAATTCAAAAAGGAAGAAAAATCCAGACCGAAATGCACACGAGTGGGGGAAAAAAACGCAGCGCTTTGCTCCTACGGCTGCCGTGGCATGATTCTGCCTGCTGGAGCCGCCTCCAAATCGTTACACTTTGACCGAGAAGGGAGAAAGAAAGCATTTAATAACGTGCAAAATCAATCCCAAGCTCATACGCCCGATCTGGATGCGAAGAGAAAGCCCGAGGCAAAAAGAAGGCTGCCCCGGAACAAACACTGCTGTGGCTGCTGCTGCTCCTGCTGCTGCTCCTGCTGCCTCCGCCGCCACCGCCGCTGCTGCAATTGGCGGGAGCAGCCTGCCGCCCTCCACTCTGCTGACTTCCACATTCCTTCTCCTAACAACCAGGAGCGCCAACACAAAGTTATAGACACACGCAGGGAGCCACAACCGAACCCCTTAGCTGCCTGGGGTGGCTCCGCCCACCCGGAGGGAGGGGCTACGGAGGAGGAGGAGGAGGAGGAGGAGTGGCGGGGGGGGGGCGGCGAGCGCTCCCGAAGCGAGTAGTACTACAGAAAGCTCGGCGGCCGGGAAGGGAGCGGCGGCGGCGGCGGCCTAGGGGGAACCGTCCTCTCTCTCTCTCTCTCTCTCTCCCGCTGGAAAGCAGCCGAGCCGAAAGGGCACACTTGGGAAGAAGAAGCCTGCTTGGCACACCAACCCACCCACCCACCCACCCACCCACCCACCCACACACCCACCCACACACACACACACACACACACACCTCGCACCCTGGCAACACTTCGCTTTTGGAATCCGCTCTGGCGCTTCAAAACAATGGGGAGGGCACACGACAGGCATACCAGGAAGCAGCCGCCTGAAGAAACGCCTGTGCCTTTTACGACATTTGGGGGGGGAATTTATAGACTTTGTATTAGTAGAAGGGAAGGGGAAAGAGCCGACGAATACTTCAGGACAGTTCTGGAGAAGAGGACTTTAAGAAGAATACTAGAACAACAGATGATGGAGTAACAAAGAAGAACTCATGGAAGAACAGGATGGTGGAGTGGGGTGGGGGGTGGGAATGCACTTGTATTGTTACTTGTTTGTATGTCTTAAAATTTCAAAAAATCAATTTAAAAAAAGAAACGCCTGTGGGTTACATGAGCGGCAAATAAATATATATTCGCCCTCAGTTTATTTCCCGCTTCTGCCTGTCGTTCAGAGGTATTTTGAGTATGCTGTATGTGTGTGTGTATTGATTTTTTTTTAAAAAACTCCTCTCCTTGACCTACAGACCTTCAAGTGCACAGAAATGATGCTGATCCCTTCTTCATCTGCTGAAACACTGGGGTCATTCTTGGCCGTTCTCTCTGGCTTTTACTACAAAGCATGTGGGTGGGTTGGGAAGCTAACCATGTATTTTTGTTTCCTTTTTTTAACACAACAATTGTGGGATCTTTCTGCTGCCATGATATCGCCCAGGCAATTCTTCTGGCAGTGAAAAGGCTGATGTTAAAAGGCTGTAAAGCAGAGTGGGTCAAATTAAGCGTGGAAGTGTCTCTGAATTTTCATACATATTAACTGAGACCCATCTCTCTACTGTAAACCGTGCTTTCTCTAATTCTGCTGTCTTTGAAGAAAGCATTGTAATGACCAACCAACTCTGGTATTGTTTTGGCAGGAAACTCTTTTGGTGTTTTCGTTTAAGTGATGATCCAGGCTTTCAAAATTACAGATACTGTATATATTACTGATGTAAATGACCATGAGCAAATAGATGCCATAGCAAGACACCACTGAGATACTGGTAGTAGATATTATCTTAGAGAAAATGTGACGTGTGGTCCATTCCTATCCACATTTCCTAAAACATATATCCTACTGAACCCAATGGTATTTAATCCCAAGTAGGTCTACACAGAACTGCAATTAATTCTTTTGTTTTCAGCTACAGTCACACAAAGAATACGGGGTACGGTATTTAAAACCATGAAAATGGCATGGGAAAAGTTGGGAAGAAAATTAATGACAATGTCAACTGCATAAATATAGTTTATTAAACAATTGTGTGTAATTTGACCATTATACCTTTTATTTCAGTGAGCAAAAAGTCCACCAAAAGAGATGGGATGTCAAAATGCCAAAAAGGTATTGGCCTTTCAGAACTGATAGTCTTTAAAGTAACACTACCAGCAACATTGTTTATGTGTTTTGGCCTAGTTTCAAAATGAACTAACATCCACAAAGAACGTTTTACCACTATTTGTTCTAGATAAACAGCTTCAGCAATCTAAAACATCGATTCCAAGATCATGGACTACATACATACAATGCTCAGTATTCTAGGTGGAAGGAGCAACAATAAAGTAATGTGGATAAGTAACATACAGTATTGTTTAAAAAACACCATCCTGAGCACCTCTACCACAAAGCAGGGTGCACCCACCCTCCCTGTTTATGTATAATGTGCACCTGGGCATTATAATGGCTTAAATATATTATTCAGAGGAAGGAGGCACTGTAAATTTAATTCACATGAGTAGTTTGTGTTTGCAATGCTTTTCTGGGTATTTCTTCTTTTTTGCACAAAAATCAAACATTTAAGATGAAGAGATGATGGAGTTTATAAATGTATCAGCTGGCTTCACTAGGCTCCTTTTGCAGTATCTGCAAAGTTAAGAGTGGCATTTTCTTTACAATTGAGCCCCCCAGCCTGGTTGTAATTAATACATTTAGGGAGCACTAGATTGGCAGTGTTCTTTTTAATCCTCCATTGGGACCCAGCCTGAACTCTTTCTGTTTTAAGTGGCTCCAATGACATCAAACTTGAATGTAAGGACAGTCTTATTCAGGGGTCCATCCCTCTCCTACTTTTGCTTTATAGCATTTATACGTCACTTCTGCTTTCCCCCAGATCCTAATAGATTTTAATATTCCATTTCAATACACTATTTATATGGAGCTAAATGTGCAGTCTCTGCACAACAAGAAGGGTTTTTCTTCCTTCGTCTTCCCCTAATGGCGGTGCTGACTTGGATTTCAGTGAAATATTCATTATAATGATGGCATATTTTTCTCTCCCCCCCCCCCCAAGTTTTTAGGACCTCATAGAAGGTGCAGAAGACTAAGTCCTGCTACCTAGTAACTAAACATTAGGTTCTCCAACCTCTTGGGATGTGGCTTGACTCAGTGCCCTGGAAGGTGTGCTGCTAAGTCATTAGGCAGCCTCCCTTGTCTCAAGGTATGAGGGCACAATGTGGTCTAGGGTGATCCCTGGAGCTACGTTTGGGCTGAGTTCTCATCCCTAGGAATATTGGTTTGTCTATGAACCTTCAACTTTTTGCCGTTCTTCCATTTTCTGATTTGGTGTCATTAGGGTAAGAAATCCCAGCTTTCATCATCTCCATTTACACCCCAGAACATCAGCTAAAACTAACCTGGCAAGCCACAAATCTGGGATTAACACATTCTTTTGTTTATGTGACTAGGCCAGGCCTGCACACATTGTTACCCATCAACTGGATTGCTGAAGTACTTGACTGATGGGTTTTCTAATAAACAGAAAGTAAGTCTGTGTGGCTTTAAACAGCAATTACAGGTGTTTAAATCCCATATCCTTTAGGGAGCTAAAACAACCATTTTCAAGTGAGTTGGGCATCAAGACCATGCCATGTTTCTTATTTCTGTGCCAGCCGACCTTTCTTTGCCATTCTTTATGAAATTAGACTAAGAGCAGCAAACAGTTGTTTAATGTGTTATAATTGAATTTCTACTGCCAAAGGTGTTTGAGCCTTGGGTACTAGGTACCTATTAACTCTCCAGATACACCTACTACTGTACTGTACTTGTTTAATGGTGGTAGAATATTGTGCTAGTCTGTGCTATGACAAGCCAGCACCTCCACATGTGTTGACTACCATAATGGAAGTTCTCGTGGAATAAATCTGGGGCCATCAGCCTGAGGACATCTGTGGGAGGCTGAAAGCAGCATCCTCATGTCCTCTGAGGGGAGCTTTCCATCTGGGGTCAGCATTTTGACCTGATGACTTGCAGCCTGAAGTGGAATGCTACCTAAATTAAGTAGACATCTAGAGAAAAGAGAGGGGAGTTTCCAGATGAAGCTCGTTTTGTTTATTCCACTGCCTCTTTCACAGAATTTTGGTGGTGAGTCCCAATCATCTTTTTATTTGTTTATTTTATTTATTTACAAGATTTTTTAGCTGTCCCCACTACCAAGAGGTCTCTGGGCCTCCCATATTTTCTCATCACATCTTCCTTTTATTTTATTTTTAATTCACAGAAAAACTGTTAAAAGGCCGGGTATTCTAGATGAGCCCATTACAAGCCAATTACCCTGCTTTGTCCATGGAAGTTTGCAGGAGTGGCAGATCACCAGCCTGTGTTTGCACCCCCTTCCCTTGTTTCCCTGTTGTTTGTTCCACCTTTCCTTCCATCAGAAAAAATATCTCAAGAGGAGAAAATATAGGTGTACAATGCATAGTCAGAGCTAGGATTCCCTCCGGCTGGAAGCACCTGGGGATGGGGGGGGAAACAATCTAGCATCACCATGGTGGCTTTTATGAGTAGTGGATAGAAGCGACATATACAGTAGGACCGCCATATCCACTGATTCATTACCCACTGATTCAGTTATCCACGGTTGGCAGAGGAAAAAAATTAAATAATTCAGCAGCCACAAAACAAGCTGCAAAGCAAGCTGGTTTCACAAACAGCAGCTGTAAAGCAAGCTATTGTCACAAATAGCATCTGTAAAGCAAGCTACTGTCACAAACAGTGGCCATAATGCAAGCTACTGTCTCAAAACAGCAGCCATAAAGCAAGCTACTGTCAGGAAACAGCAGCTTGGGGGTGGGCAGGTGCTCTCTCTTATCCACGTTTTTCATTATCCACGGAAAGGCCTGGAACCAATCCCCAACGGATTGGAAGGTCCTACTGTCTAGAAGCACCCTGAGTGTGAGAAACCATATGGGGCTCTTTTAAACTGAGGATTTACCCACCCACCTCCCTGCTTTTTGCTGCTTGTGCTGGTGGGACCCAGTTAACCCAGATTCAGTTAACTGAGATTCACATCCAAGCAAACCCACTCCTTTTTAAGAAAAATGCTTAAGAGATCTCTGCGAAATAAAAAAAATTAACTTCCTTGCTTGCACATTCCTCTCCTTTTTTAACAGCAGCTTTTGAGTGCTAATTGAAAGCTTCCTACCAGGGAGCTCTTGCAGTGTAGGCACTCACTTCAGTGAGACATGCCACAGCATTAAGCTCTGTGCTCCGGAATAAAGTAGGACTAAAAATTAACCCTGCTTTCTTGATATGCAAAAATAGAAAGCATATAAAAATCACAGGGAAAACTCGCTGTATCGAAAGGGACAAGAGGAACTGCGTATGGATGGCAGAAACCCGAATCAATGCCCCAGCCCCTCCACTAATAAGCCCAAGAATGCGCGCTCCCTGAAAAAGTCGCTCGCTGCTCCTGTACTTCCCTTTCTGGTGGGTGACAACACCGTCTGCGACCTTGCAGGAAAGTGGCACGACTCGTTTCTGCCTCAGTTTGCCCTTGTGTAAAAATACGGATCATCCCACTTGATGAGTACTTTAAGTCCCTTCGCGGCTATTTTGATTCGCGTGCTGCGTAATCAAAAAGCCTGCATTTCAGGCGTCCTCCCCCTAAGAAGAGGCCCGGGGCAGGCTGCTGTGTGCCCGTGGCAAGCAGGAGGAGGCGGCGGCCGGGGCCTCCCCCTCCTCCCTAAAAGTGGCCAAAAACGTTCGCCAAGGCGCGCAGGAGGACGAGGGGCCGCGGGCGCGCCTGCCCACCGCCCTCGCCAAGGCAGCGGGGCTCGGCGCGTATAGGTCGCCGTATTTCCAAGGGCTTGCGGGAAGCGATCATTGGCGGAGCCGTCATTTGGAGGACCAATCGCGCGATCCCCCGCGCCTCCTCTTGTTACTAGCCTGGCAACTTTCTTCCATCGGTTCGAGCCCGTGCCCGAAGAGCGGGAGGGTCGGCGGGGAGAGGGAACGACGCCACGACGGCCTGGCGGAGAGTGACCTTCTGAGATTGGGGCCTAAAGGGCAAGGACCTCCTGCGGACCTTCCAGCCCGCACACCTAAAAAGGGGCTTCAAATACGGTTCCCGGGCAAAGAAGCCTCTCGGAGATCTCTTAAGGCTTTCTCCTGCTGCGCCCCAGAGGAGATGCTGCTGGCACAGTGTACGGACAATGTACGGGAGGGAGGGGGATCTGGAAAAGGGCCCCCTCCACTCCTGCATTCATCCCAAAACACATTTTGGGAGCAAGGCGCGCGAGCCACTCCAAGCGATGGTGCATCAGCAGCAGCAGCACCAAGAGAGTGGCAGTTCTCCCTGCAAACCTCAAGCCCCGCCTCCCTCTCCTCCGGCTCTCTTTCCCCCGCCCCCGCCCCACTCTCCGCGCGCCCAACTCCTGGCTCCTCCCTCGGCCCCCTCCGCAGACTCCTCCCCTGCCCACCAAGCTCGGTTGCCGCGCGCGAATGGGGATGATGTCATTCCCTAAATAAGCGCGTGACCACCGGGGCCCGCCCTCTTTTCGCATTGCTCGGACGGGGCCGTCCGTCTGGGCCTTCCGCGCTGGCGATTGGCCGGAAGGCTCGTCCTTCGCCCCGCCCCTTGCCAAATAATAAACAATCGAGTAAAATGCGGCGGAGAGGTCCGGGGATAAGGGGAACGTGCGGGGGGGGGGAGCGGGCTGGAGCTGCCTTCTCTTCTGCGCGGGTGGTGGGGTGGGGTGGGGTGGGTACGGTTCCCCCCCGTCTCCGGCTCTGGTCCCAGGCTAATGCCCGGCCGTGGTCCTCCTAAGCAGGCACCGTCCACGAACTGGTAGCGCAGGCAGGAGTGGGGGGGGGGCCTGCTTCGCTTGGAGCGGCGCTGCCTCGACTGGGCTCGAGGTCCCTGGCACTGAATGGGAAAGGGAGCCTGACGCCCGCCTGGCCGCCTGGCCGCGGCATGTAGACAAGGGGAGGGCGCGAGGTCAAGGCCGCGGCGGGTCAAGCGCGGGTCAAGTTTCCCACGGGCCAAGAAGGCAAGCCCGGAGCGATTGCACGCGCCTGTGCCAGGCTGAGGATGATGGAGTCAGTCGGTCTCGAGGTCGTGGGGAGGATTTGGGGCGGCGGGGTGGGGGTGGGGGTGGGGGTGCCGTGAGACCAGGCAAGCAGCGGAGAAGGCTTCGCCCGCAGAGAGCAAGGAGCCAGCTTTCTTTTGGGGTGGGGGTTGGGGGGGGCTCTCACAACCTTCTGATTACCCTGGGGGAGGGGGGGTTGAGAAAAGAGGGCGCGGAGCAGGTGAGAAGGGTGGCGGGAGGAGACCGAACCCCAGCCAGGGTGCAAAAGGAGGTCTGAGAGAACGGGACAAGTACCAGGCTTCGGCTCAGGCGGCAAAACATGCAGGAGCGTGAAGGCTGGTTACTTATAAAGCATGTGCTGAACTTGTCCGGCCTGGTTTCCCCGAGAGTGAAAAAACATAATGTTTAAAGCTAAATTCAATGATGACTGTAACTAACACAAACCTGGGTTTCACACATAACCTTACTGCCTTTATTGAAATTTATCTGTTTCTGGTGGTAGCGAAACCATGTGTATAGACTGATACAAGAGTCTGGCTAGGAGATGCAGCAGAAGCCAGCCAGCCCTATGACGTCATGTCAGTTTTGATTGTTGTGTTTTGTATAATACTGCCAGTGCATCCTTCTCTCACCCCCAGGTGGTTTTCCTGACTCTCTTATATCAATAACAGGGTGACAGGGATTTGTCACTCAATATGCATCTTACAAGTAGTTTAAAAATAGTCAAGTCTTGTAAAATGCTCCAATATTAAGGTCTTTAATGAACCAATTCTTTTAGAGAGAATCACTTACCTGGCAAATAAAAAATACATTGTAATTTGCTTTATATATTTGTTGAGCAATGCTTCTGTTATATGTTCTACATGGGGCTGTTTTTAAGGAGTAGTAAGAATCTATATTTGGTCCAAAATATGACACTGAGAACACTGGTGGAGGATTAATATTGTCTTCCAGTTGGTTTCCACACTCATTTTGTCCTACTGGCCTTAATTCCTCAAATTCCTAAAAAAAAAAAAATGGGTGGAGAAGCTTTCTTTTTTCCTGTGTCAGGGTGGATAAAAATCAATTTTAAAAAACTAAATCAAAGTATTTTTTTTAAATTCGAGGCATCAACAATCTGATATTCTTTAATTTAATTGTGCTTTAAATCAATTTGATTTAAATTGAATGCTCCATTCCCTTTGTTGAAAACTAGATTTTTGGAGCGTGTTCAAAATGGGGAACAGAGCACATATTGAATTTGAAACCTCTTCCTGCTTTCTTACACTCATCAGTAGACTGTGGCATGGAGAAGATTCCCCTTGTTAGAAATGTATGCATTTTGAGTGCAGGGGTGTTTAAAATACATCAAGAAAAGACTGGGGAGCACCATAGCCCCTTAAATACCACCTTTTTTACTTGTGAGAACTTAACTGTATGTTATGATTCTCCCTACTGTGTGCCCCTGCACCCCCACCCAATAATTATTAGACCACAGGGAATTGCTATGGTTCTCTAGGACAGGAGTGAGGCTTCTCATGCAAGCACCTTGAAAGGAGAATAAAGTCTGACTTTTATGTGTGAGAGAGATGATGTTAAAACCTGGGCACTCCACACACTCTTGGCCTGAGGTCTCGGTGGAGAAAGGTGATGATGATTTGTATTTTGGGTCAAATTTACACAACACTGGTATACCAAGAGTGAGAGGAGAGGACTGGTGGTACATGTGCATGCAAGGCAAGGACTAGACCAGTAGTGTTATGACTTTTGAGCCTTTATGTTATGCATGCACTGATGACAGAATCACAAACCTTGAGTGGAGAAGTTCTCTCAGGGCTGGGAACGAACCTTCTACAAGTCTAGCTCAAGCAGAGGCATAGGGAAAAAAATTCCGCTGGTGTTACATGGCTGTAAGTAGGGCCAAGTGAGAAGCAAGAAATTGCAAAACTGGAGGAGCTGTTGGGTAGATTTTGGCACGTAGCTGACTAGAGCAAAGATTGTTCCCCCCGCTCTGTTTTGCCATATTGCGTGAGCCAGTTGTATTTTATTCAGATGCTGGGCCTGTTTATCTGGATATGAGAGACAAATCTCTCTCATGTTCCCACAATCAGCCTATCCAGTAGCAAGACATGCCTGCTCCACCCCATGACATCACAGGGAATGAATTTGGCCCTGAAATCACAGATGGCCACTGCAGACCTGACATCTATACCACAGACTGTGGTTATAGAGAGCAAGGCTGGGAAACTAGAAAGTTCCATTTCACTGTGACTTTAATGGTTTTCAGGTATTATGAAAAGGCTACCTTGCTTCTAGAGATTTCTGGGGCTGGGTGAATAGTTCTGTTACTTTATAATTACAACTGGCACCATTCTAATCCTATTGTCAGTTTTTTTTAACATTGTGTGTGTGTGTGTGTGTAACATATGTTGTGCTTATTATATTATTATATTATGTTGTATTATATTATTATAACACACACACACACACACACACATACATATATATATATGTTTTCGTAGATTTTCACGGGTATAGGTATGCATGTTAGGGTGGATTCGGGTTTCTTCCCGTGTAGAAATCTGGTTGTTTTGGCGACGTTTCGACGAGGTCTCACTCGTCATCTTCAGGCTGGTGTTCTGGCTTCTTTCTTCTTGAAGCAAAGCGTGATCTCAGTTGAAGTCCTTCTATAAATACTGCTGGGGGTGTGTGGTTTGCTTGCTCTGTTGCTGATTGTAGGTTCCTTTGTTCCTTTGTTCTTTTGTGATCTGCTGTGTGGCTGAGGCGATCGTTAAGGGATTAACTGCTGGTGGCTGTTTAGAAGGCTGTTTAGATGCTGGTGGGTTAGATGGCTGGTGGGTTCTGGCAGTATCCTGGGCTTTGGTGGAGTGGGGTCCTGTGTCTTGTGAATTCATTTTGGTCTGGCTACGTGTCTGTGGTCTCCCAATGTTTTTTTGGGGTGTGTGAGTGTGCTCCATGTGGTGACTGGAGTGGGGTGCCGCAGTAGATGGTGCAGTCGTGGTTTTGTTATTGGATGGTGGTTTCGTTTCATCTGTGGGAAGGGTCTGGGTTTGTGTTTGGTGTGGATGGAAGGTGGTGGCATCTTGTGTCCTTTTGGACCTGGTGTCAGTCTTTGTGACAGAGGCTCGTCTGTTGACCAGGGCTAGTTTCCAGATGTCAGGCAAGCGGGAGGTGTCATCACGTTTATTCATGTTGTTTGGGTGTTTCTCTATTTCAATGGCTTCCATGATTATTCGACTGTTGAAGTGTTCAGTTTTGGAGATGAGTTTGGTTCTTTCAAAGTCAATTTCATGACCTGTTGTTTTTATGTGCTGGAAGAGAGAGGAAGATTTTTCTTCTTTTTTGACTGCGTTCTTGTGTTCTGCGATGCGTGCGCTTATTCTCCTGTTTGTCTGTCCGATGTATGTGGCTGGACAGACTTTGCATGGTATTTCGTAGACTCCTTGGTTTTCTAGCTCAATCTTGTCTTTGGGGTTTCTTAAAATGTTGGCTATTTTTTGGTCGGTGCAAAAGGCTGTCTTGATATTGTGTTTGTGGAGAATTTTGCTGATTTTGTCTGTGGTGCCTTTGATGTAAGGGAGGAGGGCGGTGCCGTTGTTCTCTTCTGTTTCTTGGTTCTTGGTTCAGTTTTTAGGTGGTCTTTGTCAGCGAGGCGTTTGGTTCTGGAGATGTTTTTTTCTAGTAGATGGTATGTCCTAAGGAGCCGTCGGGTTTTTTGTAGATTAGGACGTCCAGGAAGGGAAGTTGGTTGTTGGCTTCTATTTCCATAGTGAATTGTATTTTGGGGTGTAGGCTGTTGAGATGTGTGAGGAAGTTGTTCAGTTTATCTTTCCCGTGTGGCCAGATAACAAAGGTGTCGTCAACATATCTGAGCCAGAGTTTGGGTTTATGTTCGGACTTCTGTAACGCGTTGGTTTCAAAGTGTTCCATATATAGGTTTGCGATGACCGGTGAGAGGGGTGATCCCATGGGTGCTCCTTCTATCTGTTTGTATCTTTGTCCATTGTGGATGAAGTATGTGTTGGTTAGGCAGTGGTTGGTCAGATCTAGGATGTGCTTGGGGGGGTTGTATTTGTTGTGGATAGCTGTCAAGGCTTCTTGAATGGGCACTTGTGTGGGCACCAGAAAAAAACACATACAAACCGCTACTTAAATGCACAATAACACCACCACCCTGCACAGATCAACTCCGTAGCAAAAACCCTCATCTCCAGAACCAAACGCCTCGCTGACAAAGACCACCTAAAAACTGAATTACACACTCTCTCGAATGTTTTAATTGCGAACGGATTCCAAAAAAACACCATCACCAAACTAATCCAAAAGGAAACACCCCCCAAGAACCAAGAAACAGAAGAGAACAACGGCACCGCCCTCCTCCCCTTACATCAAAGGCACCACAGACAAAATCAGCAAAATTCTCCACAAACACAATATCAAGACAGCCTTTTGCACCGACCAAAAAATAGCCAACATTTTAAGAAACCCCAAAGACAAGATTGAGCTAGAAAACCAAGGAGTCTACGAAATACCATGCAAAGTCTGTCCAGCCACATACATCGGACAGACAAACAGGAGAATAAGCGCACGCATCGCAGAACACAAGAACGCAGTCAAAAAAGAAGAAAAATCTTCCTCTCTCTTCCAGCACATAAAAACAACAGGTCATGAAATTGACTTTGAAAGAACCAAACTCATCTCCAAAACTGAACACTTCAACAGTCGAATAATCATGGAAGCCATTGAAATAGAGAAACACCCAAACAACATGAATAAACGTGATGACACCTCCCGCTTGCCTGACATCTGGAAACTAGCCCTGGTCAACAGACGAGCCTCTGTCACAAAGACTGACACCAGGTCCAAAAGGACACAAGATGCCACCACCTTCCATCCACACCAAACACAAACCCAGACCCTTCCCACAGATGAAACGAAACCACCATCCAATAACAAAACCACGACTGCACCATCTACTGCGGCACCCCACTCCAGTCACCACATGGAGCACACTCACACACCCCAAAAAAACATTGGGAGACCACAGACACGTAGCCAGACCAAAATGAATTCACAAGACACAGGACCCCACTCCACCAAAGCCCAGGATACTGCCAGAACCCACCAGCCATCTAACCCACCAGCATCTAAACAGCCTTCTAAACAGCCACCAGCAGTTAATCCCTTAACGATCGCCTCAGCCACACAGCAGATCACAAAAGAACAAAGGAACAAAGGAACCTACAATCAGCAACAGAGCAAGCAAACCACACACCCCCAGCAGTATTTATAGAAGGACTTCAACTGAGATCACGCTTTGCTTCAAGAAGAAAGAAGCCAGAACACCAGCCTGAAGATGACGAGTGAGACCTCGTCAAAACGTCGCCAAAACAACCAGATTTCTACACGGGAAGAAACCCGAATCCACCCTAACATGCATATATATATATATATATAGTGCTTATTAAATTTTATTAAACCTTGTTTCGATTGGCTCTTTTTCAACTGAAGTATTGTGTTAGCTGCCTTGTGGGTCTACATGCCCAAAGGAGGGATATACATATTTTAAATCCATCTGAAACCTTTGTTCTGAGGTTGGTTTTCTTGTTCATAAATGTAGAAGAAAAACCTAAATAATTTGATAGCCAAAGTGTTATTAGGTGTAGTCTAATTTAAGCTTCATCAATAAAAACATGGGAGCAGCACAATCCTGTGCATGTATTGTTGAACATAACTTTTCATCATGTAAATGGAACTTGATGTGCAGTAAGTGTGTACTGTGTATATCCTGAAGTTGTATCCTTTTATGCACAGAGGCCCGTTTTTCCTTTCTTCCAGTTGGATATACTCGTACCTTATGTTTTTTTTCCTTTTGAATACACGTATCTCTCCAAAAGAGCACTCAGTGACTAAAGAAACTTATTTAATAGTAACATATTGGAATCACTGGCTTCTCAGAATCCCACAGGTTTCAGCAACGAGAGGACCACCAGATTTTCCTAAACCTTTTGAACTGGCTTTTCCTTGCTGTCATAGAGAGATAATACTGTCTACACTTACATTTTCCCATGGATTACTCTAGAAATAGTCTCTGCTTTAAAAAAAAAAACCCACCCACATACATAAAGAAAAGATTCGTTGTGGAATAAGATGCATTTTTAAAAATAGCTGTTCTCTGTAAAGCATTGGGAAGATCTGTCCTTTTAAAATGGATTTTCCTTCTTTACAAATTGAGTGTGAAAGTGCAGGAGGGGGGGTTAGTTCAGGCTGACATATGTTCAAGTCCAAGAGGCTTAAGGAAGCACATCCTCAGTTCAGGCATCTTGTCCCATCCTTACACTGTACGAGTAATACAAGTGGATTCAGAGAAGAAAGGGAGGAAATTAACTAGGCAGGCTTATGATACTATTGGTAGTTACATGACGGACAATATTGGGCTGTGAAAGCTGTTAGTTCATCTGATCTTGTGCCTGAAAACATCCCCTGAAGTGAATGTTTTCTGTGTCCCTGTGTTAAGGAATCTATTTCAAGCCTTTTAATTGGAAAATTAAACACAAATTGCTTTAAAACAGTGGTGCCTTGCTTTGAAAAATGAAGACCATATGGTGTTATTTATTTCTTTCCAGGTGTATGCAGTCTTTCTGGTAAAATTCCATGTACCCACTAATGAAGAAAGTCTTCTGGAGGAGAAATAAAGCATCAGAGTTTGTGATTTAATGTTGCAGGGTCACCAAATCTGTTTCAGATTATTGCCTGTACCATGGTGCTGTAAAAACAAGGGATGTCCCTGAATCAGTGGAAACTGACAATCAAATAGACCTGTAAATTTGAAAAACTGTAAAAGTATTCATACAGCCTTACAATTTACAAGAGAGCATTGAGAAAAGTGTGGATAATGGTAATTGTGGTAAAAAAAATGGCATTTGCTGCTAAGTACCATATTTCCCCATCTGTAAGACGCCCCTATGTATAAGATGACCACCACTTTTCCAACCGAAAATTACAGTTTCACAACTCTGCGGTTCTCTCTGCAGCTTACTTCCATGTATAAGAGAACCCTCAATTTTAGTGTAACCATTTAAGAAAAAAAATATAGTCAAGTCATTTATTTAGTCTGATGGTGTCTAACAGATGAATGGTGGAATGGAGAAAGCTGTGAACGTACAATTGGCCAAATCTTGTTGCTTAGGTTAGCAAATCATATTAAAGCTAGCCTATTGAATCAGTGGAGATTTGATGCGTCAGCTCCTTCATAAATTCCATAGTTCAAGTAGGCCTACTCTACAGATGGGCCCGAATTCATTTGAGCCTCTCTCAACAAAGTTTGTCACATGGCAGGCAGCACAGCTGCCATGCAGTCTTTCTCCCTATCAGCACCCCTCATGCCAGCAGGGCCATTCATCTTTCGTTATTCGCCATCGGGGTCCTTCATCTCTGGGAGCGCACGAATGCTGGCAGAAGCTCAGCCGGTCTGGGTCCACCTCCTCCAGTATCTGGCCATTTTGATGAGAAGGTGGCACTGGGATTCTGCCTGCACAGCCGCGGAGTTGTCGGCTGTTGGAAGAATGGAGCCAGGCAGACTAAGCTCCCACCAGGATTGGTGTGCTACCAGAGACTAAGAACCACGACCGCGTGTGACAAAAGGTGAGTGGCCTTGCCAACCCAGGGGGTGAGGAGAGAGACTGCATGTGATTAATTTCATTGAGAATTAATTCCAGTCCATCTCTATAGGAGCAGGTCTAGGTTATAAGAGCTGTCCACATCCTCTGTACCAACTGCTTATGGAGTATGCATGGGATGTGTGTGAAGTAGCTTGAGTCATATATCTGCTCTGTTGTGTTGATCATGTGATACTCCTTGTGTCTTTAGTGTCAAAATGGATGGGGTGTAATGTGAAGAGGAAAGGTGAAATACATTAAACACATACAACAGAGATAAAAGGGACAACAAACACATAAGTTGCTGGAACATTTTTGTTGGTAGTACTGTAGCTCACATGTTGGTACTGTATGAGCAAAAGTTATAAGACATCTGCCTGATGATGAACCAACCCCTGGCATGTTGCCTGGGGGAAATCCATGGGGTGACAGTACGTGTGAGCCCACATTGGAAAATGGCACTGTATAATACTCTTGACATCCAGGAATGAAACGGATCCAGTGGGTCCTACCCGGGCATGCCCTTAAAATACCGAGAAAGGAGAAACATGCTCAGTTATTGAACAGAGTCAAATGTGACAAAAGGGCCTTGAAACCTACAAGCTTTGGACCCATCAACTACTGATTACATGAATGTAGAACAGTGCACCAAACAATCCAGGGAAGAAGGCTCAGGAAAATGTCAAAATACTTAGGCCAGGTAGCATTGGTGGAGTAGCTTCCCGAAGTAGAATGGAGGAGGCACTTTCCCTCCCAGAGTCTGCCTTGGTCTGGGCCATCCCTGAGTGAAGAAGCTACTGGCTATGCGGGGGAAAGTTCTCAGCAGGCAATATTAACTGCCTTACCTATTTGGAAAGATGTGTTGTATGAACAAAAGTTGAAGGTATGCATCCCACACCATTCTGTCCCTCACAGGAAGCAATTTAGGCAAGTTGGGGTCTTTTTTTAAAAAAAAAATCAATGTAATGTGGCACCAAACCTGGTGTCCTCCATTGTGTCTTTACTGGCATTGATGCATTGCAATTTTGATTAGCCACATTGAGTAGATCAGAGCAGCCTACTCAGCTGTGGTATGATGCAGTCTAAAACATCTGAAGTGCATGAGGTTGGGACAGGCTGGGTTGTGAACTGCTTGGTAGTTTTGGCAGCTGCTTACATTTAACTTCTACTTCGTTTAACTTCTGAAATCCAGTGTGCTCCGGGGTACTCTAATGAAACTCCCTATTGGCCATGTTGGCTACATATCATAGGAGCAGAAGTCTAGTGTATTTGGAGGGCAGCTGATTCAAGAAAAACAATATCCCCTTTTCAGTAACTTTATTGAAGAGAGTTTAAATCGGGTAACCTTTTGTTTTCAGGAGAGTCATGATCCTCTTTGGTCCTTAATGCATGATTTATTTATTGAGGTTATATGTTGAAATGACCTTTTAGTCCCCCCCCCCCCAAAGGCTGGATGAGTAGCCCTTCAGCATGTCAGTACATTCTTCTTTCTGTTGCTCAGAAAATGGAGTACTAACAGTCACATTTTCTAACTAAAGATGGCAGCTTCTGCTTCATCAAAGCTAAAATGTGCAAATCCACAGCATCTAAATCCACTTTCATTATTACTTGACCTTATACAGTGGACCTTTGTATAACAAACAGTTTGTATAACATAAAATTTGTACAACATAAAATATTCCGGAGATAGGGAAAATTTGCTTAACAGAATTGCCTATGGGCCAAAGCTGTACAACATAAAAATGGGATTACTCCATTTTCAATGCATTCCTATGGGAAATTTGTATAAAGGAAAATTTGCTTAACATAATTTCATTTGGAATGAATTAATTCCTTTATACAAGGTACCACTGTATTATCAGGAAGAGATCATGAAATTAGGCTGATTTTCAGCATGTATATTTTTCTCTTTGAGGGGAAGAAGCAGGCCAACTTATAGAATCTGTACCCCTTTCCCCATTCTTTTGCCTCATTTCTGTAAACCCACCACCTTGCCATTTAAAAGAAAACACACACCAAAAGGTTAAATCTGAATAATTATGCCAAATGGATAAATGAGGATCACTGCTTGTGGTCTACAATTGTGCAGGGACTAGATCTGCTTTTGAGAAGTTTTGTTCTGTGAGAAGTCTTCAACCCATACTTTTTTACTAGGATCTTTTCATGCCTTTCTAATTCAAAGTCATTACAAAGAGTCGAGTTTTGATTAAAGCCTGAAAGGTTCAGTGAGTTCAGAGTAAAGCTTGCTCAGTAATTCACAAACAGTGCATTCCTCATGTGTTCCAACTTCATTGACTTACCATTTCTTTCAAGGCACATTTAAGGGTATCATTTTCAATGTATTCTCGAAGTCTAAAAATCAACAAAGCCTGGCTTCCAGTACTAAAAGTTGCAGAGTGCAAAAGGTCAAATCTCAATGATTCCCACCCAGCCACAAGCAACAGTGATCAGTTCACACAATAGAACAGCTAATGACACCCATCAACTACACAGAAGGATTGTTGCTACCCCTGATTGCATTGACACTGCTTAATCCCTTCATCACAATACAATGACTAACACCTATTATCCTGCATAGGACAGGTTTCCTCTTTCCCACAATTAAAAACCCCCAGTCTCACTCACTCTGTACCCCAGAGTGCAGAGAGAACTCCTAGGTCCCTGAGCTCCTTGCCCTCTGAAGAGTCTGGCGAAACATCAGGAACAAAAACTTCCAGAACACGACCAAAGCCCGAAAAACAACAAATATCATTTTCAGCTTAGAAAGGTCTTGGTTGGGCCAGAATGGGGCCACTTCTTTGGTATCATCATTACTGCTGAGATTATTTGGCACTTTCTTGTTGATGTACTGGTATATCTTCTTGATCTGTTGGTCACCATATTTGGGCAGCAAGAGCATCTATTTACATCAAATGGCTACCCCTGCTGGGGAGGTCTTTTGTCTTCTGAAAACATCTCTACAAATATGCATACCTTTAAAAGCTTATACAGTTTCTTTCTCTTTATTAAAACATTGTCAGCCACCAGAAACATGGGAAGAGATGGTGTAAATACATGCAATGCACTTAGAAATTGCATGTGATATTTTAAACTGATGAACGGCAATTTTTCAAAAGATAGATTAGCTAGAGGGCTGAGATTGTGTAACCTTTTCTTCTAAAATGGTCCATTAAATTTACCTAATTGCTTAGCTGAGCTGGAGTGAAATGTATTGGCATCTTCAAAAGAAGAGCTTGCCAAGGGTATTTTAGATAGGACCAGTCACCAGGTCAACTGATAACTGCACTGGAGAATTGGAAAGAATGTAGCCTGCCAATGGGACTTTGTCGCTTCAAATTATTTCAGAATTTAGTTCGTCTTTAAATGATAACAGCCAGTGTGGTCTAGTAGAGAGAGAACATGATTAGGAATTAGGAATCAAAGTACATGTATACTGTACATGTACAAGATCTTTCTTCACTTGTAGTGTTACTGAGCCAAGTATTCCCCATCTTGTAACTGTGTTTTTGATTTTTTTTCCTATGTGCAGAACCTGTTAAATGCAATTCAATTCTTTTTAGCTTAGTCCTCAAGCCTGTCAAGATCTTTTTGAATTTTGTTTCTGTCCTCCAGGGTATTGGCTGATCCACCCAATTTTGTGTCATCTGTGGATTTGATCAGTATTCCTTGCACTTATTCATCCAAGTCATTAATAAAAATATTGAAGAGTAACGGATCCAGGATAGAGTCTTGGGGTGGAGTACCTTCCTGCTGCTTCCTTCTAGCTTGAGAAGGAGCCATTGATAAGTGCTCTCATAGTACAATCTTATAATCAACTGTGTATCCATCTAATAGTTGTTCTACCCGGACCACATATAGTGAGTTAGATAATCAGAAAATCATGGGGCGCTTTGCCAAAGGCTTTGCTGAAGTCAAGATACATTACATCTACAACATGCCCACTATCTACCATGGAAGTTACCTGTTCAAAAATTAGTGAAGGTGAACAGGACTACCATACTCAAAGTTACTCAGGTGTGTCTTTCAATTGGCTTTATTCTCAAGCTGCAGTCCTGTATTTATTAGAGAGTAATTAGGGAGGAAACATTGGGAGGAAAGCAATGGCAAACCTAGATAGCATCCTAAAGAGCAGAGACATCACTTTGCCAACTAAAGTCAGGATAGTCAAAGCTATGGTTTTTCCAGTAGTGATGTATGGAAGTGAAAGCTGGACTATAAAGAAGGCTGATTGCCACAGAATTGATGCTTTTGAGCTGTGGTGCTGGAGGAGAGTCTTGAGAGTCCCCTGGACTGCAAGGAGATCAAACCTATCCATCCTGAAAGAAATCAACCCTGAATGTTCACTGGAAGGACAGATTTTGAAGTTGAGGCTCCAGTACTTTGGCCACCTTATGAGGAGAGAGGAGTCCTTGGAAAAGTCCCTGATGTTGGGAAAGATTGAAGGCAAAAGGAAAAGAGGACGGCAGAGAATGAGATGGTTGGACAGTGTCATTGATGCAACCAATATGGATTTGACCAAACTCCGGTAGGCAGTGGAAGATAGGAAGGCCTGGCAAGCTCTGGTCCATGGGGTCACGAAGAGCCGGACACGACTGAACTACTGAACAACAACAACAAAAGCAACAGTTTCATGTATTTTCTGTGTATATGACACATTTCCCCCCAAAAATCTTGACACTAAAAATTAAGGGGGGGGGGTTGTATACACAGAAAAGCCTTTCCCGAGGGGTGGGAGTGAGGTGGGTGAGAAGCCAAGCTAACCTTGCTGTTTCCTGTCAGTTTGGGTTCTCTTTCCCTTTGCCCCCCCACCTTTCCAAAAAGGCTCTTCGCTTTGGTTTTATGTTTATTTTTGCAGAAATCAGAGTGGGGAAAAGCACTTCTTAATGGGCTGCTCAACCCCCAAGGCTTTTTCACCACAGAAAAGACAAAGACAGCTCGTAGAGACATATTGGAAAGGCAGAGGGTAAAAGGAAAAACAGTGGTGTGTATGTGTGTGTGTGTGTAGGAGAACCCAAAGTGGAAGGGAAACCAGAGAGGGGCAGTGACTCTGCTCTGCTCATTTAGTGGCGTCAGTTTAGGTTCTCCCCCTCCCCCATTTTCCTTTCTTTCTGCCAGGATGTTCATTGTGTTAATGTGGGGTTCCAAAAATGTGTGAGGGTCTTGTACATAGCAGGGTCTTATAGACAGGAAAATATGATAGATATTAAAGGAGATGTGCCTTTCCTAAGATTAATCCTTTCTTCCTCTTAGAATGAAATTTCGTGAGATATATTGCCTTAGTAATCAGACTTCCAAATCAAGCCTGTATTTACCTTCCGATGACCAATCACAAGATGAATTAAATGCAAAATACATAAGGAAAATTATGTGCTATGATGAGCAGACATCCTTCACCATTTGAGGGTTGTTGCTTTAAGAATGCAGTAAACATGGTGGTTGATTGGCCCCAGGCTCATGAAATCCAGTGGAGCTTACTTCTGAATGGACATGTTAAGCGGTATTTCCAGACACAGGTTTCCTAGAGTAACTATCCTATCTTGATCTTATAATACTACAGAAGTTTTAACATTGTCACCTTTCATTCATTACACTCCCATATTTTCCCAACAGATCGAAAACTTTTTAAAAGAGGCAAAGATAGAACACTCTATAAGATTTGCCACCAACATTCTGTCTCCTTTTCAGCCCTCCTGGGCGGGACTGCCATCCTCACATGCACAACCCTTCCTCTTCACATACAACTACTCTGCCCCTCTACACACACACACACACACACACACAGACAGAGAGAGAGAGAGAGAGAGAGAGAGAGAGAGAGAGAGAGAGCAAGTATGAATCTTGTTTACAACTTCCACTTGATTTGTACTGTCGATTTTAAATATCCTTTACTTCAGATTTCTTTTTGACAAATGACTGAGAACTTTGTTTTTCTTAGTGTAAAATTTAAAGGAGCCAGTTATCGTGCGGTCTTAGTGCCTAGGTCATGACACCATGTTTTAATTTTTTTGGACCAGGTCAATACCATCAGTGGCACGACACTGGTGCTGCCACGACAATCATGCAGAATAACCATTAAAAAAGAAAACAGATTATCTTTTGTCATTTAACCTTTGTTCATAAAGCTAGCTTCCTTCCACATCTGTGCTCTATGTTCTACCCCCCCTTCCCCCTTTTTGCTGTAATCCAGTTACTTTAAGAATCTGGCTAATTTTTAAAAGAATCCATTGTTATAAATACACTTATAATATTGTTGTGCCTGTTTCTTCCTCTAATAGGAGCAGTAGACAGTGGCTAAAAGCAGATTAATGGCCTGATATGTTGCTAGGAACAGCCATTAGAGGGAGACACTCTTTTAAAAAAATCTTACACTATTGTATTTTTCGGACAACTGTGTTTGCAACATTAAGTCAAAGAGTTGCACATTACAGAAATGACAAGAACATGTAACTATAGTATGTTGACCCTTTCTTTGGTAAGGGGGAAGCTACAGTATTTTCCAGAGGGGGAATACTTTGATATATGGACTGCAAAGGTCACCTGAAGGCTAATGCCACTAAAGATTTATTTGTCTGCCTGGGTTTAAAAATAAACAAGCAAACAAGCAAAAAACATGTTAACCTATTCAGTTACTTCTAGTGATGTTAATGAAATATTTTATTGCATGTATTGCTGCTTTATTGGTTTGGTGGTATTTTTTACTCAGAATTATTGTATGTGTGTTCATGTGTGTTTTAAGTGCTGCCACATTGTAAACTATTTTGGAATTCTTGTTATGAAAACCTGCATAGAAATGTCTATATATACACATTGTGATATTAATCTGACCTGGAGGGTACCAAAATGTGGATCACTATGGCTGATCAAGGAGTAATCCCAAACTGTGAAGTTTTAAAGTTGTGGGAAAGAGGAAACTTGTTCTATGCAGGAGAATAGGTGTTAGTCATTGTATTGTGTTAGATTATGAAGTTTCACTGAAATCAGGTGTTGCAGCGATCCTTCTCTGTGGTTGTTGGGTGTTGTTAGCTGTTCTATTGTGTGAACTGATCACTGGTGTTTGTGGCTGGGTGGGAATGATTGAACTTTGGTCTTTTGCAGGCTGTAGTTTTCAGTACTGAAAAGCCAGGCTTTGTTGGTTTTTAGACTTTCTTCTTTTTTGTTGAAACTGTGCTTATGCTTGTGGGTTTCAGTGGCTCCCCTGTGTAGTCTGATATAGAGTCTGGACATAGTGTTGTCTAGTATCTCTGCGTCCTGGAATAGGATTTCATGTCCAGTTTGTTCCAGGTTGTGTTCAGCTACTGCTGATTTTTCTACTACCAGTCACACACAGAGAGAAGGGGGCGCTTTTGCAATGGACAGCTGTTGATAGCTATATAGCCTGTGTTATCTACCATTTTCTCTCCCATTTAAAACTTGGAGAACTTTATATTTTTGGAATACAACTCTACAAAATTTGCCAGCCATACTCAGAGACCCCCGGTATTTTAGTTCAAAGGATCAGCTTTCCCAAATCCTGCTCCTGTTATATAATCAGGATTTTGATGTGCCTACTGGATGTCAAGACGAAACTGTACCTTTGGTTTTGACGGACACACTGTGAATGTCTCTGCTCACCGACAGCTCCCAAATATTCCAAGTTGTTGCAATGATGGCTGCACAGCATGTGGGTTGAATGGAAAACAGATGGTGGCATGACTCGGTTGTGTAGCTATTGTGTGTCCTGTGGAAAGTACTCAAAGTACTGACCCAACATTGTTCGCTCCTTGACCCTTGGCAGAGATACTGTAGCCACCTGACATTTCTTTGGCAGAGAAAGGAAATGCTACAACCAACCAGTTTGCTTGGCTGTTTAGAGACACAAAAGTCAGTGTCAAGGATCTGCAGAAAGACAGAAAAAGAAGCCAAATAATCTATCCATAAAAACAGATTTCTGGGGTGGGTAATACCATTATGGATCACTAAGATGTTTGATATATAACTCCAATTTGGTCATTGTTGATTTTTTTTTAAAAAAGTATTGTATTATGCCTAAATATATCTTCTTGTTTTGCTCATCTGAAACCAGTTACATTTTCTGCTCTCAGTGTACAAAGGGGCTTGTGCTCATTGCCTACGGTAATGGACAGACATGCTGGGGTGCAAGCCAAGCTTTCCTCTGCAAAAGAAGGAAACACTGCAAAATGATATGTTTAACACCCTAGTTCCATGTGGACGGAAGAAGTTACTTACCTGTAAGTGTGGTCATTTGTCATTTCAACACCAACATCAATCAGGGTGGTGACCAGGATAGATGGGAAATCTTCTGATGACTCATTATTTGAGTTTGAATTAGTAGAATGGGTGTTTGTTTGCTTGCTTGTTTGGTTATTGCCCATCTGGCTACAAGGCCACTATGAGAACGTTGAGTTCTCTTGTTCCACAGGGGGCTGTGAAGTTTTGAGAAGTTTCCTGGCAGAGACGGGTACTCTTTGGTAAGGACAGCTGCAGTACTAATGCCTCTGGTTTGGATGAACGCTTCATCTGTAGGCTATTTGGGTGTTGACTTATGCTGACCCTGGGTATTATCTCCAGGAACCACAGTGTCTATGCTATGGCACTGAAGCTTTTCAGTCATGATTTTAGTGCTGAGGATTGATCTTGGGATCAGGTGGGCCATTGCAGCTTTTTTGGTCTTTTCTGTTTTGGACCCCAAAGACTGGTCTCAGGATCGAGGGGTTATTTTTAAAACATTTAACAAATCAATGATATGCTGCAGATCAGCCATTCTCCATTGGGGGGGGGAATGTGCCCCCTTGGGGATCCCTGGAACATTTGAAGGGGGTGTAGACTGGAAACAGTTCTTCACATATAATCTTATAAGGTTTGTTATGCAATCCCGATTCAATCTATCTTTCTTTCATATTGTATTTATACCTGTGATCAGAAAAAAGGTTGAGAATGGCTGCTCTAGATGATGCTCCAAGAGGTGGCTAAAGGGAACTAAGGGCGTTTATACACGACCCCTAAGCTCCGCTGCAAATGGCTGCAAGCTCCGGAGCTTAAAAATGTTTCCCCACCAGCTCCGGAGTTTGCAGACAATTAAGTGCAACCCCACCCACTTTAGCGCGACCCAGCACACTTTTCTTGTACCTTCTCTTTGGAGGTGAAAATTTTTTGATGCGGTGCAATGATAGTGAGTGCGGGGCTCTCCTCGCTTCTGTTTGCTCCTTTTTGGCTCCCGCCCCTTTAAGAGCTACTTTTACAGAGACGAGGGGGTTGGACTTGATGTCCTTACAGAGATGTGAGCGGCATGCTTTTCTTTCTCTTTTTCTCCCTCCCTCACGCAGCCAGCAACCAGGAAGTGCGGAGGGGGTGGGGACAGAGGAAGAGCGACGAACCCCTAAGATCTCTGGTCCGAATTTAAGTGGCCAGCGGATCTTAGGGGTCGTGTAAAAAGGCCCTATGGGATAGCCATTATGCATGGAAACATGCACACTTTGGGGGGTTAGTCTAATGGCTTTCTCTTAGCTGCCTATTTAAAAACAAATCATCCTCAAATACTTTGTAATGCAGTCTGAATAGTTTGCCACAACAGACCGGTCCTGGGGGGAAATCCAGTTTCTCTTCCAACAACTCTGGAACTCTCTGAGAACATTACAGAGCTTCTGCCCTGAGATTCCCTAGCCCCGTTGTGTGTCTCAAAGGCCACTCGGCTCCTTCGAGATTCCACTCCTCTAATGCTTCATTGCTTTTCTGATCCCAAGGTTAGAGGGATTTGTGACACTCTGGATCGTTTGGAAGACTGGACCTTCTATTATCCCCAGCCAAAAGGGTCCAACAGTCAGGCAGGATATATCTTGTGTTGCTACAGATCAGGCGGGCTTCAGTTTGCTCAGCCCTGATTAGCTGCATCATTTTTCCACTAAGCCATGCCTCTGTTGTGGTGATGCTATCCAAGACTCCTGCTGAGAAGTTCAAAACACTCTAAACATCTATTTAGAGCGGGGAACGTGGGTGTAACTTTTCTTTAGTTGTGAAATGTATTCTGGTCCGAGAAACGTGGGTTTCCTGCTGCAAAATATAGAGGGATTTTGTGTGTGTGGCGGGGGGAATTGTCACCACCACCACCAGCAGCCGTTCCACTGGCTTCCAGCAGAGGAGGAGGAAGTGCAGAGCAGTGCCATTCCTTCAGTCCTACTGAAATATGGCAGATTTATGTCACTTCTCCCTCCCATTCCTTTTTCCTTAGATAAGGAATCCACAGGTGGGCAATGCCTGCCTCTGAGACAATTATACATTCACAAAATATGCTAGAATTCCCACTCCCAACATTGTATGCAAGCTACTCTCTGAGGCTTTGTGGTGTTGGGGAGAGGTAACACAAGTGTGGGGTGTCTAGCCCAGACATGTCCAAACTTTGGCCCTCCTGATGTTTTGGACCACAACTCCCAGAATTCTAAGCTTAGATTGCCAATGGGAAAGGACTATGGGAGTTGTGGGCCAAAACATCTGGAGGACTGAAATTTGGACATGGCTGGTCTAGTCCTTCCGCATGCCTAGCTGGTTTATACATAGGTACCAGCATGATCCGGTCTTGCCTGTACCCCACACCCAGCCTGTTGGTCCCCTATGGGGTGGTGGTGGTGGAAGGTAGCATATAATAATTTAAATAAATAAAATGACATCTTAGAGATGGGAAGACTGTATATGCATTATCTCTTCCATCCGCCCATGGTCTGTAGAAAATGTATTGCATCTCATAGGCCAGTGAAAGAAAGAGAAAGGAGCGGAGGAAACATTGGAACGTCAGTACAGGATTCAGAGTGCTGATTATGACCTCTAAAGACCTAGATCAGTGTTGGCAAATCTATGGCACAGGTGCCAAAGGTGGCACTTGGAGCCCTTTCTGTGGGCACCCGACATCGCCCTTTCACAGCCACCTGTATTCAGGTTAAATTTCTGTACTGGCACTTTGCGAATAATTAGTGCGGTTTGAATCACAGTTTGGGCACTCAGTCTCTAAAATGTTTGCCATCACTGACCTAGATGGATTGTGTCCAGATGGTCTAAATCAGTGTTCCCCAACCCCCGGTCCGCGGACCGGTGCCGGTCCGTGGATGAATCGGCACCGGGCCGCCGCCGCGCCACCCCCCCCGCAATCGCCCCCCCGCCGCTGTGACACCCCCGCAAGTGACCCCGCCCCGCCGCTGCCACCGCACTCGCCACAATTGTCCCCGCCCCCCCGCAATTGTCCCCGCCACCGCCGCCGCCGCCGCCGCTGCCGCCGCAATCACCCCGTCCCGCCGCCCCCGCGACCCCCCCGCCGCCACAATCACCCCCGCACCGCCCCGCCGCCGCCCCGCACCCGCCCCGTCCGCCGCCCCGCACCGCCCCGTCCCGCCGCCCGCCGCCGCCGCAACCCCCGCCGCCACCGCAATCCCCCACCGCTCGCCCCGTCCCGCCGCCGCGCCGCAAACCCCCGCAATCGTCCCCCCGCCGCCGCCGCCGCCGCCATCCATCCCGTCCCGCCGCCGCGCGCGATCCTGCCGCGCCGCCGCCGCCGCAATCGCCCCCGTCCGCCCGCCGCAACCCCCAGCACCGCCCCGTCCGCTGCTGCCGCCGGGGGGCCCCCACCGCCCCGCACGCCCCCGTCCCACCATCACTGCCGCGACCCCCGCAATCCCCCCGCCCCGCCAGAAAGAAAGAAAGAAAGAAAGAAAGAAAGAAAGAAAGAAAGAAAGAAAGAAGGGAGGGAGGGAGGGAGGGGGGGAGAAAAGGGAAAGAAAGAAAGAAAGAAAGAAAGAAAGAAAGGAGGGAGGGGGAAGAAAAGGGAAAGAAAGAAAGAAAGAAAGAAAGAAAGAAAGAAAGAAAGAAAGAAAGAAAGAAAGAAAGGGGGAGAAGGAGGAAGGGAGAGAGAGAGAGAAAGAAAAAGAAAGAAGGGAGAAAGGAAGGAAGGGAGGGAGGGAGGGAGGGAGGAAGGAAGAGGAAGGAACAAAGAAAGAAAGAAAGAAGGAGGGAGAAGGAGGAAGGGAGGAAGAAAGTAAGTAAGTAAAGGAAGGAGGGAGGGAAAGAAAAAGAAAGGGAGAGAAGGAGTGAGGGAGAGAGAGGAAGAACGAAAGAAAGGGGAAGGAAGGAAGAAAGAAAGAAAATGAGTAAGAAAGGAAGAAAAAGAAAGGGAGGGAGGGAGGGAAGGAAGGAAATAAAGAAAGAAAGAAGGGAGAGGAGAGGAGAGAGGAAGAAAGAAAAAAAAAAAAAGGGGAAAAAGAAGAAGAAAGGAGAGTGGGAGGGAAGGAAGGAGAGGAGGAGGGAGGGAGAAAGAAAGAAAGAAAGAAAGAAAGAAAGAAAGAAAGAAAGAAAGAAAGAAAGAAAATGAGGAAGGAAGGGAAGAAAGAAGGGAAGGAAGGAGGTAGAGCGGGAGGGAAGGAAGGAAGGAAAGAGAGGGAGGGAGAGGGAGAGAAATAAAGAAAAAAGAAAGAAGGGAGAGGGAGGGAGAGAAGAAAGAAAGAAGGGAGAGAAAGAGGAAGGAAGGAAGGAAGGAAGGAAGGAAGGAAGGAAGGAAGGAAGGAAGGAAGGAAGGAAGGAAGGAAGGAAGGAGAGTGGGAGGAAAGAAAGAAAGAGGGAGGAAGGGAGAGAGAGCAAGAAAGAAAAGAAAGAAGGGAGGGGGGAGGGAGGGAGAAAGAAAAGGGAAAGAAAGAAAGAAAGAAAGAAAGAAGGGAGGGAGGAAGGGAGGGAGGGAGAAAGAAAAGGGAAAGAAAAAAAGAAAGAAAGTAAGGAGGGAGGGAGGGAGGCCTCATGTCAAGGAAGGGCGAAGGGTCCCAAGACCTCACGGCGGCTGGGTAGCCCCCTGGGGGAAAAAATGCGAGGAAGTAAAAACAGTGTTTCCTTGCAGCGATGCCAAGGACTCATCGCACAACACTGGCTCTTCGGCTTGAGTACGGAGATGAGCACCGCCCCCTAGAGTGGGAAATGACTAGCACGCATGTGCGTCAGTGGCCGGGGGGGGCATTTACATTTTTTATCTTATTAAATCAAAACAAGCGGGCCAGGGAAAAATTATCAATCATTTACTGGTCCACGGTGATAAAAAGGTTGGGGAGCACTGGTCTAAATGGATCATATCTTTCCATATGGTTATTCCCAGATTTTGGGATTTTAAGGAGGGCTCTGCTCTTAAAAAGTGGCTTTTCAGGCCAAGAGAGGGAGGGATACGGTACTTTTCAACTTTCTATGGCACATGTTAAAAGCTATTAAAACTGTTTTAGCTTAGTGGTTGTAATATACTGAAATGCTTAATTGCATTTTTAATAGTATTGTAGTCAATGATTTGTGTTAGCTTGGGGATTCGGAAAAGAAGGTCAGCAACATCTATTAGCAAGAAACTGCCCCACAAGTAGATAAACCAGGCAAAGCCAAGGTCGGGAAACAGAGTCCTATTGGAAGGGTAGCATAAGTGAGGTGAGGAGGATCTAAACTTGGAGGAGGATGTGCGGCTTGTACTGTAGAAAGGATCCATTGTGGAAATCTTAAAGAGATCTGACATAGGGGCCTGAATAGAAATAGTTATGTTAAAGCATTTGAGAAAAGTCTTAACATATGTACCTGTATGTGTGAGTGTGTTGAGTGATTAGCAGCCGCTTGTCCACCAAGACTGGGAAAAATAAATTCATTCTGCCTGGGTTGAAAAACCTCAAACCTGTTTCCTACCTTGAACATTTTAGAATATTTTTTTAAACAAGAAAGTCTGCCTTCAACCTCTGGCCATAATGATTTGGGAAACTTTTCTGTCCCTTCTGCACCAACACTGCCATGTTAACACCCAGTTTAATTAAAAGTCCTATAAGACTCAAAAGCTTGCTTGTTTGTGAGAATTCAGTGGAGTAGTAAAATATTGTCCATCGTTGTTTTTAGATTATCACAGTATCAACATCTGAATTGAAAAAATGTTCCGAAGACGGGGACTACAGGTTTGTTGCATCGGTTTGATATACGGTATCTGATTTCACATCAAATAAGGTAGGATGGTCTTTTCCCATCCTTTTAAATAAAAGGTTGCCAATCAGTTACCCACACTTGAGAAATCAAAAGTTATTGGTAAAAACGGACTGTTTGCACTAAGGGGGTGGTATAGAAATATAAACAAACAAACAAATAATTGATGAAGTGCTGCCTATTCCTTTGCTGGCACAACTAGTTGTATCAGCAAACCAAGGAGGCAAGCGTCTTGTCATACAGGGCTGTTTCCCTAAATACTGTGATTTAATTCTGCCATCTTGTGGCTTCACTCAAACTTGCAGATAAATAATAAAATCATAGAATTTCTAAGATCTGGATAATTGTGATCTGGATCAAGGAATACTGTAAAGTGAATGAGGTGGTGGGAAAAACAGATTATTTTCTTACATCATTGAATGCTCAGTTTTCCCAGGGTATAAAGCCAAACAAAAAAAGTAATTGCTACATAAGTTGAATGCATCTGCCTATGCTGATCCTGGGTCACTGGGATACAACTGCAATAAACTGGCCTTTCAGGTGAGAATTATTTGAAAAACAAAGGGAAATGCTTGAATATTGTGTGGATGCAAAAGGTATTTGATGAATGCGTGGTGCTAGCTGACTTCAAATAATGAGTGGAACTTGTGAGCAGAAACAGAATCTTCCTGCCGGTTTAACCTTTAGCCATTCTGGCCAGAGTCTTCAAGGAGTTAGGGTCCCCAAAAGTATATTTTCTAATCTCTATATAGAGTGGAATCTCAGAAGCCCTAGTTAAGGGTCTAAGAACCTGCCTTTTATATCTGAAGGCAAGGTTTTTTACAAGAAGGGGAGATCGTTCTAACTTCCCAGGAATTGTATGACATGAGAGGCTACACACATTGTGGGCATCTCTCTTCATCCCTTGTAAATCTATGGATGTATGTATTACTTAACAGTCTCTTGGTTCCAGGGGTGATGCTGTTAAGTTCGAATAATCTAAAAATTGATTTAAAATATCAGTAAATATTGGATAGGAGTCAAAACACATAAGACAACCCAGACCCTGGAGCAAACTGTGTTAGAATTTTTTTAAAAGGTCAATAGGCATATGGATTTGGGTGAACCAGTGGATATAGTCTATCTGGATTTTCAGAAGGCTTTTGACACAGTCCCCCACCAAAGGCTGCTGAGAAAATTGCACAGTCAGGGGATAAGAGGGCAGGTCCTCTTATGGATTGAGAACTGGTTGAGGTCCAGGAAACAAAGAGTAGGTGTCAATGGGAAATTTTCACAGTGGAGAGAAGTGAAAAGCGGTGTGCCCCAGGGATCTGTCCTGGTACCGGTGCTTTTCAATCTGTTCATAAATGACCTGGAGATAGGGATAAACAGTGAGGTGACCAAGTTTGCAGATGACACAAAACTTTTCCGTGTGGTAAAAACCAGAGAAGATTGTGAAGAGCTCCAGAAGGATCTCTCCAAACTAGGGGAATGGGCTGCGAAATGGCAAATGCGTTTTAATGTAGCCAAATGTACAGTAATGCATATTGGGGCAAAAAATCAACACTTTATCTATCAACTCATGGGCTCTGAGTTATTCGTGACGGATCAGGAAAGAGATCTTGGTGTGTTGGTGGACAGCTCCATGAAGGTGTCTACCCAATGTGTGGCAGCGGTGAAAGAGGCCAATTCCATGCTAGGGATTATCAAAAAGGGGATTGAAAATAAAACAGCCGACATTATAATGCCATTATACAAAACAATAGTAAGGCCACACCTGGAGAATTGTGTACAATTCTGGTCACTGCATCTCAAGAAAGACATAGTGGAACTGGAAAAGGTGCAGAAGAGAGTGACTATAATGATTACTGGGCTGGGGCACCTCCCTTATGAGGAAAGGTTAAAACATTTGGGGCTCTTTAGTCTGGAAAGAAGGCGCCTGAGGGGGGATATGATTGAGATGTACAAAAGAATGCAGGGCATGAGTAAAGTGGATAGAGGGAAGCTCTTCTCCCTCTCACAAAATACCAGAACTAGGGGACATACACCCAAATTGAGGGCTGGGAGAGTAAGAACAGACAAAAGAAAATATTTTTTCACCCAGCGCGTTGTTATTCTGTGTGGTAATGGCATCTGGCCTGGATGTCTTCAAAAGGGGATTGGACAGATTCCTGGAGGAAAAGTCCATCACAAGTTACAAACCATGATGGAGATGTGTAATCTCCAGGCTTAAAACCGGGGTACTTGAAGGGCCAGATGCAGGGGAGTGGTATCAGGAGACTGATATCTAGTCTCATGAACTCCCAAACGCATTTGGTGGGGCCACTGTGAGATACAGCTGGACTAGATGGGCCGTTGGCCTGATCCACCATGGCTCTTCTTATGTTCTTATGTTCTTAAACTTAGAGTGATCGGATAAGAGATGAGAGACATCTGTCCAATCATACTGGAAAGGGCCACTTTGCAGGGAGTGATCTCCCTTAAAATGACCCTTCTGTCTGTTAATGAATCTTCAGTCTGACGGCCAATAGTAGTAACCCCACAGCTGGGCTAAAAAGGTCCAACTTAGGCACAGCTTTGGGTCAGGCTGGATCACATTTCCTTGTATATCCTGTATATCACTGGGAAATCAATTGAGGTAGACCACTCCACAAGCACCCCAAATGCAATATGTTTCCCTGTGCAATCCCACCCTAAGGTGAAGAACAATTCAATGGACATGAAGGAAACATAATTTGGGCAGCAGAGGGCAGCCGCTTGTGAAGGCACTTCTTGAAGCTCCTTTCACCCTAGGCTTGTTCATCATTCTGGCAGTCCAGGGTATCCAGGAAGCTTTACTCCAGCACTTTATTTTGAAGGAAGTGATCATTTTTCCTTTCTCACCATTTGGCTGTGCATAGTATTTGGAAGTACGGTCACGTTGATGACCTTGGCCTTGATTTCTTACACTTGAGGATCTTCTCCGGGTCCTTCATAGTTGCCTTCCCAAGTCTCAATGGTTGACTGAGATGGAAGCCAAGACCTGAGGAAGAGTTGAGAGATTTGTGGAGATTTAGCCTGGAACAATGAGACCCAACATCAGTGAACAAACCTCTTGCGCTGAGCGGGAATTTTTATTGATTATTACAATCCTAGAATATTACAGTATGTTCTATTTGGGCCCATATAAGAACTTGAAGATATTTTGAATATCCCATCCTCTATAGAAATATGGACACTGGGAGGGTTGGAGTGGCTGGTCTCTGCCAAATAGACCCACTTCCAAAAAGCTGGAGGTAACAAATAGTTTATTTATCCTTGGCATCATACCTGCTTCCTCAGTTTCATGGCCTGTCTGTCGCCCAGTCACCTTGCATTATCTAAGGTAGGGGTCCTCAACCTAAGGCCCTGGGGCCGGATGCGCCCCCCCCAAGGCCCTGAATCCGGCCCCTGGGACCAATTGCAACCCCCCCCCCACCTACCCCCTGTTTTGTGAGCAAGCCAGCCTCCGCAGCTGCTTTTGGACTGTGATCCGGCCCCCAGTGGTGTCTGGGTGGTGGTGGACCGGCCCACTGTTTGAAAACTTTGAGGACCCCTGATCTAAGGCAACAGAACAAATCGACCTGTCGTTTTTAGTAAGATCCATAGATCTAATCACACAGATCTAATGGGTTAGATCTATAAATCTAATCACACTTATAGTAGGATCATTGAAATAAATGGGGATTATGAGAATCACTAGTTCTTTGATTCCAGTGCGTCTTCTCTAAGCATGACAAGCTCAGGATCCAACATTTTCATGACTAAAGCCAAGCCTTTTTCTCTAGGGTGGAACTACTTAAAAGCAAGAGTGGTTAATTACATTTATATCCTGTCTTTCCTCCACTAAGCTGGAGTGTAGTATTGTCCACTTTAGTTGTACAGCACCAATCTTGTGAGGTAGATTAGCTGAGGTAGAATGACTGTCTCAAGGGTGCCATGTGAATTTTATGACTCAGCATGGACTAAATTATAGTAGTTCTTAACCCCTCATGCAATAATGTGGTAAGTAACAGAGGAGTCGGGAATGTATTTGCAAGGAGTCTCATGGTGCAATGTTTAAATGCCTGTACTGCAGCTAAAAGTGTGCTCATGACCTGGGGTTCATTCCCAGGTAGCTGGCTCATAGCTGACTTAGCATTCCATCCTTCTGAGGTCAGTAAAATGAGTACCCAGCTTGCTGGGGGGGGCAATGTGTAGCCTGCATAATTAAACTGTAAACCGCCCAGAGAATACGTGCTATAGGGCGGTATATAAGCAGGACACTTTGCTTTGCTTTATTCATTTGAAATGTGGTGTTGGAGGAGAGTTTTATGGATACCATAGACTACCAAACACGCAAACACATCTCATGTATAGTGGGAACATGAATTCTCACTATAAAATGGCTAAACTGAGGCTTTCATACCTTCCGAGTATTATGAGAAGAAAACTCATGGGAAAATATTAAGAAATGATGAAGGAAGAGAAAAAGAGGATGACTTTGAGACTGATTCAATAAAAAAACCCCTGGATCTGCATAGGTCAGATATGGCTTGAATGCATATATGGATGGGGGCCTGCTATCTCCCCAGTCTCAATCCAACACTTAAGCAGAAAACCATAGTGGCCCTATTACATTCTTTTTAGCTTTATGTGGGTTATGTCTTGAAGAGAACAGTGATTGACAGAACACATGCGTTTTCTTAAGTTGTATTGCAGAGAAACAAAACTGAACACTGGGTGGTGCTAGATGCTGACTTACGGTGTCTATAGACAGAATATCTGTTCTTCCAAGGAACTTAAATTTATTTTTCTGTGGCTGATTAATTGTTCTTCGCATTCTGACAATGTGGATCACTATGGCTGATCAAGGAGTAATCCCAAACTGTGAACCTGAACCGAGCTCTGTCTCAAAGATGGTAAACACGGTTTTCATGTCCAGGTGAGCTACTTGCCAGCAGCACACCTTTCACCTCATTTAGAGGTGCTTCTTTCAGTGTATTTGTTTCCATCCAACCTTTATTTGTTTCTGCATGCTCCATCGTCACTACAAGCAGCTATTTCATTTTTCTGTAGTGGGATGTGAGGCAGTGTTTGCCAGTCAACTGCAGGAGAAATGGCTTTCAGTGAGGAATTGCAGAATATCAATTCTAGTGTGGAAGGCCACCAGTGGGGAGAGATTTTCAGGAAAGAGAGACTTTCTCCTTTTCTTGTATGGCTTTTCTGATTTACAAATAATCCCTTTCATCACATGGAAGCTCTGGGAGCTTCAGGACAGAAGGAGGAGGTATTTCATTACCAAAAATCTTTACTTCCAGATTATGTTACCAGCCGTCTTTCTGTCTTCCAAAGTCTTAGCTATATATGTAAGTGTTCCAAACTTAGAAAGTCCAAATTGAAATGTGTAAGGGTTGCATTTAAAAAAATCTGAGAACAAATGCTGGCTGAGCCACTAGCTATAAGAATTCACTATTCATGGGTGGGGTAAAATTCCATTTGAATTCTTATATGAAAATTTTAAAAATTCCAAAGGGAGGAAGTTAAAATCTGAACAAGCCTCCTGTTCCACTAGTAAAGGTTCAATTGCTTTCAACTTCTTTACAGTTCAGGACAATAAACAGTAAAATGATATCCGAAACACAAACACAGCAGAGTAGACTAGGCGCAAGCTTTAAAATATTAATAATGATGGGCAATGTCACAGAATCATGAAGCTGGAAGGGGTGTAGAAGCCCATTCAGTTCATCCCCTTGCTCAAGGCAGGAATAGAAACCCAAGGATATCTGGCAGGTGGTTGCCTAAAGTTCTCTTGAATGCTCCGAGTGTTGGAACGCTCACTCTTGAGGTACAGTAATACCTTGGTTTAAGAAAATTTTGCAAGACAAGCAAACATTTCTTCTAATTTTGCCCTGACCAACAAGCAGTGTCTTGATATACAAGCACTGGAGTAGGCCACATGATCACAAGTGAGCCAATGGTGGCTCTCTCTCCCCCTCTCTCCCCTTGCTGGATTTCAGGTGACTGTCTGGAATGTTCTGTCTCAGACAGCCTCCAAAGTAGAGGGAGAATGGAATAGAGGTCTCCCATGCACCAGCCAGGAACATATTCAAAGAAAAGTGCAGGTTAGGGTTTTATTTTTCTTTATATTTATATTTTTATTTAATTTTTTTTCAACATTCTTATTTTTTTTCAAACCATTTCTAGTCATGGGGCAGCTGGTCAAGAGTAAAATCCAGTTGTTAGTCCCAAGCAGAGCGGATTTCGGTACCTAAACCATGGTGTGAATGTGGACTTCTAGCCAACTTCTTTTGTGAGTTTTGGCATTTTCTGTGTATAGTATGTGGTCTGTGGGAGCCCAGAACGAATCTTCTGAGTTTCCATTATTTCTTTTGTGGAAATTTGCTTTGATATGAGTGTTTTGGTTTACAAGCATATTTTTGGAACAAATTGTACTCGTAGACCAAAGAACAATATTACTGTAATTGGTTCCATTGTTACACTGCTCTAACAGTTAGGAGTTTTTCCGGATATTCAACCAAAATCTGGATTTCTATAACTTGACCAGATGCAGGGGAGTGGTATTAGGAGACAGATATCTAGTCTTGTGTGCTCCCGGATGCATCTGGTGGGGCCACTGGGAGATACAGGAAGCTGTATCTTATGTTCTATGAACTTATTTTTGCATGACCTGCACTTGGGGGGATAATCGAGAACAGATCCTGTCCCTCCTCTGTATGGCAGCCTTTCAAGTATTTGAAATGTGCTATCTTGCCCCTCAGTTTTTTTTTCTCCGAGCTAAACATGCCCAGCTCTTTCCTCATAATACTTGGGTTTCCAGCCCCCCCCCCCCCGCGATCATCCTTGCCCTCCTCTGGAATTGTTTCACCTGACAGTTGTCCTATCTAGCCCGCACCTAGTTAGCTTGGGGCACTGTGTCAAAACATGTATGGTCTTCTAGTTATTACTGCATTGTTTTCTAGATGCTTGCACAATGCTGTTTTATAATCTGTTACATAATTTTCCTTGGGATAAATGTCAGGCTGACTAGTCTGTAGTTCCCAGGTTCTTTCTTTTTGAAGACAGGGACAATATTAGCCCCACTCCAGTCATCTGGCATCCCACCCATTTCCCCATGATTTCAAAATAATAATAATTATAAATTGACACTGATTATAACTCTGATGCCGCTAAAGCTTCTATGGGGAGTGCATCTGAAAGATCGGGCAAAGATCGTGACACCAACGCTGCCTCCCCCCTCAATTCATAAATTCCCCTGGTAAAAAAATTCAGAAGACTCTGCGTCTTAAGCGAGGAAATAAACTCTGGCCCTTTGGCTGTTGCTGAACTCCAAATTTCATTAACCACAGCGAGCAAGTGGGAAAATGATGGGAAATGGAATGCAGTATCATCCTCTAAAACAGTGGTTTTCAACCTTTGGATCCCCAGATGTTCCTGGACTGCAACTCCCAGAAATCCCTTCCAGCACAGCGAGTGGTAGAGGCTTCTGGGAGTTGCAGTTCAGGAACATCTGGGCACCCACAGGTTGTGAACCACTGATCTAGAACAATTGCTCTAAGGAGATGTCGATACATTTTGTCTCCCTAATATCTCTTTCAAAGAACCTTGACTCCCTATAATTATAGACATAAAAAGCTAAATTTTTCTGAGGACATTTGTATGTTTGCAGGCATCCCACTGAGAGAAATATTGAGTATCTAAAGTTAGTAATGAGAGTCAGTGTGGTTTAATGGATGGAGTGACAGACTAGATTCAGGTGATTGGAATTCAGATCACCTTTAATCTAGAAACTCACTTGGATAGGGTGACACTGGTTAAAATATTACTACTGGATTTTAGCCAATGTTTGCTTACATCCCTGTGTCCATTATATTCTAAGACTGCTATCAGAATCTTAAGATGATTTAAAATGTAACCAAGAGTTATTTTCTTTTTAAAGATCCTGAAATGTGTTACTGTTTCAGAAGGGTTCTGGCAAGCTATTTCAAAAGCAATTTATGGAAGGGCAGAAAACTCAAGGTCAAAGGTTTACACTGCAGTTTAAAAACTACTAAAAAAGACAAGACCTGAATCAGCAAAAAAAAAAAAAATCTACACACACAAAAACCTAATTTATGAATCATCCTGCTGACATAATGCCATTGTTTTAAACAAGACTGCACCAATAAGTAAGTTGTCTGAGATGTTGTTCAAATAGTGTGATATCTTACAATTCATGATCTTGGGGCACCTTAAGCACCTAGAATTTATTATACTATAGGCTTCAGTGACTGTGCTACTTCAGTTGCATGTTTATTGCAGAAATCTGTCAATGCAGGATTAACACACTATATCTGATTGAGTAGGTGCTGACTCTGAAAGTAAACAACCTATTTTCAAGATGTTGATCATTGGAATCAATGACAATTAAGCTGTGAGTTTATAATCAATATGACATGCATTTGGCAGAACAATCTTTCAATATGAATAAAATCTGCATTATCCATTTAGGCAAACCTAATGCATTCCCAAAACAAACCACCAGTCAGCTATTTTAAAAAACAACCTCAAATCAGATTTTAATATTGATAAATTGTTTTTTTTTCATGCACACTGCTACTGCTGATTCTTTTCTTTTACATGAAAGCAAGTTACTATATTTATTAATTTTTCTTCTGCAATGAATCTTCCATGTATAATTTACAGGTACTGTACTCTGTTGCATAGTTTTTAAAAATTTCAACTATAGTAACTATCAAAATAATTAAGTGCCTCTTGCAATAAAGTACTAGACTTTGCTTGGAGAGGGATTTAATTTTTAATTTAATAATAAATTAAGTTTAATAACAATAATTAAATTTATTTAATGTATTACATTTGATAATTATTATTTAAATTATTAATTAAATAATGAGTTGGCCTTCTTCAGCAGCTGTGTAATCCTATGTCTGGAACGACTGATATATATTAATACTGTATAAAGAAATGCTAGAAAAATTCAACTGTAACATGCAGACATGGACACTCTGTATTTGTATCCCTAGGGTACCAATAAGTCCACTCACTGGTTGGCACGGACCGTGCGCCCCTTCTTTGCTGCAAATGTGCCAATCACTCCACAGCTGAATGGGGAGACTCTTCATCCAGCCTCCTGGCCTGAGTGATCAGTTGCACAGGGAGGCAGGGAAATGCTAGCCAGGAAAGTTCTGTGATTGGTGCATTTCCAACAAGGACGAGTGTGTACGTTGACCAGTTAGTGGGCTGATCAGTTCTGGGGGGAAGGTACTGGCACCAGTAGTGCTGCATTTTGTATTAATATCACCAGGAATTCAAATACAACTTGCTTATGTCTAGTTACATGGCATGCAAACAAATCAGTGGAGAAACCAACCACACTATAGACCTGAGTTCAGAAAAAGTTTAGAGCATGTGTTCGTTCAGCTTTCCTTTTACTTATAATACCAGAAATGCATACCAGTGTCCATGTGACACTGAGTTGAAACTAGCATCAGTAGAGGCTCGGGCTCAATTTGCATCCTATTTTACACTTCTGTTTAGATTAGATGATTGTATGTAGACTGTTGTGCCTGTGTTCACACTGGCCTCCTCTGTTTTGTCTGCACCACAGCTCATAGCACCCCCCCCAATCCCTCCCTCTGCTGATCCTCATGTCTCATTTTATAATTCATTGCAAAGCCAATACACAGTTTAAAATCTTGTTTGATGATAGGGAAAAGGGTCAGTTATCTCAAGTTCTCCATCATGTACAAAGACATGCATACCACATGAACACTGTGGTTTGCTGTAGTTTCTTGGAGTTGTTTACACACACACACACACACACACACACACACACACACACACACACACACACACACACACACACACACACACACACACACAAGTATAAGTCAACCTGAGTATAAGTTGAGACCCCTAATTTAACCCCCCCAAAACTGGGGAAACTTATTGACTCGAGTGTAAGTCTAGGGTGGGAAATGCAGCAGGGCCTGGCAGCTCCTCCTTTGTGAGCTGGGAGAGTGGCTCCCCCGTGATGCAGAGGGGGGTCAGGAGAAGCAGTGCACGACGTTTTAAATGAGTTTTAGCTACCGACCCAAGCACTTGCCTCAGTGGCTAAAAGTATTGACCCGAATATAAGTCGAGGGCCCCTTTTTTCAGCCCAAAATTAGGGCTGAAAAACTAGACTTATATTCGAGTATATACAGTATATATAAAATCCTTCTAAAGGATCACCATAAGCTGGTATCAACTTGCAGCATGTAATTGTTCTATTAATTATGTTTTATTTTATTTTTGGACCCGCCTACCCTGTCATATACATTGCCAATGCAATAGATTATATATGCAAAACCAGTTCCTTCAGGCTATATCAGGACAAACGCAGAAATAAAACATATAAAGAGGCAGAGGTATCAAATGGAAAAGTTATACTTTTGTATGTTTGGTAAAAAGAACATACAACACATACGACTGCTGACCAGAGGAAAACAATTCAGCAAAATTGAAGGCCTCAAAGTGCAATTTAATAAGTCATTTGCAATCAAATAATGGGAATTATTGTCTCTGGTTTGTGCCTTTCATTTGTGCCAGCTATCGTGCTATAAGCGTGACACAAGCAAATCAAACTTACATGTGTCGAAGCACATTCTACCGCTTCCAATTTGATTTGAACACTGAAGGGGGATTTTGACTCTTCTTCAATATATATGGTATGTCATGTGCTGCTGGAGAAAAGCATTAGACATGCAGACAAGACCATTATGCCAGCATGCAAGCTTTTATTCTTTTAAAATAAAAACTGCAAACAATTTGGGGATGACAACAAAGTGCAATACTGGTCAGTATGTCTTTCAGTATACGATTTAGAACGAGAGTGGGCAACTATGGCCCTCCTGACGTATCAGGCCTTCAGCTCCTATCAGTTCTAAGCAGCACAGCCCTTATTGCCTGGTTATGGGAGTCCCAGCCCAAGAACAATCAATCGGAAGGTCACAGTTGCCCAAGTCCTGATTTTGAACTTCTGTTCTTTGGGAGAGCGATTTGTGGCAGCTTTTGTTAGCTTCGCGGCTCTGGTGGTTTTTTGCTCCTGTCCCCATCGTCCCAGTACTGCTCTGTCTGCATTTCAGTGAGCCGTGAGATGGTCCGTTGAAAGGCAAAAATCTCCTCCTCTCCCGTAAACATGGAAAGTCCGCCAGCTGAATCCTAGAGACAGATGACCGAAAAGAACAAAAGAGGCAATCAATAGTACAAAAAAGCAGGCAGGCGAAGCTACCCGGTATGCTAAATACATAGGCCCAAATCTAACACAATGTTCACACAAAATGAAATGCCCTTTGGATTTGACCATGGCACAAATGGGTGTGCAAGCAGATGTACAACATGTAGAACTTCCTGGGTAACTTGCTTGTGCAACAGCAACTGTTTTGGATGCTAGCTTTGTGCTGAACTTGTAAACGTGTAATAGCTAATGCAATATTTTGGTACAATTTTGTGTTAGCACAATTATATCATTGTCTGTAGGACATAATGCTCTGTTGCAGATTATTTGACTTTTTATTCTCAGATAAAATCATAATGCCCTGATCTGGATCAAGTTTATCATAAGCAAATGAAAATAAAGGTAAAGGTTCCCCCTGACAATTAAGTCCAGTCGTTTCCAGGGAGAAGAAGTTTAATCCAGGCTTTTACAAATAATTATCCTGGGAATTATTGATTGGGTCTGCCTTTTTTGCTAGTGCATATACTGAACTGCACACATAATCTCTTCCAGGCAGACCTGGCATCCTCCAAATCAGTCTCTACAAAATAAATTGGTATGGCCCATGTATATAACTTTATGTAGATTTTAATTCTTTGTGATGGTTATTGAGTTCTGCCACTATAGTTATAGACACACTGGCTGAAACCTTGTTGCTTTGTGTAGCAAAAGGCACAATGTTTGGTTCATTCCTAGCCTACAATTAAAGATGCCCCATTGGGATTTTGAGTACAAGGCAAGCCAGTGTGTGCACGTGTCCCTGAGAACCTCAACGGCAACTCTTTATTTGCTAGCTAGGAACAGGCTGAATGTTACACCTTTTGTTATGCAAACCAACAGGATTTCAGCCATTATTCCTTTGCATGTAGTGAGGAAAGTACTTCTAAAAGTCATCATCAAATACAATGCCCATAAGGTATGTACGTCTCTATCAGGTTGAGATGACATTAGAATTACCTCGTCTTGGGGACAACGCCCTCCCTCAATTTCTTTTCTTCGCCACATTACAGTCTGCACCGCATCACCATATTATTAACAATTCGTACTTACTGTGGAAACCACCCATTACAAGACAAACAGTGACAGTTGTTTGCCAAGATAGTAGCAACATAGGGCATGGCACTTCAGATAAAATTATTTCTCACAAAAATAGTTTTTGAGAGCCTACATATTCACTTAATATAAATAAAACCGCTAATATATGGTTGTGTACAAAAGTCTTTTGCTTTGTGTATATTTCTTTGCAGCTTTTATGCACCAGCTTCCAACTGCATGGGAAGCTAGAACCCCATTCTCCTATGCAACGGTAAACCAATTCTACCAGTGGTGGCTTGAATAAAAATCCTAAGAGAAACCATACTGAATCTGACGAATGTGGATCAAAGCACGAGCCTATCCCAAGCTTACAAAAAATACACTTGGCAAAGATGAAAAATATTTCTAGAATTATGTTAAAATTGAGAGGTACTAACAATCTGTGAATAACATTGTGTTAAATTATAATAGAAGAAAAGGTGCTGTGTTGATCCTGCCAGAAAGCTACAGAATGACCAATTAAATGTTCTCTTTCTTTGTTTACAATAGTGCTGATACTTGGACCAAAAACAATTATGCTCTCTAGCAACAAAGGCAGTAATGTTCATAGCGCTTACCTGGCTCAACCCCAAATCATCCATCAGTGCCCTGCTTTCGTCCAGCACACTATCAGGATGTTCTTGAGTAAATAATCTTTGGAGTGGAGCTGCTGCAGAACAGACAAAACGCACCTAAGAGAGGCAAATGACAGAAGGTGCTGTCACCTGTAATTTCTATTTCTGCAGTTGAATTCTATGACAGTTTTGTTTCAATTTTTAAATGCAGCACCTTTCAAAATGCATTCATTTTATTGCCTGTAAGTAACCACTGGTAGAGACAACAGCTGGAATGACTTCTGAATTCTGATTCCATTCAATGTAAACAGCTTTCCATAATAATAGAGTCAAGTGGATGGTGCTGTCAGCTATGAGCCATCAACAGATTATGCATCTTCTATCCCAACACCCTCATAACACATATATGTCTTTTCAGTGGAGTGAGAGAAGGGGGTAGCAACTGCTCTTGTCTTAGTAAATACTCTTGGTAACGTGATACCTGATTGGAATAACCTCTGGAAACATCCAAAAGCAGAAGCTTTAGGGATAAAATGGGGTCAGAAGTTACTTTAGTTAGCTTATAGGAAATGTTCTGCTCATTTGCTGTCCTGCAAGGCATGCACTTCATATATGTTCTGAGACTTTGGGCCTTTTTACACGACCCCTAAGATCTGCTGGCCACTTAAATTCGGACCAGAGATCTTAGGGGTTCCTCGCTCTTCCTCTGTCCCCACCCCCCTCCACACTTCCTGGTTGCTGGCTGCCTGAGGGGAGGGAGAAAAAAGAAAGAAAAGAATGCCGACCTCCGTTCTGTTCCCGGCAGCATTCAGATCTCTGAAAGGGGGGGCAGAAAAACAACAAACAGAAGCCAGGAGAGCCCCGCACTCACTATCCTTACACCGGATCAAATATTTGTCACATCCAAAAAGCAAGTACAAGAAAACTGCTGTTTGGTCGCGCTAAAGTGGGCGGGGTCGCACTTAATTGTCTGCAAAGTCCGGAGCTGGTGGGTAAACATTTTTAAGGTCCGGACCTTGCAGCCATTTGCGGCGGAGCTTAGGGGTCGTGTATAAACGCCCTTTGCTAGACTGTAAGTACTGTACTAGAATAGTTTTAACTAGTTTTCTTATTTTTCTTGTTTGCTCTGTTTTGCTGTTGCCTCAGGCTTTTAACTGATTATGTGCTCAAAACCCATTTTAAAACTTTCTTAGCAACTGATGAAACCCTTTTGAAACTATTTTCCCCTTTATCGCTTTTTCACACTCTTTACTAAAATAAAATATTTTTTCATACAACTGTTTGACTTTTTTGAATGAGAGGATTTGTGGTAAAAACCAGACCTTAGATTAAGGTGTTAGGAGATTGACAAGGCAAGGTGATTTCCCCAGCCACTGGCACATTGGATCCTCCTGGTTTCACCCACAGCATGTAAGTGGTTAGCATGGGCCTTCCTGAACCTGGGGATCTGAACACTGAAGATAGCGTCAGATCCTTGGAAATTCATAATAGTGGCATGAGGATCCTGGGCAATGGTACTTGATGTATGCATACTGAGGAGAAAAGTTGCAAGTATGTAATGTCAGCGGTGCACAACTGAGGATGGAAAAGTTGCTTGTTGGAACTATTGCTTCCGGAGTCCCAACAGCCAGTATGGCCAACAGCCACACTAGCCAGAGGATCATGGAAGCGACAGTATATTTAAAAGCACTCCTAAGTACACAAAATGGAAGATTCTAATTACAGAGCTAGAGGATGTCTTGCTTTTGGTTTTGAGTTTTTAAATGAGAGCTAGAGAAGTGTTCCAGTTGCAGAACAAAACAGTAAATACTTTTAAAAAGTTGTTTAAGTTATTCACTCTTCAAGGAGTGGTTCCACCACTTATCACTTGCCCAGGTCATAGTTATAGCTAGGAGGACTGCTAACAATTGTGAAGCAATTGGATAACTTGGAATAAAATGTGTGTGTTGGGAGAGCTAATGTCGTAGTTCCAGTGATCAAACGTGACTGCTGTTCCAAGTCGTGGAAAATGCAGTTATCTCATAGCAGCGGTACTACTTTCAGGAAGACGATTAGGATCCAACAAAATGGATGAGCAACACATGGATCAGCCCCATATGTCTTGTTGAATTGGAGGGGTGTGTATAGGAAAGAAACAGAGAGAATTTCACTGCCAGGACATTCTTGAAGATAGTTTTAATTTCAATCGATATTTCCTGATTGCATAAATATTTAAGTGTGCACCTATAATTGCACATAGGGTAAAGCTTAATGTCTTCCATTACTTTTAAAAACATCATCTTAAATACAAAGAGCTTTCTGTTGTTGTTTTAATATTGCTGATTTTGCTCCTGTGATTGAAACCTTTGTAAATCCAAGTTAAGTGGTACATTTATCATTACTATTTCATTAGAGGACTCACAACTGGGGCTAAAGCTGAGAGTGGCTGTTTCTTCTAAGATTAATTTCATTTGAGGGCAGATTTATTAACACTTTACTTGTCTGCTCACTCTGGAAGAATAATGAGTCAAAGTTGTTTGGGATAGTGGGAATGAGTGCACTTAGGTGACATCAGAGCAAAAGACACAGGAAACAAAACAGGCCAGTCGCCTGAAGTGATTGAAGCCAACAATCATTCTAGGCTGTCCTTGCCTTTGCATGTGTGTGTGTTCAGCACGTGGGTGGAGATGGGGAAACCCTGTGAAGGCAAGGCTAGCTGGCCTAGAGATTGCCTTCACATGAACTATGTACCGTAACTCCACTCTGTCTCTGTTTCACGGCTGATGTTCTCTTGCAGAGTTTGATTTCTGTTTCACCCCACATTGGGAGCGCTCGTGCTGCTTTTCAGGGGCAATGAACAAAAGCACGTTGGCTCTCTTCTTGTATACATGGTCCATTATCATTTTCAACTTTTATTTTGTTCAGCTCTCTGGTGGATATTCTTTCTCACTAGCACAGTAATAATGTTTTCCTGCCTCTGCCCACCTTCATTCAGTGGAGGCAGGAATTCTACCCTCACTTGAGAATTTTGGGTTTTGTATAAAAAGGAGGGTGGCTCAAGTGGAGGTACTTCCCCTTCCTCCATCCTGAAAGGGGAGAAGAGGCATGGCTTCTCACCCGTTTCTTCTGAGTGACTGATCTGCTAATGCTTCTGTGTGGTGGCCATTTGAAGCCTGAGGCACAAACCTGAAATGACTAGTTTGGGCAGCCCCCCCTCCCCCCACCTGCCTCTGTATGCTGGGAAAGGAGACCCTCCCGGGTAGACCTAGCTGGAATTCACAGGCAGGGATAGAATTCCCTGTGTAAGGGGGGGGAGCAATCTAGGATGTAGAAGTTGCGTGCAGAGCTGGATTTCTTCCCCAGAATAACCTTCTAGGGCAGGGGTTTTTAACCTTGCGTAACCCAGGTGTCTTTGGACTGCAGTCCTCCAACCAGCACAGCTAGTGGTGAAGGCTTCTAAGAGTAGCATTCCAAAGACACCTGGCACACTCAAGGCTGGAAACCACTCTTCAAGTTCTAGCATTCTCTGTGAAACCTGCCCACTGAAGGTGCCTTCTGCTAAAGAAAAAAGTGTCTGGTATAGTGTCTGGTATGCATGGAAGATCATTTGGCAGCTTTGTGTATCTCCTCAGAGAGGACCTTTCTAATATCACGGAAGCTGCCACGCTCAGTGAGTGTGCCATTATCCCTTTTGAGGCCCTTAGAGAACTGGCAGTACCTGCTTTATTATTTATTTATTTATTTATTTAATTTTTTTACCTCACCCAGCTAAAACATATTAACTACCCTGGGTGGCTTACAAATAGCAAAAAGCCGAACATTACAATGAAGAAACATTATATAAAATAAAATTAAATTAAAAAATAGCCGTCAAAATAAAATAATAAAACAAAATAGCATAACAAGAAAAAAAATGCGATGGCGTCACAAAAATGCAGAAACTAAATTTGGGTAGGGAAGGGAAACTATCAGCTGTGCTAGGACCTTGCAAGCCCTCAACCAGCTGACTATGGCTGAGGGAAGGACCATTCTGCCCATGGAGACAGCTGGCAGGACTTGAAGAGGAAGCTGCATTGTCTGATGAGTCGTCTCGTATAATTACTTGTTGGACTCAATGCTAGTTTACCTTGGAAATGGAGGTATACCTGAGGACTTTCTTATCACTGAGAAAGACTCAGATCATGTTCAGTGGATACAGCATCTAATTCTGAGACCATCCTTCTGGGTGGTATGGCCACAAGGACTTTTTAGTAACTGTTCTATGGGAAGGCACCCTTAGTGGCTCAAAACTATGTTTTCTTAGGATCATTGGCACTATGTTCAGGTTTAGGTACAGTACCTGACTACTAGAAAAGGATTGATTAATGCAGTAGTCATTAGAAATCACCTCAAACAAGCATGCAAGGCGGCAGGGACCCTATCAACCTATTAAGGTATAAATGCTAGGTCTAATACTTGTCTCTTGAGAATGAATGGTATTCTTGAAAAAAACTCTGACATACCCTGACACCTACCTCCAGGGGTTCCTCTTTTTCATGTGCAAGTCACTACTCCGGGTTTTCCAGGTCTGATCAAAAGTGTTGTTTTGCCAATAAGGAGAATATGCACTTAGGAGCCTCGTGGCACAGTGGTTAAATGCCTGTACTGCAGTTAAAACTGTGCTCACGACCTGGGATTCAATCCCAGATAGCAGGCTCGTGGTTGACTCAGCCTTCCATCCTTCCGAGGTGGGAGAAATGAGTACCCAGCTTACTGGGGGGGGGGGATGTGTAGCCTGCATATTGTAATTAAACTGTAAACCACCCAGAGACTACTTGAAGCCGTATGGGGCAGTACATAAGCAGAACACTTTGCTTTTGCTTTTACTCATTGAGAGCAGGCATGTTTGGTTAGCACTTCCTATTCAACCTTCTGGTTTTCAGCATGAGACCTCTGGGTTCCTATGCCAGACTGGGATGACCAAATTCAGTCTTGTAATTAGTGAGAGCGTTTTGTTGATTGGCAAAGCCTCCAGGCAATCAGGATAACTTCACCTTCATTTTTTCGTGACATGTCTGTGTGTGTTGTGTCGTTACAGTTGTCACTGACTCTTCATGACCCCATGTCCATGGAGTTTTCTTAGCAGAAATACTGGAGTGGTTTGCTAGTTCCTACTCCAGGTGCCTACAGCACCTAGTATTCCCTGGTAGTCTCCCATCCAAGTACTAACCTGGCCCAACCCTGCTTAGCTTCTGAAATCAGGCGAGATCAGATGTGCTTAGGGCATCTGACATGCTTAAGAATAAACAGGGAGGAGAGGAAGGCCCTTTGGACCACTGTGTTAAAATAAAGTCCATATGCTTAGGTCCCAGCTCCTGGAACTGGAAGATGAATCTAGGCTGTTCTTAGTGGAAAAGACTTGTCTGTTTAGATATGATGTTGAGACCGAGGTTATGTTCTTCGGGGGCGGCCCTGATGGGTACTGTGGCCCTCTTCCCAGTCTGGATGGGTCCGCCCTCCAGCTGGCGCAAAGAGTGGGGAATCTGGGCGTCGTCCTGGATCCGGGGCTGACCCTGGATCTCCAGGTGTCAGCCGTGACCAGGTCGGCCTTTTATCATCTAAGGTTAATCGCCCAGATTCGCCCGTACCTTGACGAGAGCTCCCTGAGGACAGTGGTACAGGCATTGGTCATGTCGAGGCTGGATTATTGCAACGCTCTCTACATGGGGCTCCCCTTGAGCCTTGTTCGGAGACTGCAGCGGGTCCAGAATGCGGCGGCCAGGCTGGTGGTTGGCGCGCGTCGTTTTGACCGCATCACTCCCATCCTGGCCCGCCTCCACTGGTTGCCCGTTGCCTCCCGAATAAGGTTCAAGGTGTTGGTTTTGGCTTACAAAACCCTCCATGGCTTGGCCCCTGTCTATCTGGCAGAGCGGCTTCACCGACAATTAGATCGGGCCCGACCCACCCGGTCATCATTGGCCCTTTCGCTTCAGACGGTCCCCCCGAGAGAGGCCCGCAAAACGAGTACTTGTGGACGGGCTTTCTCGGTGGTGGTGCCTCCTTTATGGAATAACCTACCCAGCGAGTTGAGGCAGGCTCCATCGTTGGCATCCTTTAGGAAAGGTCTGAAGACCCTCCTTTTTAGGGATGCCGTCAAAAATGACTAGAGGCTTCCCCCCCCCTTCTTGACCCTTATGCTGTAAGTTTGTCCCTGCCGCTGCCACAGTCTTTGCTTTTTTGCCGTCTTGTGATTTTATGTGAACCGCCCTGAGTTCCCGCTCGGGAAGTAGGAGCGGTATATAAGTGTGAAAAATAAATAAATAAATACAGTATTGCCAATACAAATAAATTAACACATGCTTCTCCTTCTGTACTGGGGCACACTAACACAAGGCCAACCAGATGACTTGGAACTCAAAGACGATGACACTACACTGGCTCTTCTCCTTAGACCAGAGTCCTTGTATTGATTTTCTTCCCTTGATGCTCATGGACAGCACTTCCTGAGCTGCTTTCTTCCTCTGAGTGAGGAAGCAGATTGATGAGACTGGGGGAAGCCCTGCCTCTTCCAAGTAAAGAATTCTGCAGCTTTCCTTCAGCCTCAGAAGGAAAGGTATTTCCACTCCAGCTGGCCTCCTTGTCTCCACTACAGAGAATCACATGAAAGCTAAAACCGACTGATGCCTACACATTCACTGATTGTCTCAGAAACCCTTTTAGAAGAGATTACCTTATTCCTTATAAGGTCATTTGATGCACTGCACCTCTCCCGCCCTCCACTGCCTTCAAATAAGGAGAACCTACTGGAGGAAGGATACCCCAGAGAAAGTGAGTGAATGGAGAATGGTTGCCATCCCAGCTGTCCGTCAAATGTACCTTTACAATAGATGGGGTCTCAATTCTGGTTTGTCACATTCAGACATTTTAATGCATACCCCTAAAAATGGCATGTGTGAAGAGGACCAAAGAAAGACCAAGGTCAGAGAAACGATATGTCCCCAATTCATTCCAGAGTTTTTGTCTACTAGGCAAGCTAGACTGCTTTGCACTTTTGTATCTCTCTTTCTAGCGCACAAGAACAATGCAGGAGAAAATCATTGTCTTCTCACTCCTTCCTCCATGTGGCTCAAGAAATGGCACGCACATGGAATGTGCCCTGCTATATGGTCAAAAGCTGTCAGATGTTATGCCTATTGGTCTTCTTCATAAAACATAGTACAGTATACAAGGTAGACATCATACAGAAATGTGGGAGCCCCAACTCAGCATTTTTATTTGTAATGCTAAAGTAGATGCTAGTGGCCATTCCAATAGACAAACTGAGTAGGTATTTTGTCCCTCTAATTCTGATCCGTACAGTAAACCCCCGCCTAATGCGGGGGGTTAGCGACCCGACCCGACCCACAATAATTGAAAATCTGCAATATGTGGATGCTGGGTTGGGTCAAGACTGGGGGGGGGCTCTTGTACTTACCCCAGGCCTGGCGCTGCTCCGAACGGCCCTGCAAGGGGCTTCCCGGGCCCTCGGAGGCCCCAAAAGTGCTTTCTAGCGATCTGGAGGTCACTTCTGGTTTACCAAAAGTTACTTCCGATTTGCGGGGAAGCACTTTTGGGGCCTCTGATGGGCCTGGAAAGGCCTTTCCTCCTTACCCCTGGAGGCCTTTTTTCATATACTGTGGACCCGCGATATACCGGGAGCACAGTATATGAACTGCGAAAGGGAGGGGGGACAACTGTAAATACTTCCCACAATTCAAAACTTTGAATGAGCTGGGGATGACCTGCCATAGGATGGGATATGCAGAAGAAAATGGGAAAGTCCAAGAGAAGTTCAGCCAACATCCAGATGACGCTGTAAACTTTTTTTAGCAGGAGTACACTGGGATTGTTTAGGAACTCCTACCACACAATCTTTGTGACAGACAGGTCAGGATTCTTACGGTTCTCTGGCTTATTGTGTTGCCCAATGATTCCTAATACTTCCAGGCTTGTCCAAACTTTGGCCCTCCAGATGTTTTGGACCACAACTCCCACAGTCCTTTGCCATTGGAAATACAGGCTTGGAATTCTGGGAGTTGTGGTCCAAAACATCTGGAGGGCCAAAGTTTGGACATGCCTGATGGCTAATAATAGGAAGCCTCAGTAGTTATTTTCACATGTTACTGGTTTAGTGTCTTTAATTAGCTTGTATCAGGACAATTCTCCTATAATCTGTTCATTTGGTAGGTCATTTCCAGAGCCGGTGACGAATGTAAGAATTATCCCATATCAATTGCAAAAGACATTAATCTCATCTTTTCAGAAAAATCCAAAATACACCGATTTTGTGAGAACTTTCAAAAGGAATACTTACCTTCTTATCATACAAAGTATCAATGAGAGTAATAAAGCGGCGAGTTTGGCTCCTCTTTGCCATGGTAAGGAAAGGTATGTTACGAAGGAAGACAAGATCAAAATTCTTGGCTATTTCCAAATAATCACTGGCTCCAAGTGGCTGAAACAGGAAATGCGACACATCAGAGTCCTTACAGATTGTTTATACAACAGATTTTTAATTCTCATAATCATATATTACACTGTAACCAAAACTGTGCTCCTTATGTTAGTCTCTGTAGTTAGGAGAAAAATCAAGTTGTCTTTTTAAAGATACAAATTCCTTAATCTGGTGACGAAGTTTATCTTAAATTACTCGAACTGATACATAATTTGTTTTTGCAACTCTAAAATAAGAAAATAATTGAAAATGAAGACTTTCCTGTCCTCTTCATTTTCGGTCCAATAGAGTACCTATTTTAGAATTGGTTCTCTATTAGACCAAAAATGGAAAGAACATGTAAGTACCAGTTCTAAAACATGTACTCTCTGCTACCTACCCCCAAATATTGGCATTAATTTCCCCCTGAATCCCTTTAAGTTCACTTTCATTCCATTTTATTGGTAACATCCAAAATTAAAAAAAAAATAGTTTGGGGATAATTTTCATTTTGCATACTGAAATTCTTCCAAACCAAGAAATCCTTAATTTTTGATATTCTCTTATTTGTTCATTAATCTCTTTCTTAACTTTCTCAACATTTATTTTAAACATGTCTTGTAAACATGCTAATTTTATCCCCAAATAATTAATGCTATTTATTAATTTACCTTTAAATACTTCCCTAAACAGCTTTTTCTCATCTTCACTGTAATTTAACAACATACATTCAGATTTGTTCCAATTAACCTTTAATCCTGTTGCTTCCTCAAACCCCTTTAAATGCTTCTGTAATTTATAAATATTAATCAATGGGTTTTTAATTATTAATAATGTATCATCGGCAAATAAGTTAATTTTATTTGACTTCCCCTCTTCAACCTCTTCTAGCTCTTTATCCCCTCTTATTGCATTAGCCAGCATTTCCATTATAAGTATAAACAAAACTGGAGATAATGGGCAACCTTGTCTAGTTCCTTGGCCCAGGGTAACAGTTTCGGTTATTCCATCATTCACTAAGATTCTAGCCTTATTATAAGAATACAATTGATTTATTATATTGCTAAATTGAGCGCTAAAACCTAATTGATTAATTAGAATCTTTAATGTACTCCATTCTACAATATCAAAAGCTTTAAAAATATCTAATGAAATTACTCCTACCTTCCATTTTTTTACTATTTGCTAAATATATATTAGTCATAACTCTTCTAACTAAACCTGCCATATGTCTACCTCTAACAAAACTGTTCTGATCCTTATTTATATATTTCCCTACAAAACGATTTAGTCTATTAGCCATAATTGCTGTAAATATCTTTGCATCTTGATTAATCAGTGAATTGGTATATCTGAATCCATAAGTGTTGGATCTTTATTGATTCTTTCCAAGACTGTGGAATTCCGCCTCCTTTAATAACCTTATTAAATAATTCTTTCATTTTAGGTATTAGTAATTTCTTAAATACTTTGTAAAATTCTGGTCCTATTCCATCAGTTCCTAGTGTTTTGTGTGTGTTGTGTCGTTACAGTCGTGACCGACTCTTTGTGACCCCATGTCCATGGAGTTTTCTTGGCAGGAATACTGGAGTGGCTTGCCAGTTCCTACTCCAGGCGCCTACAGCACCTGGTATTCCCTGGTGGTCTCCCATCCAAGTACTAACCAGGGCCGACCCTGCTTAGCTTCCGAAATCAGGCGAGATCGGATGTGCTTTTACCTATCTTCAATTTATTTATAATTCTCTCAATCTCTTCATCTGTTGTTAACTGATCCATCATTACACTATCTTCGTTTTGAATTTTTATTATAGTATTTTCCCTTACAAACTCATAAATTCTACTTGTAGATGGGTTATTACTTGCATAAATATTCTTATAATAGTGATGGAATGCCTCTAGCTTTTCCTTCATTTTATTACACCTTTTACCCCAGGGGTGTCCAAACTTTTTGCAAGGAGGGCCAGATTTGGTGAGGTGAAAATGTGTGGGGGCTGACCATTCAGACGCATTTGCCCCTCGGGCCGAACACAGGACAAGTCTCTATAACATGCAAGGAAGTGGGGAGGACACTGCAGCAATGGAGCCGGGGGAGGGTAGGCTGGGCAGGTGACATGGGGGGATGGACAGAGGCCAGGAGAGCTGGCAACTCATAAAACTGCAAGCTGACATCTCCATCCGGTATGATGGAGGAGCCAGCTGGTGGGGATGCATGCCAGGCTGAGACGATGGGGAGAAGAGGCCACGGGCCACTCAAAATTTGAAAATGGGCCGCATTTGGCCCCCAGGCCTGACTTTGGACATGTCTGTTTTACCCCTTTGATCCTGTATTACCCCTATCATTTTTTTATTTTTCTTAATTTGTGTCATTCGTACTAACAACTTGGAGTTTTTGTTATTATGCTGATAATATTCTCTCTTTAGGTACATGAAATTTTGTTGCACTCTTTCTAAATGAATTCCTTCTAATTTTCTCCTTTTATCTTGTAACTCCAATAACACTCTATTACGCTAGGAGTTGGGGGGTTAGTCAGGTGAGAAGAACTCGGGTCAGGCATCTTGCGCTTGTCCCACGTTCTGACCCCTCAACTCACTGCCACGTGTCTTGGAGCCATCCCACCAGCGCCTCCAACCTGTCCTGCCTGTTGCTGAATGCCAGGTCGGTCCACAATAAGATCCCCATCGTGAATGATGCCATCACCGATGGGAGGGCTGACCTGGCTTGCATTACCGAGACCTGGGTGGGGGCAGGGGGGGCTTCACTCACCCAGCTGTGCCCGCCTGGGTTTCTGGTCCAGGGAGTGGGCAGGTTGGAGGGTCAAAAGGGGGGGGTGCCATCGTTTACAGGGAAACACAGGGCCTCGACATTGGTCAGTCCGGGGTTAGAATGGCTTCACCTGTTGGTGGGACAGCGGGACAGATTTGGCATTGTGCTGGGTTACCGTGCTCCCCGCAACCCAGCACAATCCCTCCCAGAGCTCACGGAGTTCATCGCAGCGGCACTATTGAAGTCCCCCCGCCTTTTGGTGGTTGGGGACTTCAATGTGCAGGCAGGTGGTGGACTCTCTGGTGCAGCTCTGGAATTCATGGAGTCCATGGCCTCCGTGAGTCTGACCCAGCATATTTTATGCCCCACTCACAGGTCAGGGCATACCCTTGACTTGGTGTTTACCTCCATGTTGGGGGATTCCTATCTGGAGGTGAAGGACATTGTTTCCCTGCCTGTGTCATGGTCAGATCACCACCTGCTGTCCTTTTCCCTGTCAATCGCGGCCCCTCCCCGTGGGGATCCTCAGCCACCTGTTGGGGCCCACCCCCGGAGGCTTCTGGATCCAGCTCGGTGCTGAGAAGCCTTCGGGGAGCTTCCTGGTGGCTTGGCTGATGATCCGGTCGAGGCTGCTGTTGAACAATGGTTTGAATTAGCTTCCCGCGCCGTCGACCGGATTGCCCCCAAGCGCCTCCTCCGCAGCAGAGCTCAATCTTCGCCATGGTTTACAGCGGAGTTGAGAGCGATGAAGCAGGAACGGAGGAGGCTGGAGAGCAGCTGGAGACGAAACCAGACGGCATTTAAAAAGGCTGCTGTTGTTATCCAGACTAGGCGCTACTCTCAAGCGATCAGGGAGGCTAAAACATCCTATTACTCCCTGAGAATTGGTGAGGCCGTGAACCACCAAGCGGAACTCTTCCGGGTGGTTCGGGACCTCACCAATCCTAGTCCGGTGAGGCCTCCTCCTACTGAGTTCAGTAGTGAGAGTTTTGCAGTCTTTTAAAGATCAAAAATAGAGGCCCTCCGGGCCGGCCTCGAATCCGGTTGCACTAGCCCACCCTCGCCATCCCCTGATGATGCACCCCCTCGCTCTCCTCGACTGGTTGAGTTTGGGCCTGTTTCTCCTTTGGAGGCCTCCAGGGCTATTGCCCATTGCCGGCCCGCGACCACCCCCTTCGATCCTTGCCCTGCCTAGCTTATAAAAGCTGCTGGAGGGAGTATGCCTGAATGCGCTTCTGCCATCGCCACCGCCTCCTTCGGGGAGGGGGTTTTCCCCTCCCGCCTGAAGGAGATGGTGGTAAAGCCCATTCTCAAAAAACCTGGCATGGCACCGGACGAATTGGCCAACTATCATCCGATTGCCAACGTGCCCTTCATAGGCAAGGTAATCGAGAGGGTGGCCGCGATCCGGATTCAATCTTTCTTGGAGGAACAACAGTGCATTGACCCATGCCAGGCCAGGTTCAGGCCAGGCTGGGGGACCGAGACAGCTTTGGTCACACTGCAAGATGACCTAATCCAGGGAGCTGACAGGGGTTGCTCTACCCTGCTGGTTCTCCTGGATTTGTCAGCGGCCTTTGATACCGTCGACCACGGTATCCTACTGGACCGGCTCTCCGAGGTGGGTATCAGGGGCACTGTTCGCAGTTGGCTCCGATCCTTCTTGGAGGGCCAGCCCCAGTATGTGCAGCATGGGGGAGAGCTGTCGACCCCGTGGACACTCCCTTGTGGGGTTCTGCAGGGGTCGTCTCTCTCCCACATGCTGTTTAACATCTGTATGAGGCCGCTGACAGGGGTCATTAGGAGATTTGGTGTCTGCTGTCATCAGTACACTGATGACACGCAGCTCTATCTCTCCTTTTCCACCTCTGCAGTGGAAGCTGTCTGGACTCTCGACCAGTGCCTGGACGCGGTCATGGCATGGACCAGGGCCAACAGGCTCAAACTCAACCACGAGAAGGCCGAGGTGATGTTCTTTGGGAGCTCCCCGTCTGGATATGGAGGCCCCCTCCCCAGTCTGGACGGTGTTTCCCTCCAACTGGTGGACAGGGTTCAGAACTTGGGCGTGGTTCTGAATCCGGCCCTTTCAATGGAAGCCCAGGTGGCTGCCATGACCAGAACCGCTTTTTACCATCTTCGCCAAATTGCCCAGATCTGCCCATATCTAGACGGTGACTCCTTGGGAACTGTGGTGCAAGCATTGGTGATCTCGAGGCTGGACTACTGCAATGCACTCTACATGGGGTTGCCCTTGACTCTCCTCCGGTGTCTGCAGCAGGTGCAAAATGCGGCAGCCAGGCTGGTGGCGGGTGTGCGCTGTTACGACCACATCACCCCAGTCCTGGCTCGCTTGCATTGGCTACCCGTTGCGTCCCGGATCAGATTCAAGGTCCTGGTTTTAGTTTATAAAATCCTCCATGGCTTGGGACCAGACTACCTGTCAGAGCGGATCGCCCAGCGATCAACCTCGGCCCGTCCAATCTGGCAGTCGCGGGCACACTCGCTTTGGGTGGCCACCCCTAGAGAGGCCCGGAAGACTTCCACCCGAAAAAGGGGTTTCTCGGTGGCCAGCCCATCTTTCTGGAACCATCTACCTAGCGAAGTGCGCTCTGCAGAATTCCTGATGGCCTTCTGTAGAGCGGTAAAAACTTTGCTCTTTCGGGAGGCCTTAGGTGACCTGGTTTAGAGTTTTGTTTTTCTCCTGCCATCTGTTCAGCTGTTAGTTAGCTTGAAGCTTATGCCTTGGATGTATATCATGCTTTTAAATTGTCTGTGGTTTGTTTATGTTGTCTGCATTTTTGGCTGAATTTTCAGCACATTGTTAACCGCCCAGAGTTCCCATGGGAAGATGGGCGGGATAGAAATCCAATAAATAAATAAATAATAAATAAATAAATAAATCCCTAGTTGAAATAAATATAGTTGCTAGTTTTTTTAATATCATTTTTCCAAATCTTGAATTTTTTTGAATGCAATTTGCTTTAAAATATGGACCTCTTTCAATGCATACCCTCTTGCTACTGCCTTCATTGTGTCCCAAATTATACTTGTTTCACCTCCCCCTACCTCATTTATCTTCCATGTGTCTTCCAAATTTTATGCATTTTATCTATTATTGTCTTATGTAAATAGATCCTTTCATCAATCCTCCAATTTTTAGCTTCTCTATAATCAGACCCTGGGATAAATTCCATATTAACCATAGCATGATCTGAAATTTGTATTATATCTATTCCTACATTATTTATTCCAGATAATAAATCTTTAGAGATGAATATATAGTCTATTCTAGAATAGGATTTATATACAGGGGGATAAAAGGAATATTTCCTCTCATCTCCTCTTAATTCCTTCCAAACATCTCTAAAATCTGTTTTTTTTAATAAGGTTATCCAATATTGTTTGAATTCCACCTGTTTCTGCTTCTGAACTTTTAGACCTATCTTTACTAATATCCATAACTAAATTGAAATCTCCTACCATTATAACGTATCCTTTCCTTATCTTATCTAATTTCTCCAAGAAATTCCTCAAAAAAAATTCTTGATTGTCATTTGGCACATACAAGTTCACAAGGGTGCAATTTTCTCCTTTTAATTTCCCTTGAATTATCAACATCCTACCTTGATCATCCCTATCTATTTTAAAAATTTCAAATTCTACTCTTTTAGAAATCAGTATAGCTACCCCTCTTGACTTATACGTGCCAAATGATTTTTCATACACATCAACCCATTTACATTTAAGTTCATTCATCCCATCCTTATTCTGATGAGTTTCTTGTAAAAAAACAACATCAGCCTGAGATTTGTTCAGTTTTGCTTGAACTTTAGCCCTCTTTATATTAGAACCTAGGCCTTTCACATTCCAAGATGTTATCTTAAGTTATTTAACCATTATATACAATTAATTTAAAATTTAACAGTCCCGAGTTAAGTGCATATAGACAAATAAAAAAAACAAAAAAACAAAGACATACCATTACCCCCTTCCCTCTATCCCTTCTTCCCCACGTTCCCAATTGCAATAAAAAAGCTAGGATTAACAAGAATTTATGGTATATACCACAAAAAGAAGGTGGTTTAGGGTTACCTAATATCAAGCTATACTACATAGCCAATCAATTAATACATATTCCAGATTTAATAATAGGGAATGACAACTTAATTTGGAGATACTTAGAAATTACACAAAAAGAGAACATTTTTTTAAAGGAAGACATTAAAGTTCAGCTGAAAAAGACAAATAACCCATTCTTGAAAAATATTATGGAATGTTGGAGGAACTTTAGGGAGATTTTAAGCCCTATGGTTTCACCGTTGACACGAATAACAGAAATTAAGAGTTTCCCAGAAAATTTAAAAGGGATTCTAAATAGGATACTGCTTGATAATAAAGTTATATTCTTGCGGGATTGGTTAAAGGAAATGCAGAGTAGATAAAGCATAAAGGAATTTGGGAGGAAATATTTCCTGGTTGAACATTATACAATTGGAAAATTGGACTAAAGAATGGATAGCTAAAGTAGGAGAATGTAGAAAATTGCCCAGATTTGAAGAAATTATAGATAGAAGGAATGGGATAGAAAACAAAGAACAGAGGAAAGGTATTGTAAGTGAGATATATAAAATATGAATTCAAGACGATATTAAAAAAACAAGTTAAGAGAGATTTGGCAAGAATCTATTAATAAAGAGATAAAAAAGGAAGAATGGGGGAAATGTGGAATAAAAGAATAGTGAAAAATATGTCAGTGAGAGTTAAAGAAAACTGTTATAAAGTATATTGGAGATGGTATATAACACCTGCGAAGTTAAATATAATAAATAAAGAAATATCTTCAATTTGTTGGAGACGTAGAAAAGAAAAAGGGACATATTTACATATGTGGTGGGCATGTGAGAAAAGGAAATTTGAATGGAATTTGGTTTTCAATGAAATGCAAGAAATATTAGGGGAAAAGATACCTATGTCCGCCCAGCTGGTATTGTTAAACATAGCTGCAGATACACAACTGAAGAAAGAGGAGGGGAACTGGTAATCATAATGGTTATGACCGCAAGGCTGATTTTTGCTAAATATTGGAAATCTAATAATCAATTAGTAATGGAAGAATGGTATAAGGAGTTATGGAATTTAGCTATTAACGATAAACTGACTTGTGAAATTAAAATTAGGAAAGAGCTGAGCAAGTCTAATGACTTTAATGGAATATTAAAGTCAAAATTGTTGAAGGGAGGTGTTAACTTGGAAAGCTTATCAGTCTCATACTGTGCTAGAGCTGTTCCATTAAAGTAGAAAAGAAAAGAAAAAAGGGCCAAAATTCTAATAGGACCAATAGTCCCAATGAAAGACCAGGTATAGCAATTGCAGTAAGTAAAGCAAATGAAGTGGCCAGAAGGAAGAAAGCCAACCAGCAAAGAAGGCAGTCTTGGAACTACAGCAATTATCTGACAATGTGCTAAAGTTGACATGCATATTAAACAAAATAGAAAAAATGTTCGGACAAGAGACAACATAGGTCCATTTGAGGCAGATTATCCAGTATGATGGCATACAGCACCCTACTGTAGACATTACTGTGAGTGGGAACCACATCTAAGACAGCGATTCCCAATCTTGGGTCCCCAGATACTTTTGAACTAAAACTGCCAGAAGCCTTTACCACTGGCTGTTCTGGTCAGGATTTCTGGGACTCCTTCTCCAAGAACATCTGGGAACCACTGCCTTAAGACATATCCATAAGTTCCTCTCTTGATCAAGACAGGAAATCAAATACACCAGGAAAAAAAGCCATGCTAGCAAAATCAGTTCAAAACAAACAACCCCCTGGTAGCTGAATGTTAAGCATGAATAAAGCATGAATGCCGGTGAAAAGAATACGGGCTTCCACATGATCAACGTTATGCTGCATAGTGGGACATCTACAATGTCAGACTGTATGTATGTTAAGCTTAAACCCATGTCAGTTGTCAAATAAATATCACCACTGTCACTGCTCCAATTCAGAAATGATGAGGGAGACACAGAGAGGTGAGTTTGCAAAGATGCTTTCCAAGGAAATGCTACATGTGCACAGAGGGTACTAATTTACATCCTGAGTGCTTTTCTTCACAGAAGAAAATGGGGACTCTTTAGCTGCAAGTCTTTCATCTATTAAAATTTACCTCTCAACCCACTCTTAAGAAACCTGGCCTGGCGACGGATGACCTTTCCAACTTTCGTCCGATCGCCACTGTTCCCTTCCTGGGCAAGGTTGTCGAGGGGGTGGCCGCTGTCTGACTTCAGTCATACCTGGAGGTAAATCATATCCTGGATCCCTTCCAGTCCGGATTCAGGCCTCTTCGCGGAACCGAGACCGCCCAGGTCGCTCTGCAGGATGACCTCCTCAGGGAGGCCGACAGGGAGAGCTCCTCCCTGCTGGTCCTCCTTGATCTCTCAGCAGCCTTTGATACCGTCGACTACGGTAACCTTCTGGCCCGGCTCGCTGAGGCGGGAATTGGTGGTCAGGCCTTGGCCTGGCTCCGTTCCTTCCTTGGCGGCCGGACTCAGTGGGTACAGCTGGGGGATGACTTGTCGGCTCCTTGGACTCTCCCTTGTGGGGTGCCCCAGGGGTCGGCAATCTCCCCCGTGCTGTTCAATGTTTATATGAGGCCGCTGGGGGAGGTCATCAGGAGATATGGAGTTCGCTGTCATCAGTACGCTGATGACACGCAGCTCTATATCTCCTTTTCTTCATCTGCAGAGGAGGCGGTTCGCTCCCTCGATCTGTGCCTGGAGGCCGTACTGGAATGGACCAGAGATAACCGGCTCAAGCTTAATCCGGAGAAGACGGAGGTTCTGTTCTTCGGGGCACCCTCGTCTCGGTACAATGGCCCCTTCCCTAGTCTGGGGGGTATCTCCCTCCAGCCTACAGACAGGGCCAGGAATCTGGCCGTGGTCCTGGACTCGGCCCTCTCCTTCCCCCTCCCTATTTATCGCCGCCATCTTGCCCTCCGCTGCTTCTCGCTCGGAGGCTCTTCCACTTTTTTATGTCTTTTTTTAACATTGTTAGCCACCCAGAGTTCCCGTCAGGGAAGATGGGCGGGATATAAGCCTTTAAATAAATAAATAAATAAATAAATAAATAAATGAGATCAGGATTTCTTTGAACACAGAGTGGAGAAATACAGGGCATCACTAATGTGTAAGTCTTAAAGAAGTGGCAAAAAGTGTCATGGAGGCCCGTTCAGTTCATAAAATAGAGCCTGATACTGTGTATTACACTAATTCTATTTGAGCAAAGGAGTATTTGGACAGCTAATATATTTTGAAAAAAAGTGTCTGCATGCACATGTGTGTACAACACAGAGACAATGGGTATTTGTTGGACAGAAATGGTGTATTTCTTCCGATTTCATGTTCCACAGGAAAAAGAGATAGAAACCTATCGTAACACCCCAAAGGTTTAAACTGAAAATAGAAAGAAAGAAGTATATTTATCAGCTTTATTTAAAAAAGGAGCACACATATAGTATATTTCTTGTTACTGTACTACTGAACCGGCTTCAAGGCCAGATCACCTTGCCTTGCATAAAGGTGCAACAACACTGTGACAGAGGATTATTTGTTACATTATTTTTTTAATTAAAAAAAACTATAGTGTCCTGAATTAGACCTTCTACATAGGAAAAGATGTTTCCTTCTGTAATGGCTTCTCCAAAGCATCACTTCAACTTTGCCAGTTGCCCATTATACATCTGGTGTTCTCTTACAGACACTGTGAGGATGTTGGACACGTGCTCAAGAGACACAAAAATCAGCAAGGGGAGCATGTTGTTGGCAACATAGCTTGTGTATCTTCAGAGATAATCCCCCATTAGGATGTTAACTGGAAGATAATCCCTACAGTTTATGGATGAACCCCCCCCCCAAAAAATTACAGCGGTACCTCGACTTATGAATTCAATCCATTCCGAATGCATGCTCTTAAGTCGAACTACTCTTAAGTCGGGGTAACTATCTAAAAATTGAAAAAAATAAGTTTAAAAAATCAAAAACATGGAAAAATATTTGTAAGTCGAGTAGACCATATCTAAAATTTGTAAGGCAGCAGTTAAAATGCCAACCGTTTTCTGCTCTTAAGTCAAATTGCTCTTAAGTCGAGTTGCTCTTAAGTCAGGATACCACTGTACTCTTAAAAAACACCTGCTGCTTTGAAAGAACAAATGCTACTAAATATCCCAGATTCATTTGCGTTTATGGAAAAAAACCACACACTTTCAGCTTGAAAAATGGCGTCATCCTAACTGGAAGTTTAGGAACCTATGAAGCTGACTTGTACCAAGTCAGTTATCTTACTTAGGTCAGGATGGAAGCAGCCATCAAGGATTCAGCTAGATGTTCTTCCCAACCATGCTATCTGAGATCCATTTCACAAGAAGAATCTCTGGCTTTGATCTAAGGCTTTATACTTGCAGTTCTTGAGTTCTGCCATCAAGATACGGCTTCCCTTTGTGTATTGTATGCCAAGTCATAGTGCAATTAGTAATGAAAAACAGCCTTATAATTAGTAGCAGAAAAGGCTGCATACATCTATACACCAATTTACTCTATGAAAGCATCCCTCGGTTTCATTTGCTGCGGAAAATTTTGGTTTTCTCAAATGTGTGAGACTAGTACCTGAAACCTACCTGGAGTTCAAGGTCTTCCTTTCTATGGAAGAGTGATTAGTATGTGACTAGCAGGATGCTAGGTTCTACGACACTTGCAGTTTATGGAATAATGTATTGTAAAAATGTCATCTCTCTGAAGAGTTGAATGCTTCTGTATCAGTCAACAGCTGCTTCAGTTCAATGCCCACTTTTCAGAACTAATCACTCTGAAGCCATGCAACTTGGACTATGATGAATATCCGATTCATCTGATTTGAATACTCAATAGCAATTCAACTAGATTGGGTATTCCATCTCAGGTTTCGTACGAAATTGCCTTGTACATATTCACCTTCTCATAACCACACTCTTTAGCTTCACAACTGTTTCCTGCTGCAGTAATTAAATATGTGTGCACGTAGGTCTGTTTTTCTTTTTAAAAAGATGAAGTCACCAAAACACCACTGACGGGATAGGAGCATTTCCCCTGTCACCATCTTGATCTCACCTCCATTCATTTCATCTCAATCTCACCACTGTCCCCAAAGTCCTTTCCTCCCTTTTGTTAAAATAAATTTTGGACAGTAAATGTCCATCAGAGCCTATTTAGATCAGTAACTTACATTGGTTTACATCACTTTGCCTTTCAGAATATTTTATATTTAAAAGAAAGGTCCAATTTCCTTCCTTCCCAAGTTCTATCTATATTATATGAACGTTTCTTATTAATAAGTTGGCTTTCTATCTTGTACATGTCATTAAAAAGATATATGATGTAAAAGTCCTCTGTGGATTTCTCTTGCTAATGATTGTCACAGGATTTTTACTGAAGTCTTAGCAGCTCAAAATGCAATCATGGTGGGTTCAGGCTCACCAAGCTGTTAATCTAATTTAGTCAGCTTGACTGAACTGTCCACTCCATTGTGTGTGCTTTTTCCTTTAAAGTGCTGAGTGAACAAATAATCAGTTACCATTCTCTCATTTCTAATTATTTTATTATTTTGACCAGCCTATACTCTTGGAAATCACCTTGATTTTGCTGTTTCTCTCTAGTAGTAACATGTTCATTTAAGTACACACATGATGATGGTTAAAGAATTTAGCACCTGAAGACAGAATTTGGAAGCTGTGAAATAATGTTATGTCTGGAAAATGCTGGCTGCATTTTTAATTATTAGGACAACACTTGTGCTACCTTTGCTTTGCTTTTAAATATTTTCGGCAGGTATACTGCCTAGATGCCCTAAGCACATCCGATCTCGCCTGATTTTGGAAGCTAAGCAGGGTCGGCCCTGGTTAGTACTTGGATGGGAGACCACCAGGGAATACCAGGTGCTGTAGGCGCCTGGAGTAGGAACTGGCAAACCACTCCAGTATTCCTGCCAAGAAAACTCCATGGACATGGAGTCACGAAGAGTCGGTCACAACTGTAACAACACAACACACACACACACACACACACACACACACACACACACACACACACACACTGATTTTACCTCTTGTGTGCCTTTATTAATACTGATTATTATTTTATAATTAACAATCCTGTTAGAATAATAAAAGCAAGGGGCAGTTATGGGTCATCATGGTATGTACCAGCTTTGTAATAAACATCTGGATGCAGTTACTTGGACGATGAATACAACACATGTAAACCAGCCTTTCTGAAAATAAAAATACAGTGATACCTTGTTCCAAATGAAATTATGTTAAGCAAATTTTCCTTTATACAAATTTCCCATAGGAATGCATTGAAAACACAGTAATCCCTAATCACTACCATTTTTATGTTGTACGGATTTGCCCCATAAATGATTATGTTAAGCAAATTTCCCCTATCTCTGGAATTTTTTATGTTGTACAGATTTTTGGTATACAAACTGTTTGTTATACAGTACAAGGGTCCACTGTACAGAGACACATCCCATCTTCTAGCATTCTAAACCCTGATTAAATTAAATGAGTCAGAGGAATAGTTGGAATGTGCCCGCCTGTCCACTCTGCTGTCACTTCCATCACTTTGCTACATATAGAGGGCAATTTCCACAAACAGCCTCCTCTTGGTGTAGTCGACCTCCACATGATTAGGAACGCTTTCTCCTTTTCAAAACGTTGCCTTCAACTTATGGAAGCTAATGGAAACAACAGTGGAACTAGGTGGTGCTTTCCCACTCTCTTTCCTTGCATATTGATTCAGACCATCTGAAGAGACTGATGGCCATTTCCACATCTGCAAATGATCTTGCAACTACAGTGGAACCTTGACTTACGTCATTAATCCGTTCTGGAGGTCTAGACTTGTCAAACATGACTTAAGTCAAATGAACTTTTCCCATAGAAAGTAATGGGAAAGTGGATTAATCCGTTCCAGATGATGAAAAAGACCCTAGAAAACAGCAATTTAACACAAATTTGAGTGGGACAGGAGATTCCTTCCGAGGATGTAAATGAAATGTCTCTTCAAAGAGAGGGGGAGGCAGTGGAATTATAGTCCACAAGTTATACACCTCCACTTTTTAATGTTCATAGCAACAATGTCTAACATTTAAGTTTTACTGATTTTTAACCTGACGTTCCAAGTCCTGAACAACCCTAGAGTCCCACAACTGTACAGCTCCCCAACTAAAATGCTTCCATTGTGGACCAGACTTCTGCAGCCAGATTTTTTACAAGACTGAGCCAACTATCTAACCAGCGAGGCCAGCCCCGAGCTCCCGGCCCTTCTTCTCCTCTGGCAGCAGCGGCGGATTTGGTGAGGCCAAGGACCAGCTCTAGGTGCTCGGAGCTGGCCTCGCTGAAGCCGCCACTGCCGGAGGAGAGGAAGAAGGCAGGAGCAGTTTGGAGGTGGCAGCCGCGATGCTGGGCCGTGGATGCCGCCCGATTCCGGTGCCTTGCGCCGGGGCTCCGAGATGTAAGTCAAAGCCTGCGACTCACGTCAAACAGGCCCCTTCTTGCTGCAAGTCAAATATGCTGTAAGTCAAGCTGTATGTAAGTAAAGGTTCCACTGTATACTGTTTGGACACTGCAGTTGTATCCAGGAATGGGCTGCCTTACTCACTATCTTCTTCATACAACTCTGTTAGTACAGCCATGACTAGAGGTGGCTCCAGATCACCACTTAGAGATAGCTTTCAGTAGCTTGAAAAAAAAGTCCTCTGTTTTCAGGCTGTACCATGGCTAGAAATATATATCCTGAAAGAGGAAAACCAAGAAATCAAATCAATAACAATCCAGGGGTCAAGAATACTAACTAGCACTGTTACCCTGGCCATGAAAACTTTAGGTGTGACTAACGTGCAGCTACTGAGAAACATCTGTAAAAGTAATCTTAGCTATTCTCTCTACATCCAAGATACTTTAAGAGTAAAAAAAAATTTTTAAAGTAAATGTTTTAGGTACATTAAGAGGAGCCACTTACACATCTAAGTGTTCTCATATCAGGCAAAAACAAAAGAAAACAAAAATAAAGACAACAAAAAACATAGCACCTTAAGGACTCACTTCAATATTTTAATGTCTAAGTGTTCCCATGTCTCTTTTTTAAAGGTGCAGGTTTTCCTTAGGACTGACGTTGACTCATAGAGAAAAATCTGTTACAATTACAAAATGAAATGTCAGACTGTTACAGTCTGGTTTGGCTGAGCTGGATCAGAACCGGAACCTTACTCATGCAGAGAAAGAAACATCAACATTCATTTTCAATTATATTTCAGAAGTTTAAACTGCCATCAGAGGGCAGCATTTGCTATGGATAAATGTGGCTAAAAAGTTTTGTTTTTGTAAAAAGCAAGTCCAGAAATACAGATGGTGATAGGCTGCGGACCTGCCTTTAATATGAAGCACTGAAGACAGTCTATACTGCATCTAAATTTCAGCTCAGTATTAATCTGAAATAAACACAGCTCTTGGCTTTGAATCTGGATTAACTGCTTTGAAGGAGCACATGCAAGACTAGGCTACAGGCGATACCTGTTGAAGGGAAAAAGCAATGAAATGGAGTAACTTTTTATATGTGATGCATAGGAATATACAAATAAATTGTGGATATAATTGTTCAACAGAACTTCTTCCATTAATATGCAGCACAAAAACAAAGGAAGAGACTGTGAAATAATAATACAGTATTCTAATATAAATGAGCAAGCAACCAACGTTTACTTGCAAATTATTTATCAAGTTAGTGCATGATGGGATTCTAGAGCCTTCTAGGTGTGCTAATGCACACAGAAATTCAACCGATGTATATTGCTGCTGAGTTTGGCCCCTCGGGAACCCTGCATGTAATGAACATACCTAACTGTACAGATGAAACATGTAACATTTCTGCAGATTAATGCAAATAATGCAAAGCTTTTTGCATCTTGAGTCAATACGTCCAGACATAACTTAAGCGATCGCAACTGAAAATCTAGCCTGAAGACTAAGGATAAAAGCATAAAGAAGGACCTAAGTGAATGTGTATGCAAAGATTATAAGTGGTCTCTAATTTTCTTAGGTTCTGAGTCTATGGAGATGTTTTCCACTCCATCACAAATCTATCAATTGGATGCTGCCCTAAGAATATTTCTGTTGCTCAATAGTTAAGGAATAATGTTGAAATAATTTTATTGTGAACCGCCCTGAGTTCCTGAATGGAAAAAGGTAGCGGTATATAAATGCACCAAATAAATAAATAAATAAATAAATAAATAAATAAATAAATAAATAAATAAATAAAATTTACATTGTAATCCTGATTGCACTAAGAAGCATGCCACCCTGTATTTGTCTACAAATGCAGACTGATGGGATTTGGAGCTGGTCCTCCCAAAAAGGATCATGACTGTTTTAGCTCAGGTGGTAGATGGGATGTCAATCCTTTTCTCACTCCATACAAAACAGGTTGCTCACCCTTCCAACACTGTTGGATGCTGTTTGTCTGAGGAGTCCTTACAGAACATTCTCCAGAGTGACTCCCCATCAGATGCTTCACTCTGAGACCCTCTCGGACTCAGACTCACGTGGGTAGACCCTTTGAAGACCACAGACTCTTCTCTTGCTATCTCAAATATCAATGGAGGTAGGAATTCATTGGACTAATGCTTGATACTCGAGTCTACAAAGCCCTCCAAGCAAGGCACAGAATGGACTGGTATTCTAGAAAGCTGGACTGGTATTCTAGAAAACTGGACTAACCACTGTTCTGCGGAAACAAATGCTCCTGTGGCAGACACTCAGTTGAATGGATAGCCTCAACGTGTCTTCTGCTGATGCCATGCTCTTAGGGCCACTACATCTAGGGTAGGGAACGTCTGGCCCCACTGTAAAAGGACAATAATATTATGAACTCCCTATTTGTTTCCAACTTAAAGAATAGACATACCAATGCAGAAGCTGTGATAATACTTATTTTCAGTTCTTATCCAAAAGAAAGCATAAGAATGCTTGCCAAGGGGGCAGGCACAGATTTTCTCCTGATACAGGGATTACCAAAATTCATATCTACAGTGAACTTCAAAGAGCCACATCTTTGGAACTATGTTTTCTTCCAGAGATTGTTGCAACTCTGTCTAGAAGTCTCTTTCTTTGCTGGATATTTCCTAAAATGCTAATTAAAAACTTCCAGTCTAAAGATTTGAATTTAGAAGTGGACTCTCCATAGGAAATACTGTAGCACAACACTCTGCATTCCAGAATAACTCCAAGGACAAAATAAAGCATCCTCTCAGGAACAACCAACAAGCATGGAGAGATGAGAAAATGTATAGATCATATTGGATTTAGTTTTTTGTTATGGAATAGTGGGAAAAATACCAAAGAATCAGCAATGAAAAAAGTACTGGGAGAATCCCCAGAGACATAAGCAACAAGAAAGGTACTTTTTTTGGATAAGTCCTAAATTGATGGTAGATATTGCAGAAATGCTGATACATTTCAAATGTATGTGTAGCACATAAAAGATACACAGTCACACTTGCTTTGCAAAAGTGTCCCCTGGGCTAGGTGGGTGGTATATAAATTGAATGATTGCATAAATGTATAACTAACTAATGCTATACCTGGAAAATGATAATAAATTGCTAAATAAATAGTGTACAATTAATTGAGGTTTGTAGTTTGTTCTGAACTAGCAAACAAGTTAACATTACCTATGAGATATGAAGCTGGCATTTGCATTTTCAACAGGTTGTAATTATAATTAATTGCAATTTAAAGTTGGGGCAAAAGAATCAACTTTTCAGTAAAAGTAAAAAAAAAAAGTTTTTTCCATATTCAACCCAGCTTTTCAGCGGGGAGAGACGGAGGAGCACGAGTCCAAAGGTTGCTGCAGCTACTTTGCAAGTGTGCCAAACTATAGTTAATATGATATCTGAATGCAACAGCCGGTGGTAAAACTACAAAATTACTTTTGAACTGAAAAACTGCATAAAGTACTAGATGTACTGTTTTGGGAAAGGAGAATCTTCTGTCCTGGATGAAGATCTATCGCATCGTACATGTATAAAGGTAAAGGTTCCCCATGACAATTAAGTCCAGTCATTTCTGACATCTCCTTTTGTAAGCCGAAGAGCCGGTGTTTGTCCACAGTCATATATCTGTGGTCATGTGGCTGGCATCACTAAATTCTCAAGTGCTCAGAACTGCAGACCATTGGATCAACATGCCCAGCAACTCAGTGATTTAACCCACAGCACCACCCACGTATATGTCTCTTTTATCCTTGTTAGGGAAATGCCAATGTTCAACATGAGGTTCTCTTCCAGCCCACCTATGAAAACACGGTGTCATTTTGCTTATGTTATATGAAAATTAATGTTCTTCTATTCTGGAGTTTTTAATGGACATTGTATTGTAGTATGGTGGCCTTCGTGCATAACAATTAAAAGCAGAAAACATGGATATATTTTTAGTGATGATAAATGAGAAGGGGAAATGATCTTCAGTGAGTATCTTGAAAAGATGAAATGAGCTAGCATTATGAAGAAGAACTCCTGGGTCAAAGAAATGAAACTGGAGTTGTGGACACTTACTATTTTGGATAACGTTTGATATTTTCTCTGCCATCCAATGTGTTTTGTAATCTTTCAGGCTAATTATTTCCTTACTGCTGAGGCAATTAACATTCCCAGAAGAGTGATAAGACTGTTACCAGAGATCATTACATTTTACAAAAACCACAAACACCTTTTTCGATTGTACCATTTGCTGTTATAAAGCTCAGAGAGCCACTTAACTACCTGCCACAGTCTTTTAATAAACTCTATATAACCATAGCAGCTCAGCAAACATCAAAATCAAAGATTCTTAGAGCAAATAACATCCCTTCAGGGTTTCACAGACAGCCTAGAGTGATATATGTCTTAGGAAAGCGTTGGGTGGAAGGCTATTTTAAAGGCAATTAAATGAAGTTTTATTGAAGATGTCCTTGAAATGCAAGAGAAAAAAACCCAGGAAGGCAGAAAATCCACTATGGAAGCAAGGTGGAAAACCTTGTCCTACACTTGGCAAAATTGTCAAACATTTGAACCAGAAACAGGAAATGGACGTGTTTTTTTTCAAACCCCACACCAGAGCTTTTAACGGACAATAAAATGTTAGATTAGGTGGGTTTTCAGTCTAATCTGGAATGATAGTTCTTTTTGCTCAAGTGAGCAACACTTTAAAAAAAAACTAAATATTAATTACTTGGCCGAAAGAACACCTAAGTGATCTCCAGAATTACACTTCAACAATTAAATCCCACATGTTACTTTGAAGAAAAATTTCTTATGCCACGCTTTCCCATTAATTCACTATTTACACTTACATTCTGCAATTCAAGTTTTGTTACTTTGGTAACTGTGACTGTGATTGTTGCGGCACTGGACTCAAAGAAGATCTGAATGCTTATCTGGGCCTGGGATAGGATAAAAACAAAAGAAAAAAAGCCTGAAAAAAAGCCCAACCGAGCTAGGCTTGACGGGGGTACTCACTCTGTCACACAGCTCTTCAAATGTGAAGTCTGCCATGGTTCCACACGCTTTATTCACGCTCAGCCCTCTGCCTTGTACTTTTAAAATCCTTGGTCGAGTTACTATGGGAACATGAACAAAGATTCAATCTTGTCTGGATAATTACTATAAAACTCATCTCTTACAGATAGGAAATGCATAGCTTGATGAATAATAGCACATGATTCAACACATAAATTAGACAAAATGCTGATACAATGGCTGCCACTTGAGTGTGGCATCAACCCGTATACAGCAGTGGAACTTATTAATTGGTCAGTGGAGATTGGGCATTGTGTTCTAAATGTATTCTCTTTCAAGAGAAATTAACTTACGTACAATCATTTTGTTTTTGAGCCAGCTCATCAAACAACTTATCCATGACAGCCTCCACATCAGCCTCACTTGTGCTACAGTGAAAAGAATAATAGAATATGAAATTAATAACACTTGAAGCCAACATCAAACAGCTGCCTGAGCTTGCTTAGCTTTTTGCCTACCAGGAAAAAAAAAACAAGAGGGAAGAAGAAACACAGGATGCTGTGTTGTAAACACAAACATTAGATTTAGAACACAGTTAAAAGCCGAGGACATAAAGTCTCAGGTAGATGATGCTATTCTATTTACATACACTGCAGGGTTTCAAGCTGTTCCAATTTATGAGGCAATGTGAGCAAGGCAAGGTCATCTCCGTTATAGATGAGCTTCACTCTGCATCTTCTAGACAAAATAACAATAAAGAGGCAGAAGCTGTCAAGTGTTTGAATGGTAATCCTTTGGAATTAAACAGAAAAGAAGACGGAGGAAGAAAAAGAGAAACTGGGAGACAGAAACACAGCTTGAAATAGATATACCCAGACAGCAGGAAATGTTCAGTTTTTTTTTTTAAGAATACAACTCCCAGGATCCCCCAGACTGCATAGGGGACAGGGAAAGTAGTCGGAAACTCCTCCACCCCCAATGTTTTCAAACCTCTGGAGAGGTCCCATTTATTTCAAGGTTTATGTGTAAGTAAACATATAGATATATGTGATTCCATGTATTTGAAATACTCTCGTATACTTTTTGAAATAACTGAAGACCCTCATGGTTTACTAGCACACATGTGCGGGGGGGGGGACCTTTACCTTTACCTCATGGCATAGTGGTCAAATTGCTGTACTGCAGTCAGAACTGTGCTCACAGTTCAATCCCAGGTAGCTGGCTCAAGGCTGACTCAGCCTTCTATCCACCGGAGGTTGCTAAAATGAGTACCCAGCTCACTGGGGGGATGGGATCAATGTGTAGCCTTCATACATAAATTGTAAATGAACCAGAGAGTGTTTTAAATGCTACGGGGCAGTATATAAGCAGCACACTTTGCTTTTGCTTTTTGCTTTTAGAGTTGACCAATAAAAACATCAAATCATCAATCCAAGATGGGAATCCCTGACAGGTCCTGAAATAGTTACCAGCCACAAGGATTATGAAGTCACAGAAACATTTCAACTCTCATTGTAAGTGACTAGTTGGCTGTTTCAGTGCTTCACTTTCCCCAGTTTATTATTAAAAATGAAAAATTGCTTAATATGCTTCTCTGACTTTGGAGATGGACAACAGCAGCTATGAAACTAGCATGCCTGATTTTATATATGATACAGATCTTGGACTGTATTGGACAGAGGCCAAATCCACACATTAAACAGAATGGAATTGTGTGCAAGAATGGACAAGAATGGACAGAGGGAGCAACCTGTGTGTGTGGGGGGGGGTTCTTATTAAATCATGCCCTTCTTATATTAGAAATAAATGCCACTGTAAGTAATAACCAACACAGCAGACAAAGGAAAGGCTTGGAATCACTGATGAGTTAGTTTTCTATTCGAGGGAATAATGGGTTTTTTTAAACCCAGAAACATTCCAGTAGAAGACGCTTCTGTCTTTCATCTAAAATAATACATCTCACTGAATAGGAATTATTCTTTTCTAGCACAAGTCATACTACATCACCCCTGTGCAATCCTCTTCCTATCCCTAAATTTTTACCTCTAAAATATTTTGTGCAACTGTAGTTAAACAGTATATCTAGTGATTGGTATACCATTATTAACAATTGATTAAATGCTAGGATGTGTTTTATGATTTGTTTTGTTCTCTTTTCTGTTACAAACCCAGAATTCTTGATAGCCCAACAAGAAATTAAATTAACATACTGGGTATGTTAAATGAGAGTCACACTGAAATTGATCATTAATTTCATTTCCAACTAGGACTTCAAAAAGGATCCCACAACTGATTCATATGGTTTCTAGAAAGTCTATAAGCGGATTACTCCAGGTGAAGTACATTCACAAGGGATATTCCATCAGCATTCGTCACCCAATGGAAGAAAAGACAGTGAAATGTTGGAAGGCTCTATGGCAGTGGTAGCAGACCTTCAGCCCTCCAGATGTTTTGGACCACAACTCCCACAGACCTTTGTCATTGGCAATCTAGTCTTGGAATTCTGGGGATTCTGGGAGTTGTGGTCCAAAACATCTGGAGTGCCAAAGATTTGCCACTACTGTGGAGTTCTTCAGCTCCAAACTTCATACACACTGACCTCAAATGAGGGCAATAGCAGAATCAAATAAGGCCCCCCTACCATGAATCTGGATGGGTGCCACCTTAACTGTTATAATGGGATAACTAAACACATCAGTTTTGTGTTTAATTAAGATTGGTGGCAAATTCATACATTTTTGTAGAAGTACACATCCACAGCAGGTCATGTCTAATATCACCTATGCTTATTGACAAATACAAATTTTGCTACGATGTCACAAAATCAACGACGTTTCTCTCTCAAAATGGAAGTATTGACATTTGAATATTTTCCATTATTAATTTTAATATTTCAGGTGCCGGCTCTAATCTCAAATCTACGACATTAAACTACTCTCTTTTTCATTTATCTGGGAAGGAAAGCCTTGTGCATGCATGGCAATTCCCCACTGAAAAAATCTGAGCAAGTCTAAGAGGAAGATTTAAAATTGGAAAATGTCAGATCAGATGCTAAGAACTGGCAACTCCCTATATAAAAGTCACAGAAGTTAATTTCTATGCAAAATCCTACATAACTCTGGAATATGAACAAAGTAATACAAACAGTCAAAATGATAAACTGGCATTAGAGAGGCATGGACTAGGCATATTCATTCTGTTAGACAGAAGCCAAGTAATTATTTTTTAAAAATCAAAAGTAATATTAAAACAATAACATAATAAAGCTATGTCTAGAATCATACTTGTATTGGCTTGATTAAAACCACTTTATTTTCTTAGATGTTGGAACAACTTTGCATCACATATACTTGTATTCTCAAATTGCTCCGAGGGTAAACTATCATTATAAAAACAGAAATCAGAGCTATACAAATAAATTGTACTTATAGCTGCATTATAGTATCATTTTTTCAACTTCAAATACAGAATAAACACTGAAGTAAATCAACACCCTAGATACAAGCAGATCATCTGTCAAAATAAGACAAGTTTTTGAATTTACAAATGTTAACACCCAACAGCAAATGAGTCCTTGTCAGTAGATTTGTATAAATAATTACTTTACTACAATAAGGATGCTCGTTTATTTACCAGGGAATTGCATACTCTTTTACAAGAGGATATTCATTCCTTTATAACCATCTGTCACTTCAGCTCTGCATACACCACACCTCCCCCCCTTCCCCAAATCTAATTAGTTTTGATTCAGTCACACATTTTTAAATAACGTTACTGAACATTCTGAAAATGTTGTCAGATGGCATCAGCTCTGTGGCAAAAATGGAAGGCATTTGGCTGCCTAATGGAAGGGATGGCATTTGCTGTTTCTGCCAGTTGCAAATTGATTTAAACGGAATTATTAAATAAAAAGAATGTCCACTTCAACTTACAGGTAGTATAGCTTCCCAGCTGCAGGTAGCACTTGCTTCCTGTAGTCTATTCCAGAATCCAGCTGGACTGTGCGGCAGTATTTCTGAACATAACAGCAAACAGATCAGTGGCGTTACTAAACATTATTAAACAGATGTTATGGAATGTTGAAGGTAGAAGCCACTTTACCAAGACATCTGCTCTCCTATGAATCATTTCAAGGCAAACAGAACAGCAGCTAGGCAAGTTGGAGAGACAATGCTTATGGACAACAGGTTAACACTCAGAAAGTCACAGAGAAATGTACTTTGTCCCATTAGTGGTGGCACTAATGCAGATACAACAAATCACACATTTTAAAATACTCAATAAGCAGGGTAAGGTAGAAAAGCAGTAGTACAGTAGCACCAAGTGGATTTTTACCCAAATCGGAGAATAGAGAACAAACCTTCAAATGACCCCAAAATTTTTCATCATTAGGCCCAGAAAAGTTTCAAAATGGCCACCTTGACTGCAATAATGCGAGTACACAAATACAACCCAACTCTATGCACATTTATTCTAATATTCGATGAGTTCAGGAGGATTTGTTTTAAGTAAACATGCACAGGCTTGCACTGTGATGAGAATGTAAGTATTTCTGTGGTGAATATAAAATTAGAAAACACAGCTTCTGAGGATGTATAAAACATTAGGCAGTTAGGATACATTTTCACACATTATTGCTTTTATTCCTTTGCATGTTTTGGAAAACGTAGTTCTGTAGCAGTTTATTATTGCTACAAATGTTAGCATGATGGTGAACATGAGGATGACGAAGAGTTAAATAATAATGTTAGATAATAAATTGGAACATGCAGAAAAATGTATAGTCATCTATAAGGCTAGAGAGATCAAGTGTATGTAAAGAGAATTGTTAGCAATCTTATAGTCCTTATCTGATGCGGTCCACTGTATGCAAAGTTTCTTTGTTTACTCAGAATGAGTTCAAAAGGACTAAAGATACAGGAAGTACTTGTGTGGGAATATCCCAACTTTAATCTTATTTCAAATAGTTATATGTTCTACTTTCTGATAGTAGATTATTAATAATAAGTATTATTATTTCCTACATTTTAGTATGAAAAAAGACTTCTCACATCAGATGACCCTGTTCACATGACACTAAATGTCCAGTGTTTTCATCTCATTGATACAGATGAATAATACAAATGCATGACAATAAAAGAAATGTATTGGATTGCTGATTTTAAATCATCAAGGAGAGTTTACCTCAATATTTGACATGCCAATGTATTGTTTCAGTAAGAACTGTAGCACTGTAAGCTAGAGAAAAAAACTGCTTATAGAATGCAACTGAGTATTACTCAATGCAATAAATATATTAACAGAGTTATGATAGATGGGATTCAAGACATATTAGTACATTGAAAGATTACTAGTTTGTTATAATTCTATGTCTCCACAAAATTGCCTACTTTCCTCCACCACCCTCGCTTTTAAAAATAATAGGCTGAACAGAAACAATACACGTATTAATTTGATCTCTCTTTGGATAACTGACTTCTCCATCATAGGATTGATTAAAGCCTACAAGCATGATTGCATTCCACACTCACTAATCACCACTAGGGAATTCTAATCAGCAGCTAAAAAACTTTTAACTGGAATCTTTATTTTTTGACCCTTATTTTGCAAAGCCACAACCCTAATAGTTGGTTGGTTTACATTTAAAGTTTCTATATGTTCATATTTTATCTGAAAATGTTAGAAGTCTCCTGTCGTTCTTCTGGAAGTAGTAGAAGCTAGATAAATAGTGTAGCTACAAGTAATATCAGCTGAATAATTCAGTTCTATGGCATAAGGACTGTTACTTTTTACTTTGTTCAACTCTAATGTTTCAAATTATTCAGGCACTCAAATTTTAATACATTGGTTTATGTACTTATGGATTGTAACAAACACAGTTATACTCTGAAAATATAATTAAGAAGCTAAAAACAGACTTACCACATATTTTATTTATTTTTTATTTTATTTTATTTTATTTCTATACCGCCCGTCTTCCCAGGGAACTCCGGGTGGTTAACAATACAGGTTAAAAGAGCCAGTAAAACACAAAGTGACATCAGCAAAAATCAAGGGGGGGATTAAAAAGAAAAAAAGAAAAGGAGAAAACAAAAAAAATGAGTAAAAATCATCGGCAAGAGGAATCAAAGAGAGGAAAAAAGAATGAATTAAATTAAATTAAATGTCGCCAAATGCCTCCCAAAAAAGCAAGGTTTTAAGTGCTTTTTTGAAGGTGGGTAGGGACTGTGCAAGGCGCAACTCACTCGGGAGATGGTTCCAGAGCGAGGGGCCAACCACGGAGAAGGTGCGGTTGCGTGTAAGCGATTTCCATGCCTTCCTGGGCGTGGCCACTCGGAGTGAGAGCGCCTGCAACATTCTAGAGGGTCGGGCCTCAGTTGACTTTTAGGAGATACGCTCCAACAAGTATTCGGGTCCCAACATCTACAGGTTCATAGAGCTTTTTTGGACTAGTGCCAGAAATCACGAACTCTGAGGGGTTGGTTGAAACAAAATGAATCAAGAGAAGCACTCCAATTAGTGTTTAACAAAAATACCACTGCACAACATGCCTGAAGAGAAAAGATGCAATCCACACACAAACAGAACTCACAACAGAATTAAAATATATGTACCAATTACCATAAAAGAAAAAATTTACACTCAGAAAGGTCAAGTGTCTGATTCACATGTAACAGAAGGCAGAAATGTCCTCTATGGACTTCAGCATAACTCTTCCCCTCTCACTCTGTCCCTGTAAAAAGCACACCAATGCTTTTCTGGGATGCTATAGGGCAATGATGGCAAACCTTTTAGAGACCGAATGCCCAAACTGTGATTCATAGAATCATAGAGTTGGAAGAGACCTCAAGGGCCACCCAATCCAACCCCCCTGCCATGCAGGAACCCCCATCATAGTATTTCCGACAGGTGGCCATCCAGCCTCTGCTTAAAAACCTCCAAAGAAGGAGACTCCACCATCCTCCGTGGCAGCATATTCCACTGCCGAACACATATAACTGTCATGAAGTTCTTCCTAATGTTCAAATGGAATCTTTTTTCATGCAGTTTGAAACCACTGCCCCGAGTCCTAGTTTCTGAAGCCATGGAAAACAAACTCGTTTCCTCTTCAATATGACATCCTTTCAAAATCTGGAAGTTGCGTCATGGCTACTGGATTTCTTTTTTGAGAGATAGAAATGTTTCGCTGCTTTACAAATTTTAGATGCAGTCTGCTCTACTTACATTTTTTATTTTTTCCATTTTTATTTTTATTTTTTAGATACGGCTGCTCTACTTATGAGTTATTCAACTTATGAGCATGCATTCGGAACAGATTAAACTCGTAAGTAGAGGTAGCACTGTACACACACACACACACACACACACACACAGCTGATGAAAGCTGTTCTGTTGGTGAAAGAACTAGACAGTATGCTTGGTTGTGACAGTTAAAAGCAGTGATAAAGAATCATAGAATCATAGAGTTGGAAGAGACCTCAAGGGCCATTCAGTCCAACCCCCTGCCATGCAGGAACCCCCATCAAAGGACTCCCGACAGAGTGACATCCAGCCGCTATATACAGTACCATAGACTAAAAGTCAGCTCCATCTTACACAGAGGAAACAAAATAAATTAACACACACCACACGCCAAGTTGATGCCTAGACAATTGTCCAAACACAGGAGGGTGTCTGACATCACTGCCATCCTGAGATAATGAGGCAACTGGGCTGTATCTCAGCTGCAATCGTCTCAGAATTTCAAATTCAGTTCATTCTGAGTGATGTGATGTATGATGTTTGAGAAAACTCTGCTTCAAAATCTCAGGATATTCTAGCCTGCAATCCTAGCCCTATAATGTTGCATTCACATTATTGCTGTATGCAGAGCTGCCACTAAAATGTTATTTTTCATTTCCCTGACTTTCCCTGTCCAACATTTGTCATTTTCCCTGATCACCATTCAAATACAACCACAACCTAAAAAATGAATAGGTCGTGTTACATTAATGCAAGGCTTAATGAAATGCATTAACAACTACACAAGTCTCAACTGCAAAAAAGTTATTTATCCTATGTTATTTAACATCTGTACGAAACCACTGGGGGAGATGATCAGGACTTTTAGGGTTAAGTGCCACCAATATGCCGATGACACCCAACCCTGAATCTCATCACTTCCACATTCTAAAGGAGTTGATATTTCGACTTTACATGAGGATTTAGCTGCAGTAATGAACTGGATAAGGATGAACAAATTGAAACCAAAACCAAACAAGACAGAGGTGCTTCTGGTCAGTCAAAAGGGACAGCAAGGGATAGGGATGCAGCCTGTACTGGATGGGGTCACCTGCCAATTGAAAAAAAGTGGTGCGTAGCTTGGGGGTCCTCCTGGACCCATCCTTGAGCATAGATGCCCAGGTCACGGCTGTGGCCAGGAGCGCATTTGCACAACTAAAGCTAGTACACCATTTACGTCCGTTTCTTGAGAAACCTGCTCTGGCCATGGTGACACATGCCCTAGTGACCTCCCAGCTGAACTACTTTAATGTACTCAGTGTGGGCCTACCGATGGAAAGTCTCGGGAAACTTCAAGGAGTCCAAAATGCAGCAGCCAGATTGCTGACTGGGACCAGTTACAGAGATCACATTGCACCCCTATTAAAGCAGCTCCACTGGTTACCAATCAGCTATTGGGCACAATTCGGAGTGCTGATCTTAACCTACAAAGCATTATATGACCTGGGTCCTAGCTACCTCAAAGTTCGAATCTCACAGTATAAACTGGCTCAGGTGCTAAGGTCATCAGGAGAGGCTCTTCTCTTCATCCCACCACTCTCACAGGTATGTCTCATGGGAACACATGAAAGGGCCTTCTTGTCTGCTGTGCCCAGATTCTGGAACTCCTTCCCACTAGAGACCAGAACCTATCTCTGCTATCTTTCCAGAAACAGGCAAAGACCTTCCTCTTCAGGCAAGCTTTCCCTGAATGATGGACTACCTATTGTGAGTCTTTTATATGAATCTACCATACAGGATCACATAAACTTTGTGTTTATATCTCTCCTTGTGTGACTGCACTGACAGTATGTTTCTATCCCTCATAACTTTTAGATGGTCTACCATACAGGATTACATGGAATTTATTCTTTTTTCTTTAACTGCTCACATTCTCTTTTAGCTTTAATGTTGCCTTTTAATACTGTAAGACAGGCCTGCCCAACAGGTAGACCGTGGGCTATTGGTAGCCCGCGAAGGGGTATAAAGTAGCCCGCCAGCCATCAATAAAAAAGTGACGGGATAAGTTCTCCATCCATCCTTCCCCCATCCCAAGGACCACCAATGCCCCAGCACAGTTCTGGTTCTGACAGCTCACTGTCTCAGCCAAGTGGTTCAAGGGCCATGGCGCATTCAAATCTGTTCCCTCCAGAAGAGATTAATTGGTTTTCAATGCATTCCTATGGGAAACCACTGCTCTACTTACAAAAGTTTTTACTTATGAACATGTGCTCAAAAGGGATAAAATTCGTTAAGTAATGCTTTAGTGTAGTAGCCCTCAGGCACTTTGGGCCAGAAAAAGTAGTCCTTGGCCTGTTCAAAGTTGAAAAGCCCTGCTGTAAGATACCCTTAAATTTCCTGTGCTTAAACTTGACTATGTCTTAATTGTACTGGACTGCATATTATCCCTCTTTACTGTAAGCCATCTTGAGTCCTTTCCAAGGAGAAAGATGGGGTAAAGTTATTCAAAAATAAATAAAAATAATTAAAAATATTTGTCAAAGTAAAAGATTTAATATCAGTTTCTTTCAACATTAATTGCACCAACATCTGTTTTGCCATTGCACCAAAAATTACACCAATACAAAGTTCAAATAATTCATTGAACGCTAACAAACGACATACCATTTTTGTTATTGTTTTAAAGGTACACTAAAAATCAAATAAATGTTCTATCTAAAATGGTTTCTCTGAAGCCATGTTACAAAACTTATAGTTTTGAAATTGAAGTAATAATCAAGTTAGAAATTATATATCTTAATCACATTTTCCCTGACTTTCCCTGACTTCAGACCAATTTCCATTTCCCTGACTTTCCAGAAATTGGCAACCCTATGTATGTTAAATATTCCTACATAAGATTTTCTGCAGAGCCATAGAAAAGTTTGTAAACTGTACTGGTTGTGAGATGCACTTAAACATATATACATCAGTTCATATAGAAAAAGAGAAGTGCTTGTAGATGCTATGTAACAGCTCCATAGGAATCACATAGAAGAAAGTCTTTTTTTTTAAAAAATGATCAGATAATTAACAGTATCAGATTAAATTTATAACACACTATTTTCCTCAGAATGCTGCTTTTTCCCAAAGTTTCTACTGCTCGTTTAGAAGTCAACTTGATTTTTACAGTTTTAGTTCTGCTGAAATCACATCTCAACAGTGAATAGCTCAATGTTGGCTATGAGAGCTCTATTTACTATCAGTGTTGTTTCTGGAATAGCATGCCTCAAACAGGCCTCAGCAACTTCATGTCACCAGCCATGATGAATGGAATATTGGTTCAGCTGGAGGCAGCTCACGGTCTGTAGTGTTGGGTAAAATATCTCCCTGGCTCCATCCATTGGCTGTTTGGGGGCTCTGTCATATCATCATCAAGAGCTCACAAAAAACCAGCTACAGCGGTACCCCGACTTAAGAGCAGCTCGACTTAAGAGCAATTTGACTGAAGAGCGGAAAACTGTTGGCATTTTAACTGGCGCCTTACAAATTTTAGATATGGTCTGCTTGACTTACAAATATTTTTTTCATTTTTAAAATTTTTTTAAACTTATTTTTTCAATTTTTAGATAGCTACCCCGACTTAAGAGTAGTTCAATTTAAGAGCATGCATTCAGAACGGATTAAATCAGTAAGCTGACGTACCACTGTACTTTTAATACACTGAGAACATCCGGGAGTTGTTGGCTGGAGAGAAGGTTACAAGTATTAGTTTACTACTGCTATTCTGTTCTAACATTGTTGAAGGCTCCTTTGCACATCAGCATATCGTTCAACAGAGAAGGCTTATTGTGCAAACTAGTCATTATGGCTTCCAAGTTATTTTACACACACACACACACACACACACACACACACACACACACACACACACACACACACACACAGAGAGAGAGAGAGAGAGAGAGAGAGAGAGAGAGAGAGAGAGAGAGAGAGAGAGAGAGAGAGAGAGAATGTTAATGCTTTTTAATCAAGGGAAAGACTCTGATGGGCAGATAGACTTTTTTCATTCTCAGCAGAGGTCTATAACTGATGGAGCAAGTGATCTTCACCAAACTCTCCATCTCCCTGCAGTGCTCTATTCTCTCTCAAAAACCTGTTCCAGGTTATTGGGAAACCATCTAAAGTAAACAATGGGGAAGGTGACACTGGAGGACTGCAGTAGAAGGAAGTGACAGAAATTGCCTCCCTTCCTTTCCACACTTGGAGAAGCATTCTGAGTGGAACTCTGCTGAAGGATGCTCCCCTTAGCGTCACAGAACCCCTAATCCAACCTATCATTTATATTTCCCTTTCAGATCAATTTCATTGCTAGCTATTTTCTACTGCATATTTTGAATGAGGTGTCTTGCCCTCTTCTTTCCCATGTACTTCATTCATTAATCTACCCGCTTCCTGTCTCTGAATTCTCGGAACAATTCCATTATATCCTAGTTTCTTTTTGGATCAAGGGTATACCAGGCACACAACAATCCCATAGATTATATATTGTGCAAAGCAAGCATTCAGTATGAGCATCTGTTGTAATTTAAATGCAACTTGCAAATTAGTTTAAAAATGGAAGATTCTGATTTATGTGATAATCAATGTTACTAGGAGAAGACTGGGCTTTCAATTGCCTCTGCCTTACTTTACACTCTTAATACGACAAAGAATAGGAGAGTTAAGACTACATTAGATTGTTTCCTCTTTTTGAGTGTGACTTTCTACGACAGCCAGGGCCGGCACGTCCATTAAGGCGAACTAGGCAGTTGCCTAGGGTGCCAAAATGGAGAGAGGGCGCTGGCCAGCCTGCTGGCCCCCGCCTCCCCCTCCTGCCGCTGGCCACTGCCGTCCGTCCCCCTGCCGCCCGCTACCGTCTGCCCGCCGCCCCACCGCCACCCCCCCGTGCCCATCGCCGTCCCCGGCCATCTGCCGCCCCCACCCCCTGCCGCCGCCCCACCGCCGCCCCACCCCCCACCCCCCGCCTAGGGCGCAAAAAAAAAACCTAGCGCCGGCCCTGACGACAGCGTTGGATATGTTTAGGATGTGGGCCCCTTCTTCGACTCCTCAGGTGGAAAAAGATTCATGCAGCTAGACAGAAAAAAAGAAAAATTATCTAGCATTGTGGAATTAAAAAAACTTGGTCAAACTATTGTTCCGTATGCACTTAGTCTTTGTCTTCATGTTCAGATGTTGTTCAAACAGCAGACTTAAAAGAAAATAATGTCAATGAATCTTCCCAAGCACTATACATGACCTCGGGGGTAATTAGCAATCATTGAAAAGCAACAAGACTAAAATTTTTTATTCTTTATTACTGTCAGCTCTTATCTTGATCAGCATTTTAATAAAGATGGTTCATTCTTAGACAGTTCCATGAATCAGTCATAATTACATCCTGACACATAGTGAATAGGAAAGCAATACTAAATATCACTTCATCAACCTTTCTAACCTTTATGCAAGTATTAACAGTAAATAATTTTTACACAATCTAACAACAGAAAATCTGCATATATCTTAGCTTTGAAGAGACTCTACCCTAAGTGAATTTCCTGTGACCTACACCAGCAAAACACAATTGGGCATAATTATTCCAGCTCCTGAGATAGTCAGGTGTTGCTTTTTTCAGCATGTGCAACTTCAAGTACAAAAGCCTTCTTGTTCTGCATAATAAACCCTCAAAGGGTTAAATGAAACATGTCTCTCTTTTCCCAGGCATATTCTAGTAGTTGCAAAGCTCTATAGCATGACAGGCTGATGCTGACAAATTGAGTGACATGCCTGTACATTTAAAAAAAAAGAGTTTACATTTTCAAACAGAGTTTTAAATCTAAAAGGCAGACACATTTCAACACCCATTCAGATCCCATAGTTGAAGAAAATATATAAAACATGCACAATAACTATCAAACTATTTTTAACTGTTCGGAGTTAAAAATTGAGGAATAATCCCCCTTCTGAATTCCTCATTTTTGCTTTATTCAGTATTTTACTGGCTCACAAACTGTAGGGACTACTTACTGTATTTATTCTTCGTGTTAGGTAAGACCTTACAAATATGTATGAAAAGACTGCTCCTTTCCTGAAATTGTATCACTGTCGACAGTGTCAGCTGGAATTTAGTTCAGATTTTAGAACTGACATTTAGTTTAATTTCTCAGCTAGCTTCACTTTTAAGGGATATTTGATTCCTTAACTGTCACTGGAAACTTTATAGCTGTTGCTGCTCAATCTAAGGGCATAGGCCTCAGCATCAATTACTGTGACTTTTAACTGAGAAAATTAATAAATCTTAATGGTTAAAAACTCAAAGCAAGGGCCTGAGGTGGCTCCCATTTTCCAATATATCTCACAATAATCGTTTTCTCTTCTCAGGTGGAAGTTACATTTAAACCAACATGTATTTGATCCCTAAAAGTACAGTTAAAGATTAAGCACACACCTTCTACATCTTTTTAGAATATTAAAACAAACACTGTATATCCTTCTATTTATTTATTTATTTATTTTATTGGATTTTTATGCCGCCCATCTGGCAGAAAGGTCACTCTGGGCAGTTTACAACAATAACACACTCAAACAATTCATACAATAAAACCATAAAACAGCAACACAACAAAAACAAAACAGAAAATTATTGGCCACATTCTGCTTTGAACTAGAAGTGCCAGCTATTCAACAACAGGACAAAAATGTAATTTTAAAAAAATGTAGTTGCACAAGGCATGCAGTTTGCTTCCTTAACATTATCTTTTCCTCATGCCACGGTTTCAAACAGGGAAGAAAACAAAAAGCAGTGTTGACAGAAGTGTTGGTTATTATTACTTATAATCATCATCAACATCACCACCACCACCACCACAATGTGATTAAGACTAAAGCAATGGCAATGGATGCCTTTTGCCTAATTCTGATGAGGTCCGCTACTTCATTATCAACAACTGAAAAAACGATTGCTGCATTTTGTTTCAAGAGAATCCAAAAGTCCTTGCTGTAAAGCAGGCTGGGGGGTGCAGAGTCCATTCAGGCTTTCTGTATCACAACCATTATGTAAGAAGTATAAAACACTGCCTTTATGCTGCCAAGCCACAATGACTCCTCTTACATCAAAGCGCTTTCGCCACTTGGTTTCTTTCCTTCCAAATTTATTCATGCCAAGGGCAGGGAGACAACAATTCATACACGCTAATTACATCTAATTATCTATTCCTCCCCCCCCACCTCAACTTTCGGCCAGCCTTATTTGCTATTTGGGTTTCTCACAACCTCCTCTTGCCCCGTCCATCCAGCTCAACAGTAAGTCTTTGAAGAAAACAGTTGTGGCTTTTAGAATATTCACAATGTAAGGTTCAACCCAAATTAAACTATCCCCATTCTAATTTTTGACACGTTTTATGCATTAAATATGAAGGCAGTTTGCTTAATTTGTTAAATTCCTGAGATCTGCTGGTAACGCCCTCTCCTGCAGGAGCTTCTCCTCATGCTTTCTTTTCATGATCTAAATGAAATGTTTATTGGATTAAAGTTCTTCTCTGCAGACCTTCATGGTGGCCTGTGACAAAGCACTTATAAGCTTTATTAATTGGCTTGGACTTTGGGAATGAGGGATGGAAGAAGTTAGGGAAAGACCTTACTTTCACATTCTACCAACAGCAAGGGCAACCTCTATGTGTTAGTTAAATGGATGAACCTCATTACATGAAAACTACAATATTATATATTGATCATATAATTTGAGTCATTTGAACCAGTTAATATACTGAAATAGAGAAGAAATGGGCCATTATTATTAAGATAAAGATGGAAGAGAATGAATTGAAAAGTCAACTACAATTTTTAAAACATCAACATAAACTATTTATGAGGGACTGCTACTACAAGGAACCCTATAGGTAAACACATTACAGTATTGATGTACAGTCTGAGTGATTTTTGAACATTTAATTAAAATTGTTACAAAAGGTACACATATATTCCATGAATCTTCCCCATGACAGGAACCTTTTCAGACGATCATACAGGAATCTCAGTTTTGTGGATCAAACTGAACATACTTTCCTATTCAAATGCTGCTTGAGAATAGCACATTCAGACATCTACAAAATATCATGGGAAGTTTGTCCGAATGCTATACCCCTCTCAGTCCTAGCATTACATTACAGAAATGGATATATACTCCTCCTTTTTCTAATGTTAAGCACAGTGATTCACTGATGCACTGTACTGAAAATACCAAAACAAATTCAGTTAATTAGTACAGAACTAAGAGAAAGAAAGAGAGGCTGAAACTACAACTTCCACAGCTTGGTGGGAAATGAAAGCCTCTTCTATTTAACACTTGCTTGGGTACTTACTAAGAATGGAAACAAAAGGCCTAACGTCTTCAGTAATGAAAAAGTCAATTGATAAGTGAAGACATCACAATATCAAAGACTTAATCCCAGCAATTCTAACTCAGGTGACAGCTCAGCAGAGGTCAGGGTGCTGACACAAGCAAATTTCCACAAAAGCAAATTTCAGCTATTCAGTGCTTTGAAAGCTGGTAGGCTATCAGGGCGTTATAATGGAGCTGACAACTCAATTTAATCACCAAAATGACTTTTAAAAAGAGAAATTATCAACAGACAAATTTGTATACTCCCAAGACAGGTGTCTTCACAAAAGCAAAACACATAATCAAAGCATTTTTATGTCCTATCCAGAGGGGAAAAAATCACATCTCCCCCATTTGCTCTAAACCTGCTCTAAATTTGCTTTAAATCTGAATAGGCTGCAGGAGCGGTGGGCTCTCAATTCAATGTAATCGTAGGCAGCAGTTGAATATTCGTAATAATAAACTGTGACTACAAATAATGAACAAATAATGAACAATTATAAATTGAGTTATTTATAATTGTTTTATTGGCAGGAAAGCCAATAAAACAATTATAAATAACTCAATAGTTCAATCTTATACATTACTATTTATAAGTAATTACTACCAAACTAAATAAAGGAAATTTATAGAAGTGTTACTACATAAATATTAACGAGTGCTGTGAAGACAGACTTCATAGTAGACATACTTGTTCATGTGAAATTAGGTTATTGTGTCTGTGAACGAGCATGAAATTAATTGAAAACATTCCAGAGGGTCAGGGCAGGCTTCTTGGACCCCACGCATAGGAGAAGGAAACTGAACTAAAATGCTAACTCAGACAATGAAAGTATATTCACTTTCCACTAAATCATCTGGCAATGTACCTTGTCCCTATTGATTTCTATAAAAGATTGCTTAAATATTTTGAGATTAGACATTTGTTATTTAAGAAGTCTTCACAGATTTAGAGCTTACATGGTGAATGTATTTCCTGTTGATTTCCTTCTATGAAATGCTATTACTGTAGATTATTTTGAAATGCAACAAAGAGTTGTGTGGCATTATTATGACTAAAAGATTTAGCATAACATAAATTGCTAACCTAATATTTAAACCATGCTGCAAGCAACTACCGATATTCTTCATATAAGGTAAGAATCTTAATACCATTTATATACCTAAACATTAGGAAACCTAGACTTGGCAAATTAATGAGACAATATTCAGTGATTTTTTTTAAAAAAAAACTGGCTTTGATTTTTGGCATTGACAATCCTGTAATCATGTGGAGGAAATCCCACAGTTGTTTATATTTCTAAAAGAGAAAGACATAAACATGTAATTGTGTGCACTGCTCTTCTGAATTTCTTTGGGGGATGTCACTTTGGTAACCTTTCTTTTTACTCCATTGTTCTGAACTTTAACAGAGAAAGAAAATTTCCTCTGTTCAGAAATGTCAATTTCTGTCCTTCCCCTGCAATTAAGTTAACACTTCTGACATTATTTAAAAAATCAGCAAAATGCCTTGCAATTAAAATGTTGATCAATAAGCAAAATTTAAGCCATATCTCTCTCAATCTCTTGTACACACAAACTCTCTCTCTCTCTCTCTCTCTCTCTCTCTCTCTCTCTCTCTCTCTCACACACACACACACACACACACACACACACACACACACACACACACACACACACACACACACACACACACACACACACACACACACACACACACACACACACACACACACACACACACACACACACACACAGAAGGGTGACTTCCCTTACCTTCAGTACAGCAATGAACGGCACAAAGTTAGCTCTCTGGAGTCCATTTTTATAGAGATCTGAAAGAAAACACACTGGAATTAAGTTTGCCATGTCTTGCTAAAACTGTCTTTTGGTAGAAAAGACAGTTAAACAAAAGGACCAGTTTTTTTGCTGCACTTTCTGGAATTCTCCAAGAAAATATTCAGTCTAAGCAAATGTTAGGACTGCGATCGGATGAAAACCAAGTAACATTAATAGGAAATAGAGGGCTTGTGTTTGGGTATCAACACTAAATCATGAATATTGCAAAAAGCATCTTAACTTCCCACACAGGCTTCCGTGTGCTCTAGTTTGTCCAAGGTGGTAGAGAGAATGGAAGCTTCTCCTTCCTTTTCAGATTGATCCTCATATAGCTGAAGAGCAAAAGCTTGCATTAAGTGAATTCTGACATATTTTCTGACTCCAATAGAATTCCAAAGTACTGAAGATTAGTGACAGTATGATATTGTTAATAGGATTAAAAGGTTTTATGTTTCTTGTATTTCCTGAATCCGCCAAGAATTCCAACCCACTAGTACCCTCCACCAAACTACTGAGAAGTAAAATATGGCACTTCTACTTCCCGACATTATTGTTCAACAAAAACAGCAAGAGACCTTTTTGTCCTTCCACTTTACATTGCATTAACATAGTTCTGTTTCTGAGCAAATTCAGCAAGAAACATGCATCTAGGACCAAAGTATCCCGTTCTTGTGCACAAGGGTTAACTATTGTTAAATGTATTGTCCAAGCCCAGAGAAACTGGTTAAACATAACAATGGGCAGGAAAAAAAAAACCAGCTGGCTTCATAAAAGTTAAAGTTGTCTTGTTTCTCCAAGTCACCTTGAGGTTGCCCAGTATTTCTGTGGGTTTGGACAACAAAACAAGCTGCATCTGTTCAAAACACTAGCAACACACTTGGTTTCACTGGAATTAAAACATTACTTGTCCTACTCTCACCTCATTTCTTCATCTCTCCCTTAGCCTAAACGTCTTTTTAAAAAGCAAGAAGAAATGCCACATATATGAATAATTATTCAACAAGATCTAATTTTGTATACGTGTTTTTGTGCTTGCATTTGCATGGGTACATATTGCATTCTACCTAACCTACAATGCAACCGGGAGCCACAGCATGAATATCTTCAGTGAGAACTGTCTTCTTAAATACTTTATTATCATGTAATATTTATGATGGGCAGCTCCACTTCATTAGAGACACTTAATATTTCCCAACGGGGTGCTAGCAGTTACTAGCAGTGTGGACCAACTAAGGCAGGGGTGTCCAAACCTTTTGCAAGAAGGTCCAGATTTGGTGAGGTGAAAATGTGTGGGGGCCAACCATTCAGCCACATTTGGCCCCCGGGCCGGACTTTGGACAAGCCTCTAGGACATGCAAGGAGGTGGGGAGGACGTTGCAGCAACCGACCTGGGGGTGGCTAGGCTGGGCGGGTGGCTGGGGGATGGACAGAGGCAGGGAGGGCAGGCAACCCATAAAAGTGCAAGCTGACGTCTCCATCCAGAATGGGGAGGGGCCAGCTGCCGGGGATGTGTGACAGTCTGAGTCGGCGGGGAGAAGAGGCTGCAAGCCGCTTGAAATTTGAAAACAGGCCACATTTGGCACCCAGGCCTGATTTTGGACATGCCTGAATTAGGGAATACTGTGACTGTAGAATACAGCCACTACTAAATATACCCACTAAAACTCCCATGTTTCAGAAGTATGCTGTATTTATATTGGGGGAGGTGAAGGATGGGGGTAGAAGATGGAGAATTCCTGAGAAATCAATAGAAGCAAAACAAAAACTAAGAAGTTTATTAAAACTGAGCATCAATGTAGCTTACATTTCTTATTCCAATAAGCATCTAGTGCATACCATTTCCCACAAAACACTTTAATAATATTTAATACAGTACACAACATTGAATGAACTTCTACACAAGATAGATATAATTTAAATGAAAAGGCAAGACCCTTTTAATAAAATCACTTCTGTTGCCAGAGATCTGCTGACAGCAATGCTGTTAGCAAGAAAACATCTCTGCTTAGCTAAAAAAAAAATTGAGCTCTCAGAAGGTAGCCAATTCAATTTCCCCCATTCATTTTACTGTAATAATAAACATTATGCACATTTTTGTCACCAAGAGGAATCATTAGCCGCACATTAGCAGACATGATCTGTATCAGTAGATTCCGATGTTGGATCCCTAGTTCTTGGGAAGCTCCTAGAAATCCTGGTTAGCAGAACTAGTGGGTGAAGGCTTCTGGGAGTTTTAGTCCAAGAACACCTAGGGAACCAGGGGTGGTCTAGACTGGGCCAAATACAGGAACTGGAAGCAAGAATGTGAAGAAATCTCACCATGTTTATGGTCAGACAGCCTCTCAAATATCCTCCAACTGCCATGAGAGACCTTGCCTCCAGAATAAGCAAGACTACCAAGTGGCCACAATGCCATGATTTGCACAATTTGGACAACATCTCTCTAGCATCATTGCTGAGAGGAAATTTCAAACACTCTATAAGGTATACCCGCTGTGGTGCAGCAATCAGAGTGATGGACAAAGACTCTGGAGAAGAGTGCTCAAATCCCCAGTTCTGCCATGAAGCATCACTGGGGGAGTGAAACATGTAAAAACCGTTCCTTTAAGTTCTTTCTTACTTTGAAAATCCGAATCTGGTTGCTATAAGCCAGTTCTGACTTGATGGCACAGAAAACACACACACACACACACAGAGAGAGAGAGAGAGAGAGAGAGAGAGAGAGAGAGAGAGAGAGAGAGAGAGAGAGAGAGAGAGAGAGAGAGAGAGAGAGAGAGAATGGTCCCTGGCTTCCTCTATTGGTCGATTCTGGCATATACATAGTGGAAATACATATAAATACGTACAGTACATCTTTCTGGAGTTTTTTATTTTATACTTTCAGGCAGAGGATAAGTGAATCCTCAGATACTCAGATAGGGGGCCCTACTGTACTTCATAATAAAGCATGGAAGAAGGCAAACTATTGTGAGACAGAAGTTTGAGACATGTTGCACCAATTCCCTTCTTCAAATAGAAGCATGAAGATTCCTGTAGCTTCCCAAACTATACATTAGGATTGTTGTTGTTGTTCAGTCGTTCAGTCGTGTCCGACTCTTCGTGACCCCATGGACCAGAGCTCGCCAGGCCTTCCTATCCTCCACTGCCTCCCGGAGTTTTGTCAAATTCATTTTGGTTGCATCGATGACACCGTCCAACCATCTCATTCTCTGTCGTCCTCTTTTCCTTTTGCCTTTGATTTTTCCCAGCATCAGGGACTTTTCCAGGGAGTCCTCTCTTCTCATGAGGTGGCCAAAGTACTGGAGCCTCAGCTTCAAAATCTGTCCTTCCAGTGAACATTCGGGGTTGATTTCTTTCAGAATGGATAGGTTTGATCTCTTTGCAGTCCAGGGGACTCTCAAGACTCTCCTCCAGCACCACAGCTCAAAAGCATCAATTCTGCGGCGATCAGCCTTCTTTATAGTCCAGCTCTCACTTCCATACATCACTACTGGAAAAACCATAGCTTTAACCATCCTGACCTTAGTTGGCAAAGTGATGTCTCTGCTCTTTAGGATGCTATCTAGGTTTGCCATTGCTTTCCTCCCAAGAAGCAGGCATCTTTTTATTTCGTTGCTGCAGTCGCCATCTGCAGTGATCAAGGAGCCCAAGAAAATAAACTCTGTCATTGCCTCCATTTCTTCCCCTTCTATTTGCCAGGAGGTGATGGGACCAGTGGCCATGATCTTAGTTTTTTTGATGTTGAGCTTCAGCCCATTTTTTTCACTCTCCTCTTTCATTCTCATTAAGAGGTTCCTTAATTCCTCCTCACTTTTAGCTATCAGAGTAGTATCATCTGCATATCTGAGGTTGTTGATATTTCTTCCGGCAATCTTAATTCCGGCTTGTGATTCATCCAGACCTGCCTTTCTCATGATGTACTCTGCATATAAGTTAAATAGGCAAGGTGACAGTATACAGCCTTGTCGTACTCCTTTCCCAATTCTAAACCAGTCAGTTGTTCCATATCCAGTTCTGACGGTTGCTTCTTGTCCCACATATAGATTTCTTAGGAGACGTATAAGGTGATCAGGCACTCCCATTCCTTTAAGGACTTGCCATAGTTTGTTGTGGTCTACACAGTCGAAGGCTTTGGCATAGTCAATGAAGCAGAAGTAGATGTTTTTCTGGAACTCTCTGGCTTTCTCCATAATCCAGCGCATGTTGGCGATTTGATCTCTAGTTCCTCTGCCCCTTCGAAATCCAGCTTGTAGTTCTGGAAGTTCTCTTTCCACATACTGCTGAAGCCTGCCTTGTAGAATTTTGAGCATAACCTTGCTAGCGTGTGAAATGAGTGCAATTGTGCGATAGTTGGAGCATTCTTTGGCGTTTCCTTTCTTTGGGATTGGGATGTAGACCGATCTTTTCCAGTCCTCTGGCCACTGCTGGGTTTTCCAAATTTGCTGGCAAATTAGGATTAGAGAATGACATTGTCAGCTTGTGAAATTCCTCAAATTAAACTGAGCCTGTATGGAAAGTTCATTTTATTTATTCCTCTTGTTAGAAGATTTTCATACAGCCCATATGGCTACCAAGACCACTCTGGGCGGCCAGATGGTTTTCTCTTCCTTTTTTCTGACCTAAAGCTTTGTTTTTACCGAGCACCAAAAAGAGGCCTGGGTGTCATGGACCATTCCTGAAGCACCCCAAGATTCTAAACAAACAAATCTGGCAGAAAACATGTTACAGTAGGACTACTGGTGCTGGATGCAGAGAAGCCTGAACTGGCTGGCCTTGTGGTAGGGAAGAGAGGAAACAAGACTCCTGTTACTTCAGCCTTTCCTGACGCCTCTCAACTGTAATTATCATATGCTTCGTGGATCTATTGCTGTGTCTTGTAACTGTGTGTGTATTTGCCATGTCTTAGGAATGCGTTTCACCAATGCTATTTGGTAAAAAAAGAGGCACACTTCTTTCAGACTGCTAACAATATTCACGCCTTCCTGATCTCAAAGCTACAAATGCTGAAAGAGGTAAAACAAAAATCAAGAAGATTACATGTAGGAGAAGAGGACAGCCTTTTACTAAGATCCTGCTGCTATGCCTGTTAATCTCTTCCAAGGTATCCAGAAAATTATAAGCTTCCTTCCAAATACTTTTAGATGCTACCAAGAAGATGGCCGATTCCCGCATCATTTGGTAGAAGACACTGCTACAAATGGGAACCCGATCAGAATTACATGTTTATCACAGAACTAGCTTCTGTTGATCATTTTGCATCCAGTGTCACCGATGCATCTGCTTTTAACTGTTAGGAAAGTCTGAAATTTTTTACCTTTCCAAAAAAAAAAAACCCCAACAAATTTATGTAAGTTGTTCACAAGAAAAGTAAAACTAGATGGGTAGTAATTCAGAAGTGCACCCTTGTATAATAAGCAGTTTGTTTAACAGAAAACCCGCTTAAAGGAAAAAAAATTCTGGAGATAGAGGGAAATCACTTAACAGAATCGCCTACGGGGCAAATCCGTACAACAGAAAAACGGTCACAATTAGGGATTAGTCAGTTTTCAATGCATTCCTATTGGAAATTTTCACAAAGGAAAATTTGCTTAACAGAATTTCATTTGGAATGAATTAATTCCCTTATACAAGGTACCACTGTAAACAGTCAAATTAAAGCGAGAGAGGGTCACAATGATGTTTGCACGGGGTTGCCAGCTGCAAGAATTATTTGAGTGATGTTTCCAAGACATCCTAAGTACAGTAAAGACTTGCACTGAAGCAAATAAAGAGGTTCTGGTAACTACTGCAGAGCATTCTCATCTTTCTATATGCACATACACAAATAAAGAGGATCTTATGCAGCACACATACATTGTGAAACCTGGACTCTGCCAAAGGACAGTCACAGAGGGAGACATCAAGATGTCCCGAGCCATACCGCATAAGGTCATCCACATTTCAATCCATTGAAAGATGTTTGGGCACCTGCTATTTCTTACACCAACTTTCTTTCATGTGGAAAAGTACATTTTCAGGATTTCTTAAACAGTTTTAACTAATCATTTAATACCGCTGAATGTAACTTTAGTTAGAATAAGTGACCTTAATCAGGGAATGGATTCATCATAACCTAGCTTGGTGAGGCATTTGATGCTCAGAGAAAAAGTCCAATACTAATATATTGTTTATTTTTACCTTCTGGTGGCCTATTGGATGTTGCCACAACAACGACGCCATTTTGGAACAGATTTTCAAAGAGCTGCTTGAGAATCATGGCATCAGCAATATCTGTGACCTGTGTAAAACAACACAACCATCATTAAAACCATCATCTGACTGGTATGATTAATAGATCTGCAACTGGCTTTATTGCCAGCAGAGAGGCTTGTTGGTTAAATGGTGGAAGACTCTAAATGACCACGTTCAGAAGGAAAGGGGAGGATAATTATTAAGCAGCGAATGTGTGGCAAACTTTTCAAGCACGTGAGTTCCTTCTTACCAAACCTCATCACTTTTCAACAAATTGCTGAACCATTTTGTGTTAACCTCCGTTCTAAAACTACAGATGGAAAACACTGAGGGAAAAAAAACAGATCTAGGCAATTAAAAGGCCTGGGGGGGGGGGGAATTAAGTCCACTCAAATACACAACCGGCCCCTTCCCCAAGATCAAGAAAGAACAGTAGGCACCAGCTGGTTTACATTTCTATTACCTTCCAGCAAAGGTTCAAAGAGGTGACATTAAATGGTCATGGAACTTTTTAGGGAAAAGGACAAGTAGCCAAGTATACATAATCAGCTGCTGTTGAAAATAGAATGATATGACATAGATACTATTGTGCGATTGTTGCACAAAACAATTCAACAGATGGCCCATCACAAAAAAATAAGCAATTTCATTGTTCTTTTTAAGTGCCTTCTATTACTGTCCATGAATAATCAAAAAGGCACTGCAGTCAGTTCCAGCACAGTCAGCCTCTTCTAACCTTCACAGACACAAATCATTCTCTCCCCCTCTCTCATAAGCAGACACACACTTTTCAATAAAAGTGGGGGTAACAATTAAAAATGAAAAGAAACTTTTGTCTCAGAATCCTCACTCCCCTGCTTATTGTTCCTCAAATTATTACAGCTGTGCATAAGATACTAATTTTATTATATGCAGAATTTCATTTGAATGTGTAAATTTACAATGGAGGATAGGCAATGTAAGACACAGTATGAAAAACAGGCCAACTGAAAGTGCTGTTCTGGGGGGGGGGGGGTTATAGAACATCTGAAATCAGGGCAATTGTCGTTAGCCAGGCTTTTCAGCTGTTTCTATAAAAGGTCACTTGGGATACAGAATTCTCCTAGTTGTGTTTTGGAAATAGCTCTTCCTAAACCAAATCAAAAGAAGGCTGATGCTTAGATAGCAGTTATGAAAAACTGGAAGTTGAGTCATGGCTACTGGACTTCTTTTTTGAGAGATAGAAACGTTTCGCTGTTCATCCAAACAGCTTCATCAGTCTGAATACAGCTAGTGCAAATCCTCCATCTTATAGGCAGCTTTGACCTCTTGTCACCCTGGCCTGAATTAGGCTCATAAGATGAACAGTGGCCTAAATAGGCTCGTTAGGGAGACAATAGTATCCTTAGTCTTAAGGTGAACAATGGCCTAAGGTGCTGAAACCTATCAAGAATGGGTGTTAGCTATGGCCTTGGTGGTGAAGGCTTTTTGATTTGCCTGGGGACTTTGGAAAGCACAGCCTGATAAGTAGCAGATAGACTATGCCGGAGCCCACCACCTCTGTTGAGGGAGGGGTTTTCAATGCTCACATGAATGGCCTTCCTTACTCCTCTTTCAAACCACCTCTCTTCTTTGTCTAATATGTGTACATCCTCATCTTTGAAAGAATGCCCTTTGTCCTTCAAATGGAGGTGTACTGCTGATTCTGGTCCTGACCTGTTGCCCCTCCTATGTTGGGCCATCCTTCTGTTTAATGGCTGTTTAGTTTCTCCAATGTAGAGGTCTGAACACTCCTCACTGCATTGGACCGCATATACTATATTGCTCCTTTTATGGTTTGGTATCGGATCCTTTGGGTGGACAAGTCTCTGCCTTAGTGTGTTTGTGGGTTTGAAATAAACATGGATGTGGTGTTTGCCAAAAATCCTTTTAAGCTTCTCCGACACTCCAGCCATGTAAGGAATGACCAGGTTCTTTCGTCTGGTCTGGGTCTCAGACTGATCCCTTGTTCTTTCAAACCCACAAACACACTAAGTTTCTATCTCTCAAAAAAGAAGTCCAGTAGCCATGACTCAACTTCCAGATAAACTCACCTGGATGACTGAGAATCTTCACAGACGTTATGAAAAACTAGAAAAGAGCCTCAAGAATAAATATATGTTTCTCAAGACTAAGACCAAAATCCTTTGTGCTGCAATATTTCTAATTCCTTCATAGGGCTATTTAAGCTGGACAGTGAAGAAAGCTGATAAGGAAAAAATTCTCCATTTGAAATGAGAAAAGAGAAGTATGAATGTTGTGGATCAGAAGCAGGACAAATTAGTGGGTGCGATATCCAATGAAGTCTGAGCTCTGTCTGGAACCAAAAATAACTAAGCTGAGGTTACCCTGCCATGTTTTTGAACATATGAAAATACAAGACTATTTGGAAAAGATAGTAATGCTGAGAAAAACTGAAAGCATCAAAGAAAGAAGAAAACCAAGCATAAAATAGATTGAGCCACTAAAGGAAGCCTTTGCATTCACATCGGTCATTCAGGAAGTCATCAGAAGTCACAAGCAGCTTGACGGCACAGAACATCAACCCAATTTACCTATTATTTTAGGAGATGGGTTTGACTGCTGCAGTGATGCAAAAGTGAATATGTAGAAATGGACTAAAAAGGAAGGTGAACGAATGCTCACCTACAAGCAAGTAAACAAGATGCGACCTTGCTGTTAAGAAACATACTCCAAAGAGGTTATCTACAACTCACTGGTACTAGTCTTGTTGAGGATATTGAAATAAACCAAAGGAAGAGAAGCTGGAGAAATGTACATCTTCCATCTATTTAAGAAAAGAAAAGTCTGCCCTGCTTTGGTGTTCAAATAGAAGTCAAAGACATCATGCAATAGGTAGGACAATCCGGGCTTACTTACAGCAGGAGGACATGGGCAAGGCATAAGACTTTGGCCCATTAAACTGTGAAATATTTATGAGCAGAGGGAATGCAACAGAGGCCTTCTCAGGTGGTGTTTTGATGCTGCAGAATTTGAATCTCTTTGCCTAACAAAATAGATTAATCTTTTTTAAAAAGCTACATAATTTAAAAAGAAAGCAAGAGTCATTCTGCATACTCAGGTGCCAATTTACGTCCTTTTGATCCTGTTCAGCTTCAGAAGGGAAGACAAAAGCAAACACATTCTCAAAGCTCAGGTTCTTTCTGCGCCCCGTGTTCATTATACAGAGGAACAAAAGAAAAGGATACAAATCATCAATAAGAGGGATTTACTAATGGAGAGAATGGAGAAATTTCATTAGCACTGAAGAGAAAAGGTTTTCCTGCACTAGAGCTGCTTTCTTCTCACTTTCATTTTGTAAAATAAATAAATAAAATAAATCTAAATATATTTGTTTACTGCTTAAAACTTAGTCATCCTCTGATTGATACCAGTTTTTATAATGACTGACATATAAGCAGTAATTAATGCTACCACAAAATAGGGCCTTAACAGTGCAAGCGAAGGCATGTTTATTCAGACGAATCACTGCATGCAATGGTGCTTGCTACTCATAAGTGCATTTAGGATTGTAGTCTAACTTGTTTTTACAGCATGCCTTCAAGATTACATGCACTATTTAACGTGTACCCTCTTTACTCAATATTAGCTAGGAGAGTGCCACATATATTTTTTCAATAATTCCTAGCTCCACAGATTAAGTTATTCCATGCCATTAATGCCAGTCATAGAGCACTTCATTTCTAAAAAGCCAAATTGATGTGTGGGTTGTTTAAAGGGATACAGGAGCATGACATAAGACTAAGGTGAAGACAGATGCAATATAAAAATGCACTCACAGCTGATCCATGTGCCACAAGATGAGCCCAGATTCTTCACAGCTGAAACGACAGATGTGCATACCAGTGAACTGAATGCCGGAGAAGCCGTCAGTGTAGGTCAGTGTTGGCGAACCTATGACATGGGTGCCAAAGGTGGCACTCGGAGCCCTTTCTGTGGGCATCTGACATTGCCCCTTCACAGCCACCTGTATTCAGGTTAAATTGCTGTATTGGCACTTTGCGAAAAATTAGTGGGTTTTGAATCACAGTTTGGGTACTCGGTCTCTAAAAGCTTTGCCATCACTGGTCTAGGTCTTCCTACACTAACCCCTGCTTCTGCCGGGGTGTTGACTTGTTTATTTTTAAAAATGTACTTTTCTTTCTTATATAAATATTTGTAAAGAAAGAAAGAATCCTATCAAAGTTTTAAAAAAAACCTATTCGTGGGATGAGGGAGTTTTCTTGGTGATGGCATGAGCACCAGTAAGTCAACTATGCACACAGAGGTTTACTGACTCTTAAGTTGTGAGGCTGTTTTTCTCAGGAACCTAGAGGAAGAAACATATTATGGGTTGACATAATAATAGTTTCATGCTATTCTAGTTGTTTTACATCTGTCTTCACTCTAACCAAACCCCAGGCTCCAGGTTCTGTGATGGGCTGGTAGTACCACTGGGTAGTTCTGTCAAGTTTTTCCTCAATAGAAAGCCCTCCAAGCACTAACACATTATAGTGCTAATGCAAACATGGTTGTACTGCGCAAGTGGACACATGCTTTTCTTCTTAGAGATCACTACATTAAACTTAAATCTATATTATCATAAAGAGGCAGCATGCATTAGGAAGGTAGGACAAAGATTTTTAGAGATGCGTGAACACATTCAAACATAGGGAGCTTGTTTGCTAATGATTTACATGAACTTTGCTAACTTTGTACACCAAATTTAGTAATTTTTCAGCCAGGGAAAGAGAGACATTGACATATTTTACTCTCATGACAGTGTAGTAAAATCTGTTAGAATGGTGTTACAAAGATAAAGAAGAAGCAACATAATGCAAGACATAATTTCAGCATCAAAGCACGGTGTGGACATGACTGAGACAGAGAAACAGAAATCGTCCTGTGATCTTAGCATGACACTTGTGAAGAAACTGAGAAAATGGGGGGAAATGTGGAAGACCCTACACGGTCCATGCCAGAACTTCTAAGAACCCTAAAGGAATATTCAGAAATATCTGGCTTTTTGATTAACAAAACAAAAACTGTAATGTTGACCAAAAATATTTCTGTGACTAATATTCAAGAATTAGTGGACCTATCAGGATTCATGCATGTGAATAAGGCGAAATATTTAGGCATAACGGTATCCAATAAATGTTCTACCCTCATTGATAACAATTATATCCCTCTGATTAAATCTGTAAAGGTAGATCTTGCTACCTGGGCCAAACTCCAGTTGTCACTAATGGGTAGGATAGCGGTTATCAAGATGTCCGTTTTACCAAAGCTGCTCTTCTTATTTCAATGCTTACCCGTGCTATCCAATTTTAAGATCTTGTCCGACCTAGAGAAGCATATTCGTATATTCATTTGGCAAAAGAAAAAAGCTAGAATTAAAAATGCTTATCTGCAAGACAGGTCTACTTCTGGGGGTTTCGCATTACCTAATTTGTTCCTGTACTATAGAGCAGCAGCACTGACATGGATACGCGATTGGATTTCTATGACAAACAAAAGAATTTTAGGCTTGGAAGGTCACGATCTAGACAAAGGGTGGCACCATTACTTATGGTATAGAGGTAATATTCCATCCCTGTTTAAAAGACATTGGATACGGAATGCCTTAATCAAAAGTTGGTTGTCTGTTAAAGACTTATTTTACCCCAAGGCTCCTAAATGGTTATCTCCAATGGAAGCAATTAGAGGACCAGGCTCAAAGGTAGTTAGTAACACTTTAACATACAAACAACTTCTGTATGAGGACCAGACTCTTAAACCTCCAAATCAGTTATCCCTGGAAGGGGTAAACATAGACTGGTGGACTTATCAACAAATATACTCGCATTATAAACTAGTGCAGAAGGAAGGTGGATTTATGGTAAATGATAATGTCTTTGATAAAATACTGTCATCAGGTGAGAAGAAACTGTTGAGTAAGTTTTATAATATGCTGTTACTTGAAAGAACAAGTGACTCACAGGTTAAAGAATGTATGATAAGATGGGCGGAAAACTGTGGGCACTCCATCCACTTAGATAAATGGTATATGTTATGGCAAACGATTAAGATGTTCAAATCCACCTCATATAAAGAGAATTGTTATAAAATGTTCTACAGATGGCATCTTAGTCCTCATAGATTATCCAAGATGTACAACTGTTCACCCATATGCTGGAAGTGCGAGCAAGAAATTGGCTCTTTCTACCATATGTGGTGGACCTGTAAAAAAGCCAAACTATTTTGGAATATGGTTAAGAACTTACTAGACATACTGTGGGAGGTTAGGTTAAAACATACACCAGAACTATTCTTGTTAAATATTATAGATACTGAGGTAACATATGATCAAAAATATGTAATTAATTATATAATAGTAACAGCCAGAATTCTGTATGCCCAACTTTGGAAGAACTCTGCAACACCTTCAAAAGATGACTTGAAAGGAAAACTATACTCGGCTATTGAAATGGACAGAATCTCCGGCCACTTGAAAGGAGAAGATGAAGAAGTTTTGTCAAGAAGATGGCAAGAGTTAATATCTGCGTTAAAAACCTTATAAATGATGTTTGCGCTATGAGATTGTTATCAATGTAAAGCGATCCCTTTTTCTTTTTTCCTTTCCTTTTTTTATTTTATAATAATAAATAAAAATATTATTTTAAAAAAAAAAGAAAATGGGGGGAAATGGAACGTAGACTCTTTCTGGAAAATTCAGGCTTGTCTTTCAGTGTCTGGGAACAGCTGGCTGGGAATGTGGAGGGCAGTGTCTGCTCAATAATGAGAAGGAAGTAACACCTGCACTTTAACTTTTGCAAAAGGGGCCTTCAAGGCCAAGTCAGCTTCTTCCCTGGTACTGCAGTAACTGGGAAATGACTTCAAGCGTGTCAGTAGGGCAAAAAGTGCTCTTGTCTTCATGAATTTTCAAGGAAACTCAAAACCTGATTGCCAGATTATCTGTGATATTTAATGTATAAAAAGAGGCTCAGGAGTTACTTTAGTTGGCTTAGTTTCCCTCTCAGGAGAAGCTATGCTCAGCTGCTGTTCTCTTATGCTGTGCCTGGAAATCTGCACTTTATTTATGCTTCAGAATTATGCTGTGAGTATTGATTAGCTTTGCTTTGTTATTTTGGTGTGTGCTCTTGATTTCCCCAGCTTTTGTTTCAGATTGACATTTTTGATCCATGTGTTGTTGTTTTGATGAAATGTTTTTGAAACTTTTTGGACATTTTGCATTTTCACTCTCTAATAAAATATACAAACCTTTCAAAACAAATCAAAACCTTTAATGACATCAACAAAACACATATACAGAAAGTATACAAACTTTTCCAAATAAATGTCTGAGTTTTTGGCTAAAAGGGTTTGTGGTGCTCAAACCAAGTCTTGCCTTGACCAGCTATTGGGAGATTTGGCGATTTTACAAGTGCATTGGTAGTTCTAACTTGCAAAGGTGGACATAAAGATTATGACTGCTTAGCCTTCTGGATCCTGAAACACTGCCAGATCTGAATAAACTGGAATGTTGGGGGGGGATAATGGGGCGAGCAAGTTCCCTAGCCATCACCACACTGGAGTCTCCTGGACAAATCCACTCCAGAACAAATGGGGCATTACGACAGAGCAGCTAAAGGGACCCATCTTGAATCTGGTAATCTGTCACAACACTTTCACATGCACTTATTTAAGAGACCCGAGTCACAAAATATCATTTCATTTAGGAGAGAGCATTCTCTGTGCTCTGCGCTTCAGCATCATTTGTATTTTAATTTTTGTGTGTGTTACAGTGTCAGCGTCTAGTTTCACAGGAAGGTTTAGTCTCAATTTCTGTGTCTGTGTTGTGGAGTTCATTATATATCAAACGTTGTTTGAGATGGGGGGCATGTTGTCCAGAAGCAAGTATAGTAGGTCTTCCATCAAGGGCTTGGAAGAGTGAAGCATTCTTGTCAAAGATGGGCCAGAGGTCACATGATATGTGTGAGTGGTCTCAGCTGTGGACTAAAAAAGATAATTGGCAGGGTTTGGTTGTTTTCTCTTCTGGGTCTGTCCTGAATTCGGTTGCATCTTGCTATTCAACTTGTCCTCTTAACTTGTTTCTGATCACAACCATGCGGAAATGTTTTCTAGCAATGCCAGTTCTCAGTCAACTTTCAAATCCAACCCAACACTTATATACAGTACATTAAGAAGTGGCTTATCAACCCCGAATGTTCACTGGAAGGACAGATTTTGAAGCTGAGGCTCCAGTACTTTGGCCACCTCATGAGGAAAGAGGAGTCCTTGGAAAAGTCCGTGATGTTGAGAGAGATTGAAGGCAAAAGGAAAAGAGGACAGCAGAGAATGAGATGGTTGGACGGTGTCATCGATGCAACCAATATGGATTTGACCAAACTCCGGAAGGCAATGGAAGATAGGAAGGCCTGGCCAGCTCTGGTCCATGGGGTCACAAAGAGTCGGACATGACTAAACGACTGAACAACAACAACAACAAGTGGCTTAATAGTTCGGCTTAGACAATCAAGTCCATCCCAAACTGTTGCATTTTGAATTGACCTAACCTCCCAAAACTGTAGATGCCAGGAGGTGACCCTGGCTAAATCAATGATAATAATAATGATAAAAAATAGATTCCCGGAGTTCTACCAGAAGACGGACAGTATATAAGTGTTAAAATAAATAAATAAATACAGTGGTACCTTGTATAAAGGAATTAATTCGTTCCAAATGAAATTATGTTAAGCAAATTTTCCTTTATACAAATTCCCATAGGAATGCATTGAAAACGGAGTGATCCCAATTTTATGTTGTACGGATTTTCCCCATAGGCGATTATGTTAAGCAAATTTCCCCTATCTCCAGAATTTTTTATGTTGTACAAATTTTATGTTATATAAGCTGTTTGTTATACAAGGGTCCACTGTAAATAAATTTTGACAAATTGTATCATATCTTTGTAAGCACATGGTAGTTAAGCTTGTAGGTTTCCCCTTCCACATATGTTCTCTTGTGAAATTCTATGCTTTCCATTAATACAACTATTGTTGCAAGCAACATTCAAAGGTATCACTGCCATCTACCTACTTGTTGTCCAACTATCTATTCCAGGCCTGCCCAAAGTCCGGCCTGGGGGCCAAATCCGGCCCGTCAGGCCATTCTGAGTGGCCCACGGCTGGCTGGCCCGCCCCTCCCTCCCCCTTCTTCACCCCATGTTTTTTTTTAAAAAAATCTTCTGCCAACACTGACACCACTGGGAAGCTTGAGGGGCTGGGCGGGCGGGCCGGCCGGTGAGCAGAAGCTTGTGGGCCTTTGGTCCCCACCTTCCTTCTTTCCTCCCTCCCTTGGTCCCCACCTTCCTTCTTGCAGGTGGGGTTGCAAGGGATCAGTGGGTGGTGCTTATGGGTCAGTAGATGGGGCTTACAGTGGGGTGGCAGGGTCGGGGAGCAACCGGCCCCTGACACATTCTCAGCCACCAAATCTGGCCCTCCTTACAAAAAGTTTGGCCACCCCTGATCTATTCCATTATTTTTATACTTCCTTCTGAGCCTATTAGTACATATATTCTATGAGCCAAGACTCAACTTATTTTTTAATTTAATGGTTTTCAAGGCTTAGGTCAAGTCAAGATATATTGTATATAGTGCATCTCCACAGTCCACTACGCCAGTTTTCCTATCAAAGGAGAAAATTGGGCTAGACTAGTGCAATTTGTTTTTGTCTCATTCATCTATTTATCATATTCCCTATTCTCCACTGGTCATTTATACACACTCTGTAGCTCAGTAGCTGCATATGGGTGGGAAACAATGGGTTTACAAGGGCTTTAATGATGAACTCCTCAACAGATTTATCACCTGTCAGGAAACAAACACACTTGATTGCCTTGTGCCACCTTGATTACTGTTAACCCAGCTGTGAATGTTCTCATGCCAAAGGAAAAAATAATTCTGGTACATTTTTAAAGGGAAGTGGCACGACTCCATGCAGCAATGTCCAGCTAACAAGAAGGACGGCTCTAACTTGAGCTTTTAAAAACTAGAAACCTGGAGTAGATTGGGATTTACAACTCTGCAAAATGATATGGTGAAAAGTAAACTTCAGATAGTCTTGTTTCAAATACAAAAGAATGAAAAGAGGAAATAGGCAGGTTGTAGGGCAGGACATAGCTGAATAAAGCAACTAAATATGGCAGCAGCATAATGCCCTGCTGAAGCCAGCTGAGGACAAAGCAGTTCAATGCATCCACAACTCAATTCATTTGTTTTTTGCTGTAGCAAACACTCTCTACATTATTAAGCAACTGTGCTTGCTATAAAACTGCACCAGCATCCAATGTGCTACTCTGGACATTCAGAAGAGTACAGTGGTCAGGGTAAATTTCATTCCCACTCAGGATCTCGCACAGTGCAACTATGGTATAAATGGTAAACATGGGAGCCTGTACTTGCCTTATATTAATAATAGTTGAGGGGGGATTAATAGTGAAGTCCTGATGGATGGGTAATTATCAACAACCCCACAAAATTTAATTTTCATTAACAACTCAATTTTACTTCTAGAAATTACTCCCATTATTCTGCTGAGGCAGATCTGGAAGGGAACACAACATTTTGACAGGCCATGAGGGTCCTGTTGGTTTCAGTATTTCTCCCATTGTCCTGAAAATCTTAAATCTAATTTCAGGATGTGCCTTTCTGTCTTTAGTGATGGTGTGATCTGTTTTATTTTGGGCTTGGTACTAGTGCAGAGTTTAGCTTGACAGGTCTCTCAATGGGAAGATCATTTCCATGTCAGAGGGTCCTAGCCAGACAGATCATAAATGCAATTTTTTTTAAAAAAAAAGATCTAAAAGTGAGCTTCACAAGGGATGTGTATTCCTAATGACTTTTTCGCCCAAAAGGATTTCAAGCATTTCTTGTGGAAAAAATGTTTTCAAAAAGACGTGGCTTTCTGCAGTACTGTTCAAGCTGCAGTACCAGTAGGCCAAACTGCAACTGGCCATGACCGACAGGAGCAGAAAGTTTGCATTGTCTGGATAAGCCTGGAGAGAGGAAATAAACCTATGGTGGGCAGAGCATGGGAGAAAATATGAAATCTGAGAGTATATGAAGGGAAGAACTGTTGGGCATGAGTTTATATCTCATCCAGCCACAAATCCTCCCATACATGCCACCTTCAGAGTCACATTTGCATTATCCAGAAAATGAGGGTCTAAGGCAGGCATGTCCAAAGTCAGGCCCGGGGGCCAAATGCGGCCCGTTTTCAAATTCTGAGTGGCCCGTGGCTTCTCCCCACTGGCCCAGCCTGTCACGCATCCCCGACAGCTGGCCCCTCCCCATACCGGATGGAGGCGTTAGCTTGCAGTTTTATGGTTTGCCTGCCCTCCCTGCCTCTGTCTATCTGCCCAGCCTACCCACTCCCAGTTCCATTGCTGCAGCATCCTCCCCGCTTCCTTGCATGTTAGAGAGACTTGTCCAAAGTCCGGCCCTGGGGCCAAATGCAGCTGAATGGTCGGCCCCCACACATTTTCCCTTCACCAAATCTGGCCCTCCTTGCAAAAAGTTTGGGCACGCCTGGTCTAAGGCAACATGTTTGCTGAAGAAGTACACAGGTCTGTCCAGAAATCAAACAAGGGAGTAAAGTCAGCCTCCTTGGTGGTTGCAAGGGTGCCTTCTCAGCATGGTGACTCTGCTTTTGCCAAATCCAAACACATGAATAGAAGTGTAGCCTTCTGAAGCAAGCATTGCTGAGGCTGGTGTATGTGTCAGAGAGGAGGGGAAGCTGTAGTTCTAGACCGTGGGGAGATTTTGCAGCCAGGAGTGAAAGACCCTGTAGTGTAAACTCTTGGCAGAAGTGGGAGTACAAATGTTTCCAAAAGTTTGTAGTGTATATGACATAGCCAACTTCCAGATTGGGATAAAAAAGTCATTTATGGCCAATGTGCATAGCACTAATTATGTGTTTAGATTGTCTGTATGTATTTATACAGACAACTTCTGAATGACAATGGCAAAATTCCATGCAGTGAGGTGAGTTGGTATCAGAACACAGTCTTCATCACTGGCTGAGCAATACAGTAATACCTTGGATAACAAATGCCTCTGTTAATGAATAATTCAGATAGGGAATTGAAATTTCTGGGAATAGGGATGTTTCAGGTGATGAATTTTTCCTATCAGCTACCTCGGATAACGAAGTTTTCATAAAGTTTTGTGAAAAAACTATCTAGGATGCATTGCGCCTCCCGTAGTTTGTGGAGGGATGGGAGGAGTTGGAGCACTTTCTTCATCGTGCTTTGGAGCCATTCTGGACATTTTTAGCTGAGGAATTTGGACCTTGCGGACTTGGAAAGGTAGGGAGCTGAGGTTTCCTTGCTTTCTTTTGTGTTTCTGCATTGGTTTTGATTGCACTTTTGGCAGGAACAACCTGACATTTGTTTTGGAGCTAGCTTTTATTCATCTTTGCACTGCTTTTCATTGCACTTTGGGCAGGAACAAGCTGGGGGTAGTCTTGCTGCTTTCTTTTCTCCATGTATACAATCTTTTCCATTGCTCTGCAGGCAAGAACGGGCTGGGGTTCTCTTGCTGCTTCTGTTTGTGTATGTTTGTATTTTTCCCCATTGCATTTTTGGTGGGAACAGGCTGGGGTAGTCTTGCTGCTTTCTTTTCGCCATGTTTGCACTGCACTGCAGGGGGGTGTTTGGGGGGGGGTGTTTCAGCATTCCATGCCTTTAAAGTATACTTTATAAAGGGATCTGGAAAAAAACCAGCTTTTGCCTTTTTTTCATCCCTTTGGAATGGACTAACGGTTTCCCATTCATTTCAATGGGAAACCACATTTTGGATAACAAATTCTTCAGTTAGCAAATTGACTTGAAGAATGAATTAAATTTGTTCTCCCAGGTACCACTGTATATTATTAGTTCTCATTCTATTTCTGGTTGGGGGGAGAAGACACAAAGTACACCTCTTTTTATTTGTTAGTACTTTACCTGAAATTCATCAAAACACAGGACACAAGCTTCATCACTTATTTCAGCAGCTACAGGGGCTATTGGATCATATGACTTTGCCATTATTCCAGGTTTCCTTTTCGGCAAACTCTGTTTAAGGCGATGTATTCCTGAATGCAATTCAGAAACATAGTGAAATCACTGGGGAGATTCTCAGATACAGTGTACTTACGAGCTTAATCCGTTCCGAATGCATGATCTTAAGTCAAACAACTCTTAAGTAGAGTAGCCGTATCTTAAAAAGTTTAAAAATTACAAACATTAAAAAAATGTAAGTAGAGCAGACTGCATCTAAAATGTGTAAGGCAGCAGTTAAAACACCAATGGTTTTTCACTCTTAAGTCTAATTGCTCTTAAGTCGAGCTGCTCATAATTAGAGGTACCACAGTAGTTTTACAAAACTATATATATGTATATGCAGAATGAAAGTAAGGTGTTCTTGCACAAAGGATGAAAAGGGAGAGATAGAATTTCTGTACTGAAGTTATATTATGGAGAGCGAAAGCTAAAACAAAAATTGAAAATCAACGTAAAACATTCCTTAAAAGTAAAAGTAAAGGCTTCCCTCGCACATGCATGCTAGTCATTTCCGACCCTAGGGGCGGTGCTCATCTCTATTTTCAAGCCAAAAAGCCAGTGTTGTGCACTGTCCGTGGCCATGTGGCCAGCATGGCTGCAAGGAAACACAGTTTGGCAGATCATTTAATTTGGTTTTAGTCATGGTAATGAGAATTGCAGTCCAGTATTTTTTTGAGGAGGCGGGGAGGTTAGGGTTGTGTTGCAACACTGCAATGTCTTGTGGTACACCAGCAGTTGCTACATCTGCAGAAAAGGAAGCAACTGAAGAATTAAACTAGGAGCTGATTTTGGCAATGATAATCTCTTTTCTCACACCAAACAAGGACTAGTTCAAGCCTATACCTATGGTGACACTTTCTTCTCTTTACGATCCCGAGGACTGGCATAATATTGTCAGAACACAGTTATTCTCTTATATCATTGCTAAGCCAATAGCATGGAGATAGTTTTAGCCTACCATATACATATGAACAGGAAGAGGTTCACTACTTGGTTGAAAGATTTATGGAAATAATGTATGTTTTTAAATGCTGTATTTTCCTGTGTATATGACGCTATTTCCCCCCAAAAAACAGGACACTAAAAATTAAGGGAAGTAAGCCTTTCCCGAGGGGTGGGGGTTGGGTGGGGGGTCTTGCTGTTTCCCCTTTCCTTTCCGGGCTCTTTCGCCGGCATCAGCTTGGGTTCTCCTTCGTGCGCATGCACGCACACGCGTATGCGTGTGTGCGCCCCCCCCCGCTATTTCCCCTTTCTTTTTCTGGCTCTTTCCCTGCCCTCTGCCTTTCCAAAGCGCCTCTCCGCTTTTTGTTTTTGCAGAAATTGGAGCTGGGAAAGTGGGTTCTTAACGGGTTGCTCAACCCCCTGAGGCTTTCGCCGCAGAAAAAGATGGCTTGAATTTCTGCAAAAACAAAACAAAAAAACCAAAGAGGGGAGAGATGTTTTGGAAAGGCGGAAGACAGTGAAAGAGCCCGAAAAGGAAAAGGGAAATAATGGTGTGTCTATGTGGGTGTGGAGGAGAACCCAAACTGGAAGGGAAACCTCAGTGAGGCAGGGACTCTGCTCAGCTCATTCACTGGCATCAAGTTGGGTTCTCCTCCCTTGCTCCCACCCCCAGTGTTTCCCTTCCTTTCTGGCAGGATTTGTTCATTCTGTTAATTCGGGGTTCAAAAGTGGGGGGCATCCTGTGCATGGCAGCATCTTCTAGATGGAAAATGTAGTAGTAGCCTTTTCCTACCTTACTGCACATGTTCGACAGGTCTCATTCTCTGCAGCTCACTTTTAAAATCTCAATCTCCTCTGACTAACACATCTTACATATTTTTGGAGTACTTAGCTACATATTCTAGAAAATGAATGTAAGTGGAATGTATCACACTACTTTTCAGCTAACATGATGAAAGTTTCTAACCTAAAGTGGCTTCTGAGTTGACAGCAAGGAGCTGAAACCCCCACTGTGCCTCCTGGAGAATGGGCAAGCCAAAAATCCCTCATCAGAGTATGTTTACCTGATGGCATTAAGTGCCCTCTTGTCTGTGCAACCTTGGACAAACTGCACTTTCTGAAAGCATCACCAGAAGGCAAAAACAATAAACCACTACTGAACAGTTGATACCTAGAAGACCCTGGAGATGCCACTGTTAAGTCCGAATCGGCTTGATAGCACATAACTTCTATTATTAATCCAATCCAGCAAATAGAGGGTGTAAAAGATAAGATAACCTGCCGACTGCCCACTGAAGTCACAGAAAGTAAAGTTTACATACGTAACCTTTGCTGTAGTTTTCCCTTTATCACTTTCCGGAGCAGAAAGGATTTCAGGAATGCATTCTTCCTATGGAAGTATTACAAATTTCTCACAAATGACTAAATTTCCTTCTTTCAGATTTCAGACGAAAGCTTTCTCATTAGAGCAAGAAAAATTAGAGCAGAGTACTGGGAGTTTATAACCACAGAAGCCTGATTCCAATAATGTGGATTTTTTTGGATTCTAAAATATTTAAATAGAATCTTCATGCCACTTTTATTTACTTAATGAAACATTTGAATGACACAACAACCTGTGCATGTTTGAACTGAAATATGTTAGGATGAAATTAAGTACATTTAATGTGTTGTAAATATCACATTCCAAAAGATTTAAAGCTTTACATGAACATTTTTTTAATTAGAGCTTTTTTAATCTACTTCCTTTTCCTTTTTTCCTGATTTTAAGGCAAAGGGCACTGAAAACTGCTAGCAGGCTAATTTTATCACACCCAAGGAGTCATGCATGATTATGTTGTGATTCTCCACAATATATTTCCAATTGAGTTTAACTCTTTTTGACTTAGATTTTAGGCTTAGGGAAACCTTCAGTTCCACTGTTTATTTGTAGAATCACGTGCACTGCTTAGTTTAAATTCAGAGTGAGATTACTTGATATCCATTTGTTATCAATGAATTTTATGCAACAATAATATCTCCAGAAATTTAAAAAATTCCAATGGAAATAAATTCAAAAGTAGGCTAGGGAAAACAAGGCTGAAGGAAAATAAAGCACTAGAAAAATTTCCATGGGAAAATTAAAGTACCTCCTCCATCATTTGTGGATTCAATGCAACATGATAGAGATGATTTAAACTTACGTTTGTGCACGTCTAGCATGAACCCATGAAAATGTACTCTTTTTTTCTTTTCTGCTTGTAACTGAGAATAAAATATGTCCATCACCATTGTCTTTCCTGTGCCTTTAAATAAAACACACACAAACCCAACAGGCTGTTAATTTAAAATACTATGTACTGATTACAGTAATGACTGTTCATTAGCATTGAACTAATGAAATCATTATCTTTAGGAAGTAAAAAACCATTATCTTTTGGAAGCAATACTTCAGCTTTCATGGAAAGGATTGTTTGTAATTTCAAAATGTGGAGTATCATATCAGAACCAACAAGTGAACTAACTGCTTCCACTGAACATGCCCCAAATAGAAATAAATATAAATATCTCATCTTATTTTCTTTCTGTTTCCCAGGGACCATTTAGTCCACCATGCTGTTCTAATTGTGGGTAATCAAATACTTCTGGGGAGTCTCAGACAGGGCATGAAGAGTTGAACCCCCCCACACACACATCTGATTATATAATGTCCTTCACTGAATGCAGCCTAGCAAACAGCATTCACAATCAACCCATGTATAGTATCACAAAAGGAACTGCCAACAGTAGTAAATTAAAAAGTGTCTGTGAAGATTCTTAGTCATCCAGGTGAGGTTATCTGGAAGTTGAGTCATAGCAACATTTCACAAGAAAAGCAGTCCAGTTGCCATGACCCAACTTCCAGATATTGTAAATTTTTTTTAAAAAATAAACATGTTACTATAGGTAGATCAGCCTTCTATTTGATGTCTGATAATACTTATACAGTGGTGTCTCGGATAACGACGGTAATTCCTTCTCCGAGGTTAGTTGTTATCCCAAACACGTCGTTATCCGAAACACAGTTTCCCATAGAAATGAATGGGAAACTGTTTAATCCGTTCTGGAGCCAAGGAAAAAGGCACAGACACCTGGTTTTTTGCTCAAAGCTCTTTAAAAACTGCACTTTAAAGGTACAGATGCAATTTCACCTGGGATAACTTTTTTACTGATGCATGCTGGAAATTCATTATCTGAGGCAGTCCATAGGGAAAATTCGTTACCCGAGGCAGCCCATAGGAAGATTCGTTATCCAAGGCAGCCCATAGAGAAAATTCGTTCTCCAAGGCAGACCTATACCTAGGAATTGCGATTCGTTATCCGAGGCAGCCCATAGGGAAAATTCGTGATCAGGGGCAGCCCTATACCCGGAATTTTGCAGTTGTTATCCGAATTATTTGTTATCCGGGGCAGTTGTTATCTGAGGTACCAGTGTAGTTGTCTTACAAGACCAAAGGTCACCAAATATAGATGACTACCATCTTAAAGCCAGAGTTCAAAGTCTCATGGCCAAAATTGAAGAAGTTTAATTCTATGACAAGATATAGTGTGACCACAATTATTACATTAGATATATAGATGTAGTTATACTAATGTTAAAATCTTCGAACTTACCAACATCCCCATAGACATAAAGGCCTGTTGGAGGCTTCTGTCTTGTAAACAACTATGAGTTAAGAAAATAATGACATTTTATTCCACTCTGATAAATCTAAGAAAAAAAATACTATCTACAAATGCTTATTCATTGCAAAAGAAAATTCAAAGTTTCTCAAGCTCAAGTAAACTACGTGTAAGAAAAAACTTGCTGTGCAACTTAGTACAGTTGTCCCCCGCCCTTTTGCAGTTCATATACTGCGGTCCTGGTATATCGCAGGTCCGCAGTATATGAAAAAAAAGTCCTCCTGGGGTGAGGAAGAAAGGCCTTCCCAGGCCTGTCAGAGACCCCAAAAGTGCTTCCTCGCAAACCGGACGTGACTTTTGGTAAACCAGACGTGACCTCTGGATCAACAGAAAGCACTTTTGGGGCCTGCGAGGGCCCAGGAAGCCCCTTGCAGGCCCGTTCGGAACAGTGCCAGGCCTGGGGTAAGTATAAGAGCCCCCAGAGAGCCCCCTCCCCCATCTCGACCCGACCTGGCATCCACATATTGCGGATTTTCAATTATTGCGGGTCGGGTCGGGTCCCTAACCCCCGCGATAGGCGGGGGTTTATTGTATCTCAAACAAAACTTTGCTAGATAAAATACGCTGGAGAAAATGAGAAAAGCAAAAAAGCTGTGTATAAATGCTTTTTAAATATTATTATTATTTGTAAGATTTATATACCGCCCATCTAGCAGAAAGCTACTGTGGACTGTTTACAACATAAAATAAACTGATTACAAAATATAATGAAAAGCAAAAATATTACAAATGAAAATATAACTAATACAACATTCATAAAAATCAAAGGTAAATAAGATAAGCTAATGGCGCTATATACAATCACTATTATTACAACTAAGATTATTACACTACAGTAAAGAACTAATGAAACTGTGGTCTCTTTCCTCACAATGATTCAGATTTGCTCATATTAACTTTCTACACTTGTAGTCTGCAGAGGCTGAAAAGAGAGCAATTTGCTCTTTTTGCTAAGACAGTGTGTTATATTGATGCCACCAAGAATGACCAGAATATGAAAGGCATCTGTGCTGGAGAGAAACCCCTTCTCCCCTTTCTTTAGCCTTTCTTCTTTAGAGTCAGCCTTTCTTCAGGCTGAACAAAAACACTTCCGCCACTGACATCACAGCTGATGTCAGGGAGATTTCCAACTGTATACTGCTCACAATGACCCATGCTTGTTTAAGAGGAAGTCTAGGCTGCAATGGAAAACACAGTTCTTAAGAAAAGTAAAACACTTCTGAAATGGAAAGGAAGCGGGAGGCACTGATATGAGACTAGTAATGTCATTTAGATTAGATTAAACTAATCTAAACCAATGGGCAACTGAACCCCCTGTGAAATGGGAGTAAAATAGGGTGTGTGGATAGGTTCTGTGATTCAGCAATTGATTCAGTGGCTGAAATCCATCAGTGAGTCACAAGTGTGTATGTATTCTGTGCCATAAGTTGGAACTGATTTATAGTGGCCCTAATAGGGCTTTCAAGGTAACTGAGATATTTAAGGAGAGGCCTTCTACTCCCAATGTGAGTTCCCATGGTCAAGTGAGGATTCAAACCCTGTTCTCCACAGTCCTAGTCTATCATTCTATTCCAGTATACCATGCTGGGAATCACACTGGGAGTCTCAACTGCAGTCGATTTATTTAATCAGAGGGGATTTGGTAAGACAGCACTTACATAAGTTCAGTTGATTTAATGGGTATACTTTAGTTGCAACTCATTACTGGATTTCAGCCAGTGAGATCTGAGTGTGAAATCCATGTTCAGCTTCACTGAGTAATTCTGGATAAACTGCTTTTAGTCAATTTCTTCTGCATAAAATGGGATTATTGAATGATGCAACCCGCATGACTACTTCAGTCAGGAGTCAGAAAATGAATCTGAATGGAAGATTTATAATTGAGAGACATGCCTCCCAATAGAACCGCACCTTTGATAAGATGTGCTTTGGACCAATACTATAGCCTTTAAGGGTTTCATGTATCTTCTGCAGGCACTGTATAACCCGTCGTTGTTGTTCATCATTTTTCAGCATCTTTGTTTTGATCAGAAACTCATAATGTTCTAAAGGTCCATTGCAGATTAACAAGGCTTTGGAATTAGCCTCTGTTAAATTGCCAGCGACTGCCTTCTCAGCTGCTTGGACTATGTACGCTATGAAAGAGAAGCACATATGATGAGAAAGACCATTTGTTTTATAGCCATTAGAGAGTAAAACCACACACACACACACACACACACACACACACACACACACACACACACACACACAAACACAGAGAGAGAGAGAGAGAGAGAGAGAGAGAGAGAGAGAGAGAGAGAGAGAGAGAGACTGTATTTTAATGCAATATATACTTAGACCAGCAATCAAGTCAAGTACGTAATTTTAGCTTCTGAATGTAATGATTTTATAGGGCCACAATATTTAAATGGTATGTTGTACAAGTCCAGCAAAGTTCAAAATGTGTGGCCATTCCTGCTGCATCAAGGGATCCTATTTTACATTTTGCTAAAGGAGGTCCTGACCTAAACTCCTGTTCAGGTAACACCACAGCATCAGACTAACTTTAATACAATAAGCTTTCTTACTGCAGAGAAACAATTTATTCCTGACTTATTGCTCATAAATCTTCTTTAGTTGCTTCAGGCCATACAATATGCTTGGCATTTGGATTAAGTACAGATGAAGTCTGGATGTACTCCATCAAGTATACAAGAATTTTTGTGCAGTATTTTATTTTGGGGGAGTTTGCTCCCTTAGATCCGCAGAAACAGAGAGCTTGTTGAGGAAGCTATATGCCACAGTGTGTACACTGTATTCAGTCTGAGGATGAGGTAATGTCACACTCAAAACTGCTGAGAGTTTACTGATGAACAGATATTTGGGTTAGAAAGACCTGCCTACTTTTAGCTACATTTCCTTCCCTCAACAGCTGCTATGGTACATATACCTACAGAGGAGTATATATGCCTTCTGAGGAGTCATGGTAAATCATGAAAACCCTTGCTAGGTGGCAAGACAGTCACTCCTTAATTTTTAAGTACCCTTTCTATCTGAAAGTACATCCATCGATTACCTCTGAAATTATTTTCTCTTTTGACAAAACAACGTTTTTAAAGCCCGGGGCCCATTCTAAAAATTGTCACCAAAAACACTCATTTGTTTGCAAGCAAGTCCTGCTTTTCTATTTAGAAAATTATTTTGGCCCCAAGATAACTTAAAATTTAAAATTTGAAAAGCAGTGTAATAAACTGAGACTTGTTTCTAAAAAGAGATATGCAGGATTGCACTGTCATTTCCATTTTCAATACAGTCTAGCGACAGAATACAAACAGAACTGCACATTCCCAAATTCATATTTCTTATATGTGCAATACTTGATATTCTGCCTTCAAACAGTAGGCAGCTGAATTTTTGAATATTTATAATTTCAGATATCATTTATTATTCATTCATTCATTATTTATTTATTATTCATTTTTACAAAAACTACAGGAATCAAATGAGGAGCTTCTAACTGTTCTCTTTTGGTAACCTGGGGAAATATCGCTCTGTAATGTTTATACTTCATGCCTCAACGGTGCTATTTTAAATACGAGTGTGACAGTAGAAATGTTCAAATCTACACGACTTACCTAGAAATAAGACCCATAGAGCTCAAAAGGCCTACTTTTAGTTACTATGTAAAAAGTTTACAAAAAAAAAACACAGGCAAGTCAAATAATGTGAATTACAGTACCAGTTAAAGCCTTCTTGCTTTTATATCAAGAAAAAATTGAAATCATTTAGAGGCTTGTGGTTCAAGACATGCATCTTATATATAAAAGAAATTATTTTGATATAAATTTTACAATAAAGCCATATGAAAAATGTGTATGCATATGTATATATGTCTATCAATTAAGAGACACACACATATGTACACACACATCTCAGATGAGATGGGATGATGGAATCACATACACAAGCATCTCTAATACCATAGGTGACATGATTTTTGTCTGGGCATGGCACTCTCTTCCTCAGATATACCGTAGTTCTAATCCAAATAATTCTGCACGTGTTTTAGTTAATTGTCACTTCAACAGTTCATCAGAACAGAGGCAGAATGCACCTATATTATAAAAACTAATTTTACTCGGATCTCAAAATAGCTTTCACAGAAAACTAAACATTAGAGCAACTGATTTCTCATCTTATATAACCAGGATTGGGTGAAGGTGGGAACAGTAGCTCTGGAAATTAAAGGAAATTAAAGTGGCATATGGAGTACATTAGTAAAGCTGTAGATGTGCTGCTCTCGGACTTAATATGAATCACTAACAATTATTTTAGAGTTCTAAGTTTTCATTCCTTCAACAGAAGCTGCCCCTTGTAAACATACACCACTTGAGACAGTACTTCTAAATGTATTCTCTTGAGTTCAGTGGATGTTAATTTATTATTATTATTATTATTATTATTATTATTATTATTATTATTATTATTATTATTATTATTATTATTATTATTATTATTATTATTATTATTTAATTTTCATACATATACCACCCCATATTGCTAGTGTACTCTCTGGGTAGTTCACAATATCATTATGCAAAGAACATTTTGCACTGCAGTGAGCTAGGGACTCATTTTACCAAATCTGGAAGAATAGTTAAAAAAGGCACAATCTAAAACTGTTCCAACAAAGAAGAAAAAATGGGAGACGTCTAAAGAAATAGCAATGGTTTACTAAAGAACTTTCAACTCAGCTAACTATAAAGAAAAACAAATACAAGAAATGGAAAAATGGGGAATGCACCAAAGAGGAATATAAGCAAACAGCTAATATATGCAGGGGGATGGTTTAAAAAAGCTAAAGCGCAAAATGAACTTAGACTTGCCAGAGAGATTAAAGATAGTAAAAAGGGTTTCTTTAGTTATGTCCGCAGCAAAAGGAAAAATAAGGAAATGATAGTCTCTCTGCGTGGCAAAGATAACCAGTTACTAACAGGAGACAAGGAAAAGGCGGAACTACTCAACACCTTCTTTGCCTCTGTTTCTCCAAAAAGGAAAAAAAGAGATCTGCTGGGACAAAGAGTAAATGAGGTAGGATGGGAGAATAGGTACATAGAATAAGTAGAGAGGTAGTACAGAAACACCTGGAAACATTAAATGAATTTAAATCTCCTGGGCCAGATTAATTACACCCAAGGATATTAAAAGAACTGACAGATGTAATTTCAGAACAATTGGTAATACTAATAATATTTGAGAAATCCTGGAGAACAAGGGAAGTCCACATAGACTGGAGGAGGGCAAATGTTGCTCCTATCTTCAAAATTGGGGGGGGGGGGACCCAAATAATTATCGCCCAGTCAGCTTGACTTCAATTCCTGGAAAGATCCTAGAACAAATTATTAAGCAGACAGTCTGTAATTATATAACTAGCAATGTGGTCCATTATGAGAAGTCAACATAGATTTCTTAAAAACAAGTCATTCCAAACCAATTTGATCTCTTTCTTTGATATAATTACAGGCCTGGTGGATGAGGGCAATGCTGTGGATATTGGTTATCTAGATTTCAGTAAGACCTCCGATAAGGTTCCCCATGGAATACTTGCAAAGATGTTAGTAGAATGTGGGATAGATCGTGCCACTGTTAGATGGATTTGTAATTAGTTGACTGATCACACCCAAAGGGTGATCATTAATGGCTTCTCTTCAGCTTGGAAGATTAGAGTCCAGGGCCAAAGCTAACAGAATCGGGTTCAACAGAGGGAAATGTACGGTGCTGCATCTAGGTAAAAAGAATGAATTGCACAGATATAGGAATGGGACACACCTGGCTGGAAAATAGTACCTGTGAAAGGGATCTGGGAGTCTTGGTGGACCACAAATTGAACATGAGTCAGCAGTGTGATGTGGGGGCCAAGAAAGCAAATGCGATTCTTGGTTGCATCAACAGACGCAGAGTGTCTAAATCAAGGGAAGTGATAGTACCACTCTATTCTGCTATGCTTAGACCCCATCTGGAGTACTGTGTCCAGTTCTGTGCACCTCAATTTAAAAAGGATGTTGACAACCTTGAACGGGTCCAGAGGAGGGTGACCAAGATGATTTGGTCTGGGAGAAATGTCTTACAAGGGGTGGCTTAGGGAGCTGGGAATGTTTATCCTTACAAAAAGAAGGCTGAGAAGGGATATTATAGCTATGTTTAAATATTTGAAAGGATGTCACATTGAAGAATGGACTGGTTAGTTTTCCATGGCTTCAGAGACTAGGACATAGGGCAATGGTCTCAAACTACAGGAAAAGAGATTCAATTTAAACATTAGAAGAACTTCATGACAGTTAGAGCCGTTCAGCACAGAGGGGGATGGAGTCTCCTTCTTTGGAGGTTTTCAAGCAGAGGCTGGATGACCATATGTCATGAGCACTGTGATGGGGGTTCCTGCATGGCAGAGGGTTGGACTAGATAACCCTTGAGGTCTCTTCCAACTCTATGAATTTATGATTCTATTCTATAATCTGGCTCCCTGAACCTGTTGGGATCAAACCCGGGGGATGAATAGAGGATTGTGCAGTTTAACCACATGACTCCTTGTTTCGACTACTATAGCATCCCATAGAACTAATATACAGTACTATTACCTCCTTTTTAACCATAGATTCCATTAAATACTCATATCCATTATGGTAGGCGTGTCCAAACATTGGTCCTCCAGATGTTTTGGACCACAACTCCCAGAATTCTAAGCTTAGATTCCCAATGACAAAGGACTGTGGGAGTTGTGGTCCAAAACATCTGGAGGGCCAAAGTTTGGACACCACTGCATTATGACCATCAAGGATAAGAATTTTCCACATATAAGCTAAGGACTACAAGAGAACATTCATGTTGAAGAACATCATGGTAACAAGTCAGTGCTATGGCCTTCAAAGAGAAGCGCTGAAGTACAGTACTGTACATTATTTATACACTGAATTTCAACTCAAACACAGCAGCTGATGGAGTAGCAACAAAACTAGCTTTTAAGTGGTTATATAAAAATCTTTGGTAGGACTCTAAAAGGCAGGCCTCCAGCAGGGTTTCTCCTCACCTAGGCAGGTGGTTTCTTAGGTCTTAAGAGGACTGTGAAATTAGCTCTGTGTTGATTCTCTAGGTTGGGTGGCTTTTATCCTTTAATTCCAGTTGTATGGCTTTTGTGCCAGGCGCTGCTTGGTGAATCCTGATGGGTCCAGTAAAATGCACAACCCTTTCACTGCTTTGCACTGTAAACCTAGAGGCTAGGATTATCCTTTTTATCTGTTTACAGTATTTAATAATTTATAGGGTTACTGGTCCACATCCATCATTGGGCTAGCACAACATGCCAAAACTTTCTTCTCAGCCTGCCACAGGTTAAAAGTCGCTCTGGACAAAATCCCTGGTTTTTACATTAGGATTTGGAGGGTGGGGTGGGACGGGACGTTCATTGATGAAGGAGTCTTTCCTGCTTCTGCGGAAAGCAGCAGTTCCTTCCCGGCTGTTAACGGAACTTAATACAAACAGTGGAACAAGTAACGTCATCGTTGAACTTGCCATTATGAACTTTTCAGATCAAGAGGCCGGGTTGGGGTTGGGGTTGGGGTTTAGGATGACAGCAGGATCTCTGTATGTTCAAGTAGCCACCCTGGATTGGCAAGCACAGCCAGCCAAAGCAACGTGGGCATCCAACAGCCTTCGAGGTTACTTGTTCATGCACGTCGCAACTCCGAGGCAGCCTCTTTTAAGGGGAAGTTTTGACCTCTCCATTTGGGGATGGAGCTGCCGAGGAGGACTCTCCGGGGCGCGGTTCCTCCTCAAGATCAGGAAGGAAAAGCATCACCCCCATCTCCTTGAGGGGGGGGGTTGCTTTCCTGTCCTGCCATTCACCAACTCGGGAGCCGAAGGCACGGGAGCCCCTCCTTTGGACAGACCGGCCTGGAGGAGGAGCGCGTTTCCCGTGGGCTGCCGGAGCTCCTTTGGGGCGCCAGCCGCTCCCGCCCGAGCTCCGGCGAGTCCCTGCCTGGCCCCACCAAGCCGCCACTAACCTTTCCGCGGAGTGCCGGCGAGAAGGGGACCGAAGCGTCGAGTGGCTGCCTTCCAAAGGCAGAGCCCAGCAGCCAAGGGCGACACAGGCGCCGTCATCTTGGGGAGGCCTCCCACCCCACCCCCCACCCCACCCCAGGTCTCCCTTTTTCCCTCCCCAGGAAATGGCTGATTGGAAAGAAACGGGCAACGCTGACGGCCACGACGGAACCACCACCCCTCGCTCGCCGCCACCGCCGCCGCCGCCACTAACTTCGCCAAGCCGGCCGGCTGCAGTCACTTTTGGGGCCGGGGGGGGGGAGAGCTGAGCCAGTGTCGCTCGTAAAGACTACGAGGACCAGAATGCAACGCACTCTCGGCTCAGGCGGATGGGCGGCAACCCGGATGGAACGGCATGCTGGGAAATGTTGTTTTTCCATGCCACGCTGCCGGCCACCCGAAGCGGGAGGGAGGTGGTAGTATAGTTAGCGCTATAGATATGTGTGGTTATTGGGGGCTACGTACGTTAGCTTGGGGTCGCGAGATAAAATGCCGTTTGTTTGAACTCGTAATACAGTATTTAAAATGCGCCGGTTCTGGGAGAGGTCATCCGGTCGGCCACATACGCCTTACCTCGATTACTGTAACTTAACACGTTCTGCCTGGGGCGGCCTTTGGAAATGGTTCAGTTCCGACAACTCCAGTGGATGCCAATGCATTCCTCGGCACAAAGCAAACAGCTGGTTTTAACCTGGAGCCCCCTAAATGGCATGCATCCAAGCTATCTCAAAGGTCGTATCTCTCATTATAAGCCTGCCCTGGTGCTAAGATCTTTGAGAAAGCCTTTTATCTCGGTCCTTCCACCCTCACGGGTGTGCTTGGTGGGAACCCAGGAGAGAGCCTTCTCTGCCGCTGCTCTTCCTCTCAGGATCTTCTTCCCACAGGAGGCCAAGCTGGCCCCATTTTTGCTGACCTTCCATAAGCACATGGAGACACTGCTCTTCTGGCAGTACTGCATTTCCTTTAACAACTAACTGGGTGCTGTATTGAATCTGATGATGTCTTTTGCCTCACTCTCACCCTCACCTTGTGCAGGAATTTCCAGGACAGCTGTGTTAGTGATAATTTTCTTTGATACCAGCTTGGGGTACATGCTGCAGCCATCTCCCTCAATTCTAGTGCAGAGTTGTTTCTAACAATATACCCTGGGGTGGAGCCTGGCTCAAGATAGCAGAAAGAGGGGTCTTTCTGGCTAGTGTACCAGTGCAGGCATTAATTAATGTATGTGTGATTTAGTGAACACATCTTGCAAAGTGACAAAGGACTTGGAAAAGTTACCCATTGGACCACAGCTCCCAGAAACCTTCAGTCAGCATCATAGGATTTTGCAGGCTTTACTCCAAAAATAACCTGTCCAAGCTTTGAATGTATGACTTCCTAATAGTGAAACTGTCCTATGACATTATTATCATCTATAACATTCATATTGCAAATACATATCAATAACATACCATGAATGAAGCCAACACTCCAATTTTCTGTTTAGTGAATAAATTAACAGAGAGAAAGGCAAATGTATGCTCACCTTTCTTGCAAAAATACAAGTGCTGATTTTTTTTAAAAATTAAACCGTATCACATACTTTCAAAAGAGTAAGACAAACAGTAAAAATTGTTGCTTATCAGTTCCTCTTCTGGCAATTGTTTAGTTTAAATATCTGTTTAAGGAATCTTTTCTTCATGGATCACTCTGCCCTTTGGACACATCTTGTAGAGTTTAGGCACCTTTGTCAGCTTCCATTGGTCTTGCCTTATCCTAACTCTAATTACTACTACTACTACTACTACTACTACTACTACTACTACTACTACTACTACTACTACTACTACTACTACCTGCTGGTAATACTGTCTGCCAGTGAAAGCCAACCTAAACAGAAATGCCTGCACCAGAAGACAACAGATGATAGAAGTACTAGAAGATTAGAGATGGCTAGTTCCAAATCTCAGAAACCCCTGGCATGCATGGCCCTTTGCTAATTTTGGGCATTACAGAAAGTAGTGCAAAATCTTACTTGTTGAAGATGGAGGGACGTACAGCAGATGGTGGCCATTAAAGTACTGAGCTTAGAAACAGTGCTTGGAACTTGCCATATTCAAATCCAAGTGATTGCAACTGCATGTATATCAGACTGGCAGATATTTTCAGATTGCAACTCTCATGATCCTTCTGTGTTGACAATATTGGCTAGCGTTGCAATCAAACATTGGTTGGAAGACCACAGTTCCTTACCCCAATGTAGGCTTTAAAAAAAAAAGCTTAGGGAGCAAAATGGAAACCTATGGCACCTCATCGTTTAACAATGAAGATGTGGAAGAGGAGTTCCCAGCAGTGGAGATCTGTCCTCTCATGAATAGTCTAGAACCATCTGAATATGGACCTACTCCCACACTTATCTCAGCAAGGTGTTCCAGGTAAAAAGCCAAGTAAGGGATATATTAGGAACCCACCTCTTTTTGCCACCTCCCTGATGAATTTGCTTTGCTTAGAATAACTGCAATGTGTTTGTTTGAGTAGCCAACAGTGATCATATTTTGCATATCATTTGCATGAGCCCAGAAGATAGGAGCACTTCCGACACAGCTCTCCCAACAGCAGCTGTTGGCATTTTATTATATGTATGTAACATGCACTTCCAGTTTCAAGTACTTAATTTTCTTAGAAGTTTTATGGGAGGGTTGAAGTCTGATTCAAAAAATACTACTACTCACAATATTATCTGCAAATGGCAAAGAATGGAGACAAACAAGGAAAGCCAGAAACAGATATCAGAAAATAGGGACTGTCGTTGTGAATAGGGATAATTGAGGGGTTTGGTTTATTGCAGAATTAATGAGAGGATCAAGTTGGCTATATGCAAAACCACCTCCATGGGCTGGAAAGTGGGAACATCCTCAGGCCCTGTTAAACCTTCTCATATTCATAAGTGGCCTCCATCATTCAGCTAGAACAAAATGACTACATGCTTTGAGATCAATGGGCTTAAGCACACATAATTCTCTGGTGGATTGTGGCCAAGGAAAATAAAGCAATTTGCACCTCAAAGTGGTAGGTAAATTATTGTTAATCATGCTGCATTGACAATAGTTGGATTATTAATGAGGTTTTTAATGACAATAATCCTTCTGAGGATCTATAACAATGAGGAATAATTTGGTCAGAGCTCCTTTGTCTTGTCCAATTGGGACAGGGGTGGGGGAAATGCAGACCTCCAGATGCAGTTCCCATCAACCCTAGTGAGCAAAGGGAAGAATGTTTGGAATCGCAGTCTAATATAGTATTTTAACCTTGCCTTCTTTAAAAAAAGGACCCAAGAAGACTTTCATTATTAAAATACAACATTTAAAGCTGAAAACAGCAAGTACAGTAATACCTCAGATAAAGAATACCTCAGATAACAAGTGGAAATTTCCAGGTATAGGGCTGCCTCAGATAGCAAATGTTTCATAATGCCTTGCAAAAACTGTACCTTGCATGCATTGCAGGATGCATAGTTTGTGGAGGGGTGGGAGGAGTTAGAGCATTTGTTTTCATGGTGTTTTGGAGCCATTCTGGACATGTTTTGCTAAGGGATTTGAACCTTTCGAACTTGGAAATGTAGCGAGCTAGCTTTTATTAATCTTCACACTGCTTTTCTTTGCATTTTTGGCTGGAAGAGGCTGGGGTAGTCATGCTGGTTTCATTTCTCCATGTTTGCAGTCTTTTTTCATTGCTCTCCAGGCAAAAATGGGCTGGATTTTTCTTCCTGCTTTGTTTGTTTGCATTTTCCCCATTGCATTTTGGGTGGGAATAGACTGGGGTAGTCTTGCTGGTTTCTCTTGTCCATGCTTGCATTGCACTGGGATGTTCTGGAGGGTGTTCCAGCACTGCAAGCCTTTAAAGTGCATTTTATAAAGAGGTCTGGAAACCCCCCTTAGCTTTTTTGCCTTTTTTTGGACCTCCAGAACAGATTAATCAGTTTCCCATTCATTTCAATGGGAAACCACGTTTCAGATAACAAATTTTTCGGATAACAAATTGCCTCTGAGAACAAATTAAATTCATTATCAGAAGTACCAATGATAGGGATATTTAAAAGGATGAAACAAAACCACTTTAAAATGGTAAACAAAAGCAACTGTAGAAACACATTCAAAGCAGTAGGGCATAACAATCCCTTTAAGTACCCCACTCATGCAGCTAGTCACTGATGGTGAGCTTGCCTGAAAGGAAAGGTCTTTGCCTGTTTGTGGAAGAACAGCAAAGATGGGCCCAGTTGGGCCTCCTGTGAAAGGGAGTTCCAAATTCTGGGAGCAACAGATAAGTCCCTCTCCCATGTTGCCATCAAATTTGCCTGTGAAGTCAACGGGACCAAGAGAAAGGACTCTCCTGATGATCATAACACGTGAAGGGCTGCATTTTGCCCATCCCACTTTATGAATACACATAAGAGCCTAACTGGTAGTGAATCAGACCACTGGCTCATGTAATACAGTAACCCCCCGCCGATTGCTGGGTTAGGGACCCACCCTGCCCGTGATGCATGAAAATCTGCTCTTGCAGGAAATGGTTCTATTTTAAAAAAAAACTGTTTTATGTAGATAATTTACAGTGTAATTTATACATTACACTGGAAGCAAATCCTATTGAGTGCGATGGGACTTCCTTGCATGTGTGTGTCTGTATAAGTGTACTGTTAAAAATTATACCAAATAACTTCTTCATGAGTTTAAGGAGACATTTCTTTCTGTCCCTCCATCCTGCCACATTTTGGAGTTTCTGTGGGTTTCAGTATGCTCTAGAAATGGTTAAATGCATCAACACCTGGCCCATTAACAAAGAATTCCAGCACAAATCACTATGAATTGAGTAGACATTTCAAAAAGGCACTGCAATTGTTAGAAGCAATATTTTTAGAAACTAAAAAAAGGAAATAAACAACTTCAGTAAAATTGATTTAAATAACAAATAACTTCTCTTTATAAACAGCTTAGCTCCTTGAGAACAATGAATAAACAAGCAGACAAGAGTCTTTCTTCCCCTCTTTGCATTATTAACTCTCATCACGATATGAATGGGTGAAATGTCAGGAATAATTGGAGAAAATCACAGCGTAATCTTCGGCAAAAACATCTGATTTATTTAAATTGTCACTACTCATTCTTAATAAATCCTCTCTTTAACCTTTTGATCTGCAATCCAGCAGGCTAAAAACTGCATTTGTGTGCAATGAGCATTCTTCATCTTCTTACATGGTACCAACAAAACTGCACATTACTGGATGTGAAATGAAGAGCAAACACTGCTTTCTTGTACCTCCTTTCTGAAGGATTGAAATGACCCGGGGCATGGCTTCAATCACAGTACCTGGGAATTCATATGAGAAACGGTCTGGTTGCTAAATATAGCTATGAAGCTCCTTACAGTAAACATCAGCTTTAGAATACATTTGCAGTCTTATTGGAATTTATTTTAATTTACCTTCTCCATAATGTAGGTCTGTCTTTTCAGTTTCAAACACTAGGGTTTTTTTAATTGTTCATCTGTGAAACATTATATGAGAATGCCTAACCCAGCTGTATGATTACAACACTAAGCAACCAGGGGGGAAAAAGAAATACTGGTGGGCGCGGGTGGGAGGCAGGAAACATTGTGAAGGTTACAGTCTAATTTCAAATGCAGGTCAGATTTCTTCATCGTCCCATACTGGGTATTTTTCTATATGGCACAAGGAACAAAATAGAGGCATAAAGAGAATAAGGTTGCAACTTCTTCTAGACCGTGGAGGTGAGGAATAGATTTAAGGAACTAGATTTGGTGGAGAGAGCGCCCAAAGAACTATGGATGAAGGCCTGCATTGTACAAGAGGCAGCAACGAAAACCATCCCAAAGAAAAGAAAATGCAAGGAAGCAAAGTGGCTGTCCAACGAGGCCCTACAAATAGCGGAGGAGAGAAGGGACACAAAATGCAAGGGAGAAAGGGAAAGATACAGAAAATTGAATGCAGACTTCCAACGAATAGTGAGAAGAGACAGGACAGCCTTCTTGAACGAACAGTGCAAAGAAATAGAGGAAAACAATAGAAAAGGAAAAACCAGAGATCTATTCAAGAAAATTGGAGATATTAAAGGGGCATTTCGTGCAAAGATGGGTATGTTAAGGGATAAAATGGTAGGGACCTAACAGAAGCAGAAGATATCAAGAAGAGATGGCAAGAATATACAGAGGAATTATATCAGAAAGATCTGGATGCCCCTGATAACCAAGATGGTGTAGTTGCTGACCTCAAGTCAGACATTCTGGAAAGTGAAGACAAGTGGGCCTTAGAAAGCATTGCAAACAACAAGGCCAGTGGAGGTGACGGCATTCCAACTGAACTCTTTAAAATCTTAAAAGAGGATACTGTAAAGGTGGTACACACAATATGCCAGCAAATTTGGAAAACTCAGCAGTGGCCAGAGGACTGGAAAAGATCAGTCTACATTCCAATCCCAAATAAGGGCAACACTAAAGAATGCTCCAACTATTGTACAATTGCACTCATTTCAAACGCTTGCAAAGTTATGCTCAAAATTCTACAAGGGAGGCTTCAGCAATATGTGGACAGAGAACTACCAGAAGTGCAAGCTGGATTTCAAAGGGGAGAGGAACAAAAGATCAAATTCCCAACATGCGGTTGATTATGAAGAAAGCTAGAGAGTTCCAGAAAAAATATCTACTTCTGCTTCATGGACTATGCCAAAGTCTTTGACTGTGTGGACCACAACAAACTATGGCAGGTTTCCCGACATGCTGAATGACTGTGCCTTAGAGCAACTTGTCATGGAGCCCACCCGAGAACAGACAACTCTGTATCTAATACTGTGTGATACTAAGAACCTGGTCAGGGCTGTGAATCTCACTGAACCTCTGGGGAACAGTGACCATGGTGCAATCTCCTTTGCCATGCATGTTGGGAGAAGAGTGTTAAGCAAATCAAACACAAAAAACCTTGATTTCTGAAGGGCAGACTTCCCTCAGATGAGGAAACTAGTTAGAAAGACATTGAAAGGGAAGGTAAAAAGAATCCAGTCTCTCCAGTGTGCATGGAGCCTGTTTAAAACAACGGTAGTAGAGGCCCAGCACAAGTGCATACCGCAAAGAAAGAAGAGTTCATCAAAGTCCAAGAGGGCACCAGCATGGTTAACGAGTGGAGTTAGAGAGGCTCTAAAGTGCAAAGAGAGGTCTTTCCATAAATGGAAATCCTCCCCAAATGAGGAAAATAAAAAGGAACACAAACTCTGGCAAAAGAAATGTAAGAAGATGACAAGAGAGGCAAAGAAAGACTTTGAGGAACACATGGCTAGCAATATAAAGGGAAATAATAAAAGCTTCTTTAAATGTGTTAGAAGTAGAAAACCTGCCAGAGAACTGGTTGGCCCTCTGGATGGTGAGGGAGGTAAAGGGGAGATAAAGGAGCACTTGGAAATTGCAGATAAATTAAATTAGTTCTTTGCGTCTCTCTTCATGACAGAAGACCTTGGGCAGATTCCGCTGCCCGAACGGCCCCTCTTGAATAAAGAATTAAATCAAATACAGGTTAAATTAGAGGTTGTTTTAGGTTTAATTGATAAATTGAAGATCAATAAGTTACCGGGCCCAGATGGCATCCATCCAAGGGTTATTAAGGAACTGAGAAATGAAAATGTGGATCTCTTAATGGTAATATGCAACTTGTCTTCTAAAATGGCCACACTGCCGGAGCACTGGAGGATATCAGATGTCACACCAATTTTTAAAAAAGGAAGGAGGGGGGACCCGGGGAATTACAGGCTGGTTAGTCTTACGTCTGTCCCAGGGAAGATGGTGGAAAGCCTCATCCAAGAGAAAATCTTAAAACTAATAGAAGAACAAACCTTGCTGAGAGAAAATCAGCATGGTTTCTGTAAGACTAAGTCTTGCCTGACAAACCTTTTAGAATTCTTTGAAAAGGTCAACAGACATGTGGATTTGGGTGAACCGGGGGATATTGTCTATCTTGACTTTCAGAAGGCTTTTGACACAGTCCCTCACCAAAGGCTGCTGAGAAAATTGCACAGTCAGGGGATAAGAGGGCAGGTCCTCTTCTAGACTGAGAACTGGTTGAGATCCAGGAAACAAAGAGCAGGTGTCAATCAGCAGTTTTCACAATGGAGAGAGGTGAAAAAGCAGTGTGCCCCAGGGTACCGGTGCTTTTCAATCGGTTCATAAATGACCTGGAGACAGGGATAAGCAGTGAGGTGGCCAAGTTTGCGGATGACACGGAACTTTTCCATGCAGTAAAAACCAGAGAAGATTGTGAAGAGCTCCAGAAGGATCTCTCCAAACTGGGGGAATGGGCTGCGAAATAGCAAATGTGTTGCAATGTAGGAAAATGTAAAGAAATGCATATTGGGGTGAAAAAAATCAAAACTTTATCAACTCATGGGCTCTGAGTTATCCGTGACGGATCAGGAAAGAGATCTTGGTGTGTTGGTGGACAGCTCCATGAAGGTGTCTCCCCAGTGTGTGGCAGCGGTGAAGAAGGCCAATTCCATGCTAGGGATTATCAAAAAGGGGGTTGAAAATAAAACAGCCAACATTATAATGTCATTATACAAAACAATAGTAAGGCCGCAGCTGGAGTATTGTGTACAATTCTGGTCACCGCATCTCAAAAAAGACATAGTGGAACTGGAAAAGGTACAGAAGAGAGCGACTAAAATGATTACTGGGCTGGGGGACTTCCCTTATCAGGAAAGGGTAAAACATTTGGGGCTCTTTAGTCTGGAAAAAAGGCACCTGAGGGGGGATATGACTGAGACGTACGAAATAATGCAGGGCCTGAGTAAAGTGGATAGAGGGAAGCTCTTCTCCCTCTCACAAAATACCAGAACTAGGGGACATGCACTCAAACTGAGGGCTGGGAGAGTGAGAACAGACAAAAAAAATTTCTTTTACCCAGAGTGTTGTTAGTCTGTGGAACTCCCTGCCACAAGATGTGGTGATGGCATCTAGCCTGGATGCCTTCAAAAGGGGATTGGACATATTCTTGGAGGAGAAGTCCATCACCGGTTACAAACCATGATGGAGATGTGTAATCTCCAGGCTTAAAACTGGGGCACTTTAAGGACCAGATGCAGGGCAGTGGTATGAAGAGACAGATATCTAGTCTTGTGTGCCGGACACATTTGGTGGGGCCACTGTGAGATACAGGAAGCTGGACTAGATGGGCCTTTGGCCTGATCCAGCATGGCTCTTCTTATGTTCTTAAGTTCTTAAAGGAATGGGAGTGCCTCACCACCAGGGCCGGCGCTAGGGTTTTTCGCGCCCTAGGCGAGGGGCGGGGGTCGGGCGGTGGTGGCGGCAGGGGGTTGGGCGGTGGTGGCGGGTGAGGGTCTGGGGGCGGGGGCGGTGGCGGGGGGTTGGGCGGTGACGGCAGCGGCGGCGGGGGGGAGGGAGCGATGGGCGGGGCTCCGGGGGCGGTGGGGGCAGCGGTGGCGGGCGGGGGGGACGGGCTGCGGGGCGGCGGCGGGGGGGCAGCAGGCTGGGCAGCACCCCTTTTCCATTTTGGCGCCCTAGGGAACTGCCTAGTTCGCCTTAATGGACGCGCCAGCCCTGCTGACCACCTTATGTGTCTCTTAAGAAATCTATATGTGGGAGAAGCAGCAACCATCAGAATTGGATATGGAACAAATGACTGGTACAAAATTGGGAAAGGAGTACAACAAGGCTGTATACTGTCACCTTGCCTTTTTAACTTATATGCAGAGTACATCATGCGAAAGGCAGGTCTGGATCAGTCACAAGCCGGAATTATGATTGCCGGAAGAAATATCAACAACCTCAGATATGCAGATGATACTACTCTGATAGCTAAAAGTGAGGAGGCATTAAAGAACCTCTTAATGATGGTGAAAGAGGAGAGTGAAAAAATGGGCTGAAGCTCAACATAAAAAAAAACTAAGATCATGGCCACCGGTCCCATTATCTCCTGGCAAACAGAAGAGGAATATGACAGAGTTTATTTTTGTGGGGCTTCTTGATCACTGCAGATGGCAGCAGCAATGAAATTGAAAGACACCTGCTTCTTGGGAGGGAAGTGATGACAAACTTGGCAGCATCTTAAAGAACAGAAACATCACTTTGCTGACAAAGGTCCCGATGGTCAAAGCTATGGTTTTTTCAGTAGTGATGTATGGAAGTGAGAGCTGGACTATAAAGAAGGCTGATCGCCGCAGAATTGATGCTTTTGAGCTGTGGTGCTGGAGGAGAGTCTTGAGAGTCCCCTGGACTCCAAGGAGATCAAACCTATCCATCCTGAAAGAAATCAACCCCGGATGTTCACTGGAAGGACAGATTTTGAAACTGAGGCTCCAGTACTTTGGTCACCTCATGAGGAGAGAGGAGTCCTTGGGAAAGTTCCTTATGTTGGGAAAGATTGAATGCAAAAGGAAAAGGGGATAGCAGAGAATGAGATGGTTGGATGGTGTTATTGATGCAACCAACATTTTTTGTTGAAAATTTTCAGTCTCTCAAGAAAAGAAGTCCAGTTCCCATGATTCAACTTCCAGATATTTCAATGTATTTGCTTACTTTTAACAGTTTAATGGAATGGTTATTTTATATGATTTTATGTTTGTGCTTTTAGCTAAATGTGGTTTTATATGCTTTTATTATTGTAAAAAGCTTGTAAGTCACCTTATGGTGGCTATTTTGTAGTAGAAAGGTGGGGTATAAATGTAACACACACAGAGAGAGACACACAATTTAGAAGAGGTAAAAGTCCTTCAACAGAAAGTCCTTCTGTCAGAAATCCTACTGCGTAGCATAGTAAGTTTCACCAGAATAGGCCCATTGGATCAGGAGGGATTTGGCGAGCAAACTTCTCCATAGGTTTCCATTGATTCAAATGAAACTACTTTAGTACTTTTGCATAATAAATTGAAGCTAGAGTAGTCCTACTTGAATCAATAAAAACGATTTAATGGGCACACTTTCGTGCAGTTTACTTTGTTAAGCATCAGGATTTTGGCCAAAATGATGGAGACTCCACACCACAAAGGAAGGAAAGTTAGTCTTGAGAGCAACATTCCCCTCCACAAAACATATGTGCACTGACCCTTTTTAACCTTTCATTTCATCCTGAGTAAACTCAAGAAATTGTCTCTGTTCTGATATACGTACGAAGTAGGGGGAGGGGTCTTTCTGCTTACCCAGAAATAATCCTAGGCCAGGGCAACACTATGAGCAAAATCCTGTGGATTTTGTGTGAAACATACAGTATCAAGTTCAACTTGGATCAGGTACTATGCTTAAATAGCACAAATTAAAAATGGTCCTATCCCTGTTTGGGGTTCCGATGGTCACTTGGGCTCTCTTTGGCCCTGGTGAAGTCCTAGGGAGCCCCAGGATGGGAGAGGAGGAGCCTTTAAAATTAAAGCATCACTGCTAGATCTGGGGCAGCAAATCCAGTGGCAATTTTGACTTCTCCCTGCACCCCAAGTCTTCCCCAGACCAAAAGAGAGTCTGGGGGAGACTCGGAATTTAAAACAGGGGCATTGGGGTTGCTGTTATGTGCTGCCAAGTTAGAACCAACATAGAGACACTAAGAGTTTTCAAGGTACTGTAAGTGAAAAGTGGCTTTACCAGTTCTACTTCCCCAGTCAGTTTCCATAACCACGTGGGGATTAAAACTGTGTTCTCCGGAGTACTAGTCTGTCACTCTTGCCCATTACATCACACTGAGAACCACACACTAGGATGCCGGAAGCTTTTAATTAGTGTCAGATAAATGTTTCTGGTTCTTGATCCAAACTGGGCTTGGCACAATGTTATGCAATAGAATTTTGCACATCAAGTAAGGTTTGCACAATTATCTGCCATTAAATTAATGAACATCATAAGGTCCTGGGGTGTATCTTGGCAACACAATCAGGCATGTGATAGGGCATGGGACAGAGATACACACTGGCACCTTTATGTGAACACCCATGTATCAAAATGTTCATGTTCTGAATGAGAAGGGGATCCTCTTCCAGCTGTTTCTGGACTGTAATATGCAGCATTCCTCTTCATTAAATGTGCTGCTTAGAACTGTTAATAATCTCTGGAGGGCCACACTTTGCACCACCTCCAGCTATAAATTTTAAAAAGCCATGTCACATCAGTGGGGATTTGTGAGACAAATAACTTGTTTTAGAGTCTAGTACTTTCATAATAAGCTGCCTAGATGCCCTAAGCACATCCGATCTCGCCTGATTTCGGAAGCTAAGCAGGGTTGGCCTGGGTTAGTATTTGGATGGGAGACCACCAGGGAATACCAGGTGCTGTAGGCGCCTGGAGTAGGAACTGGCAAACCACTCCAGTATTCCTGCCAAGAAAACTCCATGGGCATGGAGTCACGAAGAGTGGGTCACGATTGTAACAACACACACACTTTTCTAATGTTGTAAACTGCCCAGAGTAGCCTTTGGGCTGGATAGCATGGAATAAAAATCTAATAAATAAATAAATACTAGAAGTGTTTCAGAAGCTGATGTTTCTGTACATACCTGCAGTGTTTTTCTTTCTTTCTGTTTGGGAAGTTCAAATACAACTACTGCACTCAGACACGTGCTTTTGTTTTCCTGAGAAATTGTTGCACAATGGGGTAGACTAGGTGTAAATGTCCCTGAATCAAGAACATTCATGACGTTGTTAACGTTCTTCCTCGGAATCTCCAAGGATGCTAAGTTAGCATAATGGGGCAAGACTTTTCCTATCCACAAGTTAAGGACATTTACATGGAAGCAACGCTCGTTTATTGTCACTCTTCAATAGCTCCTGGGCAAATTTACTGTGTAAATGGCAATATTGTAGTCAGTCTCGACATTTTTTCCAAACTCTGAGGCCCTTCCTGAATATTAACTTCAGCTTTATCAGCTTCCCAACACCTTTTCCTCTCCCTCCCCTCCCCGTTCCTCCATTTAATCCCGGCGGGCCTTTAAAGACAATTCTTCAGGTTTCGGGAACTGCTCTTTCCCCGCCTCCCGGGTTCCGGTGCATTGTGGGAGTTACAGTTCTCCAGAACGTAGAACGTCCAAGACATAAGAGATAAGAGAACTTCGACACCCGTGGTGCTTTGCGCGCGCACGAAGGGTTGCTCCCTCTGGGTCCGGGCGGGGGCGGCTGGGCCGGAGCGTGTCGCGGGGGCGTCGCGGCCGCTGGGGGGGCCCGTGAATAAGAAGGGAACCGGGGGAGGGGGTGGGCTCCTAGCCTTCTCTCCCTGCTTCAGTGGCCTCCCACGTCCCCTCCTTCTCCCCCCCCGCTCCCCGCGGTGCGCGGGGTCTCTGCGGCCGCTTGTCTCTGCGGGGTCCGGGCGGAGGGCGCGGGAAATGGCTGAGACCGTGGCGGACACCCGGCGCCTGATCACCAAGCCCCAGAACCTCAACGACGCCTACGGGCCCCCGAGCAACTTCCTCGAGATCGACGTCACCAACCCGCAGACGGTGGGCGTCGGCCGGGGCCGGTTCACGACTTACGAGGTTCGGGTTAAGGTGAGAGCGAGAGCCCCGCGTTCCTGGGCAATGGGGAGGGCGGAGGGCATTGCGGGGCGTCTCTGGCTTGCTCCCCCCCCCCCGCCGCCGCCGCCTCACCACACCTGTTTCTTTCCTCTGCTTTTGGAGGGACTTCGCTTAGGTCCAGAACCAAACCCTAAAAGCCCCTGTGCGCCTCCTCCCTCGGCCCCAAAGCACAGCCCTGCTGCAGCTGCAATGATAAGCCTGGTACTTGTTGGGGTGTCCCCCACCCCACCCCAAATCTCTGCCCTCCTCTCCTCCAAGTCCTCCCTTCTGGGCCCACGGAGGGCTCCTCCTGGGCACGCGTGGGCAGACCAAGGTGTTTCGGTTCTGTAGGGTCCCCCCAGGGGTGTTGCTTGGGCCGCCTGGCTTGGCCAGCCTCCGCAGCGCAGACCTTGGCTCTCCCTGGGGGAGGGGGAGGGGGAAGGGGAAGCGAGGCCCTGGGTATCTGGGCAGAAGAAATGCAGCCCACCTTGGGTCCTTTTCCAAGGAGAAAGGCGGGGTAAAAATACTCTAAAATAAATAAATAAAATAAATGTTGCAAGGGAAGGCTTTTCCTTCAGCGTCTGGCGGACATGCCAGCAGCTGCACCAGAGCTGCCTGGTGTGGGGCAGGAACGGAAGAGTTGAAGCCCAGGCCCGCCCATGGTGCGCCCTTCTTCACGGCCAGCTGAAAGGCTGGCTCTTGTCACTTGCTGAGGCTTTCAACCAGGAAGCTTCTGCTTGGTTGCTCCTGATGGGTGCAGCCCACTCCCACCAAGGGGTCAGCCCCCCCCCTTCCCGCTGCAGTGCCAGCTCTGTGGCCCTTGCTCCACTGCTCATTGGGTTGCTTTGCCTGACAGGGTCCCTGCACTGGCCAGCCTGGCTGTGGACGGTTGCTCTTTGCCCTTGTTCTGGTCCATGTGGTCATTTGCTTGCTTGGCTGGTGAAAAATTGATGAACAAACATGCAGTGTTTGTTTCTCCTTCACGTGCACATCTTTGTCTGGGCCCGGAACAGCAAGTGTGTTGCAGTGGCCAAGAGGAGGAATGGGTAGAAGAGGATCTTGCTAGCAGCTCTAGACAGGTGGTCAAACATGCCAACCTTTGACACCAGCCCGCCTGATTTGTTCCCCAGGTTACATGACTTCCCACGCTCATTGTCCATATGTAGTGGTGAATAACAGAATATTAATTTATTTACAAAAAAAAATAGCTGCCCCACTACCAAGAGGTCTCTGGGCGGCATACAACAATGTATTAAAAACTATAAAACATTAAGATTATTAAAACTATATAATAAAATACAGCTAAAACAACATGCAATACATATTATAAAACCCTGCTGCTCATGTGTCCAGCCAAAAAAATCTAATTAAAATACTGTCTGAACAGGAAGGTCTTTGCCTGGCACTGAAAAGCCAAAAGGATCTCCGTAGGGAGGGTATTCCAGAGTTGGGGGTCAACAGCCAAGAAGGCCCTGCTTTGACATGCCACCTCCTTTACCTCTTTGAGGGATGGCACCTTCAGCAGGGCCTCCTAGCCTGATCTTAGAGTACAGGAAGGCTCATATTGAAGCACATGCAGTATTAACTTAATGACGTACATTTTATTATGGATTAACAAAAGGAATAGATCACTTGTAACTGCTATGCATTTTTTATGATCAGTTTAGTGAATTTAAAGTTTCCACTTCAAAGTTATATAAAACACCTGACTTTTATCCTGACAAAATTCTGAATTTACCCATACTGTATTGAAGTGCTGCCAACTGTTGTGTTCTGTTGTGTTCTGCACAAACTATGTAAGTAACAATAAGAAATGACAAATGATATAATAAACAGCTTGAGTCCTCAGCCTTTAAGTTACAAGAATGCACAGGCTACAACCAGGAATCCAACAAAGAAAGTTGCATTATCCTATATGAAGAAAAACATCATTTGAACAATACATTTAAGTCCTCAATTGGGAGAAAGGTGCCCTACAAAGAACACTAGATAAATAAATGTGTTGAAAAGGAATGATGATACACATTTATAATACTAAGTACTGGCAGTATATTTATATACTGCTTTAAACAGTGTTCCATACAGTGTAAGTCCTTTTTAAAATTGTAATCTTTCTTCACTGGAGAAAAACTTTTAATTGCAAGATTCTTAATCATCCAAGCAAGTTTATCTGGAAGGTTGAGTCATGGTAACTGGACTTCTTTTTCTTGAGAGATTGAAACATTTCACTACATATCCAGTCAGCTTCCTCAGTCTGAAGAAAGCTAGTTGCAAGTCCTCCATTTTATAGTTACTTTGACCTCATGTCACCCTGGTCTGAAATAGGCTCATAAGATGAACAATGGCCCGAATAGGCTCCTTAGGTAGACAACAGTCTCAATAGCCTTAAGGTGAACAATGGCCTAAAGTGCTGAAACCAGTGGTGAAGGCGTGAAGTATCTTTGATTTGTCTAGGTCAGTGATGGCAAACCTTTTAGAGACCGAGTGCCCAAACTGCGATTCAAAACCCACTAATTATTCGCAAAGTGCCAATACTGCAATTTAACCTGAATACAGCTGGCTGTAAAGAGGCAATGTCGGGTGCCCACAGAAAGGACTCAGAGTGCCACCTTTGGCACCCATGCCATAGGTTCACCAACACTGCTCTACGGCAGTGATGGTGAACCTTTTAGAGACCGAGTGCCCAAATTGCAGTTCAAAACCCACTAATTTATTTGCAAAGTTCCAATACAGTAATTTAACCTGTATACAGGTGGCTATGAAGGGTCGATGTTGGGTGCCCACAGAAAGGGCTCCAAGTGCCAACTTTGGCACCTGTGCCATAGATTCACCATCACTGGTCTAGGTATTGTTGAAATCACAGCCTGATAAGTGGCAGATAGAATGTGCCTGACCCCCCCACCTCTTGAGAGAGGGGTTTTCAATGGTCACATTAATGGTTTCTGTGACCCCTCTCTCAAACTACCTATCTTTACTGTCTAATATGCAGTCTTGTTTCACTGGAGAAAAAATGTGTGTGCCTTTCTTGTATTTTCTTCTAAAGGAAAGTCCATAGTGGCCTTATTTAAATGTATTGTTCAAATGATGTTTTTCTTCATACAGGATAATGCAACTCTCTTTGCTGGATTCCTGGTAGTAGCCTGTGCATTCTTGTAACTTAAAGACTGAGAAGCGGAATGTGTTCTGCTGTGGAATGTCAAACATTCTAGTACTAATCTTTTACCTTCACCAGGGTATTGAAAAGATAACTTCAAGTCTGTTTAGTAGATAAAAGTACAATAGCATCAGCCCATTCTTGGGAAAAGCTGTAAGGGTTCCTAGACCTTAAATAGTGGATTGGGACCCAGCACTGAATCATGCTGACTTCTATTTTGAAATAGCTGGGCAGAAAAGAATAAATATTTATTTTGAGGCCTTACTGTCCCTCTTCTGCGTTTATGGTTATGGAGTAGAAGTTAAGAGGGCCTAACAAGGGTCTGATATTTTAATATTCTGTCTTTTTGCGTGTACCACTCCTGAATTTGTCAGAAACAAGTTTGCTTCCCTTTTACAATGATGCCCTTGCCTTTATGATAGGACTTCATTTTTAAACAAAGTTTGATGTCCTGGCATGAAACAAGGAATACCTTGTTTCTGGTATCTTGTTCATGCCTTTGTCTGTGTTGAAGGTTTTAGAAAAGCTAAATAAGATGTATACAACATGCTGACTAATTAAAGATTGTAGAAGGTAAGCAAGATCTGGGATGATCTTGAGTTTATCTTACCTTAACGGTGTGTGTGTCTAAAACAATCAGCATGGTGAATCTACATGCGTAGGGCGTGAAAGTGGGAATAAAGGCACTGTAGGGTTTTATATGTGGCACATACTTTGCACAGAGTGGTTTTTGAAGTCAGTCCCTAGGACAGTCGTGTCCAAACTTCGGCCCTCCAGATGTTTTGAACCACAACTCCCACAGTCCTTTCTCATTGACAATACAGGCTTGGAATTCTGGGAGTTGTGGTCCAAAACATCTGGAGGGCCAAAGTTTGGACACCCCTACCCTAGGATCTTCTAATTAAAGTGACTGGGTAGGGCCTAAGATACTGGGGGAGGTGGTGTCAGAGGAGGCAGTAGTAGGCCAGGTGGAAATATACCGTAGAATGAGTTCAAAAAGTACATGACATAAGGAGCCACTGGGGTGCTGAAATGCCACCATTTTCAACCACGCTTTTCTTTTGTAATTAGCTGGATTCCTATGTTAGCATTCCGTTGTGTTTGCTTCTCCCTTGAACTTGTTCTAGTTAAAAAGGTGGATGGTGTTGGACTGGGGCTTGGGACATCTAGGTTCTAGTATCCTTTGATGAACCTTAACACTTACTGCGTCACCTTGGGCTGGCCTCGCATTATCAGAGTTAGGTCTACTGCATGGGGTTGTTAGGATACATTGCAGAGGAGGAGAGGTTTATTTGCTGCCTTGAGCTTACTAGAAGGATAATGAGATGTAACAAGGCAACAATGAAACTGTTCTTTATGTCTAAGTGTATCTCATTGGCTACTAGATTGTAATTCAAGCTGAAAGGTCTTCTTTTGCCTTTGAAAAGTGCAGCGGCATGAACCTTACAGAAACATTGTCCTCCCTGGCAATTACGGCCTTCACAGTATGCTAATTAGACAGTCCAACTATTCATAGTGCTTCATAAGTGTTAGTCAAGTCCAGGGCACTCTACAACATGCCTTTCCTAATGTTGCTCCATGACATAATATGATCCCGTTATGATCCAGTTGCAGCTTCTAGAGGTAGAATTGTCAAAGACAGTGCAGGTGTGAAGTGCATTTTATTTTTACCCAGGTTTAAGACACTGCAGCTCATCCAGATAAAAGACAGTACAAATATTGTTTGCTATTAACTGTTCTATATTAATCAAGCTATCTTGAATCTGCCTAAGTAGAACAGTTGGGTCCTGAAGCAGCAGAATCCTGTCATAATTTGGTCTGTCACATACTGATGTAAAGCAGTGCTCCCCAACCTTTTTGTCTCCACGGACCGGTATTTTTTTGATTATTTTCCCGTGGCCCGGGGGTGGGGAGGGGGGTGTGGGGGGGCAGGGGGGGCAGGGGAGGGTGGGGGGCGGGGGATGGGGGAGGGAGGAGGGGAGGTAGCAAAACTAGTCCAGAAAAGAGCTACTTTTTGCAAAGACACTTTCCAATTATTATTATTTTTTGGCCTTTCCCCTCCCCCACTAGCGCCTGGGTTTCCAACCCTGAATGCTTGGAAAAGCAGGTCGAACCAGACGAGCACACAAAAAAACAACACTATATACATTTGTAATTTTCTTTCTTTTTTACAACCGCCACCAGCAGCAGACGAAGAAGCAAGCAAGGCTTCTGGAAATCGTTGGGGGTGGGGGGAAGAGAAGCAATATCCGAAGGCGAAGGTGGCCTTGGCTGAGCTTTTAAGCAGCAGCAGCAGCAGCAGCAGCAGCAACAGCATTGGCGGCGGCCGGCCCTTCCCCCAACCCGCCGCCAACCTGAGCACATTGCTTCCCTACCCCCACACCCGCCGCTCCCTTGCAAACACACATTTTTAAGCCACACCAAAAATATTAAAAAAATAAATAAATAAATAAAACCCAGGGGAAACTTTCCCTCCCACCCTCATCCACCCCCACCCCCACCCACCCCGAAAATTAGGAGAGAGAGAGAGAGGGAGGGGGAGGAAATTTCCTACTGACCTTTTTTTTTTCAAAAAAACAATATTTTAAAAATAAAAATAAAAATGCAAAGCACACAAGCCACACTTCAATACACTTCCCGGCGCGAGCTTTTTGTAGACACATACGTGTGTTAGCGGAAAAGAGAGAGGGGGGGACGGAGGGAGCGCGAGCGCGCGCACCCGCTCGCCCGCCCGCGTGCGTGTGTGCGTCTTGTATGTGTGTGTGTGTGTATGTGTACGCGTGTTTTCTTTCAGCAGGAAACTGAAATTATATCTATGTGCCTGGAAAGAAAACCCGCCTTTGCACGCACATATAGACAGACACACACGGAGAGAAAGGAGGGAGGAGGAGGTGCGGGGGGGCTTGGCGTGTGTACCTTGGGGGGGCCACAGGAGCGGCGGCGGCGGCGGCGGCGGCGGCGGCGGCGGCGCTCGCCTGCTGGGGGCGGCGGGCATGCGCTCCCCCCCGCGCGCACGGGCGGGGGGGAGCCCGGGGCTCCTGGGCGGGCGGGCCCCCGCCTCCTCCTCCTGTCGGCGGCCGGAGGCAAGCGGCGGCGCAGAGGTGCCCCAACCGAGGCGGGCCGCGGCCACGGCAGCCGCCCGGGTTCGGCTGTGGCTCCGCGGCCGGCAGCGGGGCGCCCGCGACCGCCGCCGCCGCCCGCCTCGGTGGGGCACCTCTGCGCCGCCGCTTGCCTCCGGCTGCGGCCTTCAGGCGGGCGAGCGGGAGGGGGGAGGGGAGGGAGGCCGGTGGGGGTGGCGTCTCCGGCCCGAGGGCGCCACCGGGACCGCCGGCCGAACCCGGGCGGCTGCCGTGGCCGCCGACAGGAGGAGGAGGCGGGGCCCGCCCGCCCAGGAGCCCCGGGCTCCCCCCACCCCGCCCGTGCGCTGTGCCTGGCGGCGGCGACTCCTCCTCCGGCTGCCCGCGGGAGAGAAGAGGAGGAGGGCGGCGTAGGAAAAGGGGAGGAGCCTCCCCGGCCTCCCCAGGCGGCCCGGTGCCAACCGGTCCACGGACCGGCACCGGTCCGCGGACCGGGGGTTGGGGACCACTGATGTAAAGGACTAGATTATTTTATTCCTATATAATATGTCTTGTTTTGACACACCTGATATGTAGAAAGTTGTCCTATTTTCATGATAATCATATACAGTGTTACCTCGTATAAAGGAATTAATTTGTTCCAAATGAAATTATGTTAAGTGAATTTTCCTTTATACAAATTTCCCATAGGAATGCATTGAAAACAGAGTAATCCCTAATCGCGACCATTTTTATGTTGTATGGATTTGCCCCATGGACAATTCTTTTAAGCAAATTTCCCTATCTCCAGAATTTTTTATGTTGTACAGATTTTATGTTATACAAATTGTTTGTTATATGAGTGTCCACTGTACACTAAGGTAAGCTGAGTAGTGTTGAATGTCAACAACTTGGTTTTTCTAACATCCTACTTACTGTGTTGCTCTGGCTGATAGAACTGGAAGCATTTCATGTAACTACCGTGTTTCCCCGAAAATAAGACTGTCTTTTATCAATTTTTGCTCTCAATTATGCACTAGATCTTATTTTCAGGGGATGTCTTATTTTTCCATGAAGAAGAATATGGTACACATTTATTGTTATCTTATTATCGGGGAGGCCTTATTTTTCAGCAACAGGCAAAACTGTAAGTAGGTCTTATTTTCGGGGGATGTCTTATTTTTGGGGAAACAGGGTAGTTCAAGTATGGCAGGTTCTACAGGGCCTCATTAGAACCCCATCTTGTCACTTGAGTTAAACTTTTAGCCCTGTAGTTCCAATCTCTCACTCCTAAGTGTGACTGGGCAGCTGTCTGCACTGGGCTGATCGGGGAAATTCAAGTTAAGTTTTTAGAATATCTGAAATATTTCACATCAGCTTGTTCTAAAAAAGAATATTGATACCTTTCATGGGTATTTTGTAGTCTTGTATCTATAACAATCTTTAAGGTACACAAGCAGTTAGCTATGATCTTTTGCTGCATAATTTCCCATAAAGGTAAAGGTTCTCCCTGCACATGCATGCTAGTCGTGTCTGACTCTAAAGGCGGTGCTCATCTCCATTTTCAAACCAAAGAGCCAGTGTTGTGCAAGTCCATATTTATCTACAGTACTTGCATTTACATGCTTTTGGACTGCTCGGTTGACAGGAGCTGGGGTTAACAGCAGGCCTATTTAAAAGGAAAGGTATGGTACCTTGTATAAAGGAATTAATTTATTCCAAATTAAAATTATGTTAAGCAAATTTTCTTTATACAAATTTCCCATAGGAATGCATTGAAAACGGAGTAATCCCTAATCACGACCATTTTTATGTTGTACAGATTCGCCCCATAGGCAATTCCGTTAAGCAAATTTCTCCTATCTGGAATTTTTTATGTTGTACAGATTTAAGTTATACAAACCGTTTGTTATACAAGAGTCCACTGGAAAATAATATGCAGAAAGGGAGGAAGCTAGGCAAGGTTATCCTATGAGGTTAGTTTCTCATACTATGGCGAGAAGAAAGCTCTTGAACTGTGACTTGGCCACATGACTATTTGTTGCAACACTTAGAACTTTTAAAAAGACTTGGAATGAGCATCTGATCATATATGTGTAATAAGAACAGATCTGAAATGAAATCTTATGACACCTTTAAGCTAATGGTTGACTTCAGTGTGAGCTTCTGTAATTGTGTCAGAAGAAGTGGATTGCAATCCACAAAAGCTCACATTGAGCATTTCAACTTTTTAGAAGTTCCACACAAGTTTGGGCTTTTGTTCCACTTTTATTGTAATTTTTCTATACATACTGAAGCCCACTACCATGGCTATCATTTTCCAAATACCCGTATGTACTCGAGCATAAGTCGACCTGAGTATAAGACGAGGCCCCTAATGTAACCCAAAAAAACCCTGGGAAAACTTACTGACTCGAGTATAAGTCTATGGTGAGAAATGCTAGTAGAAGAGATAAAAGAGACCCTCCCGAGTCCATGCAGGCATGCAGACAATGCTTCTTGCATGGATTTGGGCTGCCTCAAAGGCACACGCCTGGCCATTGAGGGGTGGGCTGGCCATTGAGGGGTGGGCTGAGTTGTAGGGGTGGATGGAAGAGCAGCGGGTGCACGGATGGTCACAATGGGAACCGGGTACAGAAGGGAGAGAGGGAGGGAAGGCAGGCGGGAGGCTGGATCAGCTGACACGCCGGGTCTTTCCAGCATTGCTCTAATAAGATTCACCCTCATTCAGAGCTGAGCACGCGAAGGGAAACTCCCCCCCCCGTCAGTTCCTTGTTTGTGTAATTGGGCAGCGGGAAGCACCCCCTTCCAGCGAGGTGCAAGGTCAGCGAGCTCGCCCCGCCCCACCCCACGCCTTGCTCCTGCTACAGCTGATGCGAGGAGCCCGGGCAGCTCCCCCCAGGCCCCCGCCTTCCTCTGCTTTGCAGCGGCCAACGAGGACCGGAGCGTCGCCCCACCCCCACCCCCTCGCTCCCAACCGGCATCGCCATAGGCCGGTCCAGGGTGTCAATCTCAAGTTTCCCCCTCCCCAACATGCACGTGTGCATACACGGGCACACACACACACACACCACTTGGGGAACTGACTCAGGTCTGAGAAGGCAAAGCGAGGCAAGGCTGGGCAGTGGCATCCCAGTGCACGAGCTGGCCAGGAGGAGTGCCAAAGCTGCGATACTGTGGTTGCGCCATCTGTCAGGAGCCAGGGTGGTGGTGAGTATGTCAGTGGTGGGCAAAGCTGGGCGCCACTGGCATTGCCTTCCCCCACCCCACCCCGGCTCACACCTCTCCTGCTTTTTTGCCTCCGCCAGACACCTTAGTGGTGGGTGAAGTAGGGTGAAGCCACGTGCCACGGCGCTGCCTCCTGCATTCCCAACTTTTTATTGACCCGAGTATAAATCAAGGGGCCTTTCCAGCCAAAAATAAAGGCTGAAAAACTTGACTTATGTTTGAGTATATACGGTAACTAAAATAGGGTATTGTGCCCACGCCAACAAGGCATTAGTTGTAAATTTGTTTTGCCAAGTGCCAATGTTTTGAAGAATCAATCCCCAAGTTCAGCTCTGGAATGGCCTGCATATCAGTTGGTGGGAGAAGACGGCTATCTGCATACTAAAGAAACAAAGAAACACAGGTGTAGGATTTGTGAGCAAAACCAAGAATCACAGTTAATTAATATCTTTAGTAGACTCCTTAACAACTTGAAAACTCACCTTTTCTATAGTGTTTGACATTCTTTCTGAATCTAAAAGTGGCTGTGTTGTGTCATTACAGTCGTGACCGACTCTTCGTGACTCCATGTCCATGGAGTTTTCTTGGCAGGAATACTGGAGTGGCTTGCCAGTTCCACTCCAGGTGCCTACAACACCTGGTATTCCCTGGTGGTCTCCCATCCAAGTACTAACCAGGGCCGACCCTGCTTAGCTTCCGAAATCAGGCGAGATCGGATGTGCTTAGGGCATCTAGGCAGCTCAAACTAAAAGTGGCTAGGGAAACTTTATTATTTATTGATTTCTTCCCCTTTTATACCATATAATTAGTATATAATACTACTCTTGTTGGTTAACAAACAGATAAAACAAATGCAATCATAAAACCAGAAAGGTGAATAAGTGTTAAAATAGAAAATAATAAGAACCAAATAGGATAGTAAAAGAACATAAAATAAACACACCAAGAACAGAAAGTATTGGTCCAGCAGGGAGGACAAGTTTGGCAGGTTCATTAGAGGGCTATTAAAGGGTTCTTTAAAAAAAACCTTTTAAGCATCCACTTGAATGTGGAAAGAGGTGGAGAAGCCAGCTGTAGCACAAACAGAAGCGTTTCCCAAAGTGCTAGTGTCACCGTCAATAAGGCACAATTTCTGGTGGGTGTCTTTCTGGCCTCACTTGTCATGGCAACCCGTACGAGCATTATCTGCAAAGATCTGGTGGCTCAGTGTTCTTAGGGAAAGGCACTGCCGCAAATAATAAGGGCCCAAACCTCGAAAGGCTTTATAGGTAAGAACCAAGCCACCAAACCTGGCCCAGAACCTTACAGGCAACCAATGCAAGCAAGCCAGGATTAGGGAAATGTGGTCGTATTTGCTCACACTGGACTCCAGCCTGGCAGCTGCATCCTGCACCTGTTAAAGAGTTTCCAAACCAGGCTCAAGGGAAACCTCATATAGAGAGCATTACAATAGTCAATCCTGGAGATCACCAGTGGATGCACCAATGCCCTCATGGCCTCTTGTCCAGATAAGGGTGGAGTGATTAGCCTCAATTGGTTGAAGGCTGAGTGGGACAGTGCTGCAATTTGAGAATCCCATGATAAAACTTGGCCCAGCAACATGCCCAGGTTCTAAACTCAGTCCCTAAGTGGAAATATTAACCCGTCCAGCTTAGGGAGATAATTCCCCAACCTGTCAGAAGGGTATTCGCTCCTTGCTCTCTGAAGATGCCAGCCACAGAGTCTGGCGAAACGTCAGGAAGGCCTTTCGCAAAGCCTTGAAAACGCTTCTCTTTCGCGAGGCCTTTGGCGAGCATTAATTATTTTTTTTCCTTTTTCCCGCCATCAAAACTTGTCTCTAAGTAACTCGCCCTCCTTCAGTTGGCGATGCAAGGGTAAAATGAGTACCCAGCTTGCTGGGGGGGCAATGTGTAGCCTGCACACTGTAATTAAAAATTGTAAACCGCCCAGAGACCACTTGTAGTGGTATGGGGCGGTATATAAGCAGAACACTTTATATGTCTTATATCCTCTTACAATGTTTTATTTGTTTTATCCTGCTTCATTGTTGTTTGTTGTATTGCTGTTTGATTATTGTGCTTAGTCGCTACCTTGTGAGCCGCCCAGAGTTCCTTCGGGAAGATGAGCGGGATATAAACGCAAAAATAAATAAATAAATAAATAAATAAATAAATAATAAATAAAAACTTCCAGAGCATGGCCAAACAGCCCGAAAAACTCACAACAGCTATTGGCCAGAATGTTATTAGTGTTTGTGTAAAGTTTGCATATCTTACAGTGACAAAAGAGCATAGTGTTTCAGTAAAGAGCATAGTCAGGTACTTCAGTTTGCATTTAAGTTGCAGCCCAGCACTATATCAAGTAGCCATGGCAAAGTATGTGAACCTAGGATTCCAGCATATGTTTTAAGTACTGATTAAAATGAGGCATTTGAGACCATTTATAAAAAATATGGCTTAGAACAGATCATTAGCTGTAGTATCAACTGGACCTCTTGTATGCATGCATAAAGGCTACAAGAATTTCATGCTGCCGTTATATGCAAATATGAGTACTCCACATGTTTTCAGGCCTAGGAGCAGGTCTCTCTTTTAACTTTTAGTCTCTTATTTCTATTTAGTGTCTTAAAGTCTCTCCCCTCCCCCAAAAGTCTCTTTTCTCTCCTTTTCTGTGCCTTCAAGTGCTCAAGAAATTACAGTTGTGGAACAGAATTGTGGAATGTGCTATTCTTGAAATGCAAGAGATCTCCCTATTGATGCAAAAGATGTATTCACTGCTGAATGGAAAATGTTGCAGATGGAGACAGACTGTCCAGCTTTTGAAGGAAGAATTGATAGATTTTGGGATAACATTTTAAAGAAAACTAATGTAGTTTGTGGGGGTGGGGGAGAGAGAATAAGAGTTGAGGAAAATTATCAAGACTGCATTGTCTTTATTGCATGGAAATCCAGACATTGAGAGGCGTCTTTCTGTGTCAAGATGGGCTTTGACTGAGGACACGGTTTCCACTTGTGGATGAACATTGAACATTGTTGACCAAACATACATTGAAAACCTCCAGAAATAAACCTGGACTGGCTCCCATGACATCAAAACTTATTGCTGTGGGTCAAAGTGCACATAAGCAATTCATAATATACTCAGAGAAACAACAAAGATTGAAAGAAGACAACGAAGAAAAGTAATGGGAGGAGATGCAGTTGGTTAAAGAGATGGAAGAAAAGGTGAAACAAACAGAAGAGTCTAGGGGACAAAATTGCTGAGATAAAAAGTAAGATGTCACTGTTGAAGAAGGACCATGAGGAAACTTCTGAATCATCTGATCGTCGGTTCAAAGAAACCAGTGACCAATTGAAAGGAAATGAACATTACAGAAAGGAAATTTGCAGGAAGTTAGTGTTGTGCAGGGTATGTTGGAAGAGTTAGGACTCTCCGGCACCTGGTGTTATCTCCCATCTCCAAGCATGGATGTCACCATCATGTTAGAAGAGAGCTGGAGAGATGGGGGAAATGGAAGTCCAGGAGGGATACAGCAGCCAAGAAGACCAGGAAGTATTCACCAAAAAGGGCTGGACCCACAGAGCTTTGAGAACTGGAGATACTCAAAAGAAGCAAGAGGAAGAGAGACTGAGTCCTGCGGAGATGAGGATGCAGCCTCAGTGTCTTGTAGACAAGATCCACCTGGGCAGAAAGGAAGAAACATACCTGGAGCAAGTTCTCAATAATTGGCGAGTGATGGGAGGGGTAGTCTAGGAACTGATTATTTAAGAGGGAAATAAAGGGAGAGCTGGGGAGGATGCAAAGACCTGGAGGGTCAAATCGGAGAAAGTGGGTGACAAGGAAGAGGGAGAATGAAAGTCAGGAGTAATCTTCCTCTTCCTTTATCATGACTGAGGCTCATCCTGTGACTAGAATCCTTTGAGAATAGTCATCCCAGAGTGATCATCCTCTCTGCATGTGGCACAACGAAACCCAGGTACTGATACTGGCCCTTTGTGGTTGGGGATTTTTGAAAAATACATTGATTTTATTTTTCAGAATTTTTATTGTGAAAACATGTGAACATCTGACATTTGAACCATATGGAGCACTTGGTGACTTCGTCTCTTCAGTCTTTTTTCAATCTCTTTTTAGTCTCTTTTCAGTCTCGTTTCCTGCCATTTTATTCTCTTTTTCTCTCTCTTTTTTGGGGTGGTCTACCAGTCCTAGCTCTGTTTCCTAGATCAGAACATCTGGAGAGGGCTGGTTTACTCTCTTCTATAAACTGACATCAGGAAAGAGAAAGCAGGTGAATATACAGTAAAAAAAACATACTTAAATAACTAAGTTAACGTGGTTTGACCATTAGCTATTAAGGTAATTCATCTGTAGCTTGTTGGAAGACTGATTCTGTTTTTTTGTAATAATGGGGCAGTTACTGGATTCTTTACTGTACTTTCAGTGACAGCATAAATGCATGGTTGAAGAATGTGAATACTGTGGTGAATTTGTGAAGCTTTTGAGTTTGGAAAGCAAAAAAAAAAAAAAAGTAGGAATCAGTCTGAAGGAATGGACTGTTTTAAACCAGAGAGCATTAGCAAAAATAATCTTCCTCTTGCTGACTAGTAGGTTTAAGTGTCTTGCTGGGTAGCAGGGAAGGAAAGGACCTAAATATCCTGAATGATTTCGGCAACCGAGCTGTATTGGATCCAACTGGGTATTGGATTTTTGGGTCCCAGCAAAGAATATAGCAAGTGTGTGTGTTGTATGGTGAAGGAAGCATAGAGGACGTGCCAGCCTACTATTTATTTGAGAGTTGCTATTATACTTTGTGAAGGACAGATGGAGACTTGGTTAGGAATCTCGCCGGGTTGTGGGTGTCTTGAGCTTCTGGTTGGGTTTCTTTCCTGTTGAAATGCCAGTTTCTTAAACTAGAGGGTAGTGCTCAGTTGAATCAAGCAGCTAAATCAAGGGCTTAAGGATTATAACTAACTATATTTCTGTACTTTGCAATTTGTATTGCTCTGACTCCTAGTGCTAAGTCCACCCTGTTGGTTCCTGAACCACAAAACACATAGAAAAGATAGAATCTCTCTCCCTTCGCCAACACACACATACCTTTAATGCTTTAATGCTTTTTGTGCCTTTGCTACAGGGAACTATTTAAGTGTTTCAGCATCCATTCCCAAGGCTAAGACTAATTTGTCAACCACACTTGATTCTGAAAGCTTGCAAGCCTTTGTGGCAATAACTGGTATCGACTGCATGAATCCACACACAACTTGAGTATGTTCGTCTCACAAAAGACAAGGACACATGTATTTCTTTGATGTGCCTAAAAGTTACTATTGAGACTTCTAATGGAAGCTCTTTTTTTCTTGGTAAGCCTCAGATTAGATACTTAAGGGCTATTATATATATATATATTACATTTAACACTTAACTTATATTAACTTCTGAAATAAAGCAAATGGGTTTAATGCTTCATGTTCAGATGTTTTTAAAAAGCAATTGCTACCATAAGCACTCCACCCAAGCAAGCTTTGTTGGTAAGTTGTGTTAATGCTCCGACTAAACACGCGTCCTATTTTTACCCTCTTGGTTTCCCATTACTAAAGAAATCTAGCTGCTGTAAGGAGAGCATAAACGGCCACTTCAGTGGCACTTTAGATAATTTTTTAAAAATCTAAAATGAACAGGAACTATAATTGAAGATAAAGCAATGGGATGGGTACACCTTTCAGTGGAAATGTCACTTTACACATAGCCCCTCTACAGATAAGTTGTGGGGAAATGAATATGTTCTTTCTTGTGGAGTTTCTGTGTTAAAATAGTGGTGGACATAAATGCCTGAGTTTGCTTCCACTAAAGCAAAAATAGAAAAACTCCTTTAAAAATTTCCTAACTTTTGTGAAGTGTGTAACCTTGTATATGAATAGCTTAGTACAGCTAATAAAACTTGATAAATGTCAATGTTTATCTAGAGTTGGTGTTAACTGCCAAATGTTTATTGATAGAGAAGTTAAGTTTTAATACTGATTGTCTAGGATGAAATTATTTATTACACTCAACCTGGGTGGGAGGAGATGTTTACATTAACATAATATACACAATACATCTTTCTTTTTTTCTTTTCCTTTCTTTCTTTCTTTCTTTCTTTCTTTCTTTCTTTCTTTCTTTCTTTCTTTCTTTCTTTCTTTCTTTCTTTCTTTCTTTCTGGTGAAACGAAATGAGATGATGGGGCAGTGATTGCTGCTTTGGAAGTAGGTTCAGAGAAATGGAGTCATTGGATTTAAGAAGAGAGCTTCTTCTTTGTGGTCCTCTGTGATTGCACACATTGGTTTTATGTGTGCTCACAGAGTAACTCCTCGGAAACTTCTGGAAGATAAAGATCTTTAGAAGGACCTCCCTCCCATATAAACCTGGCTCCACCTCCTCCTACCTTAATTCTTTCTTTTCTGCCGCTTGTGCTCCTCAAGTCTGCTACTCCTGTAAAACGAGATAAGATTTCCTTATTTAAAATTTCCCCCCTTTTCCCTTATTCTTTCTAAGAAGGAATACTCCCTCCCGTTTATACCACTATTCTTTCCCCTTCCATTATTTCCCGGCCCTTTTCATGGCCTCCCAGGGCCTTTCAAATGCTGTCTCATCTGCAGAAACAAGATCTCCATGGCTGATGGACATTCTCTGTCTTTTTTGCCTGGGTGAAGGCCACCAACATTCTGCTTGCAGCCACTACAAAAATCCTCTAAACCTGCCCTTAGAGCCAGGCTCCATTGACTCAAATTGTTCCTCTGGTAACGTTCCTTGACAGGAAACATGGCTACTTCTAACCAGACACCTTCCGGAACTCAGCGTCTAGCGTCCCCTCCATCCATTCCTTCTCTACAACAACAACTGGCTTCTTTAAAAAGTAAAGCTCAATCTTCAGTTAAGCCTAAAGGAAAATCTGACAAGAAACAAAAACAACAAAGCTCCTCCCGCTCGAATGCAACATGATCTAAATCGAGCCCAAGACCACTTGCGCTTGAGACCGAAACAATCAGGGATTCAGCAGGAGATGATCAATCTCCATGCCTCGAACGGGATGCTGTTCAGTCTCCATCCACCCATTCTATTACATGGGGTGAGGGCTCTACTGACCTTCCGACTATAGTCCAAAGGTCTCGTTCTAGCCCGGATTTTCGCCGCAGTTTGTCGGCTGGATCGTCTCCAGTTATTGTAACCGCAACTGCTCAACCCTCCTCTGATGCAGTAAGACCTTGTCCCTCGGGCACGGTGGAGGCTTGGCTAACTAAATGCAATCTCCAAGTCAACAAACAGGCTAAGGCTCCACCCTGACATTGACAATGCACAGAGTCCGATATTAATCTTTTTTTTATTAAATTTTTATACTTTATTTCACAAGACAAGTTAAGACAACAGTACAATAGCGTCTCATTATTTATACATTCTATAGGACCAATATCCTTTTCAAAATCCACCCTCTAATTCATCTTCCAACACAGTTAATTGTGACACACACACACAAGTAAGTTAATTCTTTTACACTCCAGCAGTCAAAATTATTCCCCATAACAGATTCCTCATTTTTTGTGTTAATTCCATACGTTAATAAGGGCTTCCAGGTTTTCATAAATGTATCATGTTTTATTTCCCCTCTATATATTTTAATTTGATAGGTCAACTTTTCCATAAGAACCATTTGCCAGATTTTGTTCAGAAATTTTTGTAGTGAAAGATCTTGAGCATTTCTCCAATTTTTTGCAATTTCAGCTCTTGCTACACCAATCAGATTTGCTATTAAGTCTTTGTATGATAATTTTTCATTTCCATCCTTAAATATTGAAAATAATAGTAAAGCTTCATTTATAATTATTCTTTGTTTTAACAGGGTTTCTATCCATTTAATTATTTCCTGCCAATATGCTCCTACTTTGGGGCAAGAGATCCACATATGTTCTAGGGTGCCTTTACTTCCACAATTCCTCCAACAATTGTCTGGAATTTCTTGATTAATTTTATGTAATTTTGTGGGATACCAATACCATCTGTGAGCTACTTTTAACACCAGTTCTTTCGCTTTAGTTGATATTGATTTGTAAGGATATGTGTTCCATATTCCCATCCATTCTTTCTCAGATACACTAATATTTAAATTTGTTTCCCAGGCTACTTTGGATCCCATGCCCCTAACAAATGCTTTTTCAATCAACTGTTTATATATGAATGAAGTTATACCCTTTCTTTTATTTCGATCCTTTTCTATACAGTATTGTTCGAGTACTGTAAGTGTTCTCATGGGTCCATGTCTTTGATATAATTGGTTTGCCAAATTTCTTACTTGTATCAATTGTAGCCAATTTGCTTTTATTTCCTTTGTTTTATCTTCCAACTGTCTAATTGTTATTGGTTTCCCAGCCTCAAATAAGTCTCTTACTCTATAAATTCCAATTTGTTTCCAATTTTTAAATTGTGCATATTTCTCTCTTGATTTAAATTTAGGATAATCCAACATAGGGCACAAAGGAGATATAGGTGGAGCAAAAATATTCATATACTTGCGCCAAATTTTCAATGTCTCACAAGTATAAGGATTTTGTATTTGCTCCTTTTTTTCTAATGAATTCCCTTGTAAATATATAGGTATTAACTAATCCAGTTTCCTCGCCTTTTTCCATTTCGACCCAATCTGGGATTTCTTCTATCTGAATAAACTTTATAGCTTGAGTGATTTGAAAAGCTTCATAGTATTTTATTAATTGTGGTATTCCTAGCCCCCCTTTTTTGCTTTGACCATATTTAACACTGCTTATGAACCTTATTTTCTTCCCCTTTCCTCCAATAAACTTCTCCATATTTTTTTGCCATAGTTTAATTTTTTTAATTTCAGGTTGTAATGGTATATTTTGAAATAAAAATAAAAATTTTGGTAATATATATGCTTTGACTAATGCTATTCTTCCCAGCATTGACATATTCAGTTTCATCCATTTTCTAGTTTTTTCTTTAACTGAATTAAATACTATTTTGTAATTTCTATATATTAATTGGTTTTTACTTTTTGTTATCCATACTCCCAAATATTTGAAAGTTGAGTAGCATAAGTCCAGATTTAACTTTTTTTAAATTTCCTTTTGCTCTGCTATAGAAATATTTATACATAACAATTTAGATTTTTGATAGTTAATTTTTAGGCCCGTATAATAACAATGTTCTTGTAGTATATGTTTTAATGATTCTATACTTTTTAATGGATCCTCGAAAAACAGGAGCATGTCATCTGCGTGAAGGTTTATTTTATGGTTTTTATTTTTAATCACCAATCCTTTAATATTTCCATTTTCTCTTATTTGTGAGGCAAGTGGCTCAATTGCTATTGCAAATATAATTGGAGATTAAGGGTCCCCTTGTCTCGTTCCCCTACAAAGAGTGAATTTATCAGATTCTATTCCATTGATAAGGACCTTAGCCTCCGCTCCTATATATAACTTTTTCAAAAGATTAATAAATTTTCCACCCATATTCATTTTTTCTAATAGACCAAACATATACCGCCATTCTACACGATCAAAGGCCTTGAGGGCATCTAACGAGAGGACTGCTAATTTCCGTTTTCTTTATTTGCTATATTTATGACATTCAGAACTCTACGAATAGCATCCTGCATCTGCCTTCCTGGCATAAATCCATATTGATCTGTGTGAATGTACTCAGTAATAAAACTATTCTCTGTGCCAATATTGAAGAAAAAATCTTTTGGTCTTGATTTTGTAATGTTATTGGTCTATATGATGAGGGGAGGGTTGGGTCCTTATCTGGTTTTAATATAGTTATTATTCTAGCTGTTCTCCATGATTTTGGAATTTCTTCACCTTCCATTATTGAATTAAACAATTTTAACAGATGCCCTATAATATCCTCTTCCCAAATTTTATAAAATTCTGGTATAAACCCATCGCAACCTGGCGATTTCCCTTTTTTCATTTTTTAATAACTGATTTTATTTCCATTACTGATATTGGGGAATTAAGTTGCTCTTTATGGTTCTCTGTAATTTGACTAACTGGTAATGTATTTCTTAATGTTTGTATCTGGTGTTAATTCTGTCATATAAATTTCTATAATACTCCATAAATGTTGTTACTATTTGCTGCTGTGAGGTTACTATTTTTTCATCTTCAGTTTTCACTGAAACAACTGTCCTCTTTATTGCTTTCTTTTTTACTGCATAAAATAATAACTTAGAATTCTTATTCCCATGTTCATAATAATTTCTCTTTAAATAGTTCATTGCTATCTGAGTCTTACTTGTGTCTAGTGCCTCTAATTCTGTTCTGGCTCTTTCTAGTTCAATATATACCTTTTTTGATCCAGATTTTTTATGCTGGTCAGAGAGATTTTTTATCTTATTTTCTAATTGTTCTTGCAATCTATTTCGTTCTTTTTTTAATCTGGAGCTTTCCATAATAAATTTCCCCCTTAAATATGCTTTTAGGGTGTCCCACAATAATGCAGGTTGCATTCCTTCTTTATCATTTATTTCATAAAAAATCTTTATATCTTCCTTTATTTTTTTAATGATTTCTGTATTTAAACATATGTTGGAACTTAATCTCCAGATTCTAGGCTTATTTCTTACTTCCTTGTTAGACCATGTGACTTTTATTGCTGCATGATCGGAAGTTATGATAGGAGCAAAATATATACTCTCTAGATGGGGTATCAAATTTTCTGAGATAAAAATATGATCTGTCCTTGAGTAAGTGGCATATTTTTTTGAAAAAAATGTGTAATCTTTCGTTTTGGGATTTAAAAGTCTCCAACCATCTATTAAACCAGCTTTCTTAATTAATTTTTCAATTTTGCTTCCATCACTTGAAACTTTCCTTTTTTTGGATGTTGTGTCCAACTTTTGATTTAAAATACAATTTGTGTCCCCACCCAAAATAATATCACCCCAGGCAATTTTTTTTACCGCTTTCAACAATTTTTGCATAAAAGCTGCTTGTCCTGTATTAGGAGCATAATAAGAACCCAATGTTAGCAGTTTATTTTCAAACTTTCCTTTTACTAGAATATATCTTCCTTCAGGATCCCTTATTTGGTCCATCACTTCAAGTTTTGAATTTTTTTTGAGGATTATAGCCACTCCTCTTGATTTGTTTGTCCAATTTGCAAAATATTGGTCTCCTAGCATTGAGTGCTTTATAATATTTTTTGCTTGCTTCTTTTGATGTGTTTCCTGTAAAAACAAAACATCTGCCCCCAGCTTTTGAATCGTTTTCATGACCCGATACCTTTTAACTGGTGAGCCTAGTCTATTTGTGTTATACGATATAATACTAAGATTATCTAACATTACATGCTTGGATTATATAAACTGCAATAATAATCATTTTTGTCCTTTGAGATATTTTACAATTTGCCTTGTAATTACACTCGTCTTTACCTAAATTGAATTGTCTTGCTATATTCTCCCTTATTCCCCCCTTCTCCCTCTTCCCTTGCTTCCCCCCTTCCTCCCCCCCCTCCCTCCCCAATATAGGCTATGAGATGAAACCTCCAGCTCATAATAGTCTGAGCTGAGCCTAATGGGGTATGTGGAGCCAGGAGTTAAAACAAACTCCTGAGTTGAGATAACCCCGCCTTACAGCCCACCCTTGCCCTTAATTATAACAATATATAAAACACAACATTCTCTTAACTCATAAATATACTGTTCATATGTCTATATTCTACATTATTCACTTCACTTATTTTTTTAATTATCTACTTACACACTTAAACACTAATTCATTTTTAATCATATTTACGCGTGAACTATTAGCTATTAACTACTGTTACATATATTTTCTATTCTTTATTAATAGACCTGCTCACATAGTTTCTGGGAGTTTGTTTAACAAACTGCAGCTGTTACATGTTGGCAGTTATCATCCTTTGCAGATAACAGCTCTTACACTGTCCTTGAGAAGTTCAGTAGCTTAGACCAGGGGTCCTCAACCTACGGCCTGCGGGCCGTATACGGCCCCCAGGGACCCTCAATCCAGCCCCCGGTAGCCTCAGTAGACCCCCCCCGCGTGCCCCCCGCCCGTGGGGACCGCTCGAGCCCTTCTACCAGTAAGACTCCTGGGGGTAACCATCTTGTTGTCCCCCCCCCGGGGAGGGGCGGGGCGGGGAGAGGCAGTTCCCTCCCTTCGTGAAGGAGACGCCTATTAGGAGAGAGGGAGGTGTCTTTCCCGCCTCCCCGCGGCGGCCGACATGTTGTGGGCGGGGTGCTGCTGAGCACAGCCTGGTCGGTCCGCGCGCGGCAGAGGCAGAGGCGGACAGACGCTGAGAGGTCTGTGGCAGCGGTGGTGGTGGTGGTGCCTCTCGTCCCCTTATGCCGCTTATGGCTCTCTCTGGCCGCTGCCCTGCTCGCTCCGCATCTCGCCGCCCGGCTGCCGTTGGCGCCCAAGCGGTTGGAGATCGTCCACGGCACAGGGTCTTCAGTGGGGCCGAGCTGCTGCTGCTGCTGCCAACTCGGCGGCTGTGCGCCGGAGCGCCCCTGCTGCATCCCAGCTTCCCGCTCGCCCCTCGCAGTGGAAATTGAAGGTAGGCCGGGCTGGGGGGCGGCCCCCACTCACACTCACGCCGCCACCGCCCTCCTCCTCCTCCTCCTCGTGTGAGCGGGAAGGGGGGAGTCCCGCACCCACGCCCGGCTCGGCTCCTGCAGCCGCCATCCCAATCTCTCCCACCCCCCACCCCCCTTTCCCCTCCTCCTCCTCCTCCTCCTCCTTCTGGCACTCCCAGGCCCCGAGCGGAGGCCCCCCGGTGGTGTCCCCACTTCCCTCCTGGCCCAGCTACCCCGATCCACTAGCTTCGGCTGCTGCAGCCTCCTCCTCCTCCTCCTCTTCCTCCTCCTCCTCCCCGCCGGCCACAGCCTGGGCCTACGAGCGGGGCACCAGCAGCCTCAAGAAGCCCAGGTAAGGAGGGAGGGGGGTCCCTCTTCCCGCCCGCCATCGCCGGGGGGGGGGCTCCGCCAGGAAAGGCAGGGGATTGAGGGGAGGCCTTCTCTCCCTCCGGACGGCCCTCGCCTGGCCGGGCGTGTTCGGGGCGCCTTCGCCTCCCTCAGGTGCACGCGCGCCTGGAGCACATCAAGGGGCATCGGTAGCGCTGGGAAGCCTTTGCGGGGTTGAGGAGGGGGGCGAGTCGAGGGGAAAAGGCCAGCTGCATTTTAAGGTTGCCTGCTCCTTACTTCAGGTCAGATGCCTTCCGCAGGTGAACCCCCCCCGTCCCGGCCCCGGCTTCGCTCGAGCGAGCAGAGCAGGGGTGGCGGGAAAAGGAAGGAAGGAAGGAAGAAAGAAAGGAAGGACGGCGTTTCCCCCCTCGATCCGGACTCCAGACCCTTCTTCGTGTGGGGCCCGTGGGTGGGCATTGGGTGCTGGGGAAGGAAAGACATGGTCACCTCCTTCCAGTAGACAAGGAAGGGTTGTTTACTGAGAACTGGGGCGGGGACGTGTTGCTGCCCACCCCCCCGAAAGTTTGGGACTACAACACCGACAATCCCCCGTCATGCCCCCTCCCCCAGGTGTGTGTGTCTCTCATCACAAGCCATGTCAGTTTCAACCCCTGACCCTGGTTTGGGCTGATGAATTTTGTTTACAGATGTCTCCCCAAACCTTGTTTGAAGCTGAAGATAGGAGTGGGACAGCGGCTTCTCCATTCTTCATTAGGTCTGCAAGGAAGCATCTAATTCCCCCCCCATGGCATTCTGTTTTTTTTTTCTTATATCAGATGCAAGAAATAAACAAAAGAGCTTGAATGATAGGTAGGATGGGAAGGCTCAGTTGAGTCATGGCTACTGGACTTCTTTTTTGAGAGATAGAAACGTTTTGCTGTTCATCCAAACAGCTTCATCGGTCTGTTGTCCTTTTCTATGAATACACATTTAAACTTGGACTTGGGAAAGCCTCTGTCAAGGGTCCTGCAACAGGAGAGGTTCTGTGCTGGATGTGCTTTGAATTATAGATTATTCCCACGTCTCCTTCCAACTCTGAAATGATTGGTATTAAAAAGGAGCATTTTTATTTATTTATTTATTTATTTATTTATTTTGTATGATGCCCAGTACCCAAAGGTATTATTATTATTATTATTATTATTATTATTATTATTATTATTATTATTATTATTATTATTATTATATTAATATTGCATTCTTTTTCCTGTTTTCTTTTTCAATACAAAACAAATATGTTCAGTGTGCATAGGTATTTCTTCATATTTTTTTCAAAATCTAGTCCGGCCCCCAACAGTGTCTGAGGGACAGTGATCCGGCCCCCTGCTTAAAAAGGTTGAGGACCCCTGGCTTAGACCTTCAAGGTTTTTTTTTTCCGTCTGCTTTTCTCCAGCGAAGCGGCATTCTCTCTAGCTGATCTGACTTCATCTTTGTCAAATGGCTCTCAGGAAGAGGAATTTTCTTTTGCTCAAAAAAGTCCACCAGTTGAGTAGTTGAAACGATAGTCTTTGATGTGTTCCTGTACCAGATAATCAGTTTGAAGGGGAAACCCCACCTGTATTTCACTTTCTTCTCCTGCAGAATTCTTGTATATGACCGCCATTGTTTACGTTTTTCCACTGTCTCTGGTGCGAGATCATGATACAATTCTACTTTCTGACCTTCAAATGCCAGTTCTTTGATGTTATTCAAAGCACGAAACACCTCTTCTTTCACAGCATATGATGCAAATCTCACAATTATATCCCTTATCCTTGATTGTTGTTTAGGTCCAACACGATGTACCTATCTCCATATCAGGACAGAGTTCTTGGAACCAGTTCAAGACTATTTGTTTCAGATCACTGTCTCTCTCATTTTCCTTAAAAAATCTCAAACGAAAGTTCTGACGTCTTTGTCTATTTTCCTGGTCCACAACTGTGTCCCTTACGCGCTTCAACTCCTTTTCCAGTTCATCATTTCTAGACTGCAACCCCTGTGCCATTTCAAAAGCAGAATCAGCCGTCAGCTCTACTTTTTTAATGCTCTCTTTGACCTCCAAAAGGGTTTGTGATAAGGGCGCAATAAGACTTTTCATATCGTCCTGTAAGTCTTTTCTTAATTGTTTAATAAGCAGTCTCATCTCATCGCTAGGTGAGTCAGCTTTTTTACGCCCCCTCCCTTTTTTCTTCTTACCCGGCATGTCTGCTTCGCTCTCGGACTCCTCTGATGTCCCGGTCAGATCTCTTTGATCCTCCTCATCAGAGGTGAGTTTTGGCTTTTTTCCTTCTGATGTTTTCCTTGGCTTTCCCATAACTATGCAGTTCAAAGCGATTCTGCTATCTTATTTACGAATATTCACGCTTATTTTGACCAATTTATTTGGGCATAGAGCGGAGCTAGTCTTCTATGCTGCCATTTTCCACAACAGCAAAACCACGCCCCCGATATTAATCTTGAATCTTCGGAATCTGATTGGGGTCGGCAGTTCCTGTATCAAACTTCTCGTCGATGCCAACATTCCAACATCGAGCTCTCGAGCTCCAGAACCCCACCATGGAAGTGGAGTCATAAAACCTCTCTTCACTGGATTCTCAATCTCGTCTGGACAAGAAGAGACCAGAGTGTAGGGCTAGAGACCACCAGTCTGAACTTGCTCATTCTGACATCGCTCGACCCCATAAAGCCAAACAGAAACGCCACCATGTCAAGCCGGACTATTCCTCTGATACTGATGGCCACTCTATCTATCGAGACCAAAAGTATTGCTATGTTGATGCCTATTACTACCGGCCTGCCTCTATCCATCGGAAATCTTGCTACATCGAGACCGATTCTTCTGACACCGATCACCACCACTCGCACGTTATCAGACACTGGAGATATCGAGATGCAGGAGTGGTTTACATGGAACATGAATTTATTGAACAAGAACCTTCTACCTCCTCCACTTCTCCGCCTCCAGCTCGATCTCAGTCTCAAAAAGGAACGTACGCTTCCAGTTCAGACTCAGAATCTCCACTACGTTGTCCTCGAGTTCAACAGACCACTCCATCGACTCTTAAGCAAAAATCTGTTAAGAAACCTTATCTACCTTACCAATGTATCCACAATATCATTGGCCCATGACCTTGCTAAGCGGCCTTTACCAATCTCGTTACGTGCTCACTCCTCACTTGTTACGTGCTCACTTCCCCGGCATTCCTAAAAAGTGTTCCGATATCTGACATCTGTAGAGCTTCTAGCTAGTCTTCTTCCATGACCTTTCCCACTCATTATAGGCTGGATGTTCGTGCCTGTGCAGATGCATCCTTCGCGCAGGCTGTTTTGTCTTCAGTACTACCATGACAACCCACCACCAGTAAGTCAGCTTGCTAATCACCCAGTGTGTCCAATCACAGAGGACCACGAAGAAGAAAAATAGGTTACTTACCTGTAACTCTGGTTCTTCGAGTGGTCACTCTGTGATTCCACGCGTACCCACCCTCTTGCCCCACTATTCGTCATGTTCGTTTTGTCACATACTTGACAGCTGTGGATATGCGGAAATGAGGTAGGAGGAGGCATAGCCTGGGTTATATGGGGGAGAGGTCCTTCTAACAATCTCTATCTTCCAGAAGTTTCCGAGGAGTTACTATGCAAGCACACATTAACCCAATATGTGGAATCACAGAATGACCACTCGAAAAACTAGAGTTACAGGTCAGTAACCTCTTTTTTCCAATTGGTAAGTTACTCACCAAACCTTAAGGTCCTCTGTCTCAGAAGCACATATGTACTTTTAGAAGAAACTGGCCTGATTTCTAGGACAAGGGGTGGAATACCTGTCCCATAGCACCAAATACTTCTTCTCTGTTGACTGTCTCTGTGAAATCTTGTTCCAGATGAGCTTTTCCATATGATTAAAGTGGTTTTATGTTCTGTTCTCGTGCCACTCGCCTCGAGTGCTCATTGACAATACTGTAGATAAAACAGCTTGCATTTCCTGTGACCTTGATAGCAGCTCAGCAGAGATGAAAGAAGCCTAATATTAAATAGCATGGGTTACATTTCTGTTGCTGATATGTGTTCAGTATGTCTCACGATAACATGTGTGATCCTTGTTTGAACTGAAGATCTCTAGGAGGAATTAGATTTGAAGTTGGGAAGTCACAAACTGGCTTCTAAGCTCTCATCTTGGCCACATAGTGTAGCAGCCCTGAATATTCATGGATAATACCAATGATATGAACCAGTTTCAGTAAATCAGAGGAGGCAGCTTGGGACTGGGACTGTTTTTCAGAAGAAATGAGAACTTGATCTTGGCTTTATGAAGGAAAATATTGTGCTTTTGTCTTTCCTAGACCACTTGTTCGCTAAAATCATGCACAGTATCCTTCTGACCCAACTGGGAATAGGTAATATTGCTTTGCCACATGCCTGCACATGCTTTACCAGGAGATCCTAGAAAGTAATGTTATAAGGCTCCCTTCCATTAACCCATTTTCCTCAAGATTTAGGTTTTGACCAACCAACAAGTTTTAGGCTCATGAAGGACTTTTTTCCAAATGTGGAACTATTTTAAGCGCCCAGAGTGACCTCGCTGCCAGATGGGTGGTATAAAATCCAATAAATAAATAAATAATAAATTAAGTTTTTTTAAAAAAGAGGATGTGGTAGACCTTGGACATATAAGGATACATGTTCAGTCTCAGTCTTCTAGCAGTTGCCTATCCCTTGTGTAGATTTTAGTAAATATACCATGTTAGGTTCTGCATTGCTTGATGCAGAACCTAAAGTTCAGCTATCTAGTCTCCTGAGCTCCCAAGAGGCATTTGGCAGGGCCAGTGTGACACTAGATGGCCCTTGGCCTGATCCAGCATGGCTCTGCTTATGTTTGTATGTTCTTATGATGCATTTTAAGTGACACTGTGCTGACTAAGATTGAGAAGCAGCAATTCTGGGGAAATACTTTTGAACTTCTAAAACTCTGTCACTCCCTTGCTATATTACGATGGAACATCCTTTGACATAAGTATAAATACCGTAACTGAGTAGTCATAGTGGACATTTCTGCTCTTTTGAATGGAGAACTCTACTTGGAGTAGGGGTAAATGGGTGTCTTGATAACCCAACTGTTCAAAGTGAAGAAAGATTCTGCCTGTATTGACCTTTCCTTGATGTGATACTGCCCCTAACAGTTTGGTTTTTGGAATGTTGTTCTTAGTTCATAGGGACTTGAAGTATGCACAGGTTGTTGAATTATCCCTGATTGTGGAATATTTGACATGGAATTTCTGTGAACCATTCATCAAGAGAATGAAGCCCAACGCTTAACATAGCAAGTCCATTTAAAAGAGGTGTTTCCCGCATGCTAAGTATCTTTACAGCTGTTAGAAGATATCAGTTGTTCATAATAGTAAAAATGTAAGGATGTTGTCATTTTAGAAAAATAATATGTAGTTCCAAATTCTGATTGACATTAAGGCAGGTTTGAGAATGTAGAGGACTGGGGAAAGTAGACTTGCTGTGGTAGAAGAGTAGGACTAGAGAAAGGGGAGGGGTCAAAATACAACTCCACAACTCAACAAGTCCCTTAAAAGCAAAATGACAAAAGCAAATACCAGAGAAATCTGTTTAAATAGTGGTAAGAAAAAATCCATGATATTGACAATGACAGTACAAAGAGAAATGTGTGGTTCACATTGCCCTGAACACTTGGAGCACACAGGAGTGGACCCATTGAATCAATAAGATTTACTTAGGTTTTGAGTCATCATCACTCAGCAGTTTATTTGCTGGGTCTTTTCTGGTTGGAATGATAACCTAACTTTGCATAATTATTTTTTAGAATTAGAGACGTGCATGTACCACAGGTTCAGCAATTCATGTTGGTTTGTTTATTGGCTGCTTTCCCACCTCCTCAAGCAAGCGCCCATGCAGAGGCAGTGCCCAGAGAAGGCAGGGCAGGTGGTCTGAGTGGGCAGCCACTAGAGCCGCTTAGGGCTGGGGAGGGCAGAACACCTGCTTAGCTGGTAAATGGATGAGCATGAACTGCCAGACTGGTGATTCGTGCCCATATCTACTTGGGAGTCCATTGTATTTGAGGGCAGTAGAGAAGTGGACAAGTCATTTGATCAAACATTGGTATGTTCCAAAACAGCAGTGCAACAGGCATAGTTGCAGTGAAGCCATCAAGGCTTAATCAACAAGACTGAGTCTTGCTTTTGTTTTTGGTGCAGTAAATGAACTGAGAAACAACAACACACCAGTACTTCAGTTTCAGTACTGGTCTTACTGCTCCCTGGCTTAAATTGAGTTCAGACAGCCTGCTCTTGAGCTCAAAACAGAGTTTGTGCCCTAAAGGGTTGGATTTAAAAAAACACACACAAAAACATTTGCCCTTTCAGAAGTTTGCCACAAGCATCCGGTTGAAGCCTATTAGTATGAATTTGCCAGCAGGAGGCAGTAGAAGAGCATAGTAATCCTTCTGTGAAAAGAATACAGTACTTTCATCACATCTAAGTGAAAGATCTTCTCTGCTATGTTTTCAAATGGGCCGATCTTGTTATTTCCTACTCTTTGCCAGATAAATATAACTGTAAAGGTTTCTTCAATTGTTTGCGTCTTCTTATTGGTGACTCACTCAGGTGACCAGGAGGGCTAACTGCAGGACAGATTGCTCCTTCCGGTTCCGTGCCTAGCCTGAAGGAAGGGGAGCCCCTTCCCTTCCACACAGGAGCTAGTCAACCATACTGCATACATTCTGTGTTCCTTTCTAGCACATCTTTCCTAGGTGGAACACAGCCTTGCTGAGAAATATAAGATGCCACTGTCTTCACTGTCTTTGGAATTAGCTAGTTTTGTGCCAAGGGGTAGCTTTAACAGTTCTATCAAATTATTTCACCAAAAGTTAGCCATTTTACATCCCACGGAGATAGCTAGCAAAAAGCTAAGGGTGGTTTCTTTCTTGTGTGTATCTCATTGATGTGTCAGCTATCTTGTCTTGCCAGGAATTTGAGAAGTAGTTTACTTAGCTGCTGATCTCTAGATTTCCGTCATCTTCTCTAGACCCTGTGGATTCAGCATACAGTTTTAAAGTAATTGTAAAAAAAATAAGCATACTAGTTGGAATTAATTTGTGTCCTATCAGAGGTAGGCTTAAACATTTGGAAGCAATTTGTCTAGCTGCGTAGTGGACATGTTAGCTAGTTTACATCTCAATAAGAAAGTTCTGCGAAAAGAGAGAGTTCTAAATTTGTTGTGATATAATTTTGTGTCAAAAGTTCAATGGAGTTAAAATTGTGGGCTACAAGATCTGCTTCAGCTCTCTTTACATGACAGTGTATTTATTTCTGAGCCTTATATGTTGCCTAGATATTAACTTTAAAAGACTTCTATACCAAGAAAGAATTCTGAGACACTCCTTTCAGACCTTGATCTTAACTTACTGAGTAAAAGAGCAGCATGAAGAAGGATTAAGTAACTTGAGAGAACAGAACGTTAAAGGTAAAATCTCACCTGCAGAAAACACAAAAACTGTGCAGGCTTTACACACTTACAAAAGACTTAATTTCCAAGTCTGAACTTTGCTTAGAAGCCAAAAGGTGAAACCAGAGAGCAATAATCCACTGTGTTTGTTTCTGGGAAGGTTTCACCTGAGCTCCGGAGGAACTGTATAGTGGTGTTCCCTAGCTCAGATAAAAATAGGTTCACAAAAGCCAGCATCTTTAAATTCAGGTATGACTTCAAGCATAAAAGAACTTGCAAAGGGTGTATTTTTCTTTTAAGACATGGCTACAATGGACTGTGCTGTACTTACCTGGGAAAATGCAAGTGCCTTTCTAATTCTGCTTGGGTTGGGTTTCATGCCAGGTACATGCAGATGGTCCCTTATAGGGTGAACTACCATGAGCTAAAATACAGATTCTCAAGCCCTTCCACAGTAAGCCTTCCCATAACACACACAGACAATTAAAGAGCAGAGGGCAAAGGTGGTAGAATTTGGCTTAGTTTTCATAAACCCCAGTAGCATATCCAATGTATCAGGTGAACACTGTAGTCCCTTCTGTCAACCTTGCTATTTCTCTGAATTATAACTGATGATTTCTTAATCTCCTGCAAAAGTATGACTTTTTGAATACAGTAGATTTAAATAGTTGCTTAATGTTAAATGCATATGACATGATCAGGGATGTGGAACTTAAGTTAATTTTTAGGAAACTGCTATGGTGCTCCCAGTGATCTATAGTCTTGCTGCCCTTTATCTATAGGGCTGTGCCTTATAATTGTGATTAAGAGCTACTGACCTTGTAGACATGGGAAGCTGCCTTACACTGAGTAATTGTCCAGTATTGTCAACTTGGACTGTGTGTGATCTAGCTTTATTTCTGGCATGATTCTTCCTCAGTGTTACCTGCTAGAGATGGGCACGACTTGAAAAAAAATTTTTTCGAGTTGTCGTTAGTCAGGCCGGTTCTGTTTCGGGTCGTTTCCGTTTTTCGCGAAAATTTGCAAAAATTAGTCGGTTCGTTTTTTCGTTTTTTGTTTTCATTAGTACTGGTTTTTTGGGGGGGGCGGGCTCCTGGAGGCACCTCTGTGGGGTGGGTGCCTCCTCTGGCCCGCTATAAAGGGAAAGCGGGCTCCTGGAGGCACCCGTGGGTGCCTCCTATCCTCACCCACTAGGAAGGGGAAGCAGGCTCCAAGAGACCCCTCAACATGGGGGTCTCCCCTCCTCACCTGCTGCTGCAAAATGGCATGCATAGCCATATGGATATGCATACCAGTTGCAGACAGTGAGACCAGTGAACCCGCCAGAGCCATAGGGTGATGCCTAAGGCTCTCGCACCGCCATGTCTCACAAAGAAGGGAATCGTACTTGCGTGTAGTGCAATGCAAGTAGATCTGGCTTAGGGTTAAGGTGGGCTAGTGCAAGGGCTAGGGTTAGGCTAGTGACGGGTAAGGTTACGGTGGGCTAGTGGGTTGCACCTCTGGGTGCCTCTCTGACCCACTAAGAAGACAGTCTGTGACGTATGGGTAAGGAGTCAAGGATTAGGGTTAGGGTTAGGGGGCTAGGGCAGGTTTTAGGGGGCTTTTTGGCACATCCCAGAAGTCTCCATGGCCAAGTGGCCATGTGATTGGTGGGATGGCTCCAAAAATTTGCATGGTCGTCCACTCCCACATGGCTGGCCACTCGGCCAGCCCATCATTGCGCAGGTGTAAAAAAATAAAATAAAATAAAATAAATGGAGGACAGAGGAGGAGAGGAGAGACATTTTGTTGCAAGAAAAAACCCACTGCTACTGTGAAAAATCTGGCAGTTTATAAATTTTCGCGTGTTTCTGTTGTGCTTGTGTGTTTTTGAACCACGATTTCAAAAACAATATTGCGTTTGCCGCCCCATTTTGGATCCCCCGCCCGCACCGCATGGCATGGCGGGTCCGGCTGCCCAGGACGGGGGGGAGGTGGGACCCCCCCTCCAGAAACCACCCCTCCGGTAGGTGCCCTGCACCCTTAGTCAAGCAGGCATTTTTCCGCCTGCTTTTTTGGCCCGGGAATGGGTGGGGGGAGAGTTTAAAAGTTTTTTCCTGTGCCGTCCGTGCCGCTTGCTTGCGCTTTAATTGCGGCGGCCGGCGGCGAGACTGGGCTTTTTGCTGGCTGCGAGCCTGCGGCGAGTCCCACCAGAGCAGCCCAGGACGGGGGATGGGGGGGAGGCCGGGGACCTCCAGAAACAACCCCTCTGGTAGGTGCCCTGAGGCACGGCAGGCATTTTCCCCCCTGCTTTTTGGCCGGGAACTGGTTTTTTTTTAACTTTTAAAAACTTTTTTTCTGTGCCGCGTGGCATCACGCGATCGCGCGATGCAAGGAACGAGCACGACAAATCAGACCAAAATTGTTCGTTCGTCGGTTCGAGCTCGAAGTCTGGTGGAGTAATTCCCGTTACCGTTTCCATAGAGTAACGGAAACGAGAAACGGAAACGGGAATACCGCTAAGTCGTGCCCATCTCTATTGCCTGCACATCTCTTGTGTCTCCTCCCCACCACGAGGTCCTCCATCCAAATATAAGCTAGGACCAAGGCTGCTTGGCTTCCATAATGAGATAGATTGTGTAAAAGCAGTAAAGCTCCCCGTGATTTTGACACTGTGACGGGACTACATACAAAAGTGTTGCACTTCTTAATCAGACAATCTGACCAATGGCGGAATACCTTTCTTTCAGACCAATCTTCCTATCTTCAAATTGAAGGAATCTTGTGTCCGGAGAAGATACAGTGACTTCGAATGGCTTCGAAGTGAACTAGAAAGAGAGAGCAAGGTAAGGCAAAAAAATGCTTTCTGGAATGTAAAAACACTTGGTGAGCAGAAGTATTGCCAATTTGATCCTGGAATTTATGATGAGATCTAGCACACTATAATCCATTATGCCTTCCCACAGCAGTGTTTAACGTGTTTAATGGGGTTTCAATGTGAGAGGAGGATCCACTTTAAATTAGGAATACAGTAGGACCCCCGTATCCGTGGGAAATCGGTTCCGGGACTCCCTGCGGATACCAAAATCTGTGGATAAGAGCTAATGGTCTTATCCGGGGTGGCCTCCCTCCCCCAGCCCACAACCCACGTCCACCCCAAGTTTTATTTTTATTTCCGGCGGCGGAAGAGGCACCCACGTGGACCTGCAGATGCCTGCAGGAAGTGCGGGCGCTTCTTCCGCCGCGGCTGGATGTTCCCAGTGAGCAGCGTTGGTGTGGGCACTGCTTCTGCTGCCGCCCCCAATGTTCCGGGTGAGCCGCGTGGCTTGGCGTGGATGCTTCTGCCACCCACCCCCCGATGTCCTCCACCCCTCCTGCGAGTACCTGGCTCGCCCGAGGTGGCAGGGAGGAGGAGGGCTTCTCCAAAAAGTAAGTTTTATTTTTTCCCCTCCTTGTCCCCCTCCCCCCCGGCTGATCACCCTCTGCGGATAACTGAATCAGCGGATACGGGGGTGCTACTGTACATGTCCTATGCCATTGCCCTTAGATTCGGTCATGGCATGATGAAGTCCATCTGTTTGATTCTAAGAAAATATTCGGTCCTCTCAGTGTAGGATGTGCTTTTCATTTTGGCATATTGGAATTAGGATCTAAAATGTGAATTGCCTTTCAGGTAGTAGTACCACCCTTACCTGGAAAAGCTTTTCTCCGCCAGTTGCCTTTTAGAGGAGATGATGGGATATTTGATGATTCCTTCATTGAGGAGAGGAAGCAAGGACTTGAACAATTCATAAACAAGTAAGTAGAATGCCCTGTTTCTTATTTTGAGCAGAAACACCAAGAACAAGAGGCATAAAGGCACATCAGACTGTTTCTTTGGCACTAGTCCTAACAGATAAGTAGATTATGTATTACACAGGCTGATGCCTAACCTTGTGCCGCAAGTTTTTTCAGGGTCAGTGGAGGTTATGCTAATAAAAAGTTGAACTCACTTTCCATTATGAAGACTCCTGAACTGCTTTCCAGGTTCCAGTGTCGGAGTGAAATTAATATCCAAGCCAACCCGCATACAAATGGCTAACCCTTGCTTCAGTGATTGAAATATTTGTAGTCACCTGGGTTTTGTTTCTTAATTTATGCAAATTGCTGAAATTACAGCATGTAACAATAAAATTGAACAAAATAATCCTGGGAATTGGGGGATGTTCGTCATCACAGGATAGTTTGGGGCTCTCCTGTCTAGCTACAACAATGAGGTTTTCTTGGATGCATAATATACTTGCCTGTTTAATTATGGTGGCAAAGTGGGTTGACGGAATGTCACATACAGTGGTACCTCAGTTTACGAATTTAATCCGTTCCAAATGCATGCTCTTAAGTCGAACTACTATTAAGTCAGGGTACCTATCTAAAAAATTGAAAAAATAAGTTAAAAAAACAACAAAAAATGAAAAAAATTGTAAATCGAGCACACCATATCTAAAATTTGTAAGGCGGCAGTTAAAATGCCAAAAGTTTTCCGCTCTTAAGTCTAGCTGCTCTTAAGTTGGGGTACCACTGTATATTGTAAGAATCCAGAGTGCAGCCATGGCTGTAACAGCTGCCTCGGTGAAATCAGTCTTGTTTCTTAGCGCAGGCTAGCTGTCATGCCTTGGATACATACATGCTTGAGTCAGAAATGAGAGTGATGAGAGATGGTAGATCAGCCTCCTTGACTGTTCCCTATATAGGCAGGGACTGGGGAGCATCCAGCTCTCCTGGGGATTCGCCGGAAGCTGTCATTCATTGTGCTGGCTAGGGTCTGAAGATCATCGCTGTCCAGAGGATCTGGTGGCTTTCCCACATAGAAATGGGGGGACAGGGCAATACTGTGCTCAGCAGTGCTCCTTTTTTTTTTTTTTTTGGTCTTGTGCCTCTTTTCTTTGTTGAAGTTTATACAGTGGTACCCCGACTTAGAAGCAGTTTGACTTAAGAGCAGTTCGACTTAAGAGGAGAAAACTGTTGGCATTTTAATTGCCACCTTACAAATTTTGGATATGGTCTGCTCGACTTACATTTTTTTTTTCATTTTTTTCATTTTTTAACTTATTTTTAAAATTTTTAGATAGGTACCCTGACTTAAGAGGAGTTCGAATTAAGAGCATGCATTCGGAACAGATTAAATTTGTAAGTCGAGGTACCATTGTATTTTAAAAAGCCAGGGCATCTAGACGTGAATTGGAGCGATCCTAGGCTCCTGAAGGAAAACTGGTTCTGCCACTGCCCAGTTCTTCTCATTTTTTGTGAGTGAAAGGGTAACCATCTTTGGCTCCAGGGTATCTCATCCTATTTGGTGTCATGGAACTAGGCAAGTACAGTAAATCCGGCTGGAGGAGTGAATTTAGACTCTCTGGTGTAATCCGTTTTTAAGACATATCAAAGAAGTCGATTGAGGGCTGCTTGTTTGCTGCCCCCACAGTATTCCTTCCTTGCAAAAGCTGGCATTTTATTAGAAAGAGGTATTGCGCTTTAGAGTAGGAGCACTGAATCAACTGCTGAGTGTTAGTAGCAATAAAAAAATTATGTAAAATGCCCATGTTTTTCCATTTTAATTCTATGATGATAGAGCTCTGAAGTTATTCTACTCTGCAGTTTCTCATTTTTTTGTTACTAAGTATGGATGTTGTTACCTGGCAACAAGTGACCAGTTCTGAAAACAAGGAGAGTAGTTCATGTCTGGAAATTAGCCGGTTACATGGCTTAGCGTTACATATAATACCACTAAAAGCAAGTGATCAAGCCCTCCTGATAAGGGAGATGAAGAAGAGTCCCAAATTCAAAGATGGGTCTGCCTTCTATATTATGAGGTATAATGAAGCAAGTTGCTAAGGAGTCTTTCACAGGAATTGGGTTGCAGTTGAAATCTGAAGCAGAAGACTAACCTATTTAATTTTTAATTTCTAGAGTTGCAGGCCATCCTTTGGCACAGAATGAACGCTGTCTTCATATGTTCTTGCAAGATGAAGTAATAGACAAAAGCTACACGCCTTCCAAAATAAGACATGCTTGAACGCTGCACCAACACTTTAAAATGGCATACATGTTCGCGATTAACTTACTTGGTCTAAGATTTGTAGTTGAGGTTTTTAGCATGCTGCAGACAAACTGGCACAAGAAGCCTTCAGTATACTAATGGCACTGCTTGGTCCTTGCGTTCCTATTATGGCATTAAAGAACTCTGCTGTCACACTTTTGATTAAATGGCTTTTAAGGCTTAATGTTTTGAAACTCTTTCTTCCTTTGCAACGGCCTTTTGGTGGTAACTGACTTGGCCTTACTTGAATTTGCACTGTTCCGGTGTTGCACGTTCACTTTTATTTGATCCACACACTAGAAAATGTTTCTGTAAAATAACTAGTGTTCAACCTGCAGTTTGGTGACTCACACGGTGCATTGTTAACCACAGTCCTTGTGTAAAATAAGCACTTCTAGAGTTGTATCCTTAAGCTTGGAAAAATAAACCCAACCAACCTTTGTACTAAGAAGCCACGGGGGGAACTATCTTTCTATTATGTAAAAAGAAATCGGATTTGTATACGAAGATCATTTGTCTAAACTTGTTTTGAAATAAAAAAATAAAAATGAGGTTAACCATGTCTTTACTGCTGGGGGAGAGAAGAATTGAAGGGGGGGGGGGTCAACTCCTGTAATTGAAGTGGACAAATGAGTGCCTCCAAATGTTTCTGCCCTATAAAGGAGCCGAGGAGGGAGACTGAACAATACAGGCCCTATGCATTGCATGTACGCCTACCATTTTAAACCCCCCTTGTCTTATTGCTGTAGCAATCTTTTATCATTAAACCCATATGGGAAGCATGTGCCTTGTTTTCAAGCCAAATCATTATTTCCAGAAACACAAGTTGGCTTCAAAATGGGGTGTGTATTCCCAGCACACTTGATTCAAAGAGAAATTGCAGAGATGAGATGGAACAAAGATGGTAGGGTAAAGTGCAGCCCTGCTTGAGCCAGGAGATGGGCAGTGCCCTCTACTACCCCCCCCAAAAAAAACCTGGAAGTTCCCATCCCTAATCTATGAGATAGAAACATATAATAAATTCAAGCTTAATCATAATTGGGGTGATCCATTGAGACTGGTTGAATAAGTCTTCCTGGATTGATTCCTGCATTACATTCCTTCCGATGTACTTTTTTTGGTGAAAGTTGTTGAGCAGATAGCATTTCACAATATATTTTTTAAAAAATATCATAGAGATTGTTATGTTGCTTTAGATGCAGCATTCTCTCATAAACGAGTGGAGCATAATCGCCAGTTATGAGAGTTGGTCTCTCTCTTCATCCTAGAAGGTGGCACTCTAGCAGACCTTAAATGCTTCTCTAAAGTTACAGAATAATATGTAAGTGATAAATATGTCTGAGGAGTTTAAATAAAAGATTGATGATATCTTTCAAAGATATTTTGTTGTGTTGACCATAGTCGCCACCATAATTTCACTCAGTAGCAAATGCCCTTTAAGATGTCAGTGCTGATACACACACACACACACACACACACACACACACACGGTCCCTTTGGTAGCTGATAGGAAGAGCAGAAACAAATGGAAGTACAGTGGTACCTCGTATAAAGGAATTAATTCATTCCAAATGAAATTATGTTAAGCAATTTTTCCTTTATACAAATTTCCCATAGGAATGCATTGAAAATGGAGTAATCCCATTTTTCTGTTGTACAGATTCGCCCCATAGGCAATTATGTTAAGCAAATCTCCCCTATCTTTGGAATTTTTTATGTTGTACAGATTTTATGTTATACAAGCTGTTTGTTATACAAGGGTCCACTGTACTATTGAAGCCCCTGGAATGGATGGGAGAACTGCATATCCCATCCACTCCTGCTAGTGTAGTGAATAGAAAAAGAGGAAGGGGGTTGCTCTGTAGGAGTACCTGGAGGATAACTGGTCCTTTGGCTCTGCTCTAGAAAGCTAGTTCATAAATAACCTAAAACTTGTAGGGTTTTGGTTTTGCAACTTGGACTAGTCTGAAGGAAGCTTCTCAGTGCTTCTAGTAATGTGTGAAGAACTTGGGTATTTCAGAATGTTAGCATTTTTGGTATAATGTACATTATACTATTTTGTATACTGCTTACGGAGCATTCTCCCGTGGCTTGCTTTTCTGCTTTCCCCATTTTGGCCAAATCCAGATGTTCCTATGTTTCTCAAGCACAACTCCCCCAAACCTTGAATTCTGATAAATTGAATAGCTTGCTTGTTATCAGCAAAGATGATGAGAGCAGACAAAAACACCTATTAGGTTGAGCTTACTTTAGGAAGGATGTAGTCTGTACAGCCAAACTGGGAAATTCAGCCAAACTGAACACTGTATACAGTGAACTGAAGTGATGCACAGAGTGTCAGATGAATCTTCCTGGCGCTCAAAGCTACCTTCCCCAGTAGAAATTGTGGGAAAGCCTTTTCTCCTTTGACTAGGATGCAGAGAACTTTGACATGTGCCTAAGATGCTCTTCCATGTGTGCACAAAGGGATTGCTCCTTTTTCCTTACTCTGGCCCTGCAACAAATGCCACTCAAGTGCCCCTCGATATGCAAGAATAGTTTTGAGCAGGGACGCCTGAAAATATTGGACCCAAATGTGGAGCACCATTTCTGCCACTTTTGATTCCAGCCATCTTGACTCTGTAAAATGGATTACTACACATGGAAGGGCTTCTATATCTATAACTGGGAAAGAACTGAACTGCTCGGAGTGGAAACATTAGCAAGTTGGTGTATCAAGTGGCATCAAATTCTCACTTAAACTGCACAAGATCAGTAAACTTAACCCAAAGCCAATGTGTGGTTTTCCTTGTTTGTGTAGCTGACTGTCCACCAGTTTGAGAGGCCTCGCATGATTCTAAATGGAAGGCTTTTTCTTTGGCGAAAAGAGATGTTGGAATTTACTGTCACGCAGAATCCTGTTTCAAAAAACCATTTGCACAAATAATAGCATGCTTTTTAAAGGGACCAAAGAGCAGTAAGTGGCCACGTTGGTATGTTTTTGTTTGGAGGACGTGTCCCCCTAGGTCCTGAAAGCATCGGTGGGAAGTAATAGTGAATCAAAGCTCATAGCATTTTAAATGTAATATATTTTTAATTCTTTGTAAATACAATGAGTACAACCTTAACTTCACAAATCAGTTAATCCACTTTTGTACAAGAGAAGTTTTACTCATTCTATGATACTTCCAAGTGCTTTCTCCTTCCTCAGTGCTAGTTTCTAAAACAAATGAAAACTTTAAAAGTACAGTAGTTATTTTTAATTTGCTCCTAAATTTATTCTCACCAAATTAAGCAGCTTATAATACATGTTTTTGTGGCATGGGTGGGAAGGCATTCAAGAGAGTAAGGCTTTTATTGAAATCTGGAATTTACTAAAACGCCATTAGAATCTCAAAGACCATTAGGGTTGTATTGATCCGCAATCCTTTCCATCATGCTTAGAGTGTTTTATACTTTTTACTGTAAGTTAGGTACCTTCTTATACATCTCATTGACAAAGAGTTTGGCCACCGTTGCCTTTGGTTTCAGCACTAAGCTTATGGGATAGCAATCAGTTCTGCTTTATCCATCCGGTCTTGCTTGCTTCTTATTTGGTTTTGCTGCTCAGTTTTCACGTAATGTGCATCAAATTTTTTTAAAGCTCTTCTGTCTGAGATGTTAAATGGAATTGCAGTGTTGGCAAGACCTAGGCGCAAGTCCGCCATTTTTTTTTTTTACACAGCAGGCTTGGCCTATTGAATCCAAAAAGCATTTTCCAAAATACACCACTTTTTGAAAAATCCAAGGCCACTCATTATATGTTACAATGTTTGGATAATCTGGTATTCAGTGTCGCCTCTCATATAAAAAGAATTCAGCAAGCAACATTAAAAAAAGACATTTCTGAAGGCCACCTCATGACACATTACAACAGAACAATGGTTTGGTTGCCCAATTAATTTTTCAAAGTAAGAAAAAATAACCCCTAATGTACTTTCTTTATCCCATCATATCTGCCCGCTAAATGGCAGACGAGCCCAGACTTTTGTTAACTATGAATGACAACTGAATTAGCTCCACCAGAATGCTACAGGAGAAACAGCTGCCATGTTCAGACCACGGCCACTGGTGAAGCACAGTATTTCCTCCCAAGTCTTAAGTTGCTTTGTCCAAGGTCACAGGTTTGTGTCTTACTGGGTTTATTTCGTCAATAGGTTAAAAATTCCCCATTTCAGCTCCTTGTACACTGGGTGAGCTTGTTCTCCGATGATTGAAAAGTTCCTCCAAGATGGCCATCCTGATAAATTTTTTTCACCTCTTTCTGCTCCCCATCCGGTCTGTCTTAGATGTCACTGGATTTATACATATCTGAAAGCAGTCTTGTGATTGGCACGTTGCCAATGGTTTTTTTGAAAAAGACTTCTTCTATCGTCGAAGGGCTAATGGAACGTAAAGCTGGTAAAAGCAGCAAGAGCTTTCCAAAGCGGCAGGGCTGTGTGGGGTACCTAGAAGGCAAAGGGGAGGTCGTAAGAGTCAGGCTCAAAATAACAGTGGCGCTGCACCTGATCACTTATGGCATTTTAAGGAGGAAGGGAAGCCAAGTACCTCTCAAAGAGCGTTGAGAGTTTTGATTCTGAATCTTGAACCCAGAACCACTATGGGTGCTGGCATGGGAGGTAGATAGACATCATACCTATAGGCTCTAAGTCAGCCATGTCCAAAGTCCGGCCCGGGGGCCAAATCTGGCCTACCAGGCCACTTTGATTGGCCCGTCTGCTAGCTGGCCTGCCCCCTCCCTCCCTCCCTCCCTTATTTGCTTGTTTGTTTGTTCTGAGTTTTGGGGCTGTTTGGCTGTGTTCTGAGAGTCAATGGTGTTCTGGGTCAGTGGGTGGGGCTTGCTGTGGGGGCAGGGTCAGGTAGCAGCCAATCCCCCCACACATTCTCAGCCGCCAAATCTGGCCCTCCTTCCAAAAAGTTTGGACACCCCTGCTCTAAGTTGTTTTTTCTACCAGAACCCTGCCAAGAGATGACTAGATAAGGGGGTCTGAGGATGTGGGTGCAGTCTTAAGAACCAAGGAACTGGTACAGTTGAGCACTACCTGGGAATTTGATTACAGTACCAGAACTGAGCCCATAGTGCTTTCTCCTCTCCTGGGTTTTCCCTCTCCCCGTCCTTTTTTTTTCTTGCTGAACATCTGGGAATTGGAAACCCTTGCAAATCTAACACCGATTATCCAAAGTTTTATGAGGAGCTCCACACTGATATTGGGTCCATCTCGGCTATAGTGCAGTAGTTCTTAAACTTGGTTCCCTAGGTGATTTGGGACTAACATTCCCAGTATTCTTGATCATTGGCAGGACTGGCTTGGGCTTCTGGGAATTATGGGAAGTCCAGCAACATGGGAGGAGGCACCAGGATGATAACCATTGGTGTAGTGGATAGAGTTAATATTGCACTAAGGCAAATCTTTATTCCGCTTATAAAATATTCATATATAAAATTAATGGCATCTCTCAGAGAATACTTGGGATTGAACATGCTCTTAAATTGGGTATTTTCCCTTGCCTCAAACCCCCAATAATTGCATTCTAAACATCTTAATTACACAGGAAAGACTTCTAGAATCATAGGGACGTGAAAAGTGTGGGGGGGGTGGTCTGACTCAAGCCCGGTTTGTTCTCAAGATTATGGCCATTGAACCAATGTGATCTACATGTGTTGATTCACCAGCAATTGATTCAGGGGATCTACATAGGTTGGGTTTAACAGATGGATTTAAGTTAGCATGTCTTTAACTCAGTGTTAAAAACTAGAGGACAGAAAGCACCCCATGTGGCTTTGAGGTGTTATTATTCCAACAGAAAATTGAAAAAAAACATTTTTATTTTATTTTTTTTCAAATGATTGGATCCAGAATAGATGGGGCCATGATGCAGTCAGTAAGCAGGAGAGTCCCTCACTCCCCAAGATCAAGTGGGTGCACCTCCCCCCCAACAGAGAGCAATCCTGGTTCCAACTCACTATGTCATGTGGGAAAACCTGTGGCTAGGCAGACGTCTTAGACTACAACTCCCATGATCCTTGTCTAAAGTTTCCTACCCTTGTTCTTCATCAGGCCTTCACTTTTAAGTGTGTTGCCCTTCATGTCTCCTTTTTCCTTTCATCCGCGGAAGTTTCTTAATTTATGTGATTGAGAACGTACTGGTTTACAGCAGGGGAATGGCAAGACTTACGGCAGGAAAATTGGAGTGTCGGGCGAGGGGTGGGGGGGATCACCAGTGCCAGCATCCTCACCTAGTATGAATGTAGCTGTTCAGGGTGAGCTGAGCTTCATCTTGAAGAGCTGCAATGGCGGCAGCGTTTCTAAAATTTCTGAGTTCAGAACCGCTATGCGTCGGTACTGCAAAGCAGAGAGGCCATCCTTCACTCATTTGTCATGAGAAAAATCCAGTCAGCATTAGCTACAAAATCACGGCATCACAATTACATTGTCTAAGAATCTCACGGTAGCAAGAAGCCGTCCAGCTTACCTGCACACAGCAGCTGCCCCCTCCTCCCACCCACCCTGTGTGCCTGCCAGCTGGATATTGACTACAATCTCCACAACCCCATAACTATCGTGCATTTGAACACATTGAGATGGTGCTGGATTGCAGAAGCCAAAATTATGGGCTTCTGCTATTGGATTTTACTGACAAAACATCTCATCCGGAAAGTTCTCAGCGGGTAAAAGCTTTGATAAAAGCTTGGGTCTTTTTGGATTTTTCTTAGGAGAAAGATGGGGTGAAACTGTTTAGAATAACTAGATCAGGCATGTCCAAACTTTGGCCCTTCAGATGTTTTGGACTGCAATGCCCACAGTCCTTTGCCATTGGCAGGCTAAGCTTAGAATTCTGGGAGTTGTGGTCCAAAACATCAGGAGGGCCGAAGTTTGGACATGCTTGAACTAGATCAAATAAACATATTTCAGTTGAAAATGAAGGTAGTGTGGAGGTTATTTATTTCAAGGGTACTCAGAAGGACAATGCTGTTTAATAGTCTCCAGCTTAGCGATGGGCATGGGTCACGTCGTGCCAGGTCAGCGGGATTCATCATCACAGCACCAACAAGTGCCACACATTCCCTTTGCCCGCCCCATCCCCTGACTTCTCCACTCACCAGCCAGTGCCCCGTTCTTCTCCCCTCCCCCTTCAGGTATTTGTCCAGTCCCAGCAGGAGCGTCTGTTTCCCTCCTCTTCCTCCTCTGGCAGCCGCCCGCTGAGACAAGGAGAGGGGTAGACCAGGATTCTTGCAGTGTAGCCTTGAGTGTGGCAGCTGCTAGAGAAGGTGGAAGAGGGACGCAAGTGCTCTTGATGGGCCTGGACAAGCACCTGAAGTGGGGAGGAAGAACAGTATGTGCTGGCTGGTGAGTGGAAAAGCTTTTGGGGGGTGGGGAGAGAACCCATGGCACCTGTGGGGCTGTGACGCTGACGCCCATTGACCTGGCATGAACCAATTTCTGCCCATCTCAGCGCCAGGTTAGACTTTGTCTGATATTGAAGGGGTACGAATCCCTTTGTCTTGAAAGCAACCTACATGCAGGAATGATTCTTTCCATCCTTAGGATGTCCAAATAGGGTGTGTTGATAGAGAAGTGTTAAAATGAAGGTGGGCAATCATGGTCAACTGTAGAGTTCATAGTGGACCTCAAGGGAACACTTAAAGAAGGAAGGAAGACCCAGAATAGATAGAAAGATACAGGTTGATTTCCAGTGCTGTTTGCAGAACGAAACTGCTTTTTGCTGACCAAGGTACTCCGTTCCCTCATAACCGAGAATACAGCAAAGGCTCTTTGGCAAGCACAAAGGTAATACTTTCATTAGGCCAACAAAAAGAGACAGAGAAGAGTGTAAGCTTTCAGAAACACTAGGTCTCCATCAGACATGACACTGAAAGGTGAGGCAGGGAGAGAGGCTGTAGTGTATTATTACAGTGTTCCCCCGCCCATTCACGGTTCATATACTGCAGTCTCGCTATATCGCAGGACCACAGTACATGAAAAAAGACCCCCTGGGGTAGGGGGGAAAGGCCTGGGGTAAGGGGGGGCTGTTGGAGGCCTCAGAAATGACGTCCGGTTCACAGGGAGGCCCTTTTGGGGCCTCTAAAAGACCCGGAAAAGCTGTTGCAGGCTGGGGGTAAGTACAAGAGCCCCCAGCTAGGCGCGCCAGGCCCAACCCAAACTGCATCTGCATATCGTGGATTTTCAATTATCGCAGGTTGGGTTGGGTCCCTAACCCCTGCGATAGGCGGGGGGTCACTGTACATACTTTTCATCTACATGTTGTTTTTAGATGCAATGCAGGAGGGAGGCAGCAAAGAAAGCAACAGGTCCCATCCAGTGACATACTGGTGATATTTTTTTACTCAGGATTGCCTGCAGACTTACTGAGACCTGGAGAGTTAGAAACTGTTGCTCTTCTGCCTTATAAAACAGAAATCTTCCCCCAGTGAATGCAAAGCTACACCCTGCCTTTCTGGGCTCCTTGGCTAGTAGAAAACAAAGAACCAGGTGGTGTTTTTAACAAACACAACCTTTTTTTTAAAACACTGGGAGGGTTTTTTTTCTTTCCCAGCTGAGAAGAGGATCTGTTCCACAGCAAACAAAACACAGTAATTAAAATCATGGTATTTGATGCGAGCTAGTAATGGAAATAAAATGTTGGCTTACTGCACAGGCTATAGATGCTGTGCCTGTAGCATTATAGTCCTTTTGTCCTGGGGTGGGATTAGAGATTGTGTCTTCAACATAAGCCTGGATCTTGGAGGCTTCTGTCACCTCTCAGAAGTCCGATGCCCAAATTCAGAGAAAGGGGGAAAGGGGGAAAGGTGTTAAGGGTGCGTGGTATAGGTAGTGCAGGGGTGGCTGTGGATGCAAATGCTCCAATGTCTGGTTAGGATTACTCTTTTTATGTTCCCCTTACCAGCTTTAAAAGTGACGATGCATTTGAGGCAAGCAAATTCTGTGGCATCTAACCGAAGCTGTCTAAATCTAGCCACAACCTCCTGTAACGCCTGTATTTCTGAGATAATCTTATTCAGCTTTTGAGAATCTGTGTTGTCACCGTTCATGCCTAGAACGCAAACATGTGAAATATATATACTAATAAGTAATTCAAAATATTTGATGCTTTAAAAAACACACATAAAAATCCCACATATCAACAGCTATTCAATTGTTACTTTCCCAGATCCGCTTCAATACAAAACTGACTATATCGTAGGAAAGTTAGTATGAAATCTTCTCTTGGATGATAACAAACACAGTAATTTGCATTTAAATGACAATGCAAGCAGTCGTGAATGCAACAAAACAACATTATTTGCATTTAAATATAGATTTATAAATGACAGGTATCCTCTTTTGTTTAGAATGGATTTGTTATTCTTTACATGTTGTCCTTTTTTTCTGTAATGTATTTTTATGGTAATTTCTATAACAAAGTCATTAAATTGTGCAATTCTTACCCGATACAGCCAGTAGAGTGTTAGCGTCAACTGGAATGGCCCATTGTGCGATTCCTAGAACAAACAGTTCCCTCCAAGCATCTTCCAAAAGCATCAGCTGTGGTACAATAGAGGTACAATGTAACATGGTGTATAATTTATAGATTGATAAACAATTCCAATACATAAATTTCTGTCCGGGGGGGGGGGGATGGCTTTTAAATGCCTGTACAGCTTGCTCATCCCACTTCAGTTTAGAACGTTTGATCAAATGTACGTGAGCATCCATAGATACTTTTAAAAAAAAAGTTTGCACTTTGAGGGTGCTGTTTTGAAGTTGCAGCTTCATCTGTGCAACACTTAGCCAAGATATGAACACATAAAAATCTTACACTCGAAACAAGGAAAGATACACCAACGTTACTCTGAATGACTGCCACCCATCCACAGTGTTTTCTTTTCTCCACCTTTTAAAAGCATGAAATGCTAAAAGGGATACAACAAAATTTGAATTTTTTCAGCTTGAGTTGATTTCGACAAAAAAGCACCATCTCTCCCTTGCAAGACCAATAACCAATTTTGTTACGAGTCTAGGCCCAACAAAATAGATTGTGTTTAGTACCCAAATTCTACCATTGGAGTATTACGAGAATTTTTTACAGAGCCTTGTCTTTTTTCAATTGTTAAGGTAGCAGTACTCCTTGCTTCATGTGTTTTGCTACAATGCTCCCTGTGGGTTGCTGCAACCCCTTTTTTTTTGTCTACATAGGCAGTGTTGGTCTTGCCAGTCGTAACTTCACCATTGGTTATATGGGTAGAGCTGATAGGGACTGCAGTTCAAAAACATGAACTGGAGGGCCATGTATATTCTTCCCTTCCCTCCCCCCTCCCTGCATTTGACATAGAATCTGAGCAAGCTAAAGCATGTCGGATAATGTCTGTGAAGATTCTCAGTCATCTAGGTGAGTTTATCTGGACGCTGTGTCATGGCAACTGGACTTCTTAAAAGAAGTCCAGTTGCCATGACTCAAGTTCCACATATCAGATAATGGATTGCAGATAATGGGATGTTTGAAGCAGCTGGTTCTATAAAGTGGGCTTTTACATTTCCCGAGAGTGCTTGAAGTGCTATGGAGCAGTTTTAAGCAGAACGTTTTGCTTTGCTTCTCTACCTATTGCATGATGCAATTTGACAAGCTTTTCTTGGGGTAATTCTATCGTTTGGCCACCAGTGGGCAACGTGTAAAAAGCCCTGCTTTGCAAGATATAAAGCTCTGCTCCACTTTCTGTTGGTCAGGAAGAGTAGAAACCGACATTATTATTATTATTATTATTATTATTATTATTATTATTATTATTATTATTATTATTATTATTATTATTATTATTATTATTATTATTATTATTTTGGAGAGCATGTGTGGCTTTTACCAGAAGGGACCATGTTTTGGAACTGCCTCTGTTTGGTTCTGGCACTGAGACTCCAGCAGCCTGGAGGTCCAACCCTCAAAATTCCTGCCCGTCTTCAGATGTTGATTGAGTTGGCCTTCAGGGAATGTCCAGACCCAACCTCTTGGCTTATACCTTTGCCTGTCCTTGTTCTAAATCTGGGCAGGACATGACAGCCCTCCTTGAATTGACTTTGGAAACGGAGCTTGGGAACATTACATTTTGTGGTACATTCCACATCAGCAGAATCTGAAAGCTGTAGTTCAAAAAGGCAACCTTTGCAAGTTCTAATCTGGAAACTGCCATGACTCCCATAATTATCCCATCCCTTTTGAGTGAGTCATTAGATTTATTTATTTCACTTTCCTTTAAGGGTGTTTGTGGTCAGGAGGACAGGGCCCGCCCCTATTTCACTCTTACCAGGGTGGCATTGTGATGAGTTTCACTGCAATTCTGTTTTTGTAGCAGTTGCAGTACTAATTGTAGCATTAAAGCTGCAATTCTGAACACTATTATCTAACCATAAATTTTATTCAGCCAAGTGGCCTTTGCCTTTGAGAGACAGGCACGTGATTGGACCGCTCATATCACGGTCATAACAGTACTAAGAGCAACTTTATCTGTCTTTCTGTCTCTGTCATTGGCTCTGATTATTGGAACAAGACGTTGTGCTTGATAGAAGTGAAAGAACAATAGGAGAAAAATATGCAGACCAAAGTCCACAGTTCTGAATTTGGGCTAAGCTGAAATTTTGCAATTCACGGAGGAGGGGGGGGTCACTAAAGCCCAGAGAGGATAATAACACCGTTAATGAAATCCTTGGGCTTTCGGGTGGGAAGGGGATTAATTCCACCTAACAATTCATGAAACTTGCCTTTAATTTTGAATGCTCAATATGCAGCCTGTTCATTTAAAATGACAGGATAATCTGATTCCTGACATGGATAATAGGCCTATTTTACAGAAATCTGTTCAGTGATAACTTTAATCTGCACTAAGCCACTCCTAGTATATTGATGGGACTCTTGTTCTTTTCAAAGTCTTCCTCCAAACCTCCTCCCTACTGCTCTTACTCCTCAGTCCCAGTCACTCAGTGGGAACGCTCCTTCGGAGAAAGTTCTCCAGTGAAGTGAACAAAGTGTTGCCTTAAATCACAGACCAGAAGCACACGGTCTTTGGGGGCGCAGCTCCTAAAGCTAGCAATGATAAAAGTTGGAACTTAGAAACATTTGAAGGACCACGTGGCCCTGTGCCGTACCTTACACAGAAGTGGAAGCTGTTCCGAAGCAGTGAAAGGCATGGGATTTGGCAAAGTTACTTTGCTGTAACTACAACTCCCAGAATCCTCCAACCTCCACTTCTCGGCCTCTATGGCTAAGATCATGTGTAGTTTCTGTTCTTATCAGTTTAAAAACTGGTATGTCCTCTATTTATATTCAGTTGCTTTTAACTTGTTGTAAACCGCCCAGAGTTCCGCTGGAAGATGGGCGGTATAGAAATGAAACAAACAAATAAATAAATAACCTGCATAGCCGTTGGCCACACCAGCTGGGAGATTCTGGGGACTGAAGTCCCCCAATGAAACTTCCCACATCTCTGGGTCTTGGGAGTTGGGGACGGCAGGGAAGAGAAGCATGCCCTCCCCAATAAGGTAGGAAAGCAGAGAGAGCCCTCTCCGTCAGAGGATGTAAGGTTGGGGGGGGGTGCAAGGAATTGGCTGACTCTGACAGACTTGGTTAAAGTAATCTTGATGCCCTTTGCCTTGAGAATATGCACACCTGTGGGTATGCACGGGACATTTTGGAGGGAGAAGTGGCGCATAAGGCAATCTTTACATTTTAACACGTGAGCAGCTAAAATGTGTGTAGAGCCAAGGCAAGGTGGAATACAGGCCAAAGAGGGGGAAACACAGAAGTCTCATAAAATTATGTAAAACAAGGACGGGAGGACAAAACTGGGAGGATTTGGAGACGTGCCACTGACTCCTTTCCTTATGAAGGATCCCAGCAAATGACACCCATTTGATTGGTTGTGGATTAAAATAAGTTAAAGCACATCTAGGAAGATACGTAGCTCACTACTTGGGTCACTTTTGGTGCTCTTTGTTCATATCAGTTATGGTGTCCACGTGTGTTTTGACGGAAAGTGATCCATCCCACCCTTATGTAGAGCTGCTTCTTTTTGCCTGGTGCTATGGCTAGGGTTTGGGGGCATGATTTGAAGTGCTGCCAATTACCCTGTTCTGTAGCTGCGCCGATGGTTAGTTCACACCAATATAAAGCTGTGGGCTGTGTTAGCTGAGGTGGCAACCTTGTGACATGTTTGGTGGGCTGTGACGTAGAAAAGGATGATGGAGAACATACATCCTCCTCTATTATCATCCCAAGAAGATCTATGGCTTCCAATTACAGTGGTCCCCTGCCCTTTCAAAGTTCATATAACTTGGTTAAGGGGCAAAGACCTGTTTCAAGCCTCCCATACGTACCCCAGGACTGGAGCTGACCTGAACGGGCCTGCAAGGGCCTTCCCAGGCCTTCTGGAGGACCCAACAGGGCCTCCCTGGAAACCGGAAGTCACTTCTGGTAAACCGGAAGTCACTTCTGGGTCACTGAAAATCATTTCTGAGGCCTCCGAGGGCCTTTTTAGAGGCCCATTCAGGGCAGCGCCAGGCTGGTGGTAAGTACAAGAGCCCCCAGTTAGGCCCCTCAGGCCTGACCCAACCTGCATCCGCATATCACAGATTTTCAATTATCGCGGGTCAGGTTGGGTCCCTAACCCCTGCGATAGGTGGGAGTTCACTGTAGCACCAAGGCATCGTCCTCATTTATTGAGAGTAGAAGCAGGTCAAATAAAATGACGATAGAGGTAAACAACCTACAGACGTCTGTTTCTGGAGAATCCTGGGAGCTGCAGCCCAAAATTATGAAAGAGTGTACTCTGAGCGCACGCCAGGCTCTCTCTTGTTTAAAGGAAGTTCCAACATGGAGGCTGACACATTCCAGAGTGCAACCAGACGGCATCTGATCAAGCTGGGAAGTGTTGCTTTGCTGAGAGTGTCCGTGCGGGAATCATTTCAACCATGCTCCCAAAAGGATTAAAAAAGTGGTCCAGCCTGCATTGTGCTTGGGCTTACGCCTGATCTCCTGTGCACTGTGTGATCACCAGAAAATAGCTTTCACCAAACAAAGCCACAAGCAGTCCACAGTTTGAGCTGTTTTGCCCATCTGACCTCACCTTCAGTTGGAGCAGCAGGGTTCTCATTTCCCTCGAGGTGATCTAGATTACATCGCCCTTCACAGGCATGGGAGATAAAAGAGCTGACCATCACTCAGCTACTCCCTCCACTGCCTTATACTGAAGCACCTCTCTGATCTAGTGTGTAAACCAGGCATGTCCAAAGTCCAGCCCGGGAGCCAAATGCGGCCCGATTTAAAATTTTGAGTGGCCCTCAGCCTCTTCTCCTCACCAGCCCAGCCTGTCACTCAGTCTCACTGGCCAGCCCTTCCCTGTGCTGGCTAGAGATGTCAGCTTGCAGTTTTATGGTTTGCCTGCCCTCCTAGCCTCCTTCTGTCCCCTCAGCCACCCGTCCTGCCTACCCACTCCTGGCTCCATTGCTGCAGTGTCTTCCCCGCCTCCTTGCGAGAGAGGGCAGCATATGCGAGCAGTGGTGCATCTTGGGTGCATGTGGGCCGATTCCTGGGCCATGCAACAGCCGCTGGGCCCTTGGGCACCTGGAAACCGGAGCATCTGCACATGTTGCAGATGCACACGGACCACGCCCTTTCTCCCCCCCCCTTGCAGGCTGAATGGTCGGCCCCCACACATTTTCACCTCACCAAATCTGGCCCTCCTTGCAAAAAGTTTGGACACCTCTGGTGTAAACTAAAATTGAACTCAGACTGATACAGGGTTTGCCATGTCTCTGTGGGCCTCTTTCCCCACCCAAACAGAAGCCATGTGCTTGGATCTGAGGCCAAAGGGAAGAGGGGCAGAGAGACCAGCAGCTCTCTTGTCTATCAAAATGAAGAAGGCCCCGAGAGGGACATCTGAAACCTGCTGCCCCAACTGACGTGGCAGTTTGGAACTTGCTTTAAATGAGAAAGCCTGGCCTGAACAAGTAGCCAAGATTGTGAGGACTACTCTGTTGTTGTTTTTTCCAGGCTCCTTCCTCTTCTGCAAGGCTCCATCTGCTGAGTGATCCTGTGGGACTCCAGAGCTTCCTCTTAGTGAGACTTCACTAGCTCAGTGAGTTAGGCATCAGGCTGGGGAGGCAGAAATAGGGAGTTGGATTATCCTCTGTGCATCCCACAAGAGCCATCCTGTGTGGCCTTGGGCAATCTGCACAGTCCTAGGAAGAAGGGAATAGCAAACCACTTCTGAGTACTGTTTACCTACAAAACCCTTAAAAGGGGGCCATAAGTCAGAGTTGACTTGATGGCACACAATTACTCTTCTGAATAATAAAGGTATTCTCATTCTTGTTTTTGAATAACACCTCAATCATTTTTAACGGTACCTATTCCAACTCTTCCCACCGCAAATCTCAGATTCTACATAGAGATCTCACCTGATCTTGTAACGAGAGAGTGGAAAAGGCTGGCACACTCTTTGCCCACTTGATGCTCATGAAAAGGAGCCTTGCCGCAGACTCACAGACGGATTCCGTAGCCACTTCATAGAGGTACATGGGAGTACCACTCACTTCATGTGGGTACTAATAATAATAACAAAGGTGGGGGGGAGAGGATTTATGCATGTAAAAGTAGTAGGCATAAACTTACCGGGGGCTCAGAATTGCTTGTGTTACATGAATTGCTTGCTTGTTTGGTATCTTACCAAGAAGGATCATTAGAGGTAAACTCAAAGGTTGTCGGTATGCAAATATAAACAACCCAGATGCAAGGCGGAGAAAACATGCAATTTCCCGGCTCTGTGAAAATGTTCCACAGATGATGGGCCGTGATCGTATTGTCCTCACAGAAGAAGAATACCTGCCAGCCTGGTGAGTTTTCTAATTTGTATTGGATTGTAATCCATTACTGCAATCTAGTACTGTAATCCAAATGTTCATATAATGAACTGATTGGGATACTGTATTCATTCTCCACTCTTGTTAAACGTACAATTTAGTTTAATTAGCAAGTTAAAATAGCTTTATTGGGGAGTAAATGCCACAGCTCATAGTGTTATGTTCATCTAGCAAACAAAGCATAGCTGAGTCATCATTTACCCCGTGGAGTGGTAGGGTTATACTCCAGACATTTTAGACAGAGTATTTTAGATGGAGTACCCTGGACATTCTCATTGGAGGTGGGTCGGGGGGGGGGAGCAGGCTGCTCATCTTCTGTCAAGACGGATAAGTCTCCCAATTCCTTTCTCTGATGTTTGTCAAGCAACTCCAACCAGTCAGTTAAAATGAAAAGGTGCCCACCTTTGGCGTTGGTTGAGCCAATCCCACCAGGCTCTGCCTTTCTGATGTGGTAGAAACAGCAGCCAGTTCGAGATTATGAGGTTCCAGTTGTGTAACAGCAGTGAAGAAAGCTGGGGCAGGGAGAGCAGCTGAGGGGAAGTGTGGCGTAGATCCGTTGTCTTCCTTGTGTCCTCTGAAATACAGAGCGACTTGTTTCCTTATTGTGGATGTCCTTGGTCCCCTTTCATGCTGAACAGCTGGCAATAAAAAGCCATGTTAGTATAGGGAATGGACCCAGAAAAATAGCCTTTGGAAGTATAGAAACATCTAATGGATTGAATCATATCTTTATAAAAACCAGATAAAAGCAGGCTGTTGTTCACCGTCCATTAACAATAGCATGTCACAATTTGCTGACCTCTTCTGGTGTCACGGAATGTTCACAAATAGCCTTAATTCTTGAGAGTGAAGACACCCGGAGTAGAATTGCAATGTACGGTGCAAGTTAAACTTGGGCTGGAATCAAGTTGCTTAGCATACAGACTGAGCGTCACAACTAGCGTAGGCCTATTTAATCATGGGAAATTATGGAGGAGTTTACTGACTGATTAAATGAGTCTGTATTAATGGTAGAGAAAAATGGAACGGCACGGGAACATTGGAGAAGGGATGCCATCTAGGGAAGCAAAAGACTGCAAGGACAAAGAATATGTCTTATAATAAGTGTGGGAATGAGCGCTGAATTTTACTTGCCTTCAAGTGAAATGGACTTTATTTAAATACAGCTGATAATCAATTTGAAAAATAATTCATTCAGTCATAATACCATCAGCTGTCTGATCTGGAGAGCATTATTTCAAGATACTTTATTTATTACAATGCTGATATGAACACATAGTAACCTCTTGCGTTGAACTGCCAGTTAAAATTAATCAGAGGTTGCCAAGATTTGGTTTATTGGACAACTTCCAGAATTCCCCAGCCAACATGGCCACTGGCCATGGTGGCTGAAAAATTCAAGGAGTTGCAGTAAAAACAATGGGATTCATTGCCAGGAGTATGGAAGAATGACACGTACAAGCCCTAGTCTGGAGATATTCATCTATTTGATTTTCAACAAGTGGAGAAAACCAATGCGCAGCTCAGTCTATTGGATTACTTATGCCAACAATGGGGACCACGTTTACTGATGTTTCCCATTGTGAACATATGCAGCTGCTCCAGGGTTAAATTCACTTTGATTCCTTGGGTTGGCCTTCAGTTCATGGATCGCACATAGCAATGGTGGGTTTCTCAGGGGTGGGGGTGATATCTTGCAGTCTCTCAGCTGTGGGAAACATAGTATAACTGGATCCAGTTCTGCAGTTCACTACATAGAAAAATCAATTTGCATTAATATGGAGTCTTTCGAGCTATCGCTTTGGCAAAAGAGATAATGAACCAGTGCCCTTACGGTGCTCGAACAAGTTTGGTTATTGGAGTATACATTGCCAAGTCCTGGAGCCATGGGTGCTCTCGTGCAAGAAGTCACTTCCCAAGGTCTGCCCCGGCTACAATGACAGTATTTGCTTATTCTAAAGCTGATGAAAGAGATGCATGCACACATGCAAGGAAAGGGGGAAACAGGCTTATCCCAAGGATTAGACGCTGCACTTAATTATGAGTTTGACCATCAGGTAAAGGATATGTGTTTTGTGCCTAACCGATGGGTGGGCCAGAGGTGGGCCAAGTTTCAAGCAGAGGGCATCTCACTTCAATTTTGAGGGGAGGCATGTGTTCCTTAGACCACAGAGCCATCTGATGCGATGCACAAACTTCAAACCTGTGAAATCTGCTCCTTTCAATAAAGTAAAAAAGCCAAGGCCCCCCTGAAACCTGGTGTGAAAGATATGAACTTAGATTTGTACTGATCTGAATTCAGGCATTAGAACAGCAGACTTGAAGAGGGCTCCTGGGTCTTTCACAGAGCAATCCAATCCTGGTTGAGCTTCCTCAGTCTATGCAGTGTAATTTCAATGGGAGTGGCAGTCATATTGTTGCTGCTATTTTTTTAAACGTAGGGAGTCAGAACTCCTCAAAGATTCGTTGTAAATGATCCTGAGATCTATCACTGGATCCTTATCTATCCCCTGTTCACCCCTGCTTTGACTCAGAGAATGCAGGGAAATTGAAACAGCTAAGAAACACACTTCATGGGTTTGGGGTTAGACCCAAAACTGACAGACCGAGGCAGACCGAGGGGAAAAGTGGCTGAGAACAAAACTTCTGACAGCAATGGGGCAGGCCAGCACATGATGGGATGAACAGTAGAGAAAAAGAGATAAATGTTGGTTTCATAACTTAATAATAATTGAAAAGTTTTATTTTTGCATTGAAGAAATAGCACAGACTAAAGGGATGGACCAGTCCAGGACAACTCTAGAAAAACTGGAGGGTTGGGCTGGCCTCTTTGAATGGACTCTGGAATTATTTCCTAACCTGCAGCCATACCTTGTTGGCTTGCTTCAGGGACAGGCAGTGTGCAGCCATCCAGATGTTATAGGACTGCAACTCCCACAGGTCCCAGGCAACAGATCCAAAGGTTAGGCATGCTAGGCACTGCAATCCCACAATGTTCGGAGGGCTTTACTTTGCTCTAGTTTGGCTATGTTCAGTAGCATCTAGAGCTAATATATGAATGTAGGGAGCAGATTTATAGCTTCACGTGGTAACATCACACAATTCCAGCTTGCACTGGGATACACACTTATCAGTGAGAATTTGATGCTTAAGTTCCATTGATTTAAATGGGCCTACTGTAGTTGTGACTTATGCTAAAGTAAGTTAACACTAGAGTAAGCCTGTTTGAATCAATACAAGTGACAGATATGTTGATTGGCCAAATACCAAATGATTAAATGGGCCAATTCTAATCTGATTTACTACTCTAAGCAAGAGGATGATGCTGACCTGATGTTTTAAAAATCTATTGAGAGGTGCTAATAAATCAAGCAGTTATTGAAGATGCATACTATGACGCAGATGGGTAAGGTGGACCGGCATCAGTTGACGCTGAAGACTGAAAGAATTGGGCATCTTTAGGGGAAAAGAAGACTGAGGGGCGATATGATCACACTTTTCAAATACTGTATTTGAAGGGTTGTCATACAGAGGAGAAGCAGGATCTGTTCTCAGTCATCCCAGAGTGTGGGACATACAACAATGGACTTAAGTTAAGAGAACCCAGCTTTTGGCTGAATATCAAGAAAAACTTCCTACCTGTTAGAGCAGTACAGCAATGGAACCAATTACTTTATGAAGCGGTGAGTGCTCCAACATTGGAGGCACTCAAGAAAAATTTAGACAACCACCTGGCAGACATCCTTTGATTTGTATCCCTGCATGGAGAAGGAGGTTGTACTTGATGGCCTTATAGGCCACTTACATAAAAACATAAGAACATTCTTGCTGGAACAGTCCACAGCCCATCCAATCCAGCATTCTGTCACATACAGCAGCTCACCATTTGCTTCAGGGCATTCCCAAGCAGATGTCTTCACCTGCTTACGATTCCCTGCAAATGGCATTGAGAGAAATCCTGCCTCTCTCTCCAACCCGGAGAAGAATTCATGATTCTATGACACTAATGATTGACAGGGGATTGGTCAGTGAACACACTGAAATAGGTTTGGTTTAAGATGAAAACTAATTCCAAGATGTTACCATGGAGTCAGTATAAAATATTACATCAGGAATCTCCTGGTACAGTATATGGATTGTTTTAACTTTGGGGTGGGGGTTGGAGTTGCTCATATGCCTGGGAAACAGAATTATCTAAGTTTTCCAGTAAGTCTCTTCCACTTACATCACAGGACATTGATGACTGGCAAATCTTGCAGCTCATCTTATGTCAGCCTCTGTATGTCTATTCAGAACCAAGTCCCACCGAGTCCAGTGGGTCTTACGTGAAAATGAAGCCAAAATAGACTACAGTATCTTTTAAAGCTGAAAACAGTTTTGCTTTGAAATGATCAAAGGAATAAAAATGTGGGAAAATATAGAAATTTGCAGAGGACCTAAAGGAAGCAATGGTTTTCATAATCACTGGATATGTGACCTAACAATTTCTTGGGAATAAGGGGTGTCACCAGTACCATCTTTATTCATGTTGACTTCCAAGCATTTCTTCAGCCGACACGCCCTGCATTGGTTCCTGTGTGTCTTGTCCACCGGACAGCCTCCCTAGAACAGAGAGGAAGGAAGGAAAAGTGAATCTCAACAAGAACATTCTGGAAGAAGCAAGCTAAGATATTAATACCTTTCTCAGACCTCAATGAAAGTCCCCTTTCAGTTTACCTTTGATCAAACCTATGGTGCATTTTTTTCCTCAGCAAAACAAGTGCACTGCCCCTTGGCTTTAGGAAACTTGATCATGGAAGAAAGGAACTACAAGCAGTTTTCTTCTCTCACCAGATCTGGGCTTGAGGTCCTGGATTGCAGATCTCATAGAGCGCAACTTCACCTGCCCCCCTCCCCATTAGCGGGGTTCAAATTCTCCCGCCCTCCCCCCCCCAAACTGACTGGGTGAGTGGAGCTGGTAAAAACACTTCTTACATTATCCTGACATTCCCATTAAGGTCGCTATGTTGGTTCCGATTATAGAAGCCTCCTAGTGCAGTGGTTAAGTGCTGTATTGCAGCTAAAACTGTGTTCACGATCTGGGGTTCAATCCCAGGTAGCAGGCTCATGGTTGACTCAGCCTTCCATCCTTCCGAGGTTGGTAAAATGAGTACCCAGCTTGCTGGGTTGGGCAATGTGTAGCCTGCATACTGTAATTAAACTGTAAGCCGCCCAGAGACTACTTGAAGTGGTATTGTGCAGTATATAAGCAGAACATTTTGCTTTGCTTTGCTTTGATGCAGGAACACGCACCATCCAGCACCTGGAGAGGAGCGAACTTTCCTTCAGCACCATAGACAGCTCCCTGCCCCACAGAGGTCGTGTGGTCGGATTTGATTGTTGAGACCCTGATCTTGACCCCTGTGGTGCGGGTAGATCTCTCTTCCCACTAGCCCCTCCCCTCCCCTCGCCCCCCCCCCTGCGCGCCCCTTTAGCCCTACAATTTCCTTGGCCGCTGTCAGGACGGCTTCACTCCCAGCGTTTCCTTAAGAGGGACCGTTCCTTCGCTCACATCTTTGGTCTGCGTGAAATCTCACTGGAGTCCTTGGAGGCTTCCGGGTCTACCGCCCCGTTTGCTGCTGGGGCTAGCCAGGCGCCGGTGTCCACGGCGGAAATGCACAAGGCAGGACCTAACGGGAGGTGAAATGAAGCACTCCTGTCCCCTCCACTCGAATCATGCATGTCTAGACTTGATCTCAGGTCTCCTTATTTACACGCATCCTAAAGCCAAGTCAAGCAGGATTAAATCCGGGCACGGGAGTGTGACTGGGAATCACACTAACTTTTTAAAAAAACGCGTAGTTCAATTGAGCTCTCAAAAACAGCAACAGTCCAGTTTGTTCATACTCGTTCGAAAAGATTTTAAAGAGGTAGATTTAGTCCAGTGAAGCAAATCGCTTCATCGCTTCATCCTTACCGCAAAGGAAGCCCAGTGACTTCCTCAATAGGATGTTAGGGCTGGGCAAGACCTTTAGTCGTCGGATATCTTATCCGATGGGTGAACAGGACCATCCAAGGCTGCAGACCCGGCTAGAATTCCAGTAATCTTTCTAAGGATGGCTCTGCGCGATTCCTCCATTTCTACCTTACAGCAATTAAGGGCTAAATAAGGAGCTACCGTTTCTTAGAAGTACGTTTATACTCCTACATTCTTCCAAGCAATCAAAGGTACAAAGATGGTCCACTACCTCTACCCGCCCCCTTTGATCTTCACAGCAGTTCTGCGAAGCAGGTTGGGTTGAGAGCGAGTGACATCGCTGCATTACTTTCATGAGTAAGTGCGGATTTGACCTTGAACCTCCCCGCCCTCAGTCCAAGGCCAGGAACCACTAGTGAATAAATATTAAAAAGGATAGCAGAACGCGCAACCTGGGCTTCGTCACACACTTGTCTCTTGCTCGCCAGCACTCCTACCCTGATCGTATTTCCCTGGAGGGAACTGTAGTTTATTTCAGCAGAATTCACTTTCAAAAAAAAAAAAAGTTTGACCGTGACAGGAATCTCCTGGGCTTTCAAGCCTGTAGCTGTGATCCTAAGGCAAGGATGTACTGGAATAACCTTCCTTGAAAAATTATAAGGGCCTTTTTACACGACCCCTAAGATCTGCTGGCCACTTAAATTCGGACCAGAGATCTTAGGGGTTCCTCACTCTTCCTGCCTTCCCACCCCCTCCTGCTGGCTGCGTGAGGGGAGGGAGAAAAAGAGAAAGAAAAGCATGCCGCTCACCTCCTTCTTCCTCTCCTCTCTGTAAAAGTAGCTCTTAAAGGGGCGGGAGCCAAAAAACAACAAACAGAAGCAAGGAGAGCCCCACACTCACTATGGTTACACCGGATCAAATAATTTTCACCTCCAAAGAGCAGGTACCTGAAAGGTGCGCTTAGACCTGCTAAAGTGAGCGGGGTCGCACTTAATTTCCTGTTAACTCTGGAGCTGGTGGGTAAACATTTTTAAGCTCCGGAGATGGGAGCCATTTGCCCAGGAGTTTAGGGGTCAAACGCCCTAATTAGACTCCCTACTAAAAAGAGATACTGTACCACGGATGCTTTTCGTTTTAGGCTGCAACCCTAGCTCCCAGACTGGGATAAAACCCATGAGTAAAGTACATTCTGAGTAGATCCGTACCTTGCATGTTCTACCTTACCCTGCCTTAAGGCAGGGGTGTCCAAACTTCAGCCCTCCAGATGTTTTGGACCACAACTCCCATGGTCCTTTATCATTGGCAATCTAGGCTTGGAATTCTGGGGGTTGTGGTCCAAAACATCTGGAGGGCGGAAGTTTGGACACCCCTGCCTTAAGGTCTCTCTTTACGGAGTGAGATAGAAATAGAATATACAGTACATAATATCAGGCCCATTCCTCAGGAGGAGTGGTTGAATTTCGAGCCTAGCTTCCCATCTGGCAGCTGCAGTAGAGGCTCGCGCGCATTCAGTGGGAGAATCCCGCGATAATAAGAGACCTCTTGGATCCTGCCTGCCAGGTTTGCTCTTCAGCGCTGCAAGATCCTGTTAGGCTCCGTCCGACGGAGGCGGTCCTGCCATGGGTGAAGCTGGCAACGGGATTCAACTCTGCCCGAGGAAGAGAGGCCTGGAACAGGCTGAATAGAGCCGGATCGTTCATTCAGCTTTTAAGAGCAGGAAAGCGAACCGTTATTTATTTATTTATTTATTTGTTTATTTATTTATTTATTTATTTATTTATTTATTTGATGTATTTCTATACCACAACCTTTTTCCAAAAGGAACTCAGGGCGGTTTCCAATAAAAGCAGTTAAAACACAGCTAAAACAGTTAAAACACAGATATCTCTGGACACTTCCACCAAGCAGGAAACGAGTGCCCAGAGGGGCTCTTTCCCGGAGTGGATATTTAATCACAGGGAAATTAAGCTTAAATTATTGCAAAGAAATTATTGCAAAGAAGGACCGGTGACAAGGTGACACCGCCATTTCTTTTATTTTCCATGCTGTCCTTTCCTTTTTCCTTTCTGCTGGGACATGAGCCGGTGCCGCCTAGGAGATTTTGTCGCCTGAAGCAGAGCAGCAAACGGAGGTGCCTCATAGCTGAAGCCAGACCCGTTATTTTTGGCGTGAGGAGAAGACTATCTCGGAAGCCCCTTTCTCTTGACCCTATAAATGCCGTCGCTGCCGCAAACTGAAGAGCGCGGTAGTCGTCCCCCCAAAAAAAAAAAACCGGCTGCATCCTGGCCTAGCCGCCCTGCTCTGGCCAACGGGACGACGGGTCCTGGCACCTGCCCAAGAACGCTCAACTGGAAGTTGAAGGGTTCGGAGCTGGGAAACCCACCGCGGCTCTCTGGCCGGACTGCCCTTGGCCAATAAGAGGCAGCGGGCACGCAGGAAAGGCTTCGGCTTGGTCCTGCTTACTCGCCCTGGCACCAATGGGAAAGCCACTGGGGCAGCGGCGAATCGCATGGGAATTCCTCCTCCAGCCGGCAGCCGTCTTTGAGCGGCCACAGCTCGAGCCCGGTCGCTGCAATATAGCCCCGGGGGCGGGCCTGCCGCTGAGCAGACGCCAGCCAAGCGCACGCCCCGGGGAGGCCACCAACGCCGCCTCCTCGTCCTTCTCCAGGAGCGGATTCGAACTCTGGTCTCACCTCGCTGGCGCCTGCAAGGAAGAACCTGCCAGGGCAGCCGCTGCCTCCCAAGGCTCAGCCCGCGCCTGGCCAGCAAGCAGCTCGCCTGGACCGGTCCCTCTCCGAGAGGCCCCGAGGAGGGCGGCGGAGGCGGTGGCGTTTTCTGGAAGGCTGGCCTCTCTCTCCCTCCGGGGATCCTCCTCTTTCCACCGGGCGCCTTCCTGGTCCCTACTAGGGACGCAGTTCGCGCGCCCTGGGCGATGCTACCCCTTAGGAGTGGCGCTGCTGCTGCTGCTGCTGCTGCTTCGTTCGCCGGCTCGTGTTCTGACTTTTGCTCGGAGTCTCCGCGGGGGAAAGCGCTGGAGGGCGGAAACGGCGATCTTCCACCAACTCGCCCGGGAGCAAGACTCGTGAGTCGCGACGGGCCTCGCGGGTACTGGTTACGCAGCTTGCGGGGAGGGGGAGAAAATACCTTCTCGTCTAGAAACCGAAAGCTGCAGGCGAAGAGGTTGGGGTGGGGGCGCCTCGTTTCTAAGCTCAGCCTACACGATGTTTAGGGTTTGGGGCAGCCAGAGTTCAGGCAGGACTGCAAAGCCCCACCTCAGCGGGAGAGATGGAGGCTACGCCCAATTCCCCCGGGAATGATGGTTCGGAGCTGGCCAGCCTAGTATTGGTCGGTTGCTACTCCTGCCAAGAAAACTCCATGGACATGGAGTCAGGTAGAGTCGGTCACGACTCTAACGACACAACACACACACACACTCCACAGTATCTGCGGTGAAACTTTCTGTGAAGATTCTCAGTCATCCAGGTGAGTTTATCTGGAAGTTGAGTCATGGCTACTGGACCTCTTTTTGAGAGATAGAAACGTTTCGCTGCTCAGCAGCGAAACGTTTCTCTCTCTCAAAAAGAAGTCCAGTAGCCATGACTCAACTTCCAGATGCGGCCAAACTGGTGTAGCTGCCGATTCCCAGTCGAGCCTTGTCAGTCTGAGCTTACAGAGGCAGGAACGCCGAGCCGTCCAAAAGCGCTGGGCAAGTTGGTTCGTCACGAAGCGCGCTTTCCCTCCTGGATGAGGAAACGCAAGCCCTCTCCAAGCTTGGTCCAGCCGCGTACTTTCGGCGGATTCTCCGACACCTCCACCACCACACCCCGGGTGCCATCAAAGGAGTGCTGTGCCTTTCCATTGTTCCTGTCCTGAGCAGCGCGACCCCCACCCATGTTGACGACCTGGAAGAAAGTCTCACTTCAGGTTGAACGAGGAGGCTTCCTTCCGATCTCCGCAGGCTGTCACCCTTGCAGACCTATCCTGTACGGGGGCGGAGTCCCATTGAATTCAACAGGAGTTGGCGCTCAAAGTGGGGTTGCAACCTTAATCACCCGCGGCCTTGGTGGGAAGATGCTCCTACAGATTTAATAATAATAAATTTAATAATAAAATTGCCCTCAGGTCAATTCTGATTTATGGCGACCCTTTTCAGGTTTTTTTTAGGCAGAGGCTGCTCAGAAGTGGTTTCCTATTCCCTTCTTTTGGGGGGGGGCATTTCTGGGACTGTCGGGTTTGCCCAACGAAGGCTGATTTTAATCCCAGCCACATACCTTGCTACAGACTTATGCAACGCTACAGCACTTGAAATCAGAGGCATATTTACCACCCTCAAGAAGTACCAACCCTATTGAATGCAGTAAAACATACTTCAGAAGGACTAGGTCTGTACAGACTAGCAGCTCAAGATACACTTCCCTGGCAAAACAGAGTTCAGACTTGGAAACAGAACTACTTACCCTGTTTCCCCGAAAATAAGACATCCCCTGAAAATAAGACCTACTTACAGTTTTGCCCCACACTGAAATATAAGGCATCCCCTGAAAAAAAGGCCTCCCCATAATAAGATAACAATAAATGTGTACCATATTTTTCTTCATGGAAAAATAAGACATCCCCTGAAAATAAGACCTAGCGCATCTTTGGGAGCAAAAATTAATATAAGACACTCTTATTTTCGGTGAAACACGGTATCTTGTCTACAAATAGAGAGGCAGAATTCTGTCATTCTCAATGCAATTATTACTACTAATAAAATATTTTGGAGAAGGTAGCCCTGTTAGTCTGTGCAAGAATTACAGGGAAAAATCAAAGAAAAACAAAACAAAACAAAAGGCAAAAACGAGTGGCACCTTAAAGACTAACTTTCATGTTTTGATGTAACATTTCGTGGATACTGCACTTCTTCATATGTCTGAATATGTCTATGTGTCTGAAGAAACATAAAAATGGTCGCAGTTAGGGATTACTCTGTTTTCAATGCATTCCTATGGGAAATTTGTATAAACGAAAATTTGCTGAACATAATTTCATTTGGAACAAATTATTTCCTTTATACAAGGTACCACTGTATTTTTCTTTGATTTTTGCCTGGAATAAAATGTTTATTTCCTAAAATAAATTTATGTGTATATTTCCTGGCAAGCCGAATTTGGATGGGGTTAACCTTCACATAAGTAAAGATCTTATTTTTCTTGTTTAATTTTTTTAATTTTTGAAGGGATGGTTTCGCTGCTTGAGAGATGTACAACCAATGTTAATTCAGCATGGAAAGAATTCTCCATGATTCCCTGCCTGGATAGTGGGAAAAGCTTTATCTCCTAGCAGTTCTACTTTACAAATCCTTCCAGACACTTGTGATCTGAGATATGAAGGTGTAAGTGAAAGGAAAGGACCTGTCAGTATTATATTTTGAACTTCCACTAAAACAAGTAGGACTTGACACTCCAACCCTCTATGTTTATTCAGAAGTAAATTCTACTGTGTCCCCCAAATGGCCAAGAGAGGCAGCAAGGAAGCATTTTATACTTCAATTCCCCCACCTGAATTTGATTGGACTTACTCCCAGGTAAGTGTGCACAAGATGTGCAACCTTAAGACAAAACAAGAAAGACTGCAGTCCAAACCTACACAAATATTACTGAAATCATGGCTATTTTATTCCCAGGAGCAATTTTTAAAAATTAAGTGCCCAAAGGAGAGCAGTGCTCATCAATTGTTTATATGTTTCTTATTCTCCTCTGGAAAAAGTGTTCTGCTTCGGTTTATTTACCGCCCCATACCACTTCAAGTAGTCTCTGGGTGGTTTACAATTTAATTTCAGTATGCAGGCTACACATTTCTCCCCACCCCCCAGCAAGCTGGGTACTCATTTTACCCGCTTCCGAAGGATGGAAGGCTGAGTCAACCATGACCTTGCTACCTGGGATTGAACCCCAGGTCGTGAGTACAGTTTTAGCTGAAGTACAGGCGTTTAACCACTGCGCCACGAGGCTCTTGGTTAAAGAGGCAGTCAAAGGTGAGATTTTCACTCTCTTTGTAGATCCCCCCCTTCTCAATATGTAAAGTAAGCTGTTTTGCCAAAGGTCCTAACCTGTTCTAGAGCCCCTGCCACCCCTCACATTTAATCCTTCAATTTATTTCAAAGGCATCTCCTGCTTTTGTGCAAGCCTATTTAACTTTTGTGAGAGGGAGAGCAAGAGGGGAAGCTCAAAATCAAGAAGTAATTCTCCTACTCTAAAAATAAAGATGTTAAAATATGTGTTTTTAAATGCTCAAAAATTCTGCATGGTTTCTGGTAAAGGATACGGGAAAACTAAGTTAGTTACTTTGGTCTGAAGTAGGATTGGTATGCCCACCTAGGTCTTAAATGTGAAGGAAACCCCTCTGATTTCCATGGAACTTCTAAGCCTGCTCAGATTGGTGGACGTATAGATAGCAGGGCAATAAGAAGTGATAAATAAAACTTGCAGCAGGAGGAAAAATTCTCCCAGCTCTGGACTAAGAATGCATAAGATCTTGATGGCAGAGGGGCATGATCTCTTAAGGCAGCCCACCTGTGTCCTGTGCCACCAAGACTGCAAATAAAACTTGCCCACCCCACCTTGGAATATTATGCCATCTCCCAAAAATCTCTACCCATAAAAATTCTATCTCAGTCTGTTCCTTGGTGTGCTAGATTTCTACTTTCAAGGATTACGTTTGGTATTACATTTGGTTATTTATGCTCCGGGCATAGGCTCATGGGTCCATTAGGTGTGCCACTTCTTTTGCACAGCAGTTCAAGGATAAAGAATCCCAGCTTCTTTCTTTCTTTCTTTCTTTCTTTCTATCTATCTATCTATCTATCTACACACACAAATGCAAACCTAGAAATAATGATTAGAATGTATTTTATGTTTCACGGAAGGCAAACCAGATTATTTCCAATCAAAATCATTCAAAATATATTATGCAATGATTTTGTACTGTCAGATCACTCCAAACAGTGGTTCCAACTTCCCACCTCAGTGCTGTTCCAAATCAAATGTCCCTTCAGTTCATTTGCTCCATTTGCCAACAACCCCTCCCCAAAACTTCTCCAGGTTTTTAAGCAGGAAGTCTTAAGACATGTCTTAAGTACAAGTTGGAGAAATTAAATTAACCATCCAACTCCAAACTTTTCTAGAAAGAGAAGTGGGGGGTTGCAAGGGAAACCTAGGGAATGCCTATATGTGGGGGTATATATTGAATCCGTTTTTTTTTTAAATTTCTCTCTGTCTGTCCATCTCTCTCTACATAGCTGAATCCAGAACTTGAAGATGAAATTTCCTAAAACACTGAATCCAGAACTTGTAGATGAAATTTCCTAAAACCAGGTGATGACCTCCACTGCAGCCCAGATTTACTTGGCCTAACTTTTTACCAGCTGTGACCACAATAAACCTAGATTGTAGTGGATTTCCTCCTCTCCTGCACAGATGTGTTCAGCCTGACTTTTTCTAGTTTTCTGGCATAGTCATCGAAAAACTGGCCGAAACTGAAACAGCACCTACCCAGGGTTTAAAAAAAGACCCAAACCCCTTTTAAGTACATTCACATGTAATAAATTTGTAGTTGGCCCGACCAGAAAGGTTTTTGAATGCAGTGGGCATTGTAACTTGCACTATGTTCCTAACTAGCTCAGAGGAGCAGTGATGGAGCAAAGGATGGGAATGTGGGGCAGGGCCCGGGGGTTGAAACAGAGAGTGCTGGGAGCAGAGTCATGGAGGAGGTGGCAGAAACTGAGAAGCTAACCAGCAGGCAATGAAAAAGAGGCTCCCTTCTTTTTAATAAGCATGCAAGAGACAGAATCGTTCGTTGTGACTGCTGTTCAACAGGTGTGAACAGTGAGGCAAAAAGCTGCATGGTCCAGATTTGCACAGGCTCTGTGACCTCCTTTCTGGTGTCTATATGGATAACATCAAAAGGGAAAGCTGGAGAGAAGAGGACAATAAGGCAAGGAGGAGACCAGGAGGAGATGGGAAAGATGCCACCATAGGCCGTGAAGGCAAGAGCCCTCCTTTGCTTCAGCGGCTATAAGGTGAGGGATCCTGCTTTTAAAAACAGGAGTTCTGTTATACTGAGAAAAAGAAAAGGAGAAATGTGGGGAAAGGAGGGAGAGATTTATTTATTTATTTATTTATTTATTTATTTATTTATTTATTTATTTATTTACTGCATTTTTATACCGCACCAATTTCCCAGAAAGGAATCTCAGGTGACTGGTTCTCCATTACTTTGGCCCATCAGGATGCCATGCAAGAATCCAGATATGACAGCACAGCCTTGGCCAGCAGCAGGTGGAGAAGTCAAACCTCTTGACCACCCCTCCTGGCTGGGGTATTCTGGAAGCTGTAGTAAACCAAGCCACGTGTTCTGAAAAGCCACCCACACACCCACACCCATCCTTTCCCTTGCTTGTGCTCTGGTTGGCTCAGAGGCTGCCACCTCCATGGGGACACTCTGCCCAGGACTATATAACCTGTGAGGAGAGCAAAAAGGGGATGTGGCTTAAGATGCAGGGAGATGGGAACTGGCAGAGTGCCCTTCTTTTAGAGATATAAATGCAATGCTTACAAGAGCCGGGGCTGAGAAGGGACAGAAGGAAATGGGGCTTCCAGCAGTTTCATCAGTGAATGCCAACCTTGGGTCCCCACTTGCCGACCTTCAGTTAAGAACATAAGAACATAAGAAGAGCCATGCTGGATCAGGCCAAAGGCCCATCTAGTCTAGCTTCCTGTTTCTCACAGTGGCCCCACCAGATGCGTTTGGGAGCGCATGAGACTAGATATCTGTCTCCTGATGCCACTCCCCTGCATCTGGCCCTTGAAGTACTCCAGTTTTAAGCCTGGGGATTACACATCTCCATCATGGTTTGTAACCTGTGGTGGACTTTTCCTCCAGGAATCTGTCCAATCCCCTTTTGAAGGCATCCAGGCCAGATGCCATCACCACATCCTGTGGCAGGGAGTTCCACAGACTAACAATGCGCTGGGTGAAAAAATATTTTCTTTTGTCTGTTCTTACTCTCCCAGCCCTCAATTTGAGTGTATGTCCCCTAGTTCTGGTATTTTGTGTGTGAGAGAAGAGCTTCCCTCTATCCACTTTACTCATGCCCTGCGTTATTTTGTACGTCTCAATCATATCCCCCCTCAGGTGCCTTTTTTTCAGACTAAAGAGCCCCAAATGTTTTAGTCTTTCCTCATAAGGGAGGTGCCCCAGCCCAGTAATCATTTTAGTCACTCTCTTTTGCACCATTTCCAGTTCCACTATGTCTTTCTTGAGATATGGTGACCAGAACTGTACACAATACTCCAGCTGCAGCCTTACTATTGTTTTGTATAATGACATTATAATGTTGGCTGTTTTATTTTCAATCCCCATTTTGATAATCCCAAGCATGGAATTCGCCTTCTTCACCGCTGCCACACATTAGGTAGACACCTTCATGGAGCTGTCCACCATCACACCAAGATCTCTTTCCTGATCCGTCACGGATAACTCAGAGCCCATGAGTTGATAGATAAAGTTTGGATTTTTTTTTGCCCCAATATGCATTACTTTACATTTGGCTACATTAAAACACATCTACCATTTTGCAGCCCATTCCCCCAGTTTGGAGAGATCCTTCTGGAGCTCTTCACAATCTTTTCTGGTTTTTACCACACAGAAAGATTTTGTGTCATCTGCAAACTTGGCCACCTCACTGTTTATACCTGTCTTGAGGTCATTTATGAACAGATTGAAAAGCACCGGTCCCAGGACAGATCCCTGGGGCACACCGCTTTTCACCTCTCTCCATTGTGAAAATTTCCCATTGACACCTACTCTTTGTTTCCTGGATCTCAACCAGTTCTCAATCCATAAGAGGACCTGCCCTCTTATCCCCTGACTGTGCAATTTTCTCAGCAGCCTTTGGTGAGGGACTGTGTCAAAAGCCTTCTGAAAATCCAGATAGACTATATCCACCGGTTCACCCAAATCCACATGCCTGTTGACCTTTTCAAAAAATTCTAAAAGATTTGTCAGACAAGACTTACCCTTACAGAAGCCATGCTGATTTTCTCTCAGCAAGGTTTGTTCTTCTATGTGTTTTAAGATTTTCTCTTGGATTAGCCTTTCCACCATCTTCCCTGGGACAGATGTAAGGCTAACTGGCCTGTAGTTTCCCGGGTCCCCCCTCCTTCCTTTTTAAAAAGTTGGTGTGACATCCGCTATCTGCCAGTCCTCCAGCACTGTGGCCGTTTTAAGAGACAAGTTGCATATTACCGTTAAGAGATATGCAATTTCATTTCTCAGTTCCCTAATAACCCTTGGGTGGATGCCATCTGGGCCCGGTGACTTGTTAATCTTCATTTTATCAATTAGTCCTAAAACATCCTCTCTTTTAACCAATATTTGATTTAATTCTTTAGTCAAGAGGGGCCATTCAGGCAGCGGAATCTGCTCAAGGTCTTCTGTCGTGAAGACAGATGCAAAGAACTCCCCTTTTTCTCCCTCACCATCCAGAGGGCCAACTGGTTCTCTGGCAGGTTTTCTACTTCTAACATATTTAAAGAAGCTTTTATTATTACCCTTTATATTGCTAGCCATGCGTTCCTCAAAATCTTTCTTTGCCTCTCTTATCATCTTCTTACATTTCTTTTGCCAGAGTTTGTGTTCCTTTTTATTTTCCTCATTTGGGGAGGATTTCCATTTACAGAAAGACCTCTCCTTGCACTTTAGAGCCTCTCTAACTCCACTTGTTAACCATGCCGGTGTCCTCTTGGACTTAAATGAGCTCTTCTTTCTTTGTGGTATGCACTTGTGCTGGGCCTCTATTACCGTTGTTTTAAACAGGCTCCATGCACTCTGAAGAGATTGGATTCTTTAAACCTTCACCTTCAATTTCTTTCTAACTAGTTTCCTCATCTGAGGGAAGTTTGCCCTTCGAAAATCAAGGGTTTTTATGTCTGATTTGCTTGACACTCTTCCTCCAACATGCATGGCAAAGGAGATTGCAGCATGATCACTGTTCCCCAGAGGCTGAGTGACATTCACATCCCTAACCAGGTCCTGAGTATCACACAGTATTAGATCCAGAGTTGCCTGTTCTCGGGTGGGCTCCATGACAAGTTGCTCTAAGGCACAGTCATTCAGCAAGTCAAGAAACCCGATTTCTCTTTCTTGGCCAGAGCTCACATTGGCCCAGTCAATGTGGGGATAGTTGAAGTCCCCCATGATTACTATCCTATCCCTCTTAGCCACCTCCATGATTTCTCTCCTCATTTCTAGGCCCCCCTCAAGTTTTTGATCTGGTGGACGATAGCATCACTCCTTGGACCTGGTAGTTTAACCCACAGTGATTATATGGTGTAGTCAGACCCTCTGTCAATCTCCATTCTGCTGGATTTCACCCCTTCTTTGACATAGATGGCCACTCCCCCTCCAACCCGCCCCTCTCTATCCCTTCTATAGAGTTTATAGCCTGGGATTGCTGTATCCCACTGGTTCTCCACATTCCACCAGGTTTCTGTTATGGCTATTATATCAATGTTATCCCTTGCTGCCAAATATTCAAGTTCTCCCATCTTTGCTTGGAGGCTTCGAGCATTGGCGTAGAAGCACCTGTACAGTGGGTCCCCCAACAACAGCTGCTGCTTTATTCTCCCCCCCCCACAGCTTTTATTTTCAGTAGACAAACTATCACATTCTATTATTCTCCCAGTGCTAATACCTGCTATGTCATCTCTATGTGATTCTCTTCCCTCTCCAACCTCATTCCACGGGGATGAGGTGTTCCGAACCGGATGCCACTCAGCTCCTGTTAGGTTCCCCCCAGTTATCAGTTTAAAAGCTGCTCTGCAGCCTTTTTGATGTTGAGTGCCAGCAATCTGGTCCCATCATGATTCAAGTGCAACCCATCCCTCCTGAACAGGTTTGGCTTGTCCCAAAATGTTCTCCAGTTCCTGACAAATCTGAAGCCCTCCTCTTTACACCATCGCCTCATCCACTCATTCAGGCTTCTGTGTTCTGCCTGCCTGGTGGGTCCTGCACGAGGAACAGGCACCACTTATGAAAATGCTGAAAATGCTCTTGGAAGTCCGGGACTTCAATCTTCTTCCTAACAACCTGAATTTGGCTTCCAAGACTGACCGCTTAGCTTTCTCAACATCATTGGTACCAACGTGTACCATGACCACTGGCTCCTTCCCAGTTCTCTCTAACAAGCTATCTAGATTTCTAGTGATGTCTGCAACCTTTGCACCTGGCAGGCAAGTGACCATACGATTATCATGCTCATCACAAATCCATCCCTCTGTATTTCTAATTATAGAATCCCCTAGTACAAGGAGCTTCTCTTCTGCAGCCTGTTCATCTACATGCCCTTGATCCTGTATCTCATCAATTGTGATGAGAGAGAGATTCTCAGGTGGAACCAGTTGTTCCTCTGTGCATGCCTCATGAGGTGTGATGAGAGAAAGAGCCTCAAATTAATTGTGCAATATGAGACTCTCTGAGCGATCCCTTGGCCTTCTACTACTTTGAGTCACATTCCTCCACACATCTACCTCCTTAGTTGGGGAAGTGACTTCATCCCCAGAAGTTTGCCCTGTCTCTTCTTTGACCTGGATAGTCTGTTCCGCTCTGTCCAAGAACAGCTCCTTAATATGTTGCTGGTTTGATATGTGGGCCTCTAGCTGCTGGACCTTCTCTTCTAATAGTGCAACTGGCTTGCACTTGCAGCAAGTGTAGTTCTCCGTGCGCTTTGTCAAGATGACAAACATGGCACAAGTGTTACAGGTAACTACAGCTGCTCCCTCAGACTCCATTTTAATGAGTGCAGTATTCTGGGCCTTGAAAAAGTTACAGTTTTACTAGCTACTCATCTAGAAATAATAATCTAATACTATTTTTTCCTTTGATGTTAAAATGAAATCTCTAGTTGAATTGCTCCAACCCAGAAACTTACCAGTGCTCACTTCTTTCTCTTTTGCTCTCTCAGCAGCAGGTCTGCTTGGTCTCACACACCAGGCTCAAATGCTGAGGCTAACCTTCTTCTTCAGGAGAATACACTTAGTGTAACTCCACCCCCAAGCTCAGAGGAAGGATTAGTGTGGTGCCACCCCCTGCTTCCTAGCTATTTCCTTTGTTTGGCTGACTAATGGCTCTTTGTATTTAAATGAGCCGTTAAAGTTAGCAGAGGCAGAGGTAAAACAGCCCTAGTTGAATTGCTCCAACCCAGAAACTTCACACTGCTCACTTCTTTCTCTTTTGCTCTCTCCGCAGTAGGTCTGCTTGGTTTCACACACCAGGCTCAAATGCTAGACGCCTGAGCCAGAGTCTTGTCCAGATGTTCAGGGATTCTGGTGGCTTAAAGGGTGGGAACCTCTGGGTGAGATGCTTCATTAGACTAGGTAGTGCAGGCACCTGTTTGCTCTTTCTCTTCTTCTTGCCCACTTTCCCCTGGGATTACTTTTTGGTATGGATTTATTTCCATTCCCATTGATATAACTCACCTTCCTATCCATGAGGTTAAAGCAGCCTACCTGGCTCTCCTGCTCACCTCTTTGTCCTCATGAGAACCTTGTAAGGGTAAGAGAAGGCGAGTGGCACCACATTACCCAGTGACCTTAGTCGCTCAGTATTGGCTTGAGACCAGGTCTCTGTCCAAACTGCCCAGCACTCTACTACTCTGCCACAGACACCCCACCCGACCCACTACCTGCTGTGAAACGAGAATTCAGTATTTCGTTCCTTGGAGGGTTGGTTTGAGGTTCTAAAAAGCACAGTGACTAGGAGTCCTCTGCCCTAGGATTGCAGTGCTCTTGATGGCCAAAGTTTAGGGTGGCTTGACTGTTGCAGATCCAATCATAGTTATATAAGACGAAACCACCTTCACTAAAACTAGTAGGATTCCACCTTATTGTTATATAACTACTATAAAGGCAAACGCAGAGCCCCTGAACCAGAGTTCATTAATACTAAAGAACTGACAGTCTAGCAGCAGCAAACCTTAGGAACTTGTGAATCTCACTGTTATCAAGGGGAGAGTGGGGGGATGCCCTGTAATAAATAAATAAATAAATAAATAAATAAATAAATAAATAAATAATCTCTCATCGATATCAGGAGCTGATCGATGTTGAATATTTTATCCACTTTTACTTCCTATTTAGAAGCTAAACTGAAATCCTGCATAGGAGTAAGCTAGCTGCCTTGAATGATGGGATTTAGTGTAAAATCAAGATACAGTTGACTGGACCTTCCAGCTATCCTGAGGTGGGTGTAACTTTGGTGGATTGCACTGCAAAGTCTAATCATGACAAATCTGGCCTGGCTTCTACTTTTGGTAATGTTATCTCCTTCCTTCCACCATTTCCTTTGGGTGACTGAAGTCCTGAGCAGGATCAGAGAGTGGCTGCCCTATCTCAGGGGCTGTGGAAACCATGTGTTGAAGGTAAACTTTACTAGCCGACTGACCCAGGACATCCTGAGGAGTACCAGTTTTGTGGCAAGGCACATAGCAGACATGCACAGTATTACTTAGACTCATCAGACTGAGGTACAGGGACCAGAGGCAAAACCCACCATTGTTCGGCCTAAGCTGCTTCTCAGGATCATTGTAAGGATTAGGGGAAGAGGTACAAACTGGGCACAGAGCAAAGAGGACAAACAGAGGATGTTTGCTGGAGATGGTGCTGTCGTAAGTCATACCTGATTTCCAGATTTGCAGACATATGTCCTGTTTCTTCTGATGCTTCTTTTGAAAAACCCTGAGCATCCATCACAGGCATAAACCCCATAGTGCTTGCCCGAACTGCGATCCCCACACACTTTACATGGAATGTCTAAAATCCGACCTGAAAGGAAAGGGGAGAGGGGGAGAAACAGTGAGAGAGGGAGAGAGAACAGAGAGGGTAAGTCATCTGGAAGTTATAGGGAACCGGAATTGAGAGGGTGGCAAGGACAGTGATAGCAACAGAATCAAAATCAGAAGCAACCTCAAAGATAATTTCAGAACTTGGAAATGCTATTTTTTCATTATTATTGTTATTATTGGTTGACAGCATCCAGAATCCTGGCTAGGATATTCTGGGAGTTGTAGTCCCAAATTCCCAATGTTTCCAAGCTTGGAGCTGTCTAGCCCAACCCTTGCGCACGGCTGCAGGAAAGCGCCCCCGAACTGCATCTTTCAAGGCAGCCACTCTTTCCTGCTGCCCAGTTAGGAGCTGCTTGAGGAGGGCTGCTTTTGATCCTAAAGCCAGGATTTTTTACCATGCCCCAAATGTTGCAGGAATACCAGCAGACATTCAGGTCAAAGGAGATAGAATGTCTTGCCTCATCAGAACTGCTATCCTTTGCACCGGTGCACACTGGATTTATACACCACTGTTCAAAAGAGTGTGTTAGTGTTTTCACTGAAACAACTGCCAAATAAATTCCGCACAGGGGTTCAAGCAGACTATGAAGTAGCAACATTTGGCTCAGATCATCTGTTTCTGAGTTGACATGGCCCTTTCCCACCAGCGGTTTGAGGCAAGGCACTGGATCATTCTCTTTCCGCTGGGCTGTAGGCGGGAACTGGCTGAAGACCACTTAACAAGGTTTGTGACTGAGAAGGGATTTGAGCCTTCCTTACCCCAATTCTCGTTCTACACCTCCTCCTAGGCTGAACTGCTACGACCACACCTGCAGCCATATTCACGTAGGACTGAGCCTCACTGATGTTGCTGGAATTTACCTTTGGGGAAGCTTGTTCAGGACTGGGCCCTCCAAGTTTCAAACAGTTGAAAATAATTGTCAAGCACTTTAAATTTAGCAAAAACTGATGTTTTACAGGGCACGTCGGTGTGTCTATTCAGAAATAAGCCCCACTGCATTCAGTGTGACTTATTCCCAGGATACTGTATTGTGTTCGCAGTCTTAGGCTGTAGTTCTAAATACAGTACTCTAAATGTGCTTCCTCTCTAATGCAGGGGGACTTGCTACTCAAAGTATGTACAAAACTATTTCCAAGTAAGCCCACCTGATACCTGTAATTTTCTTCTAAGCAAACACACACAAACATAGAAAGGGCCTTATGGGTGGTGGCCTAATCCAAGCCCTTGCCAGGTTTTTGGAAACGTTCTTTTCTAGCCTACAGCTCCAAGAATCCTCGGCTAGGATGACACAAGGTTTGGGGAGCTGAAAAGCAACTTCTAATAGCTCCAGCCTCTGTCCATTCCAGGATCTCCCATGCAGAATGAAACCACAGTATTCCTGACAACTAGTCATTCAACCTTCACCTTACATGCCTCCCATGAAAGTGGGTTTACGATATACAGACCTGCCTGGCTCTTCGGGCTTCAGATTTATGGTTGCCACGCAGTGACAGCCACAGACTAGCTCTTTAATTTGCGGTTACTTTGTCATTTAAGGCCAGAGAGGGGCAGAGGCACTTATACAATTTTCTGCCTCATGTACCAAAATAGTCTGGTTGGCCAAGGTCACCACCTGTTATTCATTTAACTTAATTATTTATTTCTGGGACTTCTATACTGCCCCATTAGTACACAGCATTATTCTAGGCATTTTACATGAGACAACAAGATAAATACAAATCCCAACAATGCATAAAACAATGCAAAAGAGCCAGTGTAACATCAGGGTGCAAAGAGTTAGAAGAGTGGAGCAGAGGGAGAAAAGTTCAAAAGAGCCTGCCTTTAAAGGCTCCCAAAAGAGAAGGGTCTCCTGCAGGCTTTTAAAATCAGAGAGGGAAGGGGGATTAGCTCCATCAAGAGGCAACTCCATAAGGATGAGGCCACCAGCAAGAAGGCCAGATTTCTTGTGGAAGAAGATTTCCTGGCCTCCTTCAGTATAGCCACCTGGGTGCCGTGACACAGGCAGATGACTTGGAAGAAAGATGATCTGACAAGCAATGAGATCCCAAACTGTGAAGGGATTTATACAATAGCATTGATGCCTTGAACCTGTCTTAGGATGCAACCAGAAGCTAGTGCAAGGCAGACAGGATGGGGGGGTGCAGTGGGGCGGGGGACAAATGCAATCAAATCTGCCACACTTGCCACCGGGCCTGATACTCTGACCAACTGCAGTCTCTGACTCAGCCTCAAGGGGAGCCCAGTGTGGAGAGAGCACTATGGTAGTCCATTCTAGAGATCACCAATGCAAGGAACAAGCTCGGGAAGGCTCCCTCCTCATCCACAGAAGGGTGGAGCTGGGTGGTAAGACTCTGTTGTGGAGCAGGAAATCTGGCAAGCCCTTATGCCACCGCCCCCCCCACCTGTCCTGATGGGGCAGTGGTGTGTGTGTGTGTGTGTGTGTGTGTGTGTGTGTGTGTGTGCGCGTGTGTGTGTGTGTGTGTGTGTGGTGTTAGGATTTCCTGCTCCACTTCAGGCCGTTAGCTGCATAGCCCCGTGTGGCACGGTTGGGGGAGTTCGATCCCCCACTGTGCATCTCAGAGAAGCCAGCTTGTGTGGCCTTGGGCAGGCTGTGCTCTCCCAGGGCAACCCAGAAGAAGGGCCTGGGGAGCTTCTCTGAGTGCTCTCTGTTGCCCTCCCCACCTAGAAAGCTCTGATGAGGGTCACTTTGGGACAGAATTGACGTGAGGGCAGACAATTATCCTTCCATTACCAAGATATCGCGGGAAGCCCTAGAGCTCTCATTCACTGAGGGACCAAAGCAGGGAGGATGGATCCTAAATGCCAGGAGGAAACTGCTTCCCCTCGGCTTCTGAGTTTGTCCTCTGAGGATCGCGACGAGCATTCCTGAAGTTCTGGTTTCAAAGGCGGGCAAAGACTTGCTTTCCCGCTTCTGTGAGTTGCAGGTTATGACTTCAGTTTCTGTTGGGGGAGAACCCTCCAGCACCTCAGAAAGCCGGAGTGCCCTGTTTCAACTTCTCAAACACCATAATCTTTGGGGGAGGGGATCTGATTGATACAAAAGGTCCTTAAGCATCATCTCACTCCAACAAGATTCACTGCCTAGGATTTCTTTTTGAGCGAAGTATAGCTGTCCACCTCCGGCTGTACCAAACTTTGAAGCTCCAATCTTATTCTTGTAGGCGGAGTAAATGTCACAGATACTATCCCATTTTATCATAGGCTTTTTGTTTTTTAAAAAATCTCTGTTTTGGTTGCTGACAGAATCTTAAGTCTTTCTTTCTTTCTTTCTTTCTTTCTTTCTTTCTTTCTTGGTGCCCAAGAAATTTAATAAACCACTTGTAAATTTAAATTTAGTAAATTAAAGACTGGAGACGGGCATTAAATGCGTCTCTAGCCAAAAGAGTGGCTCTTCCCGAAGATGAGTTTAGCGAGGCTAGAAGCGTTCTTCCAAGCACCAGGTCTCTAAACAGGCTAACCTACCTATATTGCTGTATGTGTGTGTGTGTGGGGGGGGTGTAGGGATTTCTTCGAAATGACCATGTTTAGCGTCAAAAAACGAGTTGTGCTTCTTTTCCGGGAAGGCGCGCCTTCTCACTCCCGCGCCCTTGCCCCCCCCCCAAATCTGCGACCCTTAGCTTTTCAAAAGTGACTTTCAAAACAGAGATGGAACTGTGCTGGGATCCCTCTCCTCCCAATTCGTTCGCGGGCTTCCTTTCCTCTTCCGCCCCAGTGCTGAAACTCGCACTGCCTCGAATGCTTGTGGACCCCTTAGGCTTGGTCAAGACAGCTACTAAGCTCTCCAGGACCCGTCCTTGCTGCTTCTGTATAGGCACACTGGACCCCCAGTCGTACGCCTATTTTACTTGGGAGCAACCCACATTGCCTTCACTGGCACTTCTCAAGAATCCTGCTGCAAGCCGCACCGGGCTAAACCCCAACGGGCCTACTTACAGGAGAGCAAAGCCTATTTGACACACATGGCGAAGTGAGTAAAAACGGGGGAGACGTTAACCCCAAGCGCTTGGACAGCTCCCGAAGCAGAGAGTTGGAGCCTCAAAGTTGGGTTTATCACGAGAGCCTTGGAGCTCCTTTGGGCGCAGGCCGTTTACTCCGAAGTAAGTGGGCCTGCTTAAGCCGAATCCCTCCGAGACCGCCCAGGGAGGTTTCCTCCTAGATCAGTAACCAAAGGATCAGTCACACCGCCGTCCAAGGCAGAGAAGTTCCCGTGCCCAAGGACTGCAGCCTTACAGCCTGGAATCCCGACCCACCCACCGGAGATCCAGAACAGACGACCAACCAAGACACTGGCACGACTGCGGTCTAATTAAAGGGCTGATTTTGGGGCAACCTTCCGCGCATTTAGGCCACTCGTCGCTTCCTTGTTTTGGCGGCAGCAGGCTAGCCCGCCTCCCTCTAGCAAGCCCCAGAAAGGACGGGGGTGATAAAATCGTCGCCTCAAGCCCACCGCTTGAGGGTTTAAGGAAAACGCAGAGTTCGGGAGAGATCCAAGAACGTTTGAACCGGCCGCGTCCGGGGACACCTTTAAAATCAAGGCGCGCTCGCCGTCGTCGTTTTTGCTGCTAGCGAGGACAGAAAAGGCGACTCTGCCAAGGAGAGCTTTTTTCAGTCCCGTAAATCTTTCCCAAAGGCAGAAAGGCGAAGGCGGGGGTCGAGGAAAAGATGCCCTTAAGGACTCGGAGGAGGCGGGGTGGGCTGGCCTACAGGGCCAGTTCTTCCCCTTTCTGGGAGAATTTTGTTTGTAAGTGCGAGGATTAAGGGTTGTGCCTGTGTGTCGTGTCCTTACAGTCGTGACCGACTCTACGCGACTCCATGTCCATGGAGTTTTCTTAGTAGGAATACTGGATTGGTTTGCCAGTTCCTACTCCAGGCGCCTACAGTACCTGGTATTCCCTGGTGGTCTCCCATCCAAGTACTAACCAGGGCCGACCCTGCTTCGCTTCCGAAATCAGGCGAAATTGGATACGCTGAGGACATCTAGGAGGGATAGGCTTAGGGTTAAGCAGCGGGAGACAGATGCTTGCAGATCTAGCTCTCTCTCCTCTGGCGGCAGCGAGCAGGCAAGGGGGGGGTTGTCCCTCTAAATAAAACAATGCCTCCCCAACAGACAATAGGGACATTAGATAAAGTGTTAACTTAATGATTTCCCCCAATTGAAAACTCGTTTGACTGCTTCCAATCAGCGCAAGCTGCCAGCCCCCCGGCTTCTCCTCTAAATGAAAGTCGACAGCTGCTGTATGCAGCCCGGACTGGAGGAATGGGGTGGGTGGGCGGGGGGAGATTAGGGTTAGGCGCTGGGGCTGGGGCTGGGGGTGGGGTGGGGTGGGGTGGGGGAGAAGAAGGGGAAGGAAGAGAGAAAGAAGGGCTGGGGGTGGGAAAGGAAGAAAGTAAACCAGCAACCTGGGGTCCACCCAGGGGCAGCAGTGGGGCAGGCGGGCGGGCGGGGGGGGGGAACGAGGACGAGAGGCTGCGTAGCCTCTCCCTGGGGCGGGAAAAGAAAGTTTGGCTCCGAGTGCCTGTGAGTGCATGTCCGCGGGGAGGTGGGAGGGAAGGCTGAAAGGTGGGCGATCCCGGGGAGAGTCGCCGAGCCAGGCTTGGCTTCTCGAGCGGTGTAATTACACGCCCTCCTTGCCACCTGCCTATTGGGTCACCAGTGACCCGTCAAAAAGAGTAGCATGGGAATTCGGAGCGCACACAATGGCCCCGGGAGGAGGAGAGCACTCGACGCGAGGACCCCCCCCCTTCCTTCCCTCTACCTCCCTCCCTCCCTCCCTCCCTCCTTCCTTCCTTCCCTGCAGGTCCCGCCTCCCCGGCCCGCTCCTGGCCTCTCGCCGCCCCCCTTGAAGACTTTCTCCTCCACCCTTTGGGGAGGGCGGAGGGGGGGGGAAGAGGCAAAGGAATGCCGCCGGCCCATCATCCTCCGGCGCTGGCTGGTGTCGCCTCCTCGCCGGATCGCCCCAAGAAAAGAGGGCAGCAGAACCCTTGTTGGGACTTTCCTGAAGGGGAAACCCCCGGTTCGCCCTCTTTTGCTGCCGGCCGGCCTTCCGGCGGCTTTTCGTCTTCCCGGCCTTTCACCCCACCCTCCCCCCCCCCACACACACCCGCGCGTCCGCTTCCCTCTGCAGAGCATTTGCTTTCCCCGCCCCAACTCAAAAAAAAAAAAAAAAAAAAAAAAAAAAAAAGCTCCGCGGTCCTTTAAAGCCCACGGGAAATACCCCGAGTCAGGGGGTCGGGGTCGGGGTGGGGCTGGGGGTGGGGAGACGTTCCCGCTGAACATCGACCGGGGGCTGCTTCTCTCCAGAGCAGAAACCGCCCAGTCCGGGCACAGTCGATGCCGCCCCGGGAGTCGTCGGGTTGGCGAACCGAACGGGACCGCCCGCTCCTCCTCCTCCCTAGTCCAGATGCGGGGCTGAGCTCCTGCCTCCTGCCCTCCCTGGGGGGGGGGGCTGCGGCGGCCCCCGACCGGGCGGATCAGGCCCGAAGGCCCCGACGAGCTTCCGAAGCCGCTCCAGGGCGGGAGTCCAGGGAGGGCATTTTCTCCCTAGATTTAGAGGGAAGCAAACCCGGAGAGCGCTTCCTTCTGAGCAAACCGACGAGGCTAGAGGTGTCCCTGTATTTCCACGGGGAGATAACTTCCCCAGATCGATATACATAACGAGCTTACTTCCCGGGAAGTCCTACCCTCTCGGCCTGAACCATCGCGGCGCTTGGTTTCCTTGCGAGTCCTAAAACCGACTGAATTAAATAAAAGTCCCCTTCGAATGTATGTACGTGAAATAATGCAGATTAATTCATGTAGGAGAATTAACATACACTTTGCTCTTTAAAATATTAGCCAAACAACCAAAGAGGCAATCATTCTATCCACCAAGAGTTGAGAATGTAAAACAGATCTTTCACGAGTATCTGATCCCGGTCGAAGTTCGATGAGAAGGAGCAAAACAATAACAAAAGTAATAAAAACACCAATAAAATAAATAAAACACGCCTATCCGTAGTTCTAACTAATTAAAGAAATGTACGAACTTGGTCCACTGGCCGCTTACTTCGGAGCAACTCCGTTTACTTTATGGGAGTCACACTGGAACGCTACGCACGTATACTCTTTAAATCGTATTGTCTCCAATAGACTTTGTTGCGAGGTAAACGGGTGCATATAGGATTACAGCCTTAATCTCGGAGTAAAGTGTCGTCACGTGCTTCTGGTTGGATTCTGACCAATAATTTTCCTTATGTTTCTCCGTTTGGCAATCAAAGCTGCATCCTTGCTTGGTGGCTCTCCTGGGGGGGCAACTGCTTTAGCCTCCTTCTTGGATCTGTACATAAAATTACATTAAATTCGGAGGGAAATTTATGTTTTCACATAAATTTAGAATACAATTTCTGGCATCCATGTTCTCCGGTGGAAGTTTCTCGGGCCTTCTTATGCATTTGCAGAGACAGCACCGGGAGCGGCAAATTATTCTAGCGGTAAAGGCCCTAATGCAATAAAAAGAAAACATACACTTCTATGGCGTCGCCAACCAGGGATGCAGTTTTGATTGCCAAACGGAGAAACATATTTAAAGTCACTGGGCCGCGGCGCATTCGGCCATTGGATTAAGGTTACGGGCGAAACCACGGGGGTCTTCCTTGTACTAATTGCATTCACGCAGGCTAGGATTCTTCCAAAAATCCCTACTGGGCTCCCGATAGTGTGGAACTTCCCGCTCCTTCTCTCTCAACTGTACCTGTTCATCCTGGTCCATTATTGGCTCGCTCACGTGCCTACAGGCTAGTCTACGTCTTGATTCGGCTACTACAATGTTACAGAGCTACACGGCCTACCCAAGTTCTGTTGAATGCACTTGCTCATTGAGCCTTTCCGGGATTGCGGGGGGGGGGCACACTCACACCATTCAGTATTCCCTCCCCCCGGATATTTTCTTCCCTTCTTTTCTTTCCCAGGCAGAAAAGTTCGGCTTCGGAACACGCAAAGATATATAATCCTGTGCGGTTGAGACTGGAGGCCACCCAGTCGAAGCCGGGAGCCCAGAAAAGGCCGGAGGACGCGGTTCGAGGTGGATCTTGGCCCCTGGGAGGCCGGCCGGGACTCTTCTCGTGCCCCTGGCTGCTCTCCTGGGCGCCACGCTGGGGTCCCTTCCCCCCCCCCCCTTCCGACTCTGGCTGGGCATTTGCGGCGTCCTGGGCACTGGGGTGGGTGGGTGGGTGGGTGGGGGATGGGGAGGGGAGGAAAGGGGAGGGGAGGGGAGGCACCGCTCGGTCTCCCTCCCTTCCCATCCAGGCCGCCCCAGCAAGCGAGGGCTGTGGTGCCGCTGAGAAAAATTCCGGGGCCCGCCCGACGGATGCCAGGAGGGAGCGCGGGACCCCGTTAACTTGACACGAGGTCACCGGATAACTGATTAACCCCTGTTTAAAGGCCCCAGAAGTCTAACGGGAAAGACAAACGGGGGGCCTCGGGCGGCGCTGGGAAACCGTTTGGAACATCCCTCGACGGGGCGTCCCGGGGGGCTCTTTTTGTGTGCGCCGGGTAATTGCTTAAAGATATATGGCAGCTTCGATTACTGTAATTACCATCAGAGGCTGTTGAAAGAAGTTAGGCTGCTTTGCGAGAACTCCTCCACGGGGTCTTATTACCACCCAAGCAGAGAGATCACATCTGACATCACTCCAGCCTGGCGGAAGGAAAAGCCGAGTCGGAGACAAGCGCCCGGGCCCCGCGGTCGAGAGGGCGCACCAGGCAGGCAGCCGCGGGCCCGTTCGCCGCAGCTGGACGGCCAGACTTTTCCCAAGGCCGGGCTGGGTCACCGGGACGGTCCCCAAGAAGACCCGGACAGGACAGCCCTGCCTGGAAGTCCAGGAGAAAGACCACAAGGGCCTTCCGTGCCCGATTGGCCCCGGTCACAATAAAAGGCGACGCGCCCGGGGGTGGTGTCTCTCTGTGTTAGGAAAGCCGGCTCTTCCGTTCTGCCCAACGTTTCCGAATGGTGCCCCCCCCGCTCCTCATCCCGCCATTACCAAGTGAGGCGCAAAGTTAAAGTTTTTTTTTTAAAGTGTTCTGCTTATATACCGCCCCATAGCACTTCAAGTACTCTCTGGGTGGTTTACAATTTTAATTATGCAGGCTACACATTGCCGACCCCCCCCCAAGCTGGGTACTCATGGAAGGCTGAGTCAACCATGAGCCAGCTACCTGGGAATGAACCCCAGGTCCTGAGCACAGTTTTAGCTGCGGTACAGGCATTTAACCACGACGTCCCCTCTGCTAATGTCATTTATTATTATTATTATTATTATTATTATTATTATTATTATTATTATTATTATTATTATTATTATTATTATTATTATTTCTACTACTACTACTACTGCTGCTGCTGCTGCTGTTCGGCCAGTGTGCTGAGTTTTGCACGTGGAGGCACTGAGGCCGAGGATCCACTGCCCAGGAGGTGATGGGCTGCTGCTACAAGATTCCAGAAAAAGGCCCTTCGCCTTCCGCAGGCAGCTGACCACGCCGAAATCGGTGAGCGTGGCCAGGGCATCCACAGCCATCAAATCAGCGGGAATGCGGCCTCTTGTGCTTGCTTGTTGATGGCAATCGGGGAATGAAACGACTCCATTGACGGTTGGCTATTAAGAAAAACAGCACCAACTCGGCGTGAAAGCCCAGGAAGTATTAAAACGGAGCAATACAGATTTGATTCAAGAGGGGTCCACTTAACGTCCAAAGAAACGGGCCTTAGATTCGGAAGACAACTACATTTCTTTACCGTTTATACTTTGTTTGCGTGGGGACTCTCTCTTATTTCCGCAGGACGCCTTTCAGCTAGGACTGGCAGTAGCTTTCCGTCCTCGTTCCGAACGCGAAGTGGATTGGAAAGCGGGTTTAGCTGGATCACGGGATTTCACTTTGCTAAGAATACCCCGGGTCGCATTGCAGGGCCATCATCCACAGGCAGAAGTCGCCTTTGTGGTCTAGTTTGAAGAAGTATCCCTTTATAACAGACGCACCAAAACAACAACGTCCCTGTTGTTAACAGTCACACCAGGTTTTGGGCCAACTTTTAAACTGCACGAATCGCCTTCAGTTCGAACATCTGAGGCTAAATTCAAGGAGCCAGAGAGATCTATCGTTTTGTCAAAACGTGCCACACAGCCCTGCCTCCTGCCTCTGGTTGCAAACCTCCGATTCCCCTGTTTCCTCCTTCTGGGCAAGGTCTCAGAAGGGGCCCCTGGGTCGGTCTGCTTCGGATTGGAAGGAACCCGAGTGATTGGGGGAATCCTGCCTCTCTTGCATGCAGACCGTCTGTTAGCACCCCGGGGAAACGTAGGGTCAAGAGCAGCAGCTGCCTCAAGGCTCCGGTTCCGTGTACAGTGAGATCGGGAAAAGGGTTCTCCCTGGCACCTCCTTTCCAGGAACCACCCCCATAGCCTCGTTTTTGCCTTTAATCCCAGGAGTCCGCGAATAGATAAGGAGGCCCAACCTCTCCTTTTCCAAAGATTCTTTTTACCCAGAATGGACACCTACGTCCCGCGCACGCTCTCCCGACGCCCTGGTTTCCTTCACGGGCCTAAAACCTGGGATTAAAGTGGTCCAAAACCCTCGCTTTCCATCGGTCCCCAACGTTTTACTCTTCAACCGGTTTCCTTTAACTTTTCCTCTTCCGCCCAAACTATTTGGCTTTGGCTTTCGGTATTATTATTATTATTATTATTATTATTATTATTATTATTATTATTATTATTATTATTATTATTATTATTATTATTAAATTTGGCCGTGTTTGGGTTTTACGGGTTTGAAGAGTGCGCGTCATCCTTTTTTATCCGCGCGGTATACAGAATAAAAGACGAGCAATTAATTTCACGTCGTGGCGGGTTGTTTTCCTCCTTCCTGGGAGAAAGTTTTGAATGAGAGTTCATAGGGAAGCCCTGCCAGGAACATAGCGTTCGGAATAAAGTTGGTTCTTGGTACCTTCAGCAACACACATACACACACAGAGAGAGAGAGACGCACACACACGTACACGGGAAAGAAGCAGGATGGAAGAGCGGGATAAACGGAAGAATCGGGGGCGGAAAAATAGTCCCCCCCCCCCAAGAAGAGTAATCGACGTGCACGTGTTTTCTCCTGCACTTTCCCTTTTCTTTGCCAGCCACTTTCTACTATAATGCAGTTACGGCACCCGGAGCTCGCGCTAAAACGGCCGAATCGGGGGCGGAAAAATAGTTCCCCCCCCAAGAAGAGTAATCGACGTGCACGTGTTTTCTCCTGCACTTTCCCTTTTCTTTGCCAGCCACTTTCTACTATAATGCAGTTACGGCACCCGGAGCTCGCGCTAAAACGGCCGAATCCATCACTTGTCATACATCAAATTGGATTGTGCATGTTACTGACCCCATCACGCATATTAGGACAAACTCTCTTAAGTCCCTTCTTAGATTTCTAGCGTCTGAAGCCAACGGCTTGCTAGAGCAGTCAATCAGACTAATTTTTCCCCCTCAATAGGAGCAAGAAAAATCCCCCAGTTATGAGGTGTACCCGGATTTAGGATTAAGGGGAAATGTGACTTTTAAGTTGTTTCTGCTTCCCTCTTCGGCAGGATTACTCGGGTAAGGCTGGAAATGGTGTGCAAAGTATTCCCCTTAAATCCTCCTTCAGCAGATCTCGCTTCTTATCCCACTCCCGCTCCCCCCCACCTCCGCCCCCCCCAAACCCCCAGCCCCTTCCCCGCTTTGTGAGCCGGAGGCATTCAACTCGCTGAAGTTCCAGAGCTCAGTCGAACCAGGTATTATTTATTATTCACTGCCCAAAAGAAGAACAAGGAGAAGAGAAGGGCGCAGATCGTTTGGCCTCGAAAGTGAGAGAGGGAGGCCTGACCTGGAGGCGCCCCCAACATTTCCCGCGTGAAAGCAAAGGCTCCCAAACCCACACACCGGCCCGGCTGGGGACCTGGCCCGAGGCTCCCCCCCCTCGCAAAAACGTGGGTCCGAAGGGGCGCTTCAGGCCCGCCTTGACAGGATCCCCCCCCCCCCCAATACAGGCAAGAGTGGAAAGCAAGGCACCTGCTGAGATTGAGTGTCCCCCCCACCCCTCCCCTTTACCTAGAAGTAAGTCTCACGGAGTTACTTTTAAGTAAGTGTGGAGAGGCGTTGAAGCCGCCGCCACAGGGTTTTTCCGGATTAAAACGCCGGAGGTTGCCCAGCCTTCGCCCCCCCGCCCCGCCCCGCCCCGCCCCGAGCGCACCCCAAGGCTCCCTCCGGCGCTCAGCATTACCCACTTGTTGAGCCCGCCGGCTTGCTCATGGCTGGCGTGTCCCCCCCCCGCGGGGCAGCGGCGTCTTTCTCCGGCCGAAGGCGCCTGGCGCTGCGCTCGAACCCAGAGCGCCCTCCTCCCCGCGCGGTCCCGAAGGGTTTCGCCGGCTTTTCGCTTCCCCCTCCCGTGCAGGAGCCTCTGACAGGTGCCTCAGCAGCAGCGGCGGCAGCAGCGGCAGCAGCGGCGGCAGAAGCCCGCCCTCCCGGCGACGGGGCGCATCATCCTCTTCCTCCTCTTCCTCCTCTTCCTCCTTCACCCGGTCCGGGATCAAGTTCTTGAGAAAGAAGCCGCGGCGGATTTGAGCAGAGGAAAAGGGTTGGAGGCGAAAGGCGGAGGCAGGAGGCGTGTGTGTGTGTGTGTGGGGGGGAGCCACGGGCAGGCGGGCGGCGGGGCGGGGGGGGCAAGGGAAGTGGAAGGGGACACCTCTCCAAGCGTTCAGGATCTGAGCCCGAGGAAGGAGTGGGGGCTGGGGGGGGGGCTGGGGCGGAGGGTGGGGGGCGCCGATCCGGCTCACGGCGGCGGGGGCGAAGAGCGGGAACGGAGCCGCCGTCGAGACCCGGAGGGAACGAGGCTGGCCCGTCCGGAGCGCCGCCGGGCAGCGCCGAGGCAGAGATCAGGCGGCGGCGGCGGCGGCGGGGTGGGGTGGGGGGATCATAAAAAAGGCGAGCGGGGGGCCAAGGGTGGATGGGGGGCGCAGGGGCGTCCGCAGAGGCAGGGGCTGGTTCTCAGGAAGTGAATGGCACCGGCCGAGGCGAGCGCGGAGGGAGGGAGGGAGGGAGGGCCGCGTGCAGGAGAGCTCGAAGCCGCCGCCGCAGCCACAGAAAGCCGAGGAACGGAAAGGTTTCCAGAAGTTCATCCCACGGGCTGACTTTGTGCTTTGAGCCTCCAGCCAGAATATTCCTCCCCCCACCCACCCACCCCACCCCGGGAGCTTTGACAGGCAGCCCGAGGGGAGGGGAGGGGAGGGGGCTGGGCTCTCCCCCGCCCGCCCGCCCGCCCCCATTGCCTCCCGGCCCCATCATCCCTCCTCCCGCCCTCCTCCACAACAATCCCATCCTCGGCCAGGCCTCTGACGTCAGATGGGGGGGCTGGGGAAAAAAGGGGGCTCGCTAAAGGCTAATGATATTAATGAACCTCCCAGCGGAGCTTCTGCCGCGGAGTTTCTTGGGAGAGTCCATTTCCGAGCTCCTCGCCTTCTCCGCCTCTCAAGATCACAGGAACGAAAGTTTTGCGTTGTTGTTGTAGTAGTAGTTTTTTTTTTTAAAGCATACCGAGCAGGGTTTCGCTCCGTTTGGGAAGGCTTGGGGGGGGAGGGGGAGGGTTGTGCGGTTTCGCTCTTGGGGCGCTCGGGAGGGTGGCCGCGGGTCGCTCGGAGTTTCCCTCGAAACTCCGCCGCCTTCCCTCGACTTGTGGGTGGCGAAGCCGACCGGCGAGCCTCCCTCTCGGGGCTCCGGCCGAGCCAGCCCGCCAGCCGGTGTCACTTCGGGCCATGCGGGGGGGGGGTGTTGAAAAGTTGAAGCCGGCCCGGCGACCTCTCTGGGCCGAGTCAAGGAACAGGTTCCCCCGCCTCTGGGGCTGCAGCGGCAGCGGCGGCGGAGGCGGAGGAGGAGGAGGAGGAGGAGGAAGAGGAAGATGATTTAGGGGGGCGGGCTGTTCCCCGATCCTAAAGAGACCCTGGAGAAGGAAGAGGGGGCAGGCAGAGGGAAGGGGAGACGTCCCCCCCCCCGCTCTGGAGGCTTCCGCCCTTTCTGCGCCGGCTGGCTGGGAGAAGCGCTTCACGGCAGGAGGCCGCAGTTCCCCCCTGGAAGGAAGAGGGTCGCAAGAAATGGCCAAGGGGTGGGGGCTCTTCCCAAAGAAGGTGGCCTAACGGGGATCGGGTCGGCCAGTGTAAGTGTCCTGCCAGCCTCCGAGTCCACCCAGTGAGGTCTTCCCGTCCTTGCTCTGCGGGAGGCGGCGACTCGCCCCGACCGACCTGTTCGGGTTGTTGTGGTCCGCGGCGGGGGGCGCGGGGGGGGGCCGGGCGTGCTTCAGCACCACGGTCGTTGCTGCTGGATCATCAGCCAGACGGTGAAGCTGCCACCAGCCGCGCCACACAGAAGGCTTCTTGGGAGGAAGGCCTACTGAGCAAAACCAACGTGTGCGTGTGCGTGTGCGTGTGCGTGTGCGTGTGCGTGTGCGTGTGCGTGTGCGTGTGCGTGCGTGCGTGCGTGCGTGCGTGTGTGTGCGTATGTGTGTGTGTGTGTGTGTGTGTGTGTGTGCGCGCGCGCGCGCGTAAGAGCAGAAACGGAGGTTCTGTTTTACTCAGGTAGGCAAATCCACTGACTTGGCAATAACTCCCCAGGCTCTGATTTTGTTCCGGTAGGAGGCGGATGCTTTGAAGTATCCAAAATCACCTTGTCCAATCATCCAGTTGCCCCTTGGAGACAATCCCAAAAGTTGGTCCACCTCCCAGTCAAAGCCTCCTTCCTCTATTGTTGCAAATTAAAGGGTTATAATGCAAAGAAGACAGACAGCTGTTACCAAACAGGTCTTCGAAAGTTACTGCTAAAAGTTACTGCTAGAAAGTTACTTCTAGGAGTGGTGGCGGCCGGAGACTAGGCCATCCTACCATGCCCCAGGCTTCAACTTGCCATCATATCACTCATTCCTCTTCAAAATGCCATCCCCAAATTCTTACTTGTTGGCTTCCTCCAGCTCATTGCAAGAGAGGCCAGTTCTGTTCCAGAAGCAGACCCTAAGAAGTTACTTACTGCTTATACCAGTGATGGCGAGCCTTTTAGAGACCGAGGGCCCAAACTGTGATTCAAAACCCACTAATTTTTCACAAACTGCCAATATAGCAATTTAATCTGAATACAGGAGGCTGTGAAGGGGCAACGTCGGGTGCCCACAGAAAGGGTTCCAAGTGCCACCATTGGCACCCGTGCCAGCTTATACCAAGGCCAAATACTGCTTGGGCCTTATGCCATCAGTTCAGGCCAAATACTGCTTCGGGGCCATCGCTCCGAAAGTGGGGCAAGAAAGCAGCTTCAGGTACTAAAACGCCCTTGGTTTACATCCTATGCATTTTCAGTAAGGAAGTCCGTGTTGTGGTGTGTGTTGGAGGAAAAAGACCTCCGCCCACCTCGATTTGGGTTTGAGAAAAGACACCCTTCCCTTTAAGCCAGGAGGTCATATACCTATTTATTTATAACCTCAAACGGGGGTAACCCTTCCTCCAGCCTGGGTCACCCGCTCCCTCCCCCCTCAAACTGGGCTGTGCCTGGAACAATCTCTGACTCTTTTTCACACCAAGATCAAAATGGCGAGACAACACATTTCCTTACACAAGGGGTAACAGCCGATCTTTTAGAACAGGCATGTCCAAACTTCGGCCCTCCAGATGTTTTGGACTGCAACTCCCACAGTCCTTTGCCATTTGCAATCTAAGATTAGAATCCTGGGAGTTGCGGTCCAAAACATCTGGAGAGCCGAAGTTTGGGCATGCCTGTTTTAGAGGATGACACCGATGTTTTACCTTATTTGAAGGGGTGAGCTGTCTTTTACTCCGCTCTTAGGAAGACGCACAAGCGCCTTTCGGCCTTTGCGCCCAAGCGGTTTACGAAACAAGCCAAAATGGGGCCGTTCACCTCCTCACTTGCATTGAATCGCCTTCATCCATTAAAAATATATATATATTTAACAACAGAAAGGTGTTCCTCAACAGAATAATCACCAGCGGCCCCTTTTTCGTGCAGGGTGGTGGAATGCGAACCCCCCACCCCTCCGGCCTCGCTTCCCTTCACAGGAAGCCAAATCACATCCTTCGGTGCAGCGGGGCCGTGGCACGTCGTTCCTCAGCTTTCTTCCTCCCCCTATCGCCCCCCACCCCCAATTAAGGGTGCCCCCCCTCCTCTCCCCAGTTGCCCCTCATCCTCTCCGCCCCCAGCTGATCCCAATGACCGAGTTAAAGAGAGCCATTATCCGAGGCCCTGATCTTGAAGAGATTACAAAACTCGAACTTTAAACCCAATCAGGGACTCTGTCAGTAGAACAAGAGCTTATTAACCTCTCCCAGGGAAGAGGGCTTGTTGGGGGCTTCTTCACAGCGTTTCGGGGGGTGGGGGGGGGTGGGGGGGCGAGCGAGAGGGGCTCCCTTCTTCCACTCCCTCCATGCTCTTTGGGGAGGGGGAGGGGGAGGGGAGGGGAGGGGAGGGGAGGGGAGGGGAGGGGCTCGCGGGCGCGCGCGTGTGTGGCGGGGAAGAGACGCAAAGAGGCAGGGGCTTTGCTTGGCGTGCACGTCGAGGGCATGCTTTCGACCCCCCCCACACCCAACCCCCCGGCGCCGCCGCCGATCTTGCGGCCGAGTCATCGCGTTTAATTAAATCGGCTCTAAGGCTCTAACGACATAACGAGGCGGGCAGATCCCTGAGCTCGGAGCCCCTGGTGCCGTATTCGGTCACGGCGTATTTGTGGCTTCGGGATTTGCGGCATATAATCCCCTCGTTCAAACGAGGGAACGAGTTTCGGGGCCGAGGGGGCGGGAAGAGATCAGCTCCAGAGGTGATAACAGGTTACTTCTGTTTTCTTTTGGGTTCGATGCCTTGCAGGCGGTTCCGGGGACACTTTCCAAATCCCAGGCCTTTACGGTTCATGGCTTTCGCATAGGACAGCTCCGTCGCCTGGAAGGTGGTTGATCTTGAGTCAGAATTTTGACTATCTGGTAAAATTCCTTTTTTGCTATGCAGTAGAAGTACAGAGATCCATAGAGAATAGTTGCAAGTTCCCCAGAGTGCACCTCTTTTCTCATTAACTGGCATTTAAAGTCAACAATATCCCGCTTTGTGACATTTATAGGGGCAGAAAGAAGGAAAGCATTTTACAGTAGTTACAAGTGCTTGAAGTTACAGACTTATGTATACTGTTTCTTTAGGACACACACTCTTAGCAACCAACTGAACAGATCAACAGCAAACAACTGCCACTAACAGAGGAAAGAGAGGGAAAGAAGTACTCACCAGAGATATGGGGCTCTCTTTAAATTCAAAGTCCCCTAACCCAGAAACATCTGTCCCAGTCACACAAATCACAGACAGCATGTAAAGCTGCAAATAAAACAAACCAATTGTACTGTGGCAGTTAGGTTACTGTGGAAATTGCACAGGAGTGTAGTGAAGATCTAGGGTTGATCCCATATTCTCTTTGGTCCCATATTCATTAACCTAGGAATCAGCAAGAAATCAAGAATAATTTTAAAAAATGTATATTTATTGCAAAAAGATGGGGGGGTGAGGAATACCTAATTGCAGAATAAATTAGGTAGCAAATCAATTGAGGGATAACCCAGATACAGTGGTACCTTGTATAAAGGAATTAAATTTGTTCCAAATGAAATTATGTTAAGCTAATTTTCCTTTATACAAAGTTCCCATAGGAATGCATTGAAAACAGATTGATCCCATTTTTATGTTGTACAGATTCACTCCATAGGCAATTCTGTTAAGCAAATTTCCCCTATCTCTGGAATTTTTTATGTTGTACAGATTTTATGTTATACAAACCATTTGTTATACAAGGGTCCACTGTATTATATCAAGCAATGATAATGTAATATGGTTAGAGTGGGAACTCTTTGTAAGAGAGAGATCATAGGCGACCAGTGGCCATAAAGAAAAAAAAATAAAGTTAGTACTAAAGAAATGGAAAACCCTTTTTCAATTAATATGCTTGAACTGTAGGGCATCTATAAGAAATAATAAACCCATCGATGTCTCCGTTAAGTCAGGTGGTGGGATTAAAGGGTTTCCCAGATAAATTTTAAGGAGTATAAAGAATAGGTTGATGGGGAAGGGAATTACAAAAATAAAAGATTGGATAAAGAAAATGTACAAGAGAGAGCAGATAAGGGGCATACCAGGAAAAGAGAGGCTATCTTGGCTAAATATAATACAACTAGATAATTGGACAAAAAAATTGGAAGGTCAAGAGTGGACTAGGAAGATCGTTGACTGAATTTGAAGAATTAATTGAGAAAAGAAATAAGATTGGTACCAATGAAATAGAAAGGGAACCATGAATGTGATATAAGAACATAAGAACAGCCTTGCTGGAACAAGCCACAGCCCATCCAGTCCGGCATTCTGTTTCACACAGTAGCTCACCATCTGCTTCAGGGTATTCCCAAGCAGATGTCTTCACCTGCTTCCGATTCCCCGATTCCCCGCAAATGGCATTGAGAGGTATCCTGCCTATCTCTCCAACCCGGAGGTTGTCCTTAGGCAACCATAATAATAGCCATTGATACCCTTGTTCTCCATGAACTTGTCTAATCCTTTCTTAAAGCTGCCAAGGCTGATAGCTGTCACCCCTTCTTCTGACAGGGAGTTCCTATATAAGATGTTACCCTGGACAGGTACCAAAACAACAGCTCTAAAGAAAACATGGCAAGAAGAGTTAGTAACAGAACTTAAAGGGGAAGAATGGAATTCTATGTGGCATAAAGAGATTATGAAAAACATGTCAATAAGGGTCAAAGAGAACTGTTATTAAGTAGTGTTATTCAATGCCAGTGAGAATGAATTTAATAAAGGGGTCAATTCCATTTTCTTGCTGAGAGGGACCTGCTTACACATGTGGTGGCTCTGAAAAGAGAGGGAAAGAGTGGACTAGAGTTTTTCTGGAAATAAAGAATATATTGGGAAAGGAGGTGCACACGTGTGCTAAGATGGCCTGGTTGAACATGGCTGATAAGAAACTACTATATAAAGTAGAAACAGACTTAGTAATTATTATAGTAACCGTAGCAAGGCTAAAAATGAAGCTAGTAGCCAATTTAAAATTGAAGACTGGTATAAAGAAATGTGGAATATGGCTATCAATGATAAATTAACTTGCGATTTGAAAATGAGTAAAGGGGTATTCCATAGTAATGATTTTAAAGATCGCTGGAACCCATTTTTGACACATATATTTGAGCAAGGAAAAAGATATACTGTACTCCCAGTAAGGATTCAATTTATTTCTGAAAAGAATGGGGGCAGCATTAAGAAGGATGTTAACCAACAAAGCAATAACATAATAAGTTGATTTTAAACTAAAGAAGAGCCCTGAGGGTGAAGGGTGCACAAAGTGATATAAGTTTTTGTACTGTTTGTTTTTTATTTAGTTTGTATATTTTGTCCCATTGATGTTTTTGTGTATCTTTTTATTATTATTTTCGTATATGAATGATTGTAATATTGTATGAGACTTCTATTAACAAATGTTTGGTTTCCCCCTCTATAGTTTTCTTTAATAAATACATTAAAAAGTAAAATAAAATAAAAATTGGCAACAAGCAACCTCATTTGGGTCTACCAGGCTTTAGCAAAGAGGAATTGATTGGTGCAGAGGCAATCAGACAGGGTGGAGCTGACTATACAAAGGGTGGGGGTCCCCGAGAGTGGAGAGAGAGAGACAGAGAGAGAGAGAGAGAGAGAGAGAAGAAGAAGAAGAAGAAGAAGAAGAAGAAGAAGAAGAAGAAGAAGAAGAAGAAGAAGAATGTAGCAAGCAAGCATGGAGAGTAGGGGAAAGAATGAAAAGTTTTGGGAAGGGAGCTTGTGCTTGAGATTAGGCAAGGCTTTACTAGGTATCTGGATGTGACAGAAATGAACTAGGCAAAGGCTTGCAAACCATCAATATTCATATTTGATTTCTGCATAATAGTTGAACAGTTATGTAACCAATAAAAATGGTGTCTTTGCTTCAAAATTTAAAGAGGGACTTTTTGTTATTGCTTTATTATTTATTAGTTGAGGGAAGGCTCATGAGGATTTGAAGGAGCAGAACACCCTGAACCGACAAAAGCTGTGGTGTGTTGCATCTCACAAGCCTCAACTTGTTTACCCACGTCCAGTACTTCCAGGCAGTGGTTCAAGGACCAGAGAACCCCCCCCCCCTTGGCAGTTAATACTCGTCGAAAACGTGCTCATGTGTGCGCACATGTGTCTTTGTGTGTGTACATGCATAATGCTGAGATCCAGCATTCAAATGCAAGTTGATTTTCCAAATAAGTTACCTGCATTTTCCCATCTATATGTGCTTCCATGAATAAGACCCCCCCAACATTTCCAATCCAAAATTACAGTTTTTCAAATGCAAATTCTCTTATCGGCTTACTCCCATGTATAAGACAACCCTCAATTTTTAGCCCAACAATTTTAGAGAAAAATATAGTCTTATACATGGGAAAACACCACAGTGTTAATAAATATAGGGGATACAGTAGAGTTTTGGTACTGACAGGCTGCTAAGCATAAGGGAGCTTATGCTGAAGTAGTAATATGTATATGTTGCTTATAGTGGCTGCAGTTTTGCTCCCTGGAGAGGGACCAGCAAGGACAATTTGCAGTCACAGGGTTTGCTTTGTGGGTTATGAAGTTCTCCTTAGCCCTACAATCTTATATGCTCCTATGGCAACTTAGCAAATGATTGCACTACTATTGATGTAGGATAAGCAAAACAATAAAAATAAATTAAAGTAACTTAAAGTTAAAATTAAAATTGATTTAAAATAAAGTGTCTCCATGACTTAAATGGAAGGACTAATTTATTTGCCTGGGAAGCAGATTTTTTCCCCCATCTGGACGATGAAGCAAAATACTTCTCTACCAAAGGGTCATTTATTTTAAATCACATGCCAGACTGATTTATTCTTGTTGGCTTCGCATACGTAAACCTCTCTGTTGGAGCAAATTGTATCTTACCAGCAAGAAGGGAGAAACAGACGTGGACTGGAGGAGGAAAAGACCACGGCAGAAGCAGGAGGAAGAGGGATGGGCTTTGCTCTCTGGATCAGCTGGGCTACATCCTAGATCCTAGGTGTCACCCCCCACCCCACCCTGATGGCTCATGAGCTTCAAGGAAGCCAAGCATACCACTGTAAGGGGCCTCGCAGAGGAGCCTTCCCTGTAGCTGACTTAGGAGTCACCTGGACCTCAGCACTGTCTTCAGAACAATTCATCAGATACCTAGGAGGCCTCTTCAAATCTTCTGGTGGTCCTTAAATGGTGCCTCCTGCCTCTATTAAGTGCCTTCTTGCTGTGCGTGGTTTCTGATCTGCTCTACCTTTGAGCTGGTTTTCAGTCAGAAGCCCCACCACCTCTGTGCAGCTCTGCCTTGGTGTGCTAGAGGAGAACCCTACACCCAGGCTCTGTCTTGGGTCCCTTCGGCATCCTGACAAACTACCGATTTAGAGACCAGTTGATGAGTTGAGAATATAGGCATGCTTCACAATAAGAACCTGGAAGAGGAACACAGGGAAAGTCAGGGACAAGGACACTGCCCTCCCCATCATAATTGCCTTTCCCTCTTTTGAAACTAGTGCATAGATTTTCCCCATGTTCAGCTGGTGGTCTGCCTTCTGTCTTTACTATGACTGGGATTGTCTGCCATCTAGGAGCTAATCAGCCCTTGGAACTGAATTCTCGCTGGAAGCAAGTGTCTTCCTGAAGTGATTGCTCTACACATTTCTGTTCTCGTGTAATAAATAAACCAGTCCCCTGTACAGTTTGAGCGATTCTGTATCACTGGATCAGATGCACTGTTGTGAAGATAAAGGGATGTTTGCTCCATTGTGATTTCCAGATCTTATGTAGCTCTGACCGAGGAACCTGAGAGAAGGTATTTTGAGGTGGTTGAATATTGTAGGAGGCCATCCTTCTCTGGCTGAGTGTCCTCTAGATGGGGTGGACTACGGTCATTCCCATTCTCCTTAGCCAGTATTGATGGTGGCTGGCAGCAGTTGGTGGGGTGGAAGGGGCTGTAACTCATGGTGCAACGTGAGTGGTGGATTTGGAGTCAAAAGGGCATCTTCATCAACGTGCCCATCTATAACCAAATACAAGAAGGGGTTTGTGAGTTGTTGTTGTTGTTGTATCATGACCATCGTGACTGACTCTTTGTGACCCCATGTCCATGGAGTTTTCTTGGCAGGAGATACAGGAGTGGCTTGCCAGTGCCTACTCCAGGTACCTACAGCACCTGGTATCAGGCGACAATAAGATTACTTTGTCCTTTTCCATCTCTGCTCCCTCTCCCCTAATTCAGACTGATGTTTTCAGGTGCTCTTATCACCTTTCACAGTTTGACTTGACTTCTCGTTGAGAAATGGACTTCCATGCTTTTCCCTCCTTACACACACCTTCCTTCCAACTAGAAATCTGATGTAGGCTTTCCCATCTCCTGTGTGTCTGTATAGCTCAGGGGTTTAGGCATCTGGCTGGGGAGCCAGAGGTTGGGAGTTGAATTCCTCACTGTGCCTCCTGTGAATACAGCCAGCCTGTGTGGCCTTGGGTGAACTGCACAGTGCTAGGGTGCCCCTAGAAGAAGGGAATGGCTATTTACTGCTGAGGATTGTCTGCCTGAAAAACCCTGAAAAGTGCTGCCCTAAGTCAAAATTGACTTGACTGCAAAGGATGATGATGATTGTCTGAAGTGTAAATTTCTTAAGAAGGTCAAACATTTTGATTTTAACTGCTTCATTTTAATGGATCTGCACTGGGTCTGACTGCCCAGCTTTCTGCCCTGATCTGCTAAACACAAATGTGCAACATATTCACACATAGAAGCCAATCTTCATTAACGTGCATGCATGCAGGGAAGCAAACTTGGAGGAAACACCAGAGGAAATGAAACAGGCAAGCAGTACATGTATGGGTGAACTTATGCTGAGCCTGTGGTGATGCAGGGCTGCATTACCCTAATGAACCTGCCTCTACTGATGGTTGGAGAAGGTTACCATAGTGGAGTGGAGTGAGCCCAGGATGGACCAATAGTCCCCAGTGTTTGAAGCATTTATCCAGACAGGGCTCAACCCACTGAAAGGAACACCCTTCAGTCCTATCCTGGCAAAATGCCCCAGAAGGACCCTTTGATGGATCGTATCAAATACTTCTGACAGATACAGCAGAACCATCATGGATATGCTCCTCCCATTTAGTGTTCCATAAGCAGCCAGGTCTATTTCTGTGCCAAAATGGGCTGGAATCCAGATGGGAAAGAATCCAGGTAGCCACATTCATCCAGGACAGCCTGGATCAGTTTCTCTAATCAAGTAATTAGGTAAATTCTGCTCAGGAGTGCAGCTGAGGGGCCAGTTCAAGGGTCAGTTTCCACCCCTCGATTTCATTTCTCTGGATGGTTCACAATGCACTTGTAAATAGACTGACTTCCAGAGTATTCCATCTGGGCAAGGCGTGTGGCAGGTCCCATTCACACATGAAAGTTACTGCTTGGGATGGGATGTGCAAATACACATCTGTAAATCAGTGCCTACCCTGCTGCAATGGCCAACAATGATCTGAAAACAGGAAGGGCCGTGATAGCTTTAAAACAACAGGTACCATTTTAGAGAGATTTCCACCTGTTTCAAGCAGGTGGACAGTTTATGTATTTTGCTGAAATGGTCACCAACTAGTCAAGGAAAATAGTTCTAGTCTGCCCTTAGAACTTTTAAGGTCAGCCCATCACTCTGTTTGGAAAGGAATAGTCAACATGTCGAACTGAAGACCTGACAAACTTAACAGCCAACAGACCTGGGATTTTTCCTAACACTTGTTATTCATTTAAGATATTTTACCCCACCCTTCCCCTTAAAAAGGACCCAAGGGAAACTGCACCATTAAAAGGTAGTAATTAACACTAACAATGGTGAGGATACAAAACCATCAAACATATACCATACCACAACAAAAAATAAAAGCAACACCAAAACACATTCAAAGCAGCAAGGTACACCTCAGGGAGCCACACACTCAGGGAAAGCCTGTCTGAAGAGAAAGGCCTCCTTGACAAGGGTTGAACTTGATGATCCATAGAATCTTTTCCAGCTCTGCAGTTCTGGGATGAAAGGCATTTTCCTTCTTGCTTTAGGACAACAGAGCTGGGGCCAGCCTAGCCCCCAGTTCCAAAGTCTGGGAACAACAGAGAAGGCCCTCTCCTGGGTCCCTACCCAATGCACCTGTGAGGTTGGTGAGGCCAAGAGAAGGGCCCCTCCTGATGATCTTAATACTGGAACAGACACATAAAAGGAGTTGTGGTCCTTGAGATAGTTGGGGCCCAAGACATTTAGGGCTTTGTAGATGAGAACCAGAACTTTGACGTCAGCTTAGAAATAAACCAGTATCTAGTGGACCTGCTGTACTACTTCTTCTAGGCTAGGATGGCAAACCTTTGGCCCTCCAGATGTTTTAGTCCAGTGATGGCAGACCTTTTAGAGACTGAGTGCCCAAACTGCAATTCAAAACACACTATTTTTTTTTGCAAAGTGCCAATGCAGTAATTTAACCTGTATACAGGTGGCTATGAAGGGGCGATGCTGGGTGCCCACAGAAAGGGCTCTGAGTGCCACCTTTGGCACCCGTGCTATAGATTTGCCATCACTGTTTTAGTCTATGATTCCAGAATCCCAGCCTGTATTGGGATGAATAAAGGGCTCTGGGAGTTATAGATGAAAACATCTGGAGTGGCAAAGGTTTATCACTCCTGTTTTAGACATCTGTTTGGGGGGGGTTGCTTCATGTCTTTGGCCTAAAAGCTGTAGCAGTCTGTTAGAGAACAAGGGTGTTTGGGAGGAAATTGATGAGTCCTGGGTATAAAAATAAGCTGTGGGTCAAGGTTCAGCAGGAAGTCTAGGCAGGATCAGGACCAAGAAGACTTGGAAGTAAACAGAAAGCAGGAGGGCAAAGGAGTAGAGCAGGCAGGGAGTCAAGGCCTGTCAAAGGAGCCACTGGGAATACCAGCACAGATCAAAGAGGAAGAGCAACAACAATGAAGTGAAACAGAGGGCCCTTGACTGGCTGGCTGATCAGGCCAAAACTTCCTGGATGGGTGGGGGAGTCTGAGGAGGCCAAGTCCAAAGAATGAGGAACTGAGTTGGTGCCAGAGCTGAGAGAGGTTCCTTTTGTGAATGATAACTCCCAGAACCCAAATGCTAGCATGGCTAGGGGTGTGGACAAGCTCTGGTTACTGGTGAGCTTAACTGCAACCCAGCAGGGTTGGCCAGAAGACTGATGGCTGACCCTGCCTCCCTCCCTCCCTCCCTCCCTCGTAGGTAGGTCTTCAAGGAGAAGCAAGGGAAGAAATAATGCCCAGGACCAGACTGCTCCCTTCAACGAAAGCTCTCTGCCACCGAGCACTTTCCTGGTCCCTTCATTCAGGGGTGAAGCAGGGCAGGCGAGGATTCAGGCTCAGCTGCAGTTCACTTTCAGCAATGAAACGGCCCATTAATCCCAGATGCCTTCAGAAAAGAAAATGCCCATCCCCAGCCCGGCTTGTATGCCTCTGTTGGTATTTGACCCATTTGGAGACACATTCTTTGACAAAGCAGTTCTAATAGGGGCCTGGGTTTACTCGTTAATTAACTTCTTAGGAGAGTATATTGATTGATCCAGTTGTTAACTTCAGCCAAGGGTTACTTTCAGAGAAAGTGGGTTGACTGGGTAATGGCCTCAAACTGTTAGCTGAAGAAAGGGTAGCGCTGTCTCACTTAGGTTGCTATCACATTTTCCTTTACAAAAGGAAGGCTGTCCCCCCCCCCCCGCCGCCCCCCAATGGCACTCATGCTTGTGACCACAGCAGGGCATATGGATATTAAGTAGGTGGAGTGTTGTTGTTGTTGTTTTCTCCTGGCACTCAGACAAGTATTTGGAAAAATAAGACTGCCTACATTTCTGCCTGCCACTGCAGGAACCTGCAATCCAGAATTTAATATGTGATGTTTACTGTACAACATTATTTGTCAGCCTCTGCGTGCTTGGACTGATTTTCTAAACCTTGGGTTGATGCTGTTGGCCTACGTCTCTCATCATCCCTCACTAGGGCTACCTCTGGAGGGGATTGCAATTTAACAGCATCTGGAGGTTGAGATGGTACCCACCTTTGATTGACCCTTGATTGACCCAGCACCAACCCCAAAAGCTTACTAGGGTTCCATACACTAAGGAATAGTTACACATGGCTCTGTTGGTCATATTTTAAGTGTAGACGTCCATTTCAATAAGCTACATTTCATTGCCTCCTGAGCCTTTGAGATCTCCCCTTCAGAAACCAGAGAGCCAGGGGGGTCATAAACACTTAGAGACATACTAGGACTGAAGTGATCTCGATTGCTCCTAGAGGCAGCCTCGAACCCTTGGGGTTGGGGATCCATGCGAAGTGCCAGAAGTTCACAGATATCGTGTGTGTGGTCACCAGAATGCTTATTAGTTTCCTCAGGGAATACTATTGCAGAAACTAAACTTTCAGGGTGTTTTGGATCATAAAGGAGATTCGGATTATGTGCTGGATTGAAGGAGGCACTTACAGGAAACATAGATGAACGTGATCGAAACATTTCACAAAACACCAAGGTGGAAAGAGGGTTTATGCTGTTTTCTTTACGTGGGGGGGGAGGGGGGGAGGGCATTCTGCATTTATGAACAGACATCAAAAAATTGGTCAGAATACAACCTACTAATAACTGTGAATTAGAAGATGTGTCATATACATTAAGTAAATACCTCTTGCCCGTGCAAGTACATTTTAAGGAAAAGGGTTGCCTTCTGCAAATACAAAGCATTGCTCCAGTGTTACAGCTCTTACGTGAAGTATATTGAACTGTAACAATTACTGTCAAATAGCAACAACAACCAATAACAGCCACTCAAATAAAATGTATGAAGTCTAGGGGAACTGAGGACGAAACACTCCTTAATGACTGAAATCCAGTAGAAAGTGACAAACAGAGGAGGGCCACCAAATCAGTGGAATTCATGGAGGAAGTGACTCACCAAATCCCCATTGATTCCGTGGTCTATTCTAGGTCGGTCTTACTACTGGATTTCAGCCATTGTTTTATAAACTGAAGATGGAAATTGAGTACATAGACTGTAATCTTTGATAACATTTGCTAGTATAAGTGGTATGCTTATGGTTATTTTCTTTAACACATGAGTATGTGTGTAATGTGCTACAACCACTGATAACAGCACACTTCTTGGCATATTATCAAATGGAGAAGACATCCTTGTGACTTTAATTCATTTCTAGAAATAACTGTATCAATGAAACAGAACTGAAGTGGCACACATAGTGTAGAGCCATTTATGTGTATTAATGTACAGCAACGACTCAGAAGGAAGTGCTGGCGTACAGATCTTTGATTCTAGATATAATGCATTCTTGTTTTTGCAAAATATTCATGTTCAGACTGGAAAAAAGAGTATTGAGAGCAAAAGATATGACTGTAAATGCGCCTAGCAGATCAATGTGCCTTTCCACTGCACAAGGCTTTAACTGATTTCCACCCTCACCATTTTTAAATGCCTTGTTGACACTTTGTATATAAGGCCATTGACAGTAAGTAGCTTGAACTTTTGAGTCCTTGTCAAAGACCTCCTGATTAGCAACTCGCTTGCTTTTTTTTTGGCACTGTTACTATTTTTACATAACTTCTTCACACTTGAATCAAAAGTGTTCTGCTTATATACCGCCCCATACCACTACAAGTAGTCTCTGGGCGGTTTACAATTGTACAAGTGTGCAGGCTACACATTGTCCCCCCAGCAAGCTGGGTACTCATTTTACCGACCTCAGAAGGATGGAAGGCTGAGTGAACCTTGAGCCTGCTACCAGGGATTGAACCCAGGTCGTGAGCAGAGTTTTACCTGCAGTACAGGCATTTAACCACTGCGCCACAAGGCTAATAATCAAACTATTTTCTTCTTTCCATAGTGATTGCATTTTGTATTTCCCAAGCACCCACACTGCGGCAACGGTGTATTAAACTGATGATGAGGTTTAGTCCATACCTTACGTGGGGCACTCAACTAGAGATGGAGTAGGGCACCTTTCTCCACTTATCTAAAATAAGAGGAGTTACTGGCAAACGGACCCTGAATTCTACCATGGACACGTTTGTGCAGTTTCCCACTTTTCCAAAAGGGAAAGATAAATAACCTGAACAAGGTTTCTGCATGAGTAGACATTCATATGGACCACACAAACTAATTGGTATGTGAGTATAAGCTGATCAATGGAGGGGCATGCATTTTCTCTAAGGCACAGATGATGTCAGTGATATTTCAATTAGAGCAGAGCGGCAGATATCAAAAAGGACTCTGTAATAGCAAAACAACCCCTCTTTCCTTGCTTTCCAACCCTTATCAAAGTGTTAAGAGAGCAAAGTAGTAGATACTATTTTGGGGTTACAGCATCCTCTTTCCTACCTGTTACTCAGCCGTGACTTCAGAAACAGTTATTTCCAGTTTTAAGAGCATGGACAGTATGGCCAACTCTGCATTCCCAGTAGGCGTGATGGATTCAATATAATAAGTGCTGATCCATAAGGAATTACTTTACTCTAGAATAAAAATTACAGCACTATTGGCTGAGCCTTATCGCTAGAAAAAGCCAATAGTCAAACACATGCGTGCGGCAAGACTAGCCTAAATTCCAAATATGAAACAATAACAATCAACAGGTAGATTAGATCGACCCAGTTGTTCCTATTAGGGTAGAAAATCCTTGTCTGGACTATATGGTTTCATAACACAATTGGGAACTCAAGTGCTTCTTCAAAATACAAAACAATTCTCCCACTCTGAAAGCAGAACACAAAACCAAACCATTTACCCAGAAAATTTGACTCCAGGAGGCAAGGTTTTGGCCTGGCCTTCTTCCTCTTGACTGGATAGGTTTCAGTTTTCAAAAAAGACATTTTGATGCCCAAGGAGGGGCATGCAATCATGACAATTTCCATTTGCTGCCGGAAGTGTCCAGAATAGAAATAGGTTTGCCCGGTGAGAATAATTAGTGGCTGTTTAGCTCTGAATTCTGTTTCTTTCCTGTCAGAATTGCAGATGGTATGGTAAAAGACCAATTTGAAACCAACTGCTTCCTCGCATCCCTGCACCAATCAGGAAAAAAAGTAAGACTCAAGAAGGACCAAATTTTGTATTCTATATCGTACAAGGGAAAATAAGAACTCTCAAAGAAACAAAAGTTGGCAAATCTGAAAGACTATTTTGCAATCAATGTATTTTTGTGAAAAACAGAATTAGGAAAAGTGATATTTTTGGACTATCCTTGATGTAGGAATCCTGGGAGTGGGGAAAAAAAGAATTTACCCAACCCTTGGTGTATAGTTTGCAATAAATGCAAGTTTCATAATATCTTTATTACCTTGGGTGGCTTTCTGATGCCAGCCATTGTATGACTGTTAGGCCTAAAGTCCTCTGGCATGACAATGTAAATGGCATACCTTCTGGAGGCAAATTTCTCTAGTTCAGAAATCTTTGTGGATATTATCAGTTGTGCCCCCAAATCACACAGTGTGCAACAGATAATGTCTGTGGTGATCTCTTAACTTAAGGCAGTTAACCACTCACCATAACTAGGGTCTATGTTTTCGCCAAATCTGATGTGACTATCCAAAAAAATTAATCTGCTTTGATAGAGAAAAGATGAAGAACATCTTGACCTAAACCTCATATTGTGAACAAGAGTCAAGCGGGCACAAAAGCCAGCATGTTGTCATGGTTAGATCGCTGGACCAAAACATGAGAGAGTGAGGTTCAAGGTCCCAATCAACCATGAAACTCATTAAGTGTGCTTGGGCCTGTCACTTATTCTTCATCTGGCCTACCTCACAAGGTTGCTTTGCAGATAACGGTAAGGAGGACAACCACCAGTCTCTCTTCTTTCTCTGATGGTAGTGAAGAGGACACAGATTTATTGCAGAATCCAGCACATCCTCTGTGACAGATTCAAAATTAGCCAGCAAGTAATCAACCCAACATATTTTAAGAGCATGCGTTAAAATTACTTCTTTATCCTGACAGCAACCTGAAATACAAAAGCTGGGAAATACTCACATGTGTCACTCTGAGTCAGGGAGAATGACATTCCTGGGCTGTGTCGAGAAGCTATTCCAGACAATAGCTCCTTTCCATGGGTCAGTTAAAACCGGGCTCAGCACTGCTTGCTTTGGAGCCTGTCTTAAGTAATTCCCTTCAAACGTGAGAGCTAGGGACGTGTTTGAAAGCCATGAGAACTGTGATGCTCAAGGGACCGATGTCTGCACTAAAAAAAAGAAAAGAATATTCTCTTGTATGTTGAAGAACACAAAGTTTAGCCCTTCTTGAGTCTTGCATTTTTATTTATTTTTTATTTTGCTGATTGGTGGCGATGCTAGGATGCATGAAAGCAGTTGAAATTTCAAATTAACCTTTTACTATCTGCAGAAAGAAACAGAATTCAGACCTAAACAGTCACTAATTATTCTCACCGGGCAAACCTATTTCTATTCTGGACACTTCTGGCAGCAAGAGGAAATTCTCATGATTGCATGCCCCTCCTTGGGCATCAAAATGTCCCTTTTGAAAGCTGAAAATTATCCAGTCGAGAAGAAGAAGGCAAGGTCAAAACCTTTCCTCCTGGAATCAAATTTTATGCGTAAGTGGGTTTTGTTTTGTGTTCATTTTTCTTTTCCTAGGCTTTGTTTTGTATTTTGAAGAAGCATTTGAGACCCCACTTGTGATCTGAAATCATATAGTCCAGACCAGGCTTTTCTACTCTAATAAGAACTGCATCGATCTAATCTACCTGTTGATTGTTATTGTTTTGCATTTGGCTCATCTTGTCGCACGTATGTGCTTGGAGGGTGGGCTTTTTCTAGCGATAAGGCTCAGCCGGTGGTGCTCCAATGTTTATTCTACTGTCATTCCTTATGGATCAGCACTTATTACAGTATATTGAATCCATTTTCCTTCTGGAAATGCATAAAAGGCTGTATTCAGGAGGAGGTCATAAAGGAATTAGATAGCCGTAAAAGAAAAAGCCTCCCACATTTTTACATTGGACAAACTGCCCCAAGTACACTAAGTTGTTGCTAATGCCACTATCATGTGCAGGACATGGTCTTCAGGAAACTACTTGGAAAAATCGTGCCAAGGCATTGGGAAGATGCCCAACGTGTCCGGGCCTAATGTATCGCTGTGTAGCATCGTGACAAAGAGATGAAAAAGATGCTCCTTCCTGCCTTCTCTCCCCCATCTTTAAGAAGTTAGAGCAGCTGGACAAAGAAGCTGGCCTGACACATCTGCCTTAAGATGAACTGAGCTGCCTCATCTACCCCTTCTTTACCTCTGCCTCACGCCATGCATTGTTAGCTGCCACACAACTGTGCAAGCTAGACCTGGGAAGAGGTGTGTGTGTGTGTGTGTGTGTGTGTTTTAAAACAGCAACAATCATCATCATCATCATCATCATCATCATCATCATCATCATCATCATCATCATCATCATCATCATCATGGTTGTGATGTGGCGTTTTTGCATTTTAAAGCTTGCCTCTGACAAATCTATCTATTTGGGGCAAATTGTCAGTGAGAAACTTCCGCTCGAACTCTTTGGGACAAAACTGGCTCTTTGAAAGGATAAATCCCATTGCATGAAGGCCCGGAACAATGGCCAAATGTGTTGCTGTTGCCTCTGCTGCGGCGGCGGCGGCGGCTGCTGGGGCTGGGCCTCTGACAAAGGGCGGATTAATTGGTGCCGTGGCTGACTGGTTCGAGATGGCTCCACTCAGGGTGCGCCGCGGGGAGCCCCATTGACTGGGCCCCGAGTCCCACTTTTCACAAACTCCAAACAAAAGTCAATTTCTTTCTTATAAGGCTGGGGAAAATGAGAGAGAGGAGGGGTGGGTGGGGGGAAATCACTCGGTGTTTGAGCTGGGGAAAGTGACTTGTTGGATTAGGGGATGTCATGCTCTCCCTGGCCGTCTCTCTCTCTCTCTCTCTCTCTCTCTCTCTCTCTCTCATGCTTTAAAGTGAGGTCTCCAAGAACGCAACACAAAAGTTAAAAGAGAGGGGAAAGGGGTGGGGGAGAGAAAGAGAGAGGGAGGACGGGCATAAAAGTAGGGCCTAGCCTTGGGTGTGAGCACATGGCTTGCCATCTCTTTTGTGCACACTAAACCTGGCATCTTATTGCACACGGAGAGACTACTAAGGTGAATGTATGAGCACAAATGGGGGGTGGGACAAGTGTAGAGTAGCAGTACAATTCTGCAAAGGTAGTTAAGTCCCAATGGGTTTATCGGGGCTCACTTCCTTCCATCTCAGTGCCTGTGAATGCAGCCTCCAGGTTAAAGCAAACAAGTTGTCTGCTTATATACCACCCCATACCACTTCAAGTAGTCTCTGGGTGATTTACAGTTTTTAACTACAGTATGCAGGCTACACATTAGCAAACATGAACTGTTAGCAAACATGAACTGTTCATTTGCTCAGAAACCATTCCAAAAGGGGTCTATATCTATAGTGTTTTATGTGCACTGACGACGACTACTACAACGACAACAACAACGACAATGACAACGACGACAACAACGACGACAACGACAACGACAACGACAACGACAATGACAACAACAACAGCAACTACTACTACTACTACTACTACTACTACTACTACTACTACTACTACTACTACTACTACTTTTTCTTTTATTAATATCATAAGAGATAACATTTCTGTCAAAAAGCAAAAAAGCAAAGTGGTCTGCTTATATACCGCCCCATACCACTTCAAGTAGTCTCTGGGTGGTTTACAGTTTTAATTACAATATGCAGGCTGGGTACTCATTTTTCTGACCTTGGAAGGATGGAAGGATGAGTCAGCCATGAGCCTGAGTCAACCATGAGCCTGTTACCTGGGATTGAACCCCAGGTCATGAGCACAGTTTTACCTGCAGTACAGGCATTTAACCACTGCGCCACGAGGCTCTGCTTCAAAGGAACTGGGTCATTTTAAAAGTATCTTCTCTAAGACTTGCTGTCTAAGGATTTCACAGCCACATAATTCGGGGAAGGAGGTGCTTTGTACCTCAGAATGGAACATCCCTGTCAGAGAAGAACAGACACTGGCATTCTGTTCCTGGTAGCTCTTACTTGCAAATCTTACACCAAAAAGCCTTTTGTTCAGCAGAGTTTATTCGGAGAGACTAGGAAACAGAAGTCAATTATGGCAAGAGGGAGCTTTATATTTCTGCCTTGGATTAATACATAGCACAGAGAAAATGACTGGATATTGGGTGGGGGTGGGGAAGGAATTCATCTTGGCACAGGTTAAACAACTGGAGATGTGACAAAAAGCACACACCATAACTAGCGTGGTTATTCTCATCATCATTAAATATAGCATTATTACTCACATTACTTGCCTTTTTGCTGTGGTCTTCTGCCAAAAAAGCTCCCAGAATAGCTTCCCAGTCAGAAGAAACTTATGACTTAAACAGGAGGAGTCAAATGAGAAGAAAAGGGAAATCAAATGTGCACAGCTCCCCTGTGGATTTGGGGTTTCCTGCCGTTTTTTCAAGAGGCAGAGTTTAGAATAGATTTTTTGTGTACTACTTAATTACTACAGTAATTATGATGATCGCATAATAGCTGATTCCTTATTTCATCATCATATTCAGACTTCCGTTAAAACACCCCACCTCCCTCTGATTCCTATCTAACACCACACAAGAAGAAAGGACAAAACATACCCTATGCCTGCAGGATTTCTCATTTCATTTCTACTGTATAATAGACATGTTCCACCTCCTTAGCATAAGAGAGAGCCAAACATTCCTGGAGTTACCTGGGGCTCAATTTCCTGGTGGCAGTTTTGGGAGAAGATATAGCGTTCTTTCCTGGACTTCACATTTGCCGTTCACTCTGATAGTAGATTTTCTGAAATAGTTTTCTATTTTGGATGATTTAGTGTGAGAAAAAGAATCAGATCCATTATTCTGCTTTTCCTGTTTTTCAGGATCCTTAAAGTAGTATTTTGGGGTAGTATGGAATTTATTTTTTTGTTGTTTAAAAAGAAAAAAAATAAGTGGATCTACAAGACAATTCACACTTTGCTGACAATCATTTCCTTTAATAGTGAACTCCTCCTAATAAAGTCTACACTGAGTAACAGTACATGCAAGGATACTCCATTATTTGAAGTGCAGTCTTGAAAAATAATACTTAAAGGACCCTCTCTGTGGCCAGTAACTGTATTGTAAACTGGGTATGTTCATGAGCTACAGAATGATAAACATAAACTGGAAAAGGAAATTGGAAGAGCAAAAAGCATGGGTTTGAACCAAGTATCTTGAAATAGTGAAGAGCAATGTAGAAGAGTGGTCCCTGAAGAGATCACTGTTGGGTTGAGAAGCTCCCACAGTGATCCTAATGCTTCTGAGTAGAGATGGGCATGAAATGAACAATTTTTCATTTCCGTTTCTGTTTTTTTTTGTTTCGTTATGCAACGAAATGAGAAACGAATTTTGTCTCCAAAATGAAACGAAACGAACAGAAACACCGGAAATTTTGTCATGCATTTCGTTTTCATTACGGCAATACAGTGAATTGCTTTAAAAAATCACAAAAATCACAAAAAATGAAATAAATGGTAATGAAATGGTAACGAAAAGAATGAAAATGAAAATGATTTTTTTTGCAAAAATTCGCAAAAATGGAAACAAACCGAAACAGACCCCCTAAATGACAAACGACAAATGAAACACATTTTTTTATTCGTGCCCATCTCTACTTCTGAGATTACCCTGGTGCTTCCCTGTTACTGACAGTGATGGGGAAATGCTGATCACAAGAATGGGGAAGGCATCCAAGTCCCCAGAATCTCATCCCTAGGTCTCATCGTGAAAGGAGAGGAGAATGGGACCTGCATGCACTGTGATGTAAGGAGGTGGGTGGTTATCTCTGGACTCAGAACCAACAGTCAACACCACACATGCTTCCCCAGGACCAAAAGGGACACAGATGCCTGCTCTCCAGAAAACAGCACCGTAAATAAAAATTAAACCAGCTATGGATAAAGTATAAAAAAGGAAGAGGCACCTGCCAAAAAATAATGTGACAGCCACTGCCTTCCAAGGTTAGAGCTTATAATGGCACTTCTTCACCTGTGTGCCTGAATGGCACCCTCCACAGCTGACTACAGTACAATGATGAATATTATTGACTTTGTCCTGACACTATTATGACTACCATTATTATTCTTCAATCTGCATAATTGGTAGGTGAAGGTGCCCTTTTTTTTTAAAGGCAAGTACCAAGCAGCGAAAGGCCACTCCTCGGGTAGAACATATCATTTGTATCAAAGGTGGAGGAAAGATCAAGGGAAAAGAGGCTGGCAAAGACATTGTTTGACCTGCCTGAAAGCAGGTCATTAGTGATTTTAGTGAGAGCATCTCGGTTGGAGTGAAGTGTGTGAAACCACACTGGAGAGTGTAAGAGGGGAACAGAAGTGAGTTCAAGAGACTGGGGAGTACATTCATCATGGAAAGACAAGAATGGCAAATAGCAGGAGGCGAATGTAGTGGCTTCGAGAGAGGCAGGAGAAGGTGAAGGATAAAACAAAATGGCAAAGGCTAAGGATTTGAAATGTTCCCCTCAACCAGATCTGCACTTGGATAGGAGTACATAGATGGAAGCCTCATCTCCCTTATGTCTTCCTTCCTCCTTGAGGGATCTCAATATACTTTCCCCCAGCCATTAAAAAGACAGAAAAAGAAAACAAAGGCTGCAGGATGATCAAGAACACAGTAAAAAGAGCCATATTTGATCACACCAATGCCTTTTTGTTTTTTGGTCAGTCAATTGCCTGTGGAAAACCGGGTAGCAAGACCGAGCGCAACTGCCCCCTAGACCTCATGTTCCCCCACAAATGGATATTCAGGTACATACCTTCTCTGATGTGGCTGGTCATATGTAGTCATCTCAACAAGATGTTCCCCCACAAATGGATATTTCCATTTTGGAGATGCTGCAAAGTCATGCCTGGCCTTGGTTTACAATTTATAGTTATGATCCGAGCAGCTGAACCTGGCACATGGGTTCAGGACCTTGGACAGCTCTTGCAAAGTACCAATTAAAACACAGAATGGATTCTCCGCATTGCAAAACTGGAATGACCTGCTGATACTGCCTCCATGTTGGTCTTCAGTACACTTCCTGACATTGATTCTACCTCTAAGGGTTTTTGTAGTAAGATCTAAATTTTATTTTAAAGAAATTTCCTGGACCAATGACTATATGTTCTTTTTTCTCATTTATCATAAATATTTCAAATGATTATTCTGAACCTAATTTCATCATATTGTATTGCTGTACTCTGGTAATATGATCAGCACAAATTCTTTCTCTCTCCCTCCTTCCCTTCCTCCCTCCCTCCCTCTCTCCCCCTCCTTCTCTCTCTCTCTCACACACACTTTTGGGGTCCAGCACCTACTGCTTCATTTTTATCTATTGTGGGTTTTTTCTTTTGTTTTATTATTCTGAATTCTCCAGATATAGGGATATTTCATGATAAGGAGTGGGATACAACTACAACTCTCCTTATCCTGCTTAATATTTCATAATAATATTTTATACCTTGCACTCTACACTAGAATGTGTATCGGAATGCACTCTATCTGGTGTAGAGCACATTTCAATAAAATCAATAGTGTACAAACATGCAACATAACATTTAACAACAAGCCTAATATTATGTGTATATACAGTATAAGCATCTGTACATTAGCATAATAGGCAGTGATCCAAGAAGAACTAATCGACTGCTAAGAAACTGGATAAAGTCTTCAGATAAAATATACTGGTCACTAACCTCTCCTTGTACTCAACACCTATGGCTCCAAGTTGAACAGATAGCTTTTCAAACCTCACCTAAATTTGTCCAAGTCTGGTTTCATACAAAGGTACTGGGGGAAAGTGTTCTCCAGCATTGGAGCCAACTGTAAAAAATGTGCAAAGTCTGGAATTTGCCACATAAATCCAAGGGACTAACACAGGTCCAGAATCTGTAGACTGAGCCCTCTTAAAAAGAAAATGCCATGCCATTGGTTCTGTTAAACAGTTAAGCAAGAAAATGATAGGGATTTAAATGTCAACACAAGGATTCTAAAATATCCTTGACCTAATAAGTAGCCAATGTAATGCCTTGTGATAATGGGTAATATGGGAATAATGTGCTGAATACAAAACCACCCATACTGCACTATTCTGTACCAGGGTAAGAGAACTAATTGAAGGAGGAGGAAAACTTATCAAAAGACTGTTGCAGTAATTTGGCCATGGAACCATCAGGGCACGGATCTGTGCTTTGTAGTCTTAGGAGTCAGGAAGTCACAGACCCAGCAGGTGTTAGCAAGATGGAAATTGCATATCTTTGCTGTCGTGTTCACAACTGAACAGAGCGATAGCCAGTCATCCACTAGAACACTGAGGTATCTTAGACAGAAGTCAACCAGCAACCTTGGAGGGAGAGAAGGGGGCAGTCAATGGATGGGAAAGATGAGCCAGACAAAAGACCAACATTTTGGTCTTATCCACATTCAGTTTCAAATGATGAGAGGACATCCATGATGACATATCCAATCGGCAGCCTGTTAAGGAAGTCCAGAGCTCATCATTAAGCTGAGGATAAGACTGGCGCACTTGGGGATCAGCAGGATAAATACAATTATTGAAAACCTAAATTAGAAATGAAGGCACCCAAGGGAAGCATTTAAAGAGGGAGAGAGAGAGAAAAAAAGAGCCAGGCCAAATACAGAATCCTGTGCAACAGCAACAATGAAGGGGAAGTGAGCCCATATACTGTTGGATAGTTGCAATTCCCACTTTACCTTTCTCGAGAAAAGGTCTGAATCTAAAGCCAAGGCACTTTGGGTATTGGAAAGTATGGAAAACTTCACAAGTGGACTCAATTTTCAGAAAGACATCTTTGCAATCCGTATTCTGCTCTTGGAAACCAGTCAAAACTTTTTAAATGAAATGTTTTCATGAACCATACATATTGAATGTTTTGATTTTTCCTCCTTTTTTCTGCTATAGTAAGGTTCCTTCTCTTACTCTGGGAAATCTTATTTGGGCTATCCTTATATGGATATGGAGAAAACATAGGTAAAAGGTAGCAACAATGTCTAAAATGTGTCGATTTCCCACCAGACGATGGACAGCCCAAATGAAAGCCAGAAGAAACTCGACAATAGGTGTTCAATCTATGCATTATCAGTATGTAGACATACTGGGAGGAGGTCATCAGGAGTTTTGGAGCTTCGTGTCACCACCAGTATGCTGATGACACCCAGCTCTATCTCTCCTTTCCATCTTCTGCTGTGGATGCTGGTCTGTCCCTTGAGTGCTGCCTGGATGCCGTTCTGGGATGGATGAGGGCAAACAGACTGAGGTTGAAACTGAACATGATGCAATTCTTGTGGGTGGGGGGTCCTACTGTCAGTGAGTTGGGAAACTCCTTCTCATTTGGGGCGTGACTCTCCCCACTCAGAATGAGGTGCACAGCTTGGGTGTCCTCTTGAACCTGGCACTATCTATGGAATCTCAAGTAGCGTCCGTGGTCTGTTCTGCCCATTACCATCTGCGGCAGATTACTCAGCTGCACCCCTATCTGGACACAGGGGTTCTCACCATGCTGGTCCGTGCATTGGTAGTCTTGAGACTGGACTATTGCAACACTCTCTACGTGGGGCTGCCCTTGAGGCTAATGCAGATACTCCAGCTGATTTAGAACACGGTGGCCATATTGCTGACTGGGACTAGAAAATACGATCATATATTCTCAGTGCTGGCCTCCCTGCACTGGCTTCCTCTTCAGTTCTGCATCGGCTTCAATGTTTTAACTATGACATACAAAGCCCTAAATTGTTTAGGACTTCGCTACCTGTCAGAGAGCCTTCTCCCAATGAAAGCTGCCCATAATACCCGATCTTCCCAGGCTAGGTGTTTGAGGCAATTAACACAGTGAGAAGCCCAAAAGGTAAAAAACCAGAAATAGGGCCTTTTCTGCCATTGCCCATCACCTGTGGAATAACCTTCCAATGGACATCTGCCTGGCACCCTCTTTGGCTGTTAATAAAAATCTGTTGAACACTTGGTTATTCAAGTATGGATTCCCTCAAATATAATGTAAATCTAGTGTTAACCCACTAAAACATGATTTTAGCTGATCTGCCCACCAGTGACATCATAGGTTGGAAATCATATGCTATTTTATGTCATTTTAATTTTAATTTCATTATATTTACTGTATTTTTGTGTTTTTTATTTTATTGTATGAATTATATGTGTCTATCTTGTACTGTACTGCATTGTATTGACTAATTGTTGTTAATTGCCCAGAGTGGCCTCACTGCCACATGGGCAGTACTGTATAAAAATCCATCCAATAAACGAATAATAAATAAATAGACCAGGTCTGTCCAACTTTGAACAGGCCAAGGTCTAATTTTTCCAGTCCAAAGTGCCAGAGGGCTACTACACTAAAACCTCTACTTGCGAATTTTATCCTTTCTGGGCACATGCTCATAAGTAAAAAAAGTTGTAAGTAGGAGCAGCGGTTTCCCATAGAAATGCATTGAAAATCAATTAATATGTTCTGGAGGGAACATAGTTCAATGCTTTCCTATGGGAAGGCTGGCCATTCACATGATTCCTTTCCTTTGAAGAAGAAGAGAGGCATCACCATGCAAAGGAGGTGGGCACACCTGTGACCCCGCCTCTCGCAATCTCCTCCCCTCCCTCTGCTCCGCACTAGCGGAGACAGTGGCATGCCGATCATGTGGCCGGGAGCGGGACAGGGAACTGTGCCATGGCCCTTGAGCAAAGTTCTGGGTCTGCCAGCTGAGACAGTAGGCTGGCAGACCCAGAATTTTGCTGGAGCAGTGGTGGTCCTTGGGGAGGGGGAGAGAGGGGCGGAGAACTTATACCCTCCCCTTTTTTAAATTGATGGCTGGCGGGCTACTTTTGAACCCTTCGCGGACTACTGGTAGCCGGCAGTCTACTTGTTGGGCAGGCCTGAAATAGACCATTGACCCAATGGCATTCTGATTCCTTTTAGCCCAAAACCATTGAGAATGACGATGCTCAAGCCATAGGATCAAGGGTAAGGTGGACTGTAGTTTAGCAGGTACAGCTAGGAATAATAGGATTCACAGTATTAAACCTGGTTTCTGAACTGGATGCTGGAAAACAGTCCAAAGTAAGGCATGATTTGGATCTTAAAAGTCTACACTGAATAGCCATCAGGATCAGAGAGAAAATTAGGAGACAAGACAACAAAGTTGCCAGGAAATTGAGCATTCAGGATCAGAAGGGAAACCAAGAGGCGGGCCTTTCAACCAAAACAGGATTCAGAACCAAGCAAATCTCTTTTCTGTAATAGTTTTTCCTTCTGCCTAGAGTAGCCAATAGAGAGCCTGGGTGGAATCATTCTGAGAGGTCTGTCACTTATGCAATGATGGAGTTTATTATTTGGGATGGTAGCCAGCAATCATTAAAACCAAGAGCAGCTAAACATTGGCTTGTGTGTGGGTATAAAATGGGACATCCCTCCATAGATATGGGATGTAATAGGAAGCATGGTTAATGTTTGTTCATCCTGTTTGCAAGACATCACGGTAGACCTTATCTAACCACTATAATAAGGTCTAATTCTTTAATGATGCTCCAGTGCCGAAATGAACACATGAGCTATGCAGCTGCTTGTTGCTCTAGCCATCAGTAGTTATATACATTTGGAAGAAAGTGGGCCTTTAGAAAAAGAATCCCAACCGTAAATTATTACTTAACAGTTTTGAATGAAAAAATAGGATTGCAAAATGTTGCATCTTTGCACCACTTTTTAAAATGTATGTGGATTCTTTGCATTGCCCTCACCTGTGATTAAGTCCCAAAGACTTTTGCTCCTTGTGATGCCCTCACATAGCCAAACCTGAATATCTAAACATAATTGTCGTATCACAATCCACAAATGTGGAAGAACAAGCAAATAGGATAAAATGATGCTGAAAATGCAGTAGACTCCAGATACAGTGGCATCAAACCCGAATGGAAGGAAGTAGATTTCCTGAAATCAAAATACCCACATTATATAGACAAACATTTAATTCTGGCAGGCAGAACCAGTTTTGCAGATCCTTCTGCCACCTCCTGGCCTTCAGGGCCCAAGAACTTCCCTGAGCAAGGGAAGTGTTGAAGGCAGAGACAGCAACAAGCATTTGGGTGAACAATTGTTGGGGATTTCAACGTTGCTGGGCTGCAGTTCCCATAATTCCTCAGAAGTGATTATTCTGACTAGGGCTGATGGGAGTTGCATCCCAATGACATCGGGGGGGGGGGTTACAAGTTGCCCACCCTACAGGAAAAGGCTTGCTTCCCTTATGTAAACCACTCTTTCTATCTTGGAGACTGGCCCTGCTACAGAGGTGCAGGGGGGCATCCCTAACCCACTCCCAGACTTTGTCAGCCTTGCCTAGCACCAGGTGAATTTCTGGGCAGTGGCTGTGGGGGCACAAGGGGGTGCAGTGAAAAGAGTTGAGGGCTTTTTCAAGCACACCCCTATCGGATGCAATGAGTTGGTAAGACTTCCAAAGGGATCTCCAAACACAGAGACCTATAACTAACAATTTAGGTGTCCAGGACTTCAACACTCCTTCCAGTTACACTTGGGCTGCATGCGATGGAGGAGTGGAGAGAAACTCCTGGGCCTGACTGGGTCCTGGTGCTTCTACAGGAAGCCCACCTGTGTCGTGTTTTCCTTCTGCTTGGGAAGGAGTGGCTACAGGTGGTCTATGTGCTCAGGGTAAATGGGTTCCGGTCCTTCCAAAAAGCAACAGGTGACTTTTCATCTTTCTAACAGGCAAATCTCTGTGCCCTCTAAATATACAGCACAATCAGTGCAGAGCCCATACAAATGCTGCATCAGATCACCACTACCAGCGCCACCATAATTATCAGCAGCACTACTGAAAATCACCTTGTTTTTTAACCCATCCTTCTTCCATGTAGCCTCGACTGTCATACATGGTTCTTACCGTCTTCACAATTTTATCAGACAACATTTCCTGGGGAGGGGGCAGTTGTCGGAAAGGGATTGGCTGGCTTTTGGCCATGTAACAGGTGTACCAATTTTAGTCCAATAATCAAATCCCTAAACCAGAGTATTTTCCTTACCTCACTGATTGTTTAAATGCATTAATTAAGTAAAATATTGATATCCAATAGGACAAGTCTCTGGACTATATTTCAGTTTAATGGTGTAGCAATTTTTGTACTTGAAAACTCATTTAATGCTGGGGAGACATGTCAGGAATTTATTAAACGATTTAATGATTTATGCTATTATTTGAAAAGGTACCACAAGAATGGTGGAAATAAGCAAAATGCAATTAAAATGTTCTGCCAAATTATACAATGCAGTTTCATATGTACCTATTTTTCATTTGGTTAGACCCTAATGGTCTGAGAATTTGCCACTTCTGCTTCACAAACCAAATCTGCTGAATTCCCAGCAAAAGAAGCAAGCCAAACTAAACTTTGCAGCTCAGCTCCCCAGTGATCCTTCACAAACTTCTAATTCTGTCTGTTCTAACATTGTGGTGGGGAATGCACATAGTGTGCATGGCTAATATTCAAGCACTGTAACTATTAAACAATTGATAATAGCATTCTGTTCACTAAACTAAAACTCTTTCATTGACTAACTGACTAGTTCGCATTCCCCCAAAGTAATTGAAAAAAAAGGCATTTGGATTTAGATGGACTTTGCTAACTTGTTTTATTATGCATGGAAATATTGGTATAAAAAGGTGTTTCAATTATTTTCTAAGAAAAGGACCTATGTATTCTCTGCACTCACAAAGACTTTAAATGGAGTTATTTCTCCCTGCCTGTAATCATCCCGCCAGCACCACACTTTTAAGTACCCAGGCAGAAAAAAGTAAGTTTACTGCTCCTAGCACAATGGACCTCTTCACTTTTAGGTTTGGGAGACCTGGGTGACCTACGAAAGTTAATTAGAAGGCTAACAAAGACTAAGGCAGAGTAGAATACATCGCCTCTCCTCCAACCAAAGATGTCATCCATTAATTAGGGAAATCGTTAAGGTGGCCTTTATTGAATCCATTGAAAATCGGCAGTTGGCGGCCGACAGTTTTGATCAGATTTTCTTCTCCCCAATAAAGCTGCCCTTAATGGTCCCAAAAGCAGAGGAGGGGCCCGAATGTGGTGAACTAAGTGAGGAGAAAGGGGAGGCAAGGGGTGGAGGCAGGACAGGAGTTGGAAGTGTATGTGTTTCAGTGACATTACAGTTAAACAGCCCCCAATTGTGATGGCTTTGATTCTCAGGCTTACATGGCATAGCTTCTCCATGATGTAATCTTTATTGAACCTGGAATCTCAAGAGGAAACTAGCTGTTGCTGGTCTTGGACCTGCCTTTCTTATACTTAGGAAACTTGGGAGCCTGATATCCCAGTGATCATAGGCGAGGCTCATTTTTTTAATCCCTTTTTTCTAAACTACACTTTTTTTCCTGGCTAGATAGCTGGGAAAATCAAGCCCGGACAATCTAAGGCATCTACACCTATAGAAGCGTTTAACTTAGACCTGGGACACTTGTTTTTAAAAACTCCATTTGTGAACATGATGGTTCTTAAATTTAAATTTATTTATCTTTGTTATTCTGTTTTTGTTGGATTTCCCCCCCCATGTTATAAACCATCTTGCACTATTGACTGAGATCATGCGTCAGAATTGTACCCTACCCCACTATGCTCACTTATCAAATTTATGCTGCTTTTATTGGTTTCAGCTGGAAGAATTACATAGAATGTTTAGAGTGCTTCTGTCTGAAATTTGATGTACTTCAGGGAGTATTTTTCTTATCATTTTGCGTATTAAATAAAAAATTATCTCCAAACAATCCAGGCACTTGAGAATCTGATGTAGAAGGCAAGGACCCACCCTATCTTGGTGTTTTAATTGCTACTCTGTGTTTCATTTTTATTTACAGGTATTGCTTTAGTTGAATGCAACCTGCCCAGAACGGTGTATCTGCATTAATGGGGTGGTATACAAATTTAAAATAAATAAATAAATAAATAAATAAATAAATAAATAAATAAATAAATAAATAAATAAATGCCTCTTATATCTAAATAACTTTTCATCTAGGAGAAGGGGAAAGGAAAAGGTAGGCCAATAATCAAATTATTTGTAAGCAGTGGAACATTGAATTTAGATATTCCAGGGGTCTTCTCCCCTAAGAATTGTGGCCCTAATCCTGTATTCATTGTACTTATCCTGTGAAAGCCTTGAGTACATTAGGAATGACAGATCACGCTCCAGTTGTTGTTGTTGTTGTTGTTGTTGTTGTTGTTGTTGTTGTTGTTGTTGTTGTTGTTGTTGTTCCTATCCAGCCATACTGCTACTCTGGGCAGCTAGACATGTGTGTGAATAAGCACCCATCTTTGTTCTCAAAACTCCAAAAGCACTTAAATATTATTTGTTATTTTTAGTAAGGTTAGGATAATCAGAAACCCTTTATTTATTTTGCTTCACTCATACTACAGCTGCAGACCTGTTAATTCTTACTTGAGATCAAGATGCACTGAATTCAATGCTATTTACTTTTGAGTAAACATTTGTAGGATTGTACTGCACATGCCTGTCCTAAACAAATCCAAAAAAAGAGCTCAAATTCTGTACACAAAACACACTATGCAAATTCATACACTATATTATATACGCAGTTTATGCAATTACATATGTCTTCTTTGCATGTATGAGCATGCTCTGTTCAACTCTCCTGCAGGGAGGAAGGTGGAGTATAAACAAATGAAAAAAATATGAATAAATGCTTTATGTTGCAGAATTTAGCTGAAAGGGGAACAATTGATAAATCCTATCAAAATTTATTATTCATTTTACAGCAGGTTGATAGACTTTCTGAAAAGTCTGTTAACAGCCATGAGGGCTAGAAACATGAAACAAGACTGAAATCAGTTTTCTGAGAAGTATATACCATTGAAATATAGGTAAATATATTTCCTCAGTCATTTAACCCTTGATTTAAGCCTGCAGGATACTGCTCTTATTCTTGCAGTTTTAATGATTTCACACTTAAGCATGGTTACTTCCAATCAACCTTGAATGGATTAAGTGTTTTGCTAACCTTGATTCCTTTCATTTCTTTCTGCAGTTTCAGTATTCAAAACTGCTTACAAGCATCAATAAAATAGAATAATCTAGTAAAAATGAGACAGCAATCAAACTAAACAGCACAGACTAGTGAGATATGAAAAGCGGATAAAACCAATCTAAAAACTTAACTAGCAGAGGTAAATAATTTCCGATTCCACTTATCTTGCCAGAATATACATATATTTATAAAGTCCAAAGCCAAACACCATGAAAATCAAGAAGGAAAGGAAATATCCCTCCTGAAGGAGGGATTCTACAACTTAGATGCAGCCATCAAGCAGTAGTTCTCAATACCTGGGCTTTCTTGATCCCGCCTCCCCAAACCCTGAAGCCAATCACTAGGCTGGACGAGGCTTCTAACATTTGAAGGCCTAAGTATCAGGAGGACCAGCGCTGGAACCTGCTGCCATTGGAGAATAACTTGGTCCAATCACACCACCAGCTCTGCTTCTGATGGCGACTCAGCCAGTGGCAAGCAACAGCTACTTGATCTTTCTGGTGGGTCATTTCTTTAATATTTTGAAATTGCTGAGAGTTTAAAAAAAGCAAAAAACAAAAAACAAAAAGTTGCTTAAAAACTTCTACATGGTTTCAGGTAGCTCTTAATGGACCCACGCAAGTGTTGAGAAACACGGCTCTTCAGACTGCAAGGAGTTGTTCAAATAAATGCAGCAATAACTAAGACACAGAAATCAGAAATCAGCCGCAGGCAAAATATGTATAAGTGTATGGTCCTTGGGAAACATTCCCAATACTATATGTTCAGTCACTCACTGGCATTACTATGACAGAGATCTATCGCTGACTGCTATGTTTTGAATCAAGACACTTGTTTCCTCTCAGCTTTCTTTAGTCCTACAGTACCAGCTAGCATTTAAAGGAGTTCATATAAATAGACAAGCATTTTTAAAAAAGATCAGTGAGAATGTATTAACAACTAACAGTGCAGCCATGGAATTGTAGACTGTATTTAAATGAGTTTCTGGGGAGCTCCTCCTTTGGATGAGGAAGTGTATTACAGTGGTGCCCCGACTTAAGAGCAGCTCAACTTAAGAGCAATTTGACTTAAGAGTGGAAAGCTGTTGGCATTTTAACTGCTGCCTTATAAATTTTAGATATGGTCTGCTCAACTTACAATTTTTTCCATTTTTAAAAAATTTAACCCCCCCCCCAATTTTTTAGATAGGTACCCTGACTTAAGAGTAGTTCGACTTAAGAGCATGGCTTTGGAACAGATTAGATTCATAAGTTGAGGTACCACTGTACTTCCAAAATGGTGATGCCCTGACTTAAGAGCTACTCGACGTAAGAGCAATTCGACTTAAGAGTGGGAAAATGTTGGCATTTTAGCTGCTGCCTTACAAAATTTTAGATATGGTCTGCTCAACTTATATTTTTTTCAGTTTTAAACTTATTTTTTCAATGTTTAGATAGGTACCCCGACTTAAGAGTAGTTCAACTTAAGAGCATGCACTCGGAACGGATTAAATTCGTAAATTGAGGCACCACTGTACCTGTTCTGTGTTCATAGTAGGCTAGCATTGCAGCCGCAGTGAGGCTTATGTAGATTTTTTTTTAAAAAACCTTTCCAGTTACCCATGACCTCTTATTCCCCAAAGAAAATAAATGCAAGATGGCAAAAAATCAGAATGCGAAACTAAGGATGCACTTTTTATGTTGCCTTCAGCCAAGTGCAAGCTGCAAGAGTGCAACTGGTGGAACAGCAGGGGGCAGGTACTGTACAATAGTTAGAAGGCTGAAATAGTACTGGGGAGATCCTAGTTCCAGTTCTTACATAGCTGTGAAACTCTGATGATAACCTTGAGCCAGTCTCTTTGAGCATTACTAAAAGAGTGCATATCCGCCTAGCGACATCTGACTGACAAGTGATCGGCTGATGGACACCTGAGAGAGAGAGAGAGAGAGAGAGAGAGAGAGAGAGAGAGAGAGAGAGAGAGAGAGAAGCAACCAGAAAATATCAGAATATGATATATAAGAAGAGGAGACCAATTTAAAAGGGAGAAAAAGTTAACTGATTATGGGGTACAGAAGGAGTGACCAGGGCCTCGACACTGGTGATTCCGGGGTTAGAATGCCTCCACCTGTTGGTAGGGCAGCGGGATAGATTTGGCATTGTGCTGGGCTACCGTGCTCCCCGCAACCCAGCACAATCCCTGCCAGAGCTCGCGGAGTTCATCGCCGCTGCGCTGTTGAAGTCTCCCCGGCTTTTGGTCGTCGGGGACTTCAACGTGCATGCTGGCGGTGAGCTCGCCGGCGCAGCTCTGGAATTCATGGAATCCATGACGTCCATGAGCCTATCCCAGCATGTTGTTTGTCCCACCCACAGGAGTGGGCATACCCTGGATCTGGTATTTACCTCCATGTCGGGGGATTCTCATCTGGAGGTGCGGGACATTGTTCCCACACCTGTGTCATGGTCAGATCATTACCTGTTGTCTTTTTCCCTGTCAATGGCGGCCCCTCCTCGCGGGGACCAACGGCCCCTTGTGTGGGCCCGCCCCCGAAGGCTTCTCGATCCGGCTCGGTTCCGGGAAGCCTTCGGTGAGCTTTCTAGTGGTCTGGCTGATGATTCGACCGAGGCCTTGGCCAACCAATGGTTTGAGTCAGCTGCCGATGCCGTCGACCGAATCGCCCCCAAGCGTCTCCTCCGTGGCAGAGCTCGAACTTCGCCGTGGTTCACGGCGGAGCTAAGAGCGATGAAGCAGGAACGGAGGAGACTGGAGAGCATCTGGAGACAGAACCGGACGGAGAGTAATAAGACTGCCGTTGTGATCCAGACTAGGCGCTACTCGCGAGCGATCAGGGAGGCTAGAAGATCTTATTACTCCCTGAGAATTGGTGAGGCCTCGAACCGCCAGGCAGAACTCTTCCGGGTGGTTCGGGACCTCACCAATCCTAGTCTGGCTAGGCCTCCTCCTACTGATTTCAGTAGTGAGAATTTCACAGTCTTTTTTAGATCCAAAATAGAGGCCATCCGTGCCGACTTTGACTCCAGTAACACTAGCCCCCCCTCGCCATCCCCAGCTCCTTCACCCCCCCCCCCGCTCTTCTCAACTGGTTGAGTTTGGGCCTGTCTCTCCTTTGGATGCCTCCAGGGCTATTGCCCATTGCCGTCCCGCGACCACCCCCTTCGACCCTTGCCCATCTTGGTTCATCAAATCCGCCGGAGGGAGCATGCCCGAGTGGGCCGCTTCCATCGCCACCGCCTCCTTCAGCGAGGGGGTTTTCCCCTCTCGTCTGAAGGAGACGGTGATTAAGCCCATCTTGAAAAAACCGGGATTGGCGTCGGATCAATTGTCCAACTACCGACCGATTGCCAATGTTCCCTTCATGGGCAAGGTCATCGAGAGGGTGGCCGCGGTGCGGATCCAATCATTCCTGGAGGAACAGCGGTGCCTTGATCCTTGCCAGTCTGGCTTCAGGCCTGGCCGGGGTACCGAGACAGCTCTGGTCGCGCTGCAAGATGACCTAATCCGGGCGGCCGACAGGGGTTGTTCTACCCTGTTGGTTCTCCTGGATTTGTCAGCGGCCTTCGATACCATTGACCACGGTATCTTACTGGACCGGCTCCTGGAGGTAGGGATCGGGGGCACTGTTCTCAGTTGGCTCCGATCCTTCCTTCAGGGTCGGCCCCAGTATGTGCAGCATGGTGGAGAGTTGTCGGCCCCGTGGACACTCCCTTGTGGGGTTCCGCAGGGCTCGTCTCTCTCCCCCATGCTGTTTAACATCTATGTAAGGCCGCTGGCCGGGGTCATCAGGAGATTTGGGCTGCGTTGTCATCAGTACGCTGATGACACGCAGCTCTATCTCTGTTTTTCCACCTCTGCAGTGGAAGCTGTCCGGTCCCTCGACCAGTGTCTGGGGGCAGTCATGGCTTGGACCAGGGCCAACAGGCTCAAACTCAACCCTGGGAAGACCGAGGTGATGTTCTTCGGGAGCTCCCCGTCTGGGTATGGGGGCCCCCTCCCCAGCTTGGAGGGTGTTTCCCTCCAATTGGTGGAGAGGGTCCGGAATCTGGGCGTGATCCTGGACCCTGCCTTGTCCCTGGATGCCCAGGTGGCGGCTGTGGCCAGGACCGCATTTTTTCATCTTCGTCAGATCGCCCAGATTCGCCCCTACCTAGACGGGGACTCCCTGAGGACAGTGGTCCAGGCGCTGGTGATCTCGAGGCTGGACTACTGTAATGCTCTCTACATGGGGTTGCCCTTGACTCTCCTCCGGCGATTGCAGCGGGTGCAAAATGCAGCGGCCAGGCTGGTGGCGGGTGCGCGTCGTTATGACCGCATCACCCCGGTTCTGGCCCGGCTGCATTGGCTACCCGTTGCCTCCCGGATCAGATTCAAGGTCCTGGTTTTAGTTTATAAAACCCTCCATGGCCTGGGCCCGGACTACCTGGCGGAGCGGATCGCCCAGCGGTCAACATCGGCCCGACCGGTTCGGCAGTCGCGGGCGCACTCACTTCAGGTTCCATCTCTCCGAGAAGCCAGGCGGTCCCGCACCCGGAACCGGGCTTTCTCGGTGGCTGCTCCATCTATATGGAACAGCCTCCCCAGCGAAGTGCGCTCTGCAGAGTCCCTGCTGGCCTTTCGTAAAGCGGTGAAGACCATTCTATTCCGCGAGGCCTTTGGTGACCTAGCTTAACCCTTTTTTTTTTCTTCTTTCCCGCCATCGATAATAAGAACTGAAAGTTTGTAAATGTATAAAATACCTAGGGATACTTTTAGATAAAGACATTAGTAAAACGAAAGAACGAAATTACACAAAAATAAAGGAAGAGATTAGAAATAAATTACAAAATTACTCCAAATTAAACTTATCATGGTTTGGTAGAATAGCAATGGTAAAAATGAAAATACTTCCTAAAATAAATTTTCTTTTTAGAATGTTACCTATTCAATACACAGAAATTGAAATTAAAGTTTATCAAGATCTTTTAAATAAATTCTGCAATGGTGGAAAAAAAAGCAAGAATAAATAAAAGCTTATGGTACAGATCTCAAAAAGAGGGAGGTATAGGCATACCTAATCTTAGAATGTATTACATAGCTAATCAGCTTAGCTCCCTGGGGGAAATACTATTTAAACCTCAAAAACTAATATGGTGGGAACTTCAATCAGAGGAACTAAATGAAGACATAAATAAATATGTGTTTAGTTTCCCCCCAAAAAGGAAAAGTTACCCAATTAAAAATCCTCTTCTAAGTTCCCTATTGCTCACTTGGAAAAAGTATGGAAAGAAATTGATACAGGAAGGTTCCCCGCTTGGTGCGGTGATCGATCAGATAAATTTCCCCACGAACATGAAGAAATTGGGAGACTTATTTAAATTAAGGAAAGTGGCAAGACTAAAAGATTGGATTAAAAAGATGACATCAAAACAAGAAATTAAACGTATTCTGCAAACTCAGGAATTGTCGTGGTTGAATTACGCCCAGTTAGAAAGCTGGACGAAAGAATGGATTAGGAGAAATACACAACTTAGAGGATATACAAAATGTGAGCAATTTCTGACAACATATGAATCAGAGAAAGGAAATACAGGGAAAGGAACAGTTGGCAAATTATATAAAATAATTCAAGATTCATTTGAGAATAGGGAACAGGACACAATAAGAGAGCTATGGAAACAAGACATAGAGAAATAAATAAATAATGATGAATGGAAAAGAATTTGGAATTTGAGGATTTTACGGTCATTATCAGTCAGAATAAAAGAAAACTACTTCAAACTAGTTTTAAGATGGTATATGACTCCAGTCAGAATGAATAGAATGAATCCAAAATATTCTAAGCTCTGCTGGAAATGCGAAAAAAAGATAGGTACCTATTTTCATTTATGGTGGGAATGTGAAATAGTTCAAAAGTTTTGGCAAGAGATTATTGAGGAGATAAGAGAAATACTACAAACTGATATTAAATGTGTACCGGAAATTGCTTTGTTATCATTACCATCTATCAATGAATATGATGTGAAAACTAAAGAATTAATAGCAAATCTTATGACAGGAGCTAGACTGATTATTGCTAGGAACTGGAAACTGAAATCAGACCTTAAAATTGCTGAATGGTATAAGGAAGTGTGGGACATAGCACTAAATGATAAACTATCTTGTAATATAAAAGTTTTGAGAGGTGAAATAAAAAAAGATACTTTCTATGATGTTTGGGGGAAATTTATAGATCATGTACTATTAAAAGGGAAAGGGATACAACCAACTTATAACCCAACACAGTTCTGGCATAAAGGACCTTAAGAAGCCTATTGGAAGAAAAAGAAAAAAAAAGATGAAGAAGAAAGAGAAGATGCAAGAATACTGGACGGTTTCTTGGGGGTGGGGGGCACTTTGTACTGTTTATGATTGTCTATTACTGTTTTTTTATATAATTGTTTATCATTGTTATTTTGTCTTTTTTTATGTTCAATAAAAATTTTTTAAAAAAAAAAGATAATAAGGACGACTCTGATATAGCAGCGGTGAGGCTTGAATTAAAGGGTGCGCCCCTGCTGCAGTTCTTTTATTTGCTTCCAATTGATTTATGTCTATTTGTTGATTGTGTCTTTTATTGTGTTTATTGTATTAATTATGTGTATTATGATTTGTTTGCTATGTTCGCCGCCCAGAGTTCCCGCTGGGAAGATGGGCGGGATATAAACCCAATAATAAATAAATATATCGCATCTAGTAATTGAACTGTGGGGTTTATTTTCTAACCAGATGCTTGATTTATAAACTTTGTAATGGAGAACATCTGATGTGAACTTGAGAAAGCTTATTAAACAGAAAAATGTAACCACAAGACTGTTTACGTATAAAGGATCCATTATGTTGTTCAAAGAAAACTGAAGGTTATGTTTTACCTAGCTCTGCTTCTCAAGGAAAATCCAGGGAAATAAAGGGGATCATTTACTGTATATTGGGACTAGTCATGTCAGGAGTGGTCACAATTACCAGTATCACAAGGTTCTTGTGAGAATCTGATGGGGATGGAAATTTTAACTGTATTATATGAATAGTATTAATGTACTGTATAATAATATATAAATGCATATTTCTGTTAATGCAGACTAAAGCAGCATTGCCTTTTTGCAACTGCATTGCATTGTTGACTCATATTCAGCTTGTAATCTATAACAAATCCAATATTCTTCTTGTTCATACTGTAGTATATTAAGTGCAGTACTCCCCGTTTGTACTTTTGTTTCCCCCCCCACTAGGTATAGCACTTTCCACTTATCCCTGTTAAATTTCGTTCTGCCATTTTCAACCCAATGCCTGTACCTATCAAGATATCTTTTAATGTTATTCCTGTCAGCCAGGATATTAGCTATTCCGCCCTGTGTTGTGTCATCTGCAAATATGATAAGCAATCATTACAACCTTTTTTCCAAATCACAAAGAAAATGTTGAATTGTGTTACTGTGCTTGTTACTTCCTCAAAGTTTGAGGATACACTGATATGTATTCTTGATGATTCTGCAATGAACTGTGTACCCATCCTAATAGTTGTTCCATTCAACTCACACATAGTTAGCTTTCTAATCAGAATATCATGAGATACTTTGTCAACAGTTTTGCTGAAAACCAAGATATATTACATATGCAGCATTCCCACTGTCTACCAAGTATATAATTTAATCAAAAAGTAAAATAAGATTTGTTAAATTCCTGGCAGGATTTGGTTCTTAACAAATCCATGCTGGCCCCTAGTTATTACTCTATGATTTTCAAGGTACATGCAGAATGACCAGTTTGTTATGCGGGACTGATGTCAGACTGACTAGTCTGTAGTACATATGTTCCTCCTTTTTGCCCTTTTTGAAAGATGGAGACAGTATTAACACTCCTTCACTCATCCTCCATGATTTCAATAAAATAATAGACAGTGTTTCTGATAATTCTTCAGTACTCTTGGAAGTAATTCATTGAACCCTGGAGAATTGACCTCATTCAAAGTAATAAGGTATTCCTTGACTGAACAATATCACTCAGCAATTCTAGAATGTAATCATAGAATGTATTTTGGGCACTGATCACTTCTGCCTTCTTTGTTGTCTGCTATCTGCTTCTATTCCCATTGAATAGTTGAGCTATTGTTTCTTTTCTCTGTCTTTTGCTTCTCATATGCCAGAAGAATGCTTTTTTGTTATTTTTAGTATATCTTGCTAAACTCAGCTCATTCTCGGTGTTGCCTTCCTAATGTCATTCCTGCAATGTTTTGTTGTCTCTCTGTTCTCTTCCTTTGTGGCCTGGCATTCCTTTAACTTCCTATATGTATCCATTTTTGTTTCCAGGTCCTTTCTGAGCTGTTTTTTCTTGCTGAAATTGTTATCATGCCTTTACAATTTCCTTGTTAATGAAATCTCACCCACCTCAGACTCCTTTTTCTGCCATGGGACTTTACTTATCATCGTTCTTAATTTATTACAATTGAGTTTCCTAAAATTCAGCATGCCAGTATGGCTTCACTCTGCTTTTGCTTCCTTTGAAATAATAAAAAAATTCCAATACATTACAGTCACTTTCCCCAGAGTTCCCTTTACTGCCATTTCATCTGCCAAGTCACTGTTGGAGTGTATTGGCAGAGTGTGGTGTGAGGAAAGTTGAGTGTGACCTTAATTAAAAATAAACTTTCCTCCTGATTACGCAGCACATAAAAATGGTCTGGCAGGAATCTACAGAGCAGACTGAACTACAGTCTTCCATACTAGAACACCCTTTATTTGTTAGTTGACCTCAACTGGTAATTATTTGTTTCAATACATTCACTCAGAGATTCTGGTAGGGAGAAGAATAAAATGTTTCATTTTACTCTCAGTTCTTCTTATATGCCTGTAAAAACAAACACATTTTGTGGAAATGTTAATTTATTGCTCCACTAAGCATAATTGGTTGATTTGCTTCAATTTTAACTAGCTGACTGGTCACATAATTAGTTGACAGAACAATTCACTCTATCTGTTCACTTCTGATTCCATAAATATAGCACGGAGAGAACACAAGCATTGAGAGGTAATAAAAAGGATCTGAGGTAGTAAGGGAACTATTGGGTTGATTAAAACCAACCCCAGTGCAGTAAGGTCTCTCCCAGCTAAAAAAACTCCTTAAGGACATCATACAGGAGTGCAATATGTGCAAATGTCATCTCTATTGGTTAGAATCAACTGCAGGATAGCTATTCATCTAGTTTTTCCCTCCACTTTTTGTAGGAGAAACTTTATCAGCTGCACAAATCAGGAATTTCTTGGAAGGGCCAGGTTGAGCAGAATTTGCATCCGAACATCAGAATAATTGAAATCTCCCATTAGGATATTACTGTGTCTCTTTCAAAATTTTGCAAATTGTTTTTCAAATGTTTCATCTGCAACTCCTCCTTGACTGAGTGGTTGGTAGTAGACTCCAGTTACCATGTTCCTTTTGGTTTTGCCCCAGTTGCATTTTTTCAGATGTTCTTCATGGGACAACCAAGGTCATATATATTTATGTAATCCTTTGTAAGAATGTGTATTATGATATATAGTGAGATTCCACCTTGCTTTCTATTATTTTTGCTTTTTTGGAAACAATTTATACCATTTAATTGCTATACTCCTGTCATAGGAGTCATCCCACCAAGTTTCATTTATCCATATCAACTGATACTGGCCCTTCTGAACTAAGATGTACAGTTCTTGTTTGTTTCTCATACTCCTGGCATTCACGTATAAAGACACCAGAGATTGCATTCTTGGATCCTACAGAAGATATTTCTGGCCTCATCTTGTCTCCTCTATGATGGCTGACCCAGGCAATCCAGCTGGGCATCTCCAGACTACTGTATTTAACTCGAATTTCAGACAGGACATCTGCAAAGCCAGGACCAGTGTAGGCAGCTGTAATGGATAGATCTTTTGAATCATTGTCCTCTATGCTTGATCTGCCTCACATGCTGGGTGTTGCAAGGATGCGTAGAGGCTGTCATTTTCTCCAATGAGGGTAGACCGCCAGTTTCAGGAGGAAAAAGCTGAGATAAAGACAGAAAATTCCTGATCAGGTAGCCCATTCCTTACTGCCTAGTAGGTTGTTTCAGTATACTCTGCAAACACTTTGCCACCTTATCTCCTTAGTAAACTACTTTCATTCCTCACTAGTGACCTCAAGACTCTTTCTTAAAAAAACAGCTCCCTGTTCAGCATCATGGCTCAGAGGAACAGCTCCACAAGTCCATTGCACAAGACCACCGATTCAAATATTTCCCACAAAAGGCCTTAACCAGCAGTTAAAAGGTAATTTCCACAAATTTAACTGTATTTGTCTCTTTTAGGAAAAACACAAGAACAAAAACAAAAACTCAAATGAAACAAACAAACAAGCCAAATCTAATGAGGAGTTTTGCAGCAACTTAAAGGCAAACATTTTATTTGGCACAAGCTTTTGTGAACTGAAGCCAATTTCACTAGATGCATAAAATAATAACTTCTGGAAGATTAAAATGGTCTCCATGCAATTGTTGCTGGCTTTCTTTCATACTGTCTAGTGTTCCATATATTGAAAACAGTGTGCTTTGTGTGATCAATTGACATTTTCTCACTTTGTCCTTGCATTTAATCTTTCTGAACATTCACTTTTGTCTGTTACTTCTTTTCCCCCTTCCCAGACTGACAAACCACCTTTGCCATGGAATGCTGCTCTGACCAAGTTTGCTTTCCTGTCACACTCAGTGCCTTGCATCACTGTGCATCTATGTCAGTGTTAAAGCAAAGTGCAGGTGAGCTGAGGACACATCTGGCACCTAATCACTCCCTCCCCAAGGGTTTGCAATTAGGAATTAATCAGAGCCATTGAATGAAATGTTTTGCTGATACAGTACACTAACCCAATCCTGCTTACTTTTACCATTGATCAAAAACCGTTGCTCAGTAATGCTAGTTGGTGTTAAATAGTTTCCTTTATTTTCACTGTTTCCATAAATAGTCATATTTTATCAGTTTTTTCTTTGTTTGTTGTTTTATCATTGATAAAATGTAATAGCATTAACAACAAACTTACAAAACTGTGGCTGCCCTGACTGGACGCATGGAGCAGGAACCGCATTACTTTCCAAGGGAATTTGCAAATGCTAGGAGAAGACAGTTCCTTCACAGTGACAACTCCACGACAACAGATGACTTTTGGAGAGAAAGTTAAGCAATTTATGATTAGCAATTATTAACCACTTCAATTGGCATTTTAAAGATACAATTTGAGGTCTGATGAAATAAATTACATAAGGACGTACAAATTGTCTGCCATGAAAAATAAAATAAAAATAAACCGCAGAGCTTTTCTATAGCAGATTCGCTTTCTTGCTTCTTCAGATGGCCTAATCTAGACGCAAGTTTTAGCAAATCAGGAGCTGAGAGAACAAAATATCCTGCAACAGAAATCCAATAGGACTTTCTGTCATCTGGGCTGCAATAACAAATTAGACTTTCAACTGTTTATTCTTCTAGTAACAGGTTTTCTGGAAAGGCCTTGAATAAGCCATATTTCATGCCATAATAAAGAATTTTTAGAGGTCATCTTTTCACCATAATCTGAGAAGCCAGCTGGGCCAATATTTCCAGTTTTTAAATTCTGCATCTCTGGGGTCCCTTCTTTCCCCCAGACGCTGCCTATTCCTCTCCTTTTGGTGGTGTGGCATGGTGGTGGTGGGGGGAGAGAAGACGATGGAGAAGGAGGAGGGGGTGGGTGGAGAGAGTCAGGGGAGAGAAAGGGACATTTTCTTTCACACGAGCCCTCAGAATTACAGTTCATGAACTATTCAGTAAACTGACCGGCCTGAACCTCCCCTTCAACGGCCTAATCTAAGGGGTGGATCTATGTGTTTTGTTGCTTGTCAAAAACAATCACTCCTCGGCCCATTACATTTACAGCACGTCGTCCTTTAATTGGTGTAACACACTGAGGGCTGAAAGGAAGAAAGTCCTACAAAGGAGCCGGAGTGAATGAACCCTGACTCACACAAAAATACTCTTCAGAAGTTCAGAGCCGGGCACTAACAAGGAGGTAGAGAGTTAGCTAGAAAAGAGGTTAAGTTCAGAAATGTGCCACCTTGAAGATCCTCCCATCAAAGCCATGATAACATGGGCAAGGTGAAGCCCGGTGGCGGTGGGTGGGGGTGGAAATCATTCCTGGGCTTGGGACTGGGGAGCAAAACAGAAGATCGAAAGGATCCATTTGAGGGCTTTCTCTCCCCCCCCCCCATCTCTTCATTTCGGAGGCATTTTTAGTAGACCGCAGTGCTGGTGACCCTTCCCGCACCTATATTTTCCCTGTCTGTAAGCGTCTCTCCATCATCAGTTTCTGCAGTTCGTCTGTTTGTTTGTTTGTTTAGCTTATCTTCTACAACCAGGATTTACTTTAAATGGTAGAAGAAACTGGAGCGATCATAAGAAGAACACCGGAGGGCGAGAGGGAAGAACTACAGATCGGGACTTTATAAAAGGAGGAGGAGGAGGAGGAGGGCGCGCGGGGGGGGGCGACGACGCTAAACTTGACGGGAGAGGGGAAAGAAGAATAAATGGCAGGGGGTGGGGTGGGCTGGAAGAGGGTTAGGAGAGGGAGAGGGAGAGAGAAATCCAGCCTTTTCTCTGACAACTTTGATTACTGTGATCTGCATGGAATAATTACAACATATCTTCTGTGTCACAAAGTTCCAGGGACTTTTCTTTCTCTCCACTCCCAGCCATTTCTTTGCTTAGTAGCTGTCATGGAATTCAGTGAAAAGGACGGAGCGGGGGGGGGGGGTGAGAGGAGAGGGAGGGGAGGGACTTGGGTGGTTTATTTTAAAGCTTCAGTTCAGCGGAGCCGAAAAAGTCAGATTCCTGCGTTCGCCGATAGACGTTCCCTATCATAAAATAAAAATAAAAATAAAATAAAATATAAAAATAAAAACTTGGCGACGCATACACGTGGTTCTTCTCTCTTTCTCTTTATTTTTTTTAAAAGTCATTTTAAAGCAATACGTAAGATTTCGCTTTAGGTGAAATAAGAGGAATAGTGCGGGCAACGTTCAGGAGATGTAACCAACACTTCCAAAGAAGTCAAAGGGTGGGGGAACCGGGGCAGATCTGAATAAGGGGCGAGGTCTCGATGTGCAGGACAATAGGATCGAAGCCGGAGCCGTGGATCTGTGACTTCCAGAGAAGTTGTGAAGTCAACTTTTTCTCTTTTCCTTCTTCTCCAACAATTCCCAGGGTAATGAACGTTGCGCTTTGTTCACTGGCCCGGCGGTTCTCCCTTCTTCTTCTTCTTTTGATGCAAGGGCCACCTTTCGGGTGGGTGCCTGGAGTAAGGAGTTAATGAACTCCCGGGGCTGTTCTTTCACCTCCTTCCCGCCACCCCCGTTTGCACCCTGTTAATACATTAATGCACCTTTCATTACCCCTGCACGCATCAAAATCTTCCCCTTTGTGTTTTCCTGACCGACCCTTTCTCCTTTTACTTTTGTGGGCGAGTTGTCCCCCATGCTAAAGCTAGGGGCACTTTAGGGGAAAGGAAAAAAAACAAAACAAAACCCACCACAGGTCCCTTATAGTCCTACCCAGGTTTGTAATCCGTCAAAAAGCCGTTGATTGCTGCAAGCGTTACTTTTCATTAGGGAAACTCCGAAGCAATTTGAGAGAACCCGGCTCAATGAATACATTTACCCCCGAAGGCTCCCCCCCCCTTTTCCCTTCATTCTTTGCCTGTACTTGATGAGTTTTTCTGGCACAAATCAGCCCTTAGAGGCACAGAATGGGCAATCCCTTGATCCCCGTCAATTGTCATCCCGAGTTTGGGCCACTTTGACCGCCAATAGTGGGGAAGTCAGAGCTAATCCTCAGAAGGAATCACGGGAAAAGAAAGGCAACAATAACCAAGTCAAGCGTAAAAAATGAAAGAGAAATCTCTATTATCACCCACTACATTTCCCAGCGATGTACTGAAAAAATCAGCTCGTTTGTCATTCGAGTCAGACACCCGGAGAAGAATATGGGGTCGTGGTGGGTTGGTAGACTCACACGACGTAAGGAGCAATATTTGAGAGCAAAAGGCCTCTCTTCATTTGCCAAATCCTCCTCACATCGGCCATAACCATTAAATGCAGACTGACTTTATTCTCTATGGGAAGGACAAGGAGGGGGGGGAGAGGAAAGGACACCCACCCCACCCCCGCTCCTCCTCCTCCTCCTCAGCCGCCCTAGACAAAAAAAAGTCCCAACAGTTAGGCCTGGGCGGGCGAGGCGAGGCGAGGCGGGAGAAATGGGGACGTTGCCCGCCTTCCCCTCATGGTTTCGCCTGGCACAAATGGCTCTCTCTGGCGGGGTGGGAGAGGCCACAGCGTGGGGTGCCGGTGCGGCGGGACACTAATGCCCAATATTTTCCTTCGGAGAACCTGCGCGGCTCCTCAGAAGGTCTGCCCTCGAGCCACGAGAAGGAAAGGGCTTCAGAGCGCGCCAGAACGTGCGCCGCGCTCGCCTGAGAGATTGTTTGTTTGTTTGTTTGTGTGTGTGTGTGTGTGTGTGTGTGTGTGTGTGTGTGTGTGTGTGTGTGTGTGTGTGTGTGTGTGTGTGTGTGTGTGTATGAGATAGAAAGGGAGAGTTGTGTGAGGATGGGACACGCAGTGTGTGCATCACCAATATACTTTCCCCTGAAACCGAAGGTGAATGCCACCACAAGAATCGCGCAACCTAGGACGGGAGAGGAAAACCGGCCGGGAAAAGCGCGGGAAAGTCGTGCTCGCGCTTGTTCGCTTCTGTAGAGATTATATTCTCCTGGCAGAGGGCGGAAATATTCAAATATTGTTATAGTGCGTGCTTCATCTAAAGAGTATAAAGGAATATATGTAGAAGGGGGAGGGAGGGAGGGAGGAAATAAATAAACTCAGTACATGGTTTGGCAGGAAAATATAAAAAGAACTTTAGTATTCGAAGGATACTTACACCGTTAGTTCTATGAGAGTCGGAGAGGCCAGGTGGTTTTTGGGCGCGTCTGTGTATTGGGAGTGCAGGCCATGCGCCATAATATTTATTTATTTATTTATTTATTTATTTATTTATTTATTTATTTATTTATTTATTTATATACTGCACCATCTGGCATAAAAGCCACTCTGGGCGGTTTACATCATAATGACATCATAATAAGGATAGAGGCCAAGTATTTTGAAGCACAGAATGACCATAGGAGACGAAATGGGACAGAAGTTCGCACTGCACAGGAATTTTTTTGTGAAATCTTCTCCAGCAAAGTATATTCATAGGAGGAACCAGTGGAAACAGCCCAATTACAAAGTGTGTGAAAGCGTGACAGGGAGTGCACTAGTTAATTCAGGAAAAAGAATAACGGAGTGTGAAAGTATGGCAGGGAGAGAGATCAAGCTGTGGCTCACACATGCGCCACACTTCCTTCTCTCTCAGACACACATGGCCATTCACTACCGATTGTGCGTTTTTCTGCCGGCTGTCCACCGACCAAATTCCTTTCAGGTGATACTATATTTTTCTTAGCGGTGCCTGTGTAAGAGAAAGAAAGGGAGGGGGGATGTTCCCCAGTAGACATATGGTGATGCTGTAGGAGAGATGGGTGTCGGTATTGTGGCTCCATCAGCTAGGCTTTATTTATTATTTATTTTATTTTAGAATATTTTTGACCCACCCTTTTCCTTGGAAAAAGGACCCAAGGCGGCTTACAGAATTAGGGATAATATACAGTCCAGTACAAGTAAGACATGTTCAAGTATTGAGAACAGGGAATTGAGGGATATCTTACAGCTTTAACAGACAACATCACATTAAAACTACAAGAGAACCCCAGCAGTTAAAGGAGAGTAAAGTTCCATGTAAAGTTATGAGTGATGGAAACTAACATTGAAGACATATTGTCAATGTAAACCCATAAGATTATAAGTAATTATAAACACAAAGTCTATGTGATCCTGTAGATTCATATAAAAGACACATAATAGGTAGACCATCATTCAGGGAAAGCTTGCCTGAAGAGAAAGGTCTTTGCCTGTTTCCGGAAAGACAACAGAGAAGAGGCAGTCTTGGCCTCTAGTGGAAGGGAGTTCCATAGTCTGGGCACAGCAGCTGAGAAGGCCCTTTCATGGGTTCCCAGGAAGGTTGGTTCATACTGTGAGGTTTGATCTTTGAGGTAGCTAGGACCCAGGTCATACAGTGCTTTGTAGGTCAAGGTCAGCACCTTGAATTGTGCCTGATAGTTGGGACTGCTTTAATAGGGATGTAATGTGATCTCTGTATCCCGCCCCAGTCAGCAGTCTGGCTGCTGCATTTTGAACCTGTTGAAGTTTCCTGAGGCTTTTCATCAGTAGCCCTACATACGCAGAGCATATTACAGTAGTCTAGCCTGGACGTCACTAGGGCGTGTATCATAGTGGCCAGAGCTGGTTTCTCAAGAAAGGGGCGTAACTTGCATACTAGCCTTAATTGTGCAAATGTGCTCCTGGCCACAGCCTTGAACTGGGCATCCAAGCTCAAGGATAAATCCAAGAGCACCCCCAAGCTGCATACCTGGTTTTTTTTTTCAATTGGAGGGTGACCCCATCCAGTACAGATTGCATCCCTATCCCTTCTTCTCCCTTTTGACTGACCAGGAGCACCTCTGTCTTGTCTGGGTTTAGTTTCATTTTGTCCATCCTCATCCAGTTCATTACTGCAGCTAAACACTCATGTAAAGTTGAGACAGTAGCTCCCTTAGAATCTGGAGTTGAGGAGAGGCAGAGCTGGGTATCATCAGCATACTGGTGGCACTAAACCCCCAAAGACCTGATAATCTCCCCCCATATACATGTTAAATAACATAGGAGACAGAATAGAACCCTGAATCACCTAACACCACTTTCTGCATCCTTTCCTGCAGGAAGGACCAGAGCCACTTTTAATGCAGTACCCCCCAATTCCCATTTCAAAGAGATGGGTCAGGAGGATGCAATGGTCTAGTATCAAAAGAAGCTGAGAGGTCTAGCAAAACCAAAAGGGACACAGATCCCCTATCCATTTCCCTGCATAAATCGTCTACCAATGCAACCAGTGCCATCTCAGTCCCATAGCCAGGCCTGAAGCCAGATTGAAATGGACCCACATAGTTTATTTCATCTCATCCAGAAACCTCTGGAGCTGTGAGGCCATAACCCGCTCTAGGACTTTCCCTAAGAAGGGCATAATCTTATCGTTGGTTGGTAATTGTTCAGTATCATTGGGTCTAAGGAGGGCTTTTTAAACAGTGGTTTTACTATTGCTTCCTTTAAGCAGAAGAACCTACAAGAAAAGCAAGTGTCAGCCAAGGGCCTGAAGCCTGCCCCAGCTCTCGTTCAACGGACTGCGAGCGAGTGGTATGGATGCGCCCGCTTCGGAGAGGAGGGCCACCTGTGGACGCGGGAGGAGAGGCCGCTTGTAGGTGAGGGGATGGGAAACAGGGCGCTCTGAGAGGCTCATCCGGCCCCTGCCTGTCCTGCACTCCGACTAGTTAGCTAGACAGGGGACTGTCCCTCTGGGTAAACCTGAAGAGAGGACGCTGCGTGTTCCCCACTCCCCTCCCGCCCTGAGGTCCTGCCCCAAGCGCGGGAGCCCGCTCCGGACTGCACGCAGCCTGCCTGCCGTCGCCTGAACCGCATTCTCCATTGGATGGAGAAGAGCCGAGGAGAGCGGCGGAGAGGAGGAGTGGGAGGAGAAGAGATAAGGAAGGAGGCAGCGCTGACCGAGGGAAGGAGGGAGAGAAGGACGGGAGGGGGGAGGGCAGGGAGAGAGAAGAGGCCTGGGGATCCGAGAGAGACGGCAAACATTGCCACTTTGCACGCTGACACCTACAATTAACCAATCTAAGGGCGTGATTCCTTTGCTCCCCAGCCAACCAGGGGGTGAAGTTAGGAGCGAAGAGGCGGCTGCCAAGCGCCAGAGTGAATGGTGAAGGGTTTGGTTGAGAGAGGCGAGTAAACAACTTTGGGACTCAGAAAAACCGCACACTGGACTGCCCGCTTTGTTTGGAAATGCATGTTAGGATGGATTTTGCCTTGAAGAGCCCATTATATGCAGGGATTTTTCTTCTCCTGAACCATTCCACTGTCGACTGCGTACTAGGGAAAGTGGGGGTGGGGTGTTAAGGAAGGCTTCTGTGAGAAATCACTGATTTAACATTTTTTATCTACAGGAGAGAATGGAATGCCATTTATCCAAACAACAGGGACCATTTTAGGAAGCATAAACTTATTCTTGTTATACTGTATTACACATTTACTTAGTTGTTTTCAACGAACATTCACCCTTTTAAAAATGATTTAAAAAAAGAATAGTGTTTAAATTTCAAAATAACTGGACCATCTGCATATTTGGAAAAAAATTTGCATGAAAGAGGAGGAGGGTGTATGTTTCAAATAATCATGAAGAAGTTTTGTGTTTTTTTTAAATAATCCAGCATTTAAAAAAAGCAAAGCCAAATATTTTAGCATCAGAAAAACAATTACATTCCAGCTGAATCGTATTTACTCTAAAGTCAAACCTAGAAATGCAAAAATATACGTTCAGTTCTCAGTATAAAGAGCAAAACATATCAGGTTTGTTTCACTGCATCAGTGCCTTCTTTCTAGGATTGTGATTGTCCTTCTACTTTGTTTTCAGTGTTGTGCTACAAGCCCACACTTTTGTACTTCAGAAAGACAGATGTTTATAAATGGTTGAAGTTGAAACTTTCATTCGAATGGTCCAGTCTTGGTCAACTTCTATGTTATTTGTGGACAAGGACAAGGCAATACTGTTCTCAAAGAATGTCCAATAAAACCTAAGCATTGCCTTCATTCGGATCAACCAACTATGCTTGATAAATGATTGCACCTTTCAGTTTTACTTGATGAAGAGTTTGGTGTCCTTCCATAGTATCTGCAAAAACACTTTTACAATCTCCAGTGAAGTGGCAAGCAACTAAAGCCCTTCTAAGAAACATCTGGATAAGTATAGTTGCAACCCAACAACATCTGGAGGCTTCTGGGAGGTGTGTGATGTTTGTCTGCAAAAATGTGTATATGTATGTGTGAGAGTGTGATGGAACCCTTCTTCCTCATGCCTTTTTAAATTAAAAAAAAGCCTGATAGACAAAAAGGTCATAAGAGATAAAGCCTTTAACGAATATACAGTTAAAAAAATACTGCTCTGGTGTAGTTGGGGGCCACATGCAGTTCAATAAACAATCTATTGGTGTTTTTTGTTTCTTTACAGTCTGATACTCTTCTTTTACAGGGAACTGACAAAAGTTCACTTCCCAAAGTCTGCCTAGAAGGAGCTACTCTTCTTGGGTTCATCTCTACCACATTCAAAGCAGTTAGAAGAATGGGTAGGCCTGAATGCAGAATGGTTTTTTTTTTTTTGGAGAGCACTCCATCCTGAGCCTCCACTTGGTAGTCTTGACTAGAGTTCAGGTCTGTTGAATAAATGGGGTTTACAGACCTCGTTGACTCACCATTCAACCACTGATTCAATAGTCCTACTCTAGCGGGGACTAGCCTGGTACAGGATCTTGCAAATGTTGCTGATGCAGGCCTGGTACACATCCATTCTGGCTCAGTCGATCCCCAACTGCATGCCAACGAACCCAATGACACTTTCTTTTCATAAACACTGCTAGGAGCAAGGAGAAGCAGGTGGACTTGCGAGCCTTCGAAAGCTGGATCCTCCGCCATCATCCTGCACAGGTAGCAGGGAGGTGTTCTTCCTCCTGTGTGCGGCTGTATCTCGTTTTTGGGACTGCCGCTGGCCCTCCTCCGACGAAATCGGTGCTCATAGACAACCTTTCCGCTGTGGTGTCCTGGCTCGAATTTACATAAAAGTGCGATCTTTTGCATCATCGCAGCTCTCCGAAGGGTGCTTGACGAGCGCGGGAGGCACTCTGCAATCCCTAATTAGTGATTTTTGTCCTCTTGTTACAGGGCTCAGCATCTCATGCAAATGAACTCTTCAGCGCAGGCACTATCACCCTCTCCTTGCTCCAGAATTAACTGACTCTTATCTTTAATGATATGCTGCTGAACTTCGCGGAGCCCGGCTAGCTTTTTATCTTGATTACTCTAATCAATAAGAAATGATAGAGGAGAATTATAAACTCTATTGGCTTTTTAAATGTTGCCGACAAGCCCTCTAGATAGAGGCGCTTCCCTTTCATTGTTATTTATTAACACGATCTTCACCTAACTGGGGATGCAAATAGGAAAATGGGGGGAAAGTGTGTGTGTGTGTGAATTATTACACGGGAGAGGGCCTTGCTGAATATCCCCCCTTCCTTCTTCTATATACACGTTAGAAAACCCTGATAGTTAATTAGTGTCGAGGTGGGTGGCAGCGGGAACGGACAACTCTGGGGGTGGGGCCCTAGGAATAATACGAAATTAGGACGCCCACCTTTTTCCTTCCTATATTGAGCGAATTGGTTCAGATCTCAATACTGCGTTGGATTACCAGCTCTAGCCTTCAGCTGGTGAACACGAATAATTGTCCTCTTTGTTTTTAACAGCCCATTCTTCCGCTACTTTACAAAAGGAGCCCCCTTCTCTTCCTTTAGGGAGTATAGGATAAAATCAACTGAACAGAATAAAACAAACTACACCGAGAGAATTTGGCCATACAAGAGCCAAGCAATAGGTTACCCAGGGAGGATCTGGGACCTTGGATACCGTCCGACCCTTCAGCGCCCACGACTAACTGCATTTGCCTACCTCATAAAATCCTTATATTCTTGAATTCTTCCTTTTCGCACAAATCCCGGAAATTTATCTCAACACCAGATCAATATGGTCCTGTTTTCTCCACGCCTGAGTTAAGACAATAATGTCCAAGTATTTCCAAACGCCTGATCTGTCGAAGGGTATTTGGAACGATCACACCGTTCCTTATTAGTCTTCTGTCCAAAGGACCTTGTGATCAAAAGACGAAAGGGCCACTTTTTCGAAACTGGCACGTGGAGCGTCAATGAAAAGCTCCAATCGGTTAGAACCCCAAAGCAGAAGCCAGTCCCCTGCCTCCACGACCCATAAACTACTGTATCTGAGATGCCACCTCAGCCCATTAAGAGCACGGAAGGGCTCAAGACCGTCCATCGAGTTTGGCTTTTGTCTGAAAATCAACCACTATATGTCAAACCTCGAGGAATGACAGGAGCAAACAACAACCCAATCAAGTAATATCTATCTATCTATCTATCTATCTATCTATCTATCTATCTATCTATCTATCTATCTATCTATCTATCTATCTATCTATGGCCCAGAGCAATACGCTCATGTTGGAAGTCGCAATTCACCCCCACACAAAAGCAGGGAACCCTTCCCGCCTAAGCCTTCATATTTAGCGAGATGTAAGCCTTCCTGGGCGAGAGAGACTGTTTCATGGGATGTATCTCATCCAAGTAGTTTTCTGTCCGCCATTCAGCTCCGTTGTGTTTGTGGCAACCATCGAAAACGGGGGCAACTCTTCCGCCAGGGATTCAGCGCCGCTCATCCTGGTGGCGGGTTAACAATATTCAGAAAGTTGTGTACTTGAGCGCGACACTCTTGGATGTGGAGGAGGAGGGGCGCGAAGGGCTTAATGTAGCCAAATCATGTAGAAATCTCTCCTCCTAGCAACCTCCTCGTTATTAGGAATGATGACTAAACTGCCAGGATTATTCTGGACTGTAAGTTATCAAGAGCCCACTAATTTCACATTAAAACCCATTGACTGCAACAGCGTGATTGAAGGGTTTTTTAACAATTAACATAATCAGAAAATGAGCGGAGATAATTTTTATTCAACTCATTACTTTTTAATCATGTATTTCTTTTAATTAATATCGTCTCGGTGAAAATAAAAAAAAAGGAGGGTGGGGGAGAATCCTCTTCGTCCTCCTCCTGCTGGTCCTGGCGGGGAAAGTGAAATCCAGGAATAATAAATATTGCAGCCAATTCTCCAGCCAAGCGACCGCAAAGCGTGAGGGCAGGGAAAGGCGGGCAGCTGGAAGCCGGCGGACCTCGCCCCGCCTGAGTCTCGCGGGGGGGGGGGCAGATCGTACAATGTTAACTCACAAGGCGATCCCTACTCATTTGTATTTAGGAACTGCACTTAGACAGCAGCTTTAAGGGGGGGGGGAGAGAAAGGGGATAGAAAAAACCCTCCTCCCCAAAGTCAGCCCTCAGATGAAAAGCGGAAATTTTCCAGCGCAGCGACTTGAATCTCAAGAAACAAAACGCTTCGTGAAAACTTATTTTGCTTAGTGGTCGCCGAAATTCTCTCTCTCCGATAAGAGTCAGAAACAAAAGAAGCATGAGATCAAGAGTTACACCAAGGCCAGCAGGGTTATTCGTCTTGTAAGTCTTAAGAAGACAATGCAGTTGCAGTCTGTAACTAAGGTCCACGTTCGCGCCGTTGCCAGGTTATCTTGGGTGTTGTTTTCAAGTCCTCTCCGATAGATATTTAGACAGCCCTTAAGGCTCATAGTTTCAGGAACAGAGCAAAGCAAGCAGGGTTGTTGCTCTTCTACTGAAACCCATTTTGAAACCTTTTCGGAAACGGTGGGACTTTCGGGGGAGCCCCGCCTATCCAAAGGGGACAGCCCTGGAGCCCTAAGCTCCGCTTCGGTTTTTAAACCCCACAGCGAGCCGAGCCGATCTCTCTCATTCCTATTCTAGGCCAGCCTCTCCCACTCAGGAGTGTAGTTGTTTTTTAAAGCAGTAACTGTTGCCTTCACTAAAAACGAATCGAGTCAGATGTTAAAACCCATCTGGGGATAGTCAGAGCCTTCTTTTTCTTTTGCCTCGCTCACTCAACAGCGAGGACTCTACGAAAAGCGCGTCGTCGTGCAGAACAACTTCCGAAGTTTTCCTCCTTAGCTTCGGATAACTCAGACCAGCGGTGGGGGGGGGAGAGGGGAGTGAGCCGAAACACGACGCTGTTCCTTACTTTGCAACGGTGGTTTTCTGGCGGCTAAGCCTGAAGCCAACCAAAGCACTGGCCGGGTTTTGTGCTGAGGGTGCGGGAAGAAGCTGCTGCAGAACAGGCGAGGAACGCCTCGGCCGGAGCGGGTTTCATCCGCCTTGAACAGAAACCTTCCGTCATCTTGGAGGAAAACAAGAAACAAAGTCGACCCCTGGTGGAAGAAAGTGGGAAGAGGCGCTCTTCCTCTCTCGATCCGGCCTGACCATTCGCTTCCCCTCTCACGAACACCTGACACTGGGAGAACCAAAAGGAGGAGAAGACCAAGTGGCCTGGCATTTAGAAAGGAGAAAATTGATTCTGGGAATTTAAAGTCTTCAGCGATTGAGATGGGAAGCTCAATGGCCCTCACCCTCAAACAGGCATACCTGAGAGGTTGGGGTGATGGTGAATCACAATTGGGTTAGTGCAGGCATGTCCAATCTTCGCCTCTCCAGATGTTTTGGACCACAACCCCCATAGTCCTTTGCCATTGGCAATAGAGGCTTGGAATTCTGGGGGTTGTGGTCCAAAACATCTGGAGGGCCAACGTTTGGACATGCCTGGGTTAGTGGAAAGGTCCCTTTCCTGGACCTGAAACGTTTTCCCCCCAACCACGTCATCTGAGTAGGCTTGGTTTTATATATCCACATGGGGCATATTTAGGCTGTCATACAACAGATCAACAATGGTGGGGTAGAAATTCTTTCTTCCCAGGAAACCCTGGGAAGGTTTGCTCTGTAAAAAGATAAGGGGAAGAATTCTAACAGTGGGTCTCCCAATACCGCTGGGAAATGTGTGGCCCTAGAGCTATCATCCAGCTGCAACTCACAATAGCAGACTCCCCCACAGCACAATCAAGGGTAAGGGATGCTGGAAACTACAGTTGAACAAACCTGGGTGGCCAAAAATTGCACCTCAGCATTATGGTAACTCTCACACCACAGAGTGGGGAAAGAAGTTATGAGTATTAAGTGGCTTGAGTGCTTACACATATATTTGAAGGGTAGCTACAGTTTGAAATCAATGGAGAATGTAATAGACATGATAGTATTTCATATGGATTGACACAAACACATGTACAAGAGCCCCATGTTGCATTTATTTTACCCTGAAATATTTTGAATATGCTGGTGTCCCAATGTAAAGGGAATGCTTTGTTGTCATTTTGCCTTTATACTTTGTTTTGGTGTTCCAGAGTATCTTAAATATCTTATGTTTGAGACTTTGGCATATCTATGGGCATCTCCTCTAATGCACCTGATTTGAGAGAGAGAGAGAGAGAGAGAGAGAGAGAGAGAGAGAGAGAGAGAGAGAGAGAAATTCCCCTTCTTTTTAATCTCCTATTCTACCTATTGTGAAGATCTATTCCAATTTCTTAATCTTTCTTTGCTTTTGACTCTTTTTGTTGACACTGTTCATTCTTGGATTTCTTCTTTCATTTTTTCTTGGCTCAATATCATTCTTGTTTGTTGGTTTGTCCTTATCTAACCTTAAGCTTCTTATTTCTGCCTTTCATTCTTCAGCTTGTGTGTGTGTGTGTGTGTGTGTGTGTGTGTGTGTGTGTGTGTGTGTGTGTGTGTGTGTGTGTGTGTGTGTGTGTGTGTGTCTTAAATCTAATTATGTCGCTCCTTTGCCATTGTCTTTTCTTTAGTTACCTTAGCTCATTTTCAGTCCAGTATGTCATAACTTTTATATTTATCCACTGTAATGCTCATCACATCTTATCTTCTTCTTTATTCTCATTTTCATGAATGTACAGATATGCATTTTCTATCTTTTTTTTCCAGATTAGAACATTCAGTCATACAACTTTTGCAGAAAAAGCAACTGTTAGGCTTCAGCCAGAACTGCCTCACTTCTCACTGTTACTGCTGTTCACAAGTAGGTACAATATTTAAAACACATTCTTGTTTTTCTATTAACAATATTTTGACAATACAGTAGGACCCCGTATCCACTGATCCATTAACCACTGATTTAGTTATCCATTGGCAGAGGAACAAATAAAATAATTCAGTAGCTGCAAAGCACGCTACTGTCACAAACAGCAGCTGTAAAGCAAGCTACTCTCACAAAGCAGCAGCTGTAAAGCAAGCTACTGTCAGGAAACAGCAGTTTTGGGGGTGTTTTGGCATTCTCTCTTATCCACAGTTTTCATTATCCACAGGAAAGCCTGGAACCGATCCCAAGAGGATACCAGGGTCCTACTGTATGTTACCTCACACTTTGATCTCTACATTCCCTAATCCTTGTACCTATTCATCCAAAACTCTGCAGGCGCTAACTCAGCAGAACATGCAACCATTTCTAAATATTTCTATATAATAATATTGTGAGATCTTAAAAAAAAGACTGATATTTATTGGCTGAAACCCTTTTGCTTAGTGTTGTAAGTAGACCCACTGAACCAGTGAGGATTTATGAGCTAACTTATCTATAAATTCCATTAATTCAGAAAGGCCTACTCGAATTACAAATTACAATTCTAAAGAAAGTCACGACTAGAATAGGCTCATTTGAATCAACAGAACATACAGAGGAACTGATTCCACAAATCCACTCTGATTTAATGGGCCTGCTCTAGTACAATTTACTGCATGAAGCAATAGGATTTTAGCCACTGATTTCTGTTACAGCCCGTGGTGAAGTCATTAGATGCTTTGGGATATGAGAGAAGAATTGGGGCTACAGGCATTGCCTATTTGTGGTTCTAAACTGAGGAGCCCCCTCCTTCCAAGCCAGTAAGACAAGTTCTGAGGTAATTCTCTCCACCATACCCCTCACAGCCTATGGGGGCACAGTCATACAATCGGTATTTTGTCTGCTGAACAGCAAACAATTATTGTGAGTTGCAGAGTTATTGAAAAACATTGCTTAGAATTATATTGTTACTGCGCTCATAACCAATGAAATGAAGATGATGGTTGAGCCAGTACAAATCGGAGAGTTTAGGAGTGCATCTAGTTTTCAAGTACATATTATCATTAAAACTGTGTGCCTTGAACTTGCGTCAAACTAAAGATTTGTTTTCCTTTCAGCTTTCAAGAGTCACTCTCATGTGCATTGATTCTGTTTTTCCCCCCTCACCACTGTCTTGTTCTCTCTGTTCTTGTTGGAAGGATCATCCTGTTCTCTTGTCACAAAAGATTCCTAGTATAACAGGTTTTCTTTCATTTTATAACGAATGGAACAATTATGATTTAATTAGCAGCATATGAGTAAAGCAAGCAGGAGCTTGTCAAAATCCTTAGAAATTACGTGCCACAAAATTGCTCTGACATGGAATCTTCTTTCTTTAAAATAATGTAAACACATTCCAGTACGATTTTTTTCAATGGTATGTGCTTATTAAAAAAGAACTCCTACTATAGTTTTTTTAAAGCCAAAAAAACCCTCCACAATGAACAAAAATACTTTTTAATAGAAAAACCCAACAGGTACGTTAAATAATATTTTTATTGTGTGCTATTGACAATATTAAATGCAAATGTTTCAAGGCAACAAACAGCTTATACATGTGAAATTAAATTATTTCCCCATCTCAATTTATACTTTAGAACATCTTACTCCTGCTCCCACTGGGAAAATTGAGTGGCATAGAAATAAATAAATAAATAAATAAATAAATAAATAAATAAATAAATAAATAATAACCTGGTGGTCACATTTAAATATGTCACAGTTAAAACAGATGCACCACATTTTGATGCTAGAACAGACATTTCAATTATCAAACATAAATTATGTTCATATCAAAATATGTTTCTTCTTGCATTCTTATAGTATCAGATTTTCTCTCTCAACACATTCACATACAGTCTGGAGGATGCTTGAACTGTTGTCTAATCTCAGAACTCCAACGGTAACAGCTGACATATAGTAAACACAAGGCATATACGACATGGCGAGGTTCCCACAGTTTTGCTATACTCAGTGCTCAAATGTGACACAAAATCCTTACGGATGTCTAAGACAGCACACCCTAGGAGTTAGCTGTAAAACCTTTTTCTTATCTATTTTTATAACATTTATATCCTACTTCACTAAGCAGCGCAAACAGAGACTGCTGCTTCCGAATAAGATTGACAGGAAATTCCATTTAAGCTAATGGAACAAAATGGTTATCACAAACTCATCTCCCATTGCTTTGAATGGGACTGAGGCTGCAATTCAATACAAACTTAAATCAAATGATTCTCACTAAACATATATGGACTTACTTCTGAGCAAGCAGGTATAGGACTGCGCTTCTAAACATAACTAATTTCAGTTGCATCCATGATGACAAAACATCCACTTACCAGCGGTCAGACAAAAAAAAATACTGGAGGCATAAGAATCAGGTTCCTATTCCCTTCCTGAAGTCGCCCTGAAATCTAGAAAATGTAGTGACACAACATATAATGTCAACAGTTTGTGCCACTTTAAGATCACAGCTTTGCTTAAACTTGCACAGTAATACCTTGGATTACGAGCATAGTTTGTTCTGGAGACATGCTTGTAAACCAAAACACTCTTATATCAAAGCAAATTTCCCCATAAGAAATAATGGAAACTAAGACGATTCATCCTGAGGTCCCATAGACCATATACTCTACACACAAAATGCCAAAACACACAAAAGAATTCGGCTAGATGTCCATGTCCACACCATGGTTTCGGTACCTGGCTGCGGACTCTGCTCTGCTTCGGACTAACAACTGGATTTTACTCTGTGTTTTTAATGTGACAATAATAAAATGCAATTAGTAGCCCTATACACACTTGACTAGCTACCCCATGACTAGAAAATGATTTGAAAAATAAGAAAGGATGTTTAAAACAAATTAAGGAAAAATATAAAGAAAAATAAAACATACCCTTAACCTGCACCCCCACTTTGAAAACATTCCTTTGTTGGTGCAAGGGAAACCTCAATTCATCTCTCCCCCCTCTGCTTTGGAAGCTACCTGAGATGGAACATTCCAGACAATCACCCATAATCCAACAGGGGAGAGATAGAGAGAGAGAGAGAGAGAGAGAATTGCTTGTCGATCAAGACAAAATTCAGAATAAACGTTTGCTTATATTGCAACATGCTCTTAAACCAAGTTGCGATTAAACCAAGGTACTGTATTATTGTATGTCTAGAGGAAAACATCCACAAAAACTTCTGGAGCACTTAGATGAAGTGATCAATTGGTAATACTGGACAAATTAAAGATAAAACACAGATAGGTTTTGCACAGATACATTCTTTTTGGCATGCAAAGGAACTGATCCAAAATTCTGCTTGCAGAATTGCTTGGGTGTTCCCTAGGTAAAAACGGTACCTACGGGCTGATCCTTCCACTCCAGAAGTAGCACAGTGATATTATTCCATAGCTTTCAGCTAGGTTAGAATAAAACTAGTACAGTATTTGTGGAGGTTTGGACCATTAAGGATACAGCAGTGCTCCCCAACCTTTTTATCACCGTGGACCGGTAAATGCTTGATAATTTTTCCCTGGCCCGCTTGTTTTGATTTAATAAGATAAAAAATGTAAATGCCCCCCCCGGCCGCTGACGCACATGCGTGCTAGTCATTTCCCACTCTAGGGGGCGGTGCTCATCTCCGTACTCAAGCCGAAGAGCCAGTGTTGTGCGATGAGTCCTTGGCATCGCTGCAAGGAAACACTGTTTTTACTTCCTCGCATTTTTCCCCCGGGGGCTATCCAGCCGCCGTGAGGTCTTGGGACCCTTTGCCCTTCCTTGACATGAGGCCTCCCTCCCTCCCTCCTTTCTTTCTTTCTTTCTTTCTTTCTTTCTTTCTTTCTTTCTTTCTTTCTTTCTTTCTTTCTTTCTTTCTTTCTTTCTTTCTTTCTTTCTTTCTTTCTCCCTCCCCCTCTCCCTTCTTTCTTTTCTTTCTTTCTCTCTCTCCCTTCCTCCCTCTTTCTTTCCTTCCTCCCACTCTCCCTTCCTTCCTTCCTTCCTCTTTCTCTCCTTTCTTTCTTTCTCTCCCTCCCTCTCCCTTCTTTCTTTTTTCTTTATTTCTCTCCCTCTCCCTCCCTCTCTTTCCTTCCTTCCTTCCCTCCTACTCTACCTCCTTCCTTCTTTCTTTCCTTCCTTCCTCATTTTCTTTCTTTCTTTCTTTCTTTCTTTCTTTCTTTCTTTCTTTCTTTCTTTCTTTCTTTCTTTCTTTCTTTCTTTCTTTCTCCCTCCCTCCCTCCTTCTCTCCTTCCTTCCCTCCCACTCTCCTTTCTTCTTCTTTTTCCCCCTTTTCTTTTTTCTTTCTTCCTCTCTCCTCTCCTCTCCCTTCTTTCTTTCTTTATTTCCTTCCTTCCCTCCCTCCCTCCCTTTCTTTTTCTTCCTTTCTTCCTCATTTTCTTTCTTTCTTCCTTCCTCCTCCTCCTTTCGTTCTTCCTCTCTCCCTCACTCCTTCTCTCCCTTTCTTTTTCTTTCCCTCCCTCCCTCCTTCCTTTACTTACTTACTTTCTTCCTCCCTTCCTCCTTCTCCCTCCTTCTTTCTTTCTTTCTCTTTCTTTCTTTCTTTCTTTCTTTCTTTCTTTCTTTCTTTCTTTCTTTGTTCCTTCCTCTTCCTCTCCTTCCTCCCTTCCTTCCTCCCTTCTTTCTTTTTCTTTCTCTCTCTCTCTCCCTTCCTCCTTCTCCCCCTTTCTTTCTTTCTTTCTCTTTCTTTCTTTCTTTCTTTCTTTCTCCCTCCCTCCCTCCTTTCTTTCTTTCCCTTTTCTTCCCCCCTCCCTCCCTCCTTTCTCTTTCTTTCTTTCTTTCTTTCTTTCTTTCTTTCTTTCTTTCTTTCTTTCTTTCTTTCTTTCTTTCTTTCTTTCTTTCTTTCTTTCTTTCTTTCTTTCCCTCCCTCCCTCCTTTCTTTCTTTCTTTCTTTCTTTCTTTCTTTCTTTCTTTCTTTCTCTTTTCTTCCCCCCTCCCCCCTCCCTCCCTCCTTTCTTTCTTTCTTTCTTTCTTTCTTTCTTTCTTTCTTTCTTTCTTTCTTTCTTTCTTTCTTTCTTTCTTTCTTTCTCTTTCCCTTTTCTTCCCCCTCCCTCCCTTCTTTCTTTCTTTCTTTCTTTCTTTCTTTCTTTCTTTCTTTTCTTCCCCCTCCCCCTCCCTCCCTCCCTCCTTTCTTTCTTTCTTTCTTTCTTTCTTTCTTTCTTTCTTTCTTTCTTTCTTTCTTTCTTTCTTTCTTTCTTTCTTTCTTTCTTTTTCCCCCTCCCTCCCTCCTTACTTACTTTCTTTCTTTCTGGCGGGGCGGGGCAATTGCGAGGAGTCGCAGCGGCGGCGATGGTGGGATGGGGGCAATTGCGGGGGCGATTGCGGGGGAGTCGCGGCAGCGCGAAGGGACGGGGCGACAGCGGGGCGACACGGGGGCAATTGCGGCGGCGGCAGGGGGTCGCGGCGGTGGCGGGGCGGGGCGACATGGGGGTTGTGGCGGCGGCGGCGGGACGGGGCGGTGCGGCGGCGGGGCGGGGCGGGGCGATGGGGGATTGCGGCGGCGGGGGGATTGCGGGGGATTGCGGCGGCGGGGGATCGCAGCGGGGGGGGACGGGCGATGCGGGGGTCGGGCGGCGGCGGCGGACGGGGCGACATGGGGGGTCGGGGGCGGCGGCGGCGACGATTGCGGGGGTCGCGCGCGCGGCGGCGATTGCAGGGGGATTGCGGCGGCGGGGTCGCGCGCGGCGGGGGGATTGCGGCGGGGTCGCAGCGCGCGGGACGGGGCGATTGCGGCGCGGCGCGGGGGACGACATGGGGGGCGGCGGGGCGGGACGACAGGGGGGGTCGCGGCGGCGGGGGGGTTTGCTTGATGGGGGTCGCGGCGGCGGGGGCGATGCGGGGGTGGCGCGGCGGCCCGGTGCCGATTCATCCACGGACCGGCACCGGTCCGCGGCCCGGGGGTTGGGGAACACTGGGATACAGGATGAATCTGTCTGAACAGTTCAGTGAGTTAGGGATGAGGCTACATAGCCCAAGGCTGAGAGTTTGATTTCTCACTGTGCATCCCAGGGATAAAATCAGCCTATGTAGCCTTGGGGTAGCTGCATAGTCCCAGAATAGCCTAGAAGGAAATGGTAACCCCTCGTGAGTATCCTCTACCTAGAAATAGTGGCCATGAGTCAGAACTGGCCTGATAGCATGCAGTTGTTATTATTATACAGAACTGAACATAATCTGATATAAAGCAGACATATCTTAGAAAGTTACTTTTAAAATGTAACTACAGTTAATGGTTCCAACTCTTTTATTTGCTCCTAATTTGAAAATAATGACAATGAGAATGCTACATGCTGCAAGCCTTTGGTGCAAAATGTACCTCCATAGGAAAGCAACATCCCCCATGACACATAAAATTAACTCAAGTTACAGCATAAAAGAAACAAACATTTGATAAGTCTCATTTACAATGCAACTTAACTATGCTTTGTTGTTGTGTCCTGTCCACCTAGAACTGACTTTCAGCAAACCTAATAAGGCTTTCAAGGTAAGTGAGACCATCATCATCATCATCATCATCACCATCACCACTATCACCATCATCATAGAACTAAAGAGCTTACCAGATTCACCTCCCCAGTGAGTTTGCATGGCTGAGAAGAGATTTGAGCCTAGGATTCCTGAGTCCTAGCTTGTTACACTCTCCATTATACTGCACTAGGTATCAGCTCTGCCTTAGTTATTGCCAAAAAAGATTTAATGAATTAATGACAAGTTTCAACTACTAGAGAGAATCCTTAAAATGGATTTGATCTAGCAGTACCCATCCCCAGAGATGGGGACAAATTAGAAAAATGGTAATTTATTTTGATTCATGATTCATGAAGGTCAATGAATTAATAAATAAATAAATTTATGAATTCTTTTTCTGATGAATCGACACATAGAGTCATAAATTCATTTTTTTACCTTAAAACCCTATAAAATGGTCCCCAAGGCACCCGAGTCACTAAATTTGCAGGAAAGCTTCCCCTGACTCTCTTCCACAAGACCCACTGGTGAATACAGTAACCTCCATCTATTGTGGGGGTTAGGGACCCACCCAACCCACAATGATTGAAAATCCGCAATATGCGGATGCAGGTCGGGTGGGGCCTGGGGGGGGCAGCGCATGATGTTTAAAATGCTTTAAAGCAACGGAGCCAAGTGCTTGGCTCCATTGCTTAAAGGCATTTTAAACATCGCGTGCTGCTCCCCCGCACCCCGGGGGGGGTCAGAAGTGGCGCGTGAAGTTTAAAATGCCTTTTAGCAATGGAGCCAAATGTTTGGCTCCATTGCTGAAAGGCATTTTAAACATCGCGTGCCGCTTCCCTGCGGGAGCCCAGGCTTTTTAAACCTTCTCCATGCCCCAGGCTCCAGCTGATTGGCACTGGGGTGGGGAAATAAAGGTTTTTCTCCCCCGCCCCAGCACCAATCAGTTGGAGCCCCAGCATGGTGCGCTGCTCCCCGCGTGGGGGTAAAATGCCTTTCAGGTTGCGCTGTACTGCGGTCCCGCCATATAGTGGTCCTGCAGAATATGAACCGTGAAAGGGGGGAACCACTGTAATGAGTTCTGTATGCCTGTTATAAACCCCCATATACACTTCCCCAGGAAAGTGTCCACCAGGCACCTAGAGACACCAAATTTGCAAGGAAGGCTCCTATTGTTCTCCTCTACAATCTCACCGAGTTTGATAAAGACAGAATTTCAGACATCTGAATAATTTGCCCCCCCCACGAACATAGCCTTTATCAACTGTTTTTGGGAAACTCAATCTTCACGAAACTTGGAGGGGTTGTTGTACAGGAGAGTCAGGGAAAGCTTCTCTGAAAGTTCAGTGGTACCAGGGGAGGGGGGTTGCTTTTGTGGGAGTCTCTTTGGGAGGTGTGAATAACTCAAGATACAAGACATTCAATATTCCGCAGTCTTGGAGGGCTTCTACAGAGGTGTCAGGGGCAGTTTTCCTGAAAACATGGTGTCTTGGGAATCCATTTTATACCCCACTGAATGAAAATTGCTAACATTTCTCTATTCATATTCATTAGGGGTATCAACTTGCATGAATATGAATTGATGAATTAGCGAACAAACATTAGTAGTGTAGTTGATGTGCTGGCATTATAATGGGGCCATGCATTGAAAAAATTTCCAGCCTCAGTCTGTCTTGTTAATCCTGGAATTAGTTGATGAGACATATTTCTAAATTCACGTGTTCAGAACTAAAATCTTCTTTGACAAAGTCTGAGGCATTCCTTGCTGATTTAAACCTTTTCTACAAAAGCTGTGGAGGTTTTCTGTACTGCAGAACTGTGTACCATATCAGGTCACTAACCTCCTCAGTGATCATACATTGGTTTGCTGAGGTCTGCTTTTAACGTAGCACAATGCATGTTGGTGTACACGGAAAAAGATCTCTCAAGGTAGCATCATATACCCAGGCAACTGGCCCTGACTGTTAACCTTTTACATCATGGTGCCTCTACTACTCCTTTACATTACAAAGTGGGATCAAACTGGCTTCCTTCATATGTTCATGTGTTTTGGAGATGCAAATCTCTGGAAAGGTTCACCATAAGTCAAAAGAGACTTGGCAGCACATTGATGATGATGATGATGATTTTTTTTAATATAGTAAATTTTATTATAAAACCAATCACCAACTCCCCAGACAAAAACAGTGACCCCCCCAGGCATCCGATACATTGGATATACATTAATAATAAAACAAATTCAAATTAACAATATGCACAATTCTATATAAAATAACAATTAACAATCCACAAGGTTTACTTAGCTTTTAACGTTTTAATTACCCCAAATTGGTCAAACATATTCATATAATTCAGTAGCTTCTCAAACCATTCCTCCTCTTTCTCATTGACCTTAAACCCTTTCATTCTGCGTATCTTCATAGTCAGGTATTCTAAAATTATAATATTATTTAATTTTTTCCTCCATTGGTTCACCGCTAGCTCTTCTGCATTTTTCCAATTACTTGCTATGACCTGTCTGGCTGCAATTACCATCAGGTTTACCCATTTAAATTCCTCTTTTGTTTTTAACTCTGTGCTACCCAGGCTAATGAGAACCATTAATTTAGATATTTCCACTTTCCTTCCCACAATTTTCGATATTTCTCTACCAATCTGTCTCCAAAAATTATTAACTAGAGGACAATCCCACAACATATGACTGTACGTTCCCATTACTCCACACTTCCTCCAGCAATTTTTGCTTCCTAACTTTGTAATATGATACAACCTTACTGGTGTGTAATACCATTTTTGTATCAGCTTCAACCCCTGCTCCTGGATTATCCTAGAGGTCGTAACAAAGGGTGGTTGCTGAAAGATTCTATCCCAATCTTCATCCAAAATTTGTTCCTGAATATCTAGCTCCCAATATTCTTTTAAGCTTTCCTTTAGTGATTTCCCCATATTTAATAAAACCTTATACAATTTTGAAAATATTTTGGTCCTATCTATCCTGTATCCTTTCACTAATTCCTCGAAGGGGGTAATATTTCTTTTACCACAATTTTTAACTTCTTTCTCCTTCAACAAGGAGGAGATTTGTTTTTTTTTTGTAACCAATTAATCTTATTCCAAATTCCACTTTCCTCTTCCATCATATTTTCTGTTTCCCAAATTTTATCCATATTCTGGATTGAAATCTCCTTTAATTTATCCCCTACCTCTTTTGGGATGAGCTTCCTTAATGGGGCAAATTTATCATACCATATTTTTGTAAGTGGTGAGAGGTCAGGAAAAAGCTCCCCCCCCCACACACTTCTCCCATACCAAAAGAGGGCCCGTAAATGTTGATAATTTTTCTTCTTTTCTTTTCTTTATCCTCCTTTCGAAGATTCTTATTTTCCCTCCTACTGCTTCCAAATTCTCCCGCTCTATACATCCCAAAGTTCTCCCTCCAACCAAATCATAAGATGTCTCAGCTGATAAGCTTCATAATATAAAATCAAATTGGGAATCCCCCATCCTCAATCTTGGATCCTATGGTACCTATATCTACCAGCTGTCCTTGGTTTCTTGGATGCAAAAACAAATCTATCTATTGACCTTTGCCACCCCTTCAGAATCCGTTCTGGTATGTGCCAAGGCAATACATAAAAAAGATAAGTTAATCTGGGTAGCAGAAACATTTTAACTAAAGCAATTCTTGTGCTGATTGAGTCCTTCCTTTTCTCCCATGTTCTCAGCTTTGATTGAATACTACTCCAAATTTTTTTATAATTATGTTCAAATATTTTCTTCACATTTTTAGTTATCATTACCCCTAAATACTTTACCTTCTTATTTGCTATAGGAATACCCAATGATTTAGAGGCTTCTAACTGGGTTTTAGGTTTCACATTTAAGCACATCATTGATGATTTAGAAAAAATAACTTTTAACCCTGATACTTTTTCAAATCCTTGAAAAATTTCTTTTAACGGCACAATTGCAGTCCCCAGGTCCTTAACTGTCACCATCATATCATCTGCATACATTGTCAGAAGCTCTCCTTCTGCTCTACCTTTCCCTGGTGCTTCAAATCCTTTAATCTCACTATTCTTTTTAAGTTTAATTGCTAATGGTTCTAATGCTAAAATAAAGAGCATGGGAGAAAGTGGACAACCTTGCGTTGTACCACTTAACACTTGGGCACACCCCCTTTCCGACCCACCAATTCCTATCATTGCTTTGGACTCTGTATATATTGCCTCAATTATATTTTGAAAATTTTCTCCAAATTTATATTTTTAAATATATATTTCAAATAATTCCAATCCACCGAATCAAATGCTTTATAAATATCCAATGACAGGAGAGTAAGAGACAAATCCTTATTTTTTGCTAAATATACCATACCCATTACCTTCCTAACTGCATCCACCAAGTACTTCTGGGGTATAAACCCATATTGATCTTCTCCCACTAATTGTGCAATACATTTTTTTAACCTTGTTGCCATACCTTTAGCAAATATTCTATAATCCATATTAGTAACAGATATTGGCCTGTAGGAGTCTGGCAGGGTTTGATCTTTTCCCGGTTTGGGAATCAATACCAACCTTGATTCCAACCAGGTAGGTGGAGTTGAAGCTCCATTCAAAATACTTTGGTACAGTACAGTCATATGTGGCACCAATATATCCTTAAAATGCTTATAATATACCGCATTAAACCCATCCATTCCGGGTGCCGATTGCACATTCATAGAATCAATTGCTGTCCTAACTTCTTCCTGTTATATCCTTATCTAGTTCCCTTCTATTTTCTTCACTTATTTTGGGGAGCTCCAATCCCTCACAAAATTGATCAACCTCTTCTTCCTTAATTCCTTTATTTGCATACAGTCTGTTATAAAATCCTAAGAAGGGGTCTTTTTACACGACCCCTAAGATCCGCTGGCCACTTAAATTCGGACCAGAGATCTTAGGGGTTCCTCGCTCTTCCTCTGTCCCCACCCCCCTCCGCACTTCCTGGTTTCTGGCTGCCTGAGGGAGGGAGAAAAAAGAAAGAAAAGAATGCCGGTTTACCTCCGTTTTGTTCCCGGCAGCATTCAGATCTCTGAAAGGGGCGGGGGGCAGAAAAACAACAAACAGAAGCCAGGAGAGCCCCGCACTCACTATCCTTACACCGGATCAAATATTTGTCACATCCAAAAAGCAGGTACAAGAAAAGTGCAGTTTGGTTGCGCTTAGGTGGGCGGGGTCGCACTTAATTGTCTGCAAAGTCCGGAGCTGGTGGGTAAACATTTTTAAGGTCCGGACCTTGCAGCCATTTGCGGCGGAGCTTAGGGGTCGTGTATAAACGCCCCTGGTCTCCAATATGTGGATATGGATGGTCTGAAAGTAGTGAGAAGATAGAGGAGAGGAGCGGTTGGAGGAATAAGTGTGAGAATGTATGGAAGCATATTGGGTTGTGCTCCAGGTGCAAGAGGTATGCCCAGCAATGTGGCATACACTTATTCTCTTGTTCTTTTTGCCTGGACTTCTGTGTTGGGATGGAAGCGTAGGGTTCACAGTAGAGTTTATTGGGAAGGTGGTTGGGGTTGGGTTTATCTCCAGGCTGGTATGGTACAAATGGAGGGAAACAGAGAAGTGAGATGGTTGGAAAAGATATAATGAAGAATGTGAATATTATTTGTACAACTCTTAATGTTAGAGGTTTGAGTAATCAGGTGAAGTGAGTGAGAATTGGGAAGTATATTCAAGAACTGAAGGCTGATGTTGTTTTTCTGCAAGAATCATATAATGGGAGGGGGGGAGAGGGAGGTAAATTTTCCTGGCTTTGGGAAAGGGAAAAAAATTATGGCTCCCTGAACGTCAAAAAGTAGAGGGGTGGGAATAGTAATTAACTCCAAGGTGGACTTTGCTGAGAATAAAGTGTTAAGAGATAAGAACGGAAGGTTTGTTTTTGTTCAAGGTTGCCTGGAGGGAGAGCCGGTAGCATTAGCATCAATTTACCTCCCAAACAAGCACCAGCTGGATTTTCTTTATAAGTGTTTACAGAAGCTTGAGAAATTCTCGCCTTATACAAAAGTTGTTGGGGGAGATTTTAATGTTAATCTGCAAGGGGGGAACAGCCCCCCCAAAAAAAATAAGGTTGTGAAGTTTAAAAAACTATGTGGGAAATTTGGATTATTGGAACTATGGATGGAGTTGTTCCCTAAGGATTATTCATAGTCATTTTATTCTAGCCCACATGGAACATTTTCAAGATTGGATGGTATCTTAATATCGCAAGAGGCTAGGAATTGGGTGAAGGGGATGGATATTGGAATGATTAAAATTACTGACCATGCCCCCATATCTGCTTATCTTCAAATAGGTCATATTAATAGGTCTTACTTTTGGAGGTTTAACCCTTGGTTGGTTGCAGACGAGCAGAGTAAGTTAAAAATTAAAAAAGCAGTAGAAAGGTATTTTGAGGAGAATCAAGACCCAGATATCCCATTAACAATAAAATGGGAAGCAATGAAGGCTGTGATTAGGGGAGAATGTATTCAGAGTCTGGCAATTTTAAGAAAAAGAAAAGATGGGAGGATTAAGAAGGTAGAAGAAGAAGTTAGGTTATTGGAAGAAAAATTCAGGAAATCTAAGCAAAAGTCAGATAGGGAAAAATTAGACCAAAAAAGAGAAGAGTTGAAAGTTTTAGATATTAATAGAACCACATTAAAGATGTGGTATAGCAAACAAAAATATTATGAATTCGAAGGAAAAGGAGGGAAAATATTAACAAATAAAATTAGGAATTATCAGGTGAGGAAAAATATTAGGGCTATTAGAGATAATAAGGGGGGATTGGAAACAGATCCTAAAATGATGATGATGATGATGATGATGATGATGATGATGATGATGGGGGAAACAGCTACATTAAACACATGCCATTTAAGATCCAAGAAGATTATACTTTTCCCTTCAACAACACAGTGTGGATCCTCCTGCAGTTCAAATTTGTGTATAACTCTTAGGCCCACCCAAAAAACAACTACAAAGCATAAACAGTTGATTAACACCAATCCACCAAACCCAATTCTCTTTATTGGGGTTCTCTTGACAATCCTTTCCATACAGTACCATGTACAGTAGACCCTTGTACAACAGTTTGTATAACATAAAATTTGTACAACATAAAAATTCTGGAGATAGGGGAAATTTGCTTAACAGAATCGCCTATGGGGCAAATCTGTACAACATAAAAATGGGATCACTCTGTTTTCAATGCATTCCTATGGGAAATTTGTATAAAGGAAAATTTGCTTAACATAATTTCATTTGGAACGAATTAATTCCTTTATACAAGGTACTACTGTATAATGAGCTTTATGACTTAGAACAGTGATGGTGAACCTTTTAGAGACCGAGTGTCCAAAGTGCGATTCAAAAGCCACTAATTATTCACAAAGTGCCAATACGACAATTTAAACTGAATGCAGGTGGCTGTGAAGGGGTGATGTTGGGTGCCCACATTAAGTGCTCTGAGTGCCACCTTTGGCACCCATGCCATAGGTTCGCCAACACTGACCTAGAGGCTGAATTAGAGATATTGTGTTTGGAGGCATGTAGACCAGGTTGACGTTTTCAGCATTGGGGTTCTGGGTGGCCAAGGGCATAGTATTTATTGAATATTTGTTTATTGGAATATACATTTATTGAAAAAAAAAATCAATTTATAACAAAAACGATGTTAAGATCTGTGCAATTCAAGGGAGAAGTGTACATCCATGATTATACAGTGGAACCTTGACTTACATGCTGCTTGACTTGCAGCATATTTGACTTGCAGCAAGAAGGGGCCTGTATGACTTGAGTCACAGGCTTTGACTTACAGCTCGGAGCCCCAGCGCAAGGCACCGGAATCGGGCGGCAGCCACGACCCAGCATCGTGGCTGCCGCCTCCAAACTGCTCCTGTCTTCTTCCTCTCCTCCGGCAGCGGCGGCTTCGGCGAGGCCAGCTCCGAGCACCTGAAGCTGGTCCTCGGCCTCACCGAAGCTGCCGCTGCTGCTGGAAGAGAAGAAGGGCCGGGAGCTCAGGGCTAGCCTCGCTGGTTAGACAGTCGGCTCAGTCTTGTAAAAAATCTGGCTGTAGAAGTCTGGTCCACAATGGAAGCATTTTAGTTGGGGAGCTGTACAGTTGTGGGACTCTAATGGTAAGCATAGAGTTGTTCAGGTTAAAAATCAGTAAAACTTAAATGTTAGACATTGTTGCTATGAACATTTAAAAGTGAAGTCGTATAACTTGTGGACTATAATTCCACTGCCTCCTCCTCTCTTTGAAGAGACATTTCATTTACATACCCGGAAGGAATCTCCTATCCCAGTAAAATTTGTGTTAAATTGCTGTTTTTGGGGGTCTTTTTCATCATCTGGAACGGATTAATCCACTTTCCCATTACTTTCTATGGGAAAAGTTTGTTTGACTTAAGGCATGTTTGACTTATGTCTAGACCTCTGGAACGGATTAATGACATAAGTCAAGGTTCCACTGTATTCCCATAATGGGAATTGTCTTTCAAAGGATGTCATTTCTACCAACAAATCTGAACACTGATATTGCTTAATTGTACATTGTTTGTAGCCATCTGTCTGTCTGTCTGTCTATAGTATATCACAGATAGAGATGGGCACGACTTAGCGGTATTCCCGTTTCCGTTTCCGTTACTCGTATCCGTTACTCTACGGAAACGGTAACGGGAATTACTCCGCCAGAATTCGAGCTCGAACCGACGAACGAACATTTGGTCTGATTTGTCGTGCACGTTAGTTGCATCGCGGCGATCGCGCAATGCCAAGCGGCACAGAAAAAAAGTTTTTAAAAGTTAAAAAAAACCCGATTCCCGGCCCTAAAAGTAGGCGAAAACTGTCTGAGGGCACCTACCAGGCCAGAAGGGTGTTTTATTTGGGGGGGGGGGTTTCCCCGCCCCCCTCTCCTTGGCTATTGCTACTGCTGCGCTGCTGGTACCAGGCTGGGAGGGCGCATCCATTTGCCATGCAGTGCGGGGGATCCAAAATGGCGACCGCAATATTTTTTTTGAAATCGTTGCCCAAAACCCCACCAAAGCACCACAGAAACATGCGAAAATTAGCTATTTTAAATGCTTGAATTTTTACAGTAGCAGCAGTGGGTTTTTCTTGCAAAAAAAAAGTCTCCGTTGATTTTATTTTATTTTATTTTATTTTATTACACCTGTGCATTCGCAATGATGGGCTCACCCATGGGAGTGGACCATGCAAAGTTTTGGAGCCATTCCACCAATCGCATGGCCAGGTTTTGCTGACTGTACCAGGCTGGGAGGGCGCATCCATTTGCCATGCAGTGTGGGGGATCCAAAATGGCGACCACAATTTTTTTTTTTTGAAATTGTTGCCCAAAACCCCACCAAAGCACCACAGAAACATGCGAAAATTAGCTATTTTAAATGCTTGAATTTTTACAGTAGCAGCAGTGGGTTTTTCTTGCAAAAAAAAAAGTCTCTGTTGATTTTATTTTATTTTATTTTATTTTATTTTTTTACACCTGCACATTTGCAATGATGGGCTCGCCCATGGGAGTGGACCATGCAAATTTTCCACCATGCAAATTTTATTTGGGTTGGAGCTGGTGCTGAGAAGCAGCATTTGTGCTGAGCTCCACTCCCTTCTAAAAAACCTTTTAACACCTCTTACTTTTAACCTTTTAAAACACCTTTTAACTTTTTTACCTTTAACCTTTTATAAACTCTTAACTTTTAAACTTTTAACTTTTTATAAACTTTATAATTGATACTACTGGAGACAAACTTCTGGGAGCTGCTGCGGGAGAAACCGTGTTATGGCTAAGTACCTGTTTTACTCATCAAGTTTGAATTGAAACAGAGGGCAAGCAGTCTTTCTCCTTTTCTGTGTTTCCTCTTGAAGCCTTGAACTTGTTAAGGACTGGATTATTTACTTGGCTTAGTTATATACTCCTCCCAGAAAAGTACAGATAAGAGCAAGATAACAACAGGTTGCTGGAGCTAACAACAAGCTTATTTTCGGCAGCTCATCTTAATAGTACTCAGCTGGGAGTGCTACTACTTCTCTTGAGGAAAAGAAATTCACAGTGAGTGCTACAAGTTATGTCACTGAGCTGAGATTTTTGCTGGGTTGGAAGTTTCTTGTTAACAACCTGACTTCAGATCTGTTTGGAAAGAACTTTGCTGGCTGGGTGCTGTAAAGGAAATTTGTCTTCCCATGGAAGGAGCCAAGGCGTCCTTGGATATCACTCTACTTACCCCAGTGCTGTAATCAATTCAAAACAAACTGCTCCCTTCTATCATTCTATTCAGGGAACTTAAAGAAACAGAAGGCTATGGGGATCCATTGGCCTTATCCCAACAACTATTTAAAACACCAGATAACAGCATTTCATCTCATGGCGATACACTCAAGGCAACTACAGACCCTGAGGAGAAGGTGAGTGCTGTTAAGAAACCTCTGAAACAGGTCAAGATCACTGACTTTGTCAAATTGGGGGATTGCACTGTCCATAAGACTGACCTCACAGAGATGGACTCCTCACAGCCACTAGGTAGTCCTACAATTGATCTACCAAATAATGCTGTAGTTGATCCTCAGACTCTGGACATTAGCTATCTGTCTAGCAATCTGGATGTTGATTTTGGTCGGCTGGGCTTTTTGGATTTTCACTCCTCTCCAGTCACCTTGCCTTATAGAAATGTCCCTCCGGTTAAGAGGCGGAGCCAGAGGAATCCAGCTAAAGGCTACTCCTTGATGGGAACTTCTGAGCCTAAGGACAGTCAGCTTGTGCAAGAGAGTGACAGTCTCAAGTGCGCCAATGATTCCAACAACAACACTCCTACAAAAGATGATTGCTGCATTCATAATCAGGCTCATCTAGCTCATCTAGCAGAAATCAGAGACTTTCTATTTGATATTAAAGAGCTCATGATCGTCCTAGTAGGCTACCTGACGAAGACTGAACAGCAGAGAAAAGAGGTCAGTAGCACACCAAGGTCTAATAATGTCAACTACTATAATCTGACCCCAAATACAATAGACAGAATTGCTGGTCTTTCTCTGGAGGAACTTTTACTTTGTGTGGACCCAAAGAACATAGCACAGCAAAGCTTTATTCCTCCAAATGTCTCTAAGGCTCAACAAGAGGCAGTCATCCAGACTCCCTCAGTTGCCATAGAAGTCCCCACTGAGCCCCCAACTGGAACGTCCACAATTCCAGCTGTTAAAAGAAGTAATAAAACGTCCAGTAAAGGTGCACCACCAAGCCATAAGATGGGGAAAAGGAAAAGTAAGGGCAAGACTGGTAAAAGGAAGGTGGCTAGCCACCCTCAGAGCAAGGCAAGGAAAGGTATGAACTTTAGACCACTTTTCAAATTATTGGAGGAGGATAGACCCCATAATACCAGGAAAACTAGAGATGCTACCAGGAGTACTTTACAGCCGGGCATGGAGGCAAAAAGGCCAACAAAGAGGGAACCTGAACCTGAACCTGAGACCTGTAAAGCTGCAAAATTGCCCCCAGATATGACCCATCCACAGAAGCAGATTACCTCCAATTCAGATGAATCTGATATTTGCATGGCAGAGCTCCATCAAGTGAAGAGACATTTTCAACCAAAACTGAATGGGAGAATTGGAATGGAAGCAAGCAACCAACAACTTGGCAATAGGATTTATCCAATTCCAGTCATAATTGGAAACAGGAAAGCATACATGAGGCTTGGGAGATGGAGAGCAAATGGGAGGAAAGCAATCCACAAGAAAGCTGACACTAATCTCTGGACAAATGAGAGAAATACTCCTGTATTAAATGGGCACTCACAGATTTACTGGCATGGACAGACCCAGAGTGGGTTACTAGAAGGTGTAATTCACAATTGACATGGGGACAAAAATACTGTTCAATCTTATAGTAGCCATGGAGTGGATTGTGAACCTCTAGTTACTAAGGATGTAAGGGGAAGGAACATTGTGACCCCACAATCCACCGGCTCCCAAGGGAATTCAATTAAAATTATCTCCTGGAATATTGCAGGATGGGGATCCAAATTGGTAGATAATTCTTTTAGAGAGTATGTGGAGAAGTTTGATATTTTACTGTTTCAAGAGACTTGGTCCCAGCAAGATTTGGTATTGGATGGTTTTATGTCACATGTTCTTAAGGCAATTCCAAGTGGGAAAGGGGGTCGCTGTAAGGGGGATTGTGTGTGATGACGTCTAACAAACTACAGGCTTGTGTAGTTACTATCGATCCCATTCCCAACATTGCTATTGCTGTAATATTGAAATTTAATCTCTGTGTTTTATTGTTAATCGACATTTATTTTCCACCTCAGCAATCCCATGAGTGCACTAAACGGGCTTGGGCTGCATTAGAAGATTATATTGTCAACCTGATTGTGCTTCATCCTTCAGCTTCGCTCATCCTGATGGGTGATTGCAATGCAAGAATAGGTTGTAATGATGAAATCTTATTTTCACGTTATAACAGGTTACCACCTGAAACCAACACTTGTAATCCTCTGCCCTACAGATTGTCTAAGGATAAGGGTTGCAATTATGCTGGGTTATGTCTTATGCAAATGATTAATAACCTTGATTTGGCTCTCCTAAATGGAAGTGTGAAGGGAGATAGGCCGGGAGAATTTACTTTTATATCATCCAATGGTGCTTCAATAATAGATTATGCTCTAATCTCCCAGGACCTGGTAGGAGCAATATCAAACTTTAAGGTTGATAACCGTATAGATAGTGATCATTTACCACTGGTGCTGGAGGTTAATCTGGGAGAATCCGTTATCTCTGCTGGAGAAGATCTCACAATTCTCCCAGGAACTGAAATCAGAGCCTCTCGCATTAAATGGTCAGTCAGGCAGGGAGACACTATGAGTAAATTACTAAATACCAAGCCTTACATCCAGATGAGTCATCTAATTAGCACAGCTGATTCAGTTACAACTGTGCAAGAGACCTACCGAGAACTATTAAACTCTTTACAGTATCATTTAAAGCATGAGACCAATTACAATAGGATAAAGACTCGAAATAGCACTTATTCCAAACCCTGGTTCGATAGGGAATGTAGAGAGATGAAGCATGAGTTATTGAATAAATATAGATTTTACAAACAACAGGCCCTGGAAAGAATTCCACCTGAATGGTTCACACTGAAAAGGGAATACAAATCCCTGATTAAGAGGAAGAAGGCTGAAGCCCAGAAGGAATTATGGCAACAATTAATAGCTGCAACTAGATCTAAGGATCCCTCATGCTTCTGGAAAATTGTGACAAGGGGGTTGACCACCTACCCGGTTGTCAATGAGATATGTATCCCTGCAAAGGTCTGGGAAGCACATTTTAGGGGAATCTACTCACAGCATCCTGACTCTGCAACCAGAGTTCAAGAATTGCCTTTAGGTTTGGCAGAGTGGCCCCCTGTTTCCATGCAGGAAATCATCTCGCTGATTCACCAGCTGAAACCAGGCAAAGCCCCAGGTGCTGATTATATAACAGCTGATTTATTGCAGGATAATTTGGAGTGGTGGACCCCAGTTTTGGCCTCATTATTTACTTGGATTGACCGACAGCGGTTATACCAGAGGACTGGGGGCTTGCTATTATAATGCCAATTTTCAAGAAAGGATGTAAACTAGACCCAAGAAACTACCGCCCAATAAGTCTACTAAGCATTATTAGCAAGCTATATGCAAGGCACCTGTTGGGGAAGCTTCAGGATTGGTTAAATGATGAAAATATTCTTGCTGAAGAACAAGCTGGGTTCAGATTTGGTAGGGCCACTATAGATCAGGCACTCGTTCTACACCATCTAGCAAACAAATATTCTACTCCAAAAGGAGGTTCCTTGTATGTGGCATTCATAGATTTTAAATCAGCTTTCGATCTGATACCCAGAGAAAAATTGTGGGCCAAATTCGAGACCACAAATATTGACAAAAGACTTCTTCTGCTAATGAAGCGACTGCATGAAAATACCAGTCTTAGGGTTATTTGCAATAAGGCAGGGGCGCTATCTAACGTAATTCCATCATTCAATGGGGTCAAGCAAGGCTGCATTTTAGCTCCAACATTGTTTAATTTTTACATTAATGATATTGTGAGCAATTTATCGAGTGCAGACTTTCATCCCCCTACACTAGGCTCACGCCCCCTTTCAATCCTGCTTTATGCAGATGATGCAGTCCTGATGTCAATCTCGTGTGTGGGTTTACGGAGAATCTTGAAAGCCTTAGCCTCATACTGTACAAAAGAACAGCTGACCATTAATTATGATAAGACTAAGATCATGGTCATTAGCAGGAAACGTAAAAAACATAGATGGACAATAAATGGAAATAGTATAGAGCAAGTGTCCTGCTATAAATATCTAGGTATGATATTTCATTCATCTGGCCAATGGTCCTCCCACGTGAACCATGTAGCATCTAATGCACAAACATGCAGCTCTGCACTATTGAGGTTCTTCTATACCAAGGGTGGTCAATACGTGCCATCAGCGATTCAAGTTTTTAAAGCTAAAATTCTAGCCCAAATGCTTTACGGAGCCCAACTGTTTGCATACTCAAATGTGAAGCCTTTGGAGACGGTGCACAAAAAGTTTTTGAGAAGAATTCTTGTAACACCTTTGTGTGTCCCCAATACGACACTCCGACTGGAGGCTGGATTAATCTCCGTTAAAGCACGTGCCCTGATCCACATGTTCAGCTATTGGCTGAAACTTATTTTTGCCCCATCTGGCTTGGCACCCCTAGTATTAGTGGATACATTCCAATCAACTTGGAAAAGGAATCTAACTGTTAACCTACTGCAGCTGGGTTTTTCCTTAGAGGCCATTTTGGCCATGGGTTTTGGCAATGCCAAGGCTGCAATTAAAAGGAGAATATGGGATGTAGAACTACAAGAACATCTAGCAGCCCACGATAAACTCAGCACAGTTAGGAATAGTTCCTTTAGAATGGCCAACTACCTATCTAATATAACCATTCCCAAGTTCAGGAGAGCCTTCACCTTAGCTCGATTTAATGTTCTGCCCTCCAGATTGTTGGAAGGCAGATACCAGGGTCTTCCAGTGGATAAACGTGTTTGCCCTTGTGACGAGGGAGACTATTGAAACTATTGATCATGTCCTCTTGGAGTGTTCCCTTTATCGGGATATCCGGAGGACTCTTCTTCAGTCTATCTTGCAGCAAACTCAGGGAGGCCAAGGGAGTTTTGTGTCCAACACCTGCTAGGAGATAAAAAGCCAGATGTGACTGAGGTGGTGGCCAAATTCTGTACCGCAGCAATGAGGCATCGCTCATCCCTGCCCACTTCAGGTGGCGAGGTCAGATGATTGGCAATATCCATTGTGTATTTATCCTTACCTCTTCTCATGATGTGGGTTGGAGGTGGTCTAGAGCACGGCCATGGTCCCTGGCTGGAGACAATTCTAGTCCTATTGAGTTGATTACCCTGTTATTGGGCCTACTGGGCTTCCAAGATTTTACCTGTTCTGCCTTTTATACAAAGAGTATGCCATTGTATTATGCTTGTCTTGTGTGCATGCTTTTATTGTTTTATACACTTTTATTTTGGTTTTATGTGGAATGTATTTTGTATTTTATCTGGTCAGTGACTGAAATAAAGAGTGATGACATTGTTGCTATGAACATTTAAAAGTGAAGTCGTATAACTTGTGGACTATAATTCCACTGCCTCCTCCTCTCTTTGAAGAGACATTTCATTTACATACCCGGAAGGAATCTCCTATCCCAGTAAAATTTGTGTTAAATTGCTGTTTTTGGGGGTCTTTTTCATCATCTGGAACGGATTAATCCACTTTCCCATTACTTTCTATGGGAAAAGTTTGTTTGACTTAAGGCATGTTTGACTTATGTCTAGACCTCTGGAACGGATTAATGACATAAGTCAAGGTTCCACTGTATTCCCATAATGGGAATTGTCTTTCAAAGGATGTCATTTCTACCAACAAATCTGAACACTGATATTGCTTAATTGTACATTGTTTGTAGCCATCTGTCTGTCTGTCTGTCTATAGTATATCACAGATAGAGATGGGCACGACTTAGCGGTATTCCCGTTTCCGTTTCCGTTACTCGTATCCGTTACTCTACGGAAACGGTAACGGGAATTACTCCGCCAGAATTCGAGCTCGAACCGACGAACGAACATTTGGTCTGATTTGTCGTGCACGTTAGTTGCATCGCGGCGATCGCGCAATGCCAAGCGGCACAGAAAAAAGTTTTTAAAGTTAAAAAAACCCGATTCCCGGCCCTAAAAGTAGGCGAAAACTGTCTGAGGGCACCTACCAGGCCAGAAGGGTGTTTTATTTGGGGGGGGGGGTTTCCCCGCCCCCCTCTCCTTGGCTATTGCTACTGCTGCGCTGCTGGTACCAGGCTGGGAGGGCGCATCCATTTGCCATGCAGTGCGGGGGATCCAAAATGGCGACCGCAATATTTTTTTTGAAATCGTTGCCCAAAACCCCACCAAAGCACCACAGAAACATGCGAAAATTAGCTATTTTAAATGCTTGAATTTTTACAGTAGCAGCAGTGGGTTTTTCTTGCAAAAAAAAAAAGTCTCCGTTGATTTTATTTTATTTTATTTTATTACACCTGTGCATTCGCAATGATGGGCTCACCCATGGGAGTGGACCATGCAAAGTTTTGGAGCCATTCCACCAATCGCATGGCCAGGTTTTGCTGACTGTACCAGGCTGGGAGGGCGCATCCATTTGCCATGCAGTGTGGGGGATCCAAAATGGCGACCACAATTTTTTTTTTTGAAATCGTTGCCCAAAACCCCACCAAAGCACCACAGAAACATGCGAAAATTAGCTATTTTAAATGCTTGAATTTTTACAGTAGCAGCAGTGGGTTTTTCTTGCAAAAAAAAAAAAAAGTCTCTGTTGATTTTATTTTATTTTATTTTATTTTATTTTTTTACACCTGCACATTTGCAATGATGGGCTCGCCCATGGGAGTGGACCATGCAAATTTTCCACCAATCACATGGCCACTTGGCCAGGTTGACCACAGAGACTTCTGGGATGTGCCAATCGGGCATAAACAGCCCACTAATCATAGCCCAAACCCGAACCCTAAGCCTAAGCCTAACCGATACGCCAGTACACTGTCCTTCTAAGTGGGTCAGAGAGGCACCCAGAGGTGCACCCCAATACTCACCCTAACCTCACCCGTAACTAGCCTAACCCTAGCCCTTGCGCTAACCCGTCTTAACCCTAAGCCAGATCTACTTGCATTGCACTACATGCAAGTACGTGAGACACAGCGGGTGCAAAGAGTCTGCCAGTCCGTCACTTGTGGCTCTGGCTGACTCCTGCAGCTCCCTCCAGGAGCCCGCTACCCCCCCCAAACCAGTACTAACGACAACGAAAAAACGAACCGACTAATTTTTGCGAAATTTCGCGAAAAACGGAAACGAGCCTAAACGGACTGCCTCCGACACACGACAACTTGAAAACGTCATTTCCCCTAGTCGTGCCCATCTCTAATCACAGAAGTGAGTACACCCCTGCACACTTCATAAATATTTTAATATATCTTTTCGTTGTGACAACACTGAAGAAATGACACTTGGCTACAATGTAAAGCAGTGAGTATACCACTTGTATAACAGTATAAATGTGCTGTCCCCTCAAAATAATGCAACACACAGCCATTAATGTCTAATGGCAACAAAAGTGAGTATACTCCTAAGTGACAATGTCCAAATTGGGCACCAAGTGTCAATATTTTATGTGGCCACCATTATTTTCCTGCACTGCCTTAAACCTCTTGGGCACAGAGCTCACTAGAGATTCACAGGTTGCCACTGGAGTCCTCTTCCACTCCCCCATGATGACATCACAGAGCTGGTGGGTGGTAACCTTGCACACCTCCACCTTCTATTTCGGGATGCCCCACAAATGCTCAATATAGGGTTTAGGTCTGGAGACACGTATGGCCAGTCCATCGCCTTTCCCCTCAGCTTCTTTAGAAAGGCAGTGGTAGTTTTGGAGGTGTGTTTGGGGTTGTTATCATGTTGGAATACTGCCCTGAGGCCCAGTCTCCAAAGGGACGGGAATCATGCTCTGCTGCAGTATGTCACAGTGCATGTTGGCATTCATGGTTCCCTCAATGAACTGTAGCTCCCCAGTGCCTGCAACACTCATGCAGCCCCAGACCATGACCCTCCCACCAACATGCTTGACTGTAGGCACAACTCACTTTTCTTTGTACTCCTCACCTGATTGCCGCCACACACGCTTGACACCATATGAACCAATAAGTTTATCTTGGTCTCATCAGACCACAAGACATGGTTCCCAAAATTCATATCCTTTGTCTGCTTGTCTGTAGCAAACTGTATGCGGGCTTTCTTCTGCATCGTCTTTAAAAGAGTGGAACAGGTGATACCTGTAGGCTACTAGGAACTTAATAAAAACGTTGCTAATATTTCAAGGGTCAAACCCCCTTCCTCAGAGCAGTACTAACAGGTTACAGTGGTTCTCAACCTGTGGGTCCCGATGTTCCTGGACTGCAACTCCCAGAAATCCTGGCCAGCTCAGCTAGTGATGAAGACTTCTGGGAATTGCAGTCCAGGAACATCTGGGGACCCACAGGTTGAGAACCACTGGGTTATTATAACATGGCAAAAGATGGATTTGCCAGGAGTTATTTTTTAGATGTAAGGTCCTTGGCAAGATGGGGGGGGGGGAGCCAGCCAGACACGACATGAACACTTGCACAGAGAAATCACAAATGTGGAGAATGTTGAAAAGAAGAAAAAAGAAAACAAAGGGAGAAAAGGCAGGGAGAAACTCATGGTTGGGGCAGGGAATTTTTTTTGGGTGGGGGTCTGTAACTCCCAGCATCCTTAGCCCGAGTCCGGTAAACTTCCAAGTACAGTGGTACCTTGTATAAAGGAATTAATTCGTTCCAAATGAAATTATGTTAATCAAATTTTCCTTTATACAAATTCCCTTAGGAATGCATTGAAAACGGAGTAATCCCATTTTATGTTGTACGAATTCTCCCCATAGGGGATTATGTTAAGCAAATTTCCCCTATCTCTGGAATTTTTTATGTTGTACAGATTTTATGTTATACAAGCTGTTTGTTATACAAGGTTCCACTGTATCTGCCCTGTACGTTTGCAAAAATAGGTTACAGGCGCTACCTTCATAGGCCACTATTAAAAATAAAAAAGGTTCCTTTTTGGGCATTTATACACGACCCCTAAGGTCCGTCGCAAATGGCTGCAAGGTCCGGACGATAAAAATGTTTACCCACCAGCTCCGGACTTTGCAGACAATTAAGTGCGACCCCGCCCACTTAGCGCGACCGAACTGCATTTGATCCGGTGTAAGGATAGTGAGTGCGGGGCTCTCCTGGCTTCTGTTTGTTCCTTTTTTGCGCCCTGACCCTTTAAGAGAACTGAATGCTGCCGGGAACAAACCGGAGGTAAACCGGCATTCTTTTCTTTCTTTTTTCTCCCTCCCTCAGGCAGCCAGCAACCAGGAAGTGCGGAGGGGGGTGGGGACAGAGGAAGAGCGAGGAACCCCTAAGGGCCTTTTTACAGGACCCCTAAGATCCGCTGGCCACTTAAATTCGGACCAGAGATCTTAGGGGTTCCTCGCTCTTCCTCTGTCTTCCTCTGTCCCCACCCCCCTCTGCACTTCCTGGTTGCTGGCTGCCTGAGGGAGGGAGAAAAAAGAAAGAAAAGACTGCCGGTTTACCTGGTTTACCTCCGTTTTGTTCCGGGCAGCATTCAGATCTCTTAAAGGGGCGGGGCGCAAAAAAAGAACAAACAGAAGCCAGGAGAGCCCCGCACTCACTATCCTTACACCGGATCAAATATTTGTCACCATCAAAGACCAGGTACAAGAAAACTGCTGTTTGGTGGCGCTAAAGTGGGCGGGGTCGCACTTAATTGTCTGCAAAGTCCGGAGCTGGTGGGTAAACATTTTTACGGTCCGGACCTTGCAGCCATTTGCGGCGGAGCTTTGGGGTCCTGTATAAACGCCCTAAGATCTCTGGTCCTAAGTGGCCAGCGGATCTTAGGGGTCGTGTAAAAAGGCCCTTTATTGTATTTTTAATTTTTAATAGTGCCCTGTGAAGGCATCGCCTGTAACCTATTTTTGCAATTGTGTTTTGTGATGGCCACCCAGCTCAACTCCTTTTTGCCCTGTACGTCTGAGTCCGTTCCCCGGCCCTCCTCCCTGCCAGAAGAGCGGTGGTGATCCAAGGACCGGCCCTGCCGCACTCTCACCTCGCTCCCTGCACCGCGCGGTGAGGCTGCGGCCCGTGAGCCACGGAGGTGCCACGCGCTCTCGGCTTCCCTCCCTGAATCTTTCAGGGCTGGCGCCCACTTTCACTTTTCCTTTCGCGGGAAGCGCCTGCCAGCCGCGCCCCCCCCCCTCTCGGACCCCTCCGCTTGCTCCGCGGCCCTCCTCCCGCTCAACTCCACCCCTCGTGCCCAACACCGGGTCGCCCTCCCTCCCTCCGCAACCAATGAAACGCCGCGCCCGAGCCAGCGCTCCGAGGTGGTGGTGGTGGTGGTGGGGGAAACGGCCCGCCCTCCCGGCCCGCGCGCACGTGACCCTGTTTCGCTTTCAGCCGCGGCCGCCCGGCATAGAAGGAAGGTCCGCGTCCGGAGGGGGGGGGTGGCGGCGGCGGGCAGGGACCGGGGCGGTGGGGTTTGGTGGGGGGCGCAGCGATGGGCACGGCCGCAGCCGCGCTCCTCTGGCTCCTGCCGGGCGCCCTGCTGGGCCTCCTGTGCGCCGGAGAGAGCCTCTGGCCCGGCCCATCCTTCTCCCTGGGAAGAGACGCGGAAGGGCTGGCGTGGGGAGGCCGGCGCCGCCTGCTCCTCGCCCTGGATGCCCTGCAAGCGGCAGCGGCGGAAGAGGACTTGCTCTGGCCGGAGCCGGCCTTCCCGAGGGACCTGCTGGACTCGCAGCTGGAACCCGAGTGCCGGGAGCTCTTGGCCGCCTTCGCCAACAGCAGCGGGAGGTTGATCGGCTGCTTCGTCCGCAGCGCCCGGCCTGTGACGCTCTGCCAAAACTGCCACCGCCAGTTCCGGGAAGTCAGCGAGCTGCTGGGGAACATCACGCGGGCCGCCGGGGTGCGTGCCTCCAGTGGGTTTGGAGCCAGAACCCGGGTTCCTTCCTGGGGGGCAGCGGGAGGGAAGGAATGAAGGAAGGAAAGGGCTTGGGGCAGCGGGCGGGCGACCGTGTTAAGGGCACCCCCGGCCTGTTTCAGGACGGACTGTGGTTTTCTTGGGCTGTGGTCCGGGCTGTCGATTATACCGCCCGAAGTGGGCTGCTCTTCTAAGTTCACCCAACATTTGGCCCCGAATATAATGCTGATCTTTTCAAAGTGCCATCAGTAAAGTGGATAGAAGGATGGTCTTCTCCCTCTCACAAAATACCAGAACTAGGGGACATACACTCAAATTGAGGGCTGGGAGAGTAAGAACAGACAAAAGAAAATATTTTTTTCACCCAGCGGGTTGTTCGTCTGTGGAACTCCCTGCCACAGGATGTGCTGATGGCATCTGGCCTGGATGCCTTCAAAAGGGGATTGGACAGATTCCTGGAGGAAAAGTCCATCACAGGTTACAAACCATGAGGGAGATGTGTAATCACCAGGCTTAAAACCGGGGTACTTCAAGGGCCACATGCAGGGGAGTGGTATCAGGAGACAGAGATCTAGTCTCATACGCTCCCAGACGCATCTGGTGGGGCCACTGTGAGATACAGGAAGCTGGACTAGATGGGCCTTTGGCCTGATCCAACATGGCTCTTTTTATGTTCTTATAGAATTCTTGTTGGGTTTTGGTGCCGCAAAGCTCACAGGGCTACTACCTCCTCTGTAAACCCTTCTGCGGCATTGGAAGGAAGGACTGCAGTGGTATCCCATGCCAGTGGCCAGGGTTGGTCTCTGGCTAACCCAAACATTGGCTGCTAGAATGAAAACTCATAGACATTTTAAGAAATGGGGAAGTATGCCTTAGTCAGTTGTCCAAGTCCAGGACTGCCATTGAGTAAAACCAGAGGCCTGCTTTCTGCAGATGACTGGGAAGGGGGGAATTATATGACTCCTGCCTTCTAACTGTGTTCCTGACTTTGAATCCTTAGAAGTTCTTAGACTGAAACTCCCAGAAGCCTTCATCACTAGATGTGCAGGCCAGGATTTCTGGGACTTCTTCTCCAAGAACCTCTGAGAACCCAAGGTTGAGGAACCACTGCTCTAGAAGGCAAAGTTGCACTGCAGTTTTGTTCCTGATCCAGTTCTCCTCAAGGTGACAGATGGCATCTTGGTGGAGGTCAGCAGAACCCTAGTTGCAGCATAGTGGACTGGGCAGCTATGTATCCTTTGGGAGCCGTTGATGAGCCACAAACAGATTGCACACAAACACTGGATTGAGGCATAGGTTGGTAAGCTATGAATTGTAGCTATCAGTTCTCAGTGTTAGAGTTGGCATAGCTGTGCCTATAGACTGAATGGAGCTTAGCAGTCACATTCGGTGGCTATCCAAATGCATGATGTTTTCACTTTTAGTGCCCCCAGGCCGAGATCAAGAACAAGTGTATTGCTGAATTCTTTGTAAGGTGCCATAAGTGACCGGTGAGAAATGCTTAGGCAGCAGCTGGGCTGGGATATCTAGAGGAGGCTATTTAAAAATAGTCAGGAGGGTTCCGCTGATCTGAACACTGGTTTGGAAAATGTTGATGCACCTCTTGCCCCCTTTGTGCACAATCTATTAATAGACTGTTGCTTTGGATGAGCAAGAACTTCAAAGGAAGACAAGAGATGTCTTACTGTGACTGGAAAATAAGTGTGAGCCTGACTAATTCTATCACACTAAAATTCCGTCAGTCACATGCATCAGGGTTCATTCAGGAAGACAGAAATACAGAGAAAAACTTTGATTTGAGACCAAATTCTCCCTTCAGCCTCTAGTCTCCTGTTTTTAGGATTACAGTGATTACAGTACATTGTTTCAGTGGAATGAAAATCATGGTGACAAAAAAAAAATCAACAGGATGTTTCAGCCCCCAACACCATAGGAATTGGGATGTTCTTGCCCTTGTCTTCTTTTTGAGGCCTCCCACAGTGACAAAACCATAACAAAATAAAACACGTTCCAGAAAATGTTCAAGCCCACCACATTGGGGTTTAAGAGTGCCTTATCAGGGCCAGGATGCTTCCAGGAAAAGGGAGAGTTGCTGATTCTGACAGAAGCAGTAGGATCCATCACTCGGGTCTTGGCCTCACATTGAAAAAAGATTATCGTTCCTCTTTTGTGGGGGTGATCAAGCTAGATTGTAGCTGACTGTAACAATCATTTTATGATTCTTTTACAAGATGAATGAAAACCCCTAGACCAATGTTGGCGAACCTATGGCACAGGTGTTGAAGGTGGCACTTGGAGCCCTTTGTGTGGGCACCCGACATCGCCCCTTCACTCCCACCTGTATTCAGGTTAAATTGCTGTATTGCCAGTTTACGAAATATTAGTGGGTTTTGAATCACAGTTTGGGCACTCGATCTCTAAAAGGTTTGCCATCACTGCCCTATAACATAAAATAGTAAAGATGCAGGGAGATTTTTTTAAACTATAAAAAGATCCTAAGCTTCTAAAAGTAGATAGTTGTGATTTTTCAGGCTGTTTGGCTATGTTCTGGTAGTTTTTCTTCCTGATGTTTTGCTAGACTCTGTGGCTGGCATCTTCAGAGGGCAAGGAGCTCAGGGAACTAGGAGTTTCTCTCTGTGCTCTGGGGTATAGAGTTGTCCGGCCTCTGAAATGCAACAAGGTGTGCAAGTCAAAATTACATGTGAGGAGAAGTTCTGGAGTTTAGTGCCACTGTACAAAACGCCCCCTCATTCATAACAACTTCTGAGCGCTGAGAATATTGGAAGTACCATGAGCTCTCTTTTGGATTGGCACCTTCATTTGGAAGAATATGTGGGGCCTTCAGATGCCCTGGATATTTGTGTCTCCATTTTTTTTAGAGTGGCAAATTTACCATTGCTAATGTTGAATAAAATATTTATTGCAGAACTTAGAAGTGATGAGTTATAAGAAACTGGTTACTTTTCTTGGTAACAAAGTTACAGTGAACTTATGTTCAAAGAATGTAACAAGTGAGAACAGGGTTTATTTGCTGTCCTAGTCTGATGATTCGTGCTTACTCTGATGATTTCTGATTACAATTTGGGACATTTTTTTAGAAGCAAGTTGACAGGAATATCAGTTATATATGTCATGGCGTGATCAGTTCTCATCCTCACTCACAGACACTTTGGAGAAGTTGTTTCTCTCTGACTGTGGAACCCCATGGTCTAAAGGCTGTGGGATAATGGACAGTTGGATAAAGAATATATCCTTTAGGTGGTTTGAATCAAAGCTTTCCCGGGTTCTTTCTAGAGTGACCCATGATTTTTTAAAAGGGATATTCTTCTATGTTCTTGGAATTAACACAATCTGTGCAAAAGCAGTCATGTTGCTCCTGCTGATAATTGGCCCCTGATCTCAGCATATTGGTATTGTCAAATAACCTGTCTTTGGTCAATGTACATATGTATAATAATATGAATTTTCCCCTTCTCTTGACAGAACACAACAGAGAGTAACCACTGTGCCAGAAGTCTTTTGATGTCAGATAGACTACAGCTCGTTGTGCTCTTGTCTAATTTTTTCAATGACACATGGAAGAAAGCAAACTGTGCAAGTACGTATTCCCTTGAGCTATTTCTCTGTCTGCTTTGTGTACTTGAATGTGATTTCATCTTTGGTCTCCAAATAATTATTAACATCTGCAGGAATATAAACATAGCAAATTGTGAGCCTCTGTGTGAGACAGAATGCTGAACTGGATGGGCTGTGGCCTGTTCCAGCAAGGCTGTTCTTATGTTCTTATGTAAATGTCGCACAATTTCCCCCACTTATCTCTGCCTTCATTCTTCCCTTCTATTTCTGTCTTCCTCTTTTCTTTCCTTGTGTCTATTTTGCACTTCATTCCCACTGTTTGTAAAGTGCTGTGTATGTAGGTGACCCTTAAGAAATAAATAGATTAGGTCAGCACCATCGTGAAAGTAAAATGAGACTTTAAAATGAACAGCTTTGGCATAAAGCAGCCTTTTGGAAATATATTCCAGGATATAGTGACATTTCCCCCCTCTCTTCACAGATTGCTTAAATAATAATGGTGAAGGATTATCAAACAGTACAGTGGCATTCTTGGCCTTATTCAATGAATCATTGGCATGCTTTGAACGCAACCTTCAGGTATGTGAGGGTACAGTTGAGCCCTCTATTTGTATGGTGAATTTTTTTCTCTCTTTCCAGAGCAAGATGCAGCGAATGTAATTCATAAGCTCCTATGGAGTTTAAGCAGATAGAACAATTATCTTTAAAATGCAGGTGTTCGCAACTGAGAGAACAAAATGCATTCTAATTAATGTTCACCTTCATTTCATATGCAATTATGGTGCTGTTTTGGTCTCACAATAGTTGGTAATTATATAGGAAGAGTTTGGTAATCTCTCCATGTATTAAATCACTTTCTTTCCTTATTCTGGGCCTTGTCACCTCCTGAATTAACTGCTGGGGTCTTCTGTTATTTTGTTATAGAATGTATTTATCCATAGATGCCTAACTATCTGAATACATTTTTAAAAGTTGAGTTTTAATGTGTCTGCTCATAAGCTGCTAAAAACTATGCAATTTGCTGTCACAAGGTCTAGCGATGGCTGTCTGCAAGGAACACAGGGAGGAGTGGTCTGTTTTACTTTTGTCTCATACCAGGGTGCCAGTGTTATCTGGGTCTCTTGAAATAATGAGCAGTAGCTAGTGGAATAGTGGGTGGAGTTAAGTTGAGTGATAGGTGAGAATTTTCATTCAAGAAACTATGGTTAGACGAAGAAGCAGAGAGAGAGACAGCAGAGCCCGAAGGATTAAGGGCAGGGAAGAGGCTCTTCAGACATTCAGAGCAAATTTATGAATAGAAGAAGCCTCTCCCCAGGGCGCAAGATCCCAGTCTCCTGGCAGAGCACTTCAGACCTTGGCACAATGGATATGAGTACGTATGAAAGCCTTTGCGTGATCAAGTGTCTTGGGTTCTCCATATTGATCACAAACTAGTTGAAAAAGTCTCTTCCAAAGAGCTGCTCCTGTCCCTATAAAGCAACTGCCTTCCCACCCCCTCCTCAATGCCTGTGCTTCCTGTGACAGTACTCACTAGAATCCCTCTGCACACAGGGTTTCTCGCAGACGGTAGTAACCGGACTAATCTCACATCTACCCCAGGATCCTTATGCAATCTGGGTGGGTCTACTCTGCTACTGCAAAAAAGTGGTTTGTCACATTCTTTGGGAGTGCTGTTAGGATAATGATTGCATAAAATTACCAGAAGTATGCTGTGCCAATTCTTAGCACGTTGAGTTGTGCAACTTATGTGGTTCAAGAAATGTTGGATGGGAGTGCAGAAATTAAGGCAAAGTTGCAGGTGACTTCCAGTGGAGGTGGCCTGCAGCCTGGGTAGAATTAAAATTATACCTAACCTGTTTCGTCTCACAAGTAATACCTTCAGACTTGGCTGGTGTCTGAAAAGTTAAGTTCCATTGCTTTCTACAGAAAAAAAAAACTCTACCAAATAGGTGTACTTAGTACCTTATGCCCACACTTGTAATGCTAAATGTGGTGTCCTATTCAACATTGTAAGTGTTTAAATAACCCTTGCTTCATCTCTTTGACTATAACTCCATGCTGTATAACAAAGAGTGTAGATATTTTTCAGTGCATGTATCTCATTCCTCCCATCCCCTCTTCTGTTGTTGATCATAGTATCAAATGTTAAACTGTGCTGTTGTGATGGGTTCTGAGGTACCAAAACAAACCACATATTGTTGATGCACTGTCATTAGTGTAACTGTTTTGCATTTATGTTGGAATAGTCAGCAGTGGTTGAATAATGAGTGTTGTCAGCAGGAGGTAAATGAAAAGATAAAGCACAAGTTTGACAAACATAGGCATACTGATAGCCCAGAAACATACAAATGAAGTTCATCCAAAGCCCTAAAAATAAACTCCCATTTAGTGTATTTGTAAAATGGCATAATACGACTCTTTCCACATCTCAAATGCTTTTTCAGCATTTTGTTGTTGTTCACCCGTTCAGTTGTGTTCGAGGCTGGGGGTGCTGGACCAGCTCTTGAGTTTTGGAAACCATGCCTTCCTTGGATATGTGCCAGCACATCAATGGCCCCACCCATGTGGCTGCCCACACATTAGACCTGGTGTTCACCACAGGGGAAGGGGGAGAGTGGGCCTATAATGACTAGTCTCTGGATGGTCCCCTTGTCACGTAATAACATACAGCCTCTCAGTGGCACTCCCTCGCTGTGGGGAACAAGGACCCTTTAAGATGGTCTCTCAACCAGTGACATTAGGCCCATTCAAAAGAAACCAACCTTGGGGGTAGATAATATTAACAACTTCAGGCTCATTGCCTACATTCCACTCCTGAGCAAGGTCCACTAAAACTTTGGGCTCTACTGGATGAAACCGATGCCCTTGATTGATTCCACTCTGTGTTCAGGGTGTGTCATGGCACGGAGACACCATTGGTTGCCTTGCAAGATGACCCTCTTAAAAATATTTTGGTCAAGTGTAGAAAAGAAGGAGGGAACAGGGATAATCAGATTGAGAGGGAGGAGAAGCAGAGGGAGGAAAAAGCAGGGAAGGTTGAGGGGAGAAGGATACAATTACATTCTTTGTTACATCTCTTTCTAAGCATATTACAGTACTTTTATACTGTATTAGCCCTATTATCAAATTACCTTTTGAGGGCATTTTGCACGGTGACCAAGATGTCTCTGTTGGTCCTCCTCAATCTCTCACAATCCATTAATAACAACAATTGGGAACAACTGCCCTAAACAGCTTGGGTCTCTAGGCTATTTGAGGGACTGGATCCCTCCATGGGAATTTCCCTGAGCTTTTGTATTTTTGAGGGAAGGTTTTGTCTTGGTCTCACCTCCTTCACTGGCATGACTGACATGGGAGAGGGCCTTTTCGATGGCTCCTCCCAGGCCGTGGAATTCCCTCCCACAGGAGATGGGGGCAGGCAAATGCCTTCCTTCAGACAGGCTTTTAATATGTAATTTGCCTCTGATGGAGTGATTGTAAGGCAACAGTTGTGGTTTTAAATGTGTTATTAACTTGCTTTAATTAGGTTTTATATTGTGCCTTTTAAAATTTTGTTTTTTAATTATTAACAATTATTCAAACAATTACAGATATTTTAAAATTTTGCCATTTTTAAACTATCTGTAATTGTTTGAATAATTGTGTTTTTAAAATCATTTGTAGGCTGTCTTGAATCTCTGTATAGGGGAAAGGCCGGGTAGAAATTAAGAAAGTATGTGAAGAGATGAGGAATCCTATCTTGGGTCCTGCAATCCAGTGGATCCAAGTCTCTGCCTGACCCAGGGTTTTGTTCAGTAATGGGACATTGTTTGGTTTACACAGGATTGTTACATGGTTAAGAGTCAATAAAGTGAAATTTTCATTCTAGAAAGCCCACTGTCCCTTCTTCTGTCAGAAATAGATATAGTGGGTGTGTAGGGTGTGTGATGTATTCTGAATTCTTTTGTAAGGAGTTTTTAAAAGAACCTGGGTTAGCTTTTTAGATCTTAGATTATAAACACAATCTGGTGCGGATCCATTAAGATCAATTTCCTTGTATTCTCTATACCTGAAGTGAGTAATACCTTTACTGGGCTCTTAAAGCCATGCCATTGTTTTGTGGGCATGGAAGAGAAATGGAAACAAACAAATAAAAAACCCATAAAAAACAAAAGACAATGAAACAAGTTCTTCCAGAACTCTCCATGAAACCTTGGAAAGGGGGGCAGGGGAGGTGAAAAATGATTTGTATTCACTTTGGTCAGATATAAGAGGCATTCAGTTCCACAGATGCTTAGGGAGTGAACTACAGATGTGGGACCATCAGGTTAGATCTCCAAGGATATGGAATCAAAGACTTGCACAGCACTTTACAAGCTAAGGTTAAGTTTTGCAGTGCCCAGCCTGATGCAGAATTCTGAAGGGCTCAAAATCCTGTGTTTCTGCTTTGGAAATGCAGGATTTTGAAGAGAAAAAGAAAAGAAAAACAAAAACGGCAACCCAAAATAGCATTTCCCCAATTTTGCCTTTTGATTTTATTTATTGATGACTTGGCTGGTTTTTTAAATTAATTTCCTGATTATATCTGTAGAGGCCAGAAGACAATTTGCTGTCGGGCAACCAGTCGGAAGTATGCAAGAACTGCAATGAAACCTATAGAAGACTGAACATCATGTACAACAGTATGCAGGAGAGTAGGCATGGGGACGAATCTGGAGAAGAGTTCCATTTGTGTATTGACATAGAAGATGCTGTGCGTACTCTTTACATTCCTTTCGTGTTCTGGGTTTCGTACCGTGCCTGTACCATGATCTGCTGCTGCCTGGCCTGTAGTGTGTCAGTTAGTTCCGTGTTATGATCAAGGTCTTACTGCAAAGAACCACAGTGGAAGGGCAATTATGCATGGAGCCTTTGTATACCTGGGCTGCTAGTTAGGCACCTGTTTGCATCGTTAGTTCTACAGCCAGGGGAATAACAGAGTAACAGCAGACAGCCTGGGAAATAGGTTGCATTGATTACATGATTTCCCTTCCTTGCTTTCAGGCAGCAATAGGACTTTAGGCTATAATTTTAACAACTTTCAAACAAGTACTCCAAATGGTTTACACCGCAGATAACACACTGACAACGTGTGTAACTCAGTGCATAGGAACCATGCACTGCTGCGAAAAATTGCGAAAAAGCTAAATTAGAACAAAATTGATAAGGCAGCAGTAGGGGATCCTTTCTTTCCTTTTCTTGGTTTCTCTTCCCCTGTTGGTACAGTGATTTATTTTCTGATTCTCTTTTTCTTGCACTCTCTCTGCTTGAGGTGGGCAAATAATTGTACCAGAAATAACTCTGATGATGCTGTGTAGAAGTCATTACCTTTTGTGTGTCCTCATTCATGGAAATACTGTTTTTGTTGGTTTTGGAGACCCAGAAATGTGTGAATACTAGCACAGACAGAGACAGGGAGCAGGCTGGAATATCTTCAAGAAGGGCAGAGGAAAGATCAGGTTCTGCTCTGTGTATCCCTGTTCAGGAACAGACCGAATTAGAGAAGCAGAAACCAAATTGGAGACCTAGGCACAGTCCTAGTTAAAACCTCTACTTTGCTAGATAGTTGGAGACAAGGACAACTAACACAATGTCACAGCAGTGAACCACAGAGAATGCTTCTGCATCTGTTTTAACTCAACAGAGGAATTGCCTTTGGCTATGACAGAAAAACTTGCCTTTCGAAAAGGTAGCTTTGGGTGCCTATAATGGTTTAAACCATGTCTAGAAGATCATGTAGTAGGGCCCCCCGGAACACATTCATTTCAGAACCTTTTCATCATCATCATTGGCATCCTTCAGTCTTGAAAGACTATGGTATCATGCCTAGAGATCCTAAAAACAACACCTAGTGTGACTAAATAGACCAATTCAGGAATGGCAGCCTCTTCCGCACTGAGGGCAGATGTATTCTGTTTCTTGCCTGGTCCTCGAGTTTCGTTCTTTCCATGCCTGCCTCTTTTCCTCTGCCTGTTGGACAAATGCCTCTTCAGATTTATGTAGACCATGCTGTATCTCTTGCCTCGAGACAGTGCGATCGGAGGTCAGGGTTTCCCATCTGTTGAGGTCCATTCCCAAGGCCTTCAGGTCCCTCTTACAGATATCCTTATACCGCAGCTGTGGTCTCCCTCTGGGGCACTTTCCCTTCATTAGTTCTCCATATAGAAGATCTTTTGGGATCCGACCGTCATCCATTCTCACAATGTGTCCAAGCCAGCGTAGGCGTCGCTGTTTCAATAAAGTGTACATGCTAGGGATTCCAGCTCGATTCAGGACTATGCTATTTGGAACTTTGTCGTGCCAGGTAATGTTGAATATTCGCCTAAGACAGTGCATATGGAAGGTATTAAGCTTTCTTTCCTGTTGAGCATGGAAGGTCCAAGACTCGCTGCAATACAAAAGTGTGCTCAGTACGCAAGCTTTATAGACCTGTATCTTTGTATGTTCTGTCAGCTTCTTATTGATCCATACTCTCTTTGTTAGTCTGGAAAACATAGTAGCTGCTTTACCTATATGTTTATTCAGCTCACACTCTAGTGAGAATGTATCTGAGATAGATGAGCCAAGATACACAAAGTCATGGACAACTTCCAGTTCTTTTGCAGAAATTGTAATGCGAGGAGGAGAGTCCACATTCTGGCCCATTATTTGTGTTTTTTCCAGGCTGATTTCTAGCCCAAAATCTTTGCAAGCATTACTAAAATGATCCATGAGTTGTTGGAGATCTTCGGCAGAGTGAGCAGTAATGGCGGCGGCGTCAGCAAAGAGGAGATCCCGCAAACATTTCACCTGTACCTTAGACTTTGCTCTCAATCTAGAGAGATTGAAGAGTTTTCCATCTGATCTGGTCCGGAAATAGATACTCTGTTGAAGTTCCAAAAGCATACTTCAGCATGGTAGCAAAGCAGATCCCAAACAAGGTTGGTGCAAGGACACAGCCCTGCTTCACTCCGCTTCGGATGTTGAAGGGATCTGACACTAGGCCATCAAAAACTACATTGCTCTTCATATCCTGATGAAAAGATCTAATGATGTTAAGGAGCTTGGGTGGGCATCCAACCCGGAGGAGTATTTTAAAGAGTCCGTCCTACTAACCATATCAAATGCCTTTGTGAGATCTATGAAGGCTACAAAAAGTGGCTGTCCTTGTTCCCTGCATTTCTTCTGCAACTGCCTGAGGGAAAATACCATATCAGTAGTGGACCTGTTGGTTCGAAAGCCACACTGTGATTCTGGGTAGACTCTCTCTGCAAGTATCTGGAGCCTCTTCAGTATAACACGTGCAAACAGCTTCCCGACAACACTAAGAAGAGAGATACCATGATAGTTGTTACAGTCGCTCCTGTCACCTTTGTTCTTATAAAGCGTAACAATATTAGCGTCCTTCATATCCTGTGGTATCCCCCTTCCCTCCAGCAAAGGCAGAGGATTTCATACAGTTCAGTGACAATGATCTCTTTGCAGCACTTCAGAACTTCAGCAGGGATGTTATCTTTCCCAGGTGCCTTGCCAGAGGCAAGTGAATCCAGAGTAGAGATGGGCACGACTAGGGAAAATGACGTTTTCGAGTTGTCGTGTGTCGGAGGCAGTCCGTTTCAGCTCGTTTCCGTTTTTCGCGAAATTTCGCAAAAATTAGTCGTTTCGTTTTTTCGTTGTCATTAGTACTGGTTTGGGGGGGGTAGCGGGCTCCTGGAGGGAGCTGCAGGAGTCAGCCAGAGCCACAAGTGACGGACTGGCAGACTCTTTGCACCCGCTGTGTCTCACGTACTTGCATGTAGTGCAATGCAAGTAGATCTGGCTTAGGGTTAAGACGGGTTAGCGCAAGGGCTAGGGTTAGGCTAGTTACGGGTGAGGTTAGGGTGAGTATTGGGGTGCACCTCTGGGTGCCTCTCTGACCCACTTAGCAGGACAGTGTACTGGCGTATGGGTTAGGCTTAGGTTTAGGGTTTGGGTTTGGGCTACAATTAGTGGGCTGTTTATGCCCGATTGGCACATCCCAGAAGTCTCTGTGGTCAACCTGGCCAAGTGGCCATGCGATTGGTGGAAAATTTGCATGGTCCACTCCCATGGGCGAGCCCATCATTGCAAATGTGCAGGTGTAAAAAAATAAAATAAAATAAAATAAAATCAACGGAGACTTTTTTTTGCAAGAAAAACCCACTGCTGCTACTGTAAAAATTCAAGCATTTTAAATAGCTAATTTTCGCATGTTTCTGTGGTGCTTTGGTGGGGTTTTGGGCAACGATTTCAAAAAAAATACTGCGGTCGCCATTTTGGATCCCCCGCATTGCATGGCAAATGGATGCGCCCTCCCAGCCTGGTACAGTCAGCAAAACCTGGCCATGCGATTGGTGGAATGGCTCCAAAACTTTCCATGGTCCAGTCCCATGGGCGAGCCCATCATTGCGAATGCACAGGTGTAAAAAAATAAAATAAAATAAAATAAAATCAACGGAGACTTTTTTTGCAAGAAAAACCCACTGCTGCTACTGTAAAAATTCAAGCATTTAAAATAGCTAATTTTCGCATGTTTCTGTGGTGCTTTGGTGGGGTTTTGGGCAACGATTTCAAAAAAAATATTGCGGTCGCCATTTTGGATCCCCCGCACTGCATGGCAAATGGATGCGCCCTCCCAGCCTGGTACCAGCAGCGCAGCAGTAGCAATAGCCAAGGAGAGGGGGCCGGGGAAACCCCCCCCCCAAATAAAACACCCTTCTGGCCTGGTAGGTGCCCTCAGACAGTTTTCGCCTACTTTTAGGACCGGGAATCGGTTTTTTTTAACTTTTAAAAACTTTTTTTCTGTGCCGCTTGGCATTGCGCGATTGCTGCGATGCAAGTAACGAGCATGACAAATCAGACCAAATTGTTCGTTCGTCGGTTCGAGCTCGAATTCTGGCGGAGTAATTCCCGTTACCGTTTCCATAGAGTAACGGATACGAGTAACGGAAACGGAAACGGGAATACCGCTAAGTCGTGCCCATCTCTAATCCAGAGCCACATTTAGTTCTTTTAGTGTTGGTTCATTGTCAAGCTCCTCCAAGACAGACAAGCACTCAATATTATTTAAGACTTATTCGGTTATTGTGTTTTTTTCTGGAATATAGTTCAGAGTAGTGCTGCACCCAGCGTGCCATCTGCTGCTCACGATCCTGGATGATGTCACCTGAAACAGTTTTTAAAAGTGCAGTTTTCTTATGTATTGGCCCTAAGGCCTATTTAATTCCATCATACATCCCCTTGATGTTACCTGTATCAGCTGCCATCTGAATCCGAGAACACAGTTGCAGCCAGTAATTGTTAGCACATTTCCTGGCAGTCTGCTGGACTTTATTACGAACAGCTCGCAGGGCCTGTAGGTTGCGATCGCTGGGACAAGCTTTATATGCAGTCAAGGCTCTCCTCTTTTCCTCAATAGCTGGCATCAGCTCTTCTGAGTGGGCTTCAAACCAATCTGCTGTCTTTTGAGTCTCCTTGCCGAATACTGATAAAGCAGTGTTATAAACAACACTCTTAAAATGTTCTCAACATTTAGATGCATTATCTTCAGCAGGGCTAGGAAGAGCTTCCTTGAGTACATGGGAGAATTCCTCCACTTTTCCTTGGTTGTAGGTCTTACTGGTATCAATTTTTGATCTTCTTTCCTTCTTCAGGTGGTGCAATCTCTTTGTTTTCAGTTTTACTTTGTTGTACACCAGGGAGTGGTCTGTGTCACAGTCGGCACTCTGATAACTCTGTGTGATTGTAACGCTAGAGATGCTGGAGCACCTGACGGGAATCAGGTCGAGCTGATGCCAGTGCTTCGATCTTGGATGTCTCCAAGAGACTTTGTGCTGGGGCTTTGTGTTAAAGAATGTATTGCTGACACAGAGACCATAATAGCAGCAAAACTCCAGCAGACGTTGGCCATTTTCGTTCATCTTTCCAATGCGGAACCGACCTAGGCAGGTGGGCCAGGAGTTATAATCAGCTCCAACCCTGGCATTAAAGTCACCGAGGATAGCTATTGGTCTTTTCTCAGGGATTTTCTTGATAGTGGCAGCTAGATCATCATAGAATTTGTCTTTAAGTTATGCTGGAGATGATAATGTTGGTGCGTATGCACTGATAAGTGTAACCAACCCTGCTGTAGAGTGTAGTTGCATGGACAGGATTCTCTCACTTTCTACAGCAGGTGGGATAATGAGACCTAGTAAAGTATTTCTAACAGCAAAGCCAACCTCACATTCCCTGGTCTCGTTTGATGGTTTTCTCTGCCAGAACAATGTAAAGTTCCTCTCCTTGACAGATCCAGAGTCAGGTAGTAAGGTCTGCAGAAATACTGCAGAGTAAGGTCTGCAGAAATACTGAAGATTTCCTGTGAGGGATAGATTTTTACTCGTATTTTGTATTTTTACCATGAATTGTTTTCCTTGTTAGATGAACATCACTCGAAGGCTTTGGAGCACGACATTCAATTGTTCTGTCCCATGCAGTGATACGGTGCCAGTGATTGCAGTGTCTTCATTCATTCTCTTTTTGCCAGTTGTTTTCTACCTGAGCAGTTTCCTTCACTCAAAGCAGAAAAAACGTATCCTGATGCCATGTAAGTAAAACTGCCCCTGATCTTGATTCTTGAGACTACTTTCTTTTTTAAAAGCCCTAAACAACCCCTTGGTGGGTGGTAGCCAAAATATTTGCATGTGGCATTTTGGGGATAAATCTAGCAAGACTGATTATTGTTAGGAATGGACACTTTTAGATCTCCACTGAGAATGGATTTGGACAGTGGGCCAGAGGTTGCCACTTCTGCTCTATATTGTTCCTTTTCTTCCTCATTTGATATAATTGAGGAGAAACCATACCTTGCGATTTGCTGCATATATCTCAGAATTCTCTGTAGTGTTGTAAGGGACATTCGCCTGCAAGGTTCTGGCATGTGAGTGCCCTCTAGCAGGAAGACTGTAGGGCAGTGATGGCCAACCTATGGCACAGGTGCCAAAGGTGGCACACGGAGCCCTTTCTGTGGGCACCCGAAACCGCCCCTTCACAGTCACCTGTATACAGGTTAAATTACTGTATTGGCATTTTGCAAAAAAAAAATTAGTGGGTTTTGAATTGCAGTTTGGGCACTCGGTCTCTAAAAGGTTCACCATCACTGCTATAAGGTGAGAACTTTGTGGCTGTGGGGTTTTTGAAACTTTTTTCTCTTTCTCTTTCTAGCGAAGCGGTTCCACTCAAATGATAGTTCTGTAAACATCCAAGAAAAATGGAACTGAGCCGGCAGAATGAGAGCAGCATACCGGGACATATTTTAATTGCTCTGAAGGAAATGATGAGTTTAGTCTTTCACTGGATGGCAGCCAAGTGTGGTGTGACTCTTGAGATGGGTGCATGTACCACCGATGTGGGCAAAGGTTTTTATTGAGGTGCTTTTTACCGCTTTGAATGCAGAAGCAAAAGGAGACCTGACTTCGCCCTCCAACCTCCCGGCTTTTGTCTCACATGCCTTCTGATATTAATGGCAATAATATGCACTTGTTTTCATTATACATTCCTAGCTGACTTGGTATTTAAGCTGGAGGGATAACGGTCTAATTTCGACGTTCACATGTCATGAACTGAAAGGTTCACAGTCTTTATCAATATTCATTAACATGCTTTTTTCTCTGTAACTCCTGTGTGTGTGTCCTTAAGATAGCGCAAGAAAGTGAAAGTAGAACTACGGCCTTAATTGGGAACATAATTTTTGCAACATTATGTGATAGATCTTTGATGTCATTCATTAATTGGGTGATTTCTTTAAAAGCAACAGAACTAAATGAAATAGGGCAAGTTTTTTTAAAAAAACCATTTCGCAGTATTCTATTGCCAGCAACAGAGATGTTAGAACTACTGATATTCTGAATGTGTGATATTAGTGGAAATCCACCTTGGCGGGAATGTTCTGTCCCTTGAGGCTGCTTGCAGATATGGGCCAATAATGTTCTAGAGGCTTTATTCTCTTGGGTCAAAGCAATTGTAAAGGCAAGGACTGTGAGGATGGTTCTGAGCCATGGTTACTTACTTGGATTCATTTCCTCCCATCCCCAAAACCGCCTTGGGTGGCCCCCCAAATGTATTAGACTATAACCCTGAGAATTCCCCACTCAGCTGATTGGGGGAAATCTGAGAGTTCTAGTCTAACTTAGGGTCTTTTCACACGACCCCTCAGATCCGCTGGTCCCTTAAATTCGGACCAGCGATCTTGAGGGTTCCTTGCTGTTCCTCCGTCCCCACCCGCTCCGCACTTCCTTGTTCTGTCTGCGGGAGGGGAGGGAGGGGAAAAAAGCCTTAGACATGGACAAAAGAAGAAACCCTTACCTCCCGTGCGTGGAAGCTTGCTCCGAGCCCCGGTTTTACTTCCTGGTTGCTCTTAAAGGGGCGGAGCCAAAAGAAAAACAACAAAAAGAAGCGAGGAGAGCTCAGGCACTCTCCGCATCAAATACTTTTCACCTCCCAAAAGCAAGTACAAGAAAGTGCAGCTGGGTCGCGCTTAGGTGGGCGGGGTCGCACTTAATTGTCTGCAAACTCCGGACCTGGTGGGGAAACATTTTTAAGGTCCGGAGCTTGCAGCCCTTTGCTGCGGAGCTTAGGGGTCGTGTATAAACGCCCTTATAGAAAAAGAGTGCTGTGAAGGGGGAGGCTACCCTGAAATTACTCTACATGAAGTGTCTTTCTACTTAAATGTTACGCTGTATGCACACACACACACACACACACACACACACACACACACACACACACACACACACACACACACACACACACACACACACACACATATTTATTTGTAAGAATTTCAACAGTACAGTATTTTGCTACTTTTGTATATATTGCCTTGGGAAAGTTACAGTAAAATCAAGTCACTGGATATAGTATTTGAATTTTGCTTGAGCTAAACTTATTTGAGCCTTTAAAATGCAGAATGGGTTTATATGTATTTTACAAAATGCAAAGATTATTTTTTACACAGGTCTCCACCTTCCTTTTGAAATTTCTAAATAGAACTGTATTTTAATAATAAAGGAGATGGATAGATTGATTTGTTGTTCCAATGAGATAGAAACTTTGATTAAGAAACAGTGTCTCAGACATTCAGGATCTAAATTTGTGGCTGAACGTAGTTGCCTGAAAAGAGCGGATGCATTCTAGGCACTCCAGGGTATCATAGTCAGAACAGAGAATCATGTTTTGTTTTCAGTCAATCTTTATTTACGGTCTTTGACCAAAATGTTACAACAGTCTAAATTGGGAATAACAATATTACAAATAATACACACGAGCAAAGAAGCCCAGATTAAAATTAATAATCATATGAGCTACAGAAGATACATTTATGGATATAAACATCAATACCAAGACTTAAAATTCCTATATATAATAATTTTAATTTTTTAAATGTTTTTTAAAAAATTAAATATTAAAATTTCTAATAAAAAAATTAAATCACAAACTATAAGAGGTTCAAAGTGAGCACACTGTAGGGATCTATGGTGAACAACATCTTACGGCAAGCCATGGCTGCTGCACAAAATTTAGCCACTGCCATTGTAATATTTGGGTCCCTATTGGGAAGTAAAAGAAGAATATGAAATTCTAATGCTCTCCCCGGGTACTTTTGAAGGAGTCGATACAGAGTATCTTTGCGTAAATCCCTATAAAACCCACAATAAAGGAGGCCATGCTTCAGTTTTCACCTCACCACTGCCGCAGGGACAAAAATGATGGCAATAGGGTACCCTTTGGAATCTTCCATCTAGCAATTTAGAAGGAAGCACATTCAGCCTTGCCAGAGTGAATGTTCTTCTGATTGATATATATATATTGGGGGGAGAAACAGTGTTCAAATAAGGGCTTTTTTGTTTGTTTGTTTTTAATGGAGTTTTCCAGGCCCTCCTAGTCAGTAGCTGTGCAGCTTGTGGGTTCTTGGGATTGTAGTCTGAACAAGTAATATTTCCAGTACTTGTTCACAAGATACTGCAGACCTCATGTTCTCCTTATTGGGGGGGGGAGCAGGTAAGGCCTGTTGAGGGAATCCTTCTTTGGTCTATGTTGGAATCCTGCCACTGCTCCACAGTTGGAAAGGTGAGAAGAAAAAATAAGGAAGGAGGGGGTAATTATTCTGGATGTTCTTGAGCAGAGACTGGGAGGCTTAAGATTTTCCTTGCTGCAAACCGTTCGCTTACAGGCACACACAGAGAAGGAGAAATAATTCTAACCAGAGGGACTTTTTCTGTAATGGGAAAAAAAAGGTTAACTCATATCCCTGGTCAGCAAAGAAGCCCAGTAGGGATTTGGAAGGAGACGTAGCTCTGTCAGGGACCCCACCTCCTACCTTTCTTTTTTCTTTTTTTGCACTTTTTCCTCTTGAGGCAATTTGAGGGTGAAGATTGATTAGAGCAGAAATGACTTCTTAACACCCGTCCAACTCATGGACTCATCTATAGTAGAAGTTTAGATTTTACCCACAGAAATCAGTGGTGCTTTTTAAAAAAACCACTGCTTATGTTTAGTGTTTCAGAGACTAGAGGAACATGGCTGAAATCTAGTCCATCCTGAGTGTGACAACCTGGAATAATGACTACTTCTAGAAATTTTATTTATTTATTTATTTATTGCATTTTTATACCGCAGCAATTTCCCAGAAGGGACTCTGGGCAGTTTACATAAATGCAACTAGGAAATAAACGACAAAGCAAATTAAATAAAACGGTGGAATAAGGAAGTAAATTAACCAACAAACACATGATACATGCAACAATCTGGCAAGAGGCAAAAAAGGCAGGCCATTGAAGAAGACAATAAAAATGCAGTAGTTATATTGAATGAAGTAACAGACCAAGATAGTTACATTCCAAAGTTTATGAATTAACTGCGTAGGGGCAAAGAAACTGCTTCTGAATTCTTCCCTGACTTCCAATAAGAAGCTCCTTGCAGTAATAAAGGCAGTACAGCACACTTCTTCCTGCAAACCTCCGTACCCAGAGTCTGCTGTGTAATAATGTGTAAGTTTGTAAGTTCTCTTTGTAATTATGTGCAGAATTTTCTTGTCAAAAACCGTTCTGGGAACTTTCACACTTATTTCCAAGGATCTGGCCTGAGGATTTGTGATTTACCAACATGCAAAACAAACAACTGTTGTTTTGGATTTACAATATGTATATCCTATCTGGATGATTTATTCCAAGTTGGACACCTTTGTTTCTTCATGCCCAGTTATCTTGACTTAACTTTATAAATGACAAAACAAATAAAATAATCTGAGATTACTCCTACTATCTGAAACGTTGGTGGATTCCATTTTAGTTCTTGTAAGATCTGACGCATTAGGAGCAACTGTGGTTAGTAAGCTGTCTTAGAAGTGAGGAGTGCTAGATTCAGTCCACCCCTTTGGCTGTGAACATTGCCGGTTGACTTTGGCCATCTACAGACCAAAAGAACAGGGTGTGGGCGTTCCTAGCCACTGCATGGATTGGGACTGGGCAGTATGCAGAGCAGACCTTCAAATGTTATTGGACTGCAACTCCCATCCTTCTTCACCATTGGCCATTCTGGCTAGGGCTGATGGGAACTGCAATCCAACAACATACAGGAGGGATGGCACACTTTCCTTTCCTCCTGGGAAAGTTGATCGGTTGGATGTATAGTAGCTGTAACATACCTGGGTGATTGATCCAATAGCAAATAAGCTGGGGGAATGGGTGTGTACGGGGGAGAGAGAACTCATATATATGGCTGTAAATGCTTCATTAAATAGCACATTCTGCTTATTAGGAGAGAGGAATGTATGAACCTGAAACCAACTCCCAAATCCCAGTTCGTGCCAGTGTAGGGATTGGCACACCGTGGAGTGGCCAAAAAACATTCTCCCAGGCTGATTTCGGCATAGTTTTACATTGATCAGTGCAGTAGTTGAGAATGTACTGAAATGCATGCTATTCTAAGCACATGACAGTATTTTGCATTGTGGTACTATTTTCCTCTGTGGAATTAGGTTTTTGTTTTAATTAAGAAGACTCTGTTAGGCCTGCCCAGGGGCTTGCCATTGTTAGGCTCCTTCCCGCCTTGGGTTCTGCATAGGAGCTGCCTAGATTTCTAGTGGTATTCTCCTGTACCCAACATTACAGACTTAAATGGAGCTAATGCTCACGTGTGCTTGGCACAGGGCACCGTCTCAGACACTGTAAGGGTGCTGTACTGATTCTGAAAAATCACAGTGAAGGGCTGCTCAGGAGTTTGCCTGTATTGCTGAAGACCATTTTAGTGGAAGAATGGCATTAAAAAAAACTGCACCTGCTTTTTCTCTGTCAGAGAGCGCTTGTAGGGCCAAGGGTGTTGGGTTAGTTAGATGCTCTTTCTCCCAACACAAGTTGTCTATACCACAGCTTAACCCTAACCCTAAAAGAAACCCCCCTCAACTCAGCTCTTTGTCAAAATGAAAGAGAGATAGATGAGTCATTGGGTGAGAGGTTGGATAGATGATATTAATGCAGAAGAAAGACAGAATGGGATATGAAGATGGCTGTCACAAGCTGGCACTCCCTCACCCCTATCCCTGTGTCTCTTGATTGATCTATTAATTCTACTGCTGCTGGGCTGAGTGGTCCACTTGAGCGTGAAACATTACAGTTTTATAGGCAGGGAAAGCACACTGGAGTGAATCTGACTTCCAAGTGCTTCTCAAAGTCACATCGACTTTCTGAAGGCACTTAAACAATGATAATCATGTGCCATCAAGTCAATTCTGACTTTAATGGTGCCTTTTTTGTGGTTTTCCAGATAGAGAACACTCAGAAGGCATTTACCATTCCCTTCTTCTTACGTGTCTATTAAACCAGTGCCGAAAGGGACATAGGGATTAAGGCACCTGAGGATTCCCATATATGTAGACCCTTGCAGTGCGTCTAGGTTGCATAGAGGGGCAGAGTCCTGTTTATAACTGGAAAACACAAGGGTCACAAGACTTTGAAACCACAACTGAAGGCATAGTGAATGAATGTACACCCAGATGTTCAAGAACGGTTTTGTTCCAGTTTGTCATTAGCAGCAAAATGCTTCCCTTTTCTGACTCATTTATGCTGCCATGTGTACGAATGATCCCAATAGCAGTGAAAAAAGCAAATTCAATGCCAGGGATCATTAGGAAGGGTATAGAAAATAAGTCAGCAAGTGTCACTTGAACTAGAACTAGGGGGCACTCTATGAATCTTTTGGATGCTAGATCTCAAACAAATAAGAGTACTTTTTTACCTAGAGGATCACTGGTTGTGGAACTCCCTGCCAGAAGAAGTGGTGACAGCTGTCAGCCTTGACAGCTTTAAGAAAGTATTGGACAAGTTCATGGAGAACAAGGGTACCAATGGCTATCCTTATGGATGGCCAAGGACAACCTCCGGGTTGGAGAGATAGGCAGGCTATCTCTCAATGCCATTTGCAGGGAATCATAAGCAGGTGAAGACATCTGCTTGGGAATCCCCTGAAGCAAATGGTGAGCCGCTGTGTGAGACAGAATGCATGCATTGGTAAGGGAACAAGGGTAATGTGACTTCAGAGTGGGAGTTCAGGGTTACTTCCACTGCCTTCCTAGGTAACTTGGAGTGTCTCATTCAAGCAGCCCAATAGAAACAGTAGATTGTGGCTAATGACATTTAAAAAAAAGTACAGTAGTAGGAACATATCTGGTTGTACAATGCCTGTGTAAATGTCTCTGTCCTGAAACATTTGCTGCTTCTGTCAGTTCACATCCAAAACTGCCTAGCAAAATTAATTTGGTAAAGTATTAGCATAAATCGCGGTGAAACGTACATAGATTCTTAACTGCACTTACTGTTGTTTTTTTTTAGTTATTCCTCCGAAGTACTGATGAGATCCACAAACCACTTAAGGCTACATAATAGCATTTGTTAATTCTATTAGATTAGCACAGCTAAGCTGATTTAAAGTAAAAGTATGCTAAAAGCACTGTTTTGGATTTGATCCAAAACAAAGTAGGTTTTTCGGTTGTGTTGCATTGCATGCTCTTCATGCTGGTCATTTCATGTAATTTAATATTTGTTTGCCATTGATGGGACAACACCATCTGTAACTTTAAAAAAATACCTTTTTTGTATCAATTGCATTCAGCTTTCAAGATTTTTGGATTTAGCCAACGACTGCCCTTAATAGCATTATATTGATTTGAGGCATCATATGATGGTGCAGCTCAAAGCAATCTTTCATTCATGATCAGAGACCCAGTGTGCTGGTGGAAAGCTATGGAATGACAGATTTGCTGTTATAAGCGGTGGCTTTTTGAGCTCATTCACATTAAGTAGGCCTGGAAGTCATTATTCTTGGGTATGGTGGTTAAGTGGGGTGGAGTAAGGAGAAAGCTGCTTTTATGATTTTCCAAGCTGCTAAGCCAAATGAAAGTACTCATGTGATTGTTGTTGTGTGTTTTTTTTTCTTGTTTAAATTTAAAAGAATGAAAGACAGATCTTGTTTCTGGACTTAATGCTGTCTTTTCCACGTGGTTTAAAATGTTACATGATGCATTCAAATATTTTTCCTGGACTCTTTCTGTACCCTTTTAGAGTGTATTTTTCAACCTATTCTATAGTAAAAATATTTTTATGATACAGTACAAGCTGTAGAAAAAAATCTTTTTAAACAAACTCTTAATCTAGTTCAATAAAGACACTTGGTTCCAAATCACTTTGTGTTACTGGAATAGTGTACTTATCTCAGTACAGAGTGACCTATTAATGCGGTTTTCCACTGTGGGTACACACGTTGGGCCATTATCTTGACAAAAGCAGCCTTCTTTAACCTAGCACCCTCTTGTCATTTTGGATCACAGCTCCCATTGTCTCTAGCAGAATGGGCATTCAATACTCTGCATGGAGATGGTGTGAAATGGAACCATATCACATTTTAAACTCTGAATTTTGCACACCAAGGATATATTTTACCAATCTCTGTTCTAGACATGGGGTCAGGGAACGTGACCTAGCACCACTGCATCTGGATCTGGTTTCAAAAAGTACTGTCTGGTTTCATCAGCGTGTAGATGATGCACATTCTCAATCAGTGGTTTGAAGGAGCTTAATGTGAAACAGTGTCATCATCATTGGCTATTGCATGAAATGCCACTAGGTAGGAGGTCTTAGGGAACCAAGAGACCACCTTCTTGTTGACCGCTTAGAGGTGGGATGCTCCTCGGGGTCTCATGAGGCACTTTAATGGGGACCAACAACAAAAAAGAGGGCAAGGAGTTCTTACTCACAGCTTTAATTCAAACAATAGAGCCCCTTTTCTACTCTCCAAGTATCTGGAAGTTGAGTCATGGCTACTGGACTTCTTTTGAGAGATAGAAACATTTCGCTGCTCATCCAAAAAGCTTCATCTGATGAAGCTGTTTGGATGAGCAGCGAAATGTTTCTATCTCTCAAAAGAAGTCCAGTAGCCATGACTCAATGTCCAGATAAACTCATCTTGATGACTGAGAATCTTCACAGACATATTACTCTCCAAGTAATTATCTCACAGTACAGCTGCACATTAATTCTCTCTACTCTCTGTGCAAATCCCACATAATGCACTCATAGAGAGAACCAAGGCCCAAACTTTGGAATGGAGGAGGAAAAATTGTATGATGCTCTTATCATTCTTTCCCATCTTCTGGATGAGGACTTTCCCATCTTCTGGATGCTTTTTGTCTTGGCCCACAGATTGAACAAGGACATATCATCCAAAAATTGTGGGGTTCAATGCTGCTAGGTTACAAAAGTTATATGCCATCCATATGGCCATGGCCATGGGTAACAAATCTGAAGTGGCTTGCCTACAATATGTACTGTTACGTCATCTACTGTCTAAAAGCAATTTCCTCTCCTAAACAAAACAACCACAACAAAACAAATGACCTGCAATGCTATGTAGAAAATGGGCCTTCCTGTTAAGGTGTTCACTTCACATTTCTTTGTCTGTGTGAAAAATTAACACAGAAGCAATTTGCTTTTAATTTTGCTTTTATTAAAAAAATTGCTGCTTTTTTATCAAGCTACTTTATTAAGAGATACAGAGCAAGTTTAACAAGGTTTATAATTGGCATTCCTTAGTATTAAGAGCTCTGAAATCTTACGAACAATGGAGGATTAAAAGAAACATGTTTAAGACATTGTGCTCTTTTTTGTTTTTTTGTTAATGAATTGACACTTCTTGTATAGAACTTATTTTGTCCTTCACATTTGATGACTAATTTATAACAAAATGGCTTTCGAACAGAGTGTTAATGGTATTATATCTGCCTCTCATGGTCTGCTTAATCAAGTGCTCTGGTCTATTTTTTCCTCCTTATAAAGGAAAAAAATTGCCATTTCCATTTTGTAGCAATTATGTTCTTCACTCTGAGTATTGTGTTTTTATGGAAATTCTGAGGAGATTATTGCAGATAAATGTAGTGATTTTAGTTGGGTCTCTTTAAAAAAAAAATCCGATGTGGCTGACTCTCCTGCTCATACTCAGTGTTTAGCTATAAATTGGCATCTATAACCTTTGCTTGTTATTGAGGATGCCTGTACTTAAAACCTCACCTGTGATTCGTGGCAATTTAGTCACCCGTTAACTCAGACTAGATACAGGATCTTTTCCTCCAGTCCTCATGTTCCTGTACACCTCCGGCTTTGTATCGTGTAAACTTGATTTGCAGAGCATGTATGTATGTATGTATGCATGGTGGCTCAGTGAACTAAGGCTTCTGAAAACTGTTGGCTGCAAAGTTGGTAGCTCGGTGGTTCAAATCCCAGGTGCCACACAGCGGACCGAGCTCCCTCTAGTCACCCCGGATCCTGCCAACCTAGCAGTTCGAAAGCATGTAAATGCAAGTAAATAAATAGGTGCTGCTGTAAAAAGTGGGGAGGTAAAACAGTGTTTCCTTGCAGCCATGCTGGCCACGTGGCCATGGATTTGCATAACACTGGCTCTTCGGCTTGAATACAGAGATGAGCACCACCCCTAGAGTCAGACACGACTAGCACGCATGGGCAGGAGGAACCTTTACCTTTACCTATGTGTGTTTAGTGTTAAGAAACCACCTCATTGTCTGTTGTCAGCTACAAAATAATTTAGTAATGTTATCTGTCAATTTGCTATCGCTATTTAGATTTGAATCAAGGTCTGGTGTTTCTTCATAATAGATAGGCCTGAAATCAAAATTGGCAACTCTCAGGCAGCTGCCAGGCCTCAGTGCCCTGGCATGGCTCATTCGCACTGACACCTCCTCTACAGTTTAATGGGCATGGGACCTTCAAATTTAATCCATACAGCAATGTCCCTGATGCAGCATCAGTCCAACCTGTTGCCCCAAATGGCAATTCCTGCCTGGTGCCTTTGCTACCACTACCAGATAAGGCTGTGATGTCATATTAGCATAGAGCAGGGCCCCTTACTAAGAAATCCCTAGATACTTTGAACTGGTTGGGATAATGGCTAACCTTCCCTCCCTTCCCTGGTGAAAGAATAATCTGATGGGTTCTATGCAATGCTGGGTTAAATATTTTCCAAATGCTACTCATCATCACCCAGCACAAAAGTGTTCAGTTATGTATACATTAACACACTGAGCAAAAGTCATAGCAGATAAAGATGATCTTGTAAAAGAACTGGGATTATTGAGGAAAAAAATATTTCAGATGAATGGGTATTCTCAGAAAGATTCATTTAAAGTGTTGCAAGGTGGGGAGAGGGAGAAACAGAAAGATAAGGAGGAAGAACTGATCAGAGGTGTTGCAATTTTGCCTTGCTACTGCAGCAGGGTAGCTAACCATCTTGACAGATTGTTAAGGAAGGTAGGGATAAAAACTGTCCCTTCAGACCCTTTAAAAAGATGACTCAGTGCATGCAGCCTGTAAAGGATAGCTTAGGTTTACAAGTACCAGGTGTTTATGAGATCTCATGTTCTTGTGGTTTTAGTTATATTGAACAGATGGGAAGCAGCATTGAGATTTGATGTAAAGAACATCAGTGCTACCTTAGATTGGCCGAAGAAGAAAAGTCTGTGTTAGCTAAACATGGCTGGGAAACGGGGCATAGCATATGATTTAATGAAAAAGAAAACCGATTCCAATCTCACTCTTGGAATTTAAGGCTGATAAGGGAGTCTTTAGACTGAGATACGTTTGAGGGAGAATGTGGTGAACCGGGAGGATGGGCAAAAACTTAGTGACTCATAGCTGCCTCTAATTAATTGTATAAGATCAGCAGTAAGGTAACTGAACAAACTGGTCCACCTGAATATTCTGCTAACAGTAAACCCCCACCTATCGCAGGGGTTAGCGACCCGACCCAACCCGCAATAATTGAAAATCTGCAATATGTAGATGTTGGGTCAGGTTGGGACTGGGCGGGCTCTCTGGGGGCTCTTGTACTTACCCCAGGCCTGGCGCTGCCCCAAACGGGCCTGCAAGGGGCTTTCCAGTCCCCCAGAGGCCCCAAAAGTGCTTTCTGTTGATCTGGAGGTCACTTCTGGTTTACCGGAAGTCACATCCGGTTTGCAGGGAAGCACTTTTGGGGCCTCCGAGGGGCCTGGGAAGACCTTTCCTCCTTACCCCAGGGGGGCTTCTTTTCATATACTGCGGACCCGCAATGTACCGGGACCACAGTATATGAACCGCAAAAGGGTGGGGGACAACTGTATGTCTAACAGGCAATGTTAGTAATTGTCCTTTCTGATATCCTGAAGATGTCATGATGACTATACATGCGGAAAGCTTGATCTTTTAACTTTATTAAAGGTTTTTTTAAAGTTTTTACTTGGAAGCTATACTCATAACTTTTTTTGTAGAACTTTTCAGTCTGTTGACTAATATTGAACTATCTATGTTTAAAATTCAGAGTGCTCCAAGAAAGTAGGAAAGTTTTTGTGTGCTCCAAACAAATTCACTGAGAGCTAAACAAGTAGAAAAATAAGACCACTTCCCTAGGCATCTGGTTCACAAATCAAGCATAGCCTATCATGATATTTTTGGTGGTAGAGTGAATGAAGGACCAGAACCAAGTTTATCTCAATAAATGAGACCTTTATTTATTTAATGTTTATTTAAAATATTTTTACCCCACCTGTCTTTTTAAAAATAATCCAAGGCGGCTTACGTTGTTGCAAAACAATATTTAAAGCTGAAAACAGTGAGTATTAAACTAAAAGACAATATTTAAAACTAAGAATAATTAGTATAAAGAAGCAGCTTATATCACTGAGAGGCAATATTAAAGCTAAACACAACTATACAGATATTAAAAAGGAACAAACAAATACCAGTATGAGAAATGGGAAGCACAAGTACACGTACTACTAAAACCCCAGTCCAAGCAGTAATGCGTAACAATCCATCTAAAAATTGCACAACAGGTAGCAAATGATTAATTGAAAGCTTACTTGAAGAGAAAAGTCTTGGGCTGTTTGTGGTAAGACAGCAAAGATGGGGGATGTTTGGCC